>JAQPPZ010005339.1:0-1266076 GCA_028583015.1 Wollemia nobilis
TAATTGCTCCTCCATTTGTTTTGCTTGAAGAACACAAGCTTATACTGAGAGGGGGGTGAACAAGTATAAGATCACTTTTTACTTTTCTTTCCCAAATAATATTATCCAATATAATCAATAGCAATATCAATAGCAATAACCAAAGCAATGCACAAATCATCACACACAATAGAGACACCAATTTAACGTGGTTCACCCAATGTGGGCTACTCCACGGAGAAAATATTTCACTAAAATTTTCTCAATCAATCTCTTGGGAATCCTTTCCCTATTACAATGTTTATGGACCTCTATCCAAAGGAGACACCAATCCCCTAATCAAGTTCGTGGATCTCTATCCATAGGAGAACTCCTTTCTCCTTAGCTCTAGCTGGTGATCTTCTAGAAGAACTATTACCCCCACTACTCTAGCTAATGGATCTCTATCCACTAAAGACACATGTCCTCACTACCCTGGCTAATGGATCTCTATCCACTGGAGACTATCATCCTCTATACTCTATCACCTTCAAAGCTCTATCTCAAATCTACACTAAACATAGTCCTTCAATCTAGCACAAATCTGCTCAATATCTATCTCTAGTCTAGCACAAAACCTCCTCAAATCTACACCAAACTCTATCCTCAAATCACAAATATCCTCACATCTATCCTCTATCCACTAAACATAGTCCTTCGTCTAGCACAAATCTATCCTCAATATCTATCCTCTGATCTGCACTAAACATAGTCCTTCGATCTAGCACAAATCTATCCTCAATATCTATCCTCAAGCCTTAACACAAAGCTTGACTCAATCTCAAATCAACTCTGCTAGATCTGCCCCAAACCTTAACTCAAGGTTTGAACAAATCAATCAATCAACTCTGCTCACAAGTCTTCTCAAAGACTTGTCTCAAATCTACCTTGTAAGCTTCCACAAAAGCTCACACTAATATGTCCATAAGTCCTCTCTAGAACTTGTTCTTACCAACTTCCAAACCCTCATACCCTACTAGAACTTATCCAATTTCTCTCAATCTATATTGTAAGCTTCCACAAAAGCTCACACAAATCTATCCACAAGTCTTCTCAAATACTTACCTCAAATATGCTCAACAAGTCCACACTAGAACTTGTCCAATCTCATAGAAACATAAAGAGAATTGTTAGAGACTCAATATGCTTCACATTCATCACAATGCTCAATCACTTTCAATCACTCTTTTAGAAACATATAGAGAATTGTTAGAGACTCAATATGCTTCACATTCACCTCAATGCTCAATCACTTTCAATCACTCTTTTAGAAACATATAGAGAATTGTTAGAGACTCAATATGCTTCACACTCACAAACTCTCAATCACTTTCAATCTCTCTTTTATCACATAAACATATAGAGAATTGTTAGAGACTCAATATGTTTCACACTCATCAACACTCAACCTCTTTCTCAAATCAATTCAGAATATAGAACAATTTGTTTCATAGAACTTGAACTATCACTTCACACATCCACTTGACTAGGCTCAACCAACTCTACTCAACCAATCACTCAATGAAATAATCCTTGCTCACAAACCCTAGTCCAAGCATATGAACACTCACTCAAAATGTTTCCAACAATGCTTATCAACCAATCTCACATAACAATGATACTCATGTTCTTTCCAAACCCTAGTTCAAGTTCTTCACTCAATTACTCACTTCAACAACAATGCTTATAAAAATCTTCACATAACAATGATACTCATGTTCTTTGCAAACCCTAGTTCAAGTTCTTCACTCAACTTAATCACTTCAACAACAATGCTTATAAAACAAGGTGCATAGCATTCACTTCACAATAGCTCAACAACTCAATAAGGAAACCTAACCAAGTCCTTTTCACTCCAAATCTTGTTTTCAAAAAAACAACCAATCAACTCAACCATGGAAGAATGTGCCCATACCTTTTTGCTTGAAGAAGAAGGAACCTCAAAATCTGTCTCAATCATAGATAATACTTTGCCAATATCAAGAAGGTTAGATAACAATTATCACTCTAACACTTTTCATACAAAGCATATAATAACTCACAAATACACCTTATTACTCCATTCTTAAAATAATATCCAACACCACAATATTTAATTAATCACTTCTTCAAAACCCTAACTCATCACAAGATCATCTCAACCATTCATATTTAACATAACTCACTTCAAAAAATTATCTTCAAAGAATAAACCAATCTCTACTTATGACTCCCTACTTTAATATTGCATTTATTAAATAACTCACTTGTAAAACAATGCAATAAAATAATTTTCCCTTTTTCTAAGATAAAAATATTTTTACCCTCAAATCTATCTCAGCAAAATAACCTTTCAAAAACTTAATAATATTTCCCTTATGAATTTTGGCTAATCCTCCAAAATAAAACTATCACCTTATTTCTCCTAACTTTAACTTTAGCCCATGCAAAAATTAAATCATAAACCAAAATGTTACCACTTTAGCATGCGTAGGAGTCAAACTTGGCACTTCTCTCCAATGAGCACCTTGGCCGTGGCTTCCATGCCGTGTGAGCCATGTGCTCCTCTTGGAGCCACCAAGCGCCTACCGCGCTTTGACCTCCTTAGCGCCCATGAGCCAAAAGGCTCCTTCACCCTCACTTTTTGGAAACCACGCGTTGCACGAACTGTCACTGCGAAATATGCGCACGAGTCTTAGGCGTTAACATTAGCGAATGAGGATGGATGCTTTGGCCTTTGGAAAGGCTATGGTTTAAATACCATATGCCTTCCAATAATCTCCCACGTCGATGGAGGGAGTACGTCATCTTCACATGCGAAAATGTCGGCACCAAACTTAGACTTTGGCCTTATAATTATTAAATATAATAATTTAAATTCTTTTAGAATTTAAATATTATAATTTAATAATTAAATAAACTTTGGGCCTTTTAAACCAAACTAAAAGCCTCCTTGGTTTTTAGAAAAACCTTATAACTTGCCCACCATTGGTTTTAAAGAAAAACCTTTTATTTTTGCCACCATTGGTTTTAAAGGAAAACCTTTTATTTTTGCCACCCTTGGTTTTAAAGAAAAACCTTTAAAATCATGCTCCACATAATATTTAAAAATAAACATTATGGAGCTCATCTATCATCAACCTCTTGCATTGCTCCTTTTGACCTTTTGACATCAATGACAACTTCATTCCTTGACATCAATGACAATTTCATTTCTTGACATCAATGACAACTTCATGGACTCAAAATGTCCAACAATCTCCCCCTTTGTCATTGATGGCAACCCAAATTATTTTTACCAAACACTTGACCTTTTTCTTGTTCTGCTCCCCCTGGGACATTGCTCCCCCTGTCTCAATGCTCTCTCCTTAAACCAAATCTCTCCCCCTTACTCAAATATCTCCCCCTTTGACATCAATGGCAAAGGGTCACCTTTGGGGCTCGGGGCTAAGAATGAGTCTCTTAGCTTAGCCCCTCCCCCACCTCCTCTTGAGGTGGTTAATTCTGGGGTGGGAGTATTTCTACTCCCAACAAGCACTGGTCTTTACCTTTGTCCTCTTTCCTTCTCATTTGATCCTTTTGATTCCTTTGACTATTCCTATTCATGTCCATGTTCCTGTTCCTATTCATGTCCATATTCCTATTCATTTTCATATCCATATTCATGTTCCTATTCCTATTCATTCCTATTCTTTCTTTCATATCCATATTCCTATTCTTGTTCATGTTCCTGTTCATGCTTGATTCTAGAATGTCTGCTCTACACCACTTTGTTGTATGTCCATCATTATTGCACTTATAACACTTAATGTTATTATTCCTTGGAGGTGCAAATATCTTGGGATTTCTCCTAGTGAAGCCATATCCTTTCCTATCATGAACCTTGCAATTCATTACCTTGTGACCAAACTGATTACATGAGTAGCAATACCCATGGAAAAGTTATATATTCCTAAAATTCCCATATTCATATCTTTCATGTGTCCTACATTATGAAGCCATGTGCCCAAATCTATGACATGAGAAACATCGTCCATTGAAATTTCCTTGTCTTGACCTCATTGGTCTCTTAGTCTCTTCTACCCTATCTTATTTCTTGTTCCATCTGTTTCTTCTTTGTGCATTGTTCCTTTCCTTGTTGAAATTTCTATTGTCCAACTTATCCTTAGAAGTCTCACTCTTTCTTTTACTTTCTTCTTTTGAAGCTTCTTCTTCTTTGGTGCTTGAGCTTGACTCTCCTTTTTTTGCTTCTTATTTCCCTTGTTCTTCTTCAAAACTAAGTCCTATTTTGGTGACTGATGATCTTTGTGCATTGATAATCTTGTCCAAAGTCTTTGAATTTTTCTCAAACTTGTGTAGCTTGTCCTTAGAGCCTTTTACTTCCATCCTTAGTGAAACTATCTCATGTTCTAATTTTTCACACTCTAGATCTTTTGTCTTTAATTTTTCAGCCATACCTTCTTCAATTTTCCTTGCCTCTTCAACCTTAATTTTGAAGTTAGTGAGCTCTTGTAGAAACTTTGCTTTTGCTTTCTCATCTTCTTGAGCTTGAACCCTTAATCCTGAGTTCTCCCTTTTTAATTCTTTGAGATCAACAATAAGTCTTTCACATTCTAGCTCTTTTACCTTTGATTGTTCAACCATACCTTTTTCAACTCTCCTTACCTTTTCAACCTTAACTTTCAAGTCAGAGAGATCTTGTAGAAGCTTTGTCTTACATTTCTCATCCTCTTGTATTTGAGCCTTTAATTCTAAGTTCTCCTTTTTCAACTCAACAAGTTCCTTAAGAGTAGCTTCCTCCTTCTCTCTTTTTCTAAATTTCTCTCTTTTCTTTGGTCTTCAATAGGAGTATTTTCTTCTATTATCGAAAGTAGAGTTTCTTCTTCATACCTGTTTTGATTGTCCCTGTTATCCTTTTTTGAACCAACCTCTAGGACTTCAGTTTCAAGAGTATCATCTTCATCTTCACCGCTACTAAACCCATTGCAATAACCTGCATCATGACCGAGTTGACCACAAACAAAATATTCTTCACCTTCTTGTGAACAATGAGCTGCAAGGTGACCTGTCTTCCTACATCTAGTACAAAACTTTATCAATATGGTTATCTCTCCATTGCTTGATTCATCTCTTGAATCTATTTCCATTCTTCCTCCCAAAACAACAATATTAAATTCATCTTCCTTTTATTTCATGACCATGTGTGTTCTTTTCTTCTTGTGTCTCATGGTTCTACTTTTGCCTTTCTTTTCCATTTGTGTTCTTGTAAGATCTTCCTTCAAGCTATTAAACCCTTTTCTGAAGGAACCAACTCTGATACCAATTGAAGAACACAAGCTTATACTGAGAGGGGGGTGAACAGTATAAGATCACTTTTTACTTTTCTTTCCCAAATAGTATTATCCAATATAATCAATGGCAATATCAATAGCAATAACCAAAGCAATGCACAAATCATCACACACAATAGAGACACCAATTTAACGTGGTTCACCCAATGTGGGCTACTCCACGGAGAAAATATTTCACTAAAATTTTCTCAATCAATCTCTTGGGAATCCTTTCCCTATTACAATGTTTATGGACCTCTATCCAAAGGAGACACCAATCCCCTAATCAAGTTTATGGATCTCTATCCATAGGAGAACTCCTTTCTCCTCTAGCTCTGAATGGTGATCTTCTAGAAGAACTATTGCCCCCACTACTCTGGCTAATGGATCTCTATCCACTGAAGACACCTATCCTCACTACCCTAGCTAATGGATCTCTATCCACTAGATACTATCATCCTCTATACTCTATCACCTTCAAAGCTCTGTCTCAAATCTACACTAAACATAGTCCTTCGATCTAGCACAAATCTGCTCAATCTCTATCTCTAGTCCAGCACAAATCTATCCTCAAATCTACACCAAACTCTATCCTCAATTCACTAAACATAGTCCTTCGATCTAGCACAAATCTATCCTCAATATCTATCCTCTCGATCTACACTAAACACAGTCCTTCGATCTAGCACAAATCTATCCTCATTCTATCTCAGTCCTTCGTCTAGCACAAATCTATCCTCAATCTCTATCCTCAAGCCTTAACACAAAGCTTGACTCAATCTCAAATCAACTCTACTAGATCTGCCCCAAACCTTAACTCAAGGTTTGAACAAATCAATCAATCAACTCTGCTCACAAGTCTTCTCAAAGACTTATCTCAAATATGCCTTGTAAGCTTCCACAAAATCTCACACTAATCTATCCACAAGTCCTCTCTAGAACTTGTCCAAATCTTCTCAATAAGTCCTCACTAGAACTTATCCAAATCTACTCTCAATCTGTATTGTAAGCTTCCACAAAAGCTCACACAAATCTTCCACAAGTCTTCTCAAAGACTTACCTCAAATCTCTCAACAAGTCCACACTAGAACTTGTCCAATCTCATAGAAACATAAAGAGAATTGTTAGAGACTCAATATGCTTCACATTCATCACAATGCTCAATCACTTTCAATCACTCTTTTAGAAACATATAGAGAATTGTTAGAGACTCAATATGCTTCACATTCACCTCAATGCTCAATCACTTTCAATCACTCTTTTAGAAACATATAGAGAATTGTTAGAGACTCAATATGCTTCACATTCACAAACTCTCAATCACTT
Organism: Wollemia nobilis; assembly: GCA_028583015.1. Lineage (NCBI taxonomy): Eukaryota > Viridiplantae > Streptophyta > Pinopsida > Araucariales > Araucariaceae > Wollemia > Wollemia nobilis. Next base: position 6,654 of record JAQPPZ010005339.1, read on the forward strand.
TCAATCTCTCTTTTATCATAGAAACATATAGAGAATTGTTAGAGACTCAATATGTTTCACACTCATCAACACTCAACCTCTTTCTCAAATCAATTCAGAATATAGAATAATTTATTTCATAGAACTTGAACTATCACTTCACACATCCACTTGACTAGGCTCAACCAACTCTACTCAACCAATCACTCAATGAAATAATCCTTGCTCACAAACCCTAGTCCAAGCATATGAACACTCACTCAAAATGTTTCCAACAATGCTTATCAACCAATCTCACATAACAATGATACTCATGTTCTTTCCAAACCCTAGTTCAAGTTCTTCACTCAATCACTCACTTCAACAACAATGCTTATAAAACAATCTCACATAACAATGATACTCATGTTCTTTGCAAACCCTAGTTCAAGATCTTCACTCAACTTTAATCACTTCAACAACAATGCTTATCAACCAAGGTGCATAGCATTCACTTCACAATAGCTCAACAACTCAATAAGGAAATCCTAACCAAGTCCTTTTCACTCCAAATATTATTTTCAAAAAAACAACCAATCAACTCAACCATGGAAGAATGTGCCCATACCTTTTTGCTTGAAGAAGAAGGAACCTCAAAATCTGTCTCAATCATAGATAATACTTTGCCAATATCAAGAAGGTTAGATAACAAGAATTACACTAACATTTCAAAATAAATCACAAAGCATATAATAAATCTCAAATACACCTTATTGCTCCATTCTTAAAATAATATCCAACACCACAATATTTAATTAATCACTTCTTCAAAACCCTAACTCATCACAAGATCATCTCAACCATTCAGATTTAACATAACTCACTTCAGAAAATTATCTTCAAAGAATAAACCAATCTCTACTTATGACTCCCTACTTTAATATTGCATTTATTAAATAACTCACTTGTAAAACAATGCAATAAAATAATTTTCCCTTTTTCTAAGATAAAAATATTTTTACCCTCAAATCTATCTCAGAAAAATAACCTTTCAAAAACTTAATAATATTTCCCTTATGAATTTTGGCTAATCCTCCAAAATAAAACTATCACCTTATTTCTCCTAACTTTAACTTTAGCCCATGCAAAAATTAAATCATAAACCAAAATGTTACCACTTTAGCATGCACAGGAGTCAAACTTGGCACTTCTCTCCAATGAGCACCTTGGTCATGGCTTCCACGCCGTGTGAGCCATGTGCTCCTCTTGGAGCCACCAAGCGCCTACCGTGCTTTGACCTCCTTAGCGCCCATGAGCCAAAAGGCTCCTTCACCCTCATTTTTCAGAAACCACGTGTTGCACGAACTGTCGCTGCGAAATATGCGCATGAGTCTTAGGCATTAACATTAGTGAATGAGGATGGATGCTTTAGCCTTTGGAAAGGCTATGGTTTAAATACCATACACCTTCCAATAATCTCCCACGTCGGTGGAGGGAGTACGTCGTCTTCACATGCAAAAATGTCGGCACCAAACTTAGACTTTGGCCTTATAATTATTAAATATAATAATTTAAATTCTTTTAGAATTTAAATATTATAATTTAATAATTAAATAAACTTTGGGCCTTTTAAACCAAACTAAAGGCCTCCTTGGTTTTTAATAAAAACCTTATAACTTGCCCACCATTGGTTTTAAAGAAAAACCTTTTATTTTTGCCACCATTGGTTTTAGTGAAAAACCTTTTATTTTTTGCCACCATTGGTTTTAAAGAAAAACCTTTTATTTTTGCCACCATTGGTTTTAAAGAAAAACCTTTAAAATCATGCTCCACATAATATTTAAAAATAAACATTATGGAGCTCATCTATCATCAACCTCTTGCATTGCTCCTTTTGATCTTTTGACATCAATGACAATTTATCCTTGACATCAAATGACAACTTTGTTCCTTGACATCAATGACAACTTTGAATCAAAATCCAATAGGTAGCATCTAAGGATAATCGGGATTCTAAGAAGGAGAAAATAACTAATATGGTATCTAGGAAGAAGTGTGATAATGATAATGATGAGGGTGGAAATATGAATATTAAAACTAAGATCATTGACATGGTGGAGATTAAAACAAACATAATCAATCTAGTGACAATCTAAGTATGGGTGAGACAATGTAGGTTGATGTTGACACAAACACCATGGAGCATGATGAAGGACTGGTAAGGGATAAGACACGATAGGAAGGTAGGCTAGGTATGCACTTAATATCCAATCACATTACTTTTGCATTATTTTAATATTATTGTCAATGGATTGTTATAGCATATATGATTAATTATTTTATTATGATGATGGTTTAGATGGAACATATAAATATGCATATATCTCTAGTGACATGATTCTATACATATGGTCTAGTGGATAGCTTAGGATGGTGGCATCTGGGATCCTATATTATAGGGTATTCAACTTATTCTTTGTACTTAAGGTTGATTATGATATATATTATATAATCCAATTTTATTTCATATTATTTTGTATATTGTGTATAATTTGTTTAATTTTTTTTACTTAATGATATATGCATAATATTATAACACATGATGTTACCATCAAAATCCACCATGTGAAAAATATTTTAAATCAATGATAAAGTGCATAATGCATCGATTAATGGTCAAAATGTGCTATCAATTATCATAGAATTTTATATGAAAAGGAGATAAAATGTAACTCTAACTAAAAATTATCTAGGATTTAGTCATAGATTTTGGTAAGGTGTTAGAACCCTATTCTAATCAATCTAGTGATAACCTGAGTATAGCCTAGGATGATGGCGCTTGAGGCCTCATATTGTAGGGCATTCAATTTATACTTTGTACTTGAGATTGATTGTGATATATATGAGATGATCCAATTGGGTTTTATAATCTTTTGTATGATGTGTATAACTATGTTTACTTGATTTATACTTTATGATAGACATGTGTGCTTAATGATATATGCATAACATTATAAAGCATTCTATTACCATAAAAAACCACCATGAGCAAAATATTTAAATCAATTCTAAAGTGCATAATGCATCCATAAATGGTAAACATGTGTTATTAATTATCATATTTTATATGAAAAGGATCTAAAATATAATTTTTACCAAAAATTATCTAGTATTGAGTCATATCCTTTTGTAAGTTGTCAGGACACTATCCTAACATAACCATTGTTATGTACTTATCTAGTGTTATTGTTTGTTTGCATCCTTTGTGCCTTATGTGCATGGGTCCATTATGATGTAGTTTTTACTTTTATTATAAGTAAGAATTAGTAGCTTGGGTCCCCTCTTTCATTTGGCCCAATCCTTGAGCATTAATATTAGGTTAAATAAGTTATATATAAAGACATCATTTTTAGTAGAATGTATCTTATATTTTGTCAAATTGTATTGGAGATATGATTCCATGGAGGTTGCCCCCTCAAACAGGATTGCAATATCTATCCCAATTTATTAATATAATTTTACTGTATTTCCATTCTGTTATTTTTTGAAGGACTTCTATTATTTTATTTTTATGGTCATTTAATTTATAAGCATTTCCATAAATTCGTGTATTACTGGTGTAGGTATGTTTATTTTTATTTTAATACTACTATCAAGTGATATCAAAGCTACTTCCAAGATTGTGTTCCATAATAACAACAATAATTCTTATTAAACTAAATCCTTAGATACTCTTGTTAATACACAAGCCCCACCAAATTCAACCACAAGTCTTGAGTTAGCTCTCATTCCTTCATCACAACTCTTGAAAGATAGTTTTATTATAGATAGGTGGATAATGGTAGGCAAGCAACAATGTTCATAAACGCCCTCAAAATAAATCCATTCATGTAGAGTAAAAAATCCCTTTATTAAAGATATTAGTAGATCCTTCTCTCAAGTTACTCAAAATAAGGTTCTTGCTCAACAAACCCATTTGCATAGCACACAATTATTGCCAATTAGTGAAATTATATTCTAGGATCTAATTCATGAGTTCAATAAGTCTCTAAATCATACATCATGAATTTAAATATTCTATCTTCAAATTTTATGGGGATCTCCCTCCCTTACTATAATTTTCAAGTTCAAAAAGTAGTTCCTGAAAATCATATTTATGTTCTTTTCCTTCAAGAACTGAAAGAGACTTGTCACACTCTCACAAATTGTATGGACATCATTGGTGGTGGATATTCATCCACCTTTACTACTTCTAATATTAATGGTAAAGGAGGTGCTGCCCTTTCCATAGCCAAGTCTCTTTTTTATGTTATTCTAGACCATGGTGAAGATCCTTCTCTCCATTTTTATGGGTTAGATTGGCTCTCAAATCTCATGCTATTAGATTTTGTTTTATGTATTCTCCCAATGACCATACTAGTCATATAGCCCTTTAGAAATGGTTATTTTTTCTCTCCCTCCTATAGAATGGATCCTTGGAAGTGACTTTAATAGGATTTAGAATCCTAGTGACAAAAGTTGGATTGGTAGTAGAACCCTTTCTAATGCTGAATTTGTTAGTTGGTTATTTTGTCATAATCATTTAGGTGTGCATGAACCTATATTTGGTAAGGCCTCCTATAATATAGATAATTTTTAATGTGGTACAACCATCATTAAGGTTTTTATGGGAATCTTGTTCATCTGGATAATTTTATTTTAGTAATTATTTCCTGGATAAATTCTCCATCCATGAGCAATTTCATGTTCTTTCTCAAACAATTTTATTTTATCTCCTTCCTATCTTATATTCTATCCAAACTTCCTCTATCTCTATTTATTCAATTCCATTTATTTTCAAATTAAATACATACTACCTTTATAGTCCTTCCTACCATCACCTCATAGAGCATGTTTGTAATAGATTTCCCAGACCAATTGGTAATACTAGCTAGATCAAATGGTTTGAAATAATTATTTCCAATATATTCTCATCCCTTAGATGGTATGAGCACTCTATTTGTAGGAGAAAGAAGATTCAAGAGTCACCTTCATAAGGAAATCTCTCATCTTCATTCTATACTAACACTATTATTCAATGTAATCTAACTAATGTTGAAAATCAAGTTAGAGTTTATGAGTCTTACCATACTAGAGGGGAACACATTAGATATCACTTAAATTGGATCTCCCAGGGAGACAAGGGAACTAATTTTTTTTTTAACCATATTAGACATAAGAATATTTTTGAAAGGATCATTGAGTTGGAGGACCCTTCAGGTCATTCTCTTTCTAAATCTAAAGAGATCATAAATATTTTTGTAGCTCATTTCTCTCAACCTTTTACAATGGAGCCAAGGGATGACATCCAATGTATCTTAATGGAATATCTGTAGGAACATATTCCCTCCCTAGTAAATGCCAAATTGAGTCTCCTCTTTCTATGAATGATATACAAACTATTGTTTTTCTTTGAAGAATGATAAAGCTCCTAGATTGGATTATCTAGTAGTGGAGTTTTAAAAAAATGCATATTCTTTCCTCTGATCTTCATCATGTTTACCTGGAAGCTCTCCATAATAGTCTTAGTTATCAAATTCGTCAAATTTTATCTATAAAAATCAAAATTCCTCAAATTCAAAACTCTAATGAATAAATTTAGCAAATAAACCTTAAATTTGATTAAAAATATATATACATATAAAAAACCTAAAATGAATAGGGTCGTAGGTAATGGCAGTGAAAACATGGATTTCATGGCTACATTTAGCAAGGATGCAGTGAAGAAATTCAATAGAAAAAAATAAACATATTAAAAACCCTAAAATGAACAGGGTTGTAGGGAATGGCGGTGAAAATATGGATTTCATGTCTATGTTTAGCGAGGATGTGATGAAGATTTCGGGCATGGCGTTCCAAGCATCCAACTTTGTCCTTTTTGAAATAGCCTTAGAAACAAGGGATAAGACCAAAATTCTAATGGCTCCTTTTCCCATGTGATATTTTCTTGATTTTTTTCAAATCCTTGTGCAATTTATCTCCTTCAATTCATGTCATAGTGTTAGGATCCCATCCTAACTATTAATGCAATAACTTCCATGATGTAATAATTCCTGAATAATGTGGGTAGTACTCATGATTAATATTTTGTAATGTTCTAAGTTTTAGCTTATGTAGTGCCTATGAAAAATTTCACCCTTTTATGTAACACATAGTAGATAGGTTATGTAAGGTGGCCTTGTGCATGTAATTCGAGTGGCATTGGGCATGTAATTCGAGTGGAACTATGCATGTAATTTGGGTGGCATTATGCATGTAATCCAGGTGAAATTTTGCATGTAAGCCAACCATGGAAGGGAACTCTTTAAATACCCGATAAGGCATCAATGTATTCATATTTTTGTAAATTAATGAAGTGTTGAATGAGGTTGCCCCCTTGAAGAGGCTTGCGATTCTATCTTATTTTGAGATTGTTCCTTTATGCAAATTTTTTTTATAATGTGTATTTTGTTTCGAATATTAATATGATGTTTATGTGAGTTTATTTCCAAGCAATTGTGTGAGAGTGTGTTTATTTGAGTTTATTTTATAGTAGGATCCTAACAAGTGGTATTAGAGCGCTTTCCAGGGCCAAGTTCTGCTACAAAAGTAATGATTCTTGTCTATCAGGTATAATCCCCTGTTATTTTTGTGTAATTTTTTTTTTACTATTATAAAAAAAAAAGACAAATACCAGTAAAAAAAAAACTATCTTTTTAGTTGAGTAGGTAGAAACCCTGTGTCGGGGGTTTTAAAATATCATGACAGATATGTTGTTATTGTCTAAGCTATATAGCCCATACAATGTCTAGTGAAGTGAGGGGTGATCAGGATCCAATACCCAGGCCTCAGACAGAACTCGCGCACGGACTTGAACTCCCACGCATCTTCGAGTGTATTGGGAGACCATTCTAGGGTTAACAAAATTTTATCCAATAGGAAGCTTATCGGCATTGTATCATCCATAGTCCATGGGACACAACATACCATATGATTACCCTCCTGTACTGTCATATAGACAGATAGTGTGCTCAAGGGTATGTGTGAAATCCTCCTTGGGTAGTGGCCTGAAATATTGGTCCGAGCACTATTGTTCATCACTACGGTATAACAAAGGGCCTATGGGTGTTACATAATCCTTTACCTAGCATACCCTAGTTATTTTAAAACTTCAACCTACAACAAAATCACAAACTAAAACTCCCTATTTGTAAACCTGCATTCTAAATTCCCAAAAGTGAGCATATGAGAAAGGAATCATCTACCAAAAAAATAGCATAAATTGCATGAATTCGGGATAGAATATGAGAGTGATAGTGAAGTTGAAAGTATGGAGAATAACAATCAAATTTATAATGGCAATAATAGTCAGGTCATTCAGGTCAGCACAGTCAGGTCAAAAATTATAGTTTTTAGTGTCAGAACAGAACTATCATAACAATAACCTACACAATACAGAGAATCTTCAGACTAGTGAGGTAAGCAGTGTCAAAGAGACTATCAGGGCTGATCAAAACATTGAGTGAGTGACCAAAGACCAATTATAGATAGTGCTCTAGTAGATAACTTTTGCACTATAGCTCAAAATAAAAAATAGTAAACACCGTTAGACTCAACAAAATAGGAGATAAAAAAAAAGTAGTGTTGTGCGATAGAGCTCATTGTGACCACCTCTTCAAGATGATTGTTTTGATATATAGCACCCAAGCACTTTTTTGGACACTTACTAAAAATAGTAAGTCCTGAAACCCAATTCTAATTTTAGTAACTGGTCACAAAAGGTTCCAAAATGGCCTAGGGTACACGTGGACATCAAAAAGAGCTAGAACAAATGGACTCCTTAACAAAAGCCATTGAGAATTTGAACTTGGAAATTTTATCCATAAGGGAAGAGGTCCAAGGTATTCGTCTAGATCATGAGGCCACTAGCACTCACTTAGAAGAAACACTGATAAAAGTGGGTAGCAAGTTACATAAGGGACCACTCAAAATAGAACACCAGGCTAAAAAATCTACAAGGAATGACCATGACCCATCCTTTAAAATGCAAAAATTGGACTTCCCTCAATTTAATGGGAAGGATGTTGATGGGTGGTTATGTAGGGTTGATCAATTATTTAGATTTCATAATGTTCCCATATATCATCGAGTTTAGATGGCTTCCTTCAATTTGGAATCTGAGGCTCTACACTAGTTCCAGTGGTTACATAATTCCAACCCAAATCTCTCTTGGGAGGACTTTGAGTCCCAACTACTAACCCGATTTGGGCCTAGTAAGTATGAGGACTTCATAGGGGCCTTGACCAAACTACAACAAACATCCTCAGTCTGTGAATACCAAACTCAATTTGAAAAATTGTCCAATAAGACAAGAGGATTGATGGAAGGGTTCTTCATGAGTTGTTTTATCAGTGGGTTAAAAGGGAATATTCAATCTGAAGTAAAGATGTTGAAACCACATTCCATGATGAAAGCTATCAATTTGGCCCGTCTGGCCAAATATAAATTCTCAAACCAAAGGCACCCCCCGTGGTTTCCTCAAAACCAACCTTCATTTCCTTTTTGAACCAAAAATTTAGTGGATAGTAAACCTACTACACCCAAGCAACTGACTATAGAGGAGATGGATGCACGTCATGCCCAAGGATTATGTTATAATTGTGATGAAAAGTTTTTTAAATGACATAAGTGTGAAAACAAAAGATTGTTCTTGATAGATGTTGAATAAACTGCTAACACTGACTAGAGTGATGAGGATGAGGACCCCCTGAAACACATTCTCCATAGGAAGAAGATACATAGGGGTCTGAGGTAGAGATTTCAGTCCATACTCTTGTAGGTATTACCACTTCACAAACCATGAAAGTTATGGGATTTTTCAAGTTCCAACGTCTTACCATATTTATTGATTCAGGCAACACATGCAACTTCATTTATCCTCGAGTTGCTAAGCAGACAAATTTCTATATCCACACTTGTAATTCATTCGAGGTCATGGTAGCCAATGGGGGAACATTAACTTGTAAAGGAAAATACCACAATGTCAAGATCAGGATAGGGGACTATGAACTCAAGCAAGACATGTTTACCCTCCATTTGGGAGGATGTGATATGGTTTTGGGATCTCAATGGTTGAGTACGTTGGGCACTATCAGTTGGAACTTTGTAGAACTCTAGATGCAATTATCCAAAAATGGAAAAACACACTTACTCAAGGGCTCCCCTATAGGAACACCTCACCTCATTAGTTCCAATCGTATGGAGAAAGTGCTAAAGAAATCAAAACATGGGGTCATTGCACAACTCTTCTCCATCCAACCAACCACTTCACTAATGGCTAAAATTCCATCAGACCTACAACTAGTTCTACACAAACATGATGTTGTCTTTGTAGAACCAACTATACTACCATCGCATCACTCTCACGACCATGCTATCCCATTGCTCTCGGGTAGCACACCACCAAATATCATGACATACAGGTACCATCATACCATGAAATTAGAACTAGAAAAACTGGTATAGGAATTACTCAAGGCTGGTGTCATACATCCTAGTACTAGCCCATACTCCTTGCTTTTCCTACATATCCCCAAGAAATATGGTTCATGGCACCTATGTATTGACTACGGAGAACTCAATAAAACTACGGTCATGGATAAATTTCCTATTCTAGTGGTTGATGAATTACTCGATGAACTACACGGGATCATGTATTTTACCAAGCTTGATCTTCACTCTGGGTACCATCAGATCCAACTCAAGGATAAGGACATCCCAAAAACTGCCTTTCACACTCATGAAGGTCATTATGAATTCTTGGTAATGTCATTTGGTCTCACAAATGCTCCTTTTACATTCCAAAGTCTTATGAAAAACATCTTCCAACCCTTTCTGTGAAAGTTCATCCTTGTGTTCTTCGATGACATATTGATTTACAGCCACACATGGGAAGAGCACCTCAATCATGTGGATCAAACTTTATAGCTGTTGGTAACCCATCACATTTTTGCCAAAAGGTCCAAGTGTTCCTTTGGTCTGATTGAAGTAGAGTATCTGGGACACATTATCTCACAGGATGGCATCAAGGTTGACCCTAATAAGATTCAAGCAGTTCAAGAGTGGCTAAAACCTCACACCCTTAAGGTACTTCGAGGATTTTTAGGGCTTATCACAAATTTGTCTACAATTATGGGAAGATAGCTTCCCCCCTCACCTCCATGTTGAAAAAATATTCCTTCACTTGAATAGGGCCTGCTGACCAAGCCTTCATTGAACTCAAGCATACTATGGCCACCACTCTCGTCTTAGCCATGCCATATTTCTCTAAACCATTTGTCATTGAAAGTGATGCTTCTGGTTGTAGTATTGGGGCAATATTTATGCAAGAAGGATGACCTATGGCTTTTACTAGCAAGGCACTCTCTAATCATAATCTGGGGAAATCCACATATGCTAAGGAAACGTTAGCCATATTGCATGCGGTCATAGATTGGTGACCTTACCTCATTGGGCATCACTTCTCCATAAAAACCAACCATCAAAGTATCAAATATTTTTTGGAACAAAGAGTTGCCATGCTTGACCAACAAAAATGGGTGTCTAAACTCATGGGCTATGATTATGATATCACCTACAAAAAGGGAAACGAGAATATTGTGGCTGATGCTCTTTCTCACCAAATGGATACCGTAAGTATGTTCCATCTTAGCACCACTTCCCCAATGGATTGATTCCTTGCATCAAGAAGCACGTCAAGATGCAGATTTGCAATCTTTGATAGCCTCACTAATGGATGATCTAGATTCTGTACATGGGTATAATTGGAATAGCCATGATCTATGCTACCATAAATACCTGGTTCTACCTCATAAGTCCCCACTTCGAGAGCTCACCATGAAGGAATTGCATGCAACTCCATCTGCAAGCCATTCAAGTTTTCTTAAAACATATGAGTGACTCAAGCGCAACTTCTTTTGGAAAGGTATGAAATGTGACATCCGCTCTTTTGTTTCTGCATGTGACACATGTCAAAGGATGAAAGGTGAAATAGTGTGCTCTTCGAGCACTCTTTAGCCATTGCTTATCCTGGATCAGGTTTGGAATGACATTTCCATGGAATTTATAGAACGGCTCCCTAAATTTGGAGGCAAGTCAATTATTTTTGTGGTAGTGGATTGCCTTTCAAAGTATGCTCACTTTTGTGCCCTTGCCCATCCTTATAAAACATTCATTGTTGCGCAAATTTTTCTCAACTCCATATTTTTCCTTCATGGCATGCCCACCTCCATTGTATCTGATCGTGATCCCACCTTCACTAGTCATTTGTGGCAAGAGTTGTTTAATTTCTAGGGGACTCAGCTCAAAATGATTTCAGCCTACCATCCGCAAATGGATGGTCAAACATAAGTTGTTAATAATTGCTTGGAAACCTACCTTTGCTATTTTGTCTCAGGTCATCCCACTCAATTGGCCAAATGGCTATCCTTAGTCGAATGGTGGTACAACACTTCCTATCATACCGCAACAAAAATCACATCATTTGAAGCAGTCTACAGGCGCCTTCCACCTATGCCTTCCTCTTACATTCTTGGCAACTCCAAGGTCCAGGCCATCAACAAAACTCTGAGTCAACACATCGAGGTCCTTCACCAACTTAAGAAAAATTTGAACATGGACCAGAATCGGATGCACCAATAAGCTGATAAACATCATTTTGAGTGTAGTTTTTATGTAGGTGATATGGTCTTCCTTCGCTTGTAGCCATACAAATAATCATCCCTACAACTTCATAGGTGCCAAAAGCTTATTGCAAAATTCTATGGTCCTTACCAGGTTCTACAAAGGATTGGCCCCACAAATTACAAATTGGATGAAGAAGGTTCCATATTAATTGAACCTGAGCAGTTGTTGGATCGTCGAACTCACACTCTTCACAACCGTACAATTATAGAGATCCTGGTTTAGTGGCATGGGATTCAACCTGAAGATGCTACATGGGAGTCTCTCCACCAACTCCAGCAATAGTTTCCTCATTTTAACTTTGATGAAAAAGCTTATTCAAGGGGAAGGACATGTTAGGATCCCATCCTAACCCTTAATGTAATAACTTCCATGATGTAATAATTCCTAAATAACGTGGGTAGTACCCATGATTAATATTTTGTAATGTTCTAAGGTTTAGCTTATGTAGTGCCTATGAAAAATGACACTCTTTTTATGTAACACATGGTATATAGGTTATGTAAGGTGGCCTTATGCATCGATTACCATGAGGTTTATGTGCTTGTAGCCTGAATTAATATAGTCAGGATGATCCTGGCATTGGCAACCCAACAAGGGTGGAAGATGTACCAGATGGATGTCAAGTAAGCCTTCCTCAAGTAAATTAAATGGGTTTGTAAAATGCCCATATGATCACACCTTGTACATGAAGACAAATGATGTAGGTGAGATCATAATCATCTACCTGTATGTGGACAATTTAATTTACACTATAAACAACACAACATTCTTTGCCTAGTTTAGAATAGCCATGAAGAAGGAGTTCGAGATGATGGACTTAGGGTTGATGAAGTATTTTCTCGGCATTGAAGTTGACCAATTGGCAGATGACATCTTCATTTCTCAGGGTAAGTATGCGAAGGATGTCCTGAAGTGATTAAATATGGAGGATAGAAAACCTGCCATCACACCTGTAGCCACAGGTTTGAAGCTAAGCAATTTGGATTCAGGGAGGAATGTAGATCCAACGCTGTTCAAGAGGCTAGTTAGCAATCTGATGTATTTGACTACAACTCAACCAGATCTGATGTTCGGAGTTAGTATTATCAGCCATTTTATGGAGACTTCGAAGGACACGCACTAGCAAGCAGGCAAGAGGATCTTGCGCTATGTCAATTGGACGTGAAACAATCGCCTATTTTACGCCAGACAGGACTAGTTGGAACTAGTGGGCTTCACATACAGTGACTAGGCTGGCAGCATTGATGATCGAAAGAGCACCTTCGGGTATGCTTTCCATCTTGGATTAGGGGCAGTCTCATGGGCATCCAAGAAACAACCCATTTTTGTATTGTCCATAGCTGAAGCAAAATATATCGCCGCCACATCAGCTGCATACCAGGTAGTTTGGCTATGAAGAGTTCTGAATGAACTGAACTATCCTCCAAAAGGCATGACAACATTTTTTTGTGATAAAAATTCTACCATCGCACTATCAAAGGATCCCGTGTTCCATGGCCAAATGAAGCACATCAATATTTGTTATCACTTCATCAGAGAGTTGGTGAAGTCAGAAGAAATTCAACTATAGTTTTGCAGATCCAAGGAGCAGTTGGCAGATATTTTCACGAAACCTTTGAAGGAGGAAGACTTCAGCAGATTGCGAGAGTAGCTTGGAGTCAAAGCGCTCATGAAATCAGGTTTAAAGGAGGGTGTTAGAAATATTAATCCATATTTCATGCCTCCACCCAACTACGCTCCAAACTTGGGCAAAGCCGGACTACGCTCCAAACTTGGGTGAAGTCGGACTACGCTCACGCAATCGAGGATCTCAACAAAATTTTGACTTGACATCGCACGTGCCTTTTGATAGATGTGACATCTGGTAGATCCGATCACTGTAGAATTTAATGTCAGTTCGATGATTTAATGCCAATTCAATGATTGGTCAAAAACCCTAGTTGAGGGTCTGTCAGAACCTGTCAGAGGAAAACCTCTATCTTCCTCTCCTTGCGGCTATATAAGGCAATTCGGGTCTTCAGAAAAGTGAGTGGAGAGTAGAGGAGAGTATGAGGAAATAGAAACAACAGAGCAGCAGACGAGATCATTTTAGTGAGCAATGTAGCTCATCTATTTAATGTTCGAGCAGTAGACTCAACATTTGTTTTCCCTTTTAGTTTATCTTACAGTTTTAGTCTATAGATGTTAGTTTTTCATTAGTTGAGGACTTTTGTAATCCTCGTCTTATAAAAATAAAGTTCGTTGTTGTTTAAGACATATGTAGGATTTGTAGTTATTTTTGTTGGCACAAAATTAGTTGTTGTCTATACAAATCACCTCAGAGGGTTTTCTTTTGGGTTCTATAGTTTTGAGCTCAGATTTGAAACATTGCATTCAGAGTCGATGTTTCTCTTCTCCTATACAATTCTTGTCGAGCCAAGAAAAACCAACACCGTAGCCGTGCAAGCCTCCGAATAGCAAAAAATCTGCAATGCAAAAATTTAGCTAAGTTTGGAGCTATCCACCTGATTGTGCAGCAAAGTTAGACTTCCCTGCCTTTGACCAGCGTAGTCGGGCGTTGACCAACGACTTCTTGGACTTAGCATTTTTATCCTCCGTGCGCAACCCGATTGCACACTTTCCCCATGTGCAACCTGAATGCACTTGCTCAAATCGATTATGCAAGTTTCGAGAGCGTAGCCCGATCACACAAATATCGGGAGCGCAACCTGATCGTGCAAGTTTCAGGAGCACAACCTGACTGTGCTTGTGCAGCCCGATTGCATAATATTCGGGAGCGCAACTCGACTACGCTTGCATAGCTCGATTGTGCAACCCAACTTCGGGCCCTCCCTCTTTCACACTGTGCTCTTCCTGATGGAAATCAAAAAAATAATAATTAAAACTTCAGGTTTTGGACATTGGATTTAATAAGCAACTATTTCTTCAACCAATTGTTGTGAACAATTGTTTAGCATTGAAAATCTTCTTCAAAATGTCTCTTTCTAGTGTCCAGTGACAACCTGTAACATCGATGCATTTTATAAAAATATTAAAAGCCAAGTCCATTTTAAACTTTTGTTCATACAAATTTATCTGCACTTTTAAAAGAACATATCCAATCAATGCGGTTTAGCAGTACACTTCTTCTGAAATTATTCATGACAAACTACGAATAGAAATAATGGTAAAAAATAATTTTTAGTTACTTTCATGGTATCATACTAAAGAAAAAAAAGGAACCTAAAAACATCTAAAAGTCTGAATTTGTTAGTGACAAACTATGAATAAAAAAATTGGGAAACAATCATTTTAAGCTATTTTCATAGTATCATGCTACTAATTTCTAAAGGAAAAGAAAGAAACATGAAAACATCTAGAAGTGTAATGCCAACTTATGAGAATAAAAGTCACTAGAAATATTGAAACACACTGTATGAATGTCAACTCCGCATGAACATGCTTTATTTGAGAACCTTAGGTGGTTGAGTGGGAATATTTATTTTATATATATGCTTGACAGTTCATGTAGGCTTAACATAAGTGGAAGTGCATGTAGGCTTGACATTGCCCAGGTAACGATATATTAAATATTATGAACGACCCCGTATGCACCAATAATACTAGGTAGTTGAGTAGAACATTATTATATATATATATACACACATAGATTCGTAGAATGGATTTTGGAATTGTTTAACCACTAACCTTTGTATTACAACATATATGCATCATCAAACAACGTTTGTTTGGGAGAGAATTAATGCAAGAGTTTCAAATTATGAATGGCCAGAATGCACCAAGAATCTTAGGTAGTTGAGTAGGACATTATTTATTTTATATATATACATTGATTTGTAAAATGGATTTTGGAACTGCTAAATCATTAACCTTTCAATAAACATCAAAGGGTCTTTTAAAATTAATAAACATCATATTCTATAAATATTATGACTATACATGTATTTTCTATGGTAGAAAATATATACAATATTATTGTTTCTTCCCATTTATTCTAACATATGATATTAGAGCATGGAAGTTTTTGTAATAACCCCAAAAACTAGTTATAAGATGAAAGCACGAGATTTCGGAAAACAAAAAGGGAAAACTCCAAACACGATGCAAGAACAAAACTAAACTTGATGCTACGAATTAGAAATGCGTAAAATGGAGAAAGCATAGAAAAATTGGAACCCAAATGGAATGAAACAACCCTCTTCTTTTATTGATGTATTCCAAATTCGGTTACAATTAGCTTCTTCCCTTTTTAGGGGAGAGGAGCATCAAACTTGTCTCTTGGTCACATCAATGGAAAGTCATCTCTCTTCCACGTGCCCACATGTAAAATGGATGGGCCAAAGCGTCACCGCCACTGGTGTGAATGAAGACTTGATCCTTGATGCTCCTCCTGCATTCAAAGAAACAAAAAACTCATTAGTAGCACCTGTTGCAAAGATGAAATGTTTGTTCTCTAAAAAAAAACAATGAAAGATGAATGCAAAAGATTGATTACAGTGATAACTAAAATGATTCTAAACAACCTGCAAATTTGAAAGAATCCAAAGAACATTACCAAAGGGCCACTACCATCAAAATAGTATAGAAATTGGTCGTCGATTTGAATTCATCCCTGGTCAGGACGGATTCGACTGTAATTCGTCCCTGGGTAGGATGAATTCTCCTACGACAAAATGCCGAAGTGATCCTGCCCAAATGTCATGTCTCGGGAGCTCTAAAAGACCTACAAACTTGGGGGTTAGCTAATTGGGGGCATTTTGGGAAGACCCAGATGGTCATATTTCCACAATTTGACCTCCATAAATGAGAATTTGACGTCACTACCTGCAAGTTAGTGAGGACAACAAAAGCGACAAAACATGATAAGATTTGATCAAAGCATTATGAAATCGAGATTACAAGCTATTTAAACAACATAAAATGGAATGCAAACTAAACAAATGATGAAAAGAACAACATGCCACAAATCCCCAATCATTCTTAAAAAAGAAGATTGGGCTCGCATCAATGTAGGGTGCCCGGGCGGGCCGCCCACCGTTGGAACCTGATTTCGGCACCAATCTACTTAGGATGGGCCCAAAATCTCTTGTAATGGGTTGTCGGCGAATTGGTAGATCTATGTGGTCAAGTTTCAGGTTTTGGATCCAGATTCGCACTTCCAATAACCACCCAATGAACTCCCTTGCGAAAGAGATCAAGGATGTGGAAGAGGTGAATCAAAAGGTAAAAACGTGGTATCAATTTGGTAGCACTTCATTTCTTGAAAATGCTTCCAACCTGTCCTTTTTTGGGTAAGAAAGTTCACCATTTTATAGACCCAAGGGGTCTCTTTTGGATGGGCATGCAGGGGTGCCATGTGGCGGCCATGCCTTCCCAAGAGGGAGGAGATTCCTCCCTGACTTGGGCTTCCATGACTGCCCTTGTGACAGTCCTCTAACGCTCACTCTGCCCACCTACACACGCATGCAAGGCAGGAGGCATTAATGGACTGTCCTTAGCTGTCACTTTTCAAGATTTTTCATTTTACCCGTTGAACCTAGAATTCGTCCTACCCCAAAGCGAATTCAGAATTTGTCTCTGGGTGAGTCGAATCCCATTTTGAGTTCATCTTAGGGTGAGACGGATATTGAGCAAAGTTCCTGAAGGTGCCAAATTGATTTTTGACCTTCCAAAATTGCTATAAAAGTGGTTAGGACCACTGTTTAACCTCTGAGGGCTGCCCTGGGGGCTATGTGTGTCAAAGCGATCAGTGTTTGCAGTCACATAATCAGATTGGTGCTATTTTGGTGTCTACAGATGCCCCTTTTTGGGATGCGCTGTGCATGGCGTAGCGTCGAGCAAAAATAGATAACCAAAGCACTAATGATTAGGGTTTCTTGGTAACCTAACCAAATTTTGATGCCCCAAGCATGGAAAGGGCATGCATTCTTGAATCCTTGCTTCTAACGAGCGAAGGCACTCAATTCAAGTGTTAACCTTTTTTGGTGAGGTGTTACTTGACCTTGGACATTGATCAATCATGAAATAGGCAAAGGGTGCAACCTTTGTTCTGTGAGAACCTTGAATTCATGATTCACAAAATGCCAAGTGATTTGATCAGATTGTGATTATTGCTTGTTTACTGCCCCAAGCAGGAGCGTAATTGTCTTTGTCAATGATTCTTTGAATGCATGCCATTTTCCTTAGTTGGGTGTGTGTTTGTTGATTGGTGACTAAGTGTGACTACCCCCTTAAGCAACAAATCGATGAGGGAATGAACTTCGTGAGAAAAGTGATGAGTCGCTTGACCCAAGATGACTTGCGCAAGGGTGCCTTTAGATGGTTTAGCATTAAGCATGTGCAATTTTCTAACATTTAGACCTATTTTTGGTGGGTGGTAACCCTTTTTGCGATGCTTTTTGGAGCTGAAATTGGCAAAAACCCTTCCTTCCGTGGAGCGGTCCGGCTATGGTAGCCTTCTTAGGGAGTAGGATAGTGAAAATTTGTGACCCCAACATCTGTTTTGCATGCCTAGGATGTCAAGTGCAACAACACTCTCATCGGGCAAGTTTATTAGTTGTTTTTTTGTATTTTTATTTAATTTTTGTTGTTTTTTGTAATTTTTGGCCTGAATTCGTCCCAGGGTGGGACGAATACCAGCTTATAATTTGTCCCAAGGTGGGACGAGTGCCAACCAAAGTGCTCATCCCAGGGGAGGATGAATTTAAGCTAAAAAGGCCTATTTAAAGGCCAAAACTAGGGTTTGGGCTCATTTGCATCTAAAATTTCTTGTGATTTGGAGCTCTGGGGAGGAGGAGGTTAATTTTGTGAAATGAAGCACTGCCAAGTTTCTCCTGCCATCATGAGTGCACAAACCAGATCGAGCGGTGGAGCCAAAGTGAGACCATTAAGTGCTCCTTAGTGTTATTGTTTTTTATTTAAAACTACAAGTGTTTTGTATAATTTTCTTTGCGATGATGCTTTTCAAAATTTTTAAACTGAAACCCTGGAACTGAGCTGAAGACAACTAAGACTTAGTGTACAACCAAACGTAACAAAAAACCTAGGTAAAGAATTTTTATTTTGCTTATAACTAAACCCTAGGATAAACGTAACGTGAAACCCTAAGACTTAATTTTTGTTTTGTTTTTAAATTAATCAGTTAGGATTAAAAAACCCTAAGATTGAAAAATTAATTTTTGAATTTTGTTTTGTTTTATTTCTGGAATTTATTAGTTAGGGTTAGAAACCCTAGAACTAAAAAATTAATTTTTTTTTGAATTTTGAATGTTTATTTTATTTTTAATTAATCAGTTAGGATTAGAAACCCTAGAATGGAAAAATTAATTTTTGAATTTTGAATTTTTTTGTTTTGTTTTTAAATTTATCAGTTAGGATTATAAACCCTAGGACTGAAAAAAAATTAATTTTTGAATTTTGAAATTTTTGTGTTTGTTTTTGCTGTACATTGATAGGCAATGTTGTATGTTCATGTTATTGCTGTACAGTTCTTTTTCATGATTTTAATGTTTTTGAATTGTTTTCTTTTGCAGGTTGTTAGGAGCCAATACCGTGTACCCACTGCTTTTACTTAAGCACGAGGGGCACTGACTGTGGCTGACTGGGAGTGGCTTGATGCTCTTGGGCTCAAGCAGGTGGCTCGACTGGAGCCTGTGGTCATGGATCAAGCTTATTTGATGGCTCTAATCAATCTTTGGGATCCATAGACCAACACCTTCCATCTCCCAACAAGGGAGATGACCGTGACTTTGGAGGATATCTATCGGCTTCTACAGATTTTGATAGATGGGTTTCCGATCAAGACGTCATCGCGAGATTAGCGGAAAACAGTGTTGACACGCTGCTTCGAGCATGGGGAGGAGCTAGGTGTGGAGGATCCACTGGAGAGGGCAGAGGGCGACTGCCAGATTGGTGGGATATTGGTCCGATGGTGGTTGGAGAGGGGGTGTTGGGAGTGAGGCACACATTCCTTATGGGCCTCATTTCCAACATGCTATTACCCAACTCGTCAGGTGCAAGGTTCCCATGGAACCTACTGGATTTGGTTTGGCAGTTGGTAGAGTGCTCGATAGAGGCACCACTCATCATGAGATGGGGACAGACGTTGTTGGCACAACTCTATGGGGAGCTATACAATTTCCGTTGTCGGTAGCAAAAGGGGATTAGCTGTAGCAATCTATTGTAGAGTTGGGATTGGTAGCATATAGCATTGAAGAGGCCCACCGGGTTACCGTGGATGACTCGGGCGAAGATGGAGGATAGGGATATTGGCTATGCAATTCTATGGCAGCAGTCCAGGGAGTAGTGACAAAGTCGATTGTGGGCAGGTTTCGTAGGGCACTATGTCGATACCTTCTCTTGGCTTACTCCAGGGGAGATGGTTTGGCACCCTTATCAGGACTATCCAGCCTGGTCGGAGGCTGGAGAGTGGCTCCGATGAGTATGCAAAGAGTGATGGCTGATCGGGTAGCACGGGACCAAGCATGAGTTATTATCGTATAGTTGGGTGACACGACAGTTTGGGGTATGCCAGAGGTTGCCTAGTGAACCCGTGGTCTATCGGCATCGAGGGGATGAGAGGACTCTAGACCGATCGGTCATCGCGCCACTGGGTAAGGATTCAAACGCGATGGTCAATTTCCTAGATGTGGATGACGTCGGGACTACCGTAAAGTATGACCAGTGGTGGGTACTACAACGATGGCGAGGAGAGGGGCCACTGGAAGGTGCAAAGGTGGGTGGGGAGGGTGCTGAGGCACTAGGGGATGATTTGGGAGCTCCTTTGGAGGATGCGGACATGGTGGAGGTAGAGGGTGAGGATGCAAATTTTGGGGCTCCAAATCAGTCGGAGATGCAGGACATTGCGGAGTAGTGGGAGCCAGAGCAGGTTGCTATTCTAGAGAGTCCCATGCCTCAGGCGGATGCGGGGGACATGGAGTTCAGGTTATGTGTTGAGAATGCATGGTTGGCGGAGCTGCTACAGAGGCAAGATGGGGAGCTGGGGGATGCACTACGGGAGAGGGATCTTCTACGGGCTTAGCTAGCGGAGCAGAAGAGTGCATAGGTTGTGCACCATTGACAAGAGGGGGGAACCGACACTACCCTGGAGAGAGATCTCCTACGAATGTAGCTGGCACAGCACGACGATGTAGTCACGATGTACCATCGATGGGAGGCAAACTGGTGTCGACACTGGATGGATTTGGAGGGGGAGATCATCCACCTTGGGGGCGGGTACTTGAGCCCTTGGGAGGTGGATCTTCATGTCGAACGAGGGATAGTGGTACTGAGTAGTCAGCATCATCTCATCACAGGTGATTGGATGAGGGAGGCGATAGCAAGCGTGATGCGGGGGCTAGTAGTAGCCACCCTAAGGGGTCCCATAGGACCCACACCATGGGGGGTAGTTCCCGTCGCACCGATCTTGTGTGATCATGGTGGCCGATGCCTTAGGCTGGGGATTTTGTTGTATGATTGCGGGGTCAGATGACCAGTTTTGTAGCCTACGGATATTTTTTTGATGATATATATATATATTGTCTTTATTTTGTTTATGCACATGTGATGATTTGATTTTATGCATGATGGTTGATGAATATGGATGTATGCATGTTAATTTATTTTGATGGATGCATATGTTATGATGAATGCAAATGTTTTTTATTTATATGTGATATGCAAAAATGAAATGGATGAATGGAATTTGTGATGTTTGGAGGTCGCACCATAGACTATTCAGAACTTTATGGCTTTTCTTTTTAGGTGATTGCTATGGTAAATGACTTTGCATGTATACATGTGTTTTTTTTTTTTTTGTATTTTTTGATGGTAATGTGAGGATGAAAAGTAGCGCAGTTGGTTTAGAAATGTAGCTAAGGTTTTCTGAGATTCAAATGGTTTTAACTTGCTAGCCATGACTGTACTTTATCTTACAAGACTTTTGAACAAGGTATGAATCAGACTTATCTTTGACCAAGCTATTTCGCATCCCTGTGTGTGCAATTGAGTTTATTTATGTGGTATTTGTCAGGATACCGCCAGTGCCAGATAGACTGTCAACCAAACCTATACTGAGGATCACCTAATTAGCTCCACTAACTCCTTTATTGTATTTAGTTAGATTAATCTACGATGCTATCTAGGATACCATAATCTAGCTCATCCACATGCAAACATCGATCTATACACAAGTTAATGTGATAGATATATCGTCATGTGGGTAGGATACCACCATTGCCAGGTAGGCTATCAACCAAACCTGTAATGAGGATCACCTAGATGGTTTTTGAATGCTGAGAATTCCAAGGATTCAAGTTCAGGTTATTTGTTTGCTGAATGATTTGGGAGACTTGCTCATCTATATAGTGATGAAAATCATTGTTTATTTTTCTTTTTGAGCAAAGATATTGAATAGTGGTGATAACCACTGTTATTTGATTTTGTATTTTGAGCGTTGTGAGTTTGAGCTTCTGAATGGCCTTGATCCTAGTGGCCTTGGGGATGACTACCCATACTATGTAGGGATGTGTAGTACGAATCCTTACGACATTGGGAACCAAGGGGATTATGGAGATTATGAAGTAAGGGCATTGATATTTTAGGCCTTGGGGACGACTACCCATCCTGGTTAGGGGCAGATAGTATGAATCCTTACAACTTGGAGACCAAAGGTGAATGGAAAGGATTAGGGTGATGGTTTGTTGGAATTTTGTTTGTGAATGGCGTTGATCCTTTTGGGTCTTGGGGATGACTACCCATCCTTGGCAGGGATGTGTAGTATGAATCCTTACAAATTTGGGGACCAACTATGATTGGGATTTGGTAGTGGTAAAAACCACTGTTTATTAAGGTGAATGGATAAGGGAGAGCTCATCCTTTTGTCAATTCTTAGCATTCTAGAACCATTCGAATAGGGGGATGAGCAAGATAACCATTTCGCTTATGGTGACCTGGATTACTGTGCAAGTTTCATCTTTTGTTCACACAACTTGGGAATTTTTATGTGTTTTAATTTGTGTTGGGATGCTACGTAGCAAGGTGTGATCCAAGTAGAACTCTACCTTCATAAAATCTGTCTGACTTGGTACATTACGTGGCTAGAAAGCAAAATGATGATTAAAAGATAAAAAACTCTTGAACATTAGAAGACCACTGACTGTAGTGTGGTAAAAAGTAGTGAATGCCATTTTTTTTTGCTATTTTATAAAATGGAAGAATGTGGAACAAGATGGACTGGCAAAGTAATTACAGTTTATGGTGCCTTTAACCTGTAAGACCACAAATATGCAATGTATGGATGCGATGCTTAATGCAGCTACATATTTATGTATTTTTGATGGATTGATTTTGTGAATATGAAGATGAGATGCGAGAAGAGCTATTTATTGATGAATTTGAGCATGCCTAGAAATGAGATGCGAATTTTTGTTGTTTTTGATGATTTTTGAATTTTCTTATTTTGGACCAAGCGATTGTAGGAATCCTTGGAGCATTTTGGGATTGACCAAGTGATTATAGGAATCCTTGGAGCGTTTTGGGATTGACCAAGCAATTATAGGAATCCTTGGAGCGTTTTGGGATTAACCAAGCAATTTTAGGAATCCTTGGAGCATTTTGGGATTGACCAAGTGATTATAAGGATCCTTGGAGCGTTTTAGGATTGACCAAGCGATTATAGGAATCCTTGGAGCATTTTTGGGATACGGCTCTCTTAGATATGGAATGGTCACAAATGACTGATATTCAAGGGTTCTGTTTCTTTGATTCCATCAAGAGAGGCTAGCCGGTATGTCCCATGTCCTATTTTGCTATCAATTATATATGGACCTAACCAATTTGCCATGAAATTGTCCCTTAGGTGGGACGACAAATTATAGTTCTGTTGGTTTTCCTTCAAGACCAAATCACCAACCCAAAATTCCCTCAGGTGAACTTTCATAGAGCATTAACGCATCGTTCGTCAAGCAACGTAAGCTGGTCTAACCAAGCCTGCCGCGCAGTGTCATCATCGATGAACTCTTGCATTGATATGCGGAGGGAAGGAATTTCCAACTCAAGAGGCATGACTGCCTTGGAGCCATACATGAGCAAAAATAGAGTGGCCCCAGTGGGTGTTTGAATGCTAGTGCGATAAGCCCACAGGGCAAGTGGGATTTGGATGTGCCAATCCTTATGACTGTCTGCGATCGTATTTTTAAGGATAGCAACTAGCATTTTGTTTGACGCCTCTGCTTGCCCATTTGCCTATAGATAATAGGGTGTCAAAAAACTATGCTAAATTTTGTACTTTGTGGTCAAAGCATGCACGTATTTGTTCTTGAATGGCGTCCCATTATCCGAGACTATTTTGGATGGAATACCAAAATGACATATGATGTTATGCAAAATGAACTCCACAATGTGGGGTCCTATCATAGAGGTAAGCGAAACTACTTCCACACACTTGGTAAAATACTCTATGGCCGTTATGATAAATGTATGATGGCCTGACGATGCAGGGGAGATATTTCCAATTAGATCGAAGCCCCACTGCAAAAATGGCCAAGCAGACTAGACTGTCTACAAGGCCTGGGAAGGTATGTGCATCAAATTGGCATGATGTTGACACTTCATGCACTTCTTGACATATGCGCAACAATCTCACTCTAAATATGGCCAATAATAGCCCATGTGAAGAATGCACTTTGCGATGGCCATACCACTGAAGTGGCCACCACATGTACCATCATGCGCTTGGGTGACTACCCAAGTGGACTCTTGTTGGTCCAAACAATGAAGGAGGATTCCTTCATAGCTACGACGATACAAAATGTCTCCTATCAAGACATACTTAGCTACTTTCTTCTTGAATGCTCATTTTGTGGCATGCGTCAATCCAAGCGAGAGATTACCTAACTTGAGGTAGTCTCTAATGGATAAATACTAGTCCTGTTGATTGGAAGCCTTGACGATATGAACATCTAATCCCTCTTGAAACTCATCCTTAGCAAACGTTGAGTGGGATAGAACTTATAAGAATAGCATTGTGTTGCTATTAATGGGAGTAGGGGATAACAAGGACCCCTAGTTGGCATGTTTCAGATGATCGTGGATTCAAGAGAACTTATCCGAGGATGGTTCAATCTGGATCATGTGGATCCCTGGTGTCAAGTCAGAGCTTGCATGCTCTATCATGGATTGCGATAAGGTTTTGACTTGAATGGTTGTCATATCACCGGAAAGGTCTTGCGGGATTAGTGACCCCAAGGAGGCCATTGTGTCCGCAAAATTATTCGATGATCGAGGGAGTGCCTCGATGTCATACCACTCAAGTTTTGCTAGGAATTTGTCCACAAGGGCTTTATAAGCCTGTAGAACTGGGCATTTGCATTGGAATACCCCTATGACTTGATTGACAATTAACAACGAATCACCAAAAATGTTCAGTCATTTGATGTTCATGGAAATTGTTGTCTAAAGACCTATGAGCAAGGCTTCATACTCTACATTATTGTTGGTGCATGGGAAATTTAATTTAAATGATAGGGGTGTTGGAGTGCCCTGTGGTGTGAAGAATACTATTCCTGTGCCACCACCTTGCTCACATTTAGAACCATAGAAAAATAGGGTTATGTCAGCCTGTGACTCAGGCTCATCAGAATCTGGAGATTTTGAGACATGGAAGACCCCATCATCGGGTAGTTCTATGACTAGAGGCTGATCATCTTTGAGAGGAGCCTCTACTAGTTGATCGGCTATGACCTGTCCTTTGATGGATTTTTGTTTGATAAAATTTATGTCAAATTCTATCAACAACATGATCCATTTTGTCATGCGACTACTATGATAAATATGACTCATCATGTATCGCAATGGATTCTCCTTAGACACAACATACGTAGTGTTTTTCAACATGTAGTGGCATAGATTTTTGGTAGAAAACACCACTGCCAAGCAGAGTTTATCGACGTATGCATAGTTAAGTTCATAACTGACCAGGGTGTGGCTAAGATAGTAAGTAGCCTGTTCTTTGTGAAGTTCATTCTTTTGGGCTAGCATGGTGCCCAGTGCCACCTCAATAGTTGAGATGGATAAGTAGAATGGCACTCCTAGTCTAGGTGGTGCCAATACTGGCGATGAAGCCAAGTATCGTTTGATGTCGTCAAAGGCTGACTGGCACTCGTCATCCCAGTGAAATGTTACCCCCTTGTGCAATAATTTGTTCATGGTTCGGCACTTGTCAGATAGTTGTGCTATGAAGCGCTTAATTGATGCGACCTTTCCCTATAGAATTCTGAGCTACTTAATGGTAGTTGGGGGAACCATTTCAAGGATTGCATTGACTTTGTTTGGGTCCACCTCGATGCCTCGCTTTCAGACTATGAAACCCAAGAGTTTTCCAGATGTGATGCCAAATACGCACTTCTTAGGATTTAGTCTAACTTTATGCTCCATGAGGCGATCGAGGATTTTGCTTAAGTCATCGATATGATCTGGGTGCGAAAGAGACTTGGCCAACAAATCATCCATGTAATCTTCCAAAGTTTTATGCATGTAATCATGGAAGATGTATGTCATGGCATGTTGGTAGGTGGCACCAGCATTTTTAAGGCCAAAAGGCATGACATTATAACAAAATGTCCCCCAAGGTGTTGTGAATGCCATTTTTAGTTGGTCCTCGAGACTGATATGAATCTGATTGTATCCTGAGAAACCATCCATGAGGGATAGCATTTCATGACCTGTTGTAGCGTGTACCAATGTGTCGGTGCTTAGCAAGGGGAAATCATCCTTAGGACTTGCTTTGTTTAGATCTCAAAAATTAGTGCATATGCGAATCCTCCCATCGGGATTTTTGACGGGCACCATGTTGGATAGCCATGGCGGATAATCCATGCAGATGACAAAATGTGCATCCAACAGCTTTTGCAGTTCATCTTTGACCATAAAGGCCATTGTTGGGTGCATTTTACGTAGTTTTTTATTAACTGGCTTGATTGTCAGATCAAGCGTAAGATTATGTGTGACTAGCTACGGATCTAGCCCCGACATGTCTCTGTATGACCATGCAAAAACCTCCTTCTTCTCTTTGAGAAGGGCAATGTAGTCGACTTGCTCTTCGAGGGATAAACTTACCCCCATCTTGATAATCTGTGGATTCATTGGATCTAAACCAATGTCTACATCAGTCGTCTCCTCGATCGACATGTGGGATCCATCCTCCAACTGATGTGGAGTTGGGATCAAATGGATATCATTTGCAAAGTTTAAATTTGCATTAGGAACCTCGGGTTCCTCTTTGGCATGAAAGATATCTTGAGTTGTCCCTGGGGTAAAATGAGGCATTTACCAAAATGCTAGTACTTTGATGGGGACAGAGGTGAATTTACGCAATCCTAGTCAATGGCATCTATGTCTAGATGCAAGTACCATGCTGGATCAGCCGAATTGTGGATGGGTGCAGTTAAGTCAATGGAGATCATGTGGATGAAATGAATTTGGTCTCCATTACCATAGGTGTGATGACTTAAACATTTTGGATGTTATCTGTGTTCTGGATCTGGTTCTGTAGGTACTGGCATGAATGGATCGACCCTGTGTGCTAATAAGAGGACAGGGTCTACCCTCGACACTGATATCACCCTAGGGTCTCAGAGTGGAAAGCGCTCTTCATGTACCCGAAGCAGTGGATCCAACACTTTATCCCACCCTTCTGGGTCTACGTACCACTTGTTCCCTGGCACTATTCCTATCTGTGCAAATATGTCATTAATCTCCAAGGGGTGTCATTGTTGCACTTGTTGCCTTTGTTGCATTTGTCGCATGTGGTTGAGATAGGCCATCTCAATTTCATCTTTCGAATCACTGTCAGAGATCCAAAAGTGTTCATTGACTTCAACAACTTCTTGCGACCTATGAGTCTCATCTTATTCAAGCAAATTAATCTGGTCCCATTGCGGTTGTTCCACACTTCATGGGGGGACCTGATTCTCTTGATGTTGTATTGGCTTGTTTGGAGCCTCTAGAGGGAACAGATTCAAAAATATTTCTTGCCAGTTATTTATGGGAATCTCTCATGAGTGATCACTATCAGTTTCGAAGGGGTCATATGATGCTGGTTCATATTCTGATTCACCCTCCAAAGATCCTTCTTGATGTTAGGATCTCATCCTAACCCTTAATGTAATAACTTCCTTGATGTAATAATTCCTAGTGAACGTGGGTAGTACCCATGATTAATATTTTGTAATGTTCTAAGTTTTAGCTTAGGTAGTGCCTATGACAAATGGCACCCTTTTTTATGTAACACATGGTAGATAGGTGGCAT
The DNA here is from genome assembly GCA_028583015.1 of Wollemia nobilis. Classification (NCBI taxonomy): domain Eukaryota; kingdom Viridiplantae; phylum Streptophyta; class Pinopsida; order Araucariales; family Araucariaceae; genus Wollemia; species Wollemia nobilis. Next base: position 34,681 of record JAQPPZ010005339.1, read on the forward strand.
TGTGCATGTAATTTGGGTGGCATTGTGCATGTAATTCGAGTGGCATTGTGCATTTAATTCGGGTGGCATTGTGCATGTAATTCAAAGTGGCACTATGCATGTAATTTGGGTGGCATTATGCATGTAATCCAGGTGGCATTTTGCATGTAAGCCAACCTTGGAAGGAAACTCCTTAAATACCCGAAAGGGCACCAATGTAACCATCTTTTGCAAAATTAATGAAGTATTGAAGGAGGTTGCCCCCTCGAAGAGGCCTACGATTCAGTTCTATTGTGAGATTGTTCTTTATGCAATTTTGTTATATTAATGTGATGTTTATGTGAGTTATTTCCAAGCAATTGTGTGAGAGTGTGTTATTTGAGTTTATTTTATAGCAGGATCTTAACAAGTGGTATCAGAGCGCTTTCCGGGGGCCAAGTTCTCGCTGCATAACTGCAACGATTCTTGCCATCCAAATCCGTCTGTTAGGTATAAATTCCGTGTGTTTTTTCCATTCTGTTTTTCCTTATTAAAAAAAAAATCCAAAAAAAATACAGTGTTTTTTTTTCCGGACCAAAAACAAAAAATATATATATTATTAGTTGAGTATGTAGAAACCCTGTACCGGGTGTTTTAAAATATTGCGAAGGATCTGTCGTTATTGGCTAAGCTAGATAGCCCATAAAGCGTCTAGTGAAGTGAGGGGCGATCAGGCTCCAATACCCAGGCCTCAGACAGAACTCGCGCACGGACTTGAGCTCCCACGTATCTTCGGGTATATCGGGAGACCATCTAGGATTAAACAAACTTTTAGCCATTAGGAAGCTCTTCGGCCTTGTATTACTCATAGTCTACGGGACACAACATCCTAGACGATTACCCTCTCGTATTGTCAGAGAGGCAGGTAGTGTGCTCAAGGGTATGTGTGGAATCCTCCTTGAGTAGTGGCCTAAAATATTGGTCCGAGCACTATTGTTCGTCACTGTCGGTATATTAGAGGGCCTATGGGTGGTACATACTCCTATACTTAGCATTCCCTGGTTCTGTTAAAATTGCAACCTGTAAAAAATACAAAAATCAAAATCAAAATAAGAATCCAAACACCCCCATTCGTAAACCTGCATTTCAAAAGTGAGCATATGAGAAAGGAGTCCTCTACCAAAAAAAATAACAAAAGGGACATGCATTCGGGATAAGCCATGAGGGTGACACTTAAGTTGAAATTATGGAGAGTAACAGTCAAATTTACGATGGCGATCCACGATCGAGTCGATCGAGTCAGAGAGGTCAGCACAGTCAGGGCAGAATTCATAGTCTTCAGAGTCAGAATAGAACTGTCATATCAGTCACCTGCAAAATACAGAGAATCTTGAGTGTGAAACACGACCAGTTTTAGATAGTGCTCCAGTACCCAAATTTTGCTCAGTAGCTCAGAATCAGAATCTGTAAACACCGTTAGACTCAGCAAAACAGGAGATAAAAAAAAAAAAAAAAAAAGTCTGGGGTGCCAAAAAGTAGTGTTAAGAGATATAGCTCATTGTGACCACCTTCTCCTGCTGATCATTTTGATATATAGCACCCAAGCACTTTTTTGGGCATTTACTAAAAATAGTAAGTCAAAAAAATTCAATTCTATTTTTAGTAACTGGTCACAAAAGGTCAAAAAATGGCCCAGGGTACTCGTGGACACCAGAAAGAACTAGAACACTTGGATTCCCTAACAAAAGCCATTGAGAACTTGAACTCGGCTTTTCACTCCATAAGGGAAGAAGTCCAAGGTCTTCGCTTAGAGCATGAGGCCACTAGCAATCGCTTAGAAGAAGCATTGACTAAAGTGGACAGAAAACTGAGAAGAGAACCACCCAAATCAGAATACCAAGCTGAGAGTTCTACAAGGAATCGTGACCATGATACACCCTTCAGAATGCCCAAGTTGGACTTTCCCAAATTCAGTGGGAAGGATGTTGATGGGTGGCTATGTCGGGTTGACCAATTCTTTCGACTTCATAATGTACCAGTATTTCATCGAGTCCAGATGGCTTCCTTTAACTTGGAATCTGAGGCTCTACACTGGTTTCAATGGTTGTCTTACCTACCCAAATCTCTCTTGGGAGGATTTTGAATCCCAAATGCTCACTCGATTTGGTCCTAGTGAGTTTGAGGACTTCACAGGAGCCTTATCCAAACTACAACAAACAGGGTCAGTTCGAGAGTACCAAGCTCAATTTGAAAAATTGGCCAATCGAACAAGAGGATTGAGTGAAGGGTTCTTCCAGAGTTGTTATATCAGTGGGTTGAAGATGGAACTCCAAGCATAAGTCAAAATGTTGAAACCACGAACTATGATGGAAGCTATCAGTTTGGCCCGTCTGGCCGAATCTAAACTCTCTGCCCAAAGATGCCCATCAAAGTTTTCTCAAGATAGACCTTCATTTCCCCCGAGAGCCCAACACCCAGATGATAATAAACCTGCTGCACCCAAGCACCTCACCACCGAAGAGATGGATGCACGTCGTGCCAAAGGATTATGCTACAATTGTGATGAAAAGTTTTTCAAGGGGCATAAGTGTGCACACAAAAAATTGTTCTTGATAGATGTTGGAGAACCTGATACCGTTGACGAGAGTGATGAGGATGAGGACCCTCCAAAAACACCTCCCCCATAAGAAGAAGGGAAACAGGAACCTGAGACATCAATTACAATCCATGCCCTTGCAGGCATTACTACTCCTCAAACCATGAAGGTTACAGGATGTTTCAAGGGCCAACGTCTTTCCATCCTTTTGGATTCGGGAAGCACGCACAACTTCATTGACCCTAGATTTGCTCAACGGGCAAATTGCTATATCCATAATTGTAATTCCTTTGAGGTCATGGTAGCCAATGGGGGAACCTTATCTTGTAAAGGAAAGTGTCACAATGTTAAAATCAAGATAGGGGATTATGAACTCAAGCAGGACATGTTTGCCCTCCATTTGGGTGGATGTGATATTGTTTTGGGATGCCAATGGTTGAGTACGTTGGGCACTATTAGTTGGAACTTTGCTAAACTTTGGATGCAGTTCTTCCAGAACGGACAAACACACATCATCAAGGGCTCCCCGATAGGAACACCTCAAATTATCAGTTCAAATGGCATGGAGAAATTGCTAAAGAAATCATCACGTGGGGTCATTGCACAACTATTCTCCATCCAGCCATCCACATCTCCAATGGGTGAAATCCCACAAGACATGCAACAGATTCTCCACAAACATGAGGCCATCTTTTCAGAACCCATCACACGACCACTGCATCACTCTCACGACCATGCCATTCCATTATTTTTGGATAGTACACCTCCCAATATCAGACCACCTTATGAGCGACTCAAGCGCACCTTATTTTGGAAAGGTAGGAAACAAGACATTCGCTCTTTTGTGACAGACTGCGACACAGGTCAAAGGATGAAAAGAGAAACAGTGCACTCTTCGGGCACACTTCCACCCTTGCCGATACCGGATCAGGTGTGGACTGACATCTCTATGGATTTCATAGAAGGGCTACCTAAATCTGGAGACAAGTCTATTATTTTTGTGGTAGTGGACCGCCTTTCAAAGTATGCTCACTTTTGTGCCCTAGCCCATCCTTACACAGCATTCACTATTGCCCAAATTTTCCTTGACTCCATATTTAGCCTTCATGGCATGCCAACCTCCATTGTATCTGATCGTGATCCCAGCCTTACTAGCAATTTTTGGCAAGAGTTGTTTAAGTTGCAGGGGACTCAGCTCACAATGATTTTAGCCTACCATCCACAAATGGATGGTCAAACAGAGGTTGTTAATAACTACTTGGAAACCTACCTTCGCTACTTGCCTCCGATCATCCTACTCATTGGGCAAAATGGCTTTCTTTGGCCGAATGTTGGTACAACACTTCCTATCACACCGCAACCAGAGGCTGAGTACGGGCACCCTCCACTCATGCCTCCCTCCTACATTTCGGGCAGCTCCAAGGTACAGGTTCCATCAACACTTCCTGAATTGGATGAAGAAGGCTCCATATTACTTGCACCAAAGCAATTCTTTGTATCGTCGAACTCGCAATCGTACCATCACAGAGGTCCTGGTTCAGTGGCGTGGACTTCAACTTGAGGATGCTACATGGGATTCCCTCCATCAACTCCAGCAATAGTTTCCTCATTTTTAGCTTTGAGGACAAAGCTTCTTCAAGGATAAGGGCATGTTAGGATCTCATCCTAGCCCTTAATGTAATAACTTCCTTGATGTAATAATTCCTAGTGAACGTGGGTAGTACCCATGATTAATATTTTGTAATGTTCTAAGTTTTAGCTTAGGTAGTGCCTATGAGAAATGGCACCCTTTTTTATGTAACACATGGTAGATAGGTGGCATTGTGCATGTAATTCGGGTGGCATTGTGCATGTAATTCGAGTGGCATTGTGCATGTAATTCGGGTGGCATTGTGCATGTAATTCAAAGTGGCACTATGCATGTAATTTGGGTGGCATTATGCATGTAATCCAGGTGGCATTTTGCATGTAAGCCAACCTTGGAAGGAAACTCCTTAAATACCCTAAAGGGCACCAATGTAACCATCTTTTGCAAAATTAATGAAGTATTGAAGGAGGTTGCCCCCTCGAAGAGGCCTGCGATTCAATTCTATTGTGAGATTGTTCTTTATGCAAATTTCTGTTATATTAATGTGATGTTTATGTGAGTTATTTCCAAGCAATTGTGTGAGAGTGTGTTATTTGAGTTTATTTTATAGCAGGATCTTAACACTTGACATTGTTTATCCTTTTCTTGAAAGTGAGTTCCTAAAATTTTGCCTCTCTCTAGCAAAGGAGGAGGGTTATTGATGTTAACAAGGGTGTTTGTTGACCATGGGAGGTAATATCCCAATGTATACGTTGTGTTTGGGTTGGCATAAGGATCTGATGCCAATCCACCCTTGTTGCCATTCCTAGGCCTTGCATGTTTTCCACCAAGATGTCCAAGGGCAAGGGGTGGTTGAACCCTACTCCCGACTTGTCATAAGGCATTTGGTATCTTGGTTGGCAAAGGACATGCACTCCTTCCTCATACCTGCCTAGCTCGTATCCATGCCAATTGCATTAGCAAAGATATCTCAGAGTGAAGTTTGGGTTAGACAGATAGTTGACATCTTCTATAAAAGGCTCTTCGTCCTTGTCCTTTTGCATGCATGGTTCAACACCATGGTCAAGGCCCCCATACACAAAATTGGTCTGTTTCGGTGGGTAGCCTAAAGGAAAAATTGTCCCGATGGGAAGGCGAGGTCTCCCCATGTCTTGCACTGACTCTAGCGCTGTCGTTGCTATGACATTCCGCACTAGATACTCCCCCAAGCCCGTACTGGCCATTTCAATAGTAATTGTTGGCGATTGAGAGGGAGGGAATGGAAGCTCGTCCTGAGTCCATTCCATGTTGGGTGGATTAGGAACCTCAACTTCCATTATGCTAGGTATCTCTTTGGTTGAGATAGTTGATATTGTTGGTAGTGCCTCTTCTAGGGGTTGAGCCTCTTCCAGGATTTGTTTCCCTTTGTCCTTATGTTTAGCCAAGATAGGTGGCATTGGTGGTGAAGGAGCGGATGATGAAGATGCACCTGGCTGGGGTTTTGATGGATTAGTCACCAGTGGTGCTCGCAGCATTGGACCCTATCTAGATGGATTTAACTAAAAATCCAAGTGTGTCAATGGGAGGGTTGATTACGGCATCAAATGCATCACATTGTAATATTTGAAGGGTTCTAAGTCTGCTGGGACTACATGTACTTCTCCTTCAAATGCATACTTCAAACACTGGTGAGCTATCGAAGGGACACACTTCATGTCCCTAATCCATGGCCACCCTAGCAATATGTTGTACGCCATCTCACCTTCCAAAATATGGCACAATGTAGGTATCATATTTTGTCCTACCTAAATAAGTAGAACAATTGTGCCAACTATCGAGCATATCACATCATTGAATGCTCACAGTGTGTAAGTGGAAGCCGCGATGTGTGAGGCTGGCAACTTCAGATGTTTCAATGCTGCTGTAGTAATGATGTTACTGAAAAAGCCAGTGTCTATCAACAACCTTTTATACAGGATCCCGTTGAACCGCATGATAATGTGTAGGGGTGGATCTTCCATGTCATCAAAAACTAATTTGACTTCATCTTCTTGAAAGGTAATGACTGGCTCCGTGCATTGTTTTACATGTCCCATAAAGTTATTGAAGGAATTCGCTTCATGGGGCTGTAACTCGATGGCTTTCAAAATCTCCATGAGAGCCTCCCGATGGGGCACTAATTGTTGTATAAGCTCATATATGAAGAGCCTAGCTAACATGGTCTGCAAACTCTACATGAGTTTGGTCCGTATCGTGACCTCGGGTCTAGGCAGAGGTAACTGCACAAGGTGTTGTTGAGGTCATGACGTCGATGGAACCTCTCTTGTGGTTGCCTCGAGGACAACTCCTAGGTAATTCTTGTTCCTTGTCACTATGCTTATCATTCCCACATACCCTTGCATGGAGAAATGCTATTGCACCTCATTGACCTGAAGGGGTTTTGCCTATGCCTCGTGGGTAGGCAAGGGGTCCTTGAAAACCCCCATATATTGATTGTTTGGCGCTATGGGGTTGTCCACTACCAATGTTTCATTATCAATCAGGTCTTGTATCAATCCTTTGAACTTCTAGCACACATTCAGGTCATGTCCCCTTCGCTTGTGGAACCTACAATACAAGTCCTCCCTGTATCCCTTAGGATTGGGAGCGTTAGGATCTATGATTTGAATCTTTGGAAGGGAGATCAAGTTTTTCACTGACAAGTGATCAAATAAGGAGTCCTTAGACTCCGTATAAAGGGTGTACTATCGTTTAGGGTGACGCTGCTGATTTTGCTCCTATTTTTGATTTTCTCTTTCATAATTGTTAGGAGGCACTGCCTGATAGTTAGCCTTTTGAGGCTGTATTTCTTGTGCAGGCTTGGGGACATTTATAGCAACTTGATTAACCACAATGGGTTTTTGTTGCGTAGTCCCTGTCTTTGTGTTTTTGTTCCACTCTTTCTTTTTAGGCTTGGCGATTTCACCCTCCTGTATTTTGATCTCTTTGATAATTCTGGCTTGTGCAGAGCTTCTTCTAAGGTGGCATATTGTTGTAGCTGCAATAGCCTAGAGATTGACCTCAAGAAACTTCATGAGAACATTTGTGTAAGGTCAGACATAGGGGGAAGGTAAGGTATCTTGGAAAGCAGAGTCCTCCATCGATTCTCGTAGGCCACCATGGTCTCCTCCTCATATTGCTTGAGGTTGGCCAGGTCACTCAGTGATGCCTTCTTCTTGGTGCTAAAGGTGAAGCGTTCAAGGAACACATCCACTAATTGATCCAAGTTATTGATGCTGTGCTTCGGCAACTAGGTGAACCAATCCGAGGTAGGGCCCACGAATGTGGTTATAAATGTCCTTAGCAACAACGCATCATTATCCTGAATGCCAAAGCATTGGCTTAGGAATCTTTTCACATGCTCTTGGGCATCCTCTTCACCCTTAAAGACTGCCAACTAAGGCAACTTGAAATGTTTGGGGTAAGGAGGTGTGGGCACTGATGGATGCATCGGATGACTACGAAGTTGGCATAACATGGGCTTTTGGGGCCCAAAAGCTTTGGTTTCCACAGACTCCAAACGCTCTAACAGCGCTTTGTATGCATCAGAAGATTTAAACTCTTCCTCTTTAGTTTGCTCCCATTGTGAGTTGTGGGAGACTAGAGGCCTATGGGGGGGTGGCCGAATAGCAACCCCTCTACCTTGGTAGGGCATTTCGGCCTGCTCTAATTATTGTTCATACTCCTCGTAAACTTCTTGAGGAGTCTCTAGGCGAGACCTATGAACCTGAGTGGGTCTTTGTGGAGGGTACCCATCATTGTTTCGAGGAGTGGCCTCCCTCTCAGGTCTATGGGGTCTCAGAGACAAAACTTGATGAGGTCGTAGAGACCTATCTTGCACTAAGGGATTATGCCTCTCATATGGTTTTGATATTTGAGCGCGAGGGGTTGGAACCCTCTATGATAGGTTATAAAGCAGCTCATCTATTTTGCGCTAGATGTGCTCTTTACTAAGGTGGTATAGACGTTCTAGCTGCTGTTGATCTTTCTCAAGCCGCATGATCTGGGCTTGGCAGGCGGCATGTCTGGCGACTTCCAGGTCAATTTGGTCTACCATCTAGGGCTTAGGAGGCCTGAATGCCTCTCATATGTATTTGCCTTGGTCATGATGATCCGAGATCTCAATGGGTTGCTTCCATCTGTCGAGGTTGGCAGTGTTTACCCAAGGCTCTTGCCTCAATGGATGACCATGGTATCTAGAAGGTGCAAAAGCGCAAGGCTCCCACACCGTATATTGCTCTCAAGGAATGTGATGGTCTTCCTCATACTCCCTTTAATAGGTGTGAAATGGGCGAGTAGAGTTAGCTTGCCCTGTTTGGAGAGCCCTTCACTCTGGGTTTTGTCTACTAGTTCTAATAGTGATGGGAGGCAAAGGAGAGATACCATAATCATGCGGCCTCTCCTCATGGGCACTATGCCTCTCTAGCACTTCATCATGCAGTGGCCACTCATATCTAGCTTCTAATGGAGATCTCCTATCTACATTGAGTGCTACATGTAAATATTCTTCCTGAAAGGGGCTATGTTGAACGGGCGTGTCCCCCAGAGGGGTGTCCCTATAATTCCATCTTGACCTGGAATGATGTGGACTCTCTTGTGGGTCAAACCACCAAGGCGGTATGACCAAGTATTTAGGGCTAAAGCGAAGGCAACTTGTGCTCGCTCCTTGTACACTTTCCACAGCTTCTGCCCTTGATTGGGCTTGGCTACGGGTGTACACCATGGTGGTGCTCTTCTACCAGCTAAGCAAATTTTTATCTCTTTTATGATTTTTATGCTATACTTAAACATAAAAGAACACACACATACACAAATGGTGATTATCTTGTTTAAATGTTGAGAGTGTGTCCTAAAACTGGTTTAGTGTGTTTTGATGATTTTTGTTTTGTTTTTGAAATTTTTTGTGAAGATCATTTAAATGCAAAATGAAGGCTCATATGACTCACATAAATGGTCGCCCCTTCGATATACCTTTGTTAGGCTGATATACCAACCTCTCTATATACCTGCCCTTACGAGAGGGAAACTATAGGTACGTGAGAGCAGATGGTACGTGGTACGTAGGCTGTATAGAAGGGGGATTGTCCTATTTATGACACCTACCATAGAAGACTTATCCTAGCGTGTTGGGAATCACCCCAGCGACACTCGATCAGCTTTCGTCAAGATTTACGTCTCAATGATAATTGGGGTAATGGATGCAAAATCAAGCCAAGGTGGTGATGAACCCACCGACGGTCTTGATCAAGGGCTGGGGTCTTATGACCAGCTCCTTGGTTTAAAAATTCCACGTGATGTGTGTGTGGTTTATTTTAATTTTGCAAAAATTAAATAGGCAAACAAAAGGAAACTTTCCCTAAGCCATACAAAAACTGAAAATCAAAAAACAAAAAATAGAAATTTGACAGAAGCTTGTTAAAAACCCTTACCTCTTCTCTGCCCAAAAAGGATGTTTTTGACTCTCGGCCCTGAAACTGCACAGACAGAAATTCATCTCTGGATCAGACAAATAACAGAATAGAATTCGTCCCTGTCTGAGACGAATTATAATTTGTCTCAGGGTCAGACGAATTACAATACTGTATTCGCCAAAGGTTGGGACAAATAACAGTCAGAGTTCAAAAAATGGTACCTGTAAGCACAAAAACACAAATTTTGATTAGTTTCTTGATCTCAAAAATTAAGGGATAGAGTCCCACCATGATCGCCACTGAAAGCACGAGATTCCAGAAAATAAAAAGGGAAAACTCCAAACACGATGCAAGAACGAAACTAAACTTGATGCTACGAATTAGAAATGCATAAAATGGAGAAAGCATAGACAAATTGGAACCCAAAAGGAATGAAACAACCCTCTTCTTTTATTGATGTATTCCAAATTCAGTTACAATCAGCTTCCTCCTTTTTTAGGGGAGAGGACCATCAAACTTGTCTCTTGGTCACATCAATGGAAAGTCATCTCTCTTTCGCGTGCCCACATGTAAAATGGATGGGCCAAAGCATCATCATTGCTGGTGTGAATGAAGACTTGATCCTTGCTACTCCTCCTGCATTCAAAGAAACAACAAACTCATTAGTAGCACCTGTTGCAAAGATGAAACGTTTGTTCTCTAAAAAAACAATGAAATATGCATGCAAAAGATTGATTACAGTGATAACTAAACTGATTCTAAACAACCTGCAAATTTGATAGAAACCAAAGAACATTACCAAAGGGCCACTGCCATCAAAAAAGTCTAAAAATTGGCCACTGATTTGAATTCGTCCCTGGTCGGGATGGATTCGACTGTAATTCATCCTTGGGTAGGATGAATTCTCTTGCGACAAAATGCCGAAGTGATCCTACCCAAATGTCGCATCTTGGGAGCTCCAAAAGACCTAAAAACTTGGGGGTTAGCTAATTGGGGGCATTTTGGGAAGACCCAGATGGTCAGATTTCCCCAATTTGACATCCATCAACGGGAATTTGACGTCGCTACCTGCAAGTTAGTGAGGACAACAAAAGCGACAAAAAATGATAAGATTTGATCAAAGCATTATGAAATCAAGATTACAAGCTATTTAAACAACATAAAATGGAATGCAAACTAAAAAAATGATGAAAAGAACAACATGCCATGAATCCCCAATTGTTCTTAAAAAATAATATTGGGCTCGCATCAATGCGGGGCGCCTGGGCGGGTCGCCCACTGTTGGAACTTGATTTCAGCACCAATCCACTTGGCATGGGCCCAAAATATCTTGTAATGGGTTCTCGACGAATTGGTAGATCTATGTGGTCAAGTGTCATGTTTTGGATCTGGATTCACACTTCCAATAACCACCCAATGACCTCCCTTGCGAAAGAGATCAAGGATGTGGAAGAGGTGAATCAAAAGGTAAAAATGTGGTATCAATTTGGCAGCACTTCATTGCTTGAAAATGCTTCCAACCTATCCTTTTTTGGGTGAGAAAGTTCACCATTTTATAGACCCAAGGGGTCTCTTTTGGATGGGCATGCAAGGGTGCCATGTGGCGGCCATGCCTTCCCAAGAGGGAGGAGACTCCTCCCTGACTTGGGCTTCCATGACTACCCTTGTGATAGTCCTCTAATGCTCACTCTGCCCACCTACACACGCATGCAATGCAGGAGGCATTAATGGATTGTCCTTAGCTGCCACTTGTCAAGATTTTTCTTTTTTCTCGTTGAACTTGGAATTCGTCCTACCCTAGAGCGAATTCAAAATTTGTCTCTGGGTGAGTCAAATCCCATTTTGAATTCATCTCAGGGTGATACGGATACTGAGCAAAGTGCCTGAAGGTGCCAAATTGATTTTTGACCTTCCAAAATTGTTGTAAAAGTAGTTAGGACCACTGTTTAACCTCTAAGGGCTGCCCTGGGGGCTGTGTGTCAAAGCGATCAGTGTTTGCAGTCACATAATCAGATTGGTGTTGTTTTGGTGTCTACATAAGAAAACATAAGAATTTTTTATTATTTAAAAACTAAAAAGAGATTTATAAAGCCCTAACAGACATTTGGTTTATCTATGGTTTTATGTTTATTAAGTTTCCTAAATTTTCCAATGAATTACATCTCACTCAATATCTTACACAAGTCCATCTGTGTAGGCATATTGTGCATTACCGCAAATAAGTTTATCCATCTCATCCATCTTGATGAACTAGATTTATCATGTTCAGTATATTGGAAGGTATATGCCCATCACCACACCATATACAAGTCTATCAATGTAGATAAGCTACACATATTACGAGTTAAACTATCCATCTCGTCTTCATGATGACTATATGAAGGTAGTCATCCATGTTATACCAAAGTTGCCTTAATCATCACTTCCCCAACCTCAAGTATCATGTTTCTGGTGGATGCTTCTATTTCTTCCACCTATGAGCGTACTTGATCCTACACATTAAGAATCTATCAATAGTACCATGTTCTTCAAAGATAAATTAATCTAAGCATTATATAGGTAGTCATTTACAACAAAACTAAGTATCAAAATACTATTGATTATCACATAGTTTTTCCATACCATAAGTCCTACTAGGGAGAGTCATGAAATACTACCTCCCTAGGACTAAATATCGTGTTGGGCATTTCTTGTTTTACAAAAAAAATTATTATATTATATTTTCAAACAAGAAGGGAAAATAATTTTGCACGTCCTCCACTTTTTCCAAGTTGTATTTACTTCAAAAAAGTGGTCCCATTGAACCTTACATTGTTCAAGAGTCTAGTTTCACATAAAATTACAACAAAACTCAAGAATATTCATTGATATTACTTCACTAGCCTCTAGGTTTTCCATCTACAATTTAGAAATATCCCACACATGTTCATAGTTAACAACATATTTTCTAAGAAAATATATATGGAAGGTGTCATTGGCCTTTGATATTTTAGGTGGTAAATCAAGTCAACATACAACCAAAATAATTTTTTTAGTGATCTCAAAAGGTTCCATGAATCGAGGATTAAACTATATGGATTTGATAACACTCTCAATTATTTTAACCCTCAAGAACACTTTATCTCCCATAGAGTATTATTTTAGAGTTATTTCTAAATTAACATAACTTTTATATCTATTAGTGGTTTCCCTAAGCCATTGTCTGATTACCTTTAACCAATCCTCTATTTCTCTAACCATATATAGTGTAATTGCAACTCAATATTCCAAATGATTCCAAGATAATGGTGTTATACACTTTCGAACATACAAGGCATAAAAAGGAGTCATTCCTAGAGAGGGATGTTGTTCATTATTATAGGTAAACTCTACAAGGTACAAATATTCTTTCTAGTAAGACTTTTGATCCCTGTAGTACATGTAAAACATATCTTCTAGTACTTGATTTACCCTTTCAATTTGACCATCTGTATCGGGGTGGTCTATCAATCTCATATTTAACTTCATGCCTACTACATGATGTAGACCTTTCCAAAATTCAAAAGTGAATCTAAAATCCCTATCTAAAATAATTATTTTAGGAAACCCATGCAATCAAAATACCTCTTTGGAAAATATTTTAGCCACTACCTAAGCATCATCCTTAGTATTCCATGGTATAAAATGTGCAACCTTAGTCAATTTATTGATTGTTACAAGGATTACATCATGTTGATACCTGGTCTTGGATAAACCTATTATAAAATACATAGATATAACATACCATTTTTGTGAAGGTATATCATGTGGATACAATTATCCTGTAGGATTCCTAAGTTCAACCTTAACCTTTTGGCATTCAAGGCATCAAGAAACAAAATTGGTGACATTCTTCTTCATTCCCATCCAAAATAAGGTTCTTTTCCTTCCATTTATGTCTAACCTTTATCTCTTTTTTTACCCATATTAAAGTATGGAGAGTTGGTTCAACTTTTTCTCTTCCCTATTCCATCTCCCATTACTTCCTATTTGCCTCCATTTACTCCCCATCCTCCCTATGGTGGTAGGATAGGATATTTCCATATTTAAAATATTCTTTCCTCTTTTTTGGAGTTGATCATAAATGAGTTTCTTCTCCTTTGGTTGGTCGAATAATTCTATTCTATCAACAAAATTCTATAATATTCAAAAGATAATAATCTCTGTATCATAAATAAATTCAATACATATTAATATATCAAACTTCAACAGTGAATAATTTACTTTATGTAGTGTATAAAAGAAAAGAGTAATAATAGCTATGGTGTATAAGAGTAAAGAGCAACTATACCTATAATTATATTTGTATCAAACTTCAAAATTCATATGCCATAACTATATCTATATTTGTAGTAAGAGCAATGAGCAATAGAAAACAAATAGGGGATGTCCCATAGTGAAAAACTAATTTCAAAAAAATATATGTAAAAATTTAATATTTTCTTATTCCTCCGATGCTAAGGATGAAAGAATACAAAAATATTGTTATATCTACTAGCTATAAAGGATTTGTGATGATAGAATTTTATAACTTTTAACTTTCCAAATACATATAGTTACAACCAAGCCTTGGCAGCTTTGGAAACAATGCCCTCTCCAAAGAGCAAAACAATAATTCTAGTTCCTATTGTTTCCATTTTATGTGCTATAAATGCCTATATTTGTAGTGTATAAGAGCAAAGAGCAATTGTATCTATGGTGTATAAGAGCAAAGAGAAACTATGCCTATAACTATATCTATATCAAACTTCAAAATTCATGTGCTATAACTATACCTATATTTGTAGTAAGAGCAAAGAGCAACTGAAAACCAATAGGGGATATCCCATAGTAAACCACTGATTTTAAAAAAAATATGAGAAAATTAAAATTTTTCTTGTTCCTCCACTATTGAGGATGAAAGAATAGAAAAATATTGTTATATCTACTAGCTATAAGCAATTAATGATAATAGAATTGTATAACTTGTGACTTTCCAAATACATATAGATACAATTAAGCTTTGGCAGATTTGGAAATAATGCCCACTCCAAAGAGTAAAATAATAATTTCAACTCCTCTTTTTATTTTTCATGTTCTATAATTATGCCTATATTTGTGGTGTATAAGAGCAAAGAATAACTATACCTATAACTATATTTGTATCAAAATTCAAAATTCATGAGCAATAATTATGCATATATTTGTAGTAAGAGCAAAGAGCAACTAAAAACCAATAGGGGATGTCCCATAGTAAACCACTAATTTCAAAAAAATATATATGAAAATTTAATTTCTTCTCATTCCTCCAATGCTGAGTATGAAAGAATACAAAGATATTGTTATATATAATAGCTAGAAATATTTCATAATGATAAAACTTTATAACTTGTTACTTTCCAAATACATATATTTATAGTCTTGGTAGCATTGAAAATAATGCCCACTCCAAAGAGAAAAAAAATAATTCTAGCTCTTGTTGTTTCCTTTTCATGTGCTATAACTATGCCTATATTTGTAGTGTATAATATCAAAGAGCAAATGTATATGTGGTGTATAAGAGCAAAGAGCAACTATACCTATACTATATCTATTTCAAACTTCAAAATTCATGAGCTATAATTATGCATATATTTGTAGTAAGAGAAAATATCAACTAAAAACCAATAGGGGATGTCCCATAGTAAACCACTAATTTTAAAAATATATATGTGAAAATTTAATTTATTTTCATTCCTCCAATGCTAAGGATAAATGAATACATAGATATTGTTATATCTAATAGCTATAAACATTTGGTGATGATAGAACTTAATGACTTGTTACTTTCCATATACATATAGTTATAATCAAGCTTTAGTAGCTTTGGAAACAATGCCCACTCCAAAAAGCAAAACAATAATTACAACTCTTATTGTTTCTTTTTCATGTGCTATAACTATACCTATCTCTGTAGTGTATAATAGAAAAGAGAAACTGTATATGTATTGTATAAGAGCAAAAAGCAATCATAAATCTAAATATCACTACCAAGACTAACAAATATTTAAAAGTAATTAAGGATAGGCATCTAGGATTTTCCTAACTGAAATACATTCATCCCTAAGTATGGGTCTTGAATTGGGACTCGAATAGAAATTGAAACAGGAACGAAAGGGTGATTTTTAGAAGCAACAAATAATCATGTTAGAAAAATCATCAATAAAAACGTATTATATTCTAAATAACATCATTGTAAGCTACTACAAGTACGTCTATTAAAACATGTCCATGGGAATACCTCTTGTAGCTTATTTCTACATCCTTTTGATTCAATTGGAAAGCATCTAAGCATGAGAAATAGTTTGTCAAAGATATTGATAGTGAAACCAAAATATTGTAGTATCTAAATTTAAATAAAAAAGAAATGGTTACCTGACAATCCACCCCTATAGTATAACCTGATAGTGATATTATCAGAGCTAAGATTTGTATAAAATGAAGTACCATATAATGTCTTATTGGATTGACATATAACCTTATGATTAAGAGAAAAACCATCATGAATGATTTTTCAATATCATCTCTAAGGATACCATTCTAAGTGTGGTCATCTTGAGACCATTGTCATCATAAAATATGGTCATCTTGCACCTTGTTATCTTGAATGATATTATCATAATAAATAGTGTTATCTTGCATCTCACCTTCTTAAGTATATTTTTTGCTTAATTAGTGTCATCTTATGTCACTATTATCATGTGTTGACATGTTTGTGAATGGTTGTATGTGTGATTATTATACATGTATATTAGAAGATTGAATTTGATATTTGGTTGCTTGAAAATATTATCTTTCATTAGAACCCCTTTTATCACTACGTCAATAATGAATATCATAATCATAAACTATATAATTGTATTTTTTATTTTTATTTTGTAATTATTAATACCTAAATTGAGGAGGATATTTTATTATGTTTTTCACCTTGAGAGTTCATTTTTTAACTACCTAACTTATGCTAGTTGATTCTTCATAAACAATTTTAATAAAGAAACTAATGAATAATATGTAAACTTGAATAGTGCTTATCAAACTAAGTTCCTTTTATTGATATTTTTAGCCTAGCGTTTCCATGTATGAATAATGGTTGCTTCACCCCTAAGGAAACTCTCATGGATTTGGTATGAAATAAATACCTGTACTATCCATTTAGAATTATAGATTTCAAATATTAAAATTATAGGTAATAAATAAAATCATGTGAATAATTATATTGAATTTTAATGAGTGTTGTTTATATTGATAGATTTGTGAAAAACAAGAGCATACAATCAAATATGCAAAAACTTAGCCTTTAATGTGAAGTTCCATATTTAAATCTTATGAAATAATTTATGTAAAATTGCTATATCATTATATGATTTGTTAAATTACTATAATAATAAAGTTATAATATTATACTAGAGATATATTTTCAATCCCATATTACTCATCAAAAGACTTAAATAATGATATTTAGTTTGTTTGGGGAAACTAGGAGGAATAAAAAAAAATTGCATCATGATCCAAGGTTTCACTCTCATGTTTCACACCTCGTGAAGTTATAAGTATATAAAATTGAAATGAATATTACGATGGTATTAAAAAAATTGCTATCATCATATCATTCATGGAATTGAACCTTATAAGTTAAACATTCACACAAAAAATAAAATTTAATCCCATGGGAAATGGAATGATCTACATTTGAGATTTTATTTAATACACAGTATCCAACCGTTTTAGTTACATAGTATCATCTAAATAATTAAAAATGTGAATTTAATTAAATTTTAAATTTTAACTTAAAACTAAAATTTAAATTTTAACTTAAAACTAAAATTTAAGTTTTTGTTAAATAAATTTAAAATTTTATAATATTATTATTATTAAAGAAGTTTAATAGTAACTGCACATAGACTAAAGGTCGCATTGCCATAATATCCTTGAGGAAGCGCCGGCTTAAATGACTTCCTCGCGTCCGCTGCGTAAATAAGCTTCACACCATGGTGACTTCCTTGAGGAACCTTTGTTCTCGCTCGCCAGGCTAACGCTGCAACGATTTCGAAAGCCGTGAACTGTAATTCTTGGCACTCTTTCATTACGGCTCGTTTCATCTCTTCTATGACATTGGAGCTTATAACCAGAGAGGCTCCAATATATTCCTCCGTTTCTGGAATCGGGCGCTGGCAGTGGCATCGGATCTCTGCAATCATTAGCGTGTGGTGAAATTCAACGCGTGGCGGATGCCTGGGGTTGAGCAGATCTCTGCGCCAGATTGGTTCTATGGAGGGCTTCGCATGCCCCCTCGCTATCTCGGCAAGGGCTCTGAGAAACTGCACTATTCCTCGTCCGTCACACATGCTGTGGTGAAAAGTTAGTCCCAAAACAAAGCCGCCGCAGATAAAACGGGTTACCTGCCATTCCGAGGTGGATAAACAGGTTCAAAGGGTTTTTCTTTTAAGGGGGGGTGAATTGTAAAGCCCATTATCTTGTGTCTCTTAAACTCAAGAAATACACTAAGTATTTGCCAATAATTATTTACCCTAATGACACATCCACATGCTTCGAGAGTGTTTTGATAATACATAATTGTTTTTATATTTACTCAACATATTGTATATATTTGTATCCTTAAATCTTAAGTATTTTGATCCTATTTTTTTTTATATGTAGACTGGATCGGATGCTTCCTATCTTCACCCGAGCATCCATAGAATCTATATTTAGAGGTACTTTAGAAAACTAATAGAAAAATGTTTTTATGATTGAGGTGTAAGAGAGTAGGGTTGTATTTGATCTTATAATATATATTTGTATTAAGTATTTTGATCCTATTTATGTTTTTGTAAACTGGATCGGATGCTTTCTATCTTCACCCAAGCATCCATAGAACCTATATTTAGAGGTACTTTAGTAATCTAAAAGAATTTTTTTTTTTACAGTTGAGGTGTAAGTGAGTAAGGTTGTATTTAATCTTATAGATAGATAGGTAATTATAGAATATGTTATTAGACTTACATCATCACATTAACCAGTTAGAAAGCGAGAGACTAGTCCCCCACACACATGATGTTAATAAGGGTGAGGAATCCCATAAAATGGGATCAAGGACTTGCGCCTTTAAGTCTACTATCCCATTGGCAAAGAATATGATAAATTTTGGGGTTTATAAACCACTCAAGTCCCACAACACAGTTAATGTGGGATTATTCACAAACACACACAAACTACACTAACAAGATAGATAGGTGTTAACATGGAATGAAATTCCAATCATAGAATATGCCAATAGACTTGCATCATAAAATTAACTAGTTAGAAAGAAAGGGGACCAATCCCACCCACACATGCCCAAGCTCGATGTTAATAGGGGTGAGGAATCCTACAAAATGGGACCAAGGACTTGCACCTTTAAGCCTGCTACCCCATTGGCAAAGGGTATGGCAAGTGTTGGTATTTATAAACCACTCAAGTTCCACAACATAGTTAATGTGGGATTATTCACAAACACACACACATAAACTATACTAACAAGATAGGTATTAACATTGAACAAAATTCCAATCATGGAATATGCCACTAGACTTACATCATCACATTAATCAATTAGAAAGCAAGAGGACCATCCCCCTCACAAATATGCCCTAGATCGATGTTAATAGGGGTGAGGAATCCCACAAAATGAGACCAAGGACTTGCACCTTTAAGCTTGCTATCCATTGGTAAAGAGTATGACAAGTATTGGGGTTTGTAAACCACTCAAGTCCCACAACATAGTTAATGTGGAATTATTCACAAAGATACACACAAACAGACTACACTAACAAGATAGATAGGTATTAATGTCGAATATAATTCCAATCATGGAATATGCCACTAGACTTACATCATGACATTAACCAGTTAGAAAGCAAGAGGGCCAATTCCCCACACACATGCCCAAGTTCAATTTTAATAGAGGTTGGAAAAGAGTATGGCAAGTGTTAGGGTTTATAAACCACTCAAGTCCCACAATGTAGTTAATGTCATATTATTCACAAACACACATAAAATACACTAACAAGATAGATAGGTATTAACATGGAATGGAATTCCAATCATGGAATATGCCACTAGACTTACATCATCACATTAACTAATTAGAAAGCAAGAAGACCAGCCCCCCACACACATGCCCAAGCTCGATGTTAATAGGGATGATGAATCCCAAAAAATAGAACCAAGGACTTGCACCTTTAAGACTGTTTTCCCATTGGAAAAGAGTATAACAATTTTTAGGGTTTATAAACCACTCAATTCCAACAACATAGTTAACGTGAGATTATTCACAAATACACACACACAAACTACACTAACAAGATATATAGGTATCATGAAAGGCAATTCCAATAATGGAATATCCAGATAGATAGGTATTAATGTGAAAGGGAATTCCAATCATGGAATATGCCACTAGACCTGCATCATCAACATTAACTAGTTAGAAAGCAAGAGGACAAGCCCCCCTCACACATGCCCAAGCTCGATGTTAATAGGGGTGAAGAATCCCACAAAATGAGACCAAGGACTTGCACCTTTAAGCCTGCTATCCATTGGTAAAGAGTATGACAAGTATTGGGGTTTGTAAACCACTCAAGTCCCACAACATAGTTAATGTGGAATTATTCACAAGCACACACATACACAAACTACACTAACAAGATAGATAGGTATTAATGTGGAATGGAATTCTAATCATGGAATATGCCACTAGACTTGTATCATCACATTAACCAGTTAGAAATCAAGAGGACCAATTCCCCACATGCATTCCCAAGCTCGATGTTAATAGAGATTGGCAAAGAGTATGGCAAGTGTTGGGGATTATAAACCACTCAAGTCCCACAATGTAGTTAATGTCGGATTATTCACAAAAACACACAAGCTAGACTAAAAAAATAGATAGGTATTAACATGGAATGGAATTCCAATCATGGAATATGCCACTAGATTTATGTCATCACATTAAATAATTAGAAAGCAAGAAGACCAGCCCCCCACACACATACCCAAGCTCGATGTTAATAGGGTTTAGGAATCCCAAAAAATAGGACCAAGGACTTGCACCTTTAAGCCTACTACCCCATTGGCAAAGAGTATGACAAGTGTTGGGGTTTATAAACCACTCAAGTCCCACAACATAGTTAATGTGGAATTATTCACAAACACACACAAAAACTACACTAACAAGATAGATAGGTATTAACATGAAAATAAATTTCAATCATATAATATTCTAATAGACTTACATCATCACATTAACCAGTTAGAAAGCAAGAAGACCAGCACCCCACACACATGCCCAAGCTCGATGTTAATAGGGGTGAGGAATCCCACAAAATAGGACCAAGGACTTGCACCTTTAAGCCTGCTACCCCATTGACAAAAAGTATGACAAGTGTTGGTATTTATAACCACTCATGTTCTATAACATAATTAATGTGGAATTATTCACAAACACACACACATAAAATACACTAACAAGATAGGTATTAATATGGAATAGAATTCCAATCATGAAATATGCCACTAGACTTGCATCATCACATTAATCAGTTAGAAGAAAGAGTACCAACCCCACTCAAGTCCCACAATGTAGTTAATGCCATATTATTCACAAACACACACAAACTACACTAACAAGATAGATAGGTATTAACAAGGAATGAAATTCCAATCATGGAATATGCCACTAGACTTACATCATCATATTAACTAATTAGAAAGTAAGAAGACCAGCCCCCCACACACATGTCCAAGCTCGATGTTAATAGGGGTGAGAAATCCCAAAAAATGGAACCAATGACTTACACCTTTAAGCCTGTTGTCCCATTGGCAAAGAGTATAGCAAGTGTTAGGGTTTATAAACCACTCAATTCCAACAACACAGTTAATGTGAGATTATTCACAAACACACACACAAACTACACTAACAAGATAGATAGATATTAACATGAAAGGAAATTCCAATCATGGAATATACAAATAGATAGTTATTAACATGAAAGGGAATTATAATCATGGAATATGCCACTAGACCTACATCATCAACATTAACCAGTTAGAAAGCAAGAGGACCAACACCCCACACAAATGCCCAAGCTCGATGTTAATAGGGCTCGATGTTAATAGGGGTGAGGAATCCCACAAAATGGGACCAAGGACTTACACCTTTAAGCCTCCTACCCTATTGACAAAGAGCATGGCAAGTTTTGAGGTTTATAAGCCACTCAAGTCCCACAAAACAATTAATATAGGATTATTCACAAACACATACAAACTACACTAACAAGATAGCTTAATGTTAAAAAAATTTCATTTCATTCATTTCTAAAAAAACATTTATAACATATGAATTTATACTTTTATTGCTTCATAATCCTGAACATCACACCATATAAAAATATTTACCAATATAATTATTTTTTATTGTTTGCTAAATGTAAATTAACACAAGAAATTTTTTAAAAACAGAAATGTTTAAGACTTATAATATGAATATATTATCTTTGAAAATTTGAAATTTAGAATTATACTATATATTTCATCACCGTTGAAAAAAAGAAAGAATATCAGTTGCAATCTTTAAACCTAAGATTCATAACTGCTTGGATTACCGTTAAAATTGAAATGCATTCATCCAGTCAAATTCAACTTTGATGAGGCTTTTGGACATTGGATTTAATAAGCAACTGTTTGTTCAACCAATTGCTGTGAACAATTGTTCAGCATTGAAAATATTCTTCGAAATATGTCTCTTTTTAGTGTCCATCGACAGCCTGTAACATCGATGCATTTTGTAAAAATCTTAAAAGCCAAGTCCATTTTAAACTTTTGTTCATAAAAAAATTATCTGCACTTTTAAAAGAACACATCCAATCAATGCGGTTTAACAGTATACATCTTCTGAAAATTTTCGTGACAAACTACAAATAGAAATAATGGTAAACAATCATTTTCAGCTATTTTCATGGTAGCATGCTAAAGAAAAAGAAAGGAACCTGAAAAGTCTGAATTTGTTCGTGACAAACTACGAATAAAATATTGGGAAACAATCATTTTCAGCTATTTTCGTAGTATCATGCTACTAATTGCTAAAAGGAAAAGAAAGAAACCTAAAACATCTAAAATTGTAATGCCAACCTATGAGAATAAAAGTCACTAGAAATATTGAAACACACTGTATGAATGTCATCTCCGCATGAACATGCTTTATATGGCTAATGTTGACGGCAATTTGAAAGGCGAACATCAATATGAAAGAAGGAAGATCATGCAAAAGGCAAAACACAAAATACCATATTCTTCAAAACTCAATAAACTCTTCTGGAAAATTGAAACAGATGCATCGATATTCAGAAAAAAACTACATAGAATTCATATGCACTTTAATTTCTTTACTATGAAGCTTTCACCAGAACGAGGAGGAATATAGCACGTTAAGAATTATAAACTCCGATCATCAGATTGAAATACAAAACTTAGAATAATTTTGAAGAACAACACCCATTAAAAATTGGAATTTTTATTTGTAGCATGAAAATGGACGGGGAAAAATTATGGCAATCACTTATGATGGTTAGGAAAATAGAAATACCAATAGTCCCTAGGCATTTACCAGTCAAATTTGGAGCCTTCCTTATCGAAGAGTTACCTGAATAGCTAGTAGATAAGTGTTCTCATTGTTTGTATCAGGAGGGCTCTGACAATGAAGGTGTTTATGCGAGGGCTTCACGTACTCCAAGTTGCCCAGGGCGAACAAGGTATTGTCGGCCATGGCTTCCACGAAAAGCGCACCCTCCCCTGTGCAATCCACATGAAGCTTCTTCTCATTCTCAGATTGTCTGAATCTTCCAACGAGCGGATAGCAATAGACTAGCACCTTTGACAGCGCCTCCCTAATTACTTTTGCAGGATCCGCCGAAACCTCGTCCCGTGCATTGTAAATGAGCAATACGTTTATCATGGTTCTCGACAGTGGGTGGTAGTCTTGAGGCGAGAGATGGAGGAATTTCTCGGGTGAAGGTGCACATGGGGGCACCATGGCTTCCACCTTCCACTTGACGCGCAAATCAGTTGAACGATCCTCCTCCGCAAGCATCTCCATTGTATACAAAATTGCATCGAATGAAAATCCATCATTTATGAGTCTCTATTATAAGTGGAAGTGCAGGAGGGCTTGACATTGCCCAGGTAAAGACAAATAAAACATCATGAACGAGCAGGATCAGCACTAAGAATCTTAGGTGGTTGAGTAGGAACATATTATATATATTTATATATATATATATATATATATATATATATATATATATATATATATATATATATATATATATATATAATAGATATAGATAGATGCTTGACATTGCACGTCTATAGTGTATAAGAGCAAAGAGCAAAACAATAATTCTAGTTCCTATTGTTTCCTTTTTATATGCTATAAATACCTATATTTGTAGTGTATAAGAGCAAAGAACAATTGTATCTATGGTGTATAAGAGCAAAGAACAACCATGCCTATAAATATAACTATATCTCACGCCCCGTGCAACCCTGTGTGTCCGGCGGTCCCCATCTCACGCCGGATTACCATGTACCGAGACGGTGGAAGTCCTGGGAGCCTTCGTAGATAGTTTGAATCCTACCAGCTGTGCTGGTAGTTACTAAAAATCGTGATTGTAACCATTGCTTCTATATACCAAAAAAATAAAAATAAATAACTATAACTATATCAAATATCAAAATTCATGGGCTATAATTATACCTGTATCTGTAGTAAGAGTAAAGAGCAAATGAAAACCAACAAGGGATATCCCATAGTAAACTAGTAATTTTAAAAAAATATATGAGAAAATTTAATTTTTTCTCGTTCCTCTAATATTGAGGATGAAAGAATACATAAATATTGTTATATCTACTAACTAGATGCAATTCATGATGATAGAACTGTATAACTTATTACTTTCTGAATACATATAGATACAGTCAAGCTTTGGTAACTTTAGAAACAATATCCACTCCAAAGAGCAAAAAAATAATTTCAACTCCTATTGTTTCCTTTTCACGTTCTATAACTATACCTATATTTGTAGTGTATAATATTAAAGAAAAAATATATGTGTGGTGTATAAGATCAAAGAGTAATTATGCATATAACTATATATGCATCAAAATTCAAAATTAATAAGCTATAATTATGCATATATTTGTAGTGAGAGAAAAGAGCACCTAAAATTCAATGGGATATGTCCCATAGTAAACCACTAATTTCAAAAAAATATATGTGAAAATTTAATTTGTTCTCATTACTTCAATGTTGAGGATGAAACAATACAAAGACATTGTTATATATAATAGCTAGAAATATTTTGTGATTATAGAACTGTATAACTTGTTACTTTCCAAATACATATAGGTGTAGTCCAAATTTTGTACCTTTAGAAACAATACCCACTCCAAGGAACAAAATAAAAATTCCAACACTTGTTGTTTCCTTTTCATGTGCTACAAATATGCCTATATCTATAGTGTATAAGAGAAAATAGCAAATGTATATGCATTGTATAAGAGCAAAAAGCAATCATAAATCTAAATCTCACTACCAAGACTAGCCAATATTTAAAACTAATTAAGGATTGACATCTAGGATTTTCTTAATTGAAGGTATTCATCCCTCAATATGGGTATTGAATTAGAACTCGAATAGGAATTGAAATAGGAATTGAAGGGTCATTTCTAGAAGCAACAAACAATCATGTTAGAAACATCACCAATAAAAAAATATTACATTTTAAATAACATCACTGCAAGCTACTACAAGTACTTCTCTTAAAATATGTACTTATCTTAAAATATATTACATTTTAAATAACATCATTGCAAGATATTACATTTTATATATATGTTTGACATTGCACGTAGGCTTGACATAAGTGAAAGTGCATGTAGGCTTCACATTGCCCAGATAACGACATAAAAAATATTATGAAGGACCTGAATGCACCAATAATCCTAGGTAGTTCAGTAGAACATTATTTATTCAATTCGTAAAATGGATTTTGGAAATGTTTAACCACTAACCTTTGTATTACAACATATATGTGTCATCAATTATGCACCAAGAGTTTCAAATTATGAACAACTAGAATGCACCAAGAATCTTAGGTGGTTGAGGAGTAGGACATTCTTTATTTTATGTATATACATCGATCCATAAAATGGATTTTGGAACTATTTAACCATTAATATTTCAATTATTTTTATAAGAAAGATCAAGAAGATAAAAAGTTTATGATGAAACTAAAATATCAAAAGGTAAAACATCAAAGGTTTTTTAAAATTAATAAACATCATATTGTATAAATATTATGACTATACATGTATTTGCTATGGTGGAAGATAAATACAATATCATTGTTTCTTCCCTTTATTCTAACATTTATTATTAGAGCATGGAAGTTTTTGTAATGATCCCAAAAACCAGCTATAAGAAAACACAAGAAAAGTTTTTTTTTTCAAAACTATGAAAAGGGATTCATAAACCCCTAACCGAAATTTTGTTTATCTATGGTTTTTTAGTTTACTAAGTTTCCCAAATTTTCAAATGAATTACATCTCACTCAATATCCTACACAAGTTAGTCTCATACTTCTTGATGAGCTAGACTTATCACCTTCAGTACAATCGAAGGTATATGCCCATCACCATACCCTATAAAAGTCCATTGATTTAGGCAAGCTACACATATTACGAGTTAGGCTATCCATCTTGTCTTCATTGATGAGCTATCTTAACTGTGATGTAATCAATCACTTTACTTAGTTAGCATACTCCCTAATGGGTCTTAATTCCTTGAGTTATTTCTACGTTCACCGTAAGAGGTCTTATTTTGTTAGGTTACATTCATATTTGGTAAAAAGACAAAAATAGCTCCATTTTCTTAATCAATCAAAGAATAAAATCCATAAAGTATACAAGAAGTACTTAAAAAGCATATAAAATTTAAATAAAGGTAAAAATTAAATGAAAGAGGGAACTAGATAACAAAGCAAAGATAATTTATAATAGTAGATTAAAGATACATTTCCCATTCGTTCAATAAAATATTATATATATCCAAGTTTGGCAAAACCTCCATACTTTTAAAGAATGAAGTAATACATCATATTCATCTAGGGATTTCTCTCTACAATTATAGTCTATTTTAGCATAAGTAAATTATTTTAGTTATAAATCAAACTGGTGCATTGGTTCCAACTGTCTCTTTGGTCCTCCTTTCTTGTCATCATTTGTTTAATGATAGTAGGGGATCAAGGAATCATGGTTCTATGAAAGACATGCATCGAAATGCATCTACTAGTAACATAAAACTAATGTATTTATTGTTTACTTTGCCAAATTGCAACTATACAAATTTAATTAATGCATTCATCCATCTACTATCTAGTTGATATCATAATAATTTCTTCATTTCTATTCTTATCTCTCATTTACTCAAGGAGATTCATCTCAACAGATACAACTAGAATTACAAGTCTTACCTTAATCAAATCATATCAAAACCATTTTGTAAACAACTAAGGTCTCATTCCTTAATTAAGAAAATGATCTAAGTTTCTTCTATTTGAGTTAATCAAAGTCCCATTTATTCAATCAACCAAATAAAATTGCAATCCTTTATTTACATTAATCGAAGTTCCATACCTTTAATTAATAAAATAAACTACAATTATTTTATTTAAATTAATCAAAGTTGCATACCTTTAATTAATAAAATAAACCATATTTTCTCTATTTTCATTAATCAAATTTCCATACCTTTAATTAATAAAATAAACCATATTTCCTCTATTTTCATTAATCAAAGTTCTATACCTTTAATTAATAAAATAAACCATATTTTATTTGTTTTCATTAATCAAAGTCCCATGCCTTTAAATAAACCATATTTCGTCTATTTTAATTAATCAAAGTCCCATACTTTTAATTAATAAAATAAACCATAATTTCTTTGTTTAATAATCTTTTATTTACTAAATATCCTTTAGTCTTTCTTTTTTACCAATATTGTAATGTAAAGAAAACTATTAATCAATTACAAAAAACAAGAGATCTTTGCCCAAACTAGGTTATTTCAAAGGTTAAATACTAGCAAACAATCTATGATCCTAGTAAAATTGAAAGCTCCCAATATCCTAAAATGATGAATGCGTAGGAAAAATCGAACAAACAATTTAATAGAAGTAAGTAGCTCACAATCAATAAGGGAGAGACTTCTACACAAACTATAAACCATGTGGTGCTTCACAGACCCTCCAATGGTGGTTCTCTAACAACATGTGTTCATCCAAACATATAGGGAATCAACACAATAAAGAGGTACAGAGATTCAAATTCAATCATTGGGTTCCAAACATGAAAAAAAATAAACAAGTTAGGAAAAGAGGTCCAAATGAAAAAAACCATAGTCCTCATGATGCTCTAAAAAAAGTGGAGTGAATACCACAACTTTGATAAAATAGGGATTACTCACAACCAAATGAGATTCACCAACGAAAAGTTTTGACTAACTATCAAACTATGCAAGGTAAATGATGAAAATGCTAGCAATATTCGATAAGGTGACATCTATAGTTTGAGGTGTTCAAGGATGTAGCACTAGCCAACATATCCCTGGCTAAACAATGCTCAATAGTTATCATGCTCAAAATGGCTATCACCCAAAGTTGTACATATATAACAAAAGAACATTACTAAGATGCAACAACGATATGATTGACTTCATAAGGAGGGAAGAAAGCAGAGAGGGGAGGGCTCTAGTCCCTTCCCTACTCCCCCTCCCCTGGATCCTAGATCCTGCCCAGTCTCTGGCTCAACCCAGGTCATCCCTCCCTGGGAGTGGTTGTTTGCAGATGATCTCCTAGGGGGAGATCCTTCTCCATTTTCTGCACCCCTCCCAGTGGGCTCGGGCTTCCTTGGTTGTTCTGGTGGCCTGGTGCTTCCCAGGGATCCCTGTTTGTTTGGGGATCCCTTACCTTTTTTCCCTCAGGCTTTCCCTTGGGGTTTTTTTGTAGGTTATTAGCATGGATCTGGTCCCCTATGTTTCTCTGAGTGGTGGAGGTGATGGTTTAGGGTTTGACAGCTTCCTAGGGTCTCCCTTGAGGTCCTCACAGCTTTGGGGGTGGTCTGGGGGGGCCTCTTTCCTCCTTTGCTTGTGAATCCTCAATGGGATCCTGTGGCTGCTGTTCTTCCCACATGGAGGCTTCTTCGTGCTGGTTCTGCTCCTTGGTGGACACCCTGGGCATCTGGTTTGGCCTTGGGGGGGCTTTCCTCTGCCTGGGCTGTTCCCATTCCCAGTCCCAGTTCCCTGAAGCTGCTTCTGTGCTTGGACGGGATCCTTGGTCCCTGCTGCTGGGTTCCTATGGTTTCTGCTGCATGTTTCTTTCTTGGGGGGGTCTGATCTATGCACGCAGACCTTAGATCCCACTTGTATGGCTCCTTGGGATCCTTTCCCTGTGACTGTTTTCCTCTTCCCGCTCGGGATTCCCAGCCCCTGGATCCCTGTTTCCTTAACCTGCTTTCCTTGCTGTTTTCCCAGGGTGGGATCCTCATGGTGAAGTTGTCTGTGTGCTTCCCGCTGGGCCGGATCCTGGCTCTCGACTTCTTGCTGGGCGAGATCCCCCTATCACTGGGCGGAATGGCTTCTCGCTGGGTGGGATCCTCTGGGCGGGATCTACCTTTTTCGCTGGTTTTCTGTTGGGCGGGATCCTCCAAATCCGCTGGGCGGGATCCGCCAAATCCGCTGGTTTTCCCGCTGGGCGGGATTTTCACCTTTTTGCTGGTTTCTCGGATGGCGGGATTTTCCTGGTGAAGTTTTTTTGATGCTTTTCGCTGGGCGGGATCTTCTCTGAGGTGGGTTTTAGCTGCTTCCCGCTAGGCGGGTTTCTCTCTTTGGTGGTTTCTGACTACTTCCCGCGAGGCGG
Source organism: Wollemia nobilis (assembly GCA_028583015.1). NCBI lineage: Eukaryota > Viridiplantae > Streptophyta > Pinopsida > Araucariales > Araucariaceae > Wollemia > Wollemia nobilis. The sequence continues at coordinate 64,297 of JAQPPZ010005339.1, forward strand.
GATTTTATTGTAACGGTTTTTCTATGATTCCTGCTGGGCGGGATCTTCTCGTTGGTGGTTTTTGGCTTCTCCCCGCTGGGCGGGTTCTGTTTTATTATTTAATTGTCTTTGGTGGGATCGTCTGCTATGTCAAAAAAATTTGTAATTCGGTCTGAGATGTGGTTTCCTGTCTCAACCTTGCAGCCCTAAAGGTGCTCTCCTTCTATTGTTATAAGGTTTTGGGATCCTCTTAAAAAACTCGCTATGTATATAATGTTACTTACCAAAAAAAAGATGCAACAATGATATGACTAGGTTTTTAGTCAAAGACTTAGATCTAACAACTCATAATTTATCTAGAGGGTTTCCAAGCTCTAAAGGATAAAAATAAGTAACCATTCTAGGAATAACAAGAGATAAAAGAAGATGAAACATAAGCCTATGGATTCCAAAGCAAATATATCGCTAAAATCCAAACTCAACTTCCTTAACAGTCCAAAGGGGTTGGTTTACTCATACCAATTTGCATATTCCTTTGAATGGTTGAAGTTGCTTCTCTTCAAACAATATCTATGTAATATCTCTCCTTATCCTAGTTTTTCGTAGCTCCTCCTCGATCTTTTTTTTCCTTCCATTCATGTTTAACATTCATCTTTATTTTTTACCCATATTAAAATATGGAGAGTTGGTTCAAATTTTTCTCTCCCTTGTTCCATCCCCCCATTACTTTATATTTACCTACATTTACTCCCCCTCCTCCATTTGGTCGTAGGATAGGATATTTCCATTTTAAAAATATTCTTTCCTCTTTTTGAAGTTGACCATAAATGAGGTTCTTCTCGTCTGGTTGGCTAGAGACTTCTTCTTTGCCAACGAATGAGATCACACATCCCCTCACTAGATTTTATAAAAGATCTTCTTATTCAATTAAATGAAAAACTTCTATTATCATTCAAATTAAGATTTATTATTAATTTAAATATTATTCCATTTTTATTTAAATCAATATTTTACATTAATAATATCTTTTATTATTAATTGAATAAAGTCTTGATATAAAATCTGAACAATATTCAACTATTATTTAAATTAAGGTCTTATAAAATTCTTAGGTCAAGACATTATTATCTATTTAATATAGATTTTACTATCTATTTAAATAAAGCTCAATTATTATTTAATATAGATTATTTTCATCAACATACAAGTTCTTTCACCATAACTAGCAAAATGCTATACTAATAGCAATTTAGGGAATTTAAAGGAAATCAGATTTATGCACACATTCCAAAACAAATATATTTTTGAGTGATGAAGTAAAATATAATCAATCATACGCAACAAATAAAAAGGGAGTCTCTCCATAGATCTAGGCACCTGTCTTAGCCAAAGAATTTATGATAGCTACTAGGCTATCAACTGAGGCTCTAGGTGGATAGCTATTGACAATTATCACTTAAACTGATAATGCATGTCTATATGAAGGTAGTCATCCATGTTATCCACAAGTTTCCTTAATCATCATTTACCCAACATCAAGTACCCTATTTATGGTGGATGATTTTGTTTCTTCCACCTACAAGTGTACTTGATCCTACACATTAACAATCTATCAATAGTACCATGTTCTTCAAATATAAATTAATCTAAACATTAAATAGTTAGTCATTTGTAACTAAACTAAGTATCAAATTACTATTGATAATTACATAGTTTTTCCATGCCATAAGTCCTACCAGGGACGGTCATGAAATACTACCTCCCTAAGACTAAATACCATGCTGGGTGTTTCCTGTTTTACAAAAAAAAAATTATTTCATTATATTTTCAAACAAGAAGGGAAAATAATTTTGCATGTCCTCCACTTTTTCCCAAGTGGTATTTCTTTAAAAAAAATGGTCCCAATGGACCTTACATTATTCAATATTATGGTTTGACATAGAATTGAATAGAACTCAAGAACATTCATCGATATTAGTTCAATACCCTCTAGGTTTTCCATATACAATTTAGAAAAATCCCACACATATTCAGGATCAACAACATATTTCCTAAGCAATAATATGTGGAAAGTGGCATGGGCATTTGATAGGTTAGGTGGTAAATCAAGTTAGTATACCATTGGGCTAATATTTTTAGTGATCTCAAAAGGTTCCATGAATAAAGGATCCAACTTTGTGGATTTATAGCACTCTTTATTAGTTTAACCCTCAAGAACACTTTATCTCCCACAGAGTATTATCTTGGAGTTCTTTACAGATCAACATAAATTTTCTATCGATCAATAGCTTCCTTAAGAATTTTTTGATTATGTTTAACTGATCCTCATTTTCTCTAACCATATCTAGTACAATCACAACTCCATCTTCCATATTGTCCCAATACAATGGTATTCTACACTCCTGGCCATACAAGGCATCAAAAGGAGTTATTCCAAGAGAGGAATGATGTTCATTATTATAGGTAGAATCTATAAGGTATAAATAGTCTTCCTAGTGAGACTTTTGATCCATGTAGTACATGTGCATAATATATTCTAGTACTTGATTTACCCTTTCATTTTGACCATCTATCTTAGGGTGGTCTATCAAGCTCATATTCAACTTCATGCCTACTATATGATGTAGAGATTTCCAAAATTCAAAATTGAATCTAAAATCCATATCTAAAATGATTATTTTAGGAAAACCATGTAATCAAAATACGTCTTTGGAAAATATTTTAGCCACTACCTAAGCATCATCCTTGATGTTACCTATATGTAACCTTAGTCAATTTATTGACTATTACAAGGATTGCATCCTGTTGATACCTGGTCTTGGATAAATATACTATAAAATCCATAGATATAATGTACCATTTTTGCATAGGTATATCATGTGGATACAATTATCCTGTAGGATGTCTACATTCAACCTTAACCTTTTGGAATTCAAGGCATCAAGCAACAAAATCAATTATATCCTTCTTCATCCTTATCCAAAAGAAGGTTCTTTTCCTTCCATTCATGTCTAGCCTTCATCTTTATTTTTTACCCATCTTAAAATATGGGGAGTTGGTTAAATTTTTTCTCTCTCTTGTTCGATCCCCCCATTAATTTATATTTAGCTCCATTTACTCCCCCTCCTCCATTTGGTGGTAGGTAGGATATTTCCATTTTAAAAATATTATTTCATATTTTTGAATTTGATCATAAATGAGGTTATTCTCCTCTGGTTGGTTGAAGACTTCTACTCTACCAAAAAAAATCCATAATATTCAAAAGATAATAATCTCTGGATCATAAAAAATTTCAATACATATAAATATATCAAACCTCAAGAATGAACAATTTACTTTCTATAGTGTATAAGAGCAAAGAGCAACAATATATGTGGTGTATAAGAGTAAATAGCAACTTTTCCTATAATTGTATGTGTGTCAAACCTCAACATTTATATGCTATAAATAAACCTATATCTATAGTAATAACAAAGAGAAATTGAAAACCAATAGGGGATGTTCCATAGTAAACCACTAATTTCAAAAAAATATATGTGAAAATTTAATATGTTCTTGTTCCTCCAATACTGAGGATGAAAGAATACAAAAATATTACTATATCTACTAGATATAAATGATTCATGATGATAGAAATGTATATAAATTATTAATTTTCAAATACATATAGTTACAACCGAGATTTGGTATCTTTGGAAACAATTCCCACTCCAAAGAACAAAACAATAATTCTATCTCCCATTGTTTCCTTTTCATGTGTTATAACTATGCCTATAATTTTAGTGTATAAGATCAAAGAACAACTGTATCTATGGTGTGTAATAGCAACGAGCAACTATACCTATAATTGTATTTGTATCAAACTTCATAATTCATGTGCTATTACTTTTGTAGGATCCGTCGAAACCTCGTCCCGTGCATTGTAAATGAGAAATAGGTTTATCGTGGTTCTCGAAAGTGGGTGGTAGTCATGAGGTGAGATATGGAGGAATTTCTTAGGTGAAGGCACACATGGGGGAACCATGGATTCCACCTTCCACTTGAAATGCAAATCAGTTGAACGTTCCTCCTTCACAAACATCTCCATTATACAAAAAATTTCATCAAATGAAAATCCATCATTTATGACTCTCTATTATAAGTGGAAGTGCAAGAGAGCTTGAAATTGTCGAGGAAACAATAAATAAAACATCATAAACGAGCAGGATCAAGCACTAAGAATCTTAGGTGGTTCAGTTGGAACATTTTTTATATATATGCTTGGCATTGCATGTAGGCTTGACATAAGCGGAAGTGCATGTAGGCTTGACATTGCCCAGGTAATGACATAAAAAATATTATGAACGGCCTGAATGCACCAATAATCCTAGGTAGTTGAGTAGAACATTATTTATTCGATTCATAAAATTGATTTTGGAAATGTTTAACCACTAACCTTTGTGTTACAACATATATGCGTCATCAATGACGCACCAAGAGTTTTTAATTATGAACGGCTAGAATGCACCAAGAATCTTAGGTAGTTGAGGAATAGGAGATTATTTTATATATATATATATATATATATATATATATATATATATATATATATCAATTTGTAAAATGGATTTTGGAACTGTTTAACCATTAATCTTTCAATATTTTTTTTAAGAAAGATTAAGAAGATAAATTTGTTATAATGAAACTGAAAAATCCAAAGATAAAACATAAAAATGTCTTTTAAAATTAATAAACATAATATTATATAAATATTACGATTATACATGTATTTTCTATGGTGGAAAATATATACAATATTATTATTTTTTGTCCTTTTTTTTAACATTGGATATAGTTTTTGTAATGATCCAAAAGATTAGCTGTAAGAAAATACAAGAAAAGATATATATATTTTTAAAATATGTATAGGAATTCATAAACACCTAACCGAAATTTGGTTTATCTATGGTTTTAAATTTACTAAGTTTTCCAAAATTTACATTGAATTACATTTCAGTCAATATCCTACACAAATATTTCTGTGTAGGCATACTGTGTGTTGCTGCAAATAAGTTATCCATCTCTTTCTTCTTGATTAGCTAGACTTATCACCTTCAGTACAGTTGAAGGTATATGCCCATCACCATACCATATACAAGTTCATCGGTGTAGGTAAGCTACACATTCCGAGTTAAACTATCCATATTGTCTTCATGATAAGCTATCTTAACTCCGATGTAATCAATCACTTTACTTAGTTAACATTCTCCCTAAGCGGTATTAATCCCTTAAGTTCTTATTTTCTTAGGTTAATTTCATATTTGGTAACAAGACAAAAATAGCTCCATTTAATTAGTCAATCAAAGAATAAAATCCATAAAGCATATAAGAAGTACTTAGAAAGGATATAACTATAGACACCAAAACAGCACCAATCCGATTATGTGACAACAAGCGCTGATCGCATTGACACAAACAGCCCCTAGGGCAGCCCCAGAGGTTAAACAGTGGTCCTAACCACTTCCAAAAGTAGTTTTAGAGGTCAGAGGTCAATTTGGCACCTTTTTGGCACCTTGCTCTCTGCTCGTCCCACCCAGGGATGAATACAAATTGGCATTCATCCCACCCAGGGATGAATAGCAGCATTCACCCCAGGGTGAGGCGAATAGCAAGTTTGACTGGCAAAAAGTCAAACCTCGGAAACTCCACCAATTAACTGAGGCTTCAGGCCATGCAATTGTGAGGAATAGCTTTTAATCAAGAAGAGAGACTTCAGTCATGCATGTCTTTATTTTAGAGACCTCATGCAAGGAGATTCTAAATCAGGGAATTAGCTTTTCTCTAAAAATAGGACAATTAACTCAAGTGGCGCCCTCGCATGCGCAATTCAAACAGAGAGACCCTAGGTCTATAAATTGGTGAGTTTTCTCACCCAAAAGATATACAGAGAAGGAGCATTTGAGCAATGAAGTGCTGCCAATTTACATACCTACTTGCGATTTGTGCCTTTCACATCCTTAATCTCTCATTCGAAAGGGAGGTTATTGGGTGATTATTGGAAGCACGAATCCGGACCCAAAACCCGATTTTTGGCCACAATATTCCACAAAATTTGTTGAAAACACCCCATAAGGAGTTTTGGACCCATCCCAAGTGGATTGGTGCTGAAACAATGTCCCAAACGGTGGGCGTTCTGCCCCAGGGTGCCCCCCAAACTATCACAGTCCTATTCGCCCCACCCCGGGATGATTAGAAATCTGTGATATATTTCTATGATTTTTATTTTGCATCTTATTCTAGATATGTTAAATAGGTTGTAGTTTAAATTTCATTTCATTCTGAGCAATTTTGACCAGGTTTTTGTCATTTCCTGCCTTTACTAACTTGCAGATGGCACCAGAAAAATCTGGGTGATAGAGGCCAAATTGGAGAAATATGACCATCTGGGTCTTCCCAAAACACCCCCAATTAGCTAACCCCAACTTTGCAGGTCATTTGGAGCTTCCTAAGTAGGACATTGAAGAGGGTGCTTTCTGACAAATTATTGTAGGCTTATTCGTCCCACCCTGGAGCGAATACAAATATGTGAGGAATTTCCAGACTGTTCTTTTTGCAGTGGTCTTATGATAACATATTTATGCTTCTATCAAAATTTTAGGTCAATCCGAGGTCATTTGATTATCGTTTTAATATTTTCATGCATATACTGACAGTAGGCCTTGGGAAATACATGCTTTATTCTATCTGCAGGTGCTACTAATATTTTCTATTTCTTTGAATGTAGGTTTTCGACATCAGAAGAGTAGGAAGGAGTGAAAAATCATATACACAAGTGGTGGTGATGTTTTGGTCCGCCCATCTTACATGTGGGCACGCGGAAGAAGGATTGCTATCATGGATGTGATCAAGAAACATATTTAACGCTCCTATCCCCTAAAAAGGAAGGAGACGTATTGTAACACGACTTTGAAAGCACATCAATAAAGAGGACCCTATTCCATATTGCTTTTATCTTGTGTCGATTCGCTCATGTTCTTTCCTTTTTATGCATTCTTTCAATACATAGGCTTTTGGCGTTAAGTTTGGTTTTAGACGCATCGTATTCAGCATATTCCTTTTTGTTTCCGTATCCTCGTGCTTTCAGTGGCGATCACGGTGGGACCTCTGTCCCTTGATTTTTAAGATTAAATTTCTGATTAAATTTGCTTGTTCTTTTGCTTACAGGTACCAAGTTTTCCAACGTTGGACTGTTTCAGAGCAGAAATTCAGAGACATCCGATTTGGGCAGAGAAGAGGTAGAGGTCTTAAACACCTTCTATCAAAAATTTTTTGTTTGTTCTCTGGTTATTTTCTTGCATAGGAGAGTTTGAATGCTTGTTTTCTTCATTTATGCAACTTAAAAAGAACCCCACACACCACGTGGTAAGTTAAAACAACAAGGAGTTGGTCGTAAAACCCCAACCCTTGAGCAAGACCAACGGTGGATTTCATCACCACCTTGGCTTGAGATATTGCATACATTACCCCGATCGTGACTATTGCTAGACGTAAATCCTGATGAAAGCTGACCAAGTGTAGCTGGGGTGATTCCCAGTGCATGAGGATAAGTCTTCTATGGTAGGTGTCATAAACAGAGTGATCCCCCTTTCATACCGCCTATGTTCCACGTACCATCTGCTCTCACGTACCAATAGTTTCCCTCACGTAAGGGCGGGTATATAGAGAGGTTGGTATATCGGTCTGGCAATGGTATATCGAAGGGGTGACCATTTTTTGGGAGTCATAAGAGCCATCATTTTGCATTTAAACGTTCTTTCCACAAACTTTCAAAACGAACATCAAAAACACACTGAACCAGGTTTAGGGCACACTTTTAATCGTTAAACGAGATAATCATTGTTTGTGTGTGTGATATTTCCTGTTTAGTGTAGCATAAGAAATCCTAAAAAAGATAAAAATCTACTCATCTTTAGGAGCACATCACCATGGTGTACACTCGTAGCCGAGCCCAATCACGGGCAAGCACTGCAGAAAGTGCACCAAGGGGGGCAAGTCACCTCCGATATAGTCCTGAGGACTTAGTCATCCCGCCTTGGTGGCCTGACACACAAGATAGTCCACATCATGCCATAACAGAATAGGACTATAGAGGCACCTCTTTGAGGGGCACCCCCACTCAGCATAGGTCCTTTCAAGAAGAGAACCTACACGTAGCACTCAACATAGACAGGAGACCTCCCTTAGATGCTCATTATGAGTGGCCTAGTGATGAAGTGTTAGAACAACAGAGGGTCCAGAAGGAGGGGCCACATGATTTCTTCATCCCTCCTCTACCCCGCATTACTGTTAGAAACACTAGACCAAATCTAGAGTATCAAGCTTTCCAGATAGGGCAAGACAATTCTGCCCGCACCTTGCATGCATATGAAAGAGAGGATGAGGAAGATTACCACATTCCTCAAGAGTAGTACACAGCGTGGGAGCGATGTACCTCCACGCCTGCCATGTATCAGGATCACCCATTGAGGCTACAGCCTCGGGTTAATGCAGCTAACCTCGATAGAGGAAAGCAACCCATAGAGGTCTCGGATCACCACGACCGAGATAGACATGTAGGAGAGGCATCTAGGCTTCCTAAACAAGAGACGATGGAACAAATTGACTTGGCATTTTCCAAACATGCCGCCCGCCAAGCGCAAATCATGCAGCTTAGGCAAGATCAAGAATAGTTAGAGCATCTTTGTCACCTTAACAAAGAGTGCATTCAACGTCAGACAACCGAATTGCTTCATAACAATGTGCCTGCGAAGGTTCCAATCCCTCGCACGCATAAAGTAGAAGTGTATGAGAGGCATAACCCCTTGGTACGAGACAGGTCCACGTGACCTTATCAAGTATTGCCTCCGAGACCTCCTAGACCTGAGCGGGAGGCCACTCCCCGAAACAATGATGGGCACCCTCCATGGGCACCCACCCATGTGTATAGGTCTCGGCCAAGCACTCCTCAAGAAGCCTATGAGGAGTATGAACAAGAAGAAGAGTGGGCTGAAATGCTCTACCAAGGCAGAGGGGGTGCTATCCAGCTACCTCTCAATAGGCCTCAAGTTCCCCGCAACCCACAATGGGAGCAAACTAAGGAGGAAGAAATTAAATCCTCTCGATGCATATAAAGCGCTGCTAGAGCGCTTAGAGTCTATGGAGATCAAGACTTCTGGGCCCCAAAATCCCACTTTACGCCAACTCCGTAGTCATCCTGTGCATCCGTCAGTGCCGACACCTCCATACCCGAAACACTTTAAACTACCCTAGTTGGCACTCTTTAGAGGGGAGGAGGATGCCCAAGAGCATGTGACTAGATTCCTGAGCCAGTGCTTTGGTATTCAGGACAATGATGCTTTGTTATTAAGAACATTTATAACCACATTCGTAGGCCCTACCTCGGATTGGTTCACCCAATTACCGAAACATAGCATCAGTAACTTGGATCAGCTAGTGGACGCGTTCCTCGAATGCTTCACCTTCAACACTAAGAAAAAGGCATCATTAAGTGACCTAGCTAGCCTCAGGAAGTATGAGGAAGAGACCATGGTGGCATACGGGAACCGGTGGAGGACGTTGCTTTCAAAGCTGCCTTACCTCCCTCCCATGTCAGATCTGACCCAAATGTTCTCAAAAAGTTGTTTGAGATCGATCTCCATGCTATTGTAGCTACAACAATATGCCAGTTTAGAGGAAGCTCTGGTGCAAGCCAGAATCATTGAGGAGATTAAGATACAAGATGGTGAGATCGCCAAACCTAAGAAGAAAGAATGGACAAAGAACACTAAAATAGGGACCACGCAACCGAAACCCGCTATGGTTAATCAGGTTGCCATCAACGTCCCTAAGCCTGCACAAGCAACACAGCCTCAAAAGGCTAACTATCAGGCGGTGCCTCCTAACAACTATGAGAGAGAAAACCAAAGGTAGGAGCAAAATCAGCAACGTCGCCCTAGGCGACAATTTACTCCTTACACAGAGTCCAGGGACTCTCTGTTTGACCGCTTGTCAGCGACGAACTTGATCAACCTTCCAGAGATTCAAACTATAGACCCCAATGCACCGAAGCCTAAGGGGTACCGAGAGGACTTGTACTGTAGGTTCCACAGGCGTAAGGGACATGATCTTAATGCATGTTGGAAGTTCAAAGGTTTGGTACAAGATCTCATCGACAACAAGACATTGGCAGTGGACAACCCCGTAGCGCCAAACAACCAACATATGGGAGTCTTCAGAGACCCCTTGCCTACCCATGAGGCACAGGCAAAACCTCTTCAAGTCAATGAGGTGCAACAGAATTGCCCTATGCAGGGATATGTGGGGATGATAAGCATAGTGACTAGGAACAAGAAGTACCCAGGAGCTGCGCCCGTGGTAGCCACAAGAGAGGTTCCATCGATGTCACAAACTCAACAGCACCCTACGCAACTTCCCCCGCCTAGACCAGTGGCCACGATTCGAACTAGACTTACCCAAAGTCTAAGGACCACGTCGGCTAGGCTCTCCATATACGAGCTAATTCAACAATCAGCGCCCCATCGGGAGGCTCTAATGGAGATTTTAAAGGCCATCGAGCTGCAGCCCCATGAAGCGAACTCTTTCAACAACTTTGTGGGACATGTAAAACAATGTACAGAACCAGTCATCACCTTTAGAGAAGATGAATTGAAAATAGTGATTGGTGATGTGGTGGATCCACCCCTGCACGTTATTGCATGGGTCAACGGGATTCCGTATAAGAGGGTGTTGGTGGACACTGGCTCGTCTAGTAATATCATCACTACAATAGCACTGAAACATTTGAAGTTGCCAGCATCTCACATCGTGGCCTCCACTTATACACTGTGAGCATTCAATGATGCAATCTGCTCGATAGTTGGCACAATTGTCCTACCTATCCAAGTGGGACAAAAGACTATTCATACATTGTGCCACATCTTGGAAGGTGAGATGGCTTATAATATCTTGTTGGGCCGGCCTTGGATTAGGGACATGAAGTGTGTCCCTTCAATAGCTCATCAGTGCCTAAAGTATACATTTGAAGGATAGGTGCATGTAGTCTCGATGGACTTGGAGCCCTTCAAATACTGCAATACAGTGCAATTCATGCCGCAATCGACCCTTCCATCAACACATTTGGATTTTTAGTTGAATCCATCTCAACAGGGTCCGATTTCGTAGGCATCTCCAGTGATTAATCCATCGAGTCCTCAGTCGGGTCCATCTTCCTCCGCTAGTCCTTCAACAACGATGCCACCTACGGTGGCCACATCCAAGGACAAGGGAAAGAAACCCCTAGAAGAGGAACCACCTCTAGTCTCAACCATCTCGACAGAAGAGATGCCTAGCGGAATGGAAGTCGAGATGCCTAGTTCACCCCACATGGAGTGGACTCAGGAAGGACTCCCATTCGCTCCCCCTCAACCGCCAACGGTCACCATTGAAATGGCCAACACGGACCTGGGGGAGTATCTAGTGAGGAACATTGTAGCAACGCCCACACTTGAGTCCATGCAGGACATGGGGAGGCCTCGACTCCCCATCGGCTCAGTGGTTCCTTTAGGCTACCCACCCAATCAGACAAACTTTGTTTATGGGGGCCTGGATAATGGCGTTGAAATTTGTATGCAAGAAGATGAAGATGAAGAGCCCTTTGAGGAGGATGTCAACTATCTATCCAACCCTGATTTTGCTTTAAGATATCTAGGCCAATGCAATTGGCATGGATATGGGTTGGGTAGGTATGAGCAAGGAGTGCGTGTTCTTTGCCAACCGAGATATCAAATGTCGTATGACAAGTCAGGAGTAGGGTTCAACCACCCCTTGCCCCTAGACATCTTGGTGGAGAACATGCAAGGCCTAGGGATAGGCAACAAGGATGGGTTGGCATCAGATCCATATGCCAATCCTAACACAAACTATACATTGGGAGATTATCTCCCATTGCTAACAACCAACCTTGTTGACCATAACAACCCTTTCCCTTCGGTCGAACAGGGAGAAAATTCAAGGACTCACCCACAAGAGGGATATGGACAAGACCAAGAAGGGTCTTCAGAGGATGAGTCGGAGTACGAGGTAGCCCCTTGGGATCCTTTCGAGTCTGATAGCAATCATTCACAAGTATATCCCATGGATGATGATCAAGAAAGCTTCCTGACAATGTTCCCATTGGATGCTCCAATTGAGCATATGCCACCTCAAGAGAATCAAGTCCCCCCGTAGAGAGCGGAACAACCTCGATGGGACCACATTAATTTTCTCGAACAAGATGAGCCTCATATGTCGCAAACCATTGTTGGAGCCAACGAAGGCCTTTGGATCTCTGACAGTGATTACGAAGATGAAACCGAGATGGCCTATCTCAACCACATGCGACAGATGCAACAACAATATCCCTTGGACATAGATGACATGTTTGAACACCTGCACATAGGGCCAAGGCATAGGTGGCACCTCAACCCAATGTAGTTATAGCAATTACTGCACCCGCCACTCTAGGTACACAGAGAGCATCTTCTGCCTAGAGACCCTATCAAACCATCAGTGCCTAGGGTAGACCCTGTCTTCGTATCCATGCATAGGGCTGATCCATTTGTGCCAGTACCCACAGAGCCAGATCCGAAGCACAAAGATCATCTAGGATGTCCGAGTTACAACACCCACGGTAATGGAGACCATAATCATTTCATCAACATGATCTCCATTGATCTAACCGCCCCCATCCATGATCCAGCCGACCCGACATGGTCATTGTATCTAGACCTAGATGCTATCGACTGGGATCATGTTGACACACCGCCATCCCCATCAGAGTATTGGCCTTGTGGAGGGATGTTCCATTTCACCCCAGGATAGACTCAGGATGTCTTCCATGCTGAAGAGGAACTTGATGTTCCAAACGATGATCTAAATTTAGCAAATGATATCCACTTGATCCCAACTCCACACCAGTTGGAGGATGGATCCCACATGTCGGTCGAGGAGATGACTGACGTAGACATCGGCTCAGATCCAGTGAATTTGCAAATCATCAAGTTGGGGGTAAGTCTATCCCCCGAAGAGCAAGCCGACTACATTGCCCTTCTCAAAGAGAAGAAGGAGGTTTTTGCATGGTCATACAAAGACATGCCGGGACTAGACCCGTAGCTAGTCACGCATAATCTAACGCTTGATCCGACAGTCAAGCCAGTAAAGCAAAAACTACGTAAGATGCACCCAATAGTGGCCTTAATGGTCAAAGATGAGCTACAAAAGTTGTTGGATGCATAGTTTGTCATCTGCATGGATTACCCGCCATGGTTGTCTAACATGGTTCCCATCAAGAAGCCTGATGGGAGGATTCGCATATGCATCGATTTTTGAGATCTAAACAAAGTGAGTCCTAAGGATGATTTTCCCTTGCCAAGCATCGACGCATTGGTAGATGCTACAGTGGGCCACGAAATGCTTTCCCTCATGGATGGTTTCTCGGGATACAATCAAATTCATATCAATCCCGAGGACCAACTAAAAATGGCATTCACAATGCCTTGGGGGACATTTTGCTATAAGGTCATGCCTTTTGGCCTTAAAAATGCTGGCGCCACCTACCAACGTGCCATGACGTACATCTTCCATGATTACATGCACAAAAATTTGGAGGATTACATGGATGATTTGTTGGCCAAATCTCTTTTGCGCCTAGATCATCTCGATGACTTAAGCAAGATCCTCGATCGCCTCATGGAGCATAAGGTCAGACTAAACCCCAAGAAGTGCGTATTTGGCATCACATCTGGAAAGCTCTTGGGTTACATAGTCTCTAAATGAGGAATCGAGGTAGACCCACACAAAGTCAAGGCAATCCTTGAAATGCTTCCCCCAACTACCATCAAGCAGCTCAGGAGTCTGCAGGGAAAGGTCACGTCGATCAAGCGCTTCATAGCGTAGTTATCTGACAAGTGCCGACCCATGAATAAATTATTGCATAAGGGGGTCACATTTCACTGGGATGACGAGTGCCAATCAGCCTTTGATGACATTAAACAATACTTGGCTTCGCCACCAGTATTGGCACCACCTAGACCAGGAGTGTCATTCTACTTATACATCTCAGCTACTGAGGTGGCACTGGGCGCCATGCTGTCCCAGAAAAATGAACTACACAAAGAACAGGCTACTTACTATCTTAGCCGCACCCTGGTCAGTTATGAACTTAACTATGCATACGTTGAGAAGCTCTGCTTGGCAGTGGTGTTTGCTACCAAAAAGCTATGCCACTACATGCTCAACAATACGACGTATGTTGTGTCTAAGGAGAATCCATTGTGATACATGATGAGTCGTACTTATCATAGTAGCCGCACGGCGAAATGGATCATGTTGTTGATGGAGTTTGACATAGAATTCATTGGATAGAAATCCATAAAAGGTCAAGTCATCACCGATCAACTGGCAGAGGCTCCTCTTGAAGATGATCAGCCTCTGACCATAGAACTACCGGATGATGGGGTTTTTCATGTTTCAGAATCGCCAGATTCTGATGAGCCTGAGTCACAGGCTGACATGACCTTATTCTTTGATGGTTCTAAATGTGAGCAAGGAGGTGGCATGGGAATTGTATTCTTCACTCCACAAGGGGCTCCAATGCCTCTGTCATTTAAATTAGACTTCCCGTGCACCAACAACAATGCAGAATACGAAGCCTTGCTCATAGGTCTTCAGACAACAATCACCATGAACATTAAATGTTTAAACATCTTTGGTGATTCGTTGTTAATTGTCAATCAAGTAAAGGGGATATTCCAATGTAAATGTCCAGTTCTGCAGGCCTACAAAGCCCTTGTGGACAAATTCCTAGCACAACTTGAATGGTATGACATCGAGGCACTCCCTCGATCATCGAATCATTTTGCGGATACTATGGCCTCCTTGGGGTCACTAATCCCGCAAGACCCTTCTGGTGAAATGACAACCATTCAGGTTAAAACATTATCGCAATCCATGATGGAGCGTGCAAGCTCTGACCTAACACCAAGAATCCACCTGATCCAGATTGAACCATCTCAGGATAGGTTCTCTCGAATCCATGATTGTCTGACTCGAGCCAACTAGGGGTCCTTGTTCTCCCCGACCCCTCTTAATAGCAACACAACGCTATTTTTACAAGTTCTTTCCCGCTCAGCTTTTTCTAGGGATGAACTTCAAGAGGGATTGGTCGTTCATACCATCGAGGTTTCTGATCAGCAGGATTGGTACACACCCATTAGGGATTACCTCAAGCTAGGTAACCTCCCACTTGGATTGACACAAGCCATGAAAAGATCATTTAAATAGAAAGTGGCAAAACATGTCTTGTTAGGAGACATTTTGTATCATCGAAGCTATGAAGGAATCCTCCTCCATTGCTTGGACCAGCAAGAGTCCGCTTGGGCGATCACCCAAGCACACGATGGTACATGTGGTGGCCACTTCAGTGGTATGGCCATCGCAAAGCGCATTCTTCGCATGGGCTATTATTGGCCATATTTAGAGCGAGATTGTTGCGCATATGTGAAGAAGTGCGTGAAGTGTCAACACCATGCTAATTTGACACACGTACCTTCTCAAGCCTTGCAGCCGATCCAATCGGCTTGGCCTTTTTCGTAGTGGGGCTTTGATCTAATCGAAAAGATCTCCCCTGCATCGTCCGGTCATCACACGTTCATCATAACGGCCATAGAGTACTTTACCAAGTGGGTGGAAGCAATTTCGCTAACCTCTACGACTGGATCCCGCATTGCGGAGTTTATTTTGCATAACATCATATGTCATTTTGGTATTCCATCCAAGATCCTGTCGGATAATGGGACGTCATTCAAGAACAAATATGTGCGTGCTTTGACCACAAAGTACAAAATTTAGCATAGTTTTTCAACACCCTATTATCCGTAGGCAAATGGGCAAGCAGAGGCGTCAAACAAAATGCTAGTCGCCATCCTCAAAAAGACAGTCGCAGACAGTCATAAGGATTGGCACATTCAGATCCCGCTTGCCCTATGGGCTTATCGCACTAGCATTCGGACGCCCACTGGGGCAACTCCATTTTCGCTGGTGTATGGCTCCGAGGCAGTCATGCCTCTTGAGTTGGAAATCCCTTCCCTACGCATTTCAATGCAAGAGTTCATCGATGATGACACTGCATGGCAGGCCCGATTAGACCAACTGACGTTGCTCGATGAACGATGCGTCAATGCTCTCGAGCATTTGTGTATCTATCAAGAGCGACTTAAGAAAGCATACAACATGAAGGTCCACCTAAGGGAATTTTAGGTTGGTGACTTGGTCTTAAAAGAGAACCAACAGAATTCTAATTTGTCATCCCATCTAAGGGACAAGTTCATGGCAAACTGGTTAGGTCCTTATGTGATTGATAGTAGAATAGGACCTGGAACATACCGGCTTGCCTCTCTTGAAGGAATCAAGGAAACAGAACCCTTGAACATCAGTCATTTGAGGCCATTCCACATCTAGAGAGCCATAGTCCAACCAAAAGCTCCAAGGATTCTCACAATCGCTTGGTCAACCCAAAATGCCCCAAAGGTATCTATAAACCCTTTGGTCAACCCAAAAGCTCCAAGGATTCTCACAATCGCTTGGTCAACCCAAAATGCCCCAAAGGTATTACAGAAACAACCCTTTGGCAAACGCAAAAAAGCTCCAAGGATTCTCACAATCACTTGGTCAACCCCAAAATGCTCCAAAGGTATCCATAAACCCTTTGGTCAAACACCAAAAGCTCCAAGGGTTACCATAACCGCTTGGTCAAAATAAATATTCAAAAACAAACAAAAACAATAAAATCATCAAAAATAACAAAAAAATTGCATTTCAATTCCATGCATACTCATAAAAATCAAAATACAAAAATATAGGTTGCATTAGGCATCGCATCCATACATTGCATATTTTCTAGGTCATACAAGTCAAAAGCACCATAGACTGTCATTACTTGGCAATTCCATCATTTTCCACATCAAATCCATTTCATAAACGCATACATCCAGAATAACACCATCACCATTTTTTAGCATTAGTCAGTTGTCTCCTAATGTATATAGGGTTTTCGTCATTCAGTTGTCTTTAAATTTCTAGCCAAAAACTGTACAAAGTTAAACAGATTTTACAAGGGAAAGTTTTACTTGGATCACGCCTTGTTACGTAACATCCCAACACAAATTAAAACACATAAAATAATTCCTAAGTTGTGTGAATGCAAGAGAAACCTACAAAGCAGTCTAGGGTACCATAGGTGAAAGATTAGCCTGTTCATCCCCCTGTGCGAATGGTTCCAGAATGCTGAGAATTGACAAAAGGACGAGCTCTTCCCCATCCATTCCCCCTAATAAATAGTGGTCTTCACCACTACCCAAATCCCAATCATCGTTGGTCCTCAAAGTTGTAAGGATTCGTACTACACGTCCCTGCCAAGGATGGGTAGTCATCCCCAAGACCTAAAAGGATCAATGCCATTCAAAAACAAAATTCCAACAAACCATCATCACAACCATCTCCACTCACCTTTGGTCTCAAAGTTGTAAGGATTCGTACTACACGTCCCTGAACAGGATGGGTAGTCATCCCCAAGGCCTAAAAGATCAATGCCCTTACTTCATAATCTCCATCATCCCCTTGGTTCCCAAAGTCGTAAGGATTCGTACTACACGTCCCTGAACAGGATGGGTAGTCATCCCCAAGGCCAACAGGATCAAGGCCATTCATAAGCCACAAACTTACAAGCTCAACCTTACAAAGCTCAAAATACAAAATCAAATAACAGTGGTTATCACCACTATTCAAAATCCTTGCTCAAAAAGAAAAACAAGAAGAAAAATAAATAGTGATTTTCATCACTATGTAGACGAGCAAGTATCCTAAACCATTGAGCAAACACACAAGCCTGAACTTGAATCCCTAGAATTCTTAGCATTCAAAAACCATCTAGGTGATCCTCATTACGGGTTTGGTGGACAACCTACCTGGCAATGGCGGTATCCTAACCGCATGACGATATGTCTGTCACATTAGCTTTGCATGTGAGCAGACCAATGTTTGCATGTGGATGAGCTAGCTTATGGTACCTTAGATTGTCTCATGGATTAATCTTACTAAATACAACAATGGAGTTAGTGGAGCTAATTAGGTGATCCTCGATACAGGTTTGGTTGACAACTTATTTGGCATTGGCGGTATCCTGACAAATACCACATAAACGAACTCAATTGCACACACAGGGATGTGAAATAACTTGGTTAAATTCAAGTCGGATTTATACCTTGTTCAAAAGTCTTGCGAGATAAATGTACAGTCTTGGCTAGTTAGTTAAAATATCTGAATCTCAGAAAAGCTTAACTACATTTTAAAACAACTGGTACATTTCATTCCATACATCACCATCAAAAAATATGCAAAATACAAAAACAAAGTTTTCACATGCAAAGTCATTCCACAAAGTCATCCCATTAGTACAACAAGTCAGTCAAATCTTGCACAGTCTATGGTGCCATCGACAAGTTATCAACAACTCATTTCATTCATTCCATATGCATACATCATACAAATTAGAAACATCGCATTCATAATAGCATATGCATACATCAATGTAAATACATGTACATAAAAACAAACCATGAAAAGTGCATAAACACCAAAAAAGAGTCATCTATATATATATCATCAAAAATGCCCATAGGCTACAATGAACCGGTCCTCTGACCCCGCAACAAAAGCCAAAAACTCAAAAACCCCCAAGCCTAGGGCATCGGCCACCATGATCACGCAGGATCGATGCGACGAGAACTACCCCCCATGGTGTGGGTCCTATGGGACCTCTCAGGGTGACTGCTGCTCGCCCCTGCATCACGCCCACTAGTGCCCCCTCATCTAGCCACCTGCGACGAGATGATGTTGACTGCTCAGTATCATTGTCTCTCATCCAACATGAAGAGCCACCTCTAGGGGGCTAAGGTATCCACCCACCAAGGTGGATAATCTCTCCCTCCATATCCATCCGATCACCAACCCCCCACCCTCAACCTCCCCGCATCCCAACCCCCAACCCTCTCCTGTGCCTCTCTACCCTCATCCCCCTCACCCCTAGAGGCCCTCCCTCACCATCACCATAAATCCACCCTTCATACTCAGTAACCACTCATCCACTAGGACATCAATATATCTAAATCCTCACCAAGTCCAACCTCAGAGTCCTCTCATCCCGATAGACCACGGTCACCAGCATCCCCTAGCACCCCAAACTTCATGTACCCCCATATGGGAAAACTCCTCTCATCCCATTCATCACCACCCCCCCTCCTACCTCCAGCCAATCTCCACCCACCCCGCTCATAGCCCTCCACTCCCGAGTCATCCAGGGCAGCCCCATCGACCTCTCCACTACTATGTGCTACCAAGCCCAACACTACAACAAATAGCTGCAACTAATCCCCTTTCACTTTTGGCAATGGACCTCATACAACTCATCATAGAGCTATGCCAGTAGAGTCTGTCCCCATCTCATAATCATCGATGCATCTGTCAGACACTCCACCAAACTGAACACCACCTCTAACAGGTTCCATGGGAACCTCATGGTCGAAGATTTGGGAGGCAGCATGTTGGAAATGAGGCCCATGAGTAATGCGTGCCTCACTCCCAACACACCCCTCTCTAGCCACCATCGAACCAGTATGCCACCAATTTGGAAGTCGCTCTCCGCCCTCTCCATAGGGCTCTCCACACCCAACTCCTCCCCATGCCCAAAATAGCGTATCAGTACTATTGTCCTCTGATCCCGTGACATCATCCGGATCGGTAGTCCGTCTATTGGAATCCAAAGAATCCGATAGACATCCTCCAAGGTCACCGTCATCTCCCCTATTGGGAGATGGAAGGTGTTGGTCCGAGGATCCCACAGGTTGATCAAGGCCATCAGATAGGCCCGATCCTCGACCACCGGCTCCAGCCAAGTCACCTGCTTGAGCCCAAGGGCGTCAAGCTAGTCCCAGTCATCCAAAGTCAGCATCGCACATGCTTCAATGAAAATAGTAGGCACCCGATACCGGCTCTTCACAACCTACAAAAGAAAACAACATAAAAACATTAAAACAATGAAAAACTATACAACAATACCATGAATATACAGCAAATGCATCAAAATGTACAAAAACAAAAAAAAAATTCAAAAACCTAATTTGTCAGATCTAGGGTTTTTAACTCTAACTGATAAATTAACAAAAAAAATTACAAATACAAAAACCTAATTTGTCAGATCTAGGGTTTTTAACTCTAACTGATAAATTAAAAAACAAAAACATTCAAAAACCTAATTTGTCGATCTAGGGTTTTTAACTCTAACTGATAAATTAACAACAAAAAAAAATAAAAAATCATTTGTCAGATCTAGGGTTTTTAACTCTAACTGATCAATTAAAAAACAAACAAAAAATCACAAAATAATTTCTCAGACCTAGGGTTTTAAATTTAAAATGGAAAATTAAAAACACAAAAACAACAAATAACTAGGGTTGAGCTACATTTTTACGTTCAGTTTTACCCTACGTTTCTCACCTAAGTTTTGAACTTTGTTCAATTCGGGTTAAGCGAGGTTTTAAGTTATGTTCTAAACTAAGTTTTTTAGCTCAGTTTTCAACTAAACTTTTGATCTTTGTTTAACTAGGGTTATACTAAGTTTTAAACTAAGTGTTAATTTTGATAGACTAGGGTTTCATTTTTAACTTTAAACAACAAAATAAACAAAAAAAACAAGAAATAAGCAACTTGCGGTTTTCAAATTGCAACACAAAATAATAAAGAGGAAGGGCACTCACTGGTCTCGCTTTGGCTCCACCGCTCGATCCGGTGTGTGAACTCATGGTCGCAAGAAAAATTCGGTAGTGCTTCGCTTCGCAGAATTGACCTCCTCCTCCTCAGAGCTCCAAATCGCCAAGAAAAACAAATGCAAATGAGCCCAAAACTCAGTTTTGGCCTTTAAATAGGCTTTTTGAGCCTGTACTCGTTCCCCCTGGGATGAGCACTCTGGTTAGTGCTCGTCCTACCCTGGGATGAATACTAAATAGGAATTCGTCCCACCCAGGGATGAATACAGAGCAAAAATTTCAAAAATAGCAAAAACTGCACAAAAATGCACCAAAAACAAGCCCTAAAAGTGTCCGATAAGAGTGCTTTTGCACTTGACATTTCGGGCATGCAAAATAGATGTCGGGGTCACAAATCCTCACTATCCTATTCCCTAAGAAGGCTACCATAGCCGGACCGCTCCACGGGAAGATGGATTTTTGAGAATTTCATCCCCAAACGGCATCACCAAAATGGGTCAAAACCCAACCAAAAATAGCAATAACATTGCCGAACGAAGGCGCTTTTGCGCCTGACATTCTTGGCATCCAAAATAGACGTTGGGGTTACAAATTGTCACTATCCTACTCCCTAAGAAGGCTACCATAGCCGGACCGCTCCACGGGAGGACGGATTTTTGACAATTTTAGCTCCAAAATGCGTCACAAAAAGGGTTCACACCCACCAAAAATAGGTCAGAATGTTCAGAAACTGCTTTCGCATTCAATGGTAAACAACTGAAGGCACCCTTACCTAAGTCATCTTGGGTCAAGTGACTCGTCGCTTTTCTCATGTCGGTCATTCCCTCATCGATTCGTCGCTTGAGGGGGTAGTCACACTTAGTCACCAATCAACAACAACATACCCAATCAAGGAAATGACACGCATTCAAAGGATCATTGACAAAGACAATCATGCCCCTGCTTGGGGCAGCAAACAAGCAATTATCACAAGCTGATCAAACACTTGGCATTCATGAATCATGAACTCAAGGTTCCCATAGACAAAAGGTTGCGCCCTTTGCCTATTCATGACTGATCAATGTCCAAGCTCAAGTAACACCTCACCGAACAAGGTTAACACTTGAATTAAGTTCCTTAGCTCGTCAGAAGCAAGGATTCAAGAATGCGTGCCCTTTCCATACTTGGGGCATCAAGAGTTGGTTAGGTTACTGAGAAACCCTAATCATTAGTGCTTTGGTTATCTATTTTTTCTTAGTGCTGCGCCTTGCACAATGCTTCCCAAAAAGGGGCATCTGTAGACACCAAAATAGCACCAATCCGATTATGTGACGACAAGCGCTGATCGCATTGACACACACAACCCCTAGGGCAGCCCCTAGAGGTTAAACAGTGGTCCTAACCACTTCCAAAAGTAGTTTTGGAGGTCAGAGGTCAATTTGGCACCTTTTTGGCACCTTGCTCTCTGCTCGTCCCACCCCGGGATGAATACAAACTGGCATTCGTCCCACCCAGGGACGAATAGCAGCATTCACCCCAGGGTGAGGCGAATAGCAAGTTTGACTGGCAAAAAGTCAAACCTCGACAAGTCTGCCAATTAACTGAGGCTTCAGGCCATGCAATTGCGAGGAATAGCTTTTATTCAAGAAGAGAGACTTCAGTCATGAATGTCTTTATTTTAGAGACCTCATGCAAGGAGATTCTAAATTAGGGAATTAGATTTTCTCTAAAAATAGGACAATCAACTCAAGTGGCGCCCTCGCATGCGCAATTCAAACAAAGAGACCCTAGGTCTATAAATTGGTGAGTTTTCTCACCCAAAAGATATACAGAGAAGGAGCATTTGAGCAACGAAGTGCTGCCAATTTACATACCTACTTGCGATTTGTGCCTTCACATCCTTAATCTCTCATTCGAAAGGGAGGTTATTGGGTGATTATTGGAAGCACGAATCCTGACCCAAAACCCAATTTTTGGCCACAATATTCCACAAAATTTGTCGACAACACCCCATAAGGAGTTTTGGACCCATCCCAAGTGGATTGGTGCCAAAACAGTGTCCCAAACGGTGGGCGTTCTGCCCCGGGCGCCCCCCAAACTATCACAGTCCTATTCGCCCCACCCCAGGATGATTAGAAATATGTGATAGATTTCTCTGATTTTTCTTTTGCATTTTATTCTAGATCTATTAAATAGGCTGTAGTTTAAATTTCATTTCATTCTGAGCAATTTTGACCAGGTTTTTGTCATTTCTCGCCTTTACTAACTTGCAGATGGCACCATCAAAATCTGGGTGCTAGAGGCCAAATTGGAGAAATATGACCATCTGGGTCTTCCCAAAACACCCCCAATTAGCTAACCCCAACTTTGCAGGTCATTTGGAGCTTCCTAAGTAGGACATTGAAGAGGGTGCTTTTTGACAAATTATTGTAGGCCTATTCGTCCCACCCTGGAGCGAATACAAATCTGTGAGGAATTTCTAGACTGTTCTTTTTGCAGTGGTCTTCTGGTAACATATTTATGCTTCTATTAAAATTTTAGGTCAATCCGAGGTCATTTGATTATCGTTTTAATATTTTCATGCATATATTGATAGTAGGCCTTGGGAAATACATGCTTTATTCTATCTGCAGGTGCTACTAATATTTTCTATTTCTTTGAACGTAGGTTTTCGACATTAGAAGAGCAGGAAGGAGTGAAAAATCATATACACAAGCGGCGGTGACGTTTTGGTCCGCCCATCTTACATGTGGGCACGCGGAAGAAGGATTGCTATCATGGATGTGATCAAAAACATATTTAATGCTCCTATCCCCTAAAAAGGAAGGAGACGTATTGTAACACGACTTTGAAAGCACATCAATAAAGAGGACCCTATTCCATATTGCTTTTATCTTGTGTCGATTCGCTCATGTTCTTTCCTTTTTATGCATTTTTCAATACATAGGCTTTTGGCGTTAAGTTTGGTTTTAGACGCATCGTATTCAGCATATTCCTTTTTGTTTCCGTATCCTCGTGCTTTCAATAAAATTTAAATAAAGGTAAATATTAAATGAAATATGTAACTAGATAATAAAGCATACATAATTCATAATAATAGATTAAAAATGCGTTTCCCATTCGTTCAAAAAACTATTACATATATCCAAGTTTGGTAGAACCTCCATACTTTTAAATAATAAATTAATACGTCACATTCATATAGGAATTTCTCCCTATAGTTCTAGTCTATTTTAGTATAAGTAAATTATTGTAGTTATAAATCAAACTAGTACATTGGTTCCAACTGCCTCTTTGGTCCTCCTTTATTTTTGTCATTTGTTTGAGGATAGTAGGGGATTAGGGAAACCCATGGATTCCACGAAAAGCTCACCCTCCCTTGTGCACTCCACATGAAGCCTCTTCTTGTTCTTAGATTATCTGAGACTTCCAAAAAGTGAATAGTAATACAATAGCACCTTTGACATCACCTTCGTAATTAATTTTGTAGGATCCGCCAAAACATCATCCCGTGCATTGTAAATGAGCAATACGTTTATCATGTTCTCAATAATAATAGTGGTTTGTAGTTGTGAGGCGATATATGGAGGAATTTATCAGGTGAAGGTGCACATGGGGGCACCATGGCTTCCACATTCCACTTGACGTGCAAATTAGTTGAACTTTTCTCCTTCGCAAACGTCTCCATTATACAAAAAAATACATTGAATGAAAATCCATTTTTTATGACTCTCTATTATAATGGAAGTGCATGAGGGCTTGACATTGCCTAGGTAACGATAAATAAAGCATCATTAATGATGAGCAGGATCAAGCACTAAGTGTAGACACCAAAACAACATTAATCTGATTATGTGACTACAAACATTGATCGCTTTGACACACACAGCCCCAAGGGCAGCCCCCAGAGGTTAAACAGTTGTCCTAACAACTCTCACAACAGTTTTGGAAGGTCAAAGATCAATTTGGAACCTTTAGGCACTTTGCTCAATATTTTTTCCACCCTAGAATGAATTCAAACTGGGATTCGCCCCACCCAGGGACGAATTCTGAATTCGCTCTAGGGTGGGGCAAATTGTAGGTTTGAAGGGCAAAAAGTCAAATCTTGACAAATGGCAGCTCAGATCCACCACTCAACGCTTCCTTCATTGCATGGGAGTATGGGTGAGAATTTTTGAGCATTAGAGGCATTTGCAAGGTCAGTTATGAAGCCCCAATTTAGGGAGGAATCTCCTTCCCCCTGGGAAGGCATGATTGCCAAGTGGTGCCTCTGCATGCCCATTTCAAGAGACCTCTAGGTCTATAAATTGGTGAGTTTCCTCACCCCAAAATATGGAGAGAAGGAGCATTTTAGAGCAACGAAGTGCTATCATTTTATTTACATACCTCACACCTTTTGGATTTGCACCTTTCACATCCTTGATCTCCTTTAGAAGGGAGGTCATTGGGTGACTATTGGGAGGACGAATATGAAGAACACAAGCTTATACTGAGAGGGGGGGGTGAACAGTATAAGACCTCTTTTTACTTTTTCCTTTATACTTCAAAATAGTAAAGCAATATACCCAAAGCAATATCAAAGCAATGCATAATAACATCCACAAAGTGACACCAATTTTAACGTGGTTCACCCAGAATGGCTGGGCTACGTCCACAAAACTTTTCTCTAAAAGTTATCTCAAAGTTCTTTGGGAATCCTTCCCAATTACAATGTTTATGAGCCTCGGCCCAAAGGAGATACCTTCCCCTAATCAGAATTTATGAGCCTCTTCAAAGGAGATACCTTCCCCTATCTGAATTTATGGGCCTCACTCAAAGGAGTACCTTCCCCTCAAGATTTATGAGCCTCGGGCTCAAAGGAGATACCTTCCCCTCTGCTCTGGAAATGATCCCTCAGAAGATCAACTGCCTCTACCTCTTGCCAAGCACGTGGAACTCCTTTCCACCGAAGACCTCCTGTCCTCAATGCTTAGCCTAAGAGACCTCTCGCCTTCTATGATCACGTCCACAGCAGCTCAAGAACCTGTACCAAACACAGTCAGTCGGTCTAGTACAAGTCTTCCTCTGTCTGTCAGATCTGTCCAACACTTGAACAAATCAATCCTCTGCACACAAGCCTTCTCAAAGACTTGCCAAATCTGTCCTCAGGTTCTTCTCAAAGAACCAGTGCATCTCTGTCCTCAAGTTCTCTGATAGAACTCTCAAAACTCAGCTCACAAGTCCTCTGCTAGGACCTGTCCAAATCTGCTCACAAGTCCCCACCGAAACCTATCCAAAACTGCTCACAAGTCCCCACCGAAACCTATCCAAAACTCTCTCACAAGTCCCCATCAAACCTTCCAAAACCCTACTCACAAGTCCCCACAAGAACCTGTCCAAAACCTCAACAAGCTCACCAAGAAAAACTTTCTTAGTAGGAAATCACAAGGTGAATTGTTAGAGACCCAATGTGATTTGTCAAACTCATAGAAGCATAAAGAGAATTGTTAGAGACTCAATATGTTCTATACTCAACTCCCAATCTCAAAACTCAACTCAAATCAACTCAGCTCAAACTCAATCTCAAATCTGAAAACTCAACTCAACCTCAATCTCAAATCAGAAAACTCAACTCAACCTCAATCTCAAATCTGAAAACTCAACTCAAAATCTGAAATGGATAGGATAGAATGCTTTCTTTCAAGAACATGAAACCCCAACAATTGCCAACTATGCAAAGAATCACATAACAATGATACTCATGTTCTTTTCACCATCAATAAGGGCTTCAACAACAATGCTCATCAAACAAGGTTCAATCAACACCATTCAACTCAAAACATAACCTTGAAGCATTTCACAATCAACATCAGAAAAGGAAAACAAGTAGAACTCCTTTTCTCTCCAACATTATTTGAACAAAAAGCATCCACCAACTCAACTCACAATAGCATAAAAACAACTTTTCAATTCATCAACAAAGGAGTAAGCTCAACACTTTAACCAAGTAAAGAATAGCTTGATTATAACCAACTTAATGAAAGCAAATGTCAATCTCAAAGCTGCCCACTTAAGGTTTCACAACTTCACACAAGAAGCAATTAACCTTAAAACACCATGCTTTCATTTCCATAATCAACCAAAAGCACTCTCAACATTACAAGAAACATGTATCCCTTATACACCTTATTTCTCCCTTATTGTCTCATCAAAAATAAAGTTTATCTCTCATAAGAATGCAATAAGATATTTCAACAACACCTTCAAAATAATCTTTTATCAAAATAACAACAAGCTTTAAAACCCTTATGACTCCTAAGCTGTTTTTCTTCTAACAAACATCCTCCATCCGCAACATACACTTAGCAAAAGATTAATTTCAAAAAATACCTTAGCCAACAACAAAAATCGCTATGGAGAAATTGCGCCCGAAATCTAACACCACCTGCTGCAACCACTTCACGTCGAAAAACCCTTTCGCGTGATTCGAACGCGGAACCTCCCGTTCGGGTAGCGCGCCAATAGCCTAGCCGCTACCGGTGCGCCAAAGGCACCCGGTGAGGTTTAAACCTCACTCTGTTATGCTTGTCCCTTCTATGCCAGGGAAAATAAAACACAGTCCTCCCTTCCTTCTGACGCCAACTCGTAGACGACAAGCTATATGGCGGATTCGACAAATGATGAGACAATCAAATGAACAACGGATTACGAAGACGACGAAGACACACAAACGATCAACGGATTACAAAAATGGCGAAGACACACACCGAACAACGGATTACAAAAATGACGAAGACACACAATGAACAACGAATTACAAAAACGGTGAAGACACACAGTCAAAAACACAGCGAGCAACTTTCTTTCAAAATTCGGATGGGATACATCTTTGATTTTCATCGAGGGATATTAATATGAATTTTACCATAGGCTCTTTGACGTCGACGGAGGTCTTTAACACGTCGACGGAGGTCTTGGCTAGCGCCCACAAAGCTAAAACATAGCGCCCACCTTGTTAAGACATTTGCGCCATGGATTAGGAGAACCCATGCAAATAATAAATTAATATTTATTTAAAAATAATTAAATGGAACCTTAACAAGGTTTTTTAATTATTTAAATAAATACTTCCTCCTGGACCCAAATGCATTAAACCAATGCATCCACCTGTAATCTTTAAACCTCCCAACTTGGGGTTTGCAAAAGACCTTTGAAACTGTCATGCCGATAACCTTCATCAAAACAAATTATTTGACATCAAATCAAATTCCTTCAAGACCTTCTTGACATCAATGACAACTTATACACTTGAGCAAAGGCAATGTACCCAAAGTACCCAAAATTGCCAACAATCTCCCCCTTTGTCATTGATGGCAAACCTTTACTGAAAACACTTCTCAAGAGCCAAAACTGAAACCAACTGTGCTAACAACTAAGAAACTGTGCCCACAACTGAGAATCTTCCTTTGAAGTTTTGCTCCCCCTAACTTGAAGCTTTCCTCTTCACTCTGAAGCTCTCCCCCTTACTCATATCTCTCCCCCTTTGTCATCAATGGCAAAGGGCCACCTTTGGGGCTCGGGACTAAGAATGAGCCTCTTAGCTTAGTCCCTCCCCCACCTCCTGATGAGGTGATTAATTCTGGGGTGGGAGTAAAACTCCCATTAGGCAATCGATCATCATCAGCATCTATAACTTCCTTGTCGGGCCTTCTCTTGAACTCTTTGTCCATATTCCTATTCTTGTCACTGTTCTTGTTCTTGTTCTCATCCCTATTCTTGTCCATGTCTTGATCCTTGGACCTGATCATGCCACTGTTCCTGTTCCTGTATTCTAGAATTTCAGCTCTACACTGTCTGATTATGTGACCTTCATTGTTGCACTTGAAACACTTGACGATGTTGTTTCTCTAAGGTAAACCTGATCTTTGAATCCACCTGTTTTGACCAAACCTGTTCTGACCAAACCTTCCCAAACCTTTTGACCAAACCTGTTCGACCAAACCTGTTCTGACCAAACCTGTTCTGACCAAACCTGTTTTGATCAAACCTGTTCCTGTTATTTACCTTGCAATAGACTGCCTTGTGCCCAAACTGTTGACAAGAGTAGCAATACCCTTGAAAGAAACTAGCACTTCTAAAACTATCATTTACCTTCTTCACTTGAGCCATGCAATGTGAAGCCATGTGACCAAACCTGTGACAAGCAAAACATCTGCCTTGAAACTTTCCTTTATTTGACCTCTTGGGTCCTGAAAACTTCTTCTTCTCATTCTGAATTCTATTTTCTATTTTTGTGCATCTATCATTCAAGGACTCATGATCTGAAATACTTTCCTCATCAGAACTCTCTTCCTTTTGGAGTCTCTTACTAGACTCTCCAACTTGTTCCTTGTGTGGCTTAACAAAACCAAGGCCTATTTTATCTGTTGTCTTTCTTTGACCTTTGATGAGTGACTTAACCTTTTTGGAGCTATCTTGAAACTTGTAAAGCTTATCCTTGTACTCTTTAGTTTCCTCTTTCAAAGAAGCCATTTTCTGTTCTAACTCACTATACTCAAGAACCTTAGACTCTAACTCATCCTTGAGTTCTTGTGTCTTAGCTATAGAGAAGTCAAGACTTTCTATAAGATCATCTCTCTCCATACAACATTCATCTAACTTATCCTTGAGTCTAGCATTCTTCTTTCTTTCCTTTTCCAAAACACTAAGAGCACTAATAAGTTCACTTTCAAGATCCTTTATTTGTTTGCTTTTTGAATCATCAAAGCCTTTTTCAGATTTCTTATCACTAGAGGTGCTACCCTTTTCAAAGACCATACATGCATCTTCCTTATAGTTTTCTGAAGCATCCTCATACATACTAGAAACCAAATCATTATTTGTGCAATCATCCTCAAGGTGACCAAAATTTCCACATCTAAGACATTTCATGATAATGAATCTATGTTTCGGTTCTTCCTCTTTTTTCGATATGAACAACATCTCATTTTCATCATCACTTGAAGAACTTTCACTATCACTACTAGAACACTTACTTGCTTTGTCTAGGTAGAAACTCTTCTTGTGCTTGTGAGAATACCTCTTTCCTTGAT
Source organism: Wollemia nobilis (assembly GCA_028583015.1). Lineage (NCBI taxonomy): Eukaryota > Viridiplantae > Streptophyta > Pinopsida > Araucariales > Araucariaceae > Wollemia > Wollemia nobilis. Next base: position 94,199 of record JAQPPZ010005339.1, read on the forward strand.
TGTTGTGCTCATCTTTGATCTTCCTGTGATGCTTGTGCTTTTCAGAATCCTTGCTCTTAGAATCCTGTTTATCTTCATCACTTTCATTCTTGGGAACAGTACAGTTAGTAGCATAATGACCAAACTTTCCACAATTGAAACATCTTATATTTTTCATACTTTTGTGCTTTCTAGAGAACTTGCCTTTCTTGCTGTAATATGCCTCTTCATCACTAGAAGACTCATCACTATCTTGAAGTTGTTTACCCTTGGATTCCTTGGTAGCCTTGAAAGTCGCCTCTTTCTTGACATCAACCTTCACTTGAGTTCTCAACTCAAATGCTGCAAGTATACTATGGAGCTCATCCTTTTTCAACTTATCCAAATCTTTAGCTTCCTCAATAGCAAAAATATTTTCACTAAATCTATTAGGAAGAGATCTTAAAATCTTATCACAAACATCATTTTCAGCAAGCTCAAGACCTAAGTCTTTCATGGAGTTAACAACCTCATCCATACGAAGCATGTAGTCACTAATATTTTCATCATCATTCATCTTGAGTTGTTCAAACATACCTTTGAAGTGTCTCAACTTGGCCTTTCTGACATTTGTATCACCTGTATGAACCACCTTCAACTGATTCCACATTTCACTAGTCTGTCTTGCAGTGAATCACTTTGGTGAGATCTGCTTTCTGTAAGCCTTTCAGGATTGCATTCATTGCTTTTGAATTGTTGTGATGTAGGAGCCTTTCTTCTTTAGTATTAGGACCATGTTCAGGAATAGTGTACTCATCTTCAATCACTTCCCATACCTCATTACCAAGTGCCATTAGATGAACCTTCATCCTCGCACTCCAAAGACCAAAATCTGACCCATCAAGAATAGGTGCTGCATTGCCACTTGAATGATCCATTGTGTTCTTTACTAGCTTTTCCTTCAAGCTGTTAAACTTTTCGAAGGCACCCGCTCTGATACCAATTGAAGAACACAAGCTTATACTGAGAGGGGGGTGAACAATATAAGACCTCTTTTTACTTTTTCCTTTATACTTCAAAATAGTAAAGCAATATACCCAAAGCAATATCAAAGCAATGCATAATAACATCCACAAAGTGACACCAATTTTAACGTGGTTCACCCAGAATGGCTAGGCTACGTCCACAAAACTTTTCTCTAAAAGTTATCTCAAAGTTCTTTGGGAATCCTTCCCAATTACAATGTTTATGAGCCTCGGCCCAAAGGAGATACCTTCCCCTAATCAGAATTTATGAGCCTCTGCTCAAAGGAGATACCTTCCCCTCTATCTGAATTTATGAGCCTCTGCTCAAAGGAGATACCTTCCCCTCAATCTAGATTTATGAGCCTCTGCTCAAAGGAGATACCTTCCCCTATGCTCTAGAAATGATCCCTCAGAAGATCAACTGCCTCTACCTCTTGCCAGCACGTGGAACTCCTTTCCACCGAAGACCTCCTATCCTCAATGCTTAGCCTAAGAGACCTCTCGCCTTCTATGATCACGTCCACAGTAGCTCAACAACTCTGTACCAAACATAGTCAATCGGTCTAGTACAAGTCTTCCTCTATCTGTCAGATCTGTCCAACACTTGAACAAATCAATCCTCTACACACAAGCCTTCTCAAAGACTTGCCAAATCTGTCCTCAGGTTCTTCTCAAAGAACAAGTGCATCTCTGTCCTCAAGTTCTCTGATAGAACTCTCAAAACTCAGCTCACAAGTCCTCTGCTAGGACCTGTCCAAATCTGCTCACAAGTCCCCATCGAAACCTGTCCAAAACTGCTCACAAGTCCCCACCGAAACCTGTCCAAAACCTGCTCACAAGTCCCCACCGCCCAAACCTGTCCAAAACCTCAACAAGCTCACCAAGAAAAACTTTCTTAGTAGGAAATCACAAGGTGAATTGTTAGAGACCCAATGTGATTTGTCAAACTCATAGAAGCATAAAGAGAATTGTTAGAGACTCAATATGTTCTATACTCAACTCCCAATCTCAAAACTCAACTCAAATCAACTCAGCTCAAACTCAATCTCAAATCTAAAAACTCAACTCAACCTCAATCTCAAATCAAAAAACTCAACTCAACCTCAATCTCAAATCTGAAAACTCAACTCAAAATCTGAAATGGATAGGATAGAATGCTTTCTTTCAAGAACATGAAACCCCAACAATTGCCAACTATGCAAAGAATCACATAACAATGATACTCATGTTCTTTTCACCATCAATAAGGGCTTCAACAACAATGTTCATCAAACAAGGTTCAATCAACACCATTCAACTCAAAACATAACCTTGAAGCATTTCACAATCAACATCAGAAAAGGAAACAAGTAGAACTCCTTTTCTCTCCAACATTATTTGAACAAAAAGCATCCACCAACTCAACTCACAATAGCATAAAAACAACTTTTCAATTCATCAACAAAGGAGTAAGCTCAACACTTTAACCAAGTAAAGAATAGCTTGATTATAACCAACTTAATGAAAGCAAATGTCAATCTCAAAGCTGCCCACTTAAGGTTTCACAACTTCACACAAGAAGCAATTAACCTTAAAACATCATGCTTTCATTTCCATAATCAACCAAAAGCACTCTCAACATTACAAGAAACATGTATCCCTTATACACCTTATTTCTCCCTTATTGTCTCATCAAAAATAAAGTTTATCTCTCATAAGAATGCAATAAGATATTTCAACAACACCTTCAAAATAATCTTTTATCAAAATAACAACAAGCTTTAAAACCCTTATGACTCCTAAGCTGTTTTTCTTCTAACAAACATCCTCCATCCGCAACATACACTTAGCAAAAGATTAATTTCAAAAAGTACCTTAGCCAATCATCAAAAATCGCTATGGAGAAATTGCGCCCAAAATCTAACACCACCTGCTGCAACCACTTCACGTCGAAAAACCCTTTCGCGTGATTCGAACGTGGAACCTCCCGTTCGGGTAGCGCGCCAACAGCCTAGCCGCTACCGGTGCACCAAAGGCACCCGATGAGGTTTAAACCTCACTCTGTTATGCTTGTCCCTTCTGTGCCAGGGAAAATAAAACACAGTCCTCCCTTCCTTCTGACGCCAACTCGCAGACGACAAGCTATATGGCGGATTCGACAAACGATGAGACAATCAAACGAACAACGGATTACGAAGATGACGAAGACACACAAACGATCAACGGATTACGAAAATGGTGAAGACACACAACCAAACAACGGATTACAAAAATGGCGAAGACACACAACCGAACAACGGATTACGAAAACGGTGAAGACACACAGTCAAAAACACAGCGAGCAACTTTCTTTCAAAATTCGGATGGGATGCATCTTTGATTTTCATCGAGGGATATTAATATGAATTTTACCATAGGCTCTTTGACGTCGGCGGAGGTCTTTAACACGTCGACGGAGGTCTTGGCTAGCGCCCACAAAGCTAAAACATAGCGCCCACCTTGTTAAGACATTTGCGCCATGGATTAGGAGAACCCATGCAAATAATAAATTAATATTTATTTAAAAATAATTAAATGGAACCTTAACAAGGTTTTTTAATTATTTAAATAAATACTTCCTCCTGGACCCAAATGCATTAAACCAATGCATCCACCTGTAATCTTTAAACCTGCCAACTTGGGGTTTGCAAAAGACCTTTGAAACTGTCATGTCGTAACCTTCATCAAAACAAATTATTTGACATCAAATCAAATTCCTTCAAGACCTTCTTGACATCAATGACAACTTATACACTTGAGCAAAGGCAATGTACCCAAAGTACCCAAAATTGCCAATAGAATCTCGATCCCAAAACCCAACATTTGGCCACAATATCCCACCAAATTTTTTGACAATACCACACAAGAGGTTTTGGACCCATCCCAAGTGGATTGGTGCTGAAATCAAGCCTCAAACGGTGGGCGGCCTGCCCCATGGGCGCTTCCTCCCATACTGCCACAGTCCTAATCACACCATTTCATAGTGATGGGAATTCCATGGTAGACTTGCTTTATTTCATTTTTGCATTAAATTCTATGATGCTTAGATAGGTTGTCTTTTAAATTTCGTCTCGTTTTGAACAATTTTGATCATATTTCTATCCTTGCTCGCTTTCACTAATCTATAGGTGGCATAATTAAATTCCCATTTATGGAGGCCAAATCAGGAAAATATGACCATCTGGGTCTTCCCAAAATTCCCTCATTTAGCTAACCCCAAGTTTGCAGGTCTTTTTGAGCTTCCAAGGTAGGACATTGGGATAGTACCTTTTCAGCATTTTGTTGTAGGTGAATTCGTCCCACCCCAGAGCGAATTCAAATCGGTGAGGAATTTCCTAACTGTTCTTTTTGCAAGGCCTTCCTAGTGGTGTCTTGATTCCCCTATCAAATTTTTAGAGCATTTGGACCTATTTTAGTCATAGTTTAATTCATTTTTCTCATTCACTTATCGTAGGCTTGGGGATTGCATGCTTTATTTTATCCGTAGGTGCTACTAACCATTTCTTGTTCCTTTGAATGCAGGGTTTGGACATTGGAGGAGAAGCGAGGAGTCAAGACTCATCAACGCAAGTGGTGGTGACATTTGGTCCACCCATTTTACATGTGGGCACGTGAAAGAAGGAAAGGCACCCATGGATGTAACAAGAACACATGCTTAAACGCTCCAAGCCCTTGGAAGGGGAGGATGCGCATTGTAACCGAGTTTTAAACCTATTAGTAAAAAGGTCTGTCTTCTTTATTCACACTTGTTTCATTTTGATTCTCTCATGCTCTTCCCTCCTTTCATGCGCTTTCAAGTTTCTAGGATTTAGCGCTAAGTCCGGTTCTGTTTGCATCGCATATTCACTTTCATTTTTGCTTCCATATCCTTGTGCTTTCAATGGCGATCACGGTGGGACCTTGTCCTCTATTTTTAATATCAAATATCTGATCCAAAATTGGTTGTTTTTTCTTGCAGGTACCACGTTTTCATACGCTGACTGTTGTTCTTTCCATCAGGGGGCGAATAAAGAGTTTAATTCATCTCACCCAGGGACGAATGGGAATTCATACCACCCTAGGATGAATATAGTCCTGTAATTCATTCCACCCTGGGACAAATTCCAATCTGTGAGATTTTTGGGCAGAAACTCAGAACCGACAGATTCGGGCAGAGAAGAGGTAAGAATTCTGCACTTTTCCTGTCATTTTCTATCTTTAGTTTTTCTGTTTTTTTGGTTTCTTTTTTTTGCATGCATAGAAAAAGTTTTGCTGCATGTTTATTTTGTTTCATGCAAAATAAAAATAACCCCACACACCACGTGAAAATTTAAACACCAAGGAGCTGGTCGTAAAACCCCAGCTCTTGATCAAGACCAACGGTGGATTTCATCACCACCTTGGCTTGAATTTTGCATTCATAAACCCCGATCGCTACTATTGCTAGATGTAAATCCTAATGAAAGCTGACCGAGTGTATCTAGGGTGATTCCCAGTGCACGAGGATAAGTCTTCTATGGTAGGTGTCATAAACAGGGCGATTCCCCTTTCGTACCGCCTATGTTCCACGTACCATCTGCTCTCACGTACCTATAGTTTCCCTCATGTAAGGGCGGGTATATAGAGAGGTTGGTATATCGGCCTAGCAATGGTATATCAAAGGGGTGACCAATTTTGGGAGTCATAAGAGCCCTCATTTTGCATTTAAACATTCTTTACAAAAACCTTCAAAAAACAAAAAAAAAACAAAACCAAAACACACTAAACCAGGTTTAGGACACACTCTCAATATTTAAATGAGATAATCACTATTTGTGTATGTGTGTGCTCTTTTCTATTTAGTGTAGCATAAAAAATCATAAAAAGAGATAAAAATCTATGCTTAGCTTGTAGAAGAGCAACACCATGGTGTACACCCGTAGCCAAGCCCAATCAAGGGCGAAAGCTGTGAAAAGTGTACAAGGGGGCACAAGTCGCCTCCGCTATAGCCCTAAGGACTTGGTCATACCGCCTTGGAGGCCTGACCCACAAGAGAGTCCGCGTCATTCCATGTCAAGGTGGAACTATAGGGACACCCCTTTGGGGGACACGCCCGTTCATCATAGCCCCTTTTAGGAAGAATCCTTACACGTGGCACTCAACATAGACAAGAAAGCTCCCTTAGAAGCTCGATATGAGTGGCCACCGCATGATGAAGCACTAGAGTGGCATAGTGTCCATGAGGAGAGGCCACATGACTATGGCATCCCTCCTTTGCCCCCCATCACTGTTAGAACCAATAGACAAACCCCAGAGCACAGGGCTCTTCAAGCAGGGCGAGCTAACTCTACCCACACCTTTCGTACATACTAAAGGTAGCATGAGGAAGACCATTATATTCCTCGAGAGCAATGTATAGCATGGGAGCCATGCGCTTCTGCACCCACTATGTACCATGGTCATCCACTAAGGCCAGAGCCTCAGGTAAATTCCACCAACCTTGACAGATGGAAGTGACCCATTGAGATCTCAGATCATTACGACCGAGGTAAATGCATAGGAGAGGCATCTAGGCCTCCCAGGCTCAAGATGGTAGACCAAATTGACCTGGCAGTCACCAGACATACCTCCCGCCAAGCCTAGATCACATGGCTTGAGCAAGATCAACAGCAGCTAGAGCGTCTATACCGCCTTAGCAAGGAGTGCATTCAATGCCAAATAGATGAGCTGCTTCATAACCCAGCTGAGAGGGTTCCAACCCCTCGCACCCAAAGAGCGAAACCATATGAGAGGCATAATCCCTTGGTGCGAGATAGGTCTCCGTGACCTTATCAAGTTTTGCCTCCGAGACCCCCTAGACCTAAGAGGGAGGCCACTCCCCGAAACAACGATGGGTACCCTCCACGGGGACCCACCCAAGGTCATAGGTCTCACCCAGAGACTCCTCAAGAAGTTTACGAGGAGTATGAACAAGAAGCAGAGCGGACCAAAATGCCCTACCAAGGCAGAGGGGTTGCTATCCGGCCACCCCCCCATAGGCCTCAAGTCTCCCACAACCCACAATGGGAGCAAACTAAAGAGGAAGAGATTAAATCTTTTGATGCATACAAAGCGTTGCTAGAGCATTTGGAGTCTATGGAAACCAAAGCTTTTGGGCCCCAAAATCCCATGTTATGCCAACTCTATAGTCATCCTGTGCATCCGTCAGTGTCTGCACCCCCTTACCTCGAACACTTCAAGCTGCCTCAATTGGCAATCTTTAAGGGTGAGTAGGATGCCCAAGAGCATGTGACCAGATTCTTGAGCCAATGTTTTGGCATTCAGGACAATGATGCATTGTTGCTAAGGAAATTTATAACCACATTCATGGGCCCTACCTCGGATTGGTTCACTCAGTTTCCAAAGCATAGCATCAATAACTTGGATCAATTAGTGGATGCATTCCTCGAACGCTTCACCTTCAACACCAAGAAGAAGGTGTCACTAAGTGACCTGGCTAGCCTCAGGCAATATGAGGAAGAGACCATGGTGGCCTACGGGAATCGGTGGAGGACTCTGCTTTCCAAGCTACCCTACCTCCCTCCTATGTCCGACCTTACACAAATGTTCTCATGAAGTTGTTTGAGATCGATCTCTGTGCTATTGTAGCTGTAGCAATATGCCACCTTAGAGGAAGCTTTGGCGCAAGCCAGAATCATCGAAGAGATCAAGATACAGGATGGCGATATTGCCAAACCTAAGAAGAAAGAATGGAACAAGAACACAAAAATAGGGACTACGCAACAAAAACCCGCTACGGTTAATCAAGTTGCTATAAATGTCCCTAAGCCTGCACAAGAAATATAGCCTCAAAAGGCTAACTATCAGGCAGTGCCTCCTAATAATTATGAAAGAGAAAACTAGAAGTAGGAGCAAAATCAGAAGCATCACCCTAGGTGACAGTACACACCTTATACAGAGTCTAGAGACTCCCTATTTGACCGCTTGTCAGCGATGAACTTGATCAACCTCCTAGAGATCCAAACCATAGATCCCAATGCTCCCAAGCCTAAGGGATACCGAGAGGACTTGTATTGTAGGTTCCACAGGCGGAGGGGACATGACCTGAATGCATGTTGGAAGTTCAAAGGATTGATACAAGACCTGATTGACAATAAGATGTTGGTAGTGGACAACCCCGTAGCGCCAAACAACCAATAGATGGGAGTTTTCAAAGACCCCTTGCCTGCCAATGAGGCATAGGCAAAGCCCCTTCAAGTCAATGAGGTGCAACAGAATTTCCCCATGCAAGGGTATGTAGGAATGATAAGCATAGTGACTAGGAACAAGAGATACCCAAGAGTTGCCCCCGAGGCAGCCACAAGAGAGGTTCCATCGATGTCACAACCTCAACAACACCCTATGCAGCTACCTCCGCCTAGACCCGTGACCACGATTCAAACCAAACTCATGCAGAGTTTGAGGACCATGTCGGCTAGGCTCTCCATATACGAGCTTATACAACAATCAACACCCCATCGGGAGGCTCTAATGGAGATATTGAAAGCCATCGAGTTGCAGCCCCACGAAGAGAATTCCTTCAACAATTTTGTGGGACATGTCAAACGATGCACGGAGCCAATCATCACCTTTCGAGAGGATGAAGTTAAATCAGTATCTGATGACATGGCAGATCCACCCCTACATGTTATCATGCGGGTCAATGGGATCCCGTATAAGAGGGTGTTGATAGACACTGGATCATCCAGTAACATCATTACCATAGCAGCATTGAAACATCTAAAGTTGCTAGCCTCTCACATCACGTATTCCACCTATACACTACGAGCATTCAATGATGTGATATGCTCGATAGTGGGCACAATTGTCTTACCCATTCAAGTAGGACAAAATACGATACCTACATTGTGCCATATTTTGGAATGCGAGATGGCTTATAACATCTTGCTAGGGTGGCCATGGATCAGGGACATGAAGTGTGTCCCTTCGATAGCTCATCAGTGTTTGAAGTATACATTTGAATGGGAAGTACATGTAGTCCCTACGGACTTAGAACCCTTCAAATATTGCAATGTGGTGCAGTTGATGCCGCAATCGACCCTCCCATCGATGCACTTGGATTTTTAGTTAAATCCATCTAGACAGGGTCCGATGCCACAAGCACCACTGGTGATAAATCCATCAAAACCCCAACCAGGTGCATCTTCATCGTCAGGTCCTTCACCACCAACGCCACCTATCATGGCTAAACAGAAGGACAAAGGGAAGCAAACCCTGGAAGAGGCTCAACCCCCAGAAGAGGCATTGCCAATAGTATCAACCATCTCTACCAAAGAGATGCCTAGCATAATGGAAGTTGAGGCTCCTAGTTCACCCAACATGGAGTGGACTCAGGAAGAGCTTCCATTCCCTCCCTCTCAATCGCCAACAATTACTGTTGAAATGACCAATATGGGCCTGGGGGAGTATCTAGTGCGGAATGTTGTAGCAACGACCACACTAGAGTCTATGTAGGACATGGGGAGACCTCACCTCCCCATCGATATAATTGTTCCTTTAGGTTACCTGCCAAACCAAACAAATTTTGTGTATGGGGGCCTTGGTCGTCTAAAACATGCCAACTAGGGGTCCTTGTTCTCCCCTACTCCCATTAATAGCAACACAATGCTATTCTTACAAGTTCTCTCCCGCTCAACGTTTTCTAGGGATGAACTTCAAGAGGGATTGGTTGTTCATACCGTCGAGGCTTCCGATCAACAGGATTGGTATTCACCCGTAAGGGACTACCTCAAGTTAGGTAATCTCCTACTTGGATTGACACATGCCGTAAAACAAGCATTCAAGCATAAAGCGGCTAAGTATGTCTTGTTAGGAGACATTTTGTACCATCATAGCTATGAAGGAATCCTCCTTCGTTGCTTGGACCAACAAGAGTCCACTTGGGTGATCACCCAAGCGCATGATGGTACATGTGGTGGCCACTTCAGTGGTATGGCCATCGCAAAGCACATTCTTTGCATGGGCTATTATTGGCCATCTTTAGAGTGAGATTGTTGTGCATATGTAAGGAAGTGCATGAAGTGTCAACACCATGCTAATTTGACACATGTACCTTCCCAGGCCTTGCAGCCGATCTAGTCGGCTTGGCCATTTTTGCAGTGGGGCTTAGATCTAATCGAAAAGATCTCCCCTGCATCGTCAGGTCATCACATGTTTATCATAATGGCCACAGAGTATTTCACCAAGTGGGTGGAAGCAGTTTCGCTTACCTCTACGACAAGACCCCGCATTGTGGAGTTCATTTTGCATAACATCATATGTCATTTTGGTATTCCATCCAAAATAATCTCGGATAATGGGACGTCATTCAAGAACAAAGACATGTGTGCTTTGACCACAAAGTACAAAATTTAGCATAATTTTTTGACACCCTATTATCCGTAGGAAAATGGGCAAGCAGAGGCATCAAACAAAATGCTAGTTGCCATCCTCAAAAAGACCATATTCGATAGTCATAAGGATTGGCACATCCAAATCCCACTTGCCCTATGGGCTTATCGCACTAGCATTCGGACGCCCACTAGGGCAACTCCATTTTTGCTCATGTATGGCTTCGAGGTAGTCATGCCTCTCGAGTTGGAAATTCCTTCCCTGCGCATATCAATGCAAGAGTTCATCGATGATGACACTGCATGGTAGGCCCGATTAGACCAGCTTACGTTGCTTGACGAACGATGCGTTAATGCTCTCGAGCATTTACGTATCTATCAAGAGCGACTTAAGAAAGCATACAACATGAAAGTTCACCTGAGGGAATTTTGGATTGGTGACTTGGTCTTAAAAGAAAACCAACAGAACTCTAGTTTGTCGTCCCATCTAAGGGACAAGTTCACGGAAAATTGGTTAGGTCCATATGTAATTGATAGCAAAATAGGACCCGAGACATACCGGCTAGCCTCTCTTGATGGAATCAAGGAACTAGAACCCTTGAACATCAGTCATTTGTGGCCATTCCATATCTAAAGCAGCCATATCCCAAAATGCTCCAAGGATTCCTACAATCGCTTGGTCAATCCCAAAATGCTCCAAGGATTCCTACAATCACTTGGTCAATCCCAAAATGCTCCAAGGATTCCTACAATCGCTTGGTCAATCCCAAAATGCTCCAAGGATTCCTACAATCGCTTGGTCAATCCCAAAATGCTCCAAGGATTCCTACAATCGCTTGGTCAATCTCAAAATGCCCCAAAGGTACCCATTACCACTTGGTCAACCAAAAAGCTCCAAGGATTCCCACAATCGCTTGGTCAAAAATAAGAAAATTCAAAAATAGTAAAATCATCAAAAAAAATAACAAAAATTTGCATCTCATTTCCAGGCATACTCCAACTCATCACAACAATAAAGAGCTCTTTTCACATCTCATCTCCATATTCAAAAAAAAAGACAAAAGAAAAAAAAAATCAATCCATCAAAAACACAAAAATATGTAGCTGCATTAAGCATCACATCCATACATTGCATATTTGTGATCATAAAGGTCAAAGGCACCATAGACTGTAATTACTCCGCCAATCCATCTTGTTCCACATTTCTCCATTCTATAAGCAGTCCATCAAACAGAAACACCATTCACTTCTTTTTACCATACCAGAGTCAGTGGTCTTCTAATGTATCAAGAGTTTTTCATCCTTCAGTCGTTATATAGCTTTCTAGCCACGTACTGTACCAAGTTAGATAGATTTTACAAAGGTAGAGTTCTACTTGGATCACACCTTGTTACGTAGCATCCCAACACAAATTAAAACACATAAAAATTCCCAAGTTGTGTGAATGAAAGATGAAACCTGCACAACAATCCAAGTCACCATAAGAGAAACGGTTATCTTGCTCATCCCCCTGTGCGAATGACCCCAAGAATGCTGAGAGTTGGCAAAAGGACAAGCATCCTCCCTACCCAATTCCCCAAGAATCCCATGTTCTCAAAAAGTTGCAAACACCATAAAAATTTTGCAAAAATTCAAAACTCCAAAAATTTGACATCACCACCAAAGTGCATACATCAAAAGGCACATACAATAGTGATTCTCATCACTCAAAATTCAAATCCCTTGCTCAAAAGAAAAATATATAAAAATAAATAGTGATTTTTATCACTACAAAAGAGCAAGTATCCCAATATAATTGAAGAAAAGAAGGGAGTCGAACTTGAATCCCTGGAACTCTCAACATTCCGACAGGTCATGAGGCAAACCTCGCATCGGTTTGGTGGATAGCCTATCGATCATTGGTGGTAAACCTCCCGCATGACGATATATCTGTCACATTAACTCATGTACAGATCAATGTTTGCATGTGGATGAGCTAGCTTATGGTATCCTAGATAGCACCATAGATTAATCCGACTAAATACAACAAAGGAGTTAGTGGAGCTAATTAGGTGATCCTCAGTATAGGTTTGGTTGACAGTGTATCTAGCATTGGTGGCATCCTGACAAATACCACATAAATGAACTCAATTGCACACACAGGGATGTGAAATAACTTGGTCAAAGACAAGTTCGATTCATACCTTGTCCAAAAGTCTTGTAAGATAAAGTACAGTCATGGCTAGTTAGTTAAAACTGTCGAGTCTCAAAAAACCTTAGCTACATTTCTAAACCAACTACGCTATCTTTCATCCCCGCATTGCCATCAACAATCACCAAAAAGAAAAACCACAAAGGTCTAAACAGTCTATGGTGCCCTCACCAAACAACACAAATTCAATTCATCCATTCCATTTGCATATCCTATAATTTAGAAACATTTGCATTCATCATAACATATGCATCCATCAAAATAAATTAACATGCATACATCCATACTCATCACTCATCATGCATAAAATCAAATCATCACTCGCATAAACAAAATAAAGTCATCTGTATATATCATCAAAAATGCCCGCAGGCTACAATGAACCGGTCCTGTGACCCCGCAACAAAATCCAAAAGCTCAAAACCCCCAAGCCTAGGGCATCGGCCACCATGATCATGCAAGATCGGTGCGACGGGAACTACCCCCCGTGGTGTGGGTCCTATGAGACCCCTCAGGGCGGCTACTGCTAGCCCCCACATCACGCCTACTCGCCCCCCTCATCTAGTCGCCTACATCGAGAGGATGATGATTTCTCAATCTCACTCCCTCTCGAGCGGTGCAACGATCCGCCTCCACTGAACGTAGGGACCCGCCCACCAAGGTGGCTAATCTCTGCCTCCAGTTCCAACCGCTGCTACACCGAGTCCATCTCTCACTAGTGAAACGTCGTCAAGTTCTCCTTGCATCATGCCAAAGCCCTATCCCTCTTTTCCAGCTACGTCCATAGGAGATCCATCTCCCATGCAACATCAGTACCCCCATCCTGTCGGTGCTAGGCAGCAAATGCATTCTCCCGCTCTACCAGCTGCATGCGCAGGAGATGCCTCTCCTACAACGTTTCCCCCAGCTCCTCATCGCGCCTCTATAAAAGCCCCTCCAATCATGCAATCTCGGTGCTTAACCTAACCTTCGTGTCCTCCGAATCCGCCTGAGGCATGGGCATCTCTAGAATAGTAGCCTACTCTGGCTCCCACTACTCCATGACGTCCTGCATCTCCGGCTACTCCGAAACCCCAAAATCTGCATCCTCATCCTCCACCTCCACCATGTCTGCATCCTCCCGAGGAGCTCCCCAATCATCTCCTGGTGCCTCGGCACCCTCCCCGCCTCTACCGTTGTTGCTACCTCCATGCCTCCTAGTGGCCCCTCTCCCCGCCATCACCGTAGTACCCACCACTGGTCATACTCTATGGTAGTCCCGACGTCATCCACGTCCGGGACGTCGATCACTGCATCTGAATCCTCGCCTAGTGGCATGATGACCGGTCGATCTAGAGTCCTCTCATCCCCCGGTGTCGATAGACCACGGGCTCACTAGGCAACCCCTGGTGCACCCCAAACTATTGTGTCATCCGACTGTAAGGGAAGAACTCATGCTTGGTCCCATGTCTCCCAATCAGCCACCGCTCCTTGTGTACCCATCAGAGCCACTCTCTAGCCTCTTGACAGGTTGGACAGTCCCGATAAGGGTGCCAGAACACCTCCCCTAGAGTCAGCCGAGTGAGGGCATCGACATAGTGCCCTATGGAACCAGCCCACCGTTGACTCTATCCCTATTCTCTAGACCACCGCCATAGAGCTGCATAGCCTATATCATTATCCTCCATCTCCGTCCGAGTCATCCACGGTAACCCGACTGGCCTCTCCATCGCTATGTGTTGCCAAGCCTAGCTTTGCAATAGATAGCTGCAACTAATCCCCTTTTGCCTCCAATAGAGAACCTTGTACAACTCACCATAGAGTTGTGCCAGTAGCGTCTGTCCCCACCTCATGATTAGTGATGCCTCTATAGGGCACTCTACTAGTCACCAGACCACATCTAGCAGGTTCCATGGGAACCTCACACTTGACGAGTCAAGTAGCAGCATGTTGGAAATGAGGCCCATGAGTACTGCGTGCCTCACTCCCAACACCCCTCTCTCAAGCCACCATCGGACCAGAATCTTGCCAATATGGCAGTCACCCTCTACCCTCTCCATTGGGCTCTCCACACCCAACTCCTCCCCATGCCCGAAGCATCGTATTAGTATAGTTGTTTGCTGATCACGAGGTGACATTTTGATCGACAATCCATCTATCAAAATCCGTAGAAGCTGGTAGACATCCTCCAAGGTCACTGTCATCTCCCCTATTGGGAGATGGAAGGTGTTGGTCCAGGGATCCCATAGGTTGATCAGGGCCATCAGATAGGCCCGATCCCCAACCACAGGCTCTAGTTGAGCCACCTGCTTGAGCCCAAGGGCATCAAGCCACTCCCAGTTAGCCATAGTTAGCGCCTCTCGTGCTTCAGAAAAAGTAGTAGGTACACGATACTGGCTCTTCACAACCTACAAAAGGAAAAAACGCAAAAGCATTAAAATAAAAAATATATATTTAAAAAAAAAAAAACTGTACAACACAATAACATGAATATACAACACTACCTACCAATGAAATTTCAAAAAACAACAAAAATTGAACAAAAATGCACTAAAACAGCTAATAAACTTGCCCAATGAGAGTGCTTTGGCACTTGACATTCTGGGAATGCAAAATAGATGTCGAGGTCACAAATCCTCGCTATCCTATTCCCTAAGAAGGCTACCATAGCTGGACCGCTCCACGGGAAGACATATTTTTGAAAATTTCATCCCCAAATGGCGTCGTCCAAAAGGGTCAAAACCCACCCAAAAATAGTAATAACATTGCCAAACGAAGGTGCCTTCGTGCCTGACATTTTTGGCATCAAAAATAGACGTTGGGGTTGCAAACTATCACTATCCTACTCCCCAAGAAGGCTACCATAGCCGGACCACTCCATAGGAAGATGGATTTTTGACAATTTCAGCTCCAAAAAGCATCACCAAAAGGGTTAACACCCACCAAAAATAGGTCTAAATGTCGGAAAACTGCACACACGCTTAATGCTAAAACATCTAAAGGCACCTTTGCACAAGTCATCTTGGGTCAAGAGACTCATCAATTTTCTCATGAAGGTCATTTCCTCATCGATTCGTCACTTGAGGGGGTAGTCACACTTAGTCACCAATCAACAAGTACACACCCAATTAAGGAAAATGGCATGCATTCAAAGAATCATTGACAAAGACAATTACGATCCTGCTTGGGGCAGTAAACAAGCAATAATCACAACCTGATCACATCACTTGGAATTTCTTGAATCATGAACTCAAGGTTCTCACAAACAAAAGGTTGTGCCCTTTGCCTATTAATGACCGATCAATGCCCAAGATCAAGTAACACCTCACCGAAAAATGTTAACACTTGAATTGAGTTCCTTTGCTCGTCAGAAGTAAGGATTCAAGAATGCATGCCCTTTCCATACTTGGGGCATCAAAATTTGGTTAGGTTACTAAGAAAACCTAATCATTAGTGCTTTGGTTATCTATTTTTTCTCGACGCTGTGCCATGCACAACACATCCCAAAAAGGGGCATCTATAGACACCAAAACAACACCAATCCGATTATGTGACTGCAAACACTGATCGCTTTGACACACACAGCCCCAAGGGCAGCCCCTAGAGGTTAAAAAGTGGTCCTAACCACTCTCACAACAATTTTGGAAGGTCAAATATCAATTTGGCACCTTTAGGCACTTTGCTCAATATCCGTTCCACCCTGGAATGAATTCAAACTGGGATTCAACCACCCAGGGATGAATTTTGAATTCGCTCCGGGGTGGGGCGAATTGCAGGTTTGACGGGAAAAAAGTCAAATCTTGACAAATGGTAGCTCAGATCCACCACTCAACGCTTCCTTCATCGCATGGGAGTATGGGTGAGCATTTTCGAGCGTTAGAGGCATTTGCAAGGTCAGTCATGAAGCCCCAATTCATGGAGGAATCTCCTTCCCCCTGGGAAGGCATGATTGCCAAGTGGTGCCTCTGCATGACCATTTCAAGAGACCTCCAGGTCTATAAATTGGTGAGTTTCCTCACCCTAAAATATGGAGAGAAGGAGCATTTTAGAGCAACAAAGTGCTATCATTTTATTTACATACCTCACACATTTTGGATTTGCGCCTTTCACATCCTTGATCTCCTTTAGAATGCAGTTCATTGGGTGACTATTGGGAGGATGAATATCGATCCCAAAACCTAACATTTGGCCACAATATCCCACCAAATTTGTCGACAATACCACACAAGAGGTTTTGGACCCATCCCAAGTGGATTGGTGCCGAAATCAAGCCTCAAACGACAGGCGGCCTGCCCCATGGGCGCCCCCTCCCACACTGTCATAGTCCTAATTGCCCACTTTTGAAGTGATGGGAATTCTGTGGTAGACTTGCTTTCTTTCATTTTTGCATTCAATTCTATGATGCTTAGATAGGTTGTCTTTTAAATTTCGTCTCATTTTGAACAATTTTGATCATATTTCTATCCTTGCTCGCTTTCACTAATCTACAGGTGGCATCATTAAATTCCTATTGATGGAGGCCAAATCAGGAAAATCTGACCATCTAGGTCTTCCCAAATTTCCCCCAATTAGATAATCCCAAGTTTGCAGGTGTTTTGGAGCTTCCGAGGCAAGACATTGGGACAGTACATTTTCGGCATTTTGTTGTAGGTGAATTTGTCCCACCCCGGAGCGAATTCAAATCGGTGAGGAATTTCTTGACTGTTCTTTTTGCAAGGCCTTCCTGGTGGTGTCTTCTTGCCCCTGTCAAATTTTTAAAGCATTTGGACCTGTTTTAGTTATACTTTAATTCATTTTCTCGTTCACTTATCGTAGGCTTGGGGATTGCATGCTTTGTTTTATCTGCAGGTGCTACTGACCGTTTCTTGTTCCTTTTAACGTAGGGTTTGGATATAGAAGGAGCAGCGAGGATTCAAGACTCATCAACGCAAGCAGTGGCAATGTTTGGTCCGCCCATTTTACATGTGGGCATGCAGAAGAAGGAAAGGCACCCGTGGATGTAACAAGAACACATGCTTAAACACTCCTAGCCCTTGGAAGGGGAGGATGTGCATTGTAACCGAGTTTAAAACATATCAATAAAAAGGGATGCCTTCTTTATTCACACTTGTTTCATTTTGATTCACTCATTCTCTTCTCTCTTTTCATGCGCTTTCAAGTTTCTAGGATTTAGCGCTAAGTCCGGTTCTGTTTGGATTGCATATTCGCTTTCATTTTTGCTTTCGTATCCTCATGCTTTCACTAAGAATATTATGTGGTTGAGTAGAAAAATTTATTTTATATATATATAATAAGTGAAATTGCAGGTATTCTTGACATTGCCGGTAATGACATATAAAATATCATGAACAAACAGTATCAAGCACCAAGAATCATAGGTAGTTGAGGAGTCAAACATTATTTATTATATATATTGATTTGTAACATGGATTTTGGAATTTTTTAACCACTAACCTTTTTATTACAACATTTATGCATCATCAAACACGTCTTTTTTTATTTGTGAAGAGATAGAAAATTAATGCAAGAGTTTCAAATTATGAACTGCCAGAATGCACCAAGAATCTTAGGTAGTTGAGGAGTAGGAACATTATTTATTTTCTATGTATACATCGATTCATAAAACAAATTTTGGAATTGTTTAACCATTAACCTTTTAATATATATTTTTTTAAGAAATACTATGAAGATAAAAAATTTATGATAAATTAAAACATCGAGAGGTAAAACATCAATGGGTCTCTTAAAATTAATAGACATCATATTGTATAAATATTATGATTATACATGTTATGGTGAAATATATATATATATAATATTATTGTTTATTCTTATTTATTCTAACATTTAATATTAGAGCATGGAAGTTTTTGTAATGACCCCAAAAACTAGTTATAAAAAAACACAAGAAATAAATTTATTAAAAAAAAACTAGAGAGAGGGATTTATAAACCCCTAACATATATTTGGTTTACTAAGTTTCCCAACATTTTCAATGAGTTACATAACACTCAATACCCTACACAAGTTCATATGTGTAGGCATATTGTGTGTTACTACAAATAAGC
This sequence comes from Wollemia nobilis, assembly GCA_028583015.1. Lineage (NCBI taxonomy): Eukaryota > Viridiplantae > Streptophyta > Pinopsida > Araucariales > Araucariaceae > Wollemia > Wollemia nobilis. Next base: position 112,785 of record JAQPPZ010005339.1, read on the forward strand.
TTATGTATCTCATACTTCCTGATAAGATAAACTTATAACCTTTAGTAAAATCAAATGTATACGCCCATCACCACACCATACACAATTCCATCTATGTAGGTATGCTACGCATATTGCAAGTTAATCTATCCATCTCGTCTTTACAACAAGCTATCTTAACTTCAATGTAATCAATTAGTTTACTTAGTTAGCATTTCCCATTCATTCAATAAAGTATTATATATCCAAGTATTGTAAAACCTCCAAGTATGGTAAAACCTCCATATTTTTAAAGAATAAAATAATACAACATATTCATCTAGGGATTTCTCCCTATAATTATTGCAGTTATAAATCAAACTGGTGCATTGGTTCCAACTGCCTCTTTTGTCCTCCTTTCTTTCCATTATTTGTTTTAGGATAGTAGGGGATCAGGGCAACCCATGGTTCTATGAAAGACATACATCTAAATGCATCTACTAGTAACATAAAACTAGTGCATTTATTGTTTACTTTACCAAATTGTAACTATACAAATTTAATTAAGGTATTCATCCATCTACTATCTAGTTGATATCATAAGAATTTCTTCATTTCTATTCTTATCTCTCATTTACTCAAGGAGAGTCATCTCAATAGATACAACTAGAATTACAAGTCTTACCTTAATCAAATCATATCAAAACTATTTTGCAAACAACTAAGATCTCATTCCTTAATTAAGCAAATGATATAAGTTTCTTCTATTTGAGTCAATCAAAGTCCCATTTCTTCAATAAACCAAATAAAATTTCATTCCTTTACTTACATTAATCAAATTTCCATACCTTTAATTAATAAAACAAATTACAATTCCTCTATTTTCATTAATTAAAGTCCTATGCCTTTAATTAATAAAATAAACTATATTTCCTCTGTTTTCATTAATCAAAGTCCCATGTCTTTAATTAATAAAATGAACCATATTTTCTGTGTTTTCATTAATCAAATTCTCATGCCTTTAATTAATAAAATAAACCATATTTTCTTTATTTTCATTAATCAAAGTCCCATGCCTTTAATTAATAAAATAAACCATATTTTCTCTATTTTCATTAATCAAAGTCTCATACCTTTAATTAATAAAATAAACCATATTTCCTCTATTTTCATTAATCAAAGTCCCATGCCTTTAATTAATAAAATAAACCATATTTCCTCTATTTTCATTAATCAAAGTCCCATACCTTTAATTAATAAAATAAACTACAATTTCTTTGTTTAATAATATTTTATTTACAAAACATCCTCTAGTCTTCACTTTGTATCCATCTTGTAATGTAAATAAAACTATTAATCATTTACCAAAAACAAGAGATCTTTGCCCAAACTAGGTTATTGCAAATACTAAATATTAACAAACAATACACGATCCTAGAAAAAGAGAAAGCTCCTAACATATTACAATGACAAACACACATGAGGATTTAAATGAGAAGTTCTAGAGAAGAAACCAACTCATAGTCAACAAGGAAGAGACTTCTACACAAACTCTAAACCACGTGGTACTTCATAGACCCTCCAAAATTGGTTCTATAACAAAACATGAGTTTAGTCAAACATCTAGAGTATCAAAACAATAAATAAATACAAAGGTTCAAATCCAATCAATGGGTTTTAAACTGTTACAACAACAAACTAGGCAGGATAAGAGGTCCAAATGAAGACAACCACAATCCTCATGATGCTCTAAAATAAGTGGAGTTACTACCACACCTTCAATAAAATAGGGATAACTTCCAACCAAATGAGGTTCACCAACGATAAGGGTTGACTAACCACCAAACTACGTAAAGTAGATGATGAACATGCTAGAAATATTTGACAAGGTAACATCTATAGTTCTAGGTGCTCAAGGATGCAAATCTGACCTACATATCCCTAGCCAAACAACTCTTAATATTTATCACACTTAAAATAATTGTCACCCAAGGTTTTACATGTCTAATAAAAGAATACTGTTGATATGTAGCAATAAGGTTACTAGGTTGGTTTTAGTCAAGACTTAAATACAACGACTCATGATCGATCTAGATGGGTTACAAGTTCCAAAGGATAAATGAAGTAACTAGTCTATGAAGAACAAGAGATAAAATAAGATGAAACAAAATCCTATGGATTCCAAAGCAAAGATATCGTTAAAATCTAAACACAACTTCCTTAACAGTCCAAAGGGGTTAGTTTACTCGTACCAACCTGTACATTCATTTTAATGGTTAAACTTCTCTTCAAACATTGTCCATGCAAGAGGTCTCCTTCTACGAGTTTTTCGTAGCTCCTTGATGTTTTTTACCTTCCATTCATGTCTAACCTTCGTATTTCTTTCTCATCCATCTTAAAATATGGAGAGTTGGTTTAACTTTTTATATCCCTTGTCCTATCCCCCTATTACTTCCTATTTATCTCCATTTACTCCCCCTTCTCCCTTTGGTGGTAGGATAGGATATTTCCATTTTAAAATATTCTTTCCTCTTTTTGAAGTCAACCATAAATGAGGTTCTTCTACTCTAGTCGGCGTGAGACTTCTACTCTACCAATGAATGATCTCACACGTCCCCTCACTATATTTTATAAAATATCTTGTTATTCAATTAAATTTAAAACTTCTATTATCATTCAAATTAATATTTTATTATTAATTTAAATAAAATTCTATTTTTATTTAAATCAATATTTTATGTTAATAATATTCTTTTATTATTAATTGAATAAAGTCTTAATATAAAATCTGAACAATATTCAACTATTATTTAAATTAAGGTCTTATAAAATTCTTAGGTCAAGACATTATTATCTATTTAATATATATTTTACTATCTATTTAAATAAATCTTAATTATTATTTAATATAGACCCTTTTCATCAACATATAAGTTATTTCACCATAACTAGCAAAATTCAATACTAATATCAATTTAGGGAATCAAAAGATAAGAAAATTTATGCACACATTCCAAAACCAAGATGTTGTTTAGTGATGAAGTAAAAGATAATCAATCAAATAAAACAAACAAAAAGGAATTCTTTCCATAAATTCCATCACCCATCTTAGCCAAAGAATTTATGATAGCTGAACATAGAACATAAGTGATTGCTATAATTTGACTGGTAAATGCCTAGGGACTTTTTGTATTTCTATTTTCCTAACCATCATAAGTGATTACCATAATTTTTCCCCGTCCATTTGCATGCTACAAATAAAAATTCCAATTTTTACTGGGTGTTGTTCTTAAAAATTATTCTGAGTTGTGTTTCCCAATCTGATGATCAAAGTTTATAATTATTAATGTTATATATTCCTCCTCATTCTTAAGAAAGCTTCATAGTAAAGAAATTAAAGTGCTTATGGATTCTATGTAGTTGTTTTCTAAATATTGATGCATCAGTTTCAATTTTCTAGAAGAGTTCATTGAGTTTTGAAGAATATGGTATTTTGTGTTTTACCTTTTGCATGATCTTCCTTCTTTCATATTGATGTTCACCTTTTAAATTGCCATCAACATTAGCCATATAAAGCATGTTCATGCGGAGATGACATTCATACATTGTGTTTCAATTCCATATACTTATAACTTTGTGAACCATGAGAGTGAAACCTTGGATCATGATGCAAATTTTTTTTATTCCTTCCACTTTCTCCAAACAAACTAGATATTATTATTTACATAAGTCCTTTGATGAGTAATATGGGATTGAAAAAGTATCTCTAATATAATATTATAACCTTATTATCATAATAATTTAACAAATCATATTACAAAGGTCATTTCATAAGATTTGAACATACAAAATCAAATTAAAAGCTAAGTTTTTTGCATATTTGATTTTATGCCCTTGTTTTTTGACAAATCTATAAATACAAATAATACTTATTAATTTTAATATAATTATTCACATGATTTTATTTATTACCTACAATTTTAATATTTGAAACGTATAATTCTAAATAGATAGTACAAATATTCATTTTATACTAAATCCATTAGAATTTGCTTAGGATTGAAGCACCCATTGTTCACGCATGAAAAATCTAGGCTAAAAATATCAATAAAAGGTGCTTAGGTTGATAACCACTATTCAAGTTTACATATTATTAATTATTATTTTTATTAGAATTATTTATGAGGAATCAACTAGAATAGATTAGGTAGTTAAAAAATGAACTCTCAAGGTGAAAACCATAATAAAATATCTTCCTCAATTTAGATATTAATAATTATAAAATAAAAATAAAAATTACAGTTATATAGTTTATGATTATGATAACCATTATTGATGTAGTGATAAAAGGGGTTCTAATGAAAGATAATATTTTCAAGCAACCAAATATTAAATTCAACCTTTTAAAATAGTTGTATGATAATCACACATACAACCATTCACAAGCATGTCAACACATGATAATTGTGACATAAGATGACACTACTTAATCAAATAATGTACTTAAGAAGGTTAGATGCATGATAATACTACTTATTATGATAATATTATTCAAGAAAACAAGGTGCAAGATGACCATATTTCATGATAACAATGGTATAAAGATGATAACAATTAGAATGATATCCTTAAATATGATATTGACAAAGCATTCATGATTGTAACTATTTTAATAATAAGGTTGTATGTCAAGACAATAAGACATTATATGGTGCTTTCTTTTAGACAACTCTTAGCTCTGATAATGTCACTATCAGGTTATACTATAGGGGTGGATTATCAATTAGCCATTTATTTATTATTTAAATTTAGATGCTACAAGATTTTGGTCTTAAATTCAAGATATTTGATAGACTATTCCTTATGATTAGATGCTTCCCAATTGAATCAAAAGGGCACATAAAGAAGCTGCAAGAGGTATCCCTATGGACATGTTTTAAGAGAAGTACTTGTAGTAGCTTGCACTGAAGTTATTTAAAATGTAATATCTTTTATTGGTGATGAGTTGTGTTTCTTCTTCCTTGTTCTATGTTCTTTTATATGGGTGATGAGTTGTGTTTCTTCTTCCTTGTTCTATGTTCTTATAAATAATGAGTTGTCAAAGTTGTTTGAGGCCTCGATGGTATTGAGGTAAGGAGATTATCTATCTTCTTATTTGTTTATAATTATGGTATAAGGTTTGGAAAATTACTCAAGTCTCAAGTTAGACATGGTCTAATTTAAGGTTGGAAGTGGGCTAGCAGTTAACCACCTCTTTTCCACCTTCAATTTGTTGATGATACAACGAGTTGCCACTACTAGGGAAGCTAGCAAAATTAGACGGTATCTTGAAATATATATTGTTACTTATAGGTAGTTGATTAATGAGGACAAGTCTTCTAATTTCTTCTTAAATACCCCTCCTCTTATTCAAGCCATGATTGATTGAATTCTAAATTCTAGTTCAGGAATCCCCCCTTCATTTACCTTGGTATTTTGGTCTCATATCATCCTCTACCTAGATCTTCTTGGTAGTATATTATTGATAATTTTAGAGTAAAGGTGAATCACTGGACCATAATATGGCTCTCCTTTATAGGTATATTATTTCATTAAAATCGGTTATTCAAGCTTTACCCATTTACTGGTGTTTTATGCAAATAGATCCATTTTATTTTATCAAGAACATGAATGCTTTGTAAAGATAGTTTTTATGGTTTGGAAAAATTACTCAATCTAAATAGAGTTTGGTTAGGTGAGATTATGTTTGTAGGCCAGTTAAATAGGGAGGCCTTGGGTTATGAAAGATGACTCTTTCTATGTAGGCTTTAGTTGTGAAACTCTACTAGATATGGTGTACTTCTCAATATTAAATTTGGGCTAAAATCTTATCTTGTAAGTACTTGAGAGGTATTTTTGAGGTTGATATCCCTATAGTTAGCTTGGTTTGGAAAGGTTCAATTATCTAGGACACTCTAAAAAGAAGGTCTAATTTAATTAAGTAGGGTTTGTTCTGGATTTGCAATCAGGGATTAAATGCTCTTTTCTGAGAGGATTCTTGGGATGGCCACCCTCATATCTTGACTCAATACCCCAGGTTATGATTCCTAAGAATTTTTTTCTTGGAAGTGGGATGGTCTCATGTGGAGGAATTTAAAATAATCTAGCATTTTGGTAATATGGAGATGTACAAATGGAAATATGCATAGGAATGACCTTAGGGATAATTGATCGAGGACAAAGATGTGCTTTCTCTTATTCTTATAGGGATACCTTGCTCTTCATTAAGGGGTAAAGATATTTTGGCTTGGAAACCTAATCCCAAAGTAATATACTTTGTAGCCTATGGTTATCAGGTTCTTGATATGCAAACATTCAAGAACCTCCCTATCACATGGTGAAAAAAGGAGTAGAACATGTTTTCTTAGCCTAAATGTAACTTATTTTTCTAGTTGGCAGGTCATAATAAATTCCTCACTTGGGATAACATGAGGAAGAGAGGATTTTAGGGTGCCTCTTTTTGTGTCTTTTGTGGTAATAATGAGTATGACTCTTCTAATTTAATTTTCCAATGCTCCCTTTCCAGTGACATTTGACATTGTTGGTGGAGTGCCTGAAGCCATCCTTATTTTTATGTGCTCTCCTTGGTGGAGTTTTAGAACATTCTAGGCATAACTCCACCCAGTGTACTATTCCTCCAAGTGGTTTAGAATTTGGGCCCTTCTTGCATCATCTCGAAGATTTTGGTTGAATGGAACCATTGCATATTTCAGGGTAGACATTTGGTTGTTCAATAGATCTAGCAAAGGAACTTGTGTCTAGTTTAGGAAACTATCCATATCAAATGAGATGTGGATACTCTTTTGGACTCTAGTGAGGAGAAGTTATGGTAGGCCCTTGGTATATTTAGGGTTTGTACATATTCTTCTCACCCTAGAAAAATTCCCTAACTCAGCAAGAAAGTTTGGAGAGATGGTAGGTGGAGACCGCTCCCTAGAGGAGTTTTAAAAATTAATACTGATGGGTCATTCAGGGGTAATCCTAGACATGTTGGAATTTGTGGTGTTGGGAGAGACTCTATCACTGTGGTTAGTTTTTTATTTTCTATTTATAAATATGTTCACTCCAATAATTTTATGGAAGATCTTGCGATTCTCGAGGTCTTGTAGAGGGGGTTTTCTCTTGGTTTGCATAGGAGCATCTACGAGTCTGAATCTCAAATGTTGGTTAATATTTTAAACAATAAAATATTGGTGGATTTTAATTAGCAGGTGACATCTATGGTCATTCAAATTCTCGAACTTAGTGAAGATTTTAAATTTATATCCTTTGTGCACATACCAAGGGAATAGAATGAAATTACTAATTATTTGGTCAAAAGATCTTTTGAGCATTTGGGTCCTTGGATTATGGATAAATGGAAGATTCTCTTGGTTGGGGACTCTCAACACCTCTAGGAGTTGATCCACAAGGATGTCCCAACTTAATGTGGTTTTGTCTTGTTGTCTTCTTTGAATTTTGACCTTGTTTGGTGGTTTTAGCTTGTTTTAGTTTTTATTTGAGTTCTAGTTGGGAGATTCACTGTACTCTATAATCTTATCTTCTTATTAATAAAATTTTACCCTTTATATAAAAAAAAAGGTAAAAACCTAGATATTTATTTACAATATTCATTTGGCCACCTAAATGAGGGTAATAAGAAGAGGTCATATTTATATAAGTAACATTGAGACTATAATTATTTCCAAAAAATTATTATAAAATTAAATTAAGATAATTAATAATAACCTTAGGTATACCATGTAGTTTAAAAATAGATTCAAGGAATATTGTGGATACAGTCCTAGAAATAAAAATATATTTAAGGACTTAAAATAAGTATACTTTAAAAAGGGATTCGCCATGAAAAAAATAAGTATTTTTCCTTTCGATTTGGAAGACCCTCAGTGAAATTCATGTTAATATAATCTCATTGGTGATCTAGGATAGGCAGTGACTATAAAATGCTTGAAGATCTAATTATTTCCCCTAAATTTTTTTTAACAACTTCACATTCAATAATAAACTACTTAACATCTTCTTTCATTATTCTCCAATAAAAATTTTACTTCACTTGTTGATAACTTTTTAGAAACCTAGTACCCTACCAATATTGAAGCATATAATTCTTAGAGAATATTAATCTTGACCTTGGAATACTAAGGGATATAAATACAATATTTATTCCTAAGGACATCACCAACATAAGAGAGCAATAAAATAGGAACTTAATTGGCCTCCACATCATCAATCATGTAAATTGTCCCAATATCATATTATAATTCCTCACAATGTTAGAAAATCCATAGAGTACATGGACTAGAGACAATAGTTTTAGAGAAAAATAATTTTTATTTTGTGATAAAGAGCATCTCCCACCATATTCTTCTTTCTTTTTTTGTATTCAATAACAAATTCATATCGTAAAAACTTGGTCAACTATTATTTTTATTTGATACAAGAGATATTATTTTGAGATGTGTTTGTGATGATTATGGTATATTTTGATAATGAAGGGGTAACCTAGCTGATAAGTATTTCATTTCTCAACCACGTACCAAAAATATAATATCTCCTTCTCATAGGTGTAATATCCCACATTCATATCATATCCTTGCTTGATTTAAAAATTCATAGGTGACCTTCCATAATCAACACTACCCTAATATAAGTGTATTATCATAGTATCTCTCAATGCATTAAAGATAGTATTAGCTTCATAAAACCAAAAAAAACATCCTTCTTCATAAGAGTCATTTGCAGAGCAACAATCTTCAAATAATTTCTAACAATTTTCTTATAGTACCCTATAGGATATTGAAAATCTCTAAGATTATTTAGAGATTTAATCAAATTCTAATATTGTCTGGCCTTGATCTTATTGTGATCCACATTGATGCCTTTATGACACAATATATGATCCAAATATATTGTTATAGATAGCATAAAAATCCATTTAGACCTCTCAATATATAAGTGTTACTTCTATAAAAGTTTAAGGATAATTTTAACAAGAACCAAACGAGTTGTCTTGAATTACTATAAACTAGGATAAAATAAAATAAACCCAACAAAAAATTATGAACAAGAAGAAAAATATAATTTATTAGGATTTGGAAAGTAAAAGGGAAATTAGTAAGACTAAAGGGCATGGCTAAGAACTCATAATGACTCTCATGTGTATTAAAGGGCATTTTTAGAATATTATCTTATTTAACCCTATTTTGATTAAACCTAAGACACAAATCAGGTTTGATAACACATTTAACACCATGAGCTTTACCCAAAAAATAATCATTAACTAGAATTTGAAAGTTAAGTTTGATTGTATTATCTTTGCAAGGGAAGAAATAAGAACACATGCACCAATAATTGACCTTGTATTGAACCATGACCACCAAATATGAATAAGTATTAGTGTTAGAAAAAATAATACCTTTCTCTAATATTTATTGAACCACCACCTCTATTTTAAACTTTTAGGTTTTGAAATAGTGGTAAGGATAAATATTAGGTCAATGAATTTTTAGGACAAGGTGAATGGCATTATCATGACTACACTTTGATATCCAAACCTTGGGTTTACAAAAATAGAAGCATATCTATCAACAAAAGACAAAAATTCAAACGAAAGTTATAGAGATGACTACTCATTGGCCTATAATTCCATGTAATTAGTTTTAGAAAAGAATCTTCTATAATTTTTATTTAGGACTTTTACATTTGTTTGTAGATAATGACTATGGAATATTGGGGTTAACTATCCTAAAAATTAAATATATTATCATTTTATATCCATTTTACATAAACCACTACAAACTAAAAGTAACATCCTTTAACCAAGATAACCATTGAGCCTCTACGATAAAATCTACACTATCAAATTCCATTGCATAAATATGATCAAACTAGGTATAATAACCAACTATATGTGGATATTTTTAATACAAGCCACATATTAAGCCTTACTCCCATTGGCAATCAACACCTAGAATTTGTCTTGGTTTGAATTATTTATATACAACCCTATGGATTTGGTTGTTTTGTTATCAATAAAATTATGAGTATTGTAAAAAACCAATGAATATATTATCTAATAGGTATTTTATAAAGCCCTACATCTTTGTCCTATGTTGATCTTGTATCCCCATGGGATAAAATGTTTGAGAGGGTCATAGTACTTGTATCCTACCGTGAGTCCTCTCTTTCAATTAGTACATTCTATTGAGATAGAGTAGACTCTACCTCCTCAAAGTCTTCTTTCTTGTTAGCTTCTTATTGGAAGTTACATTTATTCTCACAATACTAATATTATGATGGCATGATGGACATCTATAGTAGAATAAACCTAGTAGTAATTATTCATTAAGTTTATTAAAGTATGGACGATGAGGAATGAAATCATGTTATGGTTAGGATTGAGATATATAGATATATGATTTTATTACATGATCCAAATGCTTAACATGATGGAGAATATATGGATCACACATATCTACTTCCTATATAATATAATTATTTATTAAATTATGAAATGTTTAAACCAACATAGTCAAATCCAAATACTATTCATATATATGGAGACCCATGAATGGATTACAATACTCCTCTATAATGCATGTTTATTTAATATGCATAAAAAAACCCACATAAAATGTAGAGGGAGCCTTGTGAACTTTAAAAAAATTATCTTTTTAAAATTTACCTAATATTAGAAAAGTAGGTGATAGGTAATTAGTGCTTGGACCTTCAAAGTATTAAATGATTTATGAGGATGTGGGATGCCAACCGTTTTTTCAAATGCTCATTTAGGGTCTAAATTTTGTTCTCCTTTATTTATAGTCATAAAAAAATGAATAATATCCTTACTTCCTTGATTTATCCCTTATATTTGACCATATATATAGGTTATTTAGGGCATAATATGGGATTTACGTAGGTTAAAATACTCTAATCCATGTTATGTCATGATATGTATCATGTCCATGATAGAAAGGTGAGGGAAATTAGGATAATATTTATTTTGAGAGCCTAGAATTATGAGAATTTCATGATGTACAAGTTATTAGGGTTGTCCCCATGAGGTACACACAAAAGATATCCACTTACACCATTGGTGGTATATTCATATAAAAACCTATTTTGAAGTGCCTAACTTAATATGAATACCAAGGGTATGATTATTTAGATTTCCTATCATCACCTTATTAGCACTTGGTTATGGGGTAAAATGGATATAATGAATTTTTGATTAACAATTATTCTTTTCAATCATTGGCCAAAGATAGTAGATCCCTATTGAGTGGAGAGATTTTTAGGATAATTTAGATATGCCCACCTAGAATGAACCCTATGTATCCTAGAGTATAGACAACGCAACCAAATAGTAATGGTTGATATCCCCACCTATATGACCTTGTAGATCACCACTAGGTTTAATTTAACATCACTAATTGGATGTAGGGTATGATTGTTTGTTGTTATAAGGGATACAACAACTACGAGTGACCATATATATGACATACCTATGTTATATACTTATTTTAATATTTCTAAAGGACATAGACATAGATCCTCTTCCTATTCCAACAATGGTCAAGGATATTTTACATTGTGTTACCACTATGGGCATAGACATATATGAAAAGGAGGAGGTAGTGAAGAACAAAAGCTTATACTAAGAGGGGGGTGAACAGTATAAGATCACTTTTTACTTTTTTTTTCCTAAATAGTATTATTCAATATAATCAATGAAAATATCAATAACAATAACTAAATAAATGCACAAATCATCACACACAATATAAAAACTAATTTAATGTGGTTCACCCAATATGGGCTACTCCATAGAGAAAATATTTCATCAAAATTTTCTCAATGAATATCTTGGGAATTTTTTCCCTATTACAATGTTTATGGATCTTTGTCCAAAGGAGACACCAATACCCTAATCAAGTTTATGGATATCTATCCACAAGAGAACTCATTTCCCCTTAGCTCTAGCTGGTGATCTTCTAGAAGAACTATTGCCCCATTACTCTAGCTAATGGATATCTATCCACTAAATACACATGTCCTCACTACCCTAGCTAATGGATCTCTATCCACTGGATACTATCATCCTCTATACTCTATCACCTTCAAATATCTATCTCAAATTTGCACTAAACATAGTCCTTTAGTCTAGCACAAATATGCTCAATCTCTATCTCTAGTTTGGAACAAGCATGTTCCCAAATACGCACCAAATTCTATCCTCTAATCTATACTAAACATTGTCCTTCCATCTAGCATAAATATATCCTCAATATCTATCCTCTAATATGCACTAAAAAAATTCCTTTGGTCTAGCACAAATCTATCCTCAATATTTGTACTTTGATCTATACTAAACAAAGTACTTCAATCTAGCACAAATCTATCTTCAATATTTGTTCTCAAGACTTAACACAAATCTTGAACCAATCTCAAATCAACTCTGCTAGATCTGCCCCAAACCTTAACTTAAGGTTTGAACAAATAAATCAATCAACTCTACTCACAAGTCTTCTCAAATACTTATCTCAATTCTACTTTGTAAGATTCAATAAAATATTACACTAATATATCCATAAGTCCTCTCTAGAAATTGTTCAAATCTACTCAACAAGTCCTCACTAGAACTTGTCCAAATCTGCTCAACAAGTCCTCACTAGAACTTGTCCAAATCTTCTCAATAAGTCCTCACTAGAATTTTTCCAAATCTACTCAATAAGACCTCACTAGAACTTATCCAATTTTTCTCTCAATATGTATTGTAAGCTTCCACAAAATCTTACATAAATTTATCTATAAATATTTTAAAAGACTTGCCTCAAACATTCTTAATAAGTCCACACTAGAACTTGTCCAATCTCATAGACACATAAATACAATTGTTAGAGAATCAATATGCTTCATAATCATCACAATGCTCAATTATTTTCAATCACTCTTTTAGAAACATACATAGAATTTTTATAGATTCAATATGCTTCACATTCACCTCAATGCTCAATCACTTTTAATCACCCTTTTAAAAATATATAGAGAAATGCTAGAGACTCAATATGCTTCACATTAACAAACTCTCAATAACTTTCAATCTCTCTTTTATCATAGAAATATATAGAGAATTGTTAGAGACTCAATATGTTTCACACTCATCAACACTCAACCTATTTTTTAAATCAAATTAGATATAGACCAATTTTTTTTATATAACTTGAACAATCACTTCACACATCCACTTGAATAGGCTCAACCAACTCTACTCAAATAATCACTCAATGAAATAATCCTTGCTCACAAATCCTAGTCCAAGCATATGAACACTCATTCAAAAAATTTCCAACAATACTTATCAACCAATCTCACATAACAATGATACTCATGTTCTTTCCAAATCCTAGTTCAAGTTCTTCACTCAATTACTCACTTCAAAAACAATGCTTATAAACCAATCTCACATAACAATGATACTCATGTTATTTTCAAATCCTAGTTCATGTTCTTAACTCAACCATTCACTTCAACAACAATACTTCTAAACCAAGGTGCATAGCATTCATTTCACAATAGGTCAACAAATCAATAAGGAAATCCTAACCAAGTTCTTTTCACTCCAAATCTTGTTTTCAAAAAAACAACCATTCAAGTCAACCATGGAAGAACGTGCCCATACCTTTTTTCTTGAAGAAGAAGGAACCTCAAAATATGTCTCAATCATATATAATACTTTACCAATATCAAGAAGGTTAGATAAAAATACAAAGCATATAATAACTCACAAATACACCTTATTACTCCATTCTTAAAATAATATCCAACACCACAATATTTAATTAATCACTTCTTCAAAACCCTAACTCATCACAAGATCATCTCAACCATTCAGATTTAACATAACTCACTTAAAAAAAAATTATTCAAAGAAAAAACCAATCTCTACTTATGAATCCTTACTTTAATATTGCATTTATTAAATAACTCACTTGTAAAACAATGCAATAAAATAATTTTCCCTTTTTCTAAGGTAAAAATATTTTTACCTTCAAATCTATCTCAGCAAAATAACCTTTCAAAAACTTAATAATATTTCTTTTATAAATTTTGGCTAATCCTTCAAAATAAAACTATCACCTTATTTCTCCTAACTTTAAATTTAGCCCATGCAAAAATTCAATCATAAACTAAAATGTTACCACTTTAGCATGCGTAGGAGTCAAACTTGACACTTCTCTCCAAAAATATCCTTGGCTGCGACGTCCACATCATGTGAGCCACATGTTCCTCTTGGAGCCACCAAGTGCCTACTGCACCTTGACCTCCTTAGCACCCACAATCCAAAAGGCTTCTTCACCCTTGTTTTTCGAAAACCGCACGTTGCATGAACTATCACTACAAAATATGCACACAAGTCTTAGGCATTAACATTAGAAAAATGACAATGAATGATTTGGCCTTTGGAAAAGCTATGGTTTAAATACCATACTCCTTCCAATAATCTCCCACATCGGTGGAAGGAGTACGTCATTTTCACATGCAAAAATATTGACGCCAAACTTAGACTTTGGCCTTATAATTATTAAATATAATAACTTAAATTATTTTAGAATTTAAATATTATAATTTAATAATTAAATAAACTTTGGGCCTTTTAAAAAAAACTAAAGACCTCCTTGATTTTTAGAAAAACCTTATAACTTGCCCACCATTGTTTTTAAATAAAAACATTTTATTTTTGCCACCATTGATTTTAAAGAAAAACCTTTTATTTTTAGCCACCATTGGTTTTAAAGAAAAACCTGTTATTTTTGCCACTATTGGTTTTAAAGAAAAAACTTTAAAATCATGCTCCACATAATATTTAAAAATAAACATTATGGAGCTCATCTATCATCAACCTCTTGCATTTCTCCTTTTGATCTTTTGACATCAATGACAATTTATCCTTGACATCAAATGATAACTTTGTTACTTGACATCAAATGATAACTTTGTTACTTGACATCAATGATAACTTTGACTCAAAATGTCCAACAATCTCTCCCTTTGTCATTTATGGCAACCCAAATTATTTTTACCAAACACTTGATATTTTTCCTGTTCTCCTCCCACTAGGGCATTGCTCCCCTATCTCAATGCCCTCTCCTTAAACCAAATTTCTCCCCCTTGTTCAAATATCTCCCCTTTGACATCAATGGCAAAGGGTCACCTTTGGGGCTCAGGGTTAAGAATGAGTATCTTATCTTAGCCCCTCCCTCACTCCCTCTTGAAGTGGTTAATTATTGGATGGGAGTATTTCGACTCCCAACAAGCATTGGTATTTACATTTGTCCTCTTTCCTTATTATCTAATATTTATGATTTCTTTGACTATTCCTCTCCATGTCCATGTTCCTGTTCCTATTCATATCCATATCCCTATTCCTATTTTTTTCCTGTCCATGTCCATATTCTTGTTCCTATTCCTATTTTTTTATGCCCATATTCTTGTTCTTCTTCATATCTATATTCCTGTTCCTGTTCATGTTCATACTTGATTTTTGAATGTTTGCTTTACACCAATTTGTTGTATGTCCATCATTATTGTATTTATAACACTTAATGCTATTATTACTTGGAGGTGCAAAAGTCTTGGGATTTCTCCTAGTGAAGCCATATCCTTTTTGTCATGAACCCTGCAATTCATTACCTTGTGACCAAAATGATTACATAAGTAGCAATACCCATGGAAAAGTTGTATGTTTCTGAAATTTTTATTTTCTTGTATTTCATGTGTCCTACAATATGAAGCCATGTTCCCAAATATATGACATGAGAAACACCATCCATTGAAGAAACCTTGCCTAGACCCTATTGGTCTCTTAGTATCTTCTACCCTATCCTATTTTTTGTTCCATTTGTTCCTTACTTGTGAATTGTTCCTTTCCTTGTTGAAATTTCTATTGTCCAACTTATCTTTAGAATTCTCACTCTTTATTTCTTCTTTTGATGGTTCTTCTTCTTTGGCACTAGAGCTTGGCTCTCCTTTTTCTACTTTTTATTTTCCTTATTCTTCTTTAAAACTAAGTCTTGTTTTGGTAACTGATGATCTTTGTGCATTTATAATCTTGTCGAAAGTCTTTGAATTTTTCTCAAACTTGTGTAACTTATCTTTAGAGTCTTTCACTTAAATACTTAGTGAAACTATCTCATGTTTTAGTCTTTCACACTCTAGATATTTTATCTTTAATTTTTTGGCCATACCTTCTTCAAGTTTTCTTGCCTCTTCAACCTTGATTTTGAATATGGTGAGTACCTGTAGAAACTTTGCATTTGCTTTCTCATCTTCTTGAGCTTGAACCCTTAATCCCGAGTTCTCCCTTTTTAGTTCTTCAAGAGTAACCATAAGTCTTTCACATTCTAGCTCTTTTATCTTTGACTATTCAACCATACCTTTTTCAACTCTTCTTGCCTTTTCAACCTTATATTTTAAGTCAGAGAGATCTTGTAGAAGATTTATTTTACATTTCTCATCCTATTATATTTGAGCCTTTAATTCTAAGTTCTCCTTTTTCAACTTAACAAGTTCCTTAAGAGTAGCTTCCTCCTTTTTTAATAAATTTATCTCTTTTATTTGATCTTCAATAAGAGTATTTTCTTCTATTACTGAAAGTAGAGTTTCTTCTTCATACCTATTTTGACTATCCATGTTATGTTTTTTTGAACCAACCTATAGGACTTCAATTTCGAGAGTATCATTTTCATATTCATCACTTCTAAATCCATTGTAATAACCTGCATCATGACTGAGTTGACCACAAACAAAAAATTATTCACCTTCTTATGAATAGTGAGCTACAAGGTGACTTGTATTCCTACATCTGGTACAAAACTTTATCAATCTAGTTGTCTCTCCATTGCTTGATTCATCTGTTGAACCTATTTCTATTTTCATCTCAAAACAACAATATCAAATTCATATTATTTTTCTTTCATGACCATGTGTGTTATGTTATTCTTATATCTCATGGTTCTACCTTTACCTTTATTTGTCATTTATGTTCTTGTAAGATCTTTCTTCAAGATGTTAAACCCTTTTTGAAGGAAACAACTCTGATACCAATTGAATAACATAAGCTTATACTAAGAGGGGATGGTGAACAATATAAGATCATTTTTTACTTTTATTTCTCAAATAATATTATCTAATATAATCAATGGCAATATCAATAGCAATAACCAAAGTAATGCATAAATCATCACACATAATAGAGACACCAATTTAATGTGGTTCACTCAATGTGGGCTACTCCACAAAGAAAATATTTCACTAAAAATTTCTCAATAAATCTCTTGGGAATCCTTTCCCTATTATAATGTTTATGGACCTCTATTCAAAGGATACACCAATCCCCTAATCATGTTTTTGGATCTCTATCCACAAGAGAACTCCTTTCCCCTTAGATCTGGCTAGTGATCTTCTAGAAGAATTTTTACCCCTACCACTCTGGTTAATGGATCTCTATCCACTGAAGACACATATCCTCACTACCCTAGCTAATGGATATCTATCCACTGGATATTTTTCTCCTCTATACTTTGTCACCCTCAAAGTTCTATCCCAAATACACTCTAAACACAGTCCTTCGGTCTAGCACAAATATACTTAATATTTATCTTTGGTCTGCCATAAACCTATCCTTAAATCTACACCAAAATTTTTCCTCTAATATATACTAAATATAGTCCTTCGGTCTAACACAAATCTATCCTTAATCTCTATCGTCTGATCTACACTAAACATAGTCCTTCGATCTAGCACAAATATGTCATCAATATCTATCTTTTGATCTACAATAAACACAGTCCTTAAGTCTAGCACAAATATGTCCTCAATCACTATTATCAAGCCTTAACACAAAGATTGAATCAATATCAAATTGACTTTGTTAGATCTACCCCAAATATTAACTCAAGGTTTGAACAAATCATTCAATCAAATCTACTCATAAGTCTTCTCAAAGACTTGTTTCAATTCTTCCTTGTAAGCTTCCACAAAATCTTACACTAATCTATCCACAAGTCCTCTCTAGAACTTGTCCAAATCTGCTCAACAAGTCCTTACTATAACTTGTCCAAATCTTCTCAACAACTCCTCACTAGAACTTGTCCAAATCTGCTTAATACGTCCACACTAGAATTTATTCAAATCTGCTCAATAAGTCCTCACTAGAAATTATCCAATTCTACTTTTAATGTATATTTTAAGATTCTTCAAAATCTTGCACAAATCTATCTACAAGTCTTTTCAAAGACTTGCCTTAAATCTGCTCAACAAGTCCACACTAGAACTTGTCCAATATCATATAAATATAAAGAGAATTTTTAGAGACTCAATATGCTTCTTACTCATCACAATGTTGAATTATTTTCAATCACTCTTTTAGAAACATATAGAGAATTTTTAGAGATTCACACCTCAATGCTCAATCACTTTCAATCACTCTTTTAGAAACATATAGAGAATTTTTAAAGACTCAATATGCTTCACATTCACAAACTCTCAATCACTTTAAATCTCTCTTTTATCACAGAAAAATATAGATAATTTTTAGAGACTCAATATGTTTCGTACTCATCAACACTCAACCTCTTTTTTAAATCAATTTAGATATAGACCAATTTGTTTTATAGAAATTGAACAATCACTTCACACATCCACTTGTCTAGGCTCATCCAAATCAACTCAACCAATCACTCAATAAGATAATCCTTACTCACAAATCCTAGTCCAAGCATATTAACACTCACTCAAAATATTTCCAACAATACATATCAACCAATATCACATAACAATGATACTCATGTTCTTTCCAAACCCTAGTTCAAGTTCTTCACTCAATTACTCACTGCAACAACAATGCTTATAAATAAATCTCACATAACAATGATACTCATGTTCTTTTCAAATCCTAGTTCAAGTTCTTCACTCAACCATTCACTTCAACAACAATTCTTATAAACCAAGGTGCATAGCATTCATTTCACAATAGCTCAAAAACTCAATAAGGAAATCCTAACCAAGTCTTTTTTGCTCCAAATATTATTTTCAGAAATATAACCAATCAACTCAAGCATGGAAGAATGTGCCCATACCTTTTTGCTTGAAGAATAAGGAACCTCAAAATATGTCTCAATCATAGATAATACTTTTCCAATATCAAGAAGGTTAGATAACAATACAAAGCATATAATAACTCACAAATACACCTTATTACTCCATTCTTAAAATAATATCCAACACCACAATATTTAATTAATCATTTCTTGAAAACTCTAACTCATCACAAGATCATCTCAACCATTTAGATTTAACATAACTCACTTCAAAAAATTATCTTCAAATAATAAACCAATCTCTACTTATGACTCCCTACTTTAATATTGCATTTATTAAATAACTCACTTGTAAAACAATGCAATAAAATAATTTTCCCTTTTTCTAAGGTAAAAATATTTTTACCTTCAAATCTATCTCAGCAAAATAACCTTTCAAAAATTTAATAATATTTACCTTATGAATTTTGGCTAATCCTCCAAAATAAAACTATCACCTTATTTCTCTTAACTTTAACTTTAGCCCATGCAAAAATTAAATCATAAACCAAAATGTTACCACTTTAGCATCCACAGGAGTCAAACTTGGCACTTCTCTCCAACGAGCGCCTTGGCTATGGATTCCCCACCGTATGAGCCATGTGCTCTCTTGGAGCCACCATGCACCTACTTTGATTTTACCTCCTTAGTGCCCACAAGCCAAAAGGCTCCTTCGCCCTCATTTTTTAGAAACCACGTGTTGCACAAATTGTCATTGTGAAATATATGCATGAGTATTAGGCATTAACATTAGCAAAATGAGTATGGATGCTTTAGCCTTTGGAACGTCTTTGGTTTATATAAAATTCACCTTCCAATAATCTCCCATGTCGATAGAGGGAGTACATCATCTTCACATGCAAAAATGTTAGCGCTAAACTTAGACTTTGGCCTTATAATTATTAAATATAATAACTTGAATTTTTTTAGAATTTAAATATTATAATTTAATAATTAAATAAACTTGGGGCATTTTAAACCAAACTAAAGGCATCCTTGATTTTTAGAAAAACCTTATAAATTGCCCACCATTGGTTTTAAAGAAAAACCTTTTATTTTTGCCACCATTGGTTTTAGTGAAAAACCTTTTATTCTTTGCCACCATTGGTTTTAAAGAAAAATCTTTTATTTTTTCCACCATTGTTTTTAAAGAAAAACCTTTAAAATCATGCTCCACTTAATATTTAAAAATAAAAATTATGAAGCTCATCTATCATCAGCCTCTTGCATTGCTCCTTTTGATCTTTTGACATGAATGACAATTTATCCTTGATATCAAATGACAACTTTGTTCCTTGACATCAATGACAACTTTGACTCAAAATCCAACAGGTAGCATCTAAGGATAATTGGGATTCTAAGAAGGAGAAAATAACTAATATGGTATCTAGAAAGAAGTGTGAGAATGATAATGATGAGGGTGGAAATATGAATATTAAAACTAAGATAATTGACATGGTGGAGATTAAAACAAACATAATCAATCTAGTGACAATCTAAGTATGGGTGAGACAATCTAGGTTGATGTTGACACAAGCACCATGGAGCATGATGAAGGACTGGTAAGGGATAAGACACGATAGGAAGGTAGTCTAGGTATGCACTTAATATCCAATCACATTACTTGTGCATTATTTTAATATTATTGTCAATGTATTGTTATAGCATAGATGATTAATTATTTTATTATGATGATGGTTTAGATGGAACATATAAATATGCATATGTCTCTAGTGACATGATTCTATGCATATGGTCTAGTGGATATCTTAGTATGGTGGCATTTGGGATCCTATATTATAGGGTATTCAACTTATTCTTTGTACTTAAGGTTGATTATGATATATATTATATAATCAAATTTGATTTCACATTCTTTTGTATAATGTGTATAATTTTGTTTAATTTTATTTTACTTAATGATATATGCATAATATTATAACACATGATGTTACCATCAAAAGCCACCATGTGCAAAATATTTTAAATCAATGATAAAGTGCATAATGCATCCATTAATGGTCAAAATGTGCTATCAATTATCATATAATTTTATATGAAAATGATATAAAATGTAACTCTAACTAAAAATTATCTAGGATTTAGTCATAGATTCTGGTAAGGTGTTAGAACCCTATCCTAATCAATCTAGTGATAACCGTAGTATAGCCTAGGATGATGGCACTTGGGGCCTCATATTGTAGGGAATTCAATTTATACTTTTTACTTGAGATTGATTGTGATATATATGAGATGATCCAATTGGGTTTTATAATATTTTGTATGATGTGTATAACTATGTTTACTTGATTTATAATTTATGATAGACATGTGTGCTTAATGATATATGCATAACATTATAAAGCATTATATTACCATAAAAATCCACCATGTCCAAAATATTTAAATCAATTCTAAAGTGTATAATGCATCCATAAACGGTCAACATGTGTTATTAATTATCATATTTTATACGAAAAGGATATAAAATGTAACTTTAACCAAAAATTATCTAGTATTGAGTCATATACTTTCGTAAGGTGTCAGGACCCTATCCTAACATAACCATTGTTATGTACTTATCTAGTGTTATTTTTTGTTTGCATCCTTTGTGCCTTATGTGCATGGGCCCATTATGATGTAGTTTTTACTTTTATTATAAGTAGGAATTAGTAGCTTGGGTCCCCTATTTCATTTGGTCCAATCCTTGAGCATTAATATTAGGTTAAATAAGTTTTATATAAAGACATCATTTTTAGTAGAATGTATCTTATATTTTTTCAAATTGTATTGGAGATCTGCTTCCATGGAGGTTGGCCCCTCAAACAGGATTGCAATATCTATCCCAATTTATTAATATAATTTTATTGTATTTCCATTCTGTTATTTTTTTAAGGACTTCTATTATTTTATTTTTATGGTCATTTAATTTATAAGCATTTCCATTAATTTGTGTATTACTAGTGTAGGTATGTTTATTTTTATTTTAATACTACTATCAATTGATATCAAAGCTACTTCCAAGATTGTGTTCCATAATAACAACAACAATTCTTATTAAACTAAATCCTTAGATACTCTTGTTAATCCACAAGCCCCACCAAATTCAACCACAAGTCTTGAGTTAGCTCTCATTCTTTCATCACAACTCTTGAAAGATAGTTTTATTATAGATAGGTGGAGAATGGTAGGCAAGCAACAATATTCATAAAAAACCTCAAAATCACTCCATTCATGTAGAGTAAAAAATACCTCTATTAAAGATCTTAGTAGATCCTTCTCTCAAGTTACTCAAAATAAGGTTCTTGCTCAACAAACCCATTTGTATAGCACACAATTATTGCCAATTAGTGAAATTATATTCTAGGTTCTAATTCATGAGTTCAATAAGTCTCTAAATCATACATCATGAATTTAAGTATTCTATATTCAAATTTTAGGGGGATCTTCATCCCTTACTATAATTTTCGAGTTCAAAAAGTAGTTCTTGAAAATCATATTTATGTTCTTTTCCTTCAAGAACTGAAAGAGACTTGTCACACTCTCACCAATTGTATAGACATCATTGGTGGTGGATTTTCATCCATATTTACTACTTCTAATGTTAATGGTAAAGGAGGTGATACCCTTTCCATATCCAAGTCTCTTGGTTATGTTATTCTAGACCATGGTGCAGATCCTTCTCTCCATTTTTATGGGTTAGATTTGCTCTCAACTCTCATGTTATTAGATTTTTTTTTATGTATTCTCCCAATGACCCTGCTAGTCATATAGCCCATTAGAAATGGTTATTTTTTCTCTCCCTCCTATAGAATGGATCCTTGGAGGTGACTTTAATAGGATTGAGAATCCTAGTGATAAAAGTTGGATTGGTAGTATACCCATTTCTAATGCTGAATTTTTTAGTTGGTTATTTTGTCATAATAATTTAGGTGTGCATGAACCTATCTTAGGTAAGGCCTCATATCATATAGATAATTTGTTTATGTGGTACAACTATCATTAAGGTTTTTATAGGAAGCTTGTTCATCTGGATAAATTATATTTTAGTAATTATTTCCTGGATAAATTCTCTATCCATGAGCAAGTTCATGTTCTTTCTCACACAATTTTGTTTTATCTCCTTCCTAATTTATATTCTATCCAAAATTCCTCTATATCTCTTTATTCCATTCCACTTATTTTCAAATTAAATACATACCACCTTTATAGTCCTTCTACCATCACCTCATAGAGCATGTTTGTAATAGATTTCCTAGACCAATTGGTAATACTAGATAGATAAAATGATTTGAAATAATTATTTCCAATATAGTTTCATCCCTTAGATGGTATGGGCACTCTATTTGTAGGAGGAATAAGATTCAAGAGTCACCTTCATAAGGAAATCTCTCATCTTCATTCCATACTTATGAAATACCCTACTAACACTATTATTCAATGTAATATAACTAATATTGAAAATCAATTTAGATTTTATGAGTCTTACCATGCTAGAGGGGAACATGTTAGATCTCACTTAAATTGGATCTCCTAGGGAGACAAGGAAACTAATTTTTTTTTTAACTATATTAGACATAAGAATATTTTTGAAAGGATCACTGAGTTGGAGGACCCTTCAGGTCATTCTCTTTCTAACTCTAAAGAGATCATAAATATTTTTGTAGCTCATTTCTCTCAAAATTTTACAATGGAGCCAAGGGATGACATCCAATGTATCTTAATGGAATATCTGTAGGAACATATTCTCTCCCTAGTAAATGCCAAATTGAATCTCCTCTTTCTATGAATGATCGACAAACTATTGTTTCTCTATGAACAATGATAAAGCTCCTAGCTTGGATTATCTAGTAGTGGAGTTTTATAAAAATTGTGATCTACATCATGTTTACCTAGAAGCTCTCCATAATAGTCTTAGTTATCAAATTCGTCAAATTTTATCAATAAAAATCAAAATTCCTCAAATTCAACACTCTAACGAATAAATTTAGTGAATAAACCTTAAATTTGATTATAAATAAATAAACATATAAAAAATCTAAAATGAATAGGGCCGTAGGTAATGGCAGTGAAAACATGGATTTCATGGCTACGTTTAGCAAGGATGCGGTGAAGAAATTCAATAGAAAAAAAATAAACATATTAAAAACCCTTAAATGAACAGGGTTGCAGGGAATGGTGGTGAAAATATGGATTTCATGGCTATGTTTAGCGATGACATGATGAATATTTCGAGCATGGCGTTCCAAGCATCCAACTTTGTCCTTTTTCAAATAGCCTTAGAAACAAGGCATAAGACCAGAATTCTAATGGATCCTTTTCCCATGTGATATTTTCTTGATTTTTTTCAAATCCTTATGTACTTTATCTCCTTCAATCCATGTCATAGTGTTAGGATCCCATCCTAACCCTTAATGTAATAAATTCCATGATGTAATAATTTCTAAATAACGTGGGTAGTATCCATGATTAATATTTTGTAATGTTATAAGTTTTATCTTATGTAGTGCCTATGACAAATGGCACCCTTTTTATGTAACACATGGTAGATAGGTTATGTAAGGTGGCCTTGTGCATGTAATTCAAGTGGCATTGTGCATGTAATTTGAGTGGCACTATGCATGTAATTCGGGTGGCATTATGCATGTAATCTAGGTGGAATTTTGCATGTAAGCCAACCATGGAAGGGAACTCTTTAAATACCCAATAAGGCACCAATGTATTCATATTTTAGCAAATTAATGAAGTGTTGAAGGAGGTTGTCCCCTCAAAGAGGCCTGTGATTCTATATTATTGTGAGATGATTCCTTTATGCAAATTTTTGTTATAATGTGTATGTTGTTTCAAATATTAATATGATGTTTATGTGAATTTATTTCCAAGCAATTGTGTGAGTGTGTTTATTTGAGTTTATTTTATAGTAGGATCCTAACAAGTGGTATCAGAGTGCTTTCCATGGCTAATGTTTGCTACAATAGTAATGATTCTTGTTTGTTAGGTATAATCCCCTATTATTTTCATGTAATTTTTTTTACTATTATAAAAAAAAAGACAAAGACCAGTAAAAAAAAATAGTATTTTTAGTTGAGTAGGTAGAAACCCTATGCTGGGGGTTTTAAAATATCATGAAGGATCTATAATTATTGGCTAAGATAGATAGCCCATACAACATCTAGTGAAGTGAGAGGCGATCAGGCTCCAATACCCAAGCCTCATATAGAACTCGCGCATGGACTTGAGCTCCTACACATATTTGAGTGTATCGGGAGACCATTCTAGGGTTAAAAAAATTTTATTCAGTAGGAAGCTTATCGGCCTTGTATCATCCATAGTCCATAGGATACAACATCCAGACCATTACCCTTTCGTAATGTCAGAGAGGTAGATAGTGTGCTCAAGGGTATGTGTGGAATCCTCCTTGGGTAGTGGCCTGAAATATTGATTCAAGCACTATTTTTCATCACTACGGTATAATAGAGAGCCTATGGGTGTTACATACTCCTTTACCTAGCATACCCTGGTTTTGTTAAAACTTCAACCTGCAATAAAATCACAAACTAAAACTCCTTGTTTGTAAACCTGCATTCCAAATTCACAAAAGTGAGCATATGAGAAAGGAATCCTCTACCAAAAAAATAGCATAAATTGTATGAATTTGGGATAGAATATGAGAGTGATAGTTATGTTGATAGTCTAGAGAATAACAATCAAATTTACAGTGGAAATAATAGTCAGGTCAGCACAGTCAGGTCAGAAATTGTAGTTTTCAGTGTCAGAACAGAACTATCATAATAGTAACCTACACAATACAGAGAATCTTTAGAGTAGTGAGGTAAGTAGTGTCAAAGAGACTGTCAGGGCTGAGAAAAACATTGAGCAAGTGACCAGAGACCAATTATAGATAGTGCTCCAGTACCCAACTTTTGCATTGTAGCTCAAAATCAAAAATTGTAAACACCGTTAGACTCAGCAAAATAGGAGATAAAAAAAAGTAGTGTTGTGGGATATAGCTCATTGTGACGACCTCTTCGATCTAATCATTTTGATATATAGCACCCAAGCATTTTTTTGGACACTTACTAAAAATAGTAAGTCCTAAAACCCAATTCTAATTTTAGTAATTGGTCACAAAAGGTTCCAAAATGGCCCAGGGTACATGTGGACATCAAAAAGAACTAGAATAGATAGACTCAAAAAAATCCATTGAGAATTTGAACATGGAAATTTTCTCCATATGGGAAGAGGTCCAATGTATTCATCTAGATCATGAGGCCACTAGTGCTCGCTTAGAAGAAACACTGATAGAAATGGGTAGCAAGTTACATAAGGGACCACTCAAAATAGAACACCAGGCTAAAAACTCTATAAGGAATGACCATGACCCATCCTTTAAAATGCCAAAATTAAACTTCCATCGATTTAATGGGAAGGATGTTGATGGGTGGTTATGTAGGGTTGAACAATTATTTAGATTTCATAATGTTCCTATATATCATCGATTTCAGATGGCTTCCTTCAATTTCGAATCTGAGGCTCTACACTGGTTCCAGTGGTTACGTAATTCCAACCCAAATCTCTCTTGGGAGGACTTTGAGTACCAACTACTGACCCGATTTGGGCCTAGTGAGTATGATGACTTCATAGGGGCCTTGAAAAAATTGCAACAAACATCCTCAGTCCGCGACTACCAAACTAAATTTGAAAAATTGGCCAATAATACAAGAGGATTGATGAAAGGGTTCTTCATAAGTTGTTTTATTAGTGGGTTAAAAGGGGATATTCAAGCTGAAGTAAAGATATTGAAACCACATTCCATGATGGAATTTATCAGTTTGGACCGTCTGGCTAAATCTAAACTCTCAAACCAAAGATGCCCCTCACGGTTTCCTCAAAACTGACCTTCATTTTTTTTTTTGAACCCAAAATTTAGTGGATAGTAAACCTAATACACCCAAGTGACTGACTACAGAGGATATGGATGCACGTCGTGCCCAAGGATTATGTTATAATTGTGATGAAAAGTTTTTTAAATGACATAAGTGTGCAAAAAAAATATTGTTCTTGATAGATGTTGAGGAACCTACTAACACTGACCAGAGTGATGAGGATGAGGACCCCCTGAAACACCTTATCCATAGGAAGAATATACACAAGGGTCTGAGGCAAAGATTTTAGTCCATGCTCTTGCAGGTATTACCACTCCACAAACCATGAAATTTGTGGGATTTTTCAAGGTCCAATGTCTTACCATCCTTATTGATTCAGGTAGCACACACAACTTCATTGATCCTTGATTTTCTAAGCAAGAAAATTGCTATATCCATACTTGTAATTCATTTGAGGTCATGGTAGCCAATGGGGGAACATTACCTTGTAAAGGAAAATACCACAATGTCAAGATCGAGATAGGGGACTATGAACTCAAGCGGGACATGTTTGCCCTCCATTTGGGAGTATGTGATATGGTTTTGGGATCTCAATGGTTGAGTAAGTTGGGCACTATCAGTTGGAACTTTGCAGAACTCTAGATGCAATTCTCCTAAAATGGACAAACACATTTACTCAAGGGCTCCCCTACAGGAACACCTCACCTCATTAGTTCCAATCGTATGGAGAAAGTGCTAAAGAAATCAAAACGTGGGGTCATTGCACAACTCTTCTCCATCCAACCAACCACTTCACTAATGGATGAAATTCCATTAGACCTACTAGTTCTACACAAACATGATGTTGTATTTGCAGAACCAACTACACTACCACAACGTCGTTGTCATGACCATGCTATCCCATTGCTCCTAGGTAGCCCACCACCAAATATTAGGCCATACAGATACCCTCATACCATGAAATCAGAACTAGAAAAAATGTTATAGGAATTACTCAAGGCTGGTGTCATCCAACCTAGTACTAGCCCATACTCTTCGCCTATCCTACTTATCCCCAAGAAATATGGCTCATGAAACCTATGTATTGACTATCGAGAACTCAACAAGACTACATTCAAGGATAAATTTCCTATTCCAGAGGTTTATGAATTACTCGATGAACTACACGGGACCATGTATTTCACCAAGATTGATCTTCGCTCTGGGTACCATCAGATCCAGCTCAAGGATGAGGACATCCCCAAAATTGCCTTTCACACTCATGAAGGTCATTATGAATTCTTGGTAATATCATTTGGTCTCACAAATGCTCCTTCTACATTCCAAAGTCTTATTAAAAACATCTTTCGACCCTTTCTATGAAATTTCATCCTTGTGTTCTTTGAGGACATCTTGATTTATAGCCACACATGGGAAGAACACCTCAATCATGTGGATCAAACTTTATAGTTGTTGGTAGCCCATCACCTTTTTTCCATAAGGACCAAGTGTTCCTTTGGTCTGATTGAAGTAGAGTATCTGGGACACATTGTCTCACAGGATGGCGTCAAGGTTGACCCTAAGAAGATTCAAGCAGTTCAAGAGTTGCCGAAACCTCTCACCCTCAAGGTACTTCTAGGATTTTTAGGGTTTACGGGCTATTATCACAAATTTATCTACAATTATGGGAAGATAGCTTCCCCCCTCACCTCCATGTTGAAAAAATATTCCTTCACTTGGACAGGGCCTGTTGACCAAACCTTCATTGAACTCAAGCATGCTATGACCACCACTCTAGTCTTAGCCATGCCATATTTATCTAAATAATTTTTCATTGAAATTGATGCTTTTGGTTGTGGTATTGGGGTAGTATTTATGCAAGAAAGATGACTTATGGCTTTTACTAGCAAGGGACTCTCTGATTGTAATCTGGGGAAATCCACATATGCTAAGGAAATGTTAGCCATATTGCATGCAGTCACACATTGGTGACCTTACCTCATTGGGCATCACTTCTCCATCAAAACCAACCATCAAAGTCTCAAATATTTTTTAGAACAAAGAGTTGCCACGTCTGACCAACAAAAGTGGGTTTCTAAACTCATGGGCTATGATTATGATATCACCTACAAAAATGGAAAGGATAATATTGTGGCTGCTACTCTTTCTCACTAAATGGAGATCATAAGTATGTTGTGTGCCATCTCAGCACCACTTCCCCAATGGATTGATTCCTTGCATCAAGAAGCACGTTAGGATGTAGATTTGCAAGCTTTGACAACCTCACTAATTGATGATCTAGATTCTGCACCAGGGTATAATTGGAATAGCCATGATCTATGCTATCATCAATTCCTAGTTCTACCTCATAAGTCCCCACTTTGAAAGCTCCTCATGAAGGACTTGCATGCCACTCCCTTTGTAGGCCATTCAAGGTTCCTTAAAACATATGAGCGACTCATGTGCATCTTCTTTTGGAAATGTATGAAACGTGACATCCGCTCTTTTGTTGCTTCTTGTGACACATGTCAAAGGATGAAAGGTGAAACAATGCACTCTTCGGGTACTCTTCAGCCATTGCCTATCCTGAATCAGGTTTAGACTGACATTTCCATGGACTTTATAGAAGGGCTCCCTAAATCTAGAGGTAAGTCAATTATTTTCATGGTAGTGGATCGCCTTTCAAAGTATGCTCACTTTTGTGCCCTTGCCCATCCCTATACAACATCCATTGTGGCACTACTTTTTCTTGACTTCACCTTTCGCCTTCATGGCATGCCCACCTCCATTATATCTGATTGTGATCCCACCTTCACTAGTCATTTTTGGTAAGAGTTGTTTAAGTTGCAGGGGACTCAGCTCAAAATGATTTTAGCCTACCATCCACAAACGGATGGTCAAGAAGAAGTTGTTAATAAATTCTTGGAAACCTACCTTCACTATTTTGTCTCAGGTCATCCCACTCAATGGACCAAATGGATATCCTTGGCCGAATGGTGGTACAACACTTCCTATCATACTGTAACCAAACTCACACCATTTGAAATAGTCTACGGGTGCCTTCCACCTACCTTCCTCTTACATTCCTGGCAGCCCCAAGGTCCAATTCATCGACAACACTCTGATTCAACACACCGATGTATTTTGACAACTTAAGCAAAATTTGAACATGGCCCAAAATTGAATGCACCAACAAGTTGATCAGCATCATTCTGAGCGTAGTTTTGATGTAGGTGATATGGTATTCCTTCACTTACAACCATACAAACAATCATCCCTACAACTTTGCAGGTGCCAAAAGCTTACTGCAAAATTCTATGGTCCTTACCAGGTTCTACAAAGGATTGGCCCCACAACTTACAAATTGGCGCTTCCACCTACTTCCAAGCTTCATCATGTTTTTCATGTTTTTTCTATCAAGAAAGTTGTGGGCACATAGGTACAATTTTAATCCACACTTCATGAATTGGATTAATAAGGCTCCATATTACTTGAACTTGAGTATTTGTTGGATCGTCAGACCCACTCTTTGCAACCATACAATTACAGAGATCCTGGTTCAGTGGTGTGGGCTTCAACCTGAAGATGCTACATGGGAGTCTCTCCATGAACTCCAACAATAGTTTCCTTATTTCAGCTTTAAGGACAAAGCTTCTTCAATGGGAAGGACATGTTAGGATCCCATCCTAACCCTTAATGTAATAACTTCCATAATGTAGTAATTCCTAAATAACGTGGGTATTACCCATGATTAATATTTTATAATGTTCTAAGTTTTAGATTATGTAGTGCCTATGACAAATGGCACCCTTTTTATGTAACACATGGTAGATAGGTTATGTAATATGTCCTTGTGCATGTAATTCGAGTGGCATTGTGCATGTAATTCCAGTGGCACTATGCACGTAATTAGGGTGGCATTATGCATGTGATCCAAGTGGTATTTTGCATGTAAGCCAACCATGGAAGGGAACTCTTTAAATACCCAAGAAGGCACCAATGTATTCATATTTTTGCAAATTAATGAAGTGTTAAAGGAGGTTTCCACCTCGAAGAGGCCTACGATTTTATCTTATTGTGAGATTGTTTCTTTATGCAAATTTTTGTTATAATGTGTATTTTGTTTCGAATATTAAGATGATGTTTATGTGAGTTTATTTCCAAGCAATTGTGTGAGAGTGTGTTTATTTGAGTTTATTTTATAGTAGGATCCTAACACATAGATTCTACCAAATGCAACACAAGCACGATCATTTTCATGAATCACATTTTTATTCTGCTTTTCTCATGTTGTATTTTAAATTCTACCAAATGTATGTAGCACAAGCATGACCATACTACTAGTGTCTCACATTTTTATTTTGCTTTTATCGATAATTCCAACGAATATATTATACGGTAAAACCTTTTCCAAACCCCAATAAAAGGGTAATTATGTTTGTGCTATGTAAGAGGACACCATGGTGAGCTTATAGAAATTGCTTTTTAACCTATAAGTTGAGAGAATGGACAAAATTTTCATTTATTTATTTTTTAAATTATTGATTTAAACATTTGAAAATCTTCTCATTTGTTAAAAAATTACTAAATAGAGTTATAAAAATATTTAAATATATATATATTAAAATAAAATATTATAATTTTGAATCTTTGATTTTTAAATTTTACAAAAAATATAAAATAATTTTTTTTCAAAAAATATATGTGCATTTATAATAATCGAATTTTATGTCAAATTTTATTTCAAATTTTTAAATATGTCAATTTTTTTTTGAATTTCAAGAGTGTTGAACTCAAATGCAAACTCGAACTTGATAACTAAGATAATAGTTCCCTTAGATCTTATATCAATGTAGGGCTTATCAATCTAATTCTTAAAGGTGTGACTCATAACGAAATATTCAATTAGAGATCTATTACCCTCCTCAATGTTTTGTAAAATATCATAGCTAAAGCTATAGCTTTAAAAATTAAAACTATTTCTCAAACAATTGTTTTCCCTGAATAATTTGCTTTTCTTAAAGTTCATTATATTTTAGATAATCTTCTGATGGCATTGGAAAATTTGCAATGGGCTATCAACTCTAATCAAGATGCCCTCTTTCTTATGTTAGATTTTTACAAATCTTATGATAGAACCAAATATGATTTTATTTTTAGTATCCTTTCTTCGCTTGGTTTTAGTTCAAAATTGTATAATCAAATTGGTATACTCTTTGGTGATGCTTCAGCTTGTGTTTAGATTAATGGAGCTCTTTATTCCTTCTTCCATCGTTAGTATTCTATCAGATAGGGTTTTCCCCTTGCTCTTTCTTTGTATATTTTGGTTGTCATTTCTCTTGGTTATCTTCTTCATAAGGCTCATTCAAATGACCTTATTCAGGGTATTAAACTTCTTATGGATAAGCATACTCTTACTCATATTTTCCTGATGATTCCCTTCTATTTCTTCAAAATACCCAACAAGAGGTGGAAATGGCTAAAGAGATTGTTCAATTATTTTATGATATCTCTAGCTCTCATATCAATGACTCTAAAACTAAATTCTTCTATACCTATTCCTCTCCTTGTGGATGTAACTCCTTCATTAAGAGTAAGATAATCCCTCGTGGTATTATTATGTATTATTTGGGAATTACCTTTGGGATTAATATATCTCCTAAGGATATGTAGAACTATTTTATGGAAATATTTCAAAAAAATTACTACTTAAACAACTTGATTTCTTTTGTTAGTATGAAGAATTCAAGTTGCAAACAAAATTATGGCAACCTCTTTTGTTTAATACTCCTCTTGTTGGATGGCCCCCAAGGTAGCCTATAACAAATTAACTCATGCTATTAATAAATTTTTATGGACCAAGTGGGATGGGGAGGTGGGAATAACACCCATATCTAGTAAAATTTGTACTCAACCTAAGTCTTTAGAAGATCCAAGCATTATTGGTCCTCTTCTCTAGAGCAAAATTTTAGCTACAAAATGGGTTGCTAGAGCCATCATTGGTGATGAAAATTGGAAACACCTATTTTGTTACAGAATATGTCTAAATACTCACAAAGCTAAAAGAAAAGAAACCCCTTAGGAGGATAAGTTCCTTAATACACCTTACATTATGGTTAGAGAATCTATTCTAGTTATCCAAAACTAGTAATCTTGGCAATCAATTTATCTTTTATTAGCTTGGAAGTCTAACTATTTGAGATATGGTCTGACCATCAATCAAAATAATATTTGGTGGAATAAACTTATCCTCCATAATGATAAAACTTTAGCTTTATGCAATGCTATTCATGGTATAGATTTTTTAAAGAAATCTACTAATAAAATTAAAGATATCTGGGATCTACATAGTTGCTCAATTATTACTTCAAACTAGATTTGCAATTATTTCCCCCTTTCCTTTAGATTCAAAGAGTCTTATGGCTTAGTTGTGGCTTCCATCCCTTGTGAGATCCTTAAAAATCTAGGGACAACAACCCATAATATATGAAATGATTGGAGATGGTTTAATGGTCATAGAATCTCTTCCATTACTTCTAGTTAGATATACAAAAATATTTTATGTCCTTATTTAGACTTTAACCTCAATGTCAAGTGGCAAGTAAATTTTACCAATGCCCAATGGCAGTCTCTTGCTACTCAAATTTGGAAAGTTGCTTCCAAAACTCAACTTCTTGGATGGTGGATTTTGCATTAAAAACTTCTAAATTTTGAATGTTTGGCCTTGAATTTACATATTTCCCATCAATGAAATTTTTGTAATGATTTAGAAACTTTTATTCACTTTTTTTGATTTTGTGACATGGCTAAAAAAATTTGGGATGTCTTCTACACTTTTCTTTTTTCCTCTTCGGCTAGATCATAAAAGTTTTCTCTAGGTTTTTCTCAACTGGATCAGTACCTCAAACTTTGTGATGGTTGTAGAGTCATCCTTCTCAATCATATTTGGAAGTACATATGCAAAAAGGTATTTACCAGATCTAATCGTCCATGGGATATAGTTTTAGTAGACTTCACCTTTGATATTTTGTTACATGTAAG
This sequence comes from Wollemia nobilis, assembly GCA_028583015.1. Taxonomy (NCBI): domain Eukaryota; kingdom Viridiplantae; phylum Streptophyta; class Pinopsida; order Araucariales; family Araucariaceae; genus Wollemia; species Wollemia nobilis. The sequence continues at coordinate 146,827 of JAQPPZ010005339.1, forward strand.
ACACATTCATTCCCAAGTCTACGGGACTTCTAGAACACCTTGATATGTTATTGATAAACTTTATCATTTTTCTCATATGGTTCAGGATATTTAGAAGGTCCAATAGAAAACTAAAAAGAAGGAAGTTAACAATGATGAGAAAATTCAGGTTTTGATTACTTCTATTTCTTCTTTTAAGACTTCAAAATATATCATAAAAGAAACACCCATAATTTCTACATATAACAAGTTCTCCCACATGAGTTTTGTTTATGGTGTATTGCAGTAAGTATAGCTATACTATTTTTGTTGATATTAGCTTGTATTCTTATATTTATATATATATTTATGGATGATTTACTCCTTATCAACCTCATTGTGCTTTTTTAGCTGATGAAGTGTTATTTACATATTTTTGCAATGTTTCAGTTAATAAATTAATATAATCTAGCTTTTTGTAAATTAAAAAACATGTTACATATCCACATTAAGATAATTTCAAGTATTTTAATGTTGATTCCCCTCTCAATAGGGCATTAAATATCATATACTTTATTAAATATGACATACTTTAAATAAAAAATATAGAAAAGTGTTTCTATCATGATACAATGATAATGGTATTAGGTTTTTCTTGTAGAGACCTAAATTTAATTTAGGATGAAGTTACTATATTGACTTTTTGTACTATTCAATACCATAACAATATGGGGTTTGGTTTTTTTTAAGGTCCAAAGGTTCAAACCATGGCATGTGTGTGGGGTTGTGTGTTAGTCCCCTATCAACAAGTTTAGCTCTCAAGTCATGTTTGTAATGGGAATACTCAACTCTAAGTAAGTTTTCACACTAATCAAACCTTTAAAAAATGATCAACCACCATAAAAAAGTTTATAATTAAATAAAAAAATAAAAAAGATTATTGCTCTTACCATTTTCATATCATATATATTTTTTATTTTGTAATTAAGAATTATATAATTTAAATAAATTTAATAGTCAGATTTTAAAGCTTCAAATAAAAATATAAACTTTAGTTCAATGAAAATAAAATTATACATCATAATTTTATAATTTTTAAAATAAAAATAATGCATCATGCCTAAACTTATGATTCTACATGGTGTATACCATAACCAATGTTTAAAGCACCACAAGAACTTTGAACCATTCAGAATTATACAACCACACCATTTACCATTCAGAATTATACAAGCACATACCATAACCAATGTGTAAAGCACCACAAGAACTTTGAACCATTCAGAATTATACAACCACACCATTTACCATTCAGAATTATACAAGCACACCATTTGAGAATATAAAGAAACCAGTTATTATCATAATGTACACAAGAACCCAAACTATACAAAATTAGACACCCACACACCTCTGGTTTAAATATTAAACTTCCTAAAAGAAATCCAACACCAACCACTGAGCTCTCCCACCAAAAATTATAACTCAATTTTAATTAGATAAATAAATATATATAATAAATTACGGCGTGTGAAACTCAACATCCAATTTAATTTGACAAACACATTCTGGATTGTGAAAGCCGACTGAAAAGCTTCTGTAGACGCTTTTTATATATATATATATATATCGTTTTCACGAGCTAAGGCATGCACCCACAAAACTCAATCAACTTAGTTATTAATGTAACAACTAGCGCAACATTTCGGGTGTTTATCATTTGAAGAAGCCATGGCCAGATATCACTTTATTGAGATGCTTGGTGAAGGCTCATTCGGATGCGTTTGGAAGGCCATAAACACACAAACCTATCAAACAGTGGCAGTGAAACAAACGCGCATAAGCCATGATCCTTCCCAGAAATCTGTCTTCGAAGAGGAAGCAAGGCTTTTGTGCGCACTGCAACACCTAAACGTCGTGCGGTTATGCGACGCTTACAAACAACAAGGCCACGTTTATTTGGTGTTTGAATACATGGAATCCGACACAACCGTCCTTAGGCTTTGTTTTCAGCTTCTGAAAGGGCTTGCATTCATGCATGAACGGGGGTATTGCCACCGCGATCTCAAGCCTGAAAATCTGCTCATCAGCAACGACGTTCTCAAAATTGCAGACCTTCGGCTTGCAGTTAACATTTGGGAAAGCAAGGCACGAGGAGATTTTACAGAGCGCCGGAGCTTCTCCTTCAATCGTCATCTTATAACTCTGCTGTTGATATGTGGTCTTTGGGCGTTATCATGGCGGAAATTTTTGCCCATTGCCCTCTTTAGAGACATGATTTGTAAGATATGCAGTGTGATAGGGTGCCCTAATGGCCGGACATGGCCTTAACGACTAACACTTCCATTTCGGATTGGTTTCAGATTCCCGCCAGAGTTTTATGGTGTTAGTTGTTTGCAGAAATTGCGAGGAATAATGCCAAGTGCGAGTGACGAAGCCATCCCAAGCGCAGACCTACTGCAAAACAAGCGCTTGGCCACCCATTTTTCCGGACTTGTTACTTCAATAGAGCAACAAAAGAGTGAAAGTCAAGAAAAACGAGAGAAAACTGGTCTTGAGTCTCTTAATGTTGTATTGTGAATATCGCATAAATTTTTAACATGTTTGAGACATGGCAAGTCCATCTTAACTATACAACAGCTTTTCAGCATGGTTGTTAAATATAGACATATATAATTTTCAGAGTATATATCTGATAATTTATATAAAGCTTTAGACGCAAAGCAAATTTAAAAATTTATTTATTTGATTCATAAATAATGAAAAAAATATATAATATGATTAATGTGGAAAAGAGTTATATAATATAATTATATTAGAAGTATATTATGTGATGAGATTATATAACATAGTCAATGTTGGAAAGAAGATACAAAATGTCAATTTCGGTTTAATGTTCTATAAAAGTATATACTACGAAGAGACTATAAATTTATTATCTTTAATTTTTTTATTTAAAATTATATATTATTATAAATATAATAAACTTTTAAATTTCTATGAGCTAACTTTATATTATATAATGTGATAAATATGCAAAAATAAGATACTTAATTAATAGCTTCTTTATTTTTTTAATAAGAATCAATAAAATATTATTAATAAATACATTTTATAGTATTTTTATAAGATACAAATTATATCAAAAATAAAACTTGAGAAACATAAAACTTAAAAAACATAAAGGTAATGAAAATATTTTTGGATGTTAATTAACAAGAATTAGGGAGCTAAAAAATTAGAGGGTAGTGGAAAATGTATATAACATTAATGCAATTGGTATGAATGATGCCAACTTATATATTGTACAAAATATTATTAAATAAACATAATTATAATTATGACCTATGCTATAATTATATTGTATAAAATATTATTAAATAAACACAATCATAGGTTATTGGATTTTTTTTTGGTCTATTCTTTCAATGACTCTCATAGTAATATAATCCTTTGAAAATGGTTAGTTGTTTCTCTTCCTCCTGTAGAATGGATCGTTAGAGGTGACTTTAATATGATTGAAAATCCTAGTGACAAAAGTTGGGCTAGTAGTAAACCCCTTTTTAATGCTAAATTTATTAGTTAGTTGTTTTTTTGTAATTACTTAGGTGTGCATGAATCCTCTCTTTGGTAAATCCTGCTCTCATATAGATAATTTATTTATGTGGTCCAAATATCATTAAGATTATGCGAAGCTTGTTCATTTGGACAAATTTTATTTCAGTAATTATTAACTTGATAAATTCTCCATCAATGAGCAAGTTCGTGTCTTTTTTCATAAAATTTTATCTGATCACCTTCCTATTTTATCTTTTATCCAAAATTTCTCTATCTCTCTTAATTCCATGCCACTTATTTTCAAATTAAATATGTCCTATCTTAATAGTTTTGTCTGCTACCACCTCGTAGAGTATGTTTTTTTGGAAAAGTAGAAATACTTCATTGATTATTTTATGAGACCAACTATGCATAAATAGCAAATTTGATCTCCAGTGATCTTTTGGATTACAAAAACCTAATAGATTTTATATAATCATAACTAGGAGTTTATCAATACTAAAAAAAGTGATAACTCAAACAAAATTGAATATCCTAATAGAACTTAATAGATACTTTAACACCCCATCTTATGTGATACTAGGGATAAGTGAATAAAAGGAATAAACAAGATGTGACATACCCACAGAAAATGAGTCTTGGTAACAAGACCAAATAAGGTACTCATGTCCAATAGAGATGTTATAGCCACAAAAATGAGTCTTGGCAGCAAGACCTGATAAGGTACTCATATACAATATGTGATAAAAAAGAAGAAATATCCCGAAAGAAAACTCCCCTAAAACCAAAGTATCTCAAAAAAAGGAGTGTTAAAATAAGATGAAGAAAGAACCAAAATTACTCCACAAACATGAGTATGTGGTTTCCACATATATGAGCACAATGGACTGAAATAAGATCCAAAGTTTGTGGATAAACAACAAAATAAGGGAATGATGAAAAAACCCCAAGGGAGAAAATCACCTACCATAATAGAAGAAGAAGAAGAAGGAAGATGTGCATGGAGGATGGAAAGGAACGAAGATGTCCTATTCAACCACCCCTAGGACAAATTTCCTCAAGAAGCCTGCAAAGGACCCATCATATGTCTCAAAAAAGTGGATATTCATCATTGAAATTAATGAAAACATACTCCCACACTGATGGTTGTGACACCGATCAAGATTGTGAACCATGAAAAAAATGTCACCAAAGAAAACCCCTTGAAACCAAAGTGTCTCACAAAAAAGGATTGTGAAGCTAAGATGGAGAAAGAACTACTAAAATTGTAGGAGTAGTCCAAAAATGATTCCACAAGCATGAGTATGTGGTTTCCACCTATATAAACACAATGGCCTAATTAACAAGGTAAAAAATGGACAAACAGCAAAATAAGGGCACCAATGCTAGGAGTGTCGGGTTCAACCGATAGTGCACTCCATGATATAATATATTTGAGGTTAAAAAATACAAGGTAACTACCTCACCATGGAAAATGGACACCACTAGTGTGTCCATATCGAAAAAACCTTTTTGACAACTATAAATACCCTTATGTTGGTTTATATTTTTCCTTCGAAATTAAAAAATATCCTCACAAAAAATATTCTAAAAAACTAAAATACATCATAATTTTTTAAAATTCTCAAGCTGAAAGCACGAGATTCCGGGCAAAGGAAACACCAAGTGCGATTGCATTCAAAATTAAGTACGCTTAAGTCCTAGAAATGTAAATTGCACGAAACGGAAAAGAGACACATTGGAAGAGACATAATCAGATAGAGAAAACACAGCCCTTTCATTAATTTCCCTTGATCTCTATTACAATGACGTCTCCTCCCTTTTCAAGGGCTAGGAGCGCAAATAGAGTTTGATTACAATCATTGAATGATTCCTCTTTCCGCATGCCCACGATTGCAATGGGCGGGCCAAGATGATGCCATCGCTGATGTCGATGAGTTCTTCGCCTTTGCTGCTTCTCCTGCGAACAAAGAAATGACCAAAATGTCAGTAGCACCTGCTGCAAATGAAAAGTGTTTGCTCTCTAAAATTAATGAAATATGCATATAAATATTTGCCTGAAACAGTGAATACAGTGAAACCAAATTGCTTCAAAACTTGACAGAAGGTAAGAAAAGTTACCAGAAGGCCACAGCCACTAAGACAGCTGGCCAATCCACCCTCAACTGGAATTCGTCCCTGGGCAGGACGAATTCTGACTGTAATTCGTCCTTGGGTGGGATGAATTCTTCTGTGTTAAAGAAACCGACCTGCTGCTGCTCCAATGTCGGATCCCGAGACCTGCAAAACGCCTGCAAATAGGGGGGTTATGTAATTGGGGCCATTTTGGGATGACCCAGATAGTCGGATTTTCCCAATTTGGCCTCCACCCTCGGGAATTTTACCTTGACACCTGCAAGTTAGTGAAACGACAAAGCAATACAAAACATCCTAGAATCTGACAAAAAGTTACAAAATTGCAATTATGGACTAATCGGACCTAGTAACACAGAATGCAATCTAAGAAATAATCTAAAATGCTCAAAAACTAAAAATAGGACTTGGGAGGTGCGGGGGTGCCCAAGTGGGCCTCCCACCGTTGGACCTCAATTTTGGAGCCAATCCACCAGGGATGGGCCCAAAACCTTTTAGGATTGGGGGGTCGGCGAATTGGTAGGTTCAGGTGTCCATGCATTGGATTTGTGTAAGGTTCGATCTTCCAAATGCCACCCAACAACCTCCCTTGCAAAAGAGATTGGTGGATGTGGGAAGGTGAACCAAGAGGGATGCAAGTGAGTCTTCAATTCGGCAGCACTTCGTTGCTTGAACACTCCTTCAACCTGTATGTTTTGGGTGAGAAAAGTCCCACCTTTTATAGACCCAAGGGGTCTCTTTTGGGAGGGAAGCACAAATGCCATGTGTTGGTCATAGGCGCCATGTGGCAGTCTTGTCTTCCCATGAGGGAGGGGAGTCCTCCATTGACTTGAGCTTTGATAAATCCTTTTTGTAACAGTCTTCTAACGGCCCCTCTGTCCACTTACACACGCATGCATGGCAGGAGTCCTTAATCGACCGTTACGGGATCGCCACTTGGCACCATTTGCCTTTTTGCCCGTTAAGCTTAGAATTCGTCCCACCCAGGGACGGATTCAGAATTCGTCCTGGGGTGGGACGGATCCTATTTTGAATTCGTCCCTGGGTGAGACAAATACTGGGCAAAGTGTCCAAGTGTGCCAAATTGCTTCTTGACCTTAAAAAATTGCTATGAAAGTGGTTAAGACCACTGTTTAACCTCTAAGGGCTGCCCTGGGGGCTGTGTTTGTCAAAGTGATCAGTGTTTGCAGTCACATAATCGTATTGGTGCTGTTTTGGTGTCTACAGATTCCCCTTTTTGGGAAGCGGCTGCGGGTGACGCAGATCTTGAGCAAAAATAGATAACCAAAGCACTAATGATTAGGGTTTCTTGGTAACCTAACCAACTTTTGATGCCCCAAGTATGGAAAGGGCATGCATTCTTGAATTCTTGCTTACGACGAGCTAAGGAATTTGATTTCAAGTATTAACTTTGTTTTGGTGAGGTGTGACTTGAACTTAGACATTGATCAGTCATGAACAAGTGAAGGGCTTTTTTATCCTCAGGGGGAACCTTGTGTTCATGATTCACGAAATGCCAAGTGTTTGATTGATTTGATTGTTTCTTGTGTAAATGTGCGAACTAGAAAATATTATTCAGAGTGCAGTTTAAATAATAGTTACAATGCCGGGAATAGCACACCGGCGTAAAGCGAAGCTATTACGGGGAGTTGTAACAATGAGCTAAATAATGAAATAGAGACAAAATATGTTAAGTACGCTAACATCCCCCTTTATTACATTATTTGGGTAATGTAATAACTAATAGCTATACTAACATCCCCTTACATTATTTTGCAATACAAAGTGAGCTGCGAAACAATTCAAATTTGACACGTCCAAGTGCCTTAGTGAAAATGTATGCAACTTGAGCATCGGTGGGAATGTCTGAAGCTGAATTCGGTGCTTTGGAACTTCCTCTCGAATGAAATGACATTGTGTGTCAATGTGCTTTGTTTTTTCATGATGGGTGGATTCTTGACGAGGTTGAGAACACCACGATTGTCGCAAAACAAGTGTATTGGAGATTTTGATGGATGGCCCATACTTGTCAGAATGCGACGTAACCATATCACTTCGCACACAGCTTCACGTGCGGCGCGATATTCTGCCTCTGTTGAAGAAATAGCAACCACTTGTTGCTTCTTGCTGTGCCAAGAGACGGGACCGGATCCCAGGATGAAAAATGTATCCGAGAAGTTGACTTGCGATCATCAAATGATCCGGCATAGTCGGAGTCCGTGTATCCTTGCAAGAAGAATTTGTTGTTCCTCTTGTATTCTAGGCCATATTCTATAGTACCACGGACATAGTGAAGAACACGTTTTCTTGCTTTCCAATGAGTAATCTTAGGCTCCTGCATGAACCTCGAAAGATAGTTTACGACAAATACGAGATCTGGCCTAGTATTGGTCAGATATATGAGACTCCCAATCAACTGTCGATAGAGAGTGCCATCTACATGGGGTGAGTCATCATATCGCGATAACTGAAGTCCATTCTCCATAGGAGTTGCCATTGGCTTGCAGTCAGTCATGCGATATTTATCGAGCAATGTCTTGGCATACTTTTTACGAGACACTTTGATGGTGTGCTCCTTACGGCTGAATTCCAGGACCAAGACGAGTAATGGAGAAGTCCAAGATCTGTCATCTCAAAAGATTTGCACAAGTTTCTTTTGACGGTAGAGATCAAATCTTACGAACTCCCTGTAATGAGCGAGATCATCCACATAGAGTACAAGCAACACTATCTCGGAACCACTGTTTCTTGAAATAGAGGTTTGCATCCGACGGACATCTCTTAAATCCATCCTTGCATTAGGTGATTGTCCATTTTTATATACCAAGCTCGAGGAGCTTGTTTCGGATCATACAAGGATTTAACCAATTTGCAAACTTTCTGTTGTTGGCCTTCCACTTCAAATCCTTGAGGTGAGTCATATAGACTTCTTCTTGGAGATCACCATTAAGAAAGGCACTTTTGACATCCATTTGGTGAACTTTCCACCCATATTGTTTTGCCATAGCACACATAACCCGAATTGTGGTCATTCGAGCAGTAGGTGCAAAAGTTTCTTCATAGTCGATGCCTTCCTTTTGAGCATAGCCCTTTGCAACAAGACGGGCCTTATGCTTATCAATTGTTCCATCTGCCTTGTACTTGACTTTGTATACCCATTTGCAGCCAATAGGTTTCTTTCCATGCGGCGGATCAACAAGCTTCCAAGTTTTATTCTTCATCGGAGACTCATACTCTGTATCCATAGCGGCCTTCCACGGAGGCTCACTAAGAGCATCTTGCATCGATGCGAGGTCCAAGACTATCTATGGTAGACATGAATGCCCTGTCATCATCAATATCCATATCCTCAACTTCTCTACTTGGAGTCACGGAAAGTTCCTCAAAAGATTGACAAAGATCATCAACCTCACCAGTTTCTCTGGCTTCTCTTTCCTGTTGAGCCATACTGCGTGTACGAGGTCTATCCAAATTCAAATTGGGAGGAGTGGATAAATTTGCATCTCCGATTGTATTTGTACACCATTTAGGATTACGCTCGGTGGTGGTGAAGAAGATGTAGAAGGACCTCACTGTCTGTGTTGATGAAGGAATCTCCTCTTCCTTTGGTTCCACAATATCTGGTGTCTTGTAGATGTGCTCTGTGATGTGAAAGCTTCATCAAAGACAACATCTCTGCTGATATGAATTTTCTTGGTCAAAGGATCTATCAACCGATATCCTTTAGAGTGCTCGAGAATATCCAAGAAAAATACATCTCGGTGTTTTCTCATCTAGCTTCTTCCTTTTTTCTTTCGGTATGTGCATGAAAGCTTGACACCCGAAAATACGTAGATGAGATATGGAGGGTTTTCGACCACTCCATGCTTCTGTGGAGTCATTCCTTTTAGGGCCTTTGTGGGTGCCCTATTCAAAAGATACACTGACGGTGGTGACGGCTTACGCCCAATATTGTTGCCCAAGAGTTGCACTTGTGAGCATACAACGAACCATTTCCATGATAGAACGGTTCCTTCTCTCGGCAACTCCATTCTGCTCGAGGAGTATAGGCGGTTGTTAAGCTGTCTCTTGATCCCATGTTTATCTAGGAATGCAGAAAATTCATTAGAGGTAAACTCTCCCCCTCGATGCGAGCGGAGGGTTTTAATAGAAGCCCATGACTCCTTCTCAACGGATTTCTTGAGCTGCTGGAAGAATGCGAAAGCTTCGATTTCGGTTTGAGAAAGAAAACCCACATCTTTCGTGAGTAGTCATCTACGAATAGCTGAAAGTACCTCTTCCCTCCAACAATGTTGGGTGTGAAAGGACCGCATAGATCGGTGTGAATTAGCTCCGAGAGGTTTTCGTGCTCTTGTAGAGCTCTTCTCAAATGGTACTCTATCTTTGCTTTCTGCCAAGCGGTCGAGCACTGCGGCAATGTGGCGGAAAGGGAAGGAAGACCCTTTACCATCTCATACTTGCTGAGCTCAAGTAAGTAGCCGGAACTAAGATGCCCATATCTCTTGTGCCATAGGGAAGTTGCCTCCTTGGTAGAGGCAGTCATGGCAACATGTGGAGTAGAGATAGCATCTAGTGCAAATAAGCCATGCTTATATGAAGTCTGTTGCAATCTGCTTACCCTTCACTGGTAATTGTACAACACTTCTTTCCATTCTCAACACGAAAGTTGACAACCATATTTACGTCCGGGATTTGTGTCACGACAACAAATTGTTGGCCAATCCCGGAACATAGAGGACCTTGTCAATCGACACTTGCCATCGGGAAGAGTGGCTGAAGCTGTACCCTCTCCACTGAACCACTGTAGGTTTTATCATCGGCAATGGTGACGGGTTTGCCCTCCTTGGCCACAAATGATTCAAACCACGATCCATCGCCGATCATATGTTTACTAGCTCCGGAATCGACATACCAAATAGGATCCCTACGAGTGGAATCCGTGGTAGTCATGAGCACCTTGTGTGCCCATTCGAGAATACGAGTCGGATTCTTCAACGACAACATTCGCTCGGGGTTGCTTGTTTTTATTTTGTGGTTTGTTTTGGCCTTTTTGCTTGTTCTTATGCCAACACTTGTTGGTGTCATGGTTGTCTTTCTCACGGATCTTGCACCACCTCTTCTTACGTTGAGGTTGCTTGCCTTTTCCTTTCGTATCTGTTGAGAATTTCCTCCTTTACGAAAGTTGCCTCCTTTTTGCCCATTACCTTTCTTCCTAGAACCACTGCTGTTGGTGTATAGGGCTGTATTGGAAGAATCATCCTTGTGAAGTTGGCGTGCCTCTGTTGTTGAAGCCAGATTGACCAACTCGATGTAGGTAATTTGTCGTTGGGACACCTGGATGGAGGTTATCAACATGTCAAATGAAGAAGGTAAAGCTCTCATCACAAGTGAAATGAGAAGCTTTTCATCCACGGTATCTCCTAGAGAACTCAATTTCTCTTTCAACTCAGACACTCTGCACAGAAAGATTTCAAGCTGTTTCACCCTGTCTCAAACTCGGGTTATGAAGTTGTTGTTGAAGATGAAGAATGGTGGATTCATTCTTCCCCTCATAGATGGTTCTAAGGGCATCCCATGCCTCTTTACCACTTGCTTTATCGGCTATATGAGGTTGCACTTCATACGAAACGACAAACAAAATGAGCACCTTTGCTCTCCTGTCTTTCTTGTCAAAAGCAATCCGATCTGCTTGAAGGACACTGTGGATCCTGCTTTGTTGGTGAAGGCCTTGTTGCTACTCCGGTAACAATATCCCACAAATCTTCCATTTGGAGAATAGCCTTCATCTTATGTTTCCATGGTGTATAATTTGGACCTTTCAATAAGCGATGCGGATCGGTCATCAATTTTGCAGCGGCGGCCATAGTGAAGGTTCCTTATATCACCAAATTGGTCCCCCTTTCGATATACCTTTTGCTAGGCCAATATACCGTACAAAATACCCGCCCTTACGTGAGGGAAACTATAGGTATTTAGAAAGATCAACAAAAATCACCCGCCCTTACGTGAGGGAGACTATAGGTGAATTTTAGAGATCATACGATACGTGGAACATAAGCGGTGCTGAAAGGGAATCGCCTTGTTGATGGCACCTACCATAGAAGATTCTTCTCATGCGTGGGCGTAACTTCCCCTAAACACTATGAAGAATACTTCGTCGGGATTTACGCCTAAACACAAGTGCGATAAAGGGTAGTGGATGGAGTAAAAAATGCAAAAATGGCGTACTTATTCCTCCCAGACGATTTATAGAGAACAAGCTCGGACGTCGTTATAGCGGCTATATTAGGCGGCGGATACGGTAGCCAAATCACGACGACTTTACCTGTAAGTGCTGGCGGAGGTATCGCAAATACCGAGCATCTGCGAGTGCAAATAAATTGCACGAGATGGGTTTTATATTCCGGGGACTTTAGGGAGTGTTTGATTTTAATTTTTAATGTTATAGTGCAAAAATGAAATATGCAACATACAACAAAAAAAATGCCCACTAGAATAACCCACTAGGTGTCGGTCCACGACCGAAAATGCACCTTTTACAATGCCAAATTGCTATTTTTCATAAAAATTACTCTCAATCCCCCTTTGATTTTTTTGAAAAAAAATCCCCCCTTAAAAGGCTTTCTTTAACAAAGCATTTTTATAATTATTATCAATTTTAAAATTAAAATAAATAATTTTAATTTCTATAGTTTTAAACTTTAGAAAAAATAAATTAAAATTAAATTTAATTTATTAAAGTTTAAAAACTATATTAAAAAAAAAATTAAAATTAAAAATTTTAATTAAAAATAATAATAATAAAAAAATAACTTTGACAAAAAAAAATTATACCTTGGGGGAGTCGGCGGGATTCGAACCCCCGACCTGTAGGCTCCCTGAGCCTTACCGCACGGCTCACGACCACGTGAGCCGGCGAGGCTGATCCGAAAAGATCGGCAAGTCACCTCCCTTTTCAACACCCTCTGCGGCGGCCTCGGCTCGGCTTCCTCTCTGCAAGTCGCGGCGAGAAATTTTTTTTTTTTTCTTCGGCCCGGGGGGCTTGCGTCTAACCGCCCTTTTCCGCTCTCTCGCCCGTTGTTTTTTTTTTTTTTTTTTTTTATAAAAATCCGGGGGCCGGCCCGCGCGCGGGGATTCGGGCTAGAGGGCCCTCGGCCCTTACGCGCAATCCCGCGTCTCACGGACGCGATCCCGCGAGGGGGCCGCCCGCGGTCCCGCGGGGGGGGGGTCCCCCGCGCAAACCTGCGTCTCACGGGGCGCGATCCCGCGAGGGGGGGTTTATACCCCCTCCGATTTCCCGCGCGGGCGGGAATTTGAATTCCCGCTCCGCGGGCGGGGGTGGGGGGGGCCTCCTCGGGGAGCGCGCGCGCGCAGATTGCGCGTCGCGCGTGGGTGGGGGGAGGGGGCGGGCGCGCGTAGATCGCGCGTCGCGCGTGGGTGGGGAGGGGGGAGGGGGGCGGGGCCACCTCGGGGAGCGCGCGCGTCTGTTGACGCGTGACGCGACCTCCCTCCAACGCGCAACGTTTGCGCTGCGCGGGGGGGTTCTCCCCTCCTCGACTGCCGCGCGCGGCTCCTCTGTCGGACGTGGCCGCGTCGTGGCCTGCAGAGCGCGGGCTCGCGCTCGATCGTCGCGAACTGGACGCGCGTTCGGCTCCTCCCCGCTCTGCGCGAGGTCCTGCACGTCCCTTTTTTTTTTTTTTTTTTTTTTTTAACGCACGGTCCGAATCAAAAAAAAATCGCGCTCTGCTCCTCACCTCGCCCCTGGCTCTGATGCCATGTAAATGTGCGAACTAGAAAATATTATTCAGAGTGCAGTTTAAATAATAGTTACAATGCCGGGAATAGCACACCGGCGTAAACTGAACTGTTACAGGAGTTGTAACAGTGAGCTAAATAATGAAATAGAGACAAAATATGTTAAGTACGCTAACATGCTTGTTTACTGCCCCAAGCAGGAGCGTGATTGTCTTTGTCAATGATTCTTTGAATGCATGTTGTTTGCCTTAATTGGGTGTGTGATTGTTGGTTGGTGACTAAGTGTGACTACCCCCTCAAGCGACGAATCGATGAGGGAATGACCTTCGTGAGAGAAGCGACGAGTCGCTTGACCCAAGATGACTTGTGCAGGTGTGCCTTAAAGGGTTTACCGTTAAGCGTGTGCAATTTTTCCAACATATGGACCTATTTTTGGTGGGTGTTAACCCTTTTGGTGATGTCATAATGAGGTGAAATCATCGAAAACCTATTTCCCGTGGAGCGGTCCGGCTATGATAGCCTTCTTGGGGAATTAGGAGAGCGATAATTTGGACCTCGACATCGATTTTCTTTTCCTAGAGGCTAAGTGCGAGAGCACTTGTGTCCGACATTGTTTTTGCTGTGTTTTTGTTGAATTTTGTACTGTTTTTGAGTGGGCTTTGGCCCTTTTGGTGATGTCGTAATGAGGTGAAATCATCGAAAACCTAACTTCCCGTGGAGCGGTCCGGCTATGTTAGCCTTCTTGGGGAAGTAGGAGAGAGATAATTTGAACCTCGCCATCGATTTTATTTGCCCAGAGGTTAAGTGCAAGAGCACTTATGTCCGGCAATGTTTATTGCTTTTTGTTTGTGTTGCATTTTTTATTGTTTTTGTTGTTTTTTTTTTTTTTTTGTGACACCGTTTGGGGATTAAATTGTCAAAAATCTGTCTTCCCGTGGAGCGGTCCGGCTATGGTAGCCTTCTTAGGGAGTAGGATAGTGATAATTTGTGACCCCGATGTCAATTTGCTATGCCAAGAGGTTAAGTGCAAGAGCACTTGTGTCTGGCAATGTTTATTGTTTTTTTTGTGTTGTTTTGATTTTCTTGTTGTTTTTGAGTGGGCTTTGACCCTTTTGTGATGTCGTTTGGGGATGAAATTATCAAAAATTCGTCTTCCCGTGGAGCGGTCCGGCTATGGTAGCCTTCTTAGGGAGTAGGATAGTGATAATTTGTGACCTCGATGTCGATTTGCTATGCCAAGAGGTTAAGTGCAAGAGCACTTGTGTCTGGCAATGTTTATTGTTTTTTTTGTGTTGTTTTGATTTTCTTGTTGTTTTTGAGTGGGCTTTGACCCTTTTGTGATGTCGTTTGGGGATGAAATTATCAAAAATTCGTCTTCCCGTGGAGCGGTCCGGCTATGGTAGCCTTCTTAGGGAATAGGATAACAACAATGTAGACCCCGACATTAGTTTTGTTATGCTAAGAGGTAAAGTGCAAGAGCACTTGTGTCTGGCAATGTTTATTGCTTTTTGTTTTTGTGTTGCATTTATTTGTTGTTTTTTTTGTTTTGATTTTCTTTGATCTTGTGCATGATGGTTGATGAATATGGATGTATGCATGTTTATTTATTTTGATGGATGCATATGCTATGATGAATGCAAATGGTTTTGATTTATATGTGATATGCAGATATGAAATGGATGAATGGGGTTTGTGATGTTTGGCTATGGCACCATAGACTGTTTAAGACGCTCTTTAATTCTTTTTTTTTTTTTTGTGATGCATGACTTTGTATGTATACATGTGGTTTTTTTTTTTTTGTATTTTTTTTTTTTTGATGGTATTGTAAGGATGAAAAGTATCGCAGTTGGTTTAGAAATGTAGCTAAGGTTTTCTGAGACTCATACGGTTTTAACTCACTAGCCATGACTGTACTTTATCTTACAAGACTTTTGAACAAGGTATGAATCGGACTTGTTTTTGACCAAGCTATTTCACATCCCTGTGTGTGCAATTGAGTTCATTTAGTGGTATTTTTTAGGATACCGCCAGTGCCAGGTGGGCTTTCAACCGAACCTGTACTGAGGATCACCTAATTAGCTCCACGAATTCCTTTGTTGTATGTACTAAGATTAATCTGCGATGTAATCCAGGATGCCATATTCTAGCTCATCCACATGCAAACATTGATCTGTATGCAAGTTAATGTGACAGATATATCGTCATGCAGGAGGTTTACTACATTACCGATAGGCTATCAACCAAATTGGTATTGAAGCTTGCCTTATGACCTATAGAATGCTGAGAGTTCCAGGGATTCAAGGTCAACTCCCTTCTTTTCTTCAATTGTATTGGGATACTTTCTCATTGTAGTGATGAGATCACTATTTATTTTGATTTGTTTTTCTTTCGAGCAAGGGATTGGGGTCATGGAGTGACGAAAATCACTGTTGTTTGTGCCTTTTGATGTGTGCACTGTAGTTTGTCAAATTTGGAGTTTTGACATTTTGCAATTTTTTTTTGTTTTGCAACTGTTGAGAACTTTAGGGATTCTTAGGGAATTGGGTAGGGAGGATGCTTGTCCTTTTGCCAACTCTCAGCATTCTAGGGGTCACTCGCATAGGGGGATGAGCAAGATAACCGTTTCGCTTGTGGTGACCTAGATTATTTTGCAGGTTTCGTCTTTCGTTTACACAATTTGGGAATTTTAGTGTTTTGATTTGTTTTGGGATGTTACGTAACAAGGTGTATTTCAAGTATGACTCTACCTTCATAAAATCTGTTCGACTTGATACACTACATGGCTAAAGAGGAAAATGATGACTGAATCACTGAAACTCTTGGTACATTCCTAGACCACTGATTGTAGTGTGGTAAAGGTTATGCTTGGTGTTTTTTTTGTTTTTGTAAAATGGAACTATGCGGAACAATATGGACTAGCAGAGCAATTGTAGCCTATGGTGCCTTTGACCTGTATGACTACAAATATGCAATGTATGGATGCAATGCTTAATGCGGCTATGTATTTTTGTAATTTTGATGGATTGTTTTTGGTGAAGGTGAAGATGAGGTGCGAGAATATGAATTTTTTGATGAATTTGAGTATGCCTAGAATTGAGATGCAAATATTTGTTGTTTTTGATGATTTTTGTTGTTTTGTTTTTTTGAATTTCTTGATTTTTTTTTTTTTTTGACCAAGCGATTGCGATAATCGTTGGAGCTTTTTGGGTTTGACCAAGTGATTGCGATAATCCTTGGAGATTTTTGGATTGACCAAGAGATTGCGATAATCCTTGGAGCTTTTTGGATTGACCAAGAGATTGCGATAATCCTTGGAGATTTTTGGTGACCAAGGGATTGCGATAATCCTTGGAGCTTTTTGGGTGACCAAGAGATTGCGATAATCCTTGGAGCTTTTTGGATTGACCAAGAGATTGCGATAATCCTTGGAGCTTTTTGGATTGACCAAGAGATTGCGATAATCCTTGGAGCTTTTTGGGTGACCAAGAGATTGCGATAATCCTTGGAGCTTTTTGGGTTGACCAAGAGATTGCGATAATCCTTGGAGCTTTTTGTATTGACCAAGAGATTGCGATAATCCTTGGAGCTTTTTGGGTGACCAAGAGATTGCGATAATCCTTGGAGCTTTTTGGGTGACCAAGAGATTGTGATAATCCTTGGAGCTTTTTGGATTGACCAAGAGATTGCGATAATCCTTGGAGCTTTTTGGGTGACCAAGAGATTGCGATAATCCTTGGAGATTTTTGGTTTTGACCAAGTGATTGCGATAATCCTTGGAGCTTTTTGGGTGACCAAGGGATTGCGATAATCCTTGGAGCTTTTTGGGTGACCAAGGGATTGCGATAATCCTTGGAGCTTTTTGGTTTGGATTATGGTTCTTCAGGGGATAGAGGTACCCCCAGCTTGATGGTCTTTGCACTCCGGATCTGGCTCTAGAGGTATGGGCATGAATGGATCGGCCCTATGCACGAAGATGAGGACAGGGTCTGCTCGCGGCACTGATGTTGCTATGATGTCTCTTGTTAGAATTTGCTCTCTGTGTGCCCAAAGTTGCGGATGTAATGCTTGTTCCCACTGTGGTGGGTTAATGCGCCACTCATGCCCTAGTATTATGTTTATCTATTGACATGCTTCCTCAAATTTTATGGGATGCCGATGCTGTCGCATGTGATTGCTGTGGGCTATGTCTGTTTCATCCTCACCTTTGGACAATGTGTATAGCTCATCAGAATCTGTAGATTCTGAGACATGGAGGACTGCATCATCAGGTAGCCCTATGGTTAAAGGTTGATCCTCTTCGAAAGGAGCCTTATGTAAGTTGGGCCTTGGGAGATCCAAAATCTTGGCCTCTACCAACTCTAAGTGCTCTAGTGCTTTGCATGTATTGGGAGATTTGAACTCCTCCTCTTTGGTTGGTTCTTGTTGAGGAACTTGGGGCTTATGGAGGGGTTGCCAGATGGCACCCCCCATGCCTTGGTAGGGCAGTTCATCCCGCTCTTCTTCGTGCTCTGATTCCTTAGAGGCTTCTTGATGAATTTCTAAGGGTGGCTCATAAGCTTGGGTGGATGTCTAAGGAAGGCACCCGTCATTGGTTATAGGAGCAGCCTCCCATTCATGTCTAGGAGGTGTCGGGGGTGGTGCTTCAGGAATCGGGAGAGTAGCTTCCCGCTTCTATCTAGGAGGTGTTGGGGGTAGCTTTTGATGAGGTCGCGATGACCTATCTTCCCCCCATGGGTTGTGCCACTCAAAATATTTTATCTTATGCATGTGAGGGATTGGAGTCTTCTCTTGCATAGTGTGTTGGAATAGCTCATCCTTCTGGCGCTGAAGGTGCTCTTCGTTAATATGGTACGGTTCCTCTAACGATAGTCACTCGAGCTCAAGTTGCGTGAATTGCTTGAGATGTGTGATATATTCGATAGATTCTACGATAGTTAGTCCCATCGCCTCATGTCTAGAAGGCCTAGACGCCTCTCTTAGATAAAAATCTTGGTCGTAGTGATCCAAGATCTCTATAGGACACATCCCTCTGTTAGGGGTAGCAGCATTCTCTCGGGGCTTTGGCCTCAGTGATTGGTCCTGATAGATAGCAGGTGCGAAGGCATATTGCTCTCGCACGCGTATATTGCTCTCGAGGAAGGTAGAGGTCTTCCTCGTGCTCTCTTTCATAAGTGAAAAAGGGATGGACGGAGCTATCTCGCCCTGCCCAAAGAGCCTTGTGCTCTGGATTTGTCTTTGTAGTTCTGGCAACTAGAGGGGGTGAAGGAGGGATAATGTAATCATGTGGTTCCTCCCATCGAACCCTATGTTGACTTAGCACTTCATCGCGCGATGACCGCTCATAGTGAGCATCTAAGGGAGCTCTCATTGCTTCATGTCTAGAAGGCCTAGATGCCTCTTCTAGATATCTATCTCGGTCGTAGTGATCCAAGATCTCTATAGGCGACCTCCCTCTATTGGGGGTAATAGCATTCCCTCGAGGCTTTGGCCTCAGTGAGTGTTCCTGATAGATAGCAGGTGCGGAGGCATATTGCTCTCGCACTATATATTGCTCTCGAGGAAGGTAGAGGTCTTCCTCGTGCTCTATTTCATAAATGAAAAAGGAACGGGTGGAGTTGGCCCGCCCCGCCTGAGGAGCCTTGTGCTCTGGATTTGTCTTTGTAGTCCTGAAAACTAGAGGGGGTGAAGGACGGGTAGTGTAATGATGTGGTTCCTCCCATCGAACCCTATGTTGACCTAGCGCTTCATCGCTCGGTGACCGCTCATAGAGATCATCTAAGGGAGCTCTCCTATGACTATACCCCTCATGTAAGGGTGTGTGATGAGTGCTATGTTGAATAGGAGTGCTCCTCGAAGAGGTGTCCCTGTAGTCTCTTTCCTTTAAGATGTGGAGGGGACTGCCTTGTGTGTTAGGTCGCCAAGGTGGTATGACCAAATCCTTGGGATTGTAATGGAGGTGACTCATGCCTCCTTGGATATTCCCCATAGCATCCACCCGTGATTGGGCCTGGCTACGAGTGAGCACCATGATGATGTCTCTCTAAAAAGCCCTAAAATTGAAAATGAGTCATATGGGGCCCAAAATTGGTGTGCGCATCCCTCTTATAATAGATAAGACAAAAATGAAGTTTCAAGTCCTAACTCTAAATACATTAGGAGATATTGACATCCGAACAGCTCAAAAAGTGTAAAAAAATGGGCACGCAATTTTAGAACCTAATTTTGGGGCACTAGATGATGGAATTTGGCCCCGAAAACTGGATTTTTGGGGAAATAAAATTATCCCAACCAAATCCCTGTAAAATTTCATGTCAAACGGAGCTACGGTTGAGAAGTTATGGCCCCGGCAAGATGCACTAAAATTTAGAGAAAAATACAAGATTTCCCATTTTTTGTTGGATGGTCCTGCATCACTTATGGGCACATTTGGGGTGCTTTTGGGTTCACCAAAGGGTTCATGGACACCTTTGGGGCATTTTTGAGTGACCAAGCGATTACGGGAATCCTTGGAGCTTTTTTGGAGAAAATGACAAAATGCGTAGATTTTTTTATCTTTGTTTTTAATGATTTTTTTGTCTACACTAAACAGAATTAAACACACACATTCACAAAACCGTTATTATCTATTTTAAGGATTCTTGGTGTGCCCTAGACTGGTTTAGTGCATTTTGGTGTTTTGTTTTGTTTTTGTAGGTTTTGTAGAACGTTTAAATGCATCATGTAGGCTCTTATAACTCCCAAAAGGTCACCCCTTCAATATACCAACCAGGCCGATATACCAACCTCTCTATATACCCGCCCTTACGAGAGGGAGACTATAGGTACGTGAGAGCAGAAGGTATGTGGTACATAGGCGGTACGGAAGGGGGATTGTCCTATTAATGGCACCTACCATAGAAAACTTATCCTCGCGCGCATGGGAATCACCCCAGCTACGCTCGGTCTGTCTTCGTCAGGATTTACGCCTAACAACAGTTGACAATCGGGAAATGGATGCAAATCAAGCCAAGGTGATGATGAAATCCACCAATGGTCTTGATCAAGGGCTGGGGTCTTACGACCAGCTCCTTGGTTTAAAATTGTTTCGTGATGTGTGTGAGATTCGTTTTATTCAACAAAAATGAAACTAGCATACATGACTTTTCCTAATGCAATGCAGGATTAAATGAAAACAATTAACGAAACAGAAACAGAAACAGAGAAACAAAAAAATTTAACAGAGATAATAAAAATCCTTACCTCTTCTCTGCCTGCTCTAGTTGCTTCTAAATTTTTGCTCTGAAAATCCGCAGACAGGAATTTTTCCCTCTGGGAGATGAATTGCAGAACATAATTCGTCCCTCCCAGAGACGAATTTGAATTCGTCCCGGGGGTCAGACAAATTCCAGAAAAGAATTCGTCCCTGTCAGAGATGAATAGCAGTCTGCAACCAAAAAAAATGTACCTGTCAAGCACAAACACAAAACTTTGATTAGTTTTCTGTGATTCAAAAACCAGGGAACAGAGTCCCACCATGATCGCCACTGAAAGCACGAGATTCCGGGAAAAGGAAACACCAAGTGCGATTGCATTCAAAATTAAGTACGCTTAAGTCCTAGAAATGTAAATTGCATGAAACGGAAAAGAGACACATTGGAAGAGACACAATCGGATAGAGAAAACACAGCCCTTTCATTAATTTCCCTTGATCTCTGTTACAATGATGTCTCCTCCCTTTTCAGGGGCTAGGAGCACAAATAGAGTTTGATTACAATCACTGAATGATTCCTCTTTCCGCATGCCCACGATTACAATGGGCGGGCCAAGATGATGCCACCGTTGATGTCGATGAGTTCTTCACCTCTGCTGCTTCTCCTGTGAACAAAGAAATGACCAAAATGTCAATAGCACCTGTTGCAAATGAAAAGTGTTTGCTCTCTAAAACTAACGAAATATGCATATAAATATTTGCCTGAAATAGTGAATACAGTGAAACCAAATTGCTTCAAAACTTGACAGAAGGTAAGAAAAGTTACCAGAAGGCCACTGCCACCGAGGCGGTGGCCAATCCACCCTCAACTGGATTTTGTCCCTGGGCAGGACGAATTATGACTGTAATTCGTCCCTGGGTGGGACGAATTCTTCGTGTTGAAGAAACCGACCTGCTGTTGCTCCAATGTCGGATCCCGAGACCTGCAAAACACCTGCAAACGGGGGGGTTATGTAATTGGGGCCATTTTGGGATGACCCAGATGGTCGGATTTTCCCAATTTGGCCTCCACCCTCGGGAATTTGACCTTGACACCTGCAAGTTAGCCAAACGACAAAGCAATACAAAACATCCTAGAATCTGACCAAAAGTTACAAAATTGCAATTATGGACTAATCAGACCTAGTAACACAGAATGCAATCTAAGAAATAATCTAAAATTCTCAAAAACTAAAAATAGTACTTAGGAGGTGCGGGGGTGCCCAAGTGGGCCTCCCACCGTTGGCCCTCGATTTTGGAGCCAATCCACCAGGGATGGGCCCAAAACCTTTTAGGATTGGGGGGTCGGCGAATTGGTAGGTTTAGGTGTCCATGCGTTGGATTTGTGTAAGGTTCGAGCTTCCAAATGCCACCCAACAACCTCCCTTGCAAAAGAGATTGGTGGATGTGGGAAGGTGAACCAAGAGGGATGCAAGTGAGTCTTCAATTCGGCAGCACTTCGTTGCTTGAACACTCCTTCAACCTGTATGTTTTGGGTGAGAAAAGTCCCACCTTTTATAGACCCAAGGGGTCTCTTTTGGGAGGGAAGCACAAATGCCATGTGTTGGTCATAGGCGCCATGTGGCAGTCTTGTCTTCCCATGAGGGAGGGGAGTCCTCCATTGACTTGAGCTTTGATAAATGCTTTTTGTAACAGTCTTCTAACGGCCCCTCTGTCCACTTACACACGCGTGCAAGGCAGGAGTCCTTAACTGACTGTTTTGGGCTGCCACTTGGCACCATTTGCATTTTTGCCCGTTAAGCTTAGAATTCTTCCCACCCAGGGACGGATTCAGAATTCATCCTGGGGTGGGACGGATCCTATTTTGAATTCGTCCCTGGGTGAGACGAATACTGGGCAAAGTGTCCAAGTGTGCCAAATTGCTTCTTGACCTTACAAAATTGCTATGAAAGTGGTTAAGACCACTGTTTAACCTCTGAGGGCTGCCCTGGGGGCTGTGTTTGTCAAAGCGATCAGTTTTTGCAGTCACATAATCGGATTGGTGTTGTTTTGGTGTCTACACAAGCAAGAGAAATTATATGAACCAAGTCACCTTCCACTATATAATTATTGTTAATACCAAAATTCCCATACAAGGTATTTTTCAAGAAGGCCCCTCCACTTTTAAAAATAAAAAAATGTGTTGTCAAAGTGAAGGTTTTATGGCTTGTTGCACTCCCCATATTAAAATTAATTTTAATGCATTCATAAGAAAACATTAAAAAAATCAATAATTAAAAAAAAAACTCCACCAGTCGTTCCAATGGTCGAGGGTTCTGGGAGTTCTTTTGGAGGACAAGACGAATGTCAAGTTATTTAGAGGAAACCTCATGCTCAAGGTTCTGTGAATTCCCATCAAGCCAATTCTTCAAACTCTATTCCCATAGACCTGCCTTCAGCTCTTGTTTCGACTCTTGTTCATGCTTATGTGGTTCCTTCTAATGTCGTTGTGCATGTGCCTTCTTCTTGGTCTCCGTCAGCATATGCTCAGGTGGTTTCTAAGTCCCAGGGAGTTTTGGCCCTTAAGGGTCATTCCTCCTCCTCAGAGGAATATGTTTTTGTGGCCTTTTGGCTTCCCCTTCTAAAAGGGCCAATTCTTCTGCTAAAGCACGTCATTCTTGTAGTCATATGTGAGAAGGTGTGCACTCTAATAAATGCCACCAAATAGAGGAAGCTTATCATGCTAATAAAGGGGGTGGTAATGAGCAGTTTGGGTCAAACTCCTTTGGGTCTCTTGGTGCTTTGGGAGACTCGAGGGATGTTAGTATGGATCATATCCCAACTACTCATTCTCAATGATTTTCTTTTTGTGGAATGTGAGAGGACTAACAGATCCAGTCTGTAAAACATTCGATCTACCATGAGTTATCCAAGGTCACTCACACGTATGGTTCTCTAGACTTTACTTGTCTGCAAGAAGTGAAATTTCCATATTTTAATTTGTAGTGTGCTTGTTCTTTTTTGTCGCCCCGTGGTACATTTCATACCACCAATAATTTTGGTGGGAGAGGTGGTGTCATCACTATTCTTGCTACGAGGTGGTACTCGAGTATTTTTTCTTGGGGATGTGACCATCTAATCAAGCGGTATGTACTTTATTGGAATTGAATGGTAAGCCTTTTGAAATAATTAATGTGTATGCCTCCACTGAGTCGCCTGATAGGTGTACTTTATGGCAGTTGTTGGCTATTAATTTACCTTTCGCCACTTGGGTTTTATGTGGTGATTTTAATATGGTTGAAAAAGCTTTTGATAAAAAAAGTTTGGTGCCTAACCTTTAGTGTGCTGGAGAGTGGGAAGCTTTTTATTTTTTGAAAAATAAGCTGAGCCTTTCAGACCCTAATATTTGTTATTCCCCTGCTGATTTTGATGACACACAGTGGTATACCTGGTCTAACTTTCAAGCAAGGGATGCTAGGATTTTTAAATGCCTAGATAGAGCTATGCTTTCTGTCAATAATCATTTTAAATTTGATCATTTATCCCCTTCATTGCTTGAATTTTTCATTTTCCTAGGTTCTACCTTGTCGAACCATGTTCCTTCAATTGAGTCTACTCAGAGTTCCTCACAAAATGTTTCCTCCTAGTTTTATTTGAATGTATCATTTCTACATCATCCTACTATGAAAGCTTATATTTTTTGAATGTGGAATATTTTACCCAAACCTTCTTCTTATTATGGTTGGATTGAATGGTGGAATTATGCTATAACTCGTACCACTTATCTTCTTCGTTCTTTAGGAGTTGAGGTTTCCAAAAGATGAAGGAAATCTAACTAGGTTTTGTATTCTAAGTTTGCAAAATCCACACTCCATTTAGAGGCTGCCCCCTTTTACCCAGATCTGTAAGCTTATGTTGCTGCTTTCCACCATGAAATGAGGAAAATTGACCTGTATGAAGCAAAAGGGGCTCAATTAAGAGCCAGACACTAGTGGTTGAAAGTGGGTGACAGAGTAACCAAAGATTTTTTTCAACGGCTTCGACCTCCTGCATATACTACTCAGTTTGAAGCCATCCAGGTTAATGGAACCCATCTCACTCCTTTATCAGATATAACCTATACTTTTGTCAAGCATTATGAGCATGTTTTTGCCTATCAAGGCCTTTCTGTTGCTCATAAAGTTGTAGATTCTTACTGTAATGTCATACCTCCTAAGATATCTAAGGCACAGAGGGATTTTTGTGATACTCCTTTGACCCTTAGTGACTTGAAGCTGCTTTATCTCAAATGGCCAATGACAAAGCACCTGGTCTGTATGGATTTCCATGTGAATTTTATAAGGAGTGCTAGCATTTTGTTGGTTCTGATATCCTTAGAGTCTATCAGGAAGATATTTTAACTAGTTCTTTAGGATCCATTATTAATAAAGGTAATGTTAAGTTCATTACCAAGGGAGGAGATCCTGAGCTTATTACCAATTGCAGGCCTATCACTTTGCTTAATGTTAGTTACAAGATTATTGCTAAATATTTAGCTCTTAAGCTTCAGCCTCTTCTCCCTATTATCATTCAGAAAGAGCAAACTAGATTTTTTTAGGGGAGATACATTCTCAATAATGTGATTGGAGTCTAGGAAGGAATGGAATAGGCCTCCTCTTCTGGTTAAGATGTTTTTTTTATCAAAATTGACTTTGAAAAGGCCTATGAAAAAATTGAATGATTCTTTATTACTGCGATGCTTAAATATTTGGGTTTTTGCCAATTTTTTATCAATTCAGTTCTTATTCTTAATGGTTGCCCATCCCAATGCATACAATTAGCCAGATATGTCAGACAATATTACCCTTTGAATCCTTCCTTGTTTATTCTTGCTACTGAATCTTTTGGTTATCTGATTGTTGATAGAGCCTCAAAAGGCCTTGTTAAAGGTATTGATTTGCCTTCTTCGAATTCACAACTAATAAATGGTCATGTTGCTGATGATTATTTTCTTACTGTAGCAGAGGATGAGCAATTTTTTTCTCAAGCTCTTGATTACCTTGATACTTTTTGTTAAGCTTCTAGCTCTAGTATTCAATGGAGAAAAACCTCCTAGTATAGACAATCTTGAAGGGTTATGTCTTCATGGTTCTTAGGGTACAATAAGCTAGTATATTGCATTACACTAGTTTAGTAGATTATTACATTTACTTTGTACTAATTACCATGCAAATATTTATTGTTTTAAATATCTGATGGTAGATAGGTTAAATCCTAAATATCCTAGGTTATCAAATCCAAACCTAACTCTACTTCTCCTATAGCGCGTTTGTTAGCGTGGGTTAAGGAGATTAAGTTAGTATTACTATTTTATTTCTTATTTAAACATTAGTCCTATGCTAATGTTTGGTTAATGAATAATTGTACTTTGTTCAATATTATTCAACATTGGTATCAGAGCCAATCCTTATTTTGCTCACCTAGAGTACTGGTGATGGTCGGAGCGCCCACAGGCCCATCACTGGCCAGGCCAAATCGACCTACCAATGCCTAGGTGCATGCCCGTAGGATCCACCCTGGCCAGGTCAGATCGACTTGCCAATAGCGAGGCATCCTTGGTGATCGACCAAGGCTAGCCGATCCACCTAATCCCGATCGGACTAGGTGATCGACCAAGCCCCTAGAGTCGACAGCAATTCACTATCGATGGGCTCCATGGTCGAAGCCTGAGGTGGCTGGAGCCTCAGCTCCCGCTAACGCAGCCAGGGCCCGAAGAGCCACATGGGCCCAGGAGCCACGTGGCTTCATCACCACTCGGGAGAGTCGAGAGGGCAGGAGCACCCTCCCCCTCCCATCTGGACACACGTGGGACCCAACATCGAGATCTGAGAGGGCAGGAGTGCCCTTCGATCCCCGACAACCTCGAGATCCACAAGGGCAGGAGGCCCTCCGATCCTTGAATCTGACCTATCGCATTGGGACACGTGGGACAAACTCAGATCGGACACATGGCGGACAACCACTAGACTAGACCCGACACCAATCGGACACATGGTGGACAACCACTAGATGGGACCCGATGCGATGACACAACTGGCCCCACCCCTTAGCACGACGTGGCGACATCCAAAAGGGTGGGCATGACACATCGATTGCCCGTAGGCAATCGACATTTGAGGGGAGGACTCAGGCTTATAAAGCCTTATGCATCCCAAATTGGGATGCATGTGGGATAAATCCCACATAACAAATTAAGGGGCCGCGGCCACCTTAAATACCAACCCCGCCACCTTCGTATCAAACCGGCCGATGGCTTGGTTGGCCAAGGTGGCTGCCTAGCACCCACGAGGGTGCACGATCGAGTCCCGATGCCTCCAAAACCAGGTTTTTTTAAAAAGATTTGGTGTTTTTCGATCAAATTTTTCATTTTTCTAAATTTTTTAGCTATATAAAATATTTTTTTGATTTTTTTAATAATTTAGTTAAAATTGGTTTTAATAAATTCAATTTTTAACCAAATTGAAATTTTTTTTCCAATATTTTTCTTAAATTATAAATAACTTTTATCTCTAAAACTAATTTTTAGCTTTTTTCAACTTAGAAATATTTCAAATTCAACCAAATTATTTTTGCACTCAAAGTTCCATAGAAAATTTGTGTTTTCTCACAATTGGAGATAAAGAGACATAGGACACCTTCATTTTTTTGCAAAATCCAAAAGCCTTCTTCAACAATTTTTTGCAATAAATTCCTCAAAAGTTCTATAGTTTTCTTCACACATTTTTGGAGATACAAGACATAGAAACTCAAAATTCTATTGCAAAACAAAGAGATTGACAACATTGAGGAAGCACATAGGTCATTTCATTTGCAACAAAATCCAAACTTTGCTTTTGTTTTCTCCTTCACAAAAGGAGATATAAGACATAAAATTGCAATTTTTTTCTTGTTGTAAACTTGAGAATATTTTTGAACCTTTTTTTTGATCCTCATGCTAGAGTGTTGAGGAAAAAAAAACCAAAGTCGTGTGTCGATTGGTCTGGAAGCCTTTCAAACGCGGGTCGTGTGTCGACTTGTCTTGAAAGGAGTGCTCGAATTTTTTCAATTTTGTAAAAATTAAGGGGGATAGAAGTCATATTTTTGTGATTCTATTTTTTGCAAAATTGTAAAGAGAAAGGGGGATATTTCAAAGCAAGAAAGGTGCATTCTCGATTGTACTCGACACCTTTTCTTAAAAATTGACTATACTAGGTGCATTTTCGGTTGCATCCGACACCTAGAGTGATAATAATTTGGGTTGCTCTCTTGTTTTGATTATTGCACTAACAATCATGTTTTTTGTGTGCAATTAAACAATCAGATAAAACATTGAAGAAGCATTTCACAAAACCCAAACTTCACTCAAAATCGTGCTACACCTTGCACAGGTTAAAACAAAGTCAATTTTTTTTTGCTCCCCATCAAAGGTCAAAATCCAAACACCTTGATTAACTCTCTTTGTTTGGCTTAATTTCCTCAAACTTTCCATCCTTCTTGAAGGGTGTTAAGGCAGGTGCCATTAAATATCCTAGAGAGCACAATCAGAAGTCTTTCAAAACCTACCCCTTTAATTTGCTCTATTTTGTTTGGCTTAAATTCCTCAAAATTTTCATCCCTTGTTAAGGGTGTTAAGGCAGGTGCCATTAAATATCTTAAAGAGCAAATTAAAATCTTTCATATACTCTTTTGAGGGTATACTGCAAGATAAAGTCATCTTAGTCATATCAATTTGAAACCTTCACCATGGCCATGATCAACAAGTATCTCAATGAGAGCCAACTGCTCAAAGGTTCAAATTATTCTGCCTGGAAAACTAAGATGAAAGCCATTTTAACTGTAGAGGAGATGTGGGGAATAGTGGATGGCACTGATTCTAGACCCACATCAGTAAGAGAAGATCAGACAACATATGATAAAAAGGATAAAAGACTTTCCTTATTGATCTTGCTAGCTATTACTGATGACATACAACCTCATATAAGTGAAGCTAAAAATGGTAAGGAGGCATGGAATGCCTTAGCAACCATTTTTGAAGGAAAGAATCAATCAACAATTCTTAACCTTCAAACACAACTTCATACTCTTCATATGAAATCTGGAGAGACAGTAGAGCTATTCCTCTGCAGAGTCGCAGATATAAAAACAAAACTGCAAGCCTTAGGAGAAAAAGTGGAAGACAATGTCCTGACCTCAATCATTTTAAGGGCTCTTCCAGACTCCTATAGAATGTTGATCACTTCACTACAAGTCTCTGGGAGGACAGTGAATTTTGTAGAGTTGGTAAATTTGCTTCAAACTGAAGAAGCTAATCAACTCCAAAGAGATGAGGCATCCAACAATGCACTTTTCTCAAACAAGCAAAGTGGAAAGAAAAAGTGGAATCAACAGAAAGGATCTTCTTCTAACAAAGACAAGGGTAAAGGCAAAGAGATTAAGAAGAAGAAGCAATATTGTAAAATTTGTGATAAAGACACTCATGAAACCAAAAGATGTTGGTTTAAGAACAAACCGCCCAATGAACAAGGACAAAAGAAGGGCAAAGGTAAACCAAAGAACAAGAATAAACAACAATAGGGACACATTGCCGTTGAAGATTCTAGTTCGGACTCTGAACGAGCACACAAAGTGCTCATGACACATACAAAATCCTCTCACAAGGATACTGTTTGGTACATAGATTCAAGCGCTAGTAAACATATGACTGGCGATAAGTCCTGGTTTGAGACATTTGAGGCTCGAGAAGGTAGACCGGTAACCATTGCTGATGATCAGACCTATCGAGTTCAGGGAGAAGGAAGTGTTTCTGTCTCCCTTCCAGATGGAGAATGTAAGATTCAAAAAGTTCTTTATGTACCAGGATTGAAAAATAATCTCTTGTCGGTTCCACAAATCCTGGACAATAACATGAATGTCAATTTCAAAGTGGACAAAGAAAAGAAACGTTGCTTTATCACCCAGAAAGGAAAACAGATAGCAATGGTTCATACAAACATGGTTTGTTTATCTTAGATGCAATTACCTCTACACATACTGCAATGGAAGTAACCACAAAAGAGGCCACTTCTCTATGGCATAAGAGATTTGGGCATCTAAGTTCAGGGTATTTACTAGAACTCAGTAAATATCAAATGGTGAAAGGACTGCCTACTCTTTCATCTACTTTGCCAGTGTGCTCAGATTGCTTGTCAGGAAAGCAACATAGAGTACCTTTTGAACCTAGCTCCTTTCGAGCTAAGGTACCTTTGGAGTTAGTTCACACAGATTTGTGTGGTCCTATGTCTACTAGTTGTGGAGGAAAAAGGTATTTTCAATTGTTTGTAGATGATCACTCACGAAAAATGTGGGTCTTCTTCTTACAGTTGAAGTCTGAAGCATTTGACTATTTTCAGCAGTTCAAGAAGCTTGTTGAGAAAGAATCGAGATGTTTCATAAAGACCCTCCGTTCAGATCGAGGGGGGAATACACATCAAAAGAATTTTCCTCATTTTTATAGAAACATGGGATAAAAATATAGTTAACAACAACCTATTCTCCTCAGTCAAATGGAGTTGTTGAGAGAAGAAATCGTTCCATTATGGAAATGGTTCGATGTATGCTTAAGGGAGCCAATCTTGAGCACATTTACTAGGCTGAAGTTGTAACAACTGTAGTATATCTTCTAAATAGGGCACCCACATGGGCTCTTGAAGGTATGACTCCTCAAGAAGCATGGAGTGGAAGGAAACCCTCCATATCTCATCTACGAGTATTTGGGTGTAAGGCTTTTATGCATATACCTAAGGAGAAAAGAAAGAAGTTAGATGAGAAGACCCTACAATGTGTTTTTCTTGGATATGATGAATTCTCAAAAGGCTATCGATTGATAGATCCATTCACCAAGAAAATACATGTTAGTAGAGATGTAGTGTTTGATGAGGCTTTCACATCTAACACTACATCAGTATACCTGGAAGATGAGGAGCAACAACCACTTCCTCCTCCACAATAGAAAAAGCCTCCTAAATGGTATACAAGTACTATGAGAGATTCCAAACTCACTTCACCACCAGATCTCACTCTCAATCATCCAAAGACACGAAGCATGTCTCGACAGAGAACGGTAGAAGCATCTACTTCAGTTGATGATCTTTGTGCAGATTTTCAAGAGCTTTCTATTGATAGAGATTTAGAAAGTGGAAAAGATATGGAAATTGATGAGGAGAGGGTTTACATGTCTTCATATGATGAAAATGAACCTTCTACAGTTGATGAAGCACTTAGTCAGCCTCAGTGGAAGGCAACTATGGATGCTGAACATAAATCCCTCATTAAAAACAAAACATGGAAGCTGGTCGATTTGCCTAAAGGAAAGAAGCCCATAGGCTGCAAATGGGTTTACAAAGTCAAATATAAGGCAGATGGTACCATAGACAAGCATAAGGCCCGTCTTGTGGCAAAGGGCTATGCTCAAAAGGAAGGCCTTGATTATGAGGAAACCTTTGCACCCACTGCAAGGATGACCACCATTCGAGTTCTTTGTGCTATGGCAGCACAGTTCGGATGGAAATTACATCAGATGGATGTAAAAAGTGCCTTTCTAAATGGTGACTTAAAATAAGAGGTATACATGAATCAACCTCCAAGATTTTTTGAGAAAGGCCATGAGCAACAGGTTTGCAAATTGGTCAAATCATTATATGGGCTAAAACAAGCCCCAAGAGCATGGTACATCAAAATGGATAGTCACCTACTACAGCACTGGATTTAAGAGAAGTCCATCAGATGCAAATCTCTATATCAAGAACACAGGTTCTAAAATAGTGATTCTTGTACTGTATGTAGATGATCTGATCATCACTGGCAATTCAGAGAAATTGATTAACGCCATGAAAGATGACTTGAAAGAGTCATTTGATATGACAGATCTTGGACTTCTCCACTACTATCTTGGCCTTGAGATAGAACAGAAGAAGAATCATCTTAGGGTGACTCAGAAAAAGTATGCCAAGACTTTAGTAGAAAAATATCGTATGACTGATTGTAAGCCCAAAGCAACACCGATGGAATCAGGGCTTCAGTTATCATGGTATGATGACTCACCACAGGTAGATGGCACGCTATATCGACAGATGATTGGAAGCCTCATCTATCTGACCAATACTAGACCAGACATTACTTATGTTGTAAACTATCTTTCTCGGTTCATGCAGGAACCAAAGGTCTCTCACTGGAAAGCAACTAAGAGGGTTCTTCACTACATTCAGGGTAGTGTAGATTATGGTCTAGAGTATAAGAAGAATAACTCATTCTTCTTACAGAGTTATACTGACTCTGACTATGCTGGATCCCTAGATGATAGAAAATCAACATCAGGATATGTATTTCATCTTGGATCTGGTCCTGTCTCATGGCATAGTAAAAAGCAATAGGTGGTTGCTTTATCTTCAACTGAGGCAGAATATCGTGTTGCACGTGGAGCTGTGTGTGAAGCGATATGGTTAAGTCGCATCTTGGCTACCATGGGCCTACCAAAGAAACTTCCTATTCACATGTTTTGTGACAACTCAGGTGTTTTGAACTTGGTCAAGAATCCAGTCCATCATGAACGCACAAAGCATATTGACACAGATTGTCATTTCATTCGTGATGAAGTTCCTAAACACAGGATCAAGCTCCAATACATTCCCACCGATGAACAGGTTGCTGACATCTTCACAAAGGCACTTGGACGTGTCAAATTTGAGTTGTTCCGAAGTAGACTTTGTATATCAAAGTAATGTAATAAAGGGGGGATGTTAGGGTACAATAAGCTAGTATATTGCATTACACTAGTTTAGTAGATTATTACATTTACTTTGTACTAATTACCATGCAGATATTTACTATTTTAAATATCTGATGGTAGATAGGTTAATTCCTAAATATCCTAGGTTATCAAATCCTAACCTAACTCTACTTCTCCTACAGCGCGTTTGTTAGCGTGGGTTAAGGAGATTAAGTTAGTATTACTATTTTGTTTCCTATTTAAACATTAGTCCTATGCTAATGTTTGGTTAATGAATAATTGCACTTTGTTCAATATTGTTCAACATTGGTTAGCTGATAAACCCTGGAGATGGATTCAACCTGGGGAAGTTTTTAAATTTTTTGGAATTCCCTTCGCTTTTCAAGGAACTCCTGCCAGACTTTGGGATTATGTGGTTGATAAAGTTGAAAAGAAGCTTTTGTATTGGTCTTCTAAGAAGCTTTATTTAGCTGGAAAATTTCAAATTTATTCTAAGGTTTTGGCTTCTACTCGTGTTTACTATTATTCATGTTGGGTTCCTTCTGCTACTTGTTATGCCAAGTTGGACAAATTGCTTCGATATTTCCTATGGTCTAATGTTGTTGGAAAGAAAGGGTTTCACAAGGTGGCATGGGGAATTTGTTTCCTCCCGAAGAAAGCTGGTGGCTTGGGTCTTTTTGACTGTCAAAAATAAGGTTTTGCTCTCTATGCTAAATGGATTTGTAGGGCACTTCAAGGGGATGAAATCTGGAAGATTTTAGTCATACATTGTCTTTCTACTGGTCTGCATTATGGTAGACGTGTATGGAAAGTTTTAAACCTTCAAACCATTCTTACTGCATCTGTACCTATTAAAATTTTAGGCTCTTTTGTTATTCATAGTATTTGGAAAGCTTGGGAGGCTCTTAAACCCTGGATTTCATGGAATGGAGGTAAGAATAAGGTTGGTGTTTTTGTTCTCCTCCTTAATGTTTGGTGGTCCTCTGCTATTGTTTATCATGAAGCACCTCTTCCTCAAGTATAATGGATTCGAGCTCAATGATTTTATAGAAAGGGTAGTGCTTACCTATTTGATTTCATGATTTTTCATACTAGATATTGGATCCCTTGGAATCATTTTATGCAATATTTCAGTTTATCTCTTACAGATAAGAGTACTTATGATGTTGTTGTGGATTCCACTCCTCTTATGATTTGGTCTAAGGTTTTTAGACATTATCAAAAACCATGGTGGTCTGACTGGTCTTGGCCTAATAAGCTTTCTTTTATGAAATACAAACCCTTCTTGGGGTATTCTTTGCTATCTCCAACAGTTCCCATGTCAGATAAATTGAATGCTCAATGGGACTTAGTCTCCTTGAAATCTCGATGGAGCTTAAGATTCAAAGTTGTTTGGGCCAAATTTATTGAACCCAAACAAGCCTTTTTTGCTTGGAGCCTACTATTTAAGGGTCTTCTTGTGGGGAAATGCTTCGGTATATAGGTGTTGACAATATTACTTGTATGAATTGTGGTGCTAAGGAGGACATTTTTCATTTATTTTGGTCCTGTCCTCGAGCCAAAGAAGCTTGGGATTGGATTCTTTCTTTCTTCAGTCCCTACATGCTTGATACTTGTTCTTGGGTGCATGTTTTACTTGGTGACCCTATCAGCTTTAACGATAAACTTGGTGCAATTTAGCAAATTTTCAGAGTGGACATTTTGTTTCATCTATGGAAAACTCGAAATAAAGTTGGTTTCCATAAGCAAAAACCTTCTTTGCATTTTTCTCTTGCTGACAAATATATGGTTTTTTATGATTGTTGGTTCCAGATTCATATCCAAGTGGAGAAGGTAAATGTGGAGTTGCAATATTTACGCACTTTGATGGACCACTGGCAAAACACACCATACATAGTGAGTCGCATGCTTCCTTATGCTCCTCCCATCTAGAGGCATCCTCGGTCTATTGGTGCTGGGTCCCGAGACAACGACCATTCACGTTCAGGTGGTAATCCTTGACACTGTCCGTAGCCTCCTCCTACTGCTAAACGCAACTCTGCAGGTGGTGCTTCTTCTTCCTATCCCAATTTAGGGTGGGATGTTTGTCCCTCGACTTCTCTTCATACCAATGCATGGGATTTGGCTGCTCGTTTTGTGCCTTTGACTCTGGCGGTAAGTTGGGGAGATGGTTCTTCTTCTCCTCCCCCGTAGGCTACCGCGTCTCATGGGCAAACAGAGATTCAAGAGGGCGATGGTGTTGTTGACGATGGTTGGGGCCATTCTAAGCCGGATAATGGTGGTAGTTGGTGTGGTGCCGGACAATGCTTAAATGCTTGCAGGCCTACTTTATTTTTATGTGTACGATGTAATAACTTAAAGTTGTTTTGTTGTTGTCTTCCTAACTGCGTGGTCAGCAGTTAGTGTGGTTTTGGACTCGGAGACTCGAGGTGTGCTCAATTCCATCCACCCTTCTGTATGATTAAGCCTCTTTAATATAAAACTTCTTCATTAAAAAAACATTAAAAAAAATGTTTACAATAAAAAACATTAGAGGGTGCTTTTAGTCCCCTTTGGCCAAATTATTCTCGGTAACCTGCATAAGACGTTGCTTCACAAATCAGTCTCCGTGCAAGGTCTTCGTGACAAACATTTAGTCCTCTTTGGCCAAATTATTCTCGGTAACCTGCATAAGACGTTGCTTCACAAATCAGTCTCCGTGCGAGGTCTTCGTGACAAACAAAACTGCAGAACACTCAATGGCTTCAGCTTTCAGCGCTTCGATCAAAGCTTTATCGAGGGAAAAAAAAGTCAACGAAACCCCATCCAAATTTTTGAACCTGCAAAACCTCAGAAAAAAGTGGGCGCTGCCATCGAGAGATCTCCACGTGGAAAGTGACGCCATTTTATAAATTCACCGACGAACCACGATTGGGGCCACAGCTCCTTGGCAAGAAACGAACCTGCACCGTATCTATCCTGAAATGCCAGATCATCCCACAGCTTCCATCTGATCAAAAAAAAAATCAGCACATCTTGGACTCGGTACATAGATCTGTGGCTCTATACTGTGCATTTCCTCCATACTGGGCTCTGCTTCTACCGATATGGGTAACGCAATCACCGGCAATCAAAAGCTGAGGTAAAAATGAGGCAAAAAAAAACTGATGTCTTCTGCATGATTAATCACAGCCAGGAAGGAACGACAATGTTTGTTTCTGCTGCATTCTAAAAATTCCATCACGCCCGAAAAAAATAGCTTCAGCTCTCCATCACCAAAATCCAGTGTTATATCAGATGCACATACACCACCTGTGTTAGATGGATTTGCTATTAGGATGAACAACAACACATGTGCCACCAGGTTTATTACTACATCCCATCCTCTACAATCGCAGCAAAAAACATGGTGACTACACCAAAAAAAAAATGTGAAAAACATCTTCATGTGGTCGTCATCTCCATTTGAAAATGGTTTCACAAAATGGTGGATCTTCACAAAAAGCCACTGGCGATATCAAAATCTTTTGTGCCAAAAAAACTCACTGCCCACATGCATACTTCAGTTTGAGCACACAGCATCAACGGACACAACAGAAAAAAAAAATACTTCGACCAAATGGGATCCTCCCACGCGAAAGCAACAGGCTACGCCTTCAATGATAGCAACGTCCTCCAGTAGCCATGATGCACGGGAGGGGGTGGCAACACCTGGTCCAGGAGAGCAGCTGTGACTTTCCTCTTTATTGCCATCCATGGATTGCAGTAGGATATCGCACACTGGTAAAAAAAATCGCTCAGAAGGATATCACACTAGGTGAATATCTCAGTTATGGAACCAAACAGTGGAATCATCCTACGTCGCGTTTGGAATCATCATGTGCGTTCGTCATCTGAGTTGCGTCCCCACCTTGTCAAATAATCCTACGCTACGGCTGGAATTGTCCAGCGAACACACAACAAACACGCAATATATAAAGGGTTAAGAAAAAATGTGGACTGCTGATCTGAAGCTCCTGTATCTCCAAAAATCCTTCCCGAATCATCCGATGGACAACACATTGAAAATGAATCTTCTTGAAATTACTTTATCGCCAATCGCACAATATCATCTAATGAAACAGTTGGTCCATGACACGAAGTTTTGCTTCTGAGCGAGTGTTCGTTCATCTTGTTTTCTACAGGTCTGCCTCCAATCTGCTCCTCCATCCGCGTATCAAAGAAATGATACCCTCATTGCATTTCAACATGAACACACGAATGGACATGGAAAAAATGCTGTAGTAGGTGTCGTCTACACACGCGATGTTAGGTCTGTCACCAAGGACATCATTCGAGGCTTTCTGAAATAATTTTGGAAACTACCATTACTCTACCATGGGCTCAAACTGAAATTGAAATTTTTCACAGAATAACACTTTCAGTGCATTCTCCACTTTGAACTCGTCGGAGGTACAGAAAGCAAGCAGTAGTGCAATGCCATCATTTAGGAAATCACGATCGTTATGGCCTTCAGTTGAAACGGTCCCCATCGTCATATTTGCCAGCACCGGGCAAAAAAAAATGAGCTAGATCGATGTCACCGACCATGCGTAGCTCCACGGTGGCAGTTGAGAAAACTCTGGTGCAGCAAATCTGGGTTTCAGAGGCTATAGAAAAACACGGAGAGCACCTCCAGGCACGATCTCACCGCAACAATGTTCTCTACAATTCGAAGCTCGCCGCTCGCTGTATGCACCCGTGCATTTATCTTTTACAACACCATCAATGCACAGCTGCCCGTTTATGGTTATCGTTATTCCACTTCATCCCAGAAGGAATTTTATGGGAATCTGATAACACTTGATAAAAAATGTAGACATGATCCTACAGTCATCGTGTGCGTTTCAACGAACACCAGGGACCAGTGTGACTTGGAGGTATACGGCGGAATGGAAAGAGGTAAGAAGAAAACTCTGTAGTACAAGTGTCTATTCTGGAACAGTGTGGCAGAAAAATTAGAGAAAAAAGAACAGCACGATATAGCATAGAACAAGGAATCCTTTCATTGCGGCGGTTGTACAAGAAATTATCTTCAAAAACAACTGATAAAAAAAACTCTAGAGCTTGCAAGTGCTTGCTGCAAAATTCCACGACGAATCATCCATTAACTGAGCAACATTTTCCATCGTAACAACTCATTAACAAAACTCAAAACCACCGCGTAGAGGCTTCTCCTCCATGGTTTCAAACTGAACAGCTTCTCATCTGCACTAAAAATGGAACAGCTTTTTTCAAACGGATCAGGCCATGTCTCGTCAAGATAAAATCGACGAAAGGTTACAATGTTATATCTTCTCTGTCATATCATTGGTGTATATAAAAAAAAATCAAAGCCTAAATTGTCCCTCCCGTTCATAAAAAGGGACCCCCATATATAAAAAAAAGGACCCATACTTGCTTTGTTTTAACATTGTTATCAGTCAAACAGAAAAAAAAAAAAACCTCATCCATTCCGTCTGCGTCCTTCAACACCAGGTTCCCCCGAAAACTAGTCGCTTAGGCTTTGTGTCCATGTTAACTTGGAAAAATTGAAAGCAGTTAGTGATTAAACAGAACACCTCAAGTGACAACGTTCCATCCAGTCAGTTGCCCATGGCAAAATAAATAGCGTCCCCGACTGGCATCAATAGCTGCTGGTCCACAACCTCCTGTAGGCCCAAACAAAAAATAGGTAGTGGAGCACCACGAGCATTGTGAGCACCGAGCACTATCACGTCACCACGATATTCTGAAAACATCACTACCACCCTTAATGTCATTTCATTCTCCTCATTGTAGGACATCGAAGCGCCACAGAATAGGAAGGTGCGTTCACGGAGAAAGGTTCAATATGTGCGATGGAAGTGGACGCCATACTTTAGTTTCAGAAGAAAAAATCGAAGACTTTTGCTTGATCACGATAAATGAAGCTCAATCCGAACATTCCGAAGAAGCGCCGATCTCATTTCAACCTTTCAGGAGCCTTCCGACTGTGCGAGAACAGAGCTTGCAGTTAACTGAGTCCACGCTTAGCAACAGAAATTTGGAGCTCCACCATGTGCAACACGTTTCATCTCCTACAACGTCGCCGAGCTTCTGCGTGACAACTCAAATCCCTCTCTTCGAACGAGGGCAGCTAGCAGATGCAGTAGACTACGCTACTCATTGCAGATGGGTTCACCATTTATCATCTCACCTTCGAAGGAATATACATTCCAGAACAGTACCCTCAGCCCGAAAGCCTGGACATTGGAGTAAAACCTCCTTAGCCTACCGACATTCGTGTCGCCTTCATTGTAGCACACTGTGTTACATCAGAACACGGCTGCTGTGCAGATCGTGGCTGTAG
The DNA here is from genome assembly GCA_028583015.1 of Wollemia nobilis. NCBI lineage: Eukaryota > Viridiplantae > Streptophyta > Pinopsida > Araucariales > Araucariaceae > Wollemia > Wollemia nobilis. The sequence goes on from JAQPPZ010005339.1 coordinate 185,530, forward strand.
ATGGAGCAGCTTCAGAACACCCGGTGGAATGCTGCTACAACAAACAGATCCACCATGCATGGCCACCAAGTTTGACCGAGCAGAAAAAACTTTACGAGGATACAAATATGGCCCAAAGTTATGGACATGCATCGACTCCACAAAAAATCAGTCCAGATAAACTGCGTAGATTTCTGATAGTGCCACCACATAATGGGAACATTTACTACAAATGGGGTCATCGTTGATGCATTGAGGGAGGAAAAAATGGCATGGTCGGCCAATGCCTAGCAACACACCACTGTCCAAAAAAATGATGACGCGAAGGAAGAAATGCATTCACAGATGTAGCGCAGAGACTGAATCCATATGACTCCAGTCTATAAGGGTTTTCGTGAATATCCCTGAGAGAAATATTTCCAACGACCACCAATTCACTGAAAAAGTCTTGGCCAATGCTCCAAAATGCATATTAGATCCAATAAAGATCATGGAATATTGAAACCTTAGAAACTAAAACACTAAAAAATAACCTTCCTCAGATTTTTTGACCATCTGGATTCTGATCCATCAAAAGATGGAGAGCATACTCCCTTGGGAAAAAAATGGAGCGAAAAAAAATAGGGAGGAAAATCCCCCATGAGTCTGGATTACAACAACCTAATAGATCTGATCTAATCATAACTAGGAGTTTATCAATCTCAACAAGAGTGATAACTCAAACACAATTGAATATCCTAGTAGATACTCTAACATGTTTGGAATGGGTTTCCTAGACCAATTGATAATATTGACTGGATCAAATGGTTTGAAACAACTTTTTCCAATACATTGTCATTCCTTAGATGGTATGGGCACTCTATTTCAAGGAGAAAGAAGATTCAAGAGAGTCACCTTCATAAGTAGATCTCTCATATTTATTCCATACTTATGAAATACCCTACTAACACTATTGTTCAATGTGATCTAGCTAATGTTGAAAATCAGGTCAGAGTTTGAGTGTTATTGTGCTAGAGGGGTACATGTTAGATATAATATCAATTGGATCTCCCATGGAGACAAGGGAACTTATTTTTTAACTATATTAGAAATAAGAATATTTTTGAAAGAATCACTTGAGTTGGAGGACCCTCTAGGTTATTCTCCCTTTTACTCTAAAGAGATCATGAATCTTTTTGTAGCTCATTTCTCTCAAAATTTTACAATGGAGCCAAGGGATGACATCTAATGTATCTTAATGGAATATTTGTAGGAACATATTCTATCCCTAGCAAACACCATTATTCAAGGTCAACTTTAATATCCTCTTTCTATGAACGATCTACAAACTACTCTTTTTCTATGAAGAGTGATAAAGCTCCTAGCTTGCATTATTTTCTAGAAGAGTTTTATAAAAAATTGGCATATTCTTTCCTCTGATCTTCATCATGTTTACCTTGAAGATCTCCATAATATTTCTCTTGGAGATTATATTAATGCAGGGCTTATCAAGCTAATTCTTAAAGGTGTGACTCATAACCAAATCTCCAATTAGAGGCCTGTTACCCTCCTCAATGTTTTATACAATATCATAGCTAAAGCTATAGCTTTAAAAATTAAAATTATTGCTCAACCGATTATTCACCTTGAACAGTCTACTTTTCTTAAAGTTCATTATATTTTAGACAAACTTATGATGGCATGGAAAACTTCACAATGGGCTACAACTCCAATAAAGATGCCCTCTTGGTTACATTAGATTTTAACAAAGCTTATGATAGAATCAAATAGGATTTTATTCTTTGTATGATTTCTTGAATTGGTTTTGGTCCAAAATTTTAAATCAAATTGTAATGCTATTTGGTGATGCTTCACCTTGTATTCAGGTTAATGGAGCTCTTTCTCCCTCCTTCCCTCTTCAAAAATATATTTGATAGGGTTGCCCCATTGCTCTTTTTAAATATTTTTTGTTATCATTGCTCTTGGTTATCTTCTTCATAAGGCTCATTCAAATGGCCTCATTCAAGGTGTTAATCTTCTTGAGGATAAGCATACTCTTAACTCATATTTAGCTGATGATTCACTCATTTTTCTTCAAAATATCCAACAAGAGGTGGAAATGGCTAAATATATTGTTCAACTATTTTATATCTCGAGCTCTTGTATCAACAACTCTAAAATTAAATTCTTCTATAACTCTTCCTCTCCTTGTGGATGTAACTCATTAACTAAGTGGAAGATCATCCCTCATGGTATGATTATGTGTTATTTGAGAATTCTCTTTGGGATTAATATCTCTCTTAAGAATATGTGGAAATGGGTTATGGAAAGACTTCAAAAAAATTACTGCTTACCCACCTCAATTTATTTCCTTAGAAATAAGAATTCACATTACGAATATAAGTATCACAACCTCTCATGTTTATTACTCCTCTTGCTCGATGACACCCAAGTTATCCTATAACAAATAAAATTAGACCATTCATAATTTTTTATGGATCAAATGGGATGGGGAGATGGGAATGATACCCATCTCTTGAAAAATTTGTACTCAACCCAAGGCTTTACGATATCTAGGTATCATTGATCCTCTTATCGAGAGTAAAATTTTACCTACAAAATAGGTTACTAGAGCCATAATTGGTAATGAAAATTGGAGACACCTATTTTATTTAAATCTCTCTAGCTACTCACAAATCTAAATAGAAAAAAACCTCTTGGAATGATAAGGTCCTTAATACACCTTAATTTATGGTTAAAGGATCTATTCTAGCTATCCAAAACTAGAAATTTTAGTAATTAGTTTCTTATTTATTAGCTTAGAACTCTGACACCTTGAGACATGGTCTGAGCAACAATCTAAATAATCTTTGGTGGAATAAACTTATCCTCCATAATGATAAACCTTTAGCTTTATGCAGTGCTATTCATGGTCTAGCATTTTTAAAGAAAGGAATTAATAGAATTAAATATATCTAGGATCCATGTAGTTGCTCAATTCTTACCTTAAATCAAATCTACAATTATCAATCCTTTTCTCTAGGTTTAAAGAGTTTTATGGCTTAGTTGTGGCTTTCATCCCTTCTAAGGTCCTTATAAATCTAGATACAATTACCCACAATATATGAAATCATTGGTGATGGCTTAATGGCCATAGAATATGTTTCATTACATTTAGGATATACAAAAATATTGTGTGTCCTCCTTTAGACTTTAAGCTCAATGTCAAGTAGCAAGTAAATTTTACCAATGCCCAATGGCAGTATCTTGTTACTCAAATTTAGGAAGTTCATGTTGAATCCAAAACTCAACTTCTTGGATGCTGGATTTTGCATCAAAAAGTTCCAACTTCTAAAATTTTGACCTTAATTTTACATATTTCCCTTCAATGCAATTTTTGTAACGATTTAGAAACTTTTATTCACTTGTTTTGTTTTTGTGATATAGCTAAACAAATTTGGAATGTCTTCTACACTTTTCTTTTTTCCTCTTTGACTATATCTTGGAAGCTTTCTCTACTTAGTTTTCCTTAGCTGGATCAGTGCCTCAAACATTAGGATGGTTGTAGTATCATCCTTCTCAAGCACATTTGGAAGTGAATATGCAAAAAGGTATTTATTAGACTTCATCTTTGATCTTTTGTTAAATGTGAGATATATTCATTCTCGATTCTTTGGGACTTCCACCACACCTTGAGTTGTTATTGATAAAATTCATATTTTTTCTCATATGGTTTAGGATCTTTAGAAGGTCCAATAGAAAACTAAAAAGAAGGCAATTAACAATGATGAGCAAGTTTATATTTTTATTACTTCTATTTCTTCTTTGAAGACTTCAAAAGATATCATGAAATACACACCCATAATTTATCCATATAACAAGCTTTCCCATAGATGAGTGCTAATATTTAGTATATTTCAGCAAGATATAGTTATAGTATTTGTTGCTATTAGCTTCTATTCTTATATATATTTAGTTATGGATGCTTTACTCCTTATCCACCTCATTCTATTTTTAGTTGATGGAGTGTTAGTTCTATATTATTATAATTTTCTAGTTAATAAGTGAATATAATATCTTTTTCCTTAAAAAAATCATGTTATATATCTACATTAAGAACATTTCAAGTATTTTAATGTTGATTCCCCTCTCAAAAGGGTGTTAAATATCATATATTTTATTAAATATGATATACTTTAAGTAGAAATTATAGAAAAGTGTCTATCTGGATGCAATGATAATGGTATTAGGTGTTCCTTTTAGAGATATAAATTTAATTTACGGAGAATTTAAGGCCTATCCACTCTAGCTATATACTTCTAGTATTATTGTATATTTCAATATAATAATAATAATAATAATAACAAACCATTATATTGACTTTTTGTGCTAGGTGACAACATAACAATATGGGGTTTGGCTATTTTGCTAGACGTCCAAGGTTCAAACCATGGCATGTGTGTGGGATTGTGTGTTGGTCCCCTATTAATAAATTTAGCTCTCAAGTGATGGTTGTAATGGGAATGCCTAGCCTTAAGTATCGATTGTAGGAGTTTCCACACTAACCAAACCTTTAAAAAAATAACCAACCACCATAAAACAAGTTTATAATAAAGTAAAAATAAAAATATTATTGTTCTTACCATTTTTATATCATAATTGTTTTAATTTTGTAATTAATAATTATATTATGATTATTTTGTAATTAAAAATTATATAATTTAAATGGATTTAAAGTTAGATTTTAAACATTCAAATAAAAAATATAAAATTTAAATCCAATGAAAATAAAATTATACATCATATATTATATAAAGAGAATACATCGATACACCATGCCTAAACCTATTATTCTACATGATGTACACTAGAACTAGATTTTGAACCGCCACAAAAACCAATGTTCAAACCATTCAGAATTATACACGTACACCATATCATATAGAAATGATTTGTTATCCATAATGTACACAAGAACCCAAACTACACATAATTAGATACCCACAGCTGGTTTAAATATAAAACCTCCTAAAAAATCCAAAACACTAACCACTCAGTTACCGCCAAAACTTATAACTCAATTTTAATTAAATGAATTACCTCTTAGAAGGATCCTGTGGGAGGTTGTCATAATTTATCATGTTGTTTTCCTCAACCAGTTTAGTTTAGGAGAGGAAGGCATATGAATGAGCTTGTGCCCCTATGCCATTCATTTGAAAAAAAATAATGTCGGATGTAGAACATTAAGAACCTAAATCCATTGTACCAAGGCTTAATCCTTTGAACTCTCAAATTTATGGCTACTAAAAATAGTATTGACATGGCTGAGATCATAAAACCAATGTTCAAACCATTCAAAATATTATACATGCATACCATCTTAGAATATGGTAAATGAGTTATTATCCATAATGTACACCATAACTCAAACTACACAGAATTAAATACCTACACACTTGGTTTAAATATTAAACCTCCTAAAAAAATTCAAAACCCAAACCACTAAATAATAAATTATGTCCTATGAAACTGATCATCCAATTTAATTTGATAAAAATATTCTCGATTGTGAAAGTCGATTGAAAAGATTTTGTAGATGCTTTGTATGTTTAAGATGACACATATATGAATATATCTCGTTTTGATGAGTTGCACCAAAAAAAATCAATCAACTTAGTTGTTAATGTAACAACTATTGCATCTATATCTCGAGTGTTTATTATTTGAAGAAACTATGGCTAGGTTAAGGTCCTTAATAGTCTCAATAATCAAGGGAGATATAAGGGCGAGGTAGAGATATCTGAAGAGATAACATGTGGGTTTTCATAGTGAATTTGTCACTCCATCATGGGAATTCGAAACCGAAACCCTAACCCTTTCGTAGGGAGAGACAGGGGCGAGGCAGAGATATCTAAAGAGATAACGTGTGGGTTTTGAGACCAGTAAAGTGCCTTGGCTTGAATCTATTTCATTTTCGATCTGAGAATTGCATTCAACAAGGTTGCCATTCTCTCCTTTCTTGGGCTTCTCCCTTGTTTTCTGTGGTAAGCCTTGCGATTTTGCCAAAACAAGAAGTTCGGTTAGGAAACAAAAATTCAAAACTAGAACCCTAACCCTTTTGAAGCGAATACGTCACTCCATCACGGGAATTCAAAATTGGAACCCTAACCCTTTCATAGTGAATACGTCACTCCATCACTATGCAAGTCAGTGGATCTCAAGCATTTGTGTACAACACATGTCCAGTATTGAACTTCACTCAATATTTTAGCAGGATATGGTGCAAGGGATCCAAGATGGGTTAGAAATTTGTCTTCCAACAGATCATGTTGTGAACTTGAGTGACAACGGCTTCCAATTTGCTGCACAAAATAAAAGTGAAAACCATACCTTTCCTCGACGTCTAGGGCAAGGATTAAAGAGATCACGAAACAAGTTTCAAGCAGATGATAAAAAAATGGCTCAGATCTCAAGTAAATCTGGTGCTAAGGTGCACCCACAAAATAAATCTACTGTGCAAACCCCTGTCAAGGGTAAGAATTTTGAAGACTCAGCCCCAAAAATGAATTTTAGGGATGCCCTCCATGGTGGACAGCCTCAACCCAATGCTAATATTAATCTTAGGGCTTCCCATAAACCTCTAAGAATGCCCAAGATTGATCCCAGGAAAATGGAGTCAGGATGTCTTAAAGCAGTTGATGGAACTCCTATTGTTAAGCTTGATATGGGTAACATTCAAACTGGCATTGAAGATCTGGAAAAAAGAGGACTAATTTGTCGGTTCATGGGTTTTCGTTCGAGCCTACCTGCTTTCAAAGTTTGGGCTGCAAAAAGCTGGAAAACTAAAGGTGAGTTACAAATATCTATCTATCCAAATGGTTATTTTCTTGTTTTATTTGCAAATAATGAAGATAGAGAGAAAACTTTTCAAGGGGGTCCCTGGTTTTTTGGAAGGGCAGGGCTTTTCATGAAGCCCTGGCATACTAAATTTAAAGTCGAAGAAGAGATGCCTTCTATAGCTCCCGTGTGGGTTAGACTCTTTGGCCTCCCTATTGAATTTTGGAATCCTACTATTTTTTCTTCAATTGGGAACTCTTTAGGAACTTTTATGATGATTGTTGATTGTACTCAAAATTTTGAACATATTATTTATGCTCGGATTTGTGTTTTAATGGATTTTGACAAACCCCTACCTAAAAATATCACATTACAATTTGGGGAAGACACTTGGGAGCAAGTAGTGGACTATGAGAACATTCCTTTTCATTGTAGAATTTGCCATGAATATGGTCATTTGGCTAGTGCTTGTCCAAATAAAATTCCTGATCAAAAGAAAGAAGATATAAACTCAGCAGGTTTCCAACTGCCTAAGAAGAAGAACACTCAGAAAAAACTAGTTATGAAAGATCAATCAAAGTCATCTGCTAATATGTTTGAAATCCTTTCCACAAATGATGTCCCAAGTGAGGAAGGGGAAATAGTAGAAACATAAATCTTAGAAACACAATTTAAATATGAAGGGAAGAACTCAGAGATAAACCAACAAATCAAAGGTTTTCAACAGGAAAAAAAGGAGAAAATTTACACAAGAAAAACAATCCTTTAAATGTTAAAACTTCAAATAATACAGGTCCCAATATAGACTCTGTTGAACCCTCTAGTAAAATTTTGGTTGTGTACGAGCATTCTTCAAGGTTACAAGCCATCTCAGATTCAATTGGAGTAAGTCAAGAAATAGGGAAAAAAACTGAAGATGGATTCTAATCAAAAGGCAGGTCGCAAGACCAATCAATATCATATGGTAAAAGAAGGTGAAAAGCTTGTAGAGGAAGGTAAGATTAATGCCCTTCCCAAATTTTTTAGCACTGGTATTAATGAAGATCATCACTTGGAATATTAGAGGACTCAAAGGGAGTCTTTCAAAACAAAATGAAATTAGAAGAATGATTCAGATAAATCATCCACATCTTGTTTTCCTTCAAGAAACGAAGATGTCAATGGAGGATATGGACTCAATTGCTAGTAAAATTTGGCCAGCTAGAAAAGTGGTTTCCCTCAGTTCCCAGGGGACTTCTGGTGGCATTGCTTGTCTTTGGGACCCAAAAGAGGTAGTTATTCACCATATGGTTGGCAGTTTGGGTATTTTGGCTATAGCTATTCAAAGTAGACATTCCAACCAAATTATGCTCTGCATTACTGTTTATGCTTCGACTACTTTGGAGGAAAAAAGAAGTCAGTGGAAGAATATTACTCACATTATCTCTCATTTTCCTGAAGCTTGGATCTTGATTGGAGGAGATTTCAATACCATCCTCTCTTTGGATGAGAAAATGGGAGGAAACAAAAATTTGGACAAAAGCACTGACCTCATGAGTGAATATATTTTAAACCTCCATCTTGTGGACATCCAACCAGATAATGGCCTTATGACTTGGTCTAACAGAAGGCAAGGCTTAGCGTGTATAATGGAGAGATTGGATAGGTTTTTGCTCTCTAAAAATTTCTTAATCCAGGGTCACATTCCTAAAGTGAAGACTCTTAACAATGTTGGTTCGGATCACTGGCCAGTCATGGTGGAAATCTGGAAAACCAATGTGAGTTTCTCTCCTTTTCATTTTCAATTAATGTGGCTTAGAGACAGTTCCTTTAGACCTCATGTGCAACAATGGTGGAAGGAAGGTAAGCCTAGGTATGGGACTAAGATGTTCTATTTTGCCAAAATACTGCAATACATTAAATCCAAAATCAAGACTTGGAACTGGAAGGAGTTTGGGGATGTTCATAAAAAAACATGAAGTTATTGCTCAACTTGAAAACTTGAATAAGAAAATCCATTTAGATGGCCTCACAGAGAATAGAAGTGCAGATGAAATTAAGCTCACAACTCAGTTAGAGGAATGGGAAAAAAGAGAAGAACTCTTATGGAAGCAGAAATCTAGAATTCAATGGCTCAAAGAAGGAGATCGAAACACAAATTTCTTCCACAAATATCTTCTAGCTCGTAGATCTCACAACTTTATTTCTTCCCTAAAATCAGATTCTGGAGATGTCGTCTATACTTGGGATGGCATGAGCTCTATTGTTGTCGATTACTTTTCCAATATTTTTGTTGCTACTCCTCTTGACTCAGCTTCTCAACAAAATGTTCTTCAAGCTATCCCTTCTCTTATCACTTCTGAGGAGAACTCTATTTTAACTGCTCCTATTACTATCAATGAGCTTCAACATGTAGTTTTTAAAATGCAAAAAGGGAAAACCCCAGGTCCTGATGGTTTTCCCATTGAGTTCTACCAAGAGTTCTGGGATATCCTTCATGCTGATTTATTAGAGGTGGTGGAAGAAGCCAGGAAAGCCAAAGATATTTTGAAGGTTATCAATAAAACTTATATTACTCTTGTTCCAAAAGCTCAAGAGGTTGATCACATCTCAACTTTTAGACCTATTGCTTTATGTAATGTTCTCCTCAAAATCATTACTAAGATCATGGCAGAAAGGTTGAAGCCTCTTTTGCATAAGATTATTTCCCCTGAACAAGGGGGTTATGTGGAAGGGCGTCAAATAGTAGATGAGATAGTTCTAGCTTAGGAAGCCATCCATTCCATGGATATGCAAAAATCTCCTTCCATGTTCATTCGGTTAGACTTATCCAAAGCTTATGACAGAGTGGATTGGCACTTCCTTATCAAAGTTTTGAGGCAATTTGGTTTCTCTAAGCATTGGATAGATTGGATTATGGGATGTATCTCTTCAATTTCCTACTTAGTTCTTATCAATGGTAGGCCTTCTCAGTCATTCCCTGCTTCCAGAGGTATTAGGCAAGGTGACCCGCTTTCCCCTTATTTATTCATCATTCTTGTTGAATGCTTGGGGAGGACTATAACCAAGAAGAGGGATAACAAAATCCTTGAGGGAGTTACCATTGCTCATGGAGCTAGACCTATCTCTCATCTTCAATTTGTTGATGACTCTACTCTTTTAGGTAAAGCTACAGTTAAGGAAGCTTCTAACTTTAAGCAAATCATTAGCTATTTTTCTAAGGCTATTGGGCAGTTGATCAATGAAGACAAATCTAAAGTTATTTTCTTTCACTGCTCTGCCAGACAGGAATCCATGGTCTTGGATAAATTAAGATATAATAAGTCCTCCCTTTCGATCACTTATTTAGGTATTCCCATCAATATTCAAAGGCAGAAAAAAAATATTGGAATTGGTTGTTGGACAAAGTCAAGAAGAAAATTGGAAAATGGACCAATAGGTGGCTTTCTTCGAGGGGTAGAATCACCTTGGTAAAATCAGTCCTTCAAGCTATTCCTATTTATGTTTCTTCCATGTTGAATATCCCAAAGGTCGTTCTTCGAGATCTAGATCAAATCAGTCATCGATTCCTCTGGAGTGGTACTAAGGAAAAAATAAAATGGGCCTTGGTGAAATGGGACACTTTATGTCTTCCTAAGAATCAAGGGGGGTTAGGATTCTGGTCTTCTATTAATAACAACAAAGCTTTAGCTGCTAAATTATATTGGAGAATGTTGCATAACCCCAATGCTCTTTGGGCCAATAATCTTCATGCTAAATATGCTGAGAACAAAAGTCCTGAAGACCTTGTTCGCTATCATCTTCCTACCAAAGGTTCTCCCATTTTAGCAGTTCTTAAGACTGGTGAGGATTTGATAAAGAAAAATTTATTTTGGATCATTCATAATGGTCAACAGGTAAATTTTTGGATAGATTCTTGGGATGGTCACAAGCCTTTGATAACTCAGTTTCTCGATTGGAGGCCTTGGATGGAGGAGCTTCACCGAGCTAACTGGATAAAGGTGGCTAATTACTGTCGGTACCATACTTGGTAATTCAAAGGTTGGTAGATATTGGATCCCTATTGAGGACTGGCCTATTCAAATCCTAGAAAGGCAAAGACAAGATATCCAAGGCATCCTTCATATGAGGTCTCTCTCTTGGTCCCATGAAAAAGATTGTTTTGGATGGAACATCACTACTAAGGGTGAGTATTCAGTTGCTCAAGGTTATTTGACCTTATGCCAGAATAATCCCAACCAATCTTCTGACATATTTTCTCAGTTGTGGGCTCAAAAGCTCTGGCCTAAGGTGAGGTTCTTTATTTGGCTTTTATTGCATCGTAGGGTGCTTACTGGTGAGCAACTTATGAAGCATGGTTTTCATGGCCCTTTTAGATGTGAAATGTGTGGAGAGAATGTAGAAACTCTCAACCATATTTTTATTGAGTGTACTTTAGCCTCTGAGCTATGGAGGAGAATGGCCACTTTACTTGGCTTACAGTGGTCCAATTTTTCAACTTTTGAACAGATTTGGAGGGATTGGCCTAAACAAGAGGGTGTTGATCATTTTATTAGGCAGTTAGTTTGGATGGGTTCTACCATTCTTCTTTGGAATATCTGGAATGAAAGGAACAGTCAAATTTTTAATCAAGATAGGAAGGATATTCACTATATTTGGTAGAAGACCATAGCCAACTTAGTTGAATCAGTCCATCAACTCCTTAATCACCCCCAAAACTTCCACCAAAAATGGGATCAAGTGATGCAAATATTGAAGATTAAATCTGCTAAGGGCAACCATCTTAAAGGGAATGTGAGTATTTGTAAGATGGATAGGACAAGAAATTGGCAACCTCCTCCTAAGGATTTTGGTAAAGTCAATACTGATGGAGCCTCTAGAGGGAACCCTGGAAAAGCTAGTGCGGGAGGAATTGGTAGACTTTCAGATGGCTCCCTGGTTTTTACTTTTGCTGAGAATTTGGGTATTCTTTCCAATAACCTTGCTGAGGGGTATGGTATCCTCAGAGGCCTTCAGGAGGCTACTAAGGTTGGATGGGAAAAGGTGTTAGTGGAGTCTGACTCTCAACTCATGATTAATATTTTGAAGAATCCTTCTAAGAATCATAAGGTTGATTGGAGAATAAAAAGAATTATTGAGAAGATTCAATTAATCCAGAGGGGATTTTTGAAAGTTGATTACAATCATGTGGTCAGAAATCAAAACAAGAGTGTTGATGCTTTAGCTAATTGGGCTTTGGACAAAGGTGATCTTATTTGTTATGGCCACCCTCCTAGATGGTGGGCTTCACAAATAAGGGAAGCTCTTCTTTCTATCATTTCTTTGGATGGCTCCAGTTCTGAAGGTACCTAGTTTCTTCTTGCTTTATTTTTGCTTCTCTTTTATGTTCATTTTTTTTTTGAGGTGTACATTTTTTTGTTTTGTTTTGTTTTTTTGTTCTTGTGTTTTTGTTGTTTTGTGTTTTTTCTATTTGTTCTTGTGTTTTTGTTGTTCTTGTTCTTGTGTTTATGTATGTTTGTGTTATTTCGTGTTTTTTGTGTGTAAGTGTTTTCTATGTTTTTTGTTTTTGTTTACTTGTTGTTGGTTGTTTTTTATTTTTATTTTTATTTATTTATTTTGTAGGTTTTGTTTGTTTGTGTTTTTCATGTTTTTGTTGGTTATGTCTTTGTAGTGTTCTGTTGTTTTTGTCATGTTTGTGTTTTGGTATGTTGTTCTTGTATTTTTTCTATGTGGTTCGTGTTTTTTTTTTCTTATTTTATGTGTGCTTGGTTGTGCTTTATCTTTTTGACACACTCAAGGAGCATGTTTTTTATTTTATTTTATTCTTATTATTTTTATTTATTTATTTATTTTATATCTTATTGTGTGTTTGTTAGCTCCTTGAGTATGTCAAAGGTGGTAGGCCAGGATCGTGCCCTAGGCGATTTTGGTGGAATGGATACCCCTGCCTCCTTGGGTCTTACCCGAAAGTGGCATCCCTTTTGGGATGTTTTCCACAAATAAAAAAGGTCCTTAATACAACTTACTTTATGATCTATTCCAGCTACTCAAAACTAGAGAAGCTTGACAATCAATTTATCATTTATTAACTTGAAATTCAAGCTCCTTGAGACATGGCATGAGTATCAATCTAAACATTCTTTGGTAGAATAAACTTATCCTCCATAATGATAAACCTTTATCTTTATGTAGTACTATTCATGGTCTAGCTTTTTTGAAGAAATAAATTAATAGAATTAAAGATATCTAGGATCTAGGTAGTTACTCAATTCTTACCTCAAACCAAATCCATAATTATTGCCCCTTCCTTCTAGATTCAAAGATTATTATGGCTGAGTTATGGCTTCCATACCTTGTGAGGTCCTTATAAAGCTAGATATAATTATCCACAATAAATTAAATGATTGTAGATGTCTTAATGGTCATATAATCTCTTCTATTACTTCTAGTTAGATATGCAAAAATATTTTGTGTCCTTTAGAATTTAAACTCAATGTTAAGTGGTAAGTAAATTTTACCAATTTCCAATGGTAGTCTCCTGTTACTCAAATTTATAAAGTTCCTGTTGAATCCAAAAATCAACTTCTTCGAAGGTGGATTTTGCATCAAAAAATCTCAACTTCTAAAATTTTGGCCTTGAATTTACATTTCCCCTAAAAGCAATTTTTTGTAATGATTTAGAAACTTTTATTCACTTATTTTGGTTTTGTGACATAGCTAAACAATTTTATGATATCTTATGTACTTTTCTTTTTTCCTATTTGACTAGATCTTGGAAGCATTTTGTACTTGGTTTTTCTAAGCTAGAAAAGTGCCTCAAAATTTGGGATGATTGTAAGCTCATTATTCTCAAGCACATTTGGAAGTGTAGATGCAAAAAGGTGTTTACTAGATCTACTCCTCCATGGGATATAGTTTTAGTAGACTTCACCTTTGATATTTTGTTACATGTGAGACACATTCATTCCCAAGTCTATGGGACTTCTAGCACACCTTGAGCTGTTATTGACAAACTTCTCCATATACTAAGATCTTCCACATATGAGTACAAATATCTAGTATACTATAACAATATATAGTTATAGTTATTGTTGCTATTAACTTCTATTTATATATATATATATATATATATATATATATATATATATATATATATATATATATATATATATATATAGTTATATATGTTTTACTCCTTATCCACCTCATTTGTTTTTAGCTGATGAAGTGTTAGTACCATATGATTGTAATGTTCTAGTTAATAAAATAATATAATCTAACTTTTTCTTAAAAAACAATTCATATTACATATCCACATTAAGGTAATTTTAAGTATTTTAGTGTTGATTCCCTATCATATCTTTTATTAAATATGATATACTTTAAGTAAAAATTATAGAAAGGTGTCTACGGAATGCAATGATAATGGTATTAGGTGTTTTTTTTAGAGACCTAAATTCAATTTACGAAGAAGTTAGGGCCTATGCACCCTAGCGTTATTGTATATTTCAATATAATAATAATAATAACAAACCATTATAATGACTTTTTGTACTGGGGATTTGATTCTTTTTTTGGAGGTCCAAGTTTCAAACTATGGCATGTATGTGGGGTTGTGTTAGTCCCCTATTAATAAATTTAGCTCTCAAGTCATGGTTGTAATGGAAATGCTCAGCCATAAATCAGTTGTAGAAGTTTTCACACTAATCAAACTAAAAATCAGTTGTAGGAGTTTTCACACTAATCAAACCTTAAAAAATAACCAACCACCATAAACAAGTTATAATTAAATAAAAAATAAAATGATTATTGCTCTTATCAATTTCATATCATAATTTTTTTAAATTGTGTAATTAAGAATTATATTATTATTATTTTATAATTAAGAATTATATAAATTAAATGAATTTAAAAGTCATATTTTAAAGTTTCAAATAAACAATATAAAAATTAAATCCAATAAAAATTAAATTATATATCATATTTTTATTATAAAAAAACCTATGATTTTAGGTGATGTACACTAAAACTAAACTTTAAACCATCACAAAAACCAATGTTCAAACCATTGAGAATTATACACGTACACCATCTCAGAATACGGGGGAATGAGCTATTATTTATAATATACAGGAGAACCCAAACTACACTCAACTGTCCCACCAAAACTTAAAACTCAGTTTTAATTATATATTGTCAGAAGTTATCATGTTATGTTCCTCAACCATTTTAGGAAAGATGAGTATGAATGTGCTTATGCTCCTATGCCATTCATTAAAGAAATCTATGTCAAATATCTAGAACTGTAAGGGCCTGAATCTATTGCATAAAGGCTTAATTCTTTTAATTCTCAAAATTATGATTACTAAAATGGTATTGACATGGCTGAGATCATAAAATTTAAAATTTATTGATATTAACCCGCTAGTTTCTTCAAGACTCCTGGTTTCAAAGATTTTCTATATGCCCATGAGATCTCCAGTAGATCTGATTTTTGCTGGGAACTTGGTTTACGCGTCAGACTCCTGGTTTCAAAGATTTTCTATATGCCCATGAGATCTCCAGTAGATCTGATTTTTGCTGGGAACTTGGTTTACGCGTCAGACTCCTGGTTTCAAAGATTTTCTATATGCCCATGAGATCTCCAGTAGATCTCATTTTTGCTGGGAACTTGGTTTACGCGTCAGACTCCTGGTTTCAAAGATTTTCTATATGCCCATGAGATCTCCAGTAGATCTCATTTTTGCTGGGAACTTGGTTTACCCGTCAGGCCAGAGAATTATTTGTTTCCTCCTTTGGAGTTCGCAATGGGAATTTTAGCTGACCCATGGAGTCCAGGGTGGCCAACTCAAATGATGGGAGTTGGCATTCAGGAGGGCTTTTAGTCACCTCGATTGGAGTCAAAGACAGTAAAAAGTGCCTCATCAGGCTTGAGAATTATTTGTTTCCTCCTTTGAAGTGCACAGTGGGAATTTCAGCTGGCCCATGGAGTCCATGGAGGCCAACTCAAATGGTGGGAGTTGGCATTCAGAAGGGCTTTCAGTCACCTCGACTGGAGTCAAGGACAGTAAAAAGCGCCCCTCCTCAAGATTGTCGGAGAAGATTGTAAAAGAAGTTTCTAGTTGTAAGAATCCAGTTTCATCCACCGAACTCTTTTAGGAAGGGGCCCACCAGAAGTGATCTGTTAGAAAGACCTTTATGGACAGCACCAGCACCAGGACTGAGTCCTTTCTGCTTTAGCCAATCAGGTTTATTGAAGATAAGCAGAAATCAATGCTAGGCACTCTTAAAATTGCAGTTGACTTCACAGAGGATGTGAACAGCCGAATGGATATTTTCCTGGATTTTGTTGCTTCGGGCATGAACGTTCCTGACAGTTCTAAGATTCTGCCCTGAGTACAAATCCTGCAAGCTAGTTTTGAGTTTGTCCATGGGAAGGTCTCATTTTTCGGTATTGTTCCAAGTTCCGAGATTTTGGGCTGCTTTTGTTTGGGTCCTTCTTGGGCTTCTGTTTTTCTGGACTCCCTTGAGTGTTTTTGTAGCAGATTGTGAGATCCTTTAAAAATCTTTGCGAAGGTTTCATTTTTCCGTATTGCTCCCAGTTCCTATATTTTGGATTGCTTTTGGGTTGCTTTTGTATGGGTTTTTCTTGAGCTTCTGTTTTTGAAACTTTTTGTAGCGGATTGTGAGATCCTCTAAAAACCTTTTTTTTAGTTTAAAAAAAAATTACTTCCTATGAGACTCAGCATCCAATTTAATTTGACAAACACATTCTCGGTTGTGAAAGCCGACTGAAAAGCTTTTGTAGACGCTTTGTACATTGAAGATGGCATGTATATGAATATATCTCGTTTCCACAAGCTGCACCAACAAAACTCAATCAACTTAGTTGTTAATGTAACAACTAGTGCATCCACATCTCGAGTGTTTATCATCTGAAGAAGCCATGGCCAGATATCACTTTACTGAGATGCTTGGAGAAGGCTCATTCGGATGCGTTTGGAAGGCCATAAACACACAAACCTATCAAACAGTGGCAGTGAAACAAACGCGCATAAGCCATGATCCTTCCCAGAAATCTGTCTTCTTAGAGGAAGCAAGGCATTTAAGCGCACTGCAACACCCAAACGTCGTGCGGTTGTGCGATGCTTACGAACAACAAGGCCACGTTTATTTAGTGTTCGAATACATGGAATCCGACTTATTAAAGCTTATCTCAAGTAAAACCTATCCATGCTCCGAGACAACCGTCCGTAGGCTTTGTTTTCAGCTTCTGAAAGGCCTTTCCTACATGCACAGGCGAGGCTATTGCCACCGCGATCTCAAGCCTGAAAATCTGCTCATCACCAACGACGTTCTCAAAATTGCAGACCTTGGGCTTGCAGTTAACATTTGGGAAAGCAAGGCACGAGCAGAGACATTGATATCATACGTTGGGACGAGATTTTACAGAGCGCCGGAGATTCTGCTTCAATCGTCCTCTTATAACTTTGCTGTTGATATGTGGTCTGTGGGCGTTATCATGGCGGAACTTTTTGCCCATTGCCCTCTTTTTCCTGGGTCGGATGTGAGAGACATGATTTGTAAAATATGCAGTGTGATAGGGTGCCCTAATGGCCGGACATGGCCTGAAGGACTAAGACTTGCATCTCGGATTGGTTTCAGATTCCCGCCAGAGTTTTATGGCGTTAGTTGTTTGCAGAAATTACGAGGATTAATGGCAAGTGCGAGTGACGAAGCCATCAACCTTATAAAATGGTTGTGCTCATGGAATCCCAAGCGCAGACCTACTGCAAAACAAGCGCTTCGCCACCCATTTTTCCGGACTTGTTACTTCAATAGATCAACAAGAGAGTGAAGGTTAGTGAAGAAAAACGAAAGAAAACTGGTCTTGAGTCTTTTAAAGACCATAAACTTTAACAATTTTTTTAATGTTGTAATGTAAATATCGCATAAATTTTTAACATCTTTGAGACATGGTAAGTCCATCTTAATTATACAAAAGCTTTTATGTTTCAGCATGGTTCTAAAATATAGACATAATTTTCAGAGTATATAACTGTTTATTTATATAAAACTTTAAACGCAAAGCAAATTTAAAATTTTATTTTATTTGTAAATAATGAAAAGAAGTATAAAAGAATTATATAACATGATTGAATTATATAATGCAACTTACTTTGGATAGAATTATATTATGTGATGATATTATATAACATAGTCAATGTTGAAAAGAAGATGCAATATGACAATTTCAGTTAAGGTTCTATAAAAGTATGTAATATGAAGAGACTATAAATTTATTATCTTTAAATTTTTGTAGGTTAAAAATTATATACTATTATAAATATAATACACTTTTAATTTTTTATGAGCTAACTTTATATTATATAATGTTATAAATATGCAAACACGAGATGTTTATTTAATAGCTTTTTTACTTTTCTTATAAGAATTAGTGTAATTATTATTAATAAATACATTTTAAAATATTTTTATAATATAAAAATTATATAAAATATTAAACTCAAGAAACATAAAACTTAAGAAAATATGTTGTTAAGTTCTTCTAAAGGTTTGATAGATGCAACGAAAATATTTTTGGATGCTAATTAGCAAGAATGAAATCACATATAAAATAACAAAAAATAAACAATCAAATAGTTGCTAGTTAGAGATAGTCTAGGAGGATGTAAAAATAGCTATTGCATCTACCACATCATACTAATGGGTAGAGTTCAAATAAAATTATTAAAAATTATACTAGATCTATAACTTCCTTTATTTTGAGCTCATACGTGAAAATTTATCAAATTTTGATGATATATTTCTTGGAAGATCATCCTTCATAGTATGATTGTGTGTTATTTGGGATTTTCCTTTAGGATTAATATCTCTTTTAAGGATATGTGGAACTAGGTTATGGAAAGACTTCAAAAAAAAATTACTTCTTACCCACCTCGATTTTTTTCCTTACTAGGAAGAATTCAAGTTGTGAATAAAATTATGGCAACCTCTCCTATTTATTACTCCTCTTGTTGGATGACACCCAAGGTAGCCTATAAAAAATAAACTCAAGCCATTCATAATTTTTTTAAGGATCAAATGGGATAGGGAGGTGGGAATGACACCCATCTCTTGGAAACTTTGTACTCAACCTAAGGCTTTAGGAGGTCTAGGCATCATTGGTCCTCTTACCCAAAGCAAAAGTTTACCTACAAAATAGGTTTCTAGAGCCATCATTGGTAATGAAAATTAAAAACACCTACTTTATCCACAATATATGAAATTATTGTAGATGGCTTAATGGTCATAGAATCTCTTCTATTACTTCTAGTTGGCTATACAAAAATATTTTATGTCCTCCTTATTTAGACTTTAAGCTCAATCTCAAGTGGCAAGTAAATTTTACCAATACCTAATGGTAGTATCCTGCTACTCAAATTTAGAAAGTTCCTCTTGAATCCAAAACTCAACTTCTTGGAAGGTGGATTTTGCATAAAAAATTCCAACTTCTAAAACTTTGGCCTTGATTGTACATATTTTACATCAATGCAATTTTTGTAATGATTTAGAAACTTTTATTCACTTGTTTTGGTTTTATGACATAGCTAAACAATTTTGGGATGTGGCATGCAATTTTCTTTTTTCTTTTGTACCTATTTTGGTTTTGTGACATAGTTACAACAATATGGGATTTGGTTATTTTTGAGGTCCAAAGTTCAAACTATGACATGTGTGTGGGGTTATGTGTTAGTCCCCTATTAATAAGTTTAACTATCAAGTCATTATTATAATGGGAATGCTCAGCCATAAGTATCGGTTGTAGGAGTTTTCACACTAATAAAACCTTAAAAATATTATAATTAATAAACAAGCTTATAATTAGATAAAAAATAAAAATATTACTGCTCTTAACATTTTCATATCATAATTTTTTAAATGTGTAATTAAGAATTATATTCTTATTATTTTTTAATTAAGAATTATATAATTTAAATGGATTTAAAAGTCAAATTTTAAACTCAAATAAAAAATATAAAATTTAAATTCAATGAAAATAAAATTGTACATCATATTTTTATTATAAAAAGAATACATCATGCTTAAACCTATGATTCCACATGGTGTACACAAGAACCAAATTTTGAACCACCATGAAAACCAATGTTCAAACCATTGAGAATTATACACATACACCATCTTAGAATATGGGAAACAAGCTATTATTTATAATATACACGAGAACCCAAACTACATTCAGTTGTCCCACAAAAACTTATAACTCAATTATATATATATATATATATAATTACTTCCTATGAGGATCCTGTGAGAGGTTGTTAGAAGTTATCATGTTATGTTCCTTAACTAGTTTAGGGAAGAGAGGTGTATGAATGTGCTTATGCTCCTATGCCATTTGCTGAAGAAATATATATTAGATGTCCTGAACTGTAAGGGCATAAATCAATTGCACCAAGCCTTAATCCTTCCAATTCTCAAATTTATGGCTGCTAAAAATGATGTTGACATGGCTGAGATCATAAAATTTATTGAGATTAACCACTGGTTTCTCCAAGACTCTTGGTTACAAAGCCTCTCTATTTACGCATGAGATCTCTAGTGGATCTAATTTCTGCTCAAACCTAGGAACTTGGCATATGTGTTAGGTTAGAGAATTATTTGTTTCCTCCTTTGGAGTACCTAGTGGAATTTTTAGTTAATCCATCAATTCCAGGATGGCCAACTCAAATGATAGAATTTGGCATTCAGGAGGGCTTTCAGTCACCTTCACTAGAGTTAGTGGGAATTATTTATTTCCTCCTTTGAAGTGCATAGTGGGAATTTTAGCTGGCCCATGGATTGTAGGGTGACTAAATCAAATGATGTGAGTTAGCATTCATGAGGTCTTTCAATCACCTCAACTGGAATCAAGGGCAATAAAAAGCACCCTTCCTCAATATTGTTAGAGAATATTATAAAGGAAGTTTCTAGTTGTAAGAATCTAGTTTTTTTGACAGAACTCTTTCAATAAGGAGGTCAAATTACATATACCAACCCATAATACTAGATCTATTGCTTTATTTATTTTGGGTAGAGTTCAAACAAAACTATTAAAAATGATACTAGGTCTATAATTTCATTCATTTTAAGCTCATAAGTGAAAAATTATCAATTTTTGATGATATGATTTTTGGAAGATCATCCTCATAGTATGATTGTGTGTGTTAGAATATTATGTAATGTGCACTATGCCTTACTCCTGTTATGCCACTTGTCCTATTTTCAGTTTGAGTTGGAGTGGTGTCTTCTGCAAGACACTTGGAGTGGAGCTTATGACACTTGTCATATCTCCCTCATAGGCTTCATGCCTATATATTGTACCATTTTTGTAAATACAATTGTACCTTATTATTCAGTAGGTTCACCATGAATAACATCCCTCATGGTGAACTCAATCCAGAAGGTGTCGGTCTCTACCGAAAAATGCACCTTAATACAAAATAAAATATGAGCAATGAAATACAATAAAAAATTGAATCATAAAATCCAAATATGGAGGAGAAGTAGAAGAAAGAAGATAATATTCTGAAGTATCTTTGTCTATAGTCTTTAGAAGTTGATCCAAAAAAGTCCTCGGATAGAGTCTAGGGTGTTTATGTCTGTAGTCCCTAGAGTAGATGTCCTTATTGTGAACATCTCATATTACCAGAATTCATGGGTAACTAGTCGTTGCATATGCTAGGTGCTATAGATAAGGTGACTAGATACTAGGATCACTTACAATTCTTTTGAGAATGTCAGGTTCAACTGAGAGTGCACTCTAAGGTACAAATTTCTTGAGGCTAAAAACTCAAATGAAAGAGCCTCAAAATAAAAAAATAGACACCACCAATGTGTCTATCATGGAAAAACCTTTCCGTTGACTATAAATAACCCTATACTTATATGTGAATGGGACCTTAAACTTGTTGGAAAAATAATAGCATGTCTATCTAGGTAGCAAAATAAACATCAGGAGTAAAATATTTCTAGCATCGCTCTCAGGTGGAATAAAGGCAGGATTACAACATCATTTCAAATCTTGTGGAAAGTAAGATATCATGCACAGAGCTTTTCACTTCCACCTTCATGTGGAAAAAAATTACATTGGCCATCCTTGTGGCCATAAAATACCCCCTCACTAAAATATGACTAGATCCATACAAATGAAGGAAAGTGGACCCCACTTTTAATTTAGCCATTTTTATAAAAATATCCCCCCATAATACATTTTAAAAAACATTTTTAAAATAAAATTGTCTATCCATTTGACACATGCACATGGGTCCCACCCACTATAGGAACTAACCCCTTATGGCCATACATTCATCATTTAGATACTGTAACTTAATTTATATGGATACACATGCTTTGAAAGTGTAGTTAATCCACAACTGGCCACACCTAAAATAGTGGCATCACCACCACCATCGCTATCTGTAAGAGTGGTGTATTCCACCATGAATCCGAAGAATATGGTGTCTTACAGTTAGATTCACTCCCTCAACATGCAACACTCTCTTGATGTCACAATTCAAAAAAAATAGAGTATACAAATTATTCTCTCCATCGTTGCATATTACAGCTAGGCTATGTTTGAGCAATCACCACTTCTCTAGACAATTTTTTAATAATCCAACAGAAGTGGTTTGTCATGATATTGTGGATACCAAAACCATTTTTAATAATGAGCGATGCAAGCATTTATTTAAGTATATTATTAGAGTGCAATCCAAACTAAAGGTATCGATGACCAAACTTCACCTCATCCACTAGCAATGTTAGTTGGTAATGCAGAGCACATGCACACAAAGTAGCTAACTGCCTACCACCTGGTAAGCCTCAAATCCTTTGCCCACCCTTACCTACAACATGAAAAAAATTAACAGGTAAATTAGCGCATGCGACAACAATTTAAAATTTACCAACGGATCATCCATCACCTGAGAAAAACTTTTTGGCTCCAAATATCAACTCCATATTTTTAACCCATGCATCATCATGATGTGTCTCCAGCACAGGTAAAAAAATACAAGGATTACATATGTCAAAATTAGGGTATGTCTCACAGCGTCACCCATGTTTTGACTCAACGGTATACAAAATTAGGGTACATCTATAACATAAACATATTTGCATACAACTACTACTTTTTATTTGGAGTACATATGGCATTAAATATTAGGGCATTTAAATTTTAATAATCTTCAAATGATGGCTAGGAAAGAATTAGTTAAAGGACTTTCATATCTTAAGGAGTCAAAATATTTTTGTGAGCCATGTGTAATAGCCAAACACCATAGATAGTATTTTGAATCAGAAAATGCTTGAAGATCCAATAGACCTTTGCAATTGGTTCATTCATACATTTGTGGGCCTATGTCTATTCAATATTATACTCAGGATAAATACTACATCACATTCATTGATGATTACAATAGAAAGATATAGATCTACCTAATTAAATATAAGTGGCAAGCCCTTGATAAGTTCAAATAATTCATGGCACTTGTTGAAAGAGAAAGTGGCTATAAAATATCCACCTTAATATCAAATAATGGTGGAGAATATGTCTCCAATGAATTCTTCAATTTTTGTAAGTACCATGGGATAAGGAGGCAATTCACAACCCCTTATACCCTGCAACAAAATGGAGTAGCTGAGAGGATGAATTAAACAATAACAAATAGGGAAAAATCAATGTTACATGCTACAACATTGCCTAACTCATTTTGGGGAGAAGTTGTTCTTACTGTTGCATACTTGACTAATAGGTCCTACACAAAGGCCTTACATGAAAGAACACCTGAAGAAGCATGGAGTGTAAGGATTCCCTATGTGGGCCATTTGAGAGTCTTTGTATGTGATACCTATGATCATATTCCTCATAAGAAAAGGAATAATTTTGATGAAAAGAGCCAAAAATACATCTTTGTTGGTATAGTGATAGTACCAATGCATATAAGTTATATGAGCTTATTTCCAAAAGAATCATTCTATCTAGGGATATTACCTTTCATGAGTACCTCCCATATAATCCTCCTCCTATGACCTCCAATTTTTGAATTAAATAATGAAACAATTGCTCCCTTGATGCAAACAATATCATCAAGTCCTTCCTCTTCACTCATAAATCAAGATATTCCTCCACATGAAGAACTTCCTATAAATGATCCATATCCACAATATCCTTCTACTCCTCCATCAAATTATCAATCCATATCATTCAAACATTTACCTAAGTGGGTCCAAGACACCATAGATGAAGCCCAAAGTCATTTTCCAAATTATATTGGTAAAAGGCCTTCATCCCTAAGACACCAAGTAAATTATGCCCTCATGGAAAAATTCCTTAACCAACCTAAACCTTCTAATGTCAAATAAGCACTTGATGATTCTAAATGGGTTCTTGCCATGGATCAAGAATTGGATTCCATTGAGAGGAATCATACTTGGGAGTTGATCGATTTACCTCAAGGTAAATATACCATTGGAACAAAATGAGTATACAAGGCAAAGTACAAATCAAATGACTCACTAGATCTCTAAAAGGCTTACCTAGTAGCTCAAGGCTATAAGAAACAAGATGGAATTTATTATAGGAAGAATTTTGCTCCTATTGCAAATATGACTACAATCAGGATAGTTATTGCTATGGCAGCTCAAACGCATTGGCCTATATATCAAATGGATGTCAAAAGTGTATTTCTCAATGGTCACTTGAAGGAGGAAGTGTATGTGAAACAACCACCAGGTTACACAGTTGAAGGTCAAGAAAAAAAGGTCCTCAAGTTGAAGAAAGCTCTATATGGGTTGAAGAAATCACCTCGATCTTGGTATACAAAGATTGACTTCTATTTCATCAACTTTGATTTCACCAGTTCTGTAGCAAAATCTACTCTCTATGTGAAACATTAGATGAACTGCATCATTTTAGTTACATTGTATGTGGATGATCTTCTCATTACAGGTGATGACACAGAAGGAATAAGGTTGCTCAAGGAGGAGCGATGCAAGAATTTTGAGATAACAGATTTAGGCCTCCTCCACTATTGCTTAGGCATAAAGGTATAGAAACAACCTAGTAAGATTTTTATCTCATAGGCTAAATATATTCAGTCTATTTTGGAGAGGTTTTGTATGGAGGAGCATAAGCCCTCCATTACTTCCATGGAAACCAGGTTGAAATTGATTAATAATGATGATGAATAAAGGGTTTATGGCACCCTTTATAGGCATCTAGTTTGAATTTTGATCTACTTAACTTCAACTAGACCTGATATTACGTATTCAATTGGTATTATTTCTAAATTCATGCAGGATCCTAAGAAGAGACATTGGATAGTTGCTAAGAGGATTATGAGATTCCTCAAGGCCACACGTCATCATGACCTCATGTATACATCATGTGATTATTTTTCATTGATTGGCTACACAAATTCAGATTGGGCTAGTTGTCATGAAACTAGAAGATCCACTTTAGGTTATTACTTTCAATTGGTCCAAGGCTCTATTTCATGGAGCACAAAGAAGCAAAACATAATATCATTATATTCAGCAAAGGATGAATATAGAGCAGTAGTTAAGGCAACTAAATAGGCTATTTGGTTGAGGTAATTACTTCAAGACATTGGACTATTCATAAATGGTCCAACTTACATATATTGTGACAATCAAAGTACCATCAAGATGACAAAGAATCCAGTTTTCCATGCCAGAACAAATCACATTGAGATCCATCATCACTTCATTAGATAAATGGTCCAAGAAGATATTATATGCATTGATTATGTACCAACTCAATATCAAGTGGCTGACATCTTCACCAAGTCACTTGGTCAAGACAATTTTTCTTAGTTTAGAAAATTGCTCTATTTATGTAATAGAAATCAAAATTAAGGGAGAATTTTATCTAATGTTGACTTTTTTTATATAGTTAGGATAGTGCACATTAAGGACGAATGTTAGAATATTATGTAATGTGCACTATACCTTACTCTTCTTATGCCACTTGTCCTATTTTTAGTTTGAGTTGGAGTGGTGTCTTCTACAAGACACTTGGAGTGGAGCTTATGACACTTGTCATATCTCCCTCATAGGCTTCATGCCTATATATTGTACCATTTTTGTAAATATAATTACGCCTTATTATTCGGTCCCAACAATGTGTTATTTAAGATTTCTCTTTGGCATTAATATCTCTCTTAAGGTTATGAGAAACTAGGTTATGGAAAGACTTCAAAAATAATTACTACTTAGCCACCTTGATTTCTTTCCTTAGCAGGAAGAATTCAAGTTGTAAATAAAATTATGGAAAATTCTCATGTTTATTACTCCTCTTGTTGGATGACCCCCAAGGTAGCCTATAACAAATAAAATTAAGCCATTCATAAATTTTTGTGGATCAAATGAGATGGGAAGGTGGGAATGACACCCATATCTTGGAAAATTTGTACTCAACCTAAGGCTTTAGGAGGTCTACGTATCATTCATCCTCTTATCCAAAGAAAAATTTTACCTACAAAATAGTTTGCTAGAGCCATCATTGGTAATGAAAATTTGAAACACCTATTTTGTTATAGAATATCTCTAGCTACTCACAAAGCTAAATATAAATAAATACCTTGGGAGGATAAGGTCCTTAATACACCTTACTTTATGAGTAAAGGATCTATTCTAGTTACCTAAAACTAGAGAAGCTTGGAGATCAGTTTCTCATTTATTAGCTTGGAAGTCAAGCTCCTTGATACATGGTCTGAGAATCAATCTAAACAATCTTTGGTGGAATAAAATTATCCTTCATAATGATAAAATTTTAGCTTTATGCAGTGCTATTCATGGTCTAGCTTTTTTGAAGAAATTAATTTAATAGAATTAAAGATATCTAAGATCCAAGTAGTTGCTGAGTTCTCACCTCAAACCAGATCTACAATTATTGCCCCTTCCTTCTAGGTTCAAATAGTATTATGGTTGAGTTGTGGCTTCCATTCCTTTTGAGGTCCTTATAATGCTAGGGATAATTTTCCACAATATATGAAATGATTGTAGATGTCTTAATGGTCATAGAATATCTTCTATTACTTCTAGTTGGATATTTGTGTCCTCCTTATTTATACTTTAAGCTCAATGTCAAGTGGTAAATAAATTTTACCAATGCCCAATGGTATTATCTTGCTACTCAAATTTAGAAAGTTCATGTTGAATCCAAAACTCAACTTTTTGGAAGGTGGATTTGGCACCAAAAACTTACAACTTCTAAATTTTTGGCCTTGATTTTACATATTTCTCTTCAATGCAATTTTTGTAATGATTTAGAAACTTTTATTCACTTGTTTTTTTTTCTGACATAGCTAAACAATTTTGGGATGTCTTCTGCACTTTTATTTTTCCTCTTTGACTAGATCTTGGAAGCTTTCTCTACTTAGTTTTTCTAAGTTGGATGATTGTAGGTTCATAATTCTCAAGCACATTTGGAAGTATATATGCAAAAATGTGTTTACTAGATCTACTCCTCCATGGGATATAGTTTTAGTAGAATTCACCTTTGATATTTGGTTACATCTGAGACATTCATTCCCAAGTGTATGGGACTTCTAGCTCACCTTGAGTTGTTGTAAATAAAATTCATATTTTTTCTCATATGGTTCAGGATCTTTAGAAGGTCCAATAGGAAACTAAAAAGAAAGTAGTTAACAATGAAGACTTCAAGTTTTGATTACTTCTATTTATTCTTTGAATAATTCAAAATATATCATGAAAGACACACCCATAATTTCCCCATATAACAAGCTCTCCCACAAATGAGTATAAATATCTAGATATTGCAACAGTAAATAGCTATAGTCTTTGTTGCTATTAGCTTCTATTTTTATATATATAGTTATGGATTCTTTACTCCTTATCCACCTCATTTTGTTTTTAGTTGATGGAGTGTTATTTCCATATGATTCAAATGTTCTAGTTAATAAATTAATATAATCTAGCATTTTCTTAAAAAAATTCATGTTACTTATCCTGTTAAGATAATTTCAAGTATTTGAATGTTGATTCCCCTCTCAAAATGGCATTAAATATCATATATTTTAGTAGATATACATTAATTACAAATTATAGAAAAATGTCTATCATGATGCAATGATAATAGTATTAGGTGTTCCTTGCAGAGACCTAAATTCAATTTACAAAGAAGTTAGGTCCTATGCACCCTAGCTATATAGTTCTAGTATTATTGTATATTTCAATATAATAATAATATTAACAAATTGCTATATTGACTTTTTGTACTGGCCGACAACATAACAATATGGGGTTTGGTTTTTTTTCTGGATGTCCAAAGTTTAAACTATGACATGTGTGTGTGATTGTGTGTTAGTTCCCTATTAATAAGTTTAGCTCTAAATTCATGTTTGTAATGGGAATGCTCAGCCATAAGTATTGGTTGTAGGAGTTTTCACACAAATAAATCATTAAAAGAATAACCAACCACCATAAACAAGTTTATAATTAAATATAAAGTAAAAATATTGTTGCTCTTGCCATTTTCATATCATAATTTTTTAAAATTGTGTAGTTTAGAATCATATTTTTATTATTTTGTAATTAAGAATTATATAATTTAAATAGATTTAAAAATCAGATTTTAAAGTTTCAAATAAAAAATATAAAATTTAAATCCAATGAAAATAAAATTATACATCATATTTTTATTATAAAAAGAATACATCATGCCTAAACCTATGATTCTACATTATGTACACGAGAGCTAAAGTTGGAACCACCACGAAAACCAATGTTTGAACCATTGATAATTATACACGTACACCATATCAAAATATGGGGAATGAGCTATTATTTATAATATACACGAGAACCCAAACTAAATCGAACTATCCCACCAAAATGTATACCTCAATTTTAATTATATATATATATATATATATATATATATATATATATATATATAATAAATTACTTTTCCTATGAGGATCCTATGGGAGGTTGTTAGAAGTTATCATGTTATGTTCCTCAACCATTTTAGGAGAGAGAGGCATACAAAATTTCTTATGTTGATATGTCATTCACTAAAAAAATCTATATCTGATGTCTAGAACTGTAAGGGCCTGAATCAATTGTACTAAGGCTTAATTATTTTAATTCTTAAATTTATGGCTGCTAAAAATGGTATTGACATGGCTGAGATCATAAAATTTTTTGAGATTAACCCACTGGTTTCACCGATACTCCTGGTTCCAAAGCTTCTCTATCCGCCCATGAGATCTCTAGTGGATCTGATTTCTTCCTGAACCTAGGAACTTGGCTTATGCGTCAAGCTAGAGAATTATTTGTTTCCTCCTTTGGAGTGCACAATGGGAATTTTACCTATCCCATGGAGTCTAGGGTGGCCAAATAAAATTATGAGAGTTGGAATTTATGAGAGCTTTCAGTCACCTACACTGGAGTCAGGGGTAGTAAAAAGCACCACTCGTTAGGCTTGAGAATTATTTATTTCCTCCTTTGGAGTGCATAGTGGAAATTTTAGCTGGCCCATGGAGTCTAGGGTGGCCAACTCAAATGATGGGATTTGGTATTTAGGAGGTCTTTTAGTCACCTCGACTGGATTTAGGGGCAGTAAAATGTGTCCCTCCTCAATATTGTCGAAGAAGATTTTAAAGGAAGTTTCTAGTTGTAAGAATCCTTTTTTTTTATAGAGCTCTTTCAAGAAGGAGACATAAGTGTTATACTAGAATAACTTTATGAATAGCGCCAAGAATAAATCCTTTCTGCTTCAGTCAATCAAGTTCATTGAAGATAAGCAGAAATCAATGCTAGGCACTCTTAAAATTGTAGTTGACTTCATAGAGGATGTGAACATATGGATGGATATTTTCCTAGATTTTTTTGCTTGGGGCGTGAACGTGGGAATGAATGTTAGGATAGTTCTAAGATTCTACCCTGAGTACGTTTTCAGTTTGTCCATGGGAAGGTCTCATTTTTTCCATATTGTTCCAAGTTTACAGATTTTGGGATTTTTTTTTTGGTCCTTCTTGGACTTTTATTCATTTTTATTTCGTTGATAATTTTTGTAATAGATTAGTTACATCCTGTGAGACTCAGCATCCAATTTAATTTGAAAAAAATATTCTAGATAGTGAAAGCTGACTAAGAAGATTTTGTAGATGATTTGTATATTTAATATGATGTATATATGAATATATCTTATTTTCACAAGTTGTGTTGTGACTAGAAGCTGAGCAAGCACATGGATGAAATAAAATCAAACAAAAATAAAAAACAACATTAAATATCATACATGCAAAGACAAGAGAGCACAAAACATTTAACGTGGTTCGACTATGCCTACTCCACAAAATAGAGGGATTCTTTTTCTATTATGGTGCTAGACTTTTTGTCAAACACTTCACAGTTACAAATGAGACACAACAACTCACTAATCTCACTGCCCATCATCCTATGATAAATCTATCTCTGCTTCATCTCTCACATAGAAACAACACTATGCTTCCAACTCTATTTGCATAGCCACATGGTGAAGAAATACTTACACACAATATCTCTATTAAATTATTTTCACAATCAGCAGAGGAGAAGGATCACACTTGAGCAAATAGTAGAGAACATAGCTCATCACAGTTTGTCTCACACCCAGCTTCAAATCCTGAGCAATGTGCAAAAATTTCACCTATTTCTATAGATCTGTCTAGATGCAAATAAAAACACCAGTCCACCTATATGCGACTCGGTTCTTAAGCACCTATAGGGTAAGAAAAACCTTCCCCTATTTTTATCAAAATCTACAAGATCCTAGTAAAATCTATTTCCTACAAGTAAGTGTAGTCACCAATCAGTCATTAAAGAAAACTGTCCATACACCTGCAAATGGCACTCCGGCCAATCTCCAATGCAGCAACCAATTGGCAGACCGGGCAGTTTGAACTGACAATCATTAATGAGCAGCCAGCTACCTTGTTTTGACTCCACAAACCTTAACAACCTCCCACTTGGAGTCACAAACCTGGCTACAATCCCGCAGCCCCTATGGAAGGTGTCCAATATGAACTCATTCCCTGAGTCCAACAGAAGTTGAGCAAAAGCTCAACTTCTCCCGTGTTACAACCTTAGTAAGCATATCAGCAAAGTTTTGGGAAGTGTGGATCTTACCCAAACGCACCGAACCATCCTCCAATGTTGAGCGGATGAAGTGGTATCTCAACCTGATATGTTTTGTCCTTGAGTGATAGGCGGAGTTCTTAGCCAGGTGTATGGCACTCTGACTATCACTCCAAAGCTTCCCGTCTCTAGGCTCCTTTCCCAACTCACTCATCAATCTCTCCAGCCAGATGAACTCCTTGGCACCCTCTATGATGGCAATGTACTCTGCCTCCATAGTAGAAAGAGCAACAACTCGTTGTAACTTGGATATCCAACTCACCGTTGTGCCCCCAACGGTGAATATATACCCTGTGGTGCTCCTCCCTCCATCCAAATCACCTGCCATATCCGAGTCCACATAGCCCTGTAGATCAACATTGGAACCTCCAAAGTGCAAACAAGCTTTAGAGGTCCCCCTCAAGTACCGAAGTATCCACTTCACTGCATGCCAATGCGATCTACCTGGATTACTCATATACCTGCTCACAACTCCCACTGCTTGAGCAATATCCGGTCTAGTGCATATCATGGCATACATCAAACTCCCAACCACTGAAGCATATGGAACTCTCTTCATGTAATCGAGTTCCACCTGTGTCTTGGGGTAATATTTCTTTGAGAGCTTGAAGTGCTTTGCAAGAGGTTGGGCAACTGGTTTTGCATCATGCATAGAAAACCTCTTAAGCACTTTTTCGATATACCTTTCTTGTGACAACTCAAGAGTACGCAGCTTCCTGTCACGAAAAATAGTCATGCCTAGGATTTGCTTGGCTGGTCCCAAATCCTTCATAGCAAATGTGTGAGACAATTTTCTTTTTAATTCTTTGATATCCTGCATGTTAGAACCCGCTACAAGCATATCATCCACATACAACAAGAGAATAAGAAAATTGCCATTTTTGGTTTGCTTGTAATATACACAATGGTCACTATGGCATCTATTAAAATTATGCTCAGCCATAAAACTATCAAATTTAAGATACCATTGCCTTGGAGCTTGTTTCAAACCATACAAGCTCTTCTTAAGTTTGCACACAAGACTCTTCTTACCTTTTACCTCAAACCCCTCCGGTTGGTGCATGTAGATCTCCTCCTCCAAGTCCCCATGAAGGAAAGTGGTCTTGACATCTAATTGCTCTAGATGAAGATTTTCTATAGCCACTATGCTAAGAATGGCACGTATAGAAGTCATTTTCACAACCGGGGAGAAGATGTCTTCATAATCAATACCTTTGCATTGTGCAAACCCCTTTACCACAAGTCTAGCCTTGTACCTCTTGTGACCATCAATCTCATCTTTGACTCTATACACCCATTTACAATGCAAAGCTCTCTTGCCTTTGGGAAGTTCAACCAAATCCCAAGTTTGGTTATGAGTTAAGGAGTCCATCTCCTCTTTCATAGCAAGCTCCCACTTGCTCCTAGTTTCCAATTGCAAAGCCTCATGAAGACATTCGGGCTCACCTGCATCAGTGTATAGAATGTAATGCAAAGAAGGAGAATACTTATTTGGTGCTCTTCTTACCCGAGTAGATCTCCAACCTTCCGGTATTAGTGGTGGTGGGGGTGTTTGAGGTGTTTCATTCTCAACTTGCTCATTCATTTGGTCACCATGCTCTTCAACATGTGCACCATGATCATCATCTTGTACACCATGATCATGAGCATGTACATTAGGTTGCACTTTAGTACCATGCTCAAGAGAATCATCCAACTCTACATAATCAGGCTGATTTTCTTTTTCTTGCACATGCCTATCCTTGTACAACCTGTTTTCATTGAAAATCACATCCCTACTTCTTATGATTTTCCGGCCAACATTGTCCCATAGTCTATACCCCAAACCATCAACACCATAACCAAGAAAATAGCATTTCTTAGATTTTGCATCAAGTTTCTTTCTGTTTTCTTTATCAATGTGTACATAAGCTTCACATCCAAACACTTTAAGAAAAGAGTAGTTGATAGGTTTACCTGACCATGCCTCCTCTGGAATGCCACCATCCAAGGTTGTAGAAGGTCCTCTATTGATCAAATATACAACTGTATCTACTGCATTTACCCAAGTAAATAATGGCAGCCCTGCATGCAATCTCATAGCTCTAGCTCGCTCCATTATTGTCCTGTTCATCCTTTCTGAGACTCCATTTTCCTGTGGTGTCCTAGGAGTAACTTTTATCCTTCTTATTCCATTCCTTGCACAATAATCATCAAACTCATTGCTGCAATATTCACCACCATTGTCGGATTTAAGGCATTTCAACTTCTTGTCGGTTTCATTTTCCACTAATGCTTTCCATTTTTTGAAAATGTCAAAAACATCAGATTTGTTTGCCATAGTATAAACCCAAGTTTTCCTTGTAGCATCATCTATGAAGGTAACATAAAACTTGGAGCCACCAAGAGACATTACCTGTGAGGGACCCCACACATCAGAATGAACGAGCTCAAGCTTCTCCTTTTTCTTCTCTCCTCCAACCTTCAAGAATCTAACTCTCTTTTGCTTTCCATAAACGCAACCTTCACAAAAGCCCAAATTCACATCCTTAAGCTTTGGCAAAAGCTTCCTTGAGTGAAGAATTTGCATTCCTTTTTCACTCATGTGACCCAACCGCAAGTGCCAAGTCTTTGCATCCTCATGTGCAACATAATCCATTGTGCAATTTAATTGGTTGGAAAGCATGTACAAAGTTCCAACCATTTTTCCCTTTGCAATAACCATGGATCCCTTTGTCACTTTCCATGTATGGTCACCAAAAGATGTGGTATAACCTTCATTGTCAAGAACACTAATAGAAAGAAGATTTCTCTTAAGTTTGGGAATATGTCTAACATTGTTAAGCTCCCATTTTGTTCCATTTGGCAATTTGATCATTACCTTGCCCATGCCAACAATGTCACATGGGTGATCATCACCCAATAAAACCTGTCCATAGTTGCCTTGAACATAATCACAAAAATACTCCCTATGGCAAGTAGCATGATAAGAAGCACCAGAGTCAACAACCCAATCATCATCACTCTTACAAGCGGAAAGTATCAAAGCATCTTGCAAAATGTCACCTGCAATGTTAGCTTCCTGAGTTTCAGTTTTGTTGTTATTAGTCTTGCCTTCCTTCTTTCTTTCCCAGCAGTTCTTCTTGTAATGCCCGGTCTTCCCACAATGCCAGCACTCAACTTTACCTTTACCTTTGCTCTTTGATCTACCCCTTGATTTGCTTCTAGTTTGACTCTTGCCTCTTTCTTTCTTCCTACCTCTATTTTTAGTAGTTAATGCAGCCCCTGAAGATGAAGACTCTCCTGAGGATTTCCTCCTCATGTCCTCACTAAGAATAGTGCTAACAACATCTTCAAATACTAGGTGTCCTGAACTAGGTACAAAATTACTCACAACCATAACAACATTATTCCAACTATCTAGCAATGAACAAAGAAATAATAGAGCTCGAATTTCATCCTCAAATTCAATTCCTACTGATAACAATTGACCAATAGAAGCATTAAACTCATTCAAATGATCCTGGATAGATGAACCTTCAACCAATTTCATATTAAAGAGCTTTTTCATGAGAAATACCTTGTTTGTTGCAGAGGGTTTCTCATATAATTTAGCCAGGGCATCCATAACTCCTTTGGTGGTGTTTTGAGATGAAACATTGTGTGCAACTGAATCAGCAAGACTCAGCCTAACAATTCCCAAGGCTCTCCTATCAAGCAATTCCTAATTTTCATCATACATATCATCTGGCTGCCCTTTTTCTTTGCCCTTGAGTGCTAGATACAAATCTTCCTTCTGGTAAAGATAATCTTCAATCCTTTGTTTCCATAGACCAAAATTTTGCCCAACAAATTTTTCTACCTTGAACTTTGATTCTCCAGCCATTGCTCCCACTCAATGAGAGATCTCTCTTAGAGTGTATCCAAGAATAACTAGCTCTGATACCAGTTGTTGAGATTAACAGCTGAGCAAATTCATGGATGAAAGAAAATTCAAACAAAAACAAAAAACAACATTAAATATCATGCATGCAAGAACAAGAGGGCACAAAGCATTTAACGTGGTTCGGCTATGCCTACTCCACAAAACAAAGGGTTTCTTTTCTATTATGGTGTTGGACATTTTGTCAAACACTTCACAGTTACAAATGAGATACAACAGCTCACTAATCTCACTGCCCACCGTCCTATGATAAATCTACCTCTGCTTTAGCTCTCACATAGAAAAATCACCGTGCTTTCAGCTCTATTTGTGTAGCCACACGATGAATAAATACTTACACGCAATAGCTCTATTCACATCTTCTCACAATCAACAAAGAAGAAGGATCACACCCTCAATGTTACATCTGCAGTTGCACTTATTACTTCCCCCACTTACATGCAATAGCTCTATTCACATCTTCTCACAATTAGCAGAGGAGAAGGATCGCACCTGAGCAAATAGTAGAGAACACAACTCATCATAGTTTGTCTCACACCCAGCTTCAAATCCTGAGCAAGGCACCAAACTTTCCCCTATTTCTGCAGATCTCTCTAGATGCAAATAAAAACACCAATCCGCCTATACGCGACTCAGTTCTTAAGCACCTATAGGGTGAGAACAACCTTCCCCTATTTTGATCGACAGCTACAAGATCCCACTAAAATCAGTTTTCCCGGGTAAGTGTAGTCACCAATCAGTCATAAAGACAACTGTCCATACACCTACAAATAGCACTCCGACCAATCTCCAATGCACCAACCAATTGGCAGACCAGGCAGTTTGAACTGACAAACATTAATGAGCAGCCAGCTACCTTGTTTTGACTCCACAAACCTTAACAAGCAGCACCAACAAAACTCAATCAACTTAGTTGTTAATGTAACAACTAGTGCATCCACATCTCGAGTGTTTATCATTTGAAGAAGCCATAGCCAGATATCACTTTATTGAGATGCTTGGAGATGGCTCATTCGGATGCTTTTGGAAGGCCATAAACACACAAACCTATCAAACAGTGGCAGTGAAACAAACTCGCATGAGCCATGATCCTTGCAAAAAATATTTTTTCGAAGAGGAAGCAAGGCATTTGTGCGCACTGCAACACCCAAACGTCGTGCGGTTGTGCGACGCTTACGAACAAGGCCACGTTTATTTGGTGTTTAAATACATGGAATCCGACTTATACATGTTTATCTCAAGTAAGACCTATCCATGCTCCGAGACAACCGTCCGTAGACTTTGTTTTCAGCTTCTGAAAGGGCTTGCATTCATGCATGAACAGGGGTATTGCCACCGCGATCTCAAGCCTGAAAATCTGCTCATCACCAACGACGTTCTCAAAATTGCAGACCTTGGGCTTGCAATTAACATTTGGGAAAGCAAGGCACGAGGAGAGACATTGAAATCATACGCTGCGACGAGCTTTTACAGAGCGCCGGAGCTTCTGCTTCAATCGTCCCCTTATAACTGTGCTGTTGATATGTGGTCTGTGGTCGTTATCATGGCAGAACTTTTTGCCCATTGCCCTCTTTTTCCTGGATCGAATGCGAGAGACATGATTTGTAAGATATGCAGTGCGATAGGGTGCCCTAATGGCCGGACATGGCCTGAAGGACTAACACTTGTATCTCAGATTGGTTTCAGATTCCCGCCAGAGTTTTATGGCGTTAGTTGTTTGAAATTACGAGGAATAATAGCAAGTGCGAGTGACGAAGCCATCGACCTCATAAAATGGTTGTGCTCGTGGAATCCCAAGCGCAGACCTACTGCAAAACAAGCCCTTCGCCACCCATTTTTCCGGACTTGTTACTTCAACAGAGCAACAACAGAGTGAAGGTAAGTGTTACTTCAATAGAGCAACAACAGAGTGAAGGTAAGTGAAGAAAAACGAAAGAAAACTGGTCTTGAGTCTTTTAAAGAAAAGCAACTTTGTAATGTGAATATCGCATAAATTTGTAACATGTTTGAGACATGGTAAGTCCATCTTAATTATACAAAAGCTTTTATGTTTCAGCATGGTTGTTAAATATAGACTTGTATAATATATAAAATTTTAGATACAAAGCAAATTTAAAAATTTATTTAAAAATCCACCTATTTGATTTGTAAATAATGAAAAGAAGTATAAAAGAATTATATAATATGATTAAATTATATAATGCAACATACATTGGAAAGAAGTATATTATGTGACGAGATTGGAAAGAAGATATAATGTTCTATAAAAGTATATAATAAAGAGACTATAAAATTATTATCTTTAAATTTTCGTATGTTACCTAGGTGTTGTAGGTGAGTTGGAGAGGAGAGGGCAATCTTCCGAGGGAGGTTCGAATCTCCACCCTACCAAACAGTTGAATTGGGTATTCGAAATCCTTTTGATAATGTTGGTGCGGGCAGGGCTGGGTGCGACCCCGGGTGATTTTGGCGGTGTAGAACTCCCTGTTCGTGGTCTCTTAGACCAAGGCGGCCCCGAAGGGGTTTTTCGCTTTAAAATTTAAAAAAAAAAAAAAAATCGTATGTTAAAAATTATATATTATTATAAATATAATAAATCTTTTACTTTTTATGAGCTAACTTTATATTATTTATTGTGATAAATATGCAAACATAAGATGCTTAATTAATAGTTTTTTTATTTCAACGAAATAATTATTAATAAATATATTTTATAATATTTTTATGATATAGAAATTATATAAAAAATAAAACTAAAGAAACATAAAATTTAAGAAACATGTCTTTAAGTTCTTCTAAAGATTTGATAGATGTAATGAAAATACTTTTGGATGCTAATTAATTAGGATGCTAAAAAGTTGAAGAGGGTAGTTAAAATGTATATACCTTTAATGCAATTGGTATGAATGATGCCAACTTACATATTGTATGATCAATGTTATGTTATAATCATATTTTAAAAATTATTATTAAATAAATATAATATTAGGTTATTGGATTTTATTTTATTTATTCTTCAAATGATCCTTAATTATTTCCTCAGTAAATTTTTCATTCATGAGCAAGTTTGTGTCTTTTATCACACAATTTTGCTTGATAATATTCTTATATTATTTTCTCTCAAAACTTCTTTTATCTCTCTTAATTCCATGCCACTTCTTTTCAAATTAAATATGTCCCATATTGATAGTCATGCCTGCTACTGCCACGTAGAGCATATTTGGAATAGATTTCCTAGACCAATTAGTAATATTAACTGAATCAAATATTTTGAAACAACTATTTCCAATATGGTTTCATTCCTTATATGGTATGGGTACTCTATTTCTAGGAGGAATAATATTCAAGAGAGTCACCTTCATAAGGAGATCTCTCATCTTTATTCCATACTTATGAAATACCCTACTAACACTATTGTTCAATGTGATCTAGCTAATATTGAAAATCAGGTCAGAGTTTATGAGTTTTACCATGCTAGAGGGGAGCATGTTAGATCTCACCTCAATTGGATCTCCCAGGAAGACAAGGAAACTAATTTTTTTGTTAACTATGTTAGACATAAGAATATTTCTAAAAGGATCACTGAGTTTCAGGACCCTTCAACTCATTCTCATTTTTATTCTAAAGAGATCATGAATCATTTTGTAGCTCATTTCTCTCAATATTTTACAATTGAGTCAAGGGATGACATCTAATGTATCTAATATAATATTTATAGGAACATTTTCCATCCCTAGTAAACACCATTATTCAAGATCAACTTGAATATCCTCTTTCTAAGAAAGATCCGTAAATTGCTATTTTTCCATAAAGAGTGATAAAGCTCCTAGCTTAAATTGTCTTCCAATGGAGTTTTATAAAATAAATTAGCATATTCTTTCCTCTGATCTTCATCATGTTTACCTCAAAGCTCTCCATAATAGTTCTCTCATAGCTTATATCAATGCAAGGCTTATCAAGATAATTTTCAAAGATGTGGCTCATAATCAAATCTCCAATTAGAGACCTATTACCCTCAATGTCTTGTACAAGATCATAGCTAAAGATACATCTTTAAAAATTAAAATTGTTGCGCAAGTGATTGTTCATCCTGAACAATCTACTTTTCTTAAAGATCATTATATTTTAGATAAACTTATTATGGCATGGAAAACTTCACAATGGGCTATCAACTCCAATCAATATGCCCTCTCGGTTATTTTATATTATGTTAAAATAAATAGGATTTTATTCTTAGTATGCTTTCTTGGGTTGGTTTTGGTCCAAAATTCTATAATAAAATTGGAATGCTCTTTGGTGATGCTTCAGCTTGTGTTCAGGTTAATAAAGCTCCTTCTCCCTCCTTCCCTCTTCAATTATCTATCAGATAGGGTTACCCTTTTTCTATTTTTTATATATTTTGATTGTCATTGCTCTTAGTTATCTTCTTCATAAAGATCATTCAAATGATATCATTTGGGATATTGAGATTCTTGAGGATAAGCATGCTCTTAACTCACATTTTGTTGATGATTCCCTTATTTTTCTTTAAAATACCCAAAAAGAGGTGGAAATGGCTAAAGATATTGTTCACCTATTTTGTGATATCTTTGGCTCTTGTATCAACGACTCTAAAACTAAAGTCTTCTATACCTCTTCCTCTCCTTGTGGATGTAACTTCTTAAGTAAGTGGAAGATTATCCCTCATGGTATGATTGTGTGTTATTTGGGAATTTCCTTTGGGATTAATATCTCTCTTAAGGACATGTGGAACTAGGTTATGGAAAAACTTCGAAAAAAATTATTGCTTACCCACCTTGATTTCTTTCCTTAGTAGGAAGAATTCAAGTTATGAATAAAATTATAGCAACCTCTCATGTTTATTACTCCTCTTGTTGGATGACCACCAAGGTAGCCTATAACAAATAAACTCAGGCCATTCATAATTTTTTATGGATCAAATAGGATGGGGATGTAGGAATGACACCAATATCTTAGATTTGTTTTATTTATTCTCCAAATGACCCTCCTAGTAATTATTTCCTTGAAAAATTCTCCATCCATGAGAAATTCCGTGTCTTTTATCACATAATTTTGTTTGATCACCTTCCTATATTATTTTCTATCAAAACTTCCTTTGTATCTATTAATTTCATGCCACTTATTTTCAAATTAAATATGTCCCACCTTGATAGTCATCCGTGCTATTGCCTCGTAGAGCATATATGAAATAGATTTCCTAGACCAACTGGTAATATTAACTAAATCAAATGGTTTGAAACAACTATTTCCAATATGGTTTCATTCCTTATATGATATGGGTCCTCTATTTCAAGGAGGAAAAATATTCAAGAAAGTCACCTTCATAAGGAGATCTCTCATCTGTGTTCCATACTTATGAAATACCCTACTAACACTATTTTTCAATGTGATCTAGCTAATATTGAAAATCAGGTTAGATTTTATGAGTTTTATCATGCTAGACGGGAGCATGTTAGATCTCACCTCAATTGGATCTCCCAGGAAGACAAGGAAACTAATTTATTTTTTTAACTACGTTAGACATAAGAATATTTCTAAAATGATCACTGAGTTTGAGGACCCTTCAACTCATTCTCATTTTGACTCTAAAGAGATCATGAATATTTTTGTAGCTCATTTCTCTCAATATTTTACAA
This sequence comes from Wollemia nobilis, assembly GCA_028583015.1. Lineage (NCBI taxonomy): Eukaryota > Viridiplantae > Streptophyta > Pinopsida > Araucariales > Araucariaceae > Wollemia > Wollemia nobilis. Next base: position 226,114 of record JAQPPZ010005339.1, read on the forward strand.
TTGAGTCAAGGGATGACATCTACTGTATCCAATGGAATATGTATAGGAACATATTCCATCCCTAGTAAACGCCATTATTCAAGATCAACTTGAATATCCTCTTTCTAAGAACGATTTGTAAATTGCTCTTTTTCTATAAATAGTTATAAAGCTCCTAGCTTAAATTGTATTCCAATGGAGTTTTATAAAATAAATTAGCATATTCTTTCCTCTGATCTTCATCATGTTTACCTCAAAGCGCTCCATAATAGTTCTCTCAGAGCTTATATCAATGCATGGCTTATCAAACTAATTCTCAAAGGTGTGACTCAAAACCAAATCTCCAATTAGAGACCTATTACCCTCCGCAATGTCTTGTACAAGATCATAGCTAAAGCTACAACTTTAAAAATTAAAATTGTTGCTCAAGTGATTGTTCATGTTCTTAAAGGTCATTATATTTTAGATAAACTTATGATGGTATGGAAAACTTCACAATGGGTTATCAACTCCAATGAAGATGCGCTCTTGGTTATGTTAGATTTTGACAAATATTATGATAAAATAAATAGGATTTTATTCTTAGTATGCTTTCTTGGGTTGGTTTTGGTCCAAAATTCTATAATCAAATTGGAATACTCTTTGGTGATGATTCAGCTTGTGTTTAGGTTAAATGAAGCTCTTTATCCATCCTTCCATCTTCAATAATCTATCAAACAGGGTTACCCCTTTGCTCTTTTTCATATGTTTTAATTGTCATTTCTCTTGGTTATCTTCTTCATAAAGCTCATTCAAATGACCTCATTTAATGTATTAATCTTATTGAGGATAAGCATCCTCTTAAATCATATTTTGTTGATGATTCCCTTATTTTTCTTCAAAATGCCCAACAAGATGTGGAAATGGATAAATATATTGTTCAACTATTTTATGATATATCTAGCTCTTGTATCAATGACTCTAAAACTAAAGTCTTCTATACCTCTTCCTCTCCTTGTGGATGTAACTCCTTAACTAAGTGGAATATTATCCCTCGTGGTATGATTGTGTGTTATTTGGAAATTCCCTTTGGGATTAATATCTCTCTTAAGGATACGTGGAACTGGGTTATGGAAAGACTTCAAAAAAAATTACTGCTTACCCACCTTGATTTATTTCCTTACAAGGAGGAATTCATGTTATGAATAAAATTATGGCAACCTCTCATGTTTATTACTCTTCTTGTTGGATGACCCCCAAGGTAGCCTATAAAAAATAAACTCAGGCCATTCATATTTTTTTTTGGATCAAATGGGATCAAGATATGCGAATGACACCCATGTCTTGGAAACTTTGTACTCAACCTAAGGCTTTAGGAGGTCTACCTACAAAATAGGTTGCTAGAGCCATAATTGGTAATAAAAATTAGAAACACCTATTTTATTATAGAATATATCTAGATACTCACAAAGCTAAATTGAACGAAATCCATTGGGAGGATAAGGTCCTTGATACACCTTACTTTATGGTTAAAGGATGTACTCCAGTTACCCAAAACTAGAAGGCTTGACAATCTATTTCTCATTTATTAGCTTAGAAGTCTGATACCTTAAGACATGGTCTAGTCATAACTATAAACAATCTTTGGTGGAATAAACTTATTCTCCATAATGATAAACCTTTAGCTTTATATAGTGTTATTCATGGTATAGATTTTTTTAAGAAATAAATTAATATAATTAAAGATATCTAGGATCCAAGTAGTTGCCCAATTCTTTCCTCAAACTAGATCTACAATTATTGCCTTTTCCCTCAATTCAATGAGTATTATGTCTTAGTTGTGATTTCCATCGCTTGTGAGGTCCTTATAAAACTAGGGATAATTACGCACAATATATGAAATGACTAGAGATGACTTAATGGCCATAGAATCTCTTTCATTACTTCTAGTTGGATATACACAAATATTTTGTGTCCTCCATTTTTAGACTTTAAGGTCAATATCAAGTGGTAAGTAAATTTTATCAATGCCCAATGGCAGTCTCTTGCTACTCATATTTAAAAATTCTTGTTAAATCCAAAACGCAACTTCTTGGATGGTGGATTTTGCATAAAAAATTCCAACTTCTAATAGTTTGGCCTTGATTTTACATATTTCTCCTCAATGCAATTTTTGTAATGATTTAGAAAATTTTATTCACTTGTTTTGGTTTTGTGACATAGCTAAATAATTTTGGGACATCTTCTACACTTTTCTTTTTTCCTCTTTGATTGGATCTTGGAAGCTTTCTCTACTTTGTTTTTCTTAGCTAGATTAGTATGTCAAACTTTGGGATGGTTGTAGGCTCATCCTTCTCAAGCACTTTTTGAAGTGCAGATGCAAAAAGGTGTTTACTATATCTACTCCTCCATGGGATATAGTTTTAGTAAACTTTAGCTTTGATATTTTGTTACATGTGAGACACATTCATTCCCAAGTCTATGGGACTTCCAACACACCTTGAGTTGTTATTGATAAACTTCATCATTTTTCTCATATGGTTCATGATCTTTAGAAGGTCCAATGGAAAACTAAAAATAAGGCAATTAACAATGATGAGTATGTTCAAATTTTGATTACTTCTATTTCTTATTTGAAGACTTGAAAAGATATCATGAAAGACACGCTCATAATTTTTCCAAATAATAAGATCTCCCATAGATGTGTGCTAATATATAGTATTTTGCAGTAAGATGTATCTATAGTCTTTATTGCTATTAGCTTCTATTCCCTTATATTTTTAGCTATGGATGCTTTACTCCTTATCCACCTCTTTTTTTTTAGCTGATAGAATGTTAGTTCCATATTATTGCAATGTTCCAGTTAATGAATTAATATAATCTAACTTTTTCTTTAAAAAATCATGTTATATATCCACATTAAGATAATTTCAAGTATTTAAATTTTGATTCCCCTCTCAAAAATGCATTAAATATCATATATTTTATTAAATATGATATACTTTAAGTAAAAATTATAGAAAAGTTTCTATGAGGATTCAATGATAATGGTATTAGGCATTCCTTGTAGAGACATAAATTTAAATTCTAACTCTTTGTACTAGGTGAAAATATAACAATATAGGATTTTGTTCTTTTTCTAAAGGTCCAAAGTTCAAATCATGGTATGTCTGTGGGGTTGTGTGTTAGTACCCTATTAATAAGTTTAGCTCTCAAGTCATGATTGTAATGTGAATTCACAGGCCTAAATATCATCTAAGTATCAGTTGTAGGATTTTTCACACTAACCAAACCTTAGAAAAATAACCAACCACCATAAAACAAGTTTATAATTAAACAAAAAATAAAAATATTATTGTTCTTACCATTTTCATAACATAATTTTTTAAAAATTTGTAATTAAGAATTATATTATTATTTTGTAATTAAGAACTATATAATTTAAATGAATTTAAAAGTCATATTTTAAAGCTTCAAAGAATAAATATAAAATTTAAATCCAATAAAAATAAAATTACATGTCATACATAGATACATTACAAAAAGTGCCTAAACCTATGATTCTAGGTGATGTGCACGGATAACTAAAATTTGAACCACCAAAAAAACCAATGTTCAAACCATTCATTATTATACACGTACACCATCTCAAAATATGGGGAACAAGCTATTGCTCATAATGTATATGAGAACTCAAACTATAGAGAATTAAACGCCCACACCTGGTTTAAATATTAAACTTCCCAAAAATCCAAAACACTAACTACTAAGTTGTCCCACTAAAACTTATAATTCAATTTCAATTAAATAAATAAATATATATATAATAAATTACGTCCTATGAGGATCCTTGTCTGAAGTTATCACGTTATATTCCTCAACCAGTTTAGGAGAGGGAGGCATATGAATGTGCCTGGGTGTTGAGCAAGGTGCAACGACAGTATTGTCATTATTTTCAACACAGTCAGATAGATCGGTTGATGTTGTGGACAGGAGTTCAGAGGTTATTTAGAGTATGTACAGTGATGTTAAATGCTTATGAGGATGTTTTTGATGTTTGGGTGAAGTTGTTACAGGTTTTTTGTGCAAAGTTGAAAAAATCGTCATGTTGTGGCTACTCCACAACATACCCCAAAATTGGGGACCCATATTTTTGCATATTTTCCAAGAAGACCAAAGTGGCCCATATGCTAAAGATCAAAGAAAAAGAAAAACACTGCAAAGAAAAAAAGTGTTGCGATATCGCGACATGTTGCATTTTCACGGTCAAAAGAGAAGAGAAAGAACAAGAAAGAAAAAGTGTCGCGGTATCGCGACATGTTGCATTTTCACGGCCAAAAGAGAAGAGAAAGAACAACAAAGAAAAAGTGTCGTGGCATCGCGATATGTTGCATTTTCGCGGCCAAAAGAGAAGAGAAAGAAAAAGAGAGAAAAAAGTATCACTATATTGCGACATGTTGCATTTTCGTGGTCCAAAGCGAAGAGAAAGAGCAAGGAGAAAAAAAGTGTCGCTATATCGCAACATGTTGCATTTTTGTGGTCCAAAGAAAATAGAAAGAGCAAGGAGAAAAAAGTGTCACGATATAGTGACATGTTGCATTTTCGCGGTCCAAAGCAAAGAGAAAGAGCAAGAAGGAAAAAGTGTCTCAATATCGCGACATGTAGCATTTTTACGACTCAAAAGGGCAGGCAGGCAGAGAAACAAAAGTGTCGTGATATCATGACATGTTGCATTTTTGTGACTCAAAAAGGGCAGGCAGGCAGAGAAACAAAAGTGTCGCGATATCACGACATGTTGCATTTTCACGACTCAAAAATGGTAGGCAGGCAGAGAAATAAAAGTTTCACGATATCATGACATGTTGCATTTTTGCCAAAGGAACAAAGTAGTTGACAGTGCATCTGATATTAGTGATGAACACCAGGATAGTGAAACTGAAGACTGCATATTGACATGGACCTATAAGGAATAAATTGAAGATTGAATAAGGTAATTTGTCACATAAGGACAAAATTCAATGAATAAGACAAAACATTATATAAGGAATCTTTAATAATTTGAAATCATCTAAGATGGTCGTTACACATGGAAAGAAGCGGACGCATGGCCATGTGGAGAAAAGAAAACGAAGGGCCACAAAATAGAAATGAAAATCCTTTTTGGAAACCAAAATATATGCATGCACAAGGAAAGGAGAAAATGAATAGTCATGGAAGGAGAAAATGAATAGTCGTGGAAGGAGAAAACAAATAGTCATGGAAGGAGAAACAAAAAAATTTAGATGTTTTAAATACGCCATTCAAAGAGGCCATAAGGTGTTGGTGCTCCTTTCTGTTGGTGTAGATAAATTAGGGGTTGGTGCTCCTTTCTGTTGGTGTAGATAAATCAGGGGTTGGTGCTCCTTCCAGTGGGTGCTGGTAAATTGATTGTAAATTTGATGCTTTGCAAAGGCTGTATTTGGATGGGAGTCCAAACAGTCATTTTGAGGATGTACCAAATCGGTAAACCTCGGTACGTCTTGTGTTGTGTGATTTTATATTTTTATACTTACTTTATTTGGTTTTAAGTTTTCATTGTTTCAAATTTAAGAGTTGAAGATTTAAGTTTTAAAAGATCTACACTGATTCACCCCCTCATCTCAGTGTCATTGTGATACTAACAATTGGTATTAGAGCGAGGTTTCTAAACAAGTTTAATCGACTAGGGTGATCTTGGAAGTGACACAATGGTAGGTGGTGAAGGCTTCTCATCAAACAAAGCACCATTGTTTTATGGAACTAATTACATATTTTGGAGACTCACGATGCAGACATATCTTTGTGCTTTGGGATACAACATTTGAGATTCAGTAGATAGTAGATACACAATACCCACAACTTCTCCAACTGATGCTGTCGGTAAGAAACTGTTTGAGAATGACTCAAAAGCAAAGAATGCTATCATGTGCGGATTAGTGGAGAATGAACTGGTAAATATTATGAGTTGTAAAATGGCAAAAGAAATATGGGACAAACTGAGGAGCATTCATGAAGGAGACATTAAGATCAATGAGGCCAAGTTACAAACACATCGAGCTCAGTTCGAAGTATTAAAGATGAATGACGATGAGAACATAGAGGCATATATGCTAAAAGTTAATGAAGTCATTAATGCGATTAGAGGACTCGACGAAGAAATAAAATATTTTGTCATCATGAAAAAGGTATTAAGATCTCTTCCCCAAAGATTTGATTCTAAATTTTTAGCTATAGAAGAATCTAAAGATCTAAATTATTTTAGTATGGATGAGATGCATGGTTCTTTGACTGCATATGAGATGAGAATAGGAAAATCTAAACCCACAGACAGAGAAGCTTCTTTTAAAGCCCATAAAAATATGAAAGCAAAACAAGAATCCAAGGAAGAAGAGACATCAGATGAAATGGAAGCAAACTTTGTTCAAAAACTAAAAAGGGAAAAAATAAAATACAAAGGAAAGTTATCGTTTAAATGTTTCAATTATGGAAGCGTTAGGAATTTTGCAGCTAAATGTCCACTTAATGAGAAGAACAAAAGTGATGAAGGATCACACCAAGAAAGAAGTTACTAGAAGAAAAAAATAAATTTTAGAAAAGGTAACTTCAAGAAGAAAAGTTTCATCTCCAAGAATGTCAGTTTATCAGAAGACAGCTGTAGTGAGGATTCTGAAAAGGAAATAGATGAAGCTCTTTTCATGGCACTCAAAGAAGAAAAATAGAAAAAGAACAAGAATGTGATGAAGAAGAATTTGATGCAGAAGTAAATTTGGAAGAGGAACTAATTGCAGCTCTGGATGAATTGAAGATAGAAAGAAAAAAGAATAAGAAAATTTCAAGAAATCTTGAGGATGCAAATGAAATCATAACCAGTTTGAAAGTACAGATAGAAGAATCCAAGAAAATATTTGAAGATCTCAAAGTGCAAATAACCATGAAAATAGATTATTGTAGCAAGCTAGAAGAAGAGACTGTCGGTTTAAGGATGCCGATAGAAGAGATGAATCACAAAATTATCACAAACGTGAAGAAAGTTCTATGAAGTTGGATAAGATCATAAATAACCAAAAGACTACAGGCATAAAAAAAAATTTGGGCTTTGACGAAGGAGAATCATCAAATGGATCAAAGGCCATAAATGAAGAATCCATAAAGAATGAAGATAAGAAATGAAAAATTGACTCATGCAAAAGAAAGCAATAATGCAAGGCACAAAAGGAGAATTGACAATGATGGATTCACCAATGTCACACATCAAAGAAGAAGAATATTTATGGCTCCTACGACAACATGGCAAAGACCATCACCCAGGTTCAATCATCTCTTTTCTAGTTACTGTTTTAAATGCAATGGTTATGGACATAAGATTTCAGATTGCAAGTATAATGTAGGACCAAGGAATTTTACTAGTAGAAATGTTTTTTCACCTTTGATGGATTATGTAGTAGAATGTTATAACTGTAATAATTTTGGGCACATTGGAAAAAATTATCAAAGTACATTTGCATCAAATCAATTTCAGGGATGAAAATTTCAACCAAATAGAATGATACAAAATAGAAAATTTCTCGAAAAACATGCACAAGCTACTGAAAAAGAAAATTCAAAACAAGAGCCCAAAATTGTAATCAAACCAGAGTGGAAAGAAAAAGAGCGATCTAAGGAAGAAAAGGAATCCCTGATCGTACAAATAGCATTTAAAGCACAGAATAAATATGCACCATGGATACTGGACAGTGGATGCTCCAGTCATATGATAGTTGACAAACAAAAATTTGAGAAGTTATAACAATATGAAGGTGGTTCAGTAAAATTTGGAAATAATGATGGAGCTAAGATAGTTGGCAAAGGTTCAGTTAAGATCAGTGACGGAAAAATCAAGTCAAAAGAAGTCTTTTTTGTGGTTGGTCTAAAGCATAACTTGTTGAGCATAATTCAGATTTGTGATAGAGGTCATGAAGTGATTTTTAAAAAGTAGGGTTGTGAAGTCAAAGAAGCAAACAGTGGAAATTTGATAGCAAATGGATCGAGGACATATAGCAACTTGTACACTCTCTCAAAGACTTTAGAAGAAACTTTCTTGATTGGACAGGAAGAAGAAAATTGGTTGTGGCACAAGAGGCTCGGTCATATCAGTTTTGACAATCTAGTAAAAATTAGCTCAAAAAAGGTAGGGAGAGATATTCCTACCATTGGAAAACCATCAAATAGCATTTGTGCTTCATGCTAAAAGGGGAAGCAAACTAGAGTCTCATTTAAAACAAAATAGTACTACACAAGCAAACCTTTGGAACTAATACATACTGATTTATGTCGACCCATGAGAACGCAAAGCATAAATGGTGACAAATATTTTATGTTGTGTATAGATGACTATTCCAGGATGACATGGGTACTATTTTTGAAGCATAAATCAAAATATTTTGATATGTTCAAGGTTTTCAAAAACCAAGTTGAGAATCAAACAGGAAAGAGGATTAAATGTGTAAGATCATACAGAGAAGGAGAGTTCATTTTAGAGGATTTTATAGAGTACTGTGAAAAATATGGTATTAGGAGACAGTTTTCAGCAGCCAAGACACCTCAACAGAATGGTGTGGTAGAAAGAAAGAACATGACAGTGCAGGAAATGGCACGGACTATGTTGACTAAGAGTAAAGTAGCAGATAAATTTTGGAAAGAGGCAGTCCATACTATGGTATACATCCAAAATAGGTGCATGTTGAGGATGCATGAAAGCAAAACTCCTTATGAGTTGTGGTTCGGTAAAAAGGCAATAGTAAGATACTTTAAATTTTTTGGCAACAAGTGTTACATCAAAATAACTAAAGAAAACCATGGTAAGTTTGAATATAGAGCTGATGAAGGTATTTTTCTTGGCTATTCATCAAAAAGCAAAGCTTACAAATGCTACAATAAGAGGCTAAGGAAAATTGTGGATAGTGTCGATATTAAAGTTAATGAAGGTAGGGAATGAGTAATTAGCTATGAAGAGAACTACCCAATTTATGAAGAGGTTATTGAAGGAGATGAGGAAAAGAAAACGGAAAAGAAACAAAAAATTAACTCAGATGATTCAAACAGTGATTCAGAAGTGGAAGAAAATAAGAAATTCAAAACATGCAGCTGGTAAAAAGATCATCCTAGAGAGAAAATAATTGGAGACCCCACAGTTGGTGTTCAGACAAGAATAAGAGTAGTAAGTAACTACTTTCTATTATCCAGCATTAAGCCCAAAAAATTTGCTAACGCAAGCAAAGATGAAAGTTGGATGAAGGCAATAAATTAAGAATTATATCAGATCGAGAAAAAAAAAACTTGGGAGTTAGTACCAAGACCTGCAAATAAAAATATAATCGGTACTAAATGGGTCTTTCGAAACAAATTGAATGAAGACGGACAGGTAGTCAGGAATAAAGCAATATTAGTATGTAAAGGCTATGCACAAGTTGAAGGTATTGACTTTGAGGAAACCTTTGCACCTATGGCTAGACTAGAGGCAATTAGAATGTTTTTGGCTTTAGCAGTTTACAATAATTTCAAATTTTATCAAATGGATGTGAAATCAACATTTTTGAATGGGAAACTTGAAGAAGAGGTTTATATTGAGCAGCCATATGGTTTCCAACTTGGTGATGATCCCAACTTGGTTTGCAAGTTGAAGAAAGCATTATATGGCTTAAAACAGGCACCCTGAGCATGGTATACAATGCTAAACAACTATCTTACTCAACAAGGGTTCAAGAAAGGTATGGTGGATAGTAATTTGTATGTCAAAATAGAAAATGGCCATATTATTGTTCTTGTTGTATACGTAGATGATATCATATTTGGCAGCATCAAAGATGAGTTGTGTAAAGATTTAGCAAATAAGATGCAAAAAGAATTTGAAATTTCAATGATTGGTGAACTTTCGTATTTCCCCGGGTTGCAAGTTAATCAAAATAAGAAGGGTATACTTATTTCTCAAATTAAATATGTGAAAGAGATGCTAAAAAGTTCACAATTGAGGATTGTAAGCCAGTTAGCACTCCCATGATGATAGGTTGCAAGTTGATCAAGGATGACAAATCTCCACATGTTGATCAAACCATGTACAGATCTATGATTGGGAGCTTACTGTACTTGATAGCTACCAGACCAAAAATTTTGCAAGCAGTATGCATGGTAGCACGATTTCAGGTTAGTCCCAAGGAGACTCATGTGACATCAGTGAAGAGGATTCTTAGGTACCTTAAGGGTATTATGGAGTATGGGTTATGGCATTTGAAAGGTAAGGAATTCACCCTTATTGCGTATTCAGATGTAGATTGGGCAGGATGTGTAGATGACAAAAAGAGTACCAGTGGAGGTGCATTCTATCTTGGAGATAGGTTGGTCACGTGGCACAGTAAGAAACAAGAGTTAGTCTCTTTATCCACAATAGAGGTAGAATATATTGCAGTGAAAACGTGTTGTACGTAGGTATTATGGATGAAACAAACCTTGTGTAGACACCAAAACAGCACCATTTCGATTAAGTGATTACAAACATTGATCACATTGATATCACAGCTTTTAGGGCAGCCCTTAGAGGTCAAATAGTGGTCTTAACCACTCACACAGCAGTTTAAAAGATCAAAAAATGAGCAGAGCAAAGTCGGTCATTCTAGAGCCTTTAACAAACTTCAAAGCCTTCTTAGCCTTCTTCAAAGCCTTTTGTCAAAACCAAGCCCTGGCCGAAGTGTCGCGATATCGCGACACTTTGGGCCCCGACCCAAAGCCGGCCCAAAGTGTCGCGATATCACGACACTTTGGATCTCGACCCAAAGCGGGCCCAAAGTGTCACGATATCGTGACACTTTGGGCCCCGACCCCAAGCGAGCCCAAAGCGTCGCGATATAGCGACACTTTGGGCCCCGACCCAAAGCGGGCCCAAAGCGTCATGATATCGCGACACTTTGGGCCCCGACCCAAAGTCGGCCCAAAGCGTCGCGATATCGTGACACTTTGGGCCCCGACCCAAAGCCGGCCCAAAGCGTCGCGATATCGTGACACTTTGGGCCCCGAGCCAAAGCCGGCCCAAAGCGTCGCGATATCGCGACACTTTGGGCCCTGACCCAAAGCGGTCCCAAAGTGTCTCGATATTGTGACACTTTGGGCCCCGAGCCAAAGGCGGCCCAAAGCGTCGTGATATCGTGACACTTTGGGCCCCGAGCCAACACCTGGATAAATTCAAAAGCATGCATTCGACCATCCAAGGAACGATCACCACGTGGCACCTCTACATGTCCCTTCTCTAAGAAACCCCGTGGGTCTGTAAAACGATGGATTTTACAGCGGAAATTAATGAGACAAGCGGTTTCAAAATATCCGATCCGAGGCCACGCCTCATAACTATGATCTGTCAGTGCGATCCATGTCCCATAATGGCCCGATAAGGATCAAATTTGAGCGGTGCCTGCGGACTTAGGGTTTGGCATTAATGTCCCAGAGGCAAAATTCCTCTATAAAAACTCCCTCCATGCAACGAAAAAGAGGAGATCGCGAAGCATTTTGTTAACACAACGAAGTGCTGCTCATTTGGATATCTGACTGTATCAATCTAAGTTCACCTTCTTTACACCTAGAATCTCTCACAAATAGAGGTTGGTGGGTGATTCTTAGAAGAGTGAACCGGACTTTCACACCCGACAGTGGATCACTGCATTCCACTAATTCGACGACAACACACAGCCTTAGATCTCGAGCCCATTCCTAGTGGATTGGCGTCGAGACTAAGTGTAAACCAGGGGTGGCCCGCTTGGGCAGCCCATGAACGTTTCTAGTTAATGCAATATAGGTTGTTCTCTTTCGAAATACATTGCAAAAACTAACAGTATCGAAATAGCTTATTCTAGAATATATCGTGTCATACGTTATATGCTCGAATGCGTCTTGCAATACGTTTTATCGAATATTGTCATGCAACACAATGAAGTGCTAACTTGCAGGCAATAGCATTAGAATCGGTTGATTATTTTAATGACTGTCCATGTCTCATGTATTGTGCTGTCTTCAAGTAGAATAAAATAACAGTTTACGTTTTACATCCTCGGATATATGCCATTTCGAATGTATATTGTTCTCTGTTCTCGACAAAAGTTGCAGTTTCACGAAGAGTTGTTTTATTCATGCATCTGATTTATCTTCATATGTACGCTAAAGTTAGAAGGTTCTGCCCTCTTATTACAAGTGCTACTAACATTCTTCTCGTGTTTCTGAATGCAGGGTAAGCGGCTGAATGCAAGATAGGCAACGGCTAACAAGACTCATTAAACATCAAGCGACGGCAACACTACAGCCCGCCCATTTTACATGTGGGCATGCGGAAAGAAATTACTGTTCATCTGTTGTAATAAAAAAATCAAACTATTGTAACCGAGTTGGAATTAATATAAAAATGCGGTGCTCTTACCTTTTGATATGATTACATCCGTGTTATTACATGCATTAAACTAGTTCTATTTTTTATTGCATCTCGGTGTTTTATTTCCAAAATCTCATGCTTTCAGTGGCGATCACAGTGGGACTTAGGAATGGACTCAGGAAGGACTCCCGTTCCCTCCCTCCGAAGCATCAACAATCACTATTAAAATGACTAGTACAGGCCTAGGGGAGTACATAGTGCAGAATGTTATGGCAACGCCCGCATTAGAGTCAGTCCAGGATATGGGAAGACCTCGCCTTCCCATAGGAACAGTTGTTCCCCTAGGTCACCCACCCAACCAGACAAATTTTGTGTATGGGGGCCTTGATCATGGTCTTGAACCATGTAAGCAAAAGGAAGCAGATGAAGAACCTTTTGTTGAAAACATCAATTATATGTCAAACCCACAATTTGCCCTCAAATATCTTGGCCAATGCCATTGGCATGGATACGGGCTAGGTAGATATGAGAAAGGGATGCGTCTCCCTTGCCAACCAAGATATTAGATGCCATATGACAAGTCAGGAGTAGGGTTCAACCACCCCCTGCCCTTGGACATCTTGGTTGAAAATATGCAAGACCTATAAATAGGCAACAAGGGGGGATTGGCACTAGATCTCTATGCCAACCCAAAAATAGAATTTACATTGGGAGATTACCTCCCATGGTCACCAAACACCCTTGGTAGTAGCAGTAATCCCTCTCCTTTGCTAGAGAGAGGCGAAAGTTCAGATACCCATCCCCAAAGAGAATATCAATGGTTTCCGGACATCTTTTCAAAGTTGTTCCCCTTAGAGATTCCAGTTGAGTCAGCACAATGTCAAGAGCGTCAGGTCCCTCCACCAAAAGTGGAACAACCGCAATGGGACCAGATCAACTTATTGGAGAAAGGAGAGTCCTCAACATCGCAAGCAATAGTCATTGAAGAGAATGAACATTTTTAGATCTCTGAAAGTGACTCAGAAGATGAGACTGAGATGGACTATCTCAGACATGCGCGACGACATTATCATGCTTTAACTCATGAAGATCTAATGGGACATATGGGCATACGATTAGGGCATGAATGGTGGGTCGACCCAGCAGGGTGGGACCTGATCTTGGATCCATGGCTCCACATTCACGATGAGCATCGTCCACCTCGAGACCCTATCATAACAACAGTGCCGAGGGAAGACCCTGTCCTCCATTTGGCACATAGGGCCGATCCGTTCGTGCTCGTTCCCATAGAGCCAGATCCAGAGTATAGGGAATATCTAGAAAAATCAAGTTATCATACCCGTGGTAATGGAGACCAAATTCATTCCATCCACATGATCTCCATTGATTTGATCGCACCCATCCGCAATCCGGCCGATCCAGCACGGTCATTGCATCTAGACATAGATGCCATCGACTGGGATCGCGTCAATTCACCCCTATCACCAACAGAGTACTGGCCTTTCGGTGAAATGCCTCATTTTACCCCAAGGACAACTCAGGATATTTTTCAAGCTGAAGAGGAACCTGAGGTTCCAATCATAGATCTAAATTCAGCTAATGATATCCATTTGATCCCAACTCCACATCAGTTGGAGGACGGATCCCACATGTCAGTCGAGGAGACGACTGACGTAGACATCGGCACAGATCCAATGAATCCACAGATTCTCAAGCTGGGGGTAAGCCTTTCCCCCGAGGAGCAAGCCGATTACATTGCCCTTATTAAAGAAAAGAAGGAAGTTTTTGCATGGTCGTACAAAGATATGCCAAGGCTAGACCCGCAGCTAGTCACGCATAATTTAACGCTTGATCCGACAATCAAGCCTGTAAAGAAAAAACTACGTAAGATGCACCCAACAGTGGCCTTGATGGTCAAAGATGAATTACAAAAGCTGTTGGATGCACAATTTGTCATCTGCATGGATTATCCGCCATGGTTGTCCAACATGGTTCCCGTCAAGAAGCCCATCGGGAGGATTCGCATATGCATCGATTTTTGAGACTTAAACAAAGCGAGTCCTAAGGATGATTTCCCCTTGCCCAGAATCGATGCATTGGTAGACGCTACAGTAGGTCACAAAATGCTCTCCCTAATGGATGGTTTCTCAGGATACAATCAAATTCGTATCAATCCTGAGGATCAACTCAAAACGGCATTCACAACGCCTTGGGGGACATTTTGTTATAAGGTCATGCCTTTTGGCCTTAAAAATGTTGGTGCCACCTACCAACGTGCCATGACGTATATCTTCCACGATTACATGCACAAAACTTTGGAAGATTACATGGATGATTTATTAGCCAAGTCTCTCTTGCGCTCAAATCATATCGCTGACTTAAGCAAGATCCTCGATCGCCTCATGGAGCATAAATTCAGACTAAACCCCAAGAAGTGCGTCTTTGGCATCACATCTGGAAAACTCTTGGGTTTCATAGTCTCAAAACGAGGAATCGAGGTGGACCCAAAGAAAGTAAAGGCAATCCTTGAAATGGTTCCCCCAACCACAATCAAGCAGCTCAAGAGTCTACAAGGAAAGGTCACGTCGATTAAACGCTTCATAGCACAATTATCTGACAAGTGCCGACCCATGAACAAATTATTACATAAGGGGGTTACATTTCATTGGGATGACGAGTGCCAGTTAGCCTTTGACGAGATCAAACAATACTTGGCTTCGCCGCCAGTATTGGCACCACCTAGGCTAGGAGTGCCATTCTACTTATACATCTCGCCTAGCGAGGTGGCACGGGCGCCATGCTAGCCCGGAAGAATTAACTTCACAAGGAACAAGGCTACATACTATCTTAGCCGCACTGCGGTCGATTACGAACTTAACTATGCATACGTTGAGAAACTCCGCTGGCAAGTGGTGTTTGCTACCAAAAAGCTATGCCACTACATGCTGAGCAACACTATGTATGTTGTGTCTAAGGAGAATCCATTGCGATACATGATGAGTCGTACTTATCATAGTAGTCGCACGACAAAATGGATCATGTTGTTGACGGAATTTGACATAGAGTTTATTGGACAAAAATCTATCAAAGGACAAGTCATAGCCGATCAACTAGCAGAGGCTCCTCTTGAAGACAATCAGCCTCTAGTCATAGAACTACCCGATGATGGGGTCTTTCATGTCTCAGAATCGCCGGATTCTGATGAGCCTGAGTCACAGGCCGACATAACCCTATTCTTTGATGGTTCTAAGTGTGAGCAAGGTGGTGGTGCAGGAATTGTATTCTTCACATCGCAGGGTGCTCCAATGCCCCTGTCATTTAAATTAAACTTCCCATGCACCAACAACAATGCAAAGTATGAAGCCTTGCTCCTAGGTCTTCAGATAGCAATCGCCATGAACATCAAAAGACTTAACATCTTTGGTGATTCGCTGTTAATAGTCAATCAAGTCAAAGGGGTATATCAATGCAAATGCCCAGTTCTGAAGGCTTATAAAACCCTTATGGACAAATTCCTGGTAAAACTTAAGTGGTATGACATCGAGGCACTCCCTCGATCATCAAACCGTTTTGCGGATACAATGGCCTCCTTGGGGTCATTAATTCCGCAGGACCTTTCTGGTGATATGACAACCATTCAAGTCAAAACCTTATCGCAATCCGTGATGGAGCGTGCAAGCTTAGACTTGACGCCAGGAATCCACATGATACAAATTGAACCATCCTCGGATAGGTTCTCTCGAATCCGAGATCGTCTGAAACACGCCAACTGGGGGTCCTTGTTCTCCTCTACTCCCATTAATAGCAACACAATACTATTCTTGCAGGTTCTATCCCATTCAGCATTTGCTAGGGATGAACTTCAAGAGGGATTGGCTATTCATACTATCAAGGTTTTTGATCAACAGGACTGGTATTTACCCATTCGAGACTACCTCAAGTTAGGTAGTCTCCCACTTGATTTGACTCATGCCGCAAAATGAGCACTCAAGCAAAAAGCGGCTAAGTATGTCTTGATAGGAGACATCTTGTATCGTCGCAGCTATGAAGGAATCCTCCTTCGTTGCTTGGACCAGCAAGAGTCCACTTGGGCAGTCGCCCAAGCGCACGATGGTACATGTGGTGGCCACTTCAGTGGAATGGCCATCGCAAAGCGCATTCTTCGCATGGGCTATTATTGGCCATCTTTAGAGCGAGATTGTTGCACCTATGTCAAGAAGTGCGTGAAGTGTCAACATCATGCCAATCTAATGCACGTACCTTCTCGGGCCTTGCGACAGATCCAGCCGCTGGCCGTTTTTGCAATGGGGCTTTGATATCATTGGAAAGATCTCCCCTGCATCGTCAGGATGTCACACGTTTATCATAATGGCAACAGAGTACTTCACCAAGTGGGTGGAAGCAATTCCGCTTACCTCTACGATAGGACCCCGCATTGTGGAGTTCATTTTGCATAACATCATATGTTGTTTTGGTATTCCATCCAAAATAGTCTCGGATAATGGGACACCTTTCAAGAACAAAGACGTGCGTGCTTTGACCACAAAGTACAAGATTCAGCACAACTTTTCAACACCTTATTATCCGCAGGCGAATGGACAAGCAGAGGCGTCAAACAAAATGCTAGTTGCCATCCTTAAAAAGACCGTCGCAGACAGTCATAAGGATTGGCACATTCAAATCCCACTTGCCCTATGGGCCTATCGCACTAGCATTCGGACGCCCACTAGGGCCACTCCATTTTCGCTCATGTATGGCTCCGAGGCATTCATGCCTCTAGAGTTGGAGATTCCTTCCCTGCGCATATCAATGCATGAGTTCATCGACGATGATTCTGCGCGGTAGGCCCGGTTAGACCAGCTTACGTTGCTTGACGAACGACGCGTTAATGCTCTTGAGCATTTACGTATTTATCAAGAGCGACTTAAAAAAGCTTACAACATGAAAGTTCACCTCAGGGACTTTCGCGTTGGTGATTTGGTTTTGAAGGAAAATCAACAAAATTCCAGTTTGCCATCCCACCTAAGGGACAAGTTTGCGGCAAATTGGTTAGGTCCATATATCATTGATAGCAAAATCGGACCCGGGACATACCGGCTAGCTTCTCTTGATGGTATCAAGGAAACAGAACCCTTGAATATCAGTCATTTGCGACCATTTCATATCTAAAGAGAGCCATATCCCAAAAGGCTCCAAGGATTCTTAAAATCGCTTGGTCAACCCCAAAGGCTCCAAGGATTATCACAATCGCTTGGTCAATCCCCCAAAATGCTCCAAGGATTCTTGCAATCGCTTGGTCAATCCCCCAAAATGCTCCAAGGATTATCGCAATCGCTTGGTCACCCCAAAAGCTCCAAGGATTCTTGCAATCGCTTGGTCAAACCAAAATGCTCCAAGGATTATCACAATTGCTTGGTCAATCCCAAAGGCTCCAAGGATTCTTGCAATCGCTTGGTCAATCCCAAAGGCTCCAAGGATTCTTGCAATCGCTTGGTCAATCCCAAAACGCTCCAAGGATTTCCACAATCACTTGGTCACAAATCAAGAAAATTCAAAAACAACAAAAATCACCAAAAACAACAAAAATTTGCATTTCACTTCTAGGCATACTCAAAATCATCAAATAGAGAATTCTTCTCGCAATTCATATTCATATTCATAAAAACCAATCCATCAAAAATACAAAAACATGTAGCTGCATTAAGCATTGCATCCATACGCTGCATATTCATGGTCGCACAGGTCAACGGCACCATAGGCTATCATGGTTCTACTAGTCCATCTTGTTCCACACTGTTCCATTTTACAAAAACAGCAAAAACACCATTCATTTTACCACACTAGAGTCAGTGGTCTTTTAATGTATCAAGAGTTTTTCATGATCCAGTCATCATTTTGCTCTTTAGCAATGAAATGTATCAAGTCAAACAGATTTTACGAAGGTAGAGTTACACTTGCAATACACCTTGTTACGTAACATCCCAACACAAATTAAAACACATAAAAATTCCCGAGTTGTGTGAACGAAGGATGAAACCTGCACGAGTAATCCGGGTTACCATAAGCGAAATGGTTATCTTGCTCATCCCCCTGTGCGAATGACCCCAAGAATGCTGAGAGTTGGCAAAAGGACAAGCATCCTCCCTACCCAATTCCCTAAGAATCCCAAAGTTGCAAAACATCAAAAATTTGCAAATGTCAAAACTCCAAAATTTGACACCCTACAGTGCACATCTCAAAAAGCACAAAAAATAGTGATTATCGTCACTCCATATCCAAATCCCTTGCTCAAGAGAAAATAAAAATAAATCAAAATAAACAGTGATTATTATCACTATAACGAGCAAGTATCCCAATACAATTGAAGAAAAGAAGGGAGTTGACCTTGAATCCCCGGAACTCTCAACATTCTGACAGGTCATGAGGCAAGCCTCAGTACCGGTTTGGTTGATAGCCTATCGGTCACTGGTGGTAAACTTCTCGCATGACGATATATCTGTCACATTAACTTGTGTACAGATCAATGTTTGCATGTGGATGAGCTAGCTTATGGTATCCTGGAGAACACCGCAGATTAATCTAACTACATACAACAAAGGATTTAGTGGAGCTAATTAGGTGATCCTCAGTACAGGTTCGGTTAAAAGCCCATCTGGCACTGGCGATATCCTGACAAATACCACATAAATGAACTCAATTGCACACACAGGGATGTGAAATAACTTGGTTAAAAAAAGTCCGATTCATACCTTGTTCAAAAGTCTTGTAAGATAAAGTACAGTCATGGCTAGTGAGTTAAAACTGTCTGAGTCTCAGAAAACCTTAGCTACATTTCTAAACCAATTACACTACTTTTCATCCTTGCAATACCATCAAAAAATACAAAAAAAAAGAAACACCACATTTGTACATAGCAAAGTAATGGAGTTCTAAACAGTCTATGGTGCCATAACCAAATATCACCAAGTCCATACATCCATTTCATTTCTGCATATCACATGCATTTGCATTCATCATGCATCCATCAAAATAAATCAACATACAACATTGGTAATTATCATACCATATGCATCCATCAATATAAAGTAGCATGCATCCATCAACATCAATCATTGTGCATAAAATCATGACATCTACGTAAAGAAAGAAAATCAAAACAACAAAAACATCACAAAAATGCAACACAAAAAGAAGCAATAAGCATTGTCGGACACGAGTGCTCTTGCACTCAACCTCTTGGCATAGAAAATCGATGTCGGGGCTCAAATTCTCATTCTCCTACTTCCCTAAGAAGGCTATCATAGCTGGACCGCTCCATGGGAAGACGGGTTTTTGATGATTTCACCCCATTATGGCATCACCAAAAGGGTTAACACCCACCAAAAATAGGTCCAAATGTCAAGAAATTGCACGTGCTCAAATGGAAAAACATCTAAAGCCACCCTAACCTAAGTCATATTGGGTCAAGCGACTCGTCGCTTTTCTCACGAAGGTCATTCCCTCATCGATTTGTCGCTTGAGGGGGTAGTCACACTTAGTCACCAATCAACAAGCACACACCCAATCAAGGCAATGACATGCATTCAAAGAATCATTGACAAAGACAATCACGCTCCTGCTTGGGGCAGCAAACAAGCAATTATCACAAACTGATTAAACACTTGGCATTCCCGAAGCATGAACACAAGGTTCCCCCGTGGATAAAAGGTTACGCCCTTTGCCTAATCATGACTGATCAATGTCCAAGCTCAAGTCACACCTCACCAAAACAGGTTAACACTTGAAATCAAATTCCTTAGCTCGTCAGAAGCAAGGATTCAAGAATGCATGCCCTTTCCATACTTGGGGCATTAAAAGTTGGTTAGGTTACCAAGAAACCCTAATCATTAGTGCTTTGGTCGTATATTTTTGCTCAGCACTGCATCACCCGCAGCGCTTCCCAAAAAGGGGCATCTGTAGACACCAAAATAGCACCATTTTGATTAAGTGATTACAAACATTGATCACATTGATATCACAGCTTTTAGGGCAGCCCTTAGAGGTCAAATAGTGGTCTTAACCACTCACACAGCAGTTTAAAAGATCGAAAAATGAGCAGAGCAAAGTCGGTCGTTCTAGAGCCTTTAACAAACTTCAAAGCCTTCTTAGCCTTCTTCAAAGCCTTTTGTCAAAACCAAGCCCTGGCCGAAGTGTCGCGATATCGCGACACTTTGGGCCCCGACCCAAAGCGGGCCCAAAGTGTCGTGATATCGTGACACTTTGGGCCCCGACCCAAAGCGGGCCCAAATTGTCGCGATATCGCAACACTTTGGGCCCCAACCCAAAGCAGGCCCAAAGTGTCGCGATATCCCGACACTTTGGGCCCCGACTCAGCCGGCCCAAAGTGTCGCGATATCGCGACACTTTGGGCCCCGACTAAGCCGGCCCAAAGTGTCGCGATATCGCGACACTTTGGGCCCCGAGCCAAAGCGGTCCCAAAGTGTCGCGATATCGCGACACTTTGGGCCCCGAGCCAAAGTCGTCCCAAAGGGTAGCTATATCGCGACACTTTGGGCCCCGAGCCAAATCCGGCCCAAAGCGTCGCGATATCGCGACACTTTGGGCCCCGAGCCAAAGCCGGCCCAAAGCGTCACGATATCGTGACACTTTGGGCCCCGAGCCCAAGCCGGCCCAAAGCGTCGCGATATCGCGACACTTTGGGCCCCGAGCAAAAGCCGGCCCAAAGCGTCGCGATATCGCGACACTTTGGGCCTCGAGCCAAAGCCGGCCCAAAGCGTCGCGATATCACGACACTTTGGGCCTCGAGCCAAAGCCGGCCCAAAGCGTCGCGATATCGCGACACTTTGGGCCCCGAGCCAACACCTGGCCAAAGTCAAAAGCATGCATTCGACCATCCAAGGAACGACCGCCACGTGGCACCTCTACGTGTCCCTTCTCGAAGAAACCCCGCGGGTCTGTAAAACGGCAGATTTTACAGCGGACATTAATGAGACAAGCGGTTTCAAAATATCCGATCCGAGGCCACGCCTCATAACTGCGATCTGTCAGTGCGAGCCATGTCCCATAATGGCCCGATAAGGATCAAATTTGAGCGGCGCCTGCGGACTTAGGGTTTGGCATTAATGTCCCAGAGGCAAAATTCCTCTATAAAAACTCCCTCCATGCAACGAAAAAGAAGACTGCGAAGCATTTTGTTAACACAACGAAGTGCTGCTCATTTGGATATCCGACTGTATCAATCTAAGTTCACCTTCTTTACACCTAGAATCTCTCACAAATAGAGGTTGGTGGGTGATTCTTAGAAGAGTGAACCGGACTTTCACACCCGACAGTGGATCACTGCATTCCACTAATTCGACGACAACACACAGCCTTAGATCTCGAGCCCATTCCTAGTGGATTGGCATCGAGACTAAGTGTAAACCAGGGGTGGCCCGCTTGGGCAGCCCATGAACGTTTCTAGTTAATGCAATATAGGCTGTTCTCTTTCGAAATACATTGCAAAAACTAACAGTATCGAAATAGCTTATTCTAGAATATATCGTGTCATACGTTATATGCTCGAATGCGTCTTGCAATACGTTTTATCGAATATTGTCATGCAACACAATGAAGTGCTAACTTGCAGGCAATAGCATTAGAATCGGTTGATTATTTTAATGACTGTCCATGTATCATGTATTGTGCTGTCTTCAAGTAGAATAAAATAACAGTTTACGTTTTACATCCTCGGATATATGCCATTTCGAATGTATATTGTTCTCTGTTCTCGGCAAAAGTTACAGTTTCACGAAGAGTTGTTTTATTCATGCATCTGATTTATCTTCATATGTACGCTAAAGTCAGAAGGTTCTGTCCTCTTATTACAGGTTCTACTAACGTTCTTCTCGTGTTTCTGAATGCAAGGTAAGCGGCTGAACGCAAGATAGGCAACGGCTAACAAGACTCATTAAACATCAAGCGGCGGCAACACTACAGCCCGCCCATTTTACATGTGGGCATGCGGAAAGAAATTACTGTTCATCTGTTGTAATAAAAAAATCAGACTATTGTAACCGAGTTGGAATTAATATAAAAAGGCGGTGCTCTTACCTTTTGATATGATTACATCCGTGTTATTACATGCATTAAACTAGTTCTGTTTTTTATTGCATCTCGGTGTTTTATTTCCGAAATCTCATGCTTTCACCTTGAAAGATCTTGGTATTAACTTCAGTGAGCCAATTTCATTTAAATGCGATAACACCAGTGCCATTAACATTTCAAAGAATCCAGTTATGCATTCTCGCACAAAACATATTGCTATTCGGTATCACTTTTTTAAGGAGAAAGTTGCGAAATGTGAGGTTAAGTTGGATTTTGTTCCAACAATAGAGCAAGTAGCGAATATTTCACAAAACCGTTGCCCAAGGAAGTCTTTGAGTACCATCGCAATAAATTGGGAGTGGTCATGCTTCCCAAGAATTGACTAGCTATCGGGAACACATTCTCAAGGGGAGCATTTATGTATTCGTTTATCTTTTTGCTTATGTTTGTGATTTTTGCTAAGTGTAATATTTTTTTCCTGAAAATGTTGTGCATGGACTCAGGGGGAGTTTGCAGCAGCCCTTCGGTATTGTTGTCAAAGGGGGAGAAGAGTTACAGGAAATTACACGTGTGTTGCCAAAAATTCCAAAGGGGGAGATTTTTGAGCAAGGTGCAACGACAGTATTAGCATTGTTGAAACAAAAAGGAAAATCCGAGATGCGATGTAAACGAAAACAAAAGACAACGCTAAATCCTATGAATTGAAAGTGCATGAAAGGAAAGAGGCATAAACGAATCGAAACCAAATAGAAAGCCAATATGAAAGACAACCCTTTTTATTAATGTGCTTTAGAACTCGGTTACAATCCGTCTCCTCCCTTTTCAGGGGCTAGGAGCGTTAAATGTGTTCTTGTCACACCCATGGATGCGATTCCTTCTTCCGCGTGCCCACATGTAAAGTGGGCGGACCAAACATCACCGCCACTTGCATTGATGAGTCTTGACTCCTTGCTGCTCCTCTGATGTTAAGACCCTACGTTCAAGGAAACAGAAAATAGTCAATAGCACCTGTAGATGAAATAAAACATGCAATCCCCAAGCCTACGATTAGTGAGTGTGAAAAATGAATAAAATGGTAACTGAAATAGATCCAAATGAACTAAAAACTTGACAGGGGCATGAGGACATTACCAGGAGGGCACTGCAAATGGAACAGTCAGAAAATTCGCCACAGATCCGTATTCGCTTCGGGGTGGGACGAATAGACCTGCAACAAAATGCCAAAAAGCACTGTCCCAAATGTCACATCCGGGAAGCTCCAAATCACCTACAAAGTTGGGGTTAGCTAATTGGGGGTGTTTTGGGAAGACCCAGAAGGTCAGATTTTCCCAATTTGGCCTCTATCACCGGGAATTTGATGATGCTACCTGCATGTTAGTAAAGGCGAGAAATGATAGAAACATGATCAAAATTGCTCAAAACAATGTGAAATTTAAATGACAACCTATCTAAGCAGCATAGAATCAAATGCAAAAATAATAGAAGGGAAATCTACCATAGATTTCTAATCACTCCGGGGCGGGGCGATTAGAACTACAATAGTGTGGGGGCGCGCCCGGGGGCAGGACGCCCATCGTTTGGGGCCCGATTTCGGCACCAATCCACTTGGGATGGGTCCAAAATCTCTTGTGGGGTGTTGTCAAAAAATTTGGTAGGATGTTGTGGCCAAATGTCGGGTTTTGGTTCTGGATTTGTGCTTCCAATAACCACCCTATGACCTCTCTTCCAAAAGAGATCAAGGATGCGAAAGGCACAAATCAAAAGGTGTGTGTGGAAGTAAAATGGCAGCACTTCGTTGCTCAAAATGCTCCTTCTCTGTATCTTTTGTGGTGAGAAAACTCACCAATTTATAGACCTGGAGGTCTCTTGTGATTGAGCATGCAGAGGCGCCACTTGGCAATCATGCCTTCCCAGGGGGGAGAAGATTCCTCCCTGATTAGGGGCTCCATGACTGCCCCTGTAACTGCCTCTAACGCTCAAAAATGCTCACTCACACTCCCATGCAAGGAAGGAAGAGTTAAGTGGTGGATCTGAGCTGCCATTTGTCAAGATTTGACTTTTTTCTCGTCAAACCTGCTATTCGCCCCACCCTAGAGCGAATACTGCTAATCGTCCCTGGGTGGGGCGAATAGAAGTTTGTAATCGTCCCTGGGTGGAACGAGTATGAAGTAGAGTGCCTGAAGGTGCCAAATTGACTCCTGACCTTCCAAAACTACTGTGAGAGTGGTTAGGACCACTTTTTAACCTCTAGGGGCTGCCCTGGGGGCTGTGTGTGTCAATGCGATCAGTGTTTGCAGTCACATAATCGGATTGGTGTTGTTTTGGTGTCTACAGATGCCCCTTTTTGGGATGCGTTGCGCATGGCGCAGTGCTGAGCAAAAATAGATAACCAAAGCACTAATGATTAGGGTTTCTTAGTAACCTAACCAAATTTTGATGCCCCAAGTATGGAAAGGGCATGCATTCTTGAATCCCTGCTTCTGACGAGCGAAGGAACTCAATTCAAGTGTTAACCTTTTTCAGTGAGGTGTTACTTGAGCTTGGACATTGATCAGTCATGAATAGGCAAAGGGCGCAACCTTTTGTCTATGGGAACCTTGAGTTCATGATTCATGAATGCCAAGTGTTTGATCAGCTTGTGATTATTGCTTGTTTGCTGCCCCAAGCAGGAGCGTGATTGTCTTTGTCAATGATTCTTTGAATGCATGCCATTTTCATGATTGGGTGTGTATTTGTTGATTGGTGACTAAGTGTGACTACCCCCTCAAGCGACGAATCGATGAGGGAATGACCTACATGAGAAAAGCGATGAGTCGCTTGACCCAAGATGACTTGTGTAAGGGTGCCTTCAGATGTTTATCGTTGAATGTGTGTGCAGTTTTCCGACATTTAGACCTATTTTTGGTGGGTTTGAACCCTTTTTGTGATGCATTTTGGAGCTAAAATTGTCAAAAATTCGTCCTCCCGTGGAGCGGTCCGGCTATGGTAGCCTTCTTAGGGAGTAGGATAGTGACAATTTGTGACCCCAACATCAGTTTTGGATGCCAAGAATGTCAGGCGCAAAGGCGCCTTCGTTCGGCAATGTTATTGCTATTTTTGGTTGGGTTTTGACCCTTTTGGTGATGCCATTTGGGGATGAAATTCTCGACAATCCGTCTTCCCGTGGAGCGGTCCGGCTATGGTAGCCTTCTTAGGGAGTAGGATAGTGAGGATTTGTGACCCCGACGTCTATTTTGCATGCCCGAAATGTCAAGTGCAAAAGCACTCTCATCGGGCAATTTTATTGCTTGTTTTGGTGCATTTTTGTGCAGTTTTTGTTATTTTTTGAAATTTTTGCTCTGTATTCATTCCTGGGTGGGACGAATACCAGTTTAGTAATCATCCTAGGGTGGGATGAGTGCTAACTAGAGTGCTCATCCCAGGGAGGAACGATTACAGGCCTAAAAACCTATTTAAGGGCCAAAACTAGGGTTTGGGCTCATTTGCATTCGAATTTTCTGGCGATTTGGAGCTCTAAGGAGGAGGAGGTTGATTCTGTGAAGCGAAGCGCTACCAAATTCTTCCCACCACCATGAGTGCATGAACCGGATCGAGCGGTGGAGCCAAAGTGAGACCAGTGAGTGCTCTTCATCTTTATTGTTTGTGTGTGGTACAATTTGAAAACCGTAATTGGTTTTTGCTCTTTTGTATTTTGTTTTTCAAAGTAAAAAAAAACCCTAGTTAAATGTGTGTTGTGATGTGTGACTTTTAAGTTGTATGGCTTCATTAAAACTTAGGTTGAAACCCTAGTGGAAACCATGTGGATTTTGCATTTTTGATAAACTAAAAGAAACCCTAGTCTAACAAAAAATCAAAACTTAGCTGAAAACCTAGGTTAACCCTAGTTAAACAAAGATCAAAAGATAGTTTAGAACGTAACCTAAAAACTTAGCTTAACCCTAGTTATTTTTTGTTTTTTCGTTTGTGTTTTTAATTTATATTTTTTTTTTTTTTTAATTTATCAGTGTAGAGTTAAAAACCCTAGAATTGACAAATTATTTTTTGAATTTTTTTGTATTTTGTGTTTAATTTATCAGTTGACCGTTAGATTTAAAAATCCTAGGAACTGAAAAATTATTTTTGAAGTTTTTGTTTGTTTAATTTATCAGTTTAGACTTAGAGTAAAAACCCTAGGAACTGAACAATCGTTGATGAATTGAATTTGTGTGAATTTTGTTGTTCGTTATTTTTTGTTGTACAGTTTTTCATGGTTTTTAATGTTTTTGTTTTATTTTCTTTCACAGGTTGTGAAGAGCCGGTATCGTGTGCCGACAGTTTTCACTAAAGCGTGGGAGGCACTGACTTTGGCTGACTGGGAGTGGCTTGATGCCCTTGGGCTCAAGCAGGTGACTCGACTAGAGCCGATGATCGGGGATCGGGCCTATCTGATGGCCCTGATCAACTTGTGGGATCCTCAGACTAATACCTTCCATCTCCCAATAGGGGAGATGATAGTTACTTTGGAGGATGTCTATCGGATTCTATGGATCTCGATAGATGGATTGCCGATCAGGACGATGCCACGGGATCAGTGGACAACAGTGCTGACATGCTATTTTGGGCATGGGGAAGAGGTGGGTGTGGACAGCCCAGTGGAGAGGGTAGAGGGTGACTACCAGATTGGTGGTATCTTGGTATGATGGTGGCTTGAGAGGGGTGTGTTGGGAGTGAGGCACGTAGTACTGATGGGCCTCATTTCCAACATGCTGCTACCTGACTCTTCGGGTGTGAGGTTCCCATGGAACCTACTGGAGGTGGTATTCAGGTTGGTGGAGTGTCCGACCACAGAGCCCCTGATTATGAGATGGGGTCAGACACTTGGCACAGCTCTA
Source organism: Wollemia nobilis (assembly GCA_028583015.1). Lineage (NCBI taxonomy): Eukaryota > Viridiplantae > Streptophyta > Pinopsida > Araucariales > Araucariaceae > Wollemia > Wollemia nobilis. The sequence goes on from JAQPPZ010005339.1 coordinate 253,432, forward strand.
CGATGAGTTGTACGAGGTCCGCTAGATGGAGAAGGGTATTGGGTGTAGCTTCCTGTTGCAGTGTTAGGCTTGGTAGCACATAGCTATGGAGAGGCCGATGGGGTTGTCATGGATGACTCGAGTGGAGATGGTGGATAGGGATATAGGTTACATGGCTCTATGGTGGTGGTCTAAGGAGCAGGGACAGAGTCGATGATGGGTAGGTGTCGTAGGGCACTATGTTGATGCCTTCGCTTGGCTTGCCCTAGGGGAGGTGTTCTGGTGCCCCTATCGAGATTGTCTAGCCTGGCTTGAGGTTGGAGAGTGGCTCCGATGGGTTCACAGGGGGGATGGCTGATTGGGTGGCATGGGACTGAGTAGGAGTTCTTCCCATTATGGTCGGGTGACATGATATTTTGGGGTGTGCCAGGGGTTTCCTAGTGAGCCCGTGGTCTATCGACATCGTGGGAATGAGAGGACTCTAGCTTGGCCAGTCATTGCATCGCTGGTTGAGGATTCGATACACCTGATTGACATCCCTAGATGTGGATGACATCGGGACTACCTGGAGTATGACCAATGGTGGACCTTAATGGTGAGGGAGGGCCTCTAGGTGGTGAGAGTGGAGAGAGGTGATGAGGGTGTAGAGGCACTAGGTGAGGGTTGGGGGGTTCCGTAGAGGACCGGATATGGTAGAGGTGGATGATTTTTGGGAGGATGATGTTGGGGTTCCAGAGCATTCAGAGATGCAAGACTTTCTAGAGTAGTGGGAGACACTTAAGATGATGCCTCAAGAAGTCTCGAAGGATATTGAGGTAGGGTTGCGCTAAGAATGCATGATTGGAGGGGCTACTCTAGAGGTAAGATGAGGAGCTCGAGGATGCACTACGAGAGAGGGATCTCCTACGAACATAGTTGGTAGAGTGAGAGAATGCATTGGCTACATACCACCGATGGGATGGGGATACCGATGCTACACGAGAGATTGATCTCCTATGGAGCTAGTAGAGAGGGATAAGGTATTGGCACAGCATGACGAGAACTTGGCCACAGTTCATCAATGGGAGATGGACTTGATTCGACATCGATTTGAGATGGAGGTAAAGATTATCCACCTCGATGGGTAGATTCCTACATTGAGTGGAGGTGGATCATCGCACCGCTCGAGAGGGAGCGAGACTGAGCAGTCAACATCCTCTCAATGCAGGTGACTGGATGAGGGGGGCTCTAGTAGGCATGATGTGGGGGCTAGCAGCAGCCACCCTGAGGGGTCCCATAGGACCCACACCATGGGGGGTAGTTCCCATCGCACCGATCCTGCGTGATCATGGTGGTCGATGCCCTAGGCTTGGGGGTTTTTGAGATTTTGGATTTTTGTGAGGTCAGGGGACCGGTTGATTGTAGCCTATGGGCATTTTTGATAATATATATACAGATGACTTTCTTTTATTTATCCATGTGTCATGATTTGATGTTATGCACAATGATTGATGAATGTGTATGTATGCATGTTAATTTACTTTTGATGGATGCATAGGTTATGATGGATGCAAATGTTTCTAATTGCTATGAGATGCAAATGGAATGGATGAATTGAATTTGTGATTTTTGGTGGTGGCACCATAGACTATTTAGAACTTATGGCTTTTTGTCCTATGTGATTGTTGTGGTAAAGGACTTTCTATGTATACATGTTTTTTTTTGTATTTTTTGATGGTGATGCGAGGGTGAAAGATAGCACGGTTGGTTTGGAATGTAGTTAAGGTTTTCTGAGACTCAGATGTTTTAACTAACTAGCCATGACTATACTTTATCTGACAAGACTTTTGAACAAGGTATGAATCGGACTTGTTTTTGACCAAGTTATTTCACATCCCTGTGTGTGCAATTGAGTTTTGTTTATGTGGTATTTGTCAGGATACCGCCAGTGCCAGATAGGCTATCAACCAAACCTGTACTGAGGATCACCTAATTAGCTCCACTAACTCCTTTGTTGTATGTAGTCGGATTAATCTTACGGTGCTATCTAGGATACCATAAGCTAGCTCATCCACATGCAAACATTGATCTGCACACAAGTTAATGTGACAGATATATCATCATGCGGGAGGTTTGCCACCAGTGACCGATAGGTTATCCACCAAACCGATACTGAGGTTCACCTCATGACCTTCTGAATGCTGAGAGTTCCAAGGATTCAAGTTTGACTCCCTTATTTTCTTCAATTGTATTGGGATACTTGCTCTTTTGTAGTGATAAAAATCATTGTTTATTTTTGTTTTCTCTTTTGAGCAAGGGATTTGAATATTGAGTGATGAGAATCACTATTGTATGTGCCTTTTGATGTATGCACTTTAGTGGTGATGTCAAATTTTTGGAGTTTTGACTTTTGCAAATTTGTGATGTTTTGCAACTTATTGAGAACTTGGGATTCTTGGGGAATTGGGTAGGGAAGATGCTTGTCCTTTTGCCAACTCTCAACATTCTTGGGGTCATTCGCATAGGGGGATGAGCAAGATAACCATTTCACTTATGGTGACCTGGATTACTTTACAGATTTCATCCTTCATTCACACAACTTGGGAATTATTTTATGTGTTTTATTTGTGTTGGGATGGTACGTAACAAGGTGTGATCCAAGTAGAACTCTACCTTTGTAAAATCTATCTGAATTTGTACAGTACGTGGCTAGAAAGCTAATGATAGCTGAATGATGAAAACTCTTAATACATTAGAAGACAACCGACTATGATATGGCGAAAAGGATGTGCATGGCGTTTATTTTTGATGGACTGTTTATAGAGTGGAGAAATGTGGAGGAAGATGGATTTGTCGAATAAGTACAGTCTATGGTGCTTTTGACCTTTATGACCACAAATATGTAATGTATGGATGTGATGCTTAATGCGGCTATTATTTTTGTGTTTTTGATGGATTTATTTGGGTGAGTATGAAGATGAATGCAAAAAGAGCTCTTTATTGTTGTGATGATTTTGAGCATGCATGGAGATGAGATGCAAATTTTTGTTATTTTTGATGATTTTATTGTTTTGAACTTTCTTATTATTGACCAAGCGATTGTGGGAATCCTTGGAGCTTTTTGTCTTGACCAAAGGGGTAATGGGCACCTTTGGGGCATTTTGGGATTGGACCAAGCGATTGCGGGAATCCTTGGAGCTTTTTGGTTGACCAAGCGATCATGAGAATCCTTGGAGCTTTTGGTTTGACCAAAGGGATTATGGGTACCTTTGGGGCATTTAGGGGTTGACCAAGTGATTGTGGGAATCCTTGGAGTTTTGGGTTGACCAAGCGATTGTGGGAATCCTTGGAGCTTTTGGTTTGACCAAAGGGATTATGGATACCTTTGGGGTATTTAGGGGTTGACCAAGCGATTATGGGAATCCTTGGAGCTTTTGGTTTGGGCTATGGCTCTTTTAAATATGGAATGGCCTCAAATGATTGATGTTCAAGGGTTCTAGTTCCCTTGATTCCATCAAGAGAGGCGAGCCGGTATGTTCCAGGTCCTATTTTACTATGGATGACATAAGGACCTAACCAGTTTGCCATGAACTTGTCCCTTAGATGGGGCGGCAAGTTAGAATTTTCTTGGTTCTCTTTTAAGACCAAGTCACCAACCTGAAAGTCCCTCAGGTGAACCTTCATGTTGTATGCTTTCTTAAGTCGCTCTTGATAGATACGTAAATGCTCGAGAGCATTAACATGTCGTTCATCGAGCAACGTAAGCTAGTCTAACCGGGCCTGCCATGCAACATCATCATCGATGAACTCTTGCATTGATATGCACAGGGAAGGAATTTCCAACTCGAGAGGCATGACTACCTCGGAGCCATACACCAACGAAAATGGAGTTGCCCCAGTGGGCGTCCGAATGCTAGTGCGATAAGCCCATAAGGCAAGTGGGATTTGAATGTGCCAATCCTTATGACTATCTACGACTATCTTTTTGAGGATGGCAACTAGCATTTTGTTTGATGCCTCTACTTGCCCATTTGCCTACGGATAATAGGGTGTCGAAAAACTATGCTGAATTTTGTACTTTGTGGTCAAAGCACGCACGTCTTTGTTCTTGAATGACGTCCCATTATCCAAGATTATCTTGGATGGAATACCAAAATGACATATGATATTGTGTAAAATGAACTCCGAAATGCGGGTTCCAGTCGTAGAGGTAAGCGGAATTGCTTCCACCCATTTGGTGAAGTACTCTGTGGCCGTTATGATAAACGTGTGATGGCCTGACGATGCAGGGGAGATCTTTTCGATTAGATCTAAGCCCCACTATGAAAATGGCCAAACCGATTGGATCGGCTGCAAGGCCTGGGAAGGTACGTGTGTCAAATTGGCATGGTGTTGACACTTCACGCACTTCCTTACATATGCGCAACAATCTCGCTCTAAAGATGGCCAATAATAGCCCATGCGGAGAATGCACTTTGCGATGGCCATACCACTGAAGTGGCCACCGCATGTACCATCGTGCGCTTGGGTGATCGCCCAAGTGGACTCTTGCTGGTCCAGGCAATGAAGGAGGATTCCTTCATAGCTACGATGGTACAAAATGTCTCCTAACAAGACATGCTTTGCCACTTTCTATTTGAATGATCATTTTGCGGCATGCGTCAATCCAAGTGGGAGGTTACCTAACTTGAGGTAGTCCCTTATGGGTGTATACCAATCCTGCTGATCGAAAACCTCGATGGTATGAATAGCCAATCCCTCTTGAAGTTCATCCCTAGCAAAAGCTGAGCGGGAAAGAACTTGTAAGAATAGCGTTGTGTTGCTATTAATGGGAGTAGGGGAGAACAAGGACCCCCAGTTAGCATGATTCAGACAATCATGGATTCGAGAGAACTTGTCCATGGACGGTTCAATCTAGATCAGGTGGATTCCTGGCGTTAATTCAGAGCTTGCATGCTCCATCACTGATTGCGATAATGTTTTGACTTGAATGGTTGTCATATCACCAGAAATGTCTTGCGGGATTAGTGACCCCAAAGAGGCCATAGTGTCCGCAAAATGATTCGATGACCGAGGGAGTGCCTCGATGTCGTACCATTCAAGATTTGCCAGGAATTTGTCCACAAGGGCTTTGTAGGCCTGTAGAACTAGGCATTTACATTGGAATACCCCTTTGACTTGGTTGACAATTAACAACGAATCACCAAAGATGTTTAATCGTTTGATGTTCATGGTGATTGTTGTCTGAAGACCTATGAGCAAGGCTTCGTATTCTGCATTGTTGTTGGTGCATGGGAAATTTAATTTAAATGACAGAGGCATTGGAGCCCCTTGTGGTGTGAAGAATACAATTCTCGTGCCACCTCCTTGCTCACATTTAGAACCATCAAAAAATAGGGTTATGTCGGCCTGTGACTCAGGCTCATCAGAATCTGGTGATTCTGAGACATGGAAGACCCCATCATCGGGTAGTTCTATGATCAGAGGTTGATCATCTTCGAGAGGAGCCTCTACTAGTTGATCGGCTATGACTTGACCTTTGATGGATTTCTGTCCAATGAACTCTATGTCAAATTCTATCAACAACATGATCCATTTCACCATGCGGCTACTATGATAAGTATGACTCATCATGTACCACAATGGATTCTCCTTAGACACAACATACGTCTTGTTGCTCAGCATGTAATGGCATAGCTTTTTGGTAGCAAACACCACTGCCAAGTAGAGCTTCTCGACGTATGCATAGTTAAGTTCATAACTGACCAGGGTGCGGCTAAGATAGTAAGTAGCCTATTCTTTGTGAAGTTCATTCTTTTGGGCTAACATGGCACCCAGTGCCACCTCAATAGCTGAGATGTATAAGTAGAATGACACTCCTGGTCTAGGTGGTGCCAATACTGGTGGCGAAGCCAAGTATTGTTTAATGTCATCAAAGGCTGACTGGCACTCGTCATCCCAATGAAATGCTACCCCCTTGTGCAATAATTTATTCATGGGTCGGCACTTGTCAGATAGCTGCGCTATGAAGCGCTTGATTGACGTGACCTTTCCCTGTAGGCTTCTGAGCTGCTTGATGGTAGTTGGGGGAAGCATTTCAAGGATTGCCTTGAATTTGTTTGGGTCCACCTCGATGCCTCATTTTGAGACTATGAAACCCAAGAGTTTTCCAGATGTGACGCCAAATACGCACTTCTTGGGATTCAGTCTGACTTTATGTTCCATGAGGCGATCGAGGATCTTGCTTAGGTCATCGAGATGATCTGGGCGCAAAAGAGATTTGGCCAACAAATCATCCATGTAATCTTCCAATGTTTTATGCATGTAATCATGGAAGATGTACGTCATGGCACGTTGGTAGGTGGCACCAACATTTTTAAGGCCAAAGGGCATGACCTTATAACAAAATGTCCCCCAAGGTGTTGTGAACGCCATTTTTAGTTGGTCCTCGGGATTGATACGAATCTGATTGTATCCCGAGAAACCATCCATGAGGGAAAGCATTTCATGGCCTGCTGTAGCATCTACCAATGCATCGATGCTTGGCAAGGGGAAATCATCCTTAGGACTCGCTTTGTTTAGATCTCAAAAATCAGTGCATATGCGAATCCTCCCATCGAGCTTTTTGATGGGCACCATGTTGGACAACCATGGTGGGTAATCCACGTAGATGACAAACTATGCATCCAACAACTTTTGTAATTCATATTTGACCATTAAGGCCACTGTTGGGTGCATCTTACGTAGTTTTTGCTTAACTGGCTTGATTGTCGGATCAAGCATCAGATTATGCGTGACTAGCTACGGATCTAGCCCTAGCATGTCTTTGTAGGACCATGCAAAAACCTCCTTCTTCTCTTTGAGAAGGGCAATGTAGTCGGCTTGCTCTTCGGGGGATAGACTTACCCCCAGCTTGATAATCTATGGATTCATTGGATCCGAGCCGATGTCTACGTCAGTCATCTCCTCGATCGACATGTGGGATCCATCCTCCAACTGGTGTGGAGTTGGGATCAAGTGGATATCATTTGCTGAGTTAAGATCATCATTAGGAACCTCGGGTTCCTCTTCAACATGGAAGACATCCTGAGTTGGCCCTGGGGTGAAATGAAGCATCTCATCGAAAGGCCAGTACTCTGATGGGGATGGTGGTGAATTGATGTGATCCTAGTCTATGGCATCTATGTCTAGATACAATGACTATGTTGGATCGGCCGGATTGTGGATGGGGGCGGTTAAGTCAATGGAGATCATGTTGATGAAATGATTTTGGTCTCCATTACCATGGGTGTGGTGACTCGGACATTCTGGATGTTCTTTGTGCTCTGGATCTGGCTCTGGAGGTATAGGCACGAATGGATCGGCCCTATGTGCGGATAGGAAGACAGGGTCTACCCTCGACACTGATGTTGTTATAGGGTCTCTGGGTGGAAGGTGTTCTCCGTATGCCCAGAGTGGCGGATTCAACACTTGGTCCCACTACGCTGGGTTTATGTGCCACTCATGCCCTGGCCTGATGTTTAGTTGTTCGAATATGTCATCAATCTCCAAGGGGTATTGTTGTTGTCGCATATGATTGAGATAGGCCATCTCAGTTTCATCTTCATAATCATTGTCGGAGATCCAAAGGCCTTCGTTGGCTCCAACAACTATTTGCGACATTAGAGGCTCGTCTTGCTCGAGCAAATTGATCTGGCCCCATTGGGGTTGTTCCGCTCTCTACGATGGGGCCTGATTTTCTTGTGGTGGCACTTGCTCGATGGGGGCCGCCAAAGGGAACATTGCCAAGAGGCTTTCCTGATAATCATCCATGGGGGTCACTTGTGAGTGATTGTTGTCTGATTCGAAGGGGTCCCATGGTGCTACCTCATATTCTGACTCATCTTCTAAAGATCCTTCCTGACCTTGTCTATACCTCTCTTGTAGGTGAGTTCTCGAACTTTCTCCTCTCTCGAGCGAAGGGAAAGGGTTGTTGAGGTCAACAAGGTTGGTCATCAACAATGGGAGATAATCCCCCAGTGTATATGTCGTGTTAGGGTTGGCATATGGATCTAATGCCAATCCCCCCTTGTTGCCTATCCCTAGGCCTTGCATGTTCTCTACCAAGATGTCCAAGGGTAGGGGGTGGTTGAACCCTACTCCTGACTTGTCGTATGGCATTTGGTATCTTGGTTGGCAAAGAACATGCACTCCTTGCTCATATCTACCTAACCCATATCCATGCCAATTGCATTGGCCAAGGTATCTTAAAGCGAAATCTGGGTTGGACAAATAGTTGACATCTTCTGCAAAGGGCTCTTCATCTTCATCCTCTTGCATGTCTAGTTCAATACCATGATCAAGGCCCCCATACACAAAGTTTGTTTGATTCGGCGGGTAGCCTAGAGGAACAATGGTACCGATGGGGAGGCGAGGTCTCCCTATGTCCTGCATGGACTCCAGTGCGGGTGTTGCTACAATATTCCACACGAGATACTCCCCCAGGCCCGTGTTGGCCATTTCAACGGTGATTGTTGGTGATTTAGGGGGAGGGAACGGAAGTTCTTCCTGAGTCCACTCCATGTCGGGTGAACTAGGAGCCTCGACTTCCATTCTGTTAGGCATCTCCTCAGTAGAGATGGTTGATACTGATGGTGGCGCTTCTTCCAGAGGTTGCACCTCTTCCAGAGGTTTCTTCCCTTTGTCCTTCTATTTGGCCACCATAGGTGGCATCGTTGGTGAAGGACCAGATGATGAAGATGGACCCGACTGGGGGTTTGATGGACTTGTTAACGGGGATGCCTATAGAATCGGACCCTGTTTAGATGGATTCAACTAAAAATCCAAATGCATTGATGGAAGGGTCGATTGCGACATCAGCTACACCGCATTGCAATATTTGAAGGGTTCCAAGTCCACCGGGACTACATGCACCTACCCTTCAAATGTATACTTTAAGCACTGATGAGCTATCGAAGGGACACACTTCATGTCCCTGATCCATGGCCGACCCAGCAAGATGTTATAGGCCATCTCACCTTCCAAGATGTGGCACAATGTAGGTATAGTCTTTTGTCCCACTTGGATGGGTAGGACAATTGTGCCAACTATCGAGCATATTGCATCATTGAATGCTCGTAGTGTATAGGTGGAGGCCACTATGTGAGATGCGGGCAACTTTAGGTGTTTCAAGGCCACAGTTGTAATGATATTACTGGATGAGCCAGTGTCCACCAATACCCTCTTGTACGAAATCCCGTTGACCCGCATGATAACGTGCAGGGGTGGATCCGCCATGTCACCAGCCACTGATTTCAATTCGTCTTCTCGAAAGGTGATGACTGGCTCAGTGCATCATTTGACATGTCCCACGAAGTTGTTGAAGGAGTTTGCTTCATGGGGCTGCAACTCGATGGCTTTTAGTATCTCCATGAGAGCCTCCCGATGGGGCGTTGATTGTTGTATGAGCTCGTAGATGGAGAGCCTAGCCGATGTGGTCCTCAAACTCTGGGTGAGTTTGGTCCGAATTGTGGCCACTGGTCTAGGCGGAGGAGGTGGTGCAAGGTGCTATTGTGGTTGTGACGTTGTTGGCACCTCTCCTATAGCTGCCGTGGGAGCAGTTGTGCTCGGGTACCTCTTGTTTCGAGTCACTATACTGATCATCCCTACATACCCCTGCATGGGGCAGTTTTGTGTGACCTCATTGACTTGTAGGGTCTTTTCCTACGCATCATGGGCAGGCAAGGGGTCTTTGAAGACCTCCATTTGTTGATTGCTTGGTGCCACGGGATTATCTACCACTAATGTCTTGTTATCAATTAGGTCTTGCACCAAGCCTTTAAACTTCCAACATGCATTAAGGTCATGTCCCTTCCACCTATGGAACCTACAGTACAAGTCTTCCCTGTAGCCCTTAGGTTTTGGCATGTTGGGGTCTATGGGTTGAATCTCGGGTAGGTTAATCAAGTTTGCCATTGACAAGCGATCAAACAGGGAGTCTCTGGACTCTGTGTAAGGTGTGAATTGTCGCCTAGGGTGACGCTACTGATTTTGTTCTTGCCTCTAATTTTCTCTATCATAACTGTTAAGAGGCACTGCCTGATAGTTAGCCTTTTGGGGCTGTGTTGCTTGTGCAGGCTTAGGGACGTTTATAGCAACCTGATTGACCGCAGTGGGTTTCTATTGCGTGGTCCCTATTTTGGTGTTCTTAGACCATTCTTTCTTCTTTGGCTTGGCTATCTCGCCATCCTGAATCTTGATCTCCTCAATGATTCTGGCTTGCGCCAGAGCTTCCTCTAAAGTGGCATATTGTTGCAGCTGCAATAGCACGGAGATCGATCTCAAACAGCTTTTTGAGAACATTTGGGTGAGGTCGGACATAGGAGGGAGGTAGGGCAGCTTTGAAAGCAAAGTCCTCCATCGGTTCCCATAGGCCGCCATGGTTTCTTCCTCATACTGCCTGAGGCTGGCTAGGTCACTTAGTGATGCCTTCTTCTTGGTGTTGAAGGTGAAGCATTCGAGGAACGCATCCACTAGCTGATCTAAGTTACTAATGTTGTGCTTTGGTAATTGAGTGAACCAATCCGAGGTAGGGCCTACGAATGTGGTGATGAATGTTCTTAACAACAAAGCATCATTGTCCTGAATGCCAAAGCATTGGCTCAAGAATCTAGTCACATGCTCTTGGGCATCTTCCTCCCCTCTAAATATTGCCAACTGAGGCAGTTTAAAGTGTTCAGGGTAAGGGGGTGCCGACACTGACGGATGCACAGGATGGCTGTGGAGTTGGCGTAAAGTGGGATTTTGGGGCCCAGAAGTCTTGGTCTCCATAGACTCCAAGCACTCTAGCAGTGCTTTATATGCATCAAAAGATTTAATTTCTTCCTCCTTAGTTTGCTCCCATTGTGGGTTGTGGGAAACTTGAGGCCTATGGAGGGGTGGCCGGATAGCGGCCCCTCCACCTTGGTAGGGCATTTCGGCCCACTCTTCTTCTTGCTCATACTCCTCATAGGCTTCTTGAGGAGTTTCTGGATGAGACCTATGACCATGGGTGGGTCCCCGTGGAGGGTGCCCATCGTTGTTCCTGGGAGTGGCCTCCCGCTCAGGTCTAGGAGGTCTCGGAGGTAGCACTTGGTAAGGTCATGGAGACCTATCTCGTACCAAGGGGTTGCACCTCTCATATGGTTCTGCTCTTTGGGTGCGAGGGGTTGGAACCCTCTCAGGCATAGTGTTATGGAGCAGCTCATCTGTTTGGCACCGAATGCGCTCTTTGCTAAGGTGATATAGATGCTCTAGCTGCTGTTGGTCTTGCTCAAGCTGCGTAATCTGCGCTTGGTGGGTGGCATGTCTGGTGACTACCAGGTCAATTTGTTCCACCATCTTGAGTCTAGGAGGCCTAGATGCCTCTCCTATGCATTTATCTCGGTCATGATGATCCGAGATCTCTATAGGTCACTTCCCTCTATCGAGGTTGGCGGCATTCACTCGAGGCTCTGGCCTCAGTAGGTGATTCTGATAGATAGCAGGTGCGGAGGTGCATTGCTCCCACATTGTGTATTGCTCTTGAGGAATGTAATGGTCTTCCTCATGCTCCCTTTCATATATGTGAAAGGGGCGGGCAGAGTTGGCTCACCCTGTTTGAAGCACCTTGTGCTCTGGATTTTGTCTATTGTTCCTAATAGTGATGGGGGGTAAAGGAGGGATGACATAATCATGTGGCCCCTCCTCATGGACCCTATGCTATTCTAGCACTTCATCGCATGGTGGCCACTCATATCGAGCTTCTAAGGGAGCCTTCCCATTTATATTGAGTGCCACATGTAAGGACTCCTCCTGAAAGGGTCTATGTTGGACGGGAGTGCCCCTCGAAGGGGTGCCCCTATAGTCCCATTCTGAAATGGCATGATGTGGGCTCTCTTGTGGGCCAGGCCACCAAGGTGGAATGACCAAGTCCTTGGGGCTATAGCGGAGGTGACTTGTGCCCCCTTGTACACTCTCTGCAGCTTTCGCCCTTGATTGGGCTTGGCTACGGGTGTACACCATGGTGGTGTTTTCCTACAAGATGCATAGATTTTTGTTTCTTTTTTTATGATTTTTTATGCTACACTAAACAGAAAATATCACACACACAAAGCAATGATTATCTCGTTTAAATATTAAAGGTGTGCTCTAAACCTGGTTTAGTGTGTTTTGATTTTTGTTTTGATAGCTTTTGTAAAGAACATTTAAATGCAATATGATGGCTCTTATGACTCCCAAAAAATGGTCGCCCCTTCGATATACCATTGCCAGGATGATATACCAACCTCTCTATATACCCGCCCTTACGTGAGGGAAACTGTTGGTACGTGAGAGCAGATGGTACGTGGAACGTAGGCGATACGAAAGGGGAATCACCCTATTTTTGACACCTACCATAGAAGACTTATCCTCATGCGCTGGGAATCACCCCAGCTACACTCGGTCAGCTTTCATCAGGATTTACATCTAGCAACAGTAGCGATCGGGGTTGTGAATGCAAAAATTCAAGCCAAGGTGGTGATGAAATCCACCGTTGGTCTTGATCAAGGGCTGGGGTTTTACGACCAGCTCCTTGGTGTTTAAATTGCCACGTGATGTGTGGGGTTATTTTTATTTTGCATAAAATAAAGCAACATGCAGTAAAAATAACTTTCCCTAAGCAAGCAAGTAACCAGAAAATAGAAAACTGGAAGCAGAAAATGACAGAAAGAGTTCAAGACCTCTACCTCTTCTCTGCCCAAATCTGCTGGTTCTGAGTTTCTATCCTAAAACTGCACAGAGAGCTATTCATCCCTGGGTGGGATGAATAACAGAACTGTATTCATCACAGGGTGGGGCAACTACCCATTCGTCCCTGGGTAAGACGAATTCCAACTCTGTATTCGCCATAGGCTGGAACGAACAACAGTCCAGCGCTTGAAACTTGGTACCTGCAAGCAAGAACAAGCAATTTTTAATCAGATTTCTGATCTAAAAAAAAATAGAGGACAAGGGTCCCACCGTGATCGCCACTGAAAGCATGAGGATACGGAAACAAAAAGGAAAAGCCGAGATGCGATGTAAACGAAAACAAAAGACAACGCTAAATCCTATGAATTGAAAGTGCATGAAAGGAAAGAGGCATAAACAAATCAAAACCAAATAGAAAGCCAATATGAAAGACAACCCTTTTTTTTTGTGGAAAACATCCCAAAAGGGATGCCACTTTTGGGTAAGACCGAAGGAGGCAGGGGTATCCATTCCGCTAAAAACGCCCAGGACTCGGACCTAGCCTACCACCTTTGACACACTCAAGGAGCAAACAAACACAAAAACCCAATTAAAAATAAGCATTTAACAACAAAAATAATAAAATAAAATAAAAAACATGCTCCTTGAGTGTGTCAAAAACAAAAGCACAACCAAACACAAACCACATAGAAAAACACAAGAAACACATAACAAAACACAAACAAGACAAAAACAACATAACACTACAAAGACATAACCCAAAAAAAAACAAGAAAAATAAACACAACCAAAACCTAAAAAATTAAAAAATAAAACAAAAATAAAAATAAAAAACAACCAACAACAGACAATAAAAAAAAACAAAAAATATAGAAAACACTCACCCATAAAAACACGAAATAACACAAACAAAGAGAAACCCAAGAACAAGAACGAAAAAAAACACAAGAACAATAACAAAAAACATAAAAAATAAATAAAACAACAAAAACACAAGAACAACAAAAAACAACACAAAGAACACAAAAACAAAACAAAATAAAAAAACCCACCCACCTTAAAAAAACTAAACAAAAAAAACAAAAAGGAAAAAAGAAATAAAAAATGAACAAAACAAAGACCTATCTAGACTAGAACACTATTAAGGCAACAATCAACAAAGGAAACAAAATAAAGAATAGAATGAGCTAGGAAACTAAAAAAAAACTGAATGAACCAAAGAGAAGCCAAAATAAAAACAAGAAGAAACTAGGTACCTTTAGAACTGGAGCCATCCAAAGAAATGATAGAAAGAAGAGCTTTCCTAATTTGAGAAGCCCACCATATAGGAGGGTGGCCATAACAAGTAAGATCACCTTTGTCCAAAGCCCAATTAGCTAAAGAATCAACACTCTTGTTTTGATCTCTGACCACATGATTGTAATCAACTTTCAAAAATCCCATCTGGATTAACTGAATCTTCTCAATAATTCTTTTTATTCTCCAATACACCTTATGATTCTTAGAAGAATTCTTCAAAAGATTAATCATAAGTTGAGAGTCAGACTCAACTATCACCTTTTCCCATCCAACCTTAGTAGCCTCTTGTAGACCTCTGAGGATACCATACCCCTCAACAAGGTTATTGGAAAGAATACCCAAATTCTCAGCAAAAGTAAAAACTAGGGAGCCATCTGAAAGTCTACCAATTCCTCCCACACTGGTTTTTCCAGGGTTCCCTCTAGAGGCTCCATCAGTATTGACTTTTCCAAAACCCTTAGGAGGAGGTTGCCAATTTCTATTCCTATCCAATTTACTAATACTCACATTCCCTTTAAGATGGTTGCCCTTAGAAGGTTTAATATTCAATATTTGCATCAATTGATCCCATATTTGGTGGGAGTTTTGGGGGTGATTAAGGAGATGATGGACTGATTCAACTAAGTTGGCTATGGTATTTTGCCAAATATAGTGAATATCCTTACTATCTTGATTAAAAATTCAGTTTTTCCTTTCATTCCAAATATTCCAAAGAAGAATGGTAGAACCCATCCAAATTAACTGCCTAATAAAATGATCAACACCCTCTTGGTTAGGCCAATCCCTCCAAAGTTGTTCAAAAGTAAAAAAATTGGACCACTGTAATCCAAGTAAAGTGGTCATTCTCCTTCATAGCTCAGAGGCTAAAGTACACTCAATAAAAATATGGTTGATATTTTCTATGTTCTCTTCACACATTTCACATCTAAAAGGGCCATGAAAACCATGCTTCATAAGTTGCTCACCAGTAAGCACCCTACGATGCAATTAAAGACAATTAAATAACCTCACCTTAGGCCAGAGCTTTTGAGCCCACAATTGAGAAAATATGTCAGAAGAATGGTTGGGATTATTATGGCATAAGGTCAAATAACCTTGAGCAACTGAATACTCACCCTTAGTAGTGTTGTTCCATCCAAAACAATCTTTTTCATGGGACCAAGAGAGGGATCTCATATGAAGGATGCCTTGGTTATCTTGTCTTTGCCTTTCTAGGATTTGAATAGGCAAGTCCTCAATAGGGATCCAATATCTACCAACCTTTGAATTACCAGTATGGTACCGACAATAATTAGCCACATTTATCCAATTAGCCCGATGAAGCTCCTCCATCCAAGGCCTCCAATCGGGAAATTGAGTTATCAAAGGCTTGTGACCATCCCAAGAATTTATCCAAAAATTTGCATGTTGACCATTATGAATGATCCAAAATAATTTTTTCTTTATCAAATCCTCACCAGTCTTAAGAACTGCTAAAATGGGAGAACCTTTGGTAGGAAGTTGATAGCGAACAAGGTCTTCAAGACTTTTGTTCTTAGCATATTTAGCACAGAGATTATTGGCCCAAAGAGCATTGGGGTTATGCAACATCCTCTAATATAATTTAGCAGCTAAAGCTTTGTTGTTATTAATTGAAGACCGTAAACCTAACCCCCCTTCACTCTTAAGAAGACATAAAGTATCCCATTTCACCAAGGCCCATTTTATTTTCTCCTTAGTACCACTCCAAAGGAAACGATGACTTATTTGATCCAATTCTTGAAGAACAGCCTTTGGAATATTCAAAACGGAAGAAACATAAATAGGAATAGCTTGAAGGACTAATTTTACCAAGGTGATTCTACCCCCATAAGAAAGCCACTTGTTGGTCCACTTTCCAATTTTCTTCTTGACTTTGTCCAACAACCAATTCCAAAAAGATAGCCCTTTTTATTAATGTGCTTTAGAACTCGGTTACAATATGTCTCCTCCCTTTTCAAGGGCTAGGAGCATTAAATGTGTTCTTGTCACACCCATGGATGCGATTCCTTCTTCTGCGTGCCCACATGTAAAGTGGGTGGACCAAACATCACCGTCGCTTGCATTGATGAGTCTTGACTCCTTGTTGCTCCTCTGATGTTAAGACCTTACGTTCAAGGAAACATAAAATAGTCAATAGCACCTGTAGGTGAAATAAAACATGCAATCCCCAAACCTACGATTAGTGAGTGTGAAAAATGAATAAAACAGTAATTGAAATAGATCCAAATTGACTAAAAACTTGACAGGGGCATGAGGACATTACCAGGAGGGCACTTCAAATGGAAAAGTTAGAAAATTCACCATAGATCCGTATTCGCTCTGGGGTAGGATGAATTGACCTGCAACAAAATACCAAAAAGCACTGTCCCAAATGCAAAAATCACATCCGAGAAGCTCCAAATCACCTACAAAGTTGGGGTTAGCTAATTGGGGGTTTTTTGGAAAGACCCAGAAGGTCATATTTTCCAATTTGGCCTCTATCACTAGGAATTTGATGATGCCACATGCATGTTAGTAAAGGCGAGAAATGATAGAAACATGATCAAAATTGCTCAAAACAATGTGAAATTTAAATGAAAACCTATCTAAGTAGCATAGAATCAAATGCAAAAATAATAGAAGGGAAATCTACCATAGATTTCTAATCACTCCGGGACGGGGTGATTAGAACTGCAGTAGTGTGGGGGGTGCCCGAGGGCAGGACGCCCATCGCTTGGGGCCTTATTTCGACACCAATCCACTTGGGATGGGTCCAAAATCTCTTGTGGGGTGTTGTCGACAAATTTGGTAGGATTTTGTGGCCAAATGTCAGGTTTTGGTTTTGGTTTTGGATTTGCGCTTCCAATAACCACCCTATGACCTCTCTTCCAAAAGAGATCAAGGATGTGAAAGGCACAAATCAAAATGTGTGTGTGAAAGTAAAATGGTAGCACTTTGTTGCTCAAAATTTTCCTTCTTTATCTCTTTTGTGGTGAGAAAACTCACCAATTTATAGACCTGGAGGTCTCTTGTGATTGAGCATGCAGAGGCACCACTTGGCAATCATGCCTTCCCAGGGGGGAGAAGATTCCTCCCTGATTAGGGGCTCCACAACTACCCCTGTAACTGCCTCTAACACTCAAAAACGCTCACTCACACTCTCATGCAAGGAAGGTAGAGTTAAGTGGTGGATCTGAGCTACCATTTGTCAAGATTTGACTTTTTTCCTGTTAAACCTGCAATTTGCCCCACCCTGGACTGAATACTGCTAATCATTCCTGGGTGGGGTGAATAGAAGTTTGTAATCGTCCCTGGGTGTAACAAGTATGAAGTAGAGTGCCTAAAGGTGCCAAATTGACTCTTGACCTTCTAAAACTGCTGTGAGAGTGGTTAGGACCACTGTTTAACCTCTGGAGGCTGCCTTGGGGGCTGTGTGTGTCAGTGTGATCAGTGTTTGCAGTCACATAATCGAATTGGTGTTGTTTTGGTGTCTACATCAACACAGTCAGATAGATCAGTTGATGTAGTGGACAGGAGTTCAAAGGTTATTCATAATATGTACAGTGATGTTAAATGCTTATGAGGATGTTTTTGATGTTTGGGTGAAGTTGTTGCAGGTTGTTTGTGCAAAGTTAAAAAAATCGTCATGTTGTGGTTGCTCCACAACGTACCCCAAAATTGGGGACCCACATTTTTGCATATCTTCTAAGAAGACCAAAGTGGCCCATATGCTAAAGATCAAAGAAAAAGCAAAACACCACAAAGAAAAAAAAGTGTCGCAATATCGCGACATGTTGCATTTTCACGGCCAAAAGAGAAGAGAAAGAATAAGAAAGAAAAAGTGTCGGGATATCACAACATGTTGTATTTTCACGGCCAAAATAGAAGAGAAAGAACAAGAAAGAAAAAGTGTCGTGATATTGCGACATGTTGCATTTTAGCGGCCAAAAGAGAAGAGAAAGAACAAGAAAGAAAAAGTGTCGTGATATCGCGACATGTTGCATTTTAGCGGCCAAAATAGAAGAGAAAGAACAAGAGAGAAAAAAGTGTTGCGATATCGCAACATGTTACATTTTCGTGGTCCAAAGCAAAGAGAAAGAGCAACGAGAAAAAAAATGTTGCGATATCGCGACATGTTGCATTTTTGCGGTCCAAAGCAAAGAGAAAAATCAAGGAGAAAAAAGTGTCGCGATATCGCGACATGTTGCATTTTCATGGTCCAAAGCAAAGAGAAAGAGCAAGAAGGAAAAAGTGTCATGATATCGCGACATGTAGAATTTTTGTGACTCAAAAATGGCAGGCAGGTAGAGAAACAAAAGTGTCACGATATCACGACATATTGCATTTTTGTGACTCAAAAAGGGCAGACAGGCAGAGAAACAAAAGTGTCACGATATTGCGACATGTTGCATTTTCACCAAAGGAACAGAGTAGTTGACAGTGCATCTGATACAAGTGATTAACACTAAGATAGTGAAACTGAAGACTGCATAGTGACGTGGACCTATAAGGAATAAATCGAAGATTGAATAAGGTAATTTGTCACATAAGGACAAAATTCAATGAATAAGACAAAATGTTACATAAGGAATATTTAATGATTTGAAATCATCTAAGATGGTCGTTACACATGGAAAGAAGCCGACGCATGGCCATGTGGAGAAAAGGAAACGAAGGGCCACAAAATAGAAACGAAAAGCCTTTTTGGAAACCAAAACACATGCATGCACAAGGGAAGGAGAAAACAAACAGTCATGGAAGGAGAAAACAAACAGTCATGGAAGGAGAAAACGAACAGTCATGGAAGGAGAAACAAAAAAAAATTAGAGGTTTTAAATATGTCATTCAAAGAGGCCATAAGGTGTTGGTGCTCCTTTTTGTTGGTGCAAATAAATTAGGGGTTGGTGCTCCTTTCTGTTGGTGCAGATAAATCAGGGGTTGGTGCTCCTTCCAGTGGGTGCTGGTAAATTGATTGTAAAGTTGGTGCTTTGCAAAGGTTGGATTTGGATAGGAGTCCAAACAGTCATTTTGAGGATGTAGCCAAATCGGTGAACCTCGGTACATCTTGTGTTGTGTGATGTTCTCTTGTTATACTTGCTTTATTTGGTTTCAATTTTTCATTATTTTGGCTTTAAGAGTTGAAGATTTAAGTTTTAAAAGAGCTACACTGATTCACCCCCCCTCTCAGTGTCATTGTGAGACTAACACTGGGTTCCTATACATTCGCTGAAGAAATCTATGTTGGATGTCTAGAACGGTAAGGGCTTGAATCCCTTGTACTAACGCTTAATCTTTTTAATTTTCGAATTTATAGTTGTTAAAAATGGTATGAATATAGTTGAGATCGTAAAATTTATTGAGATTAATCCACTGGTTTCTCCGGAGATTCCTCGTTCCAAAGCTTTTCTATCTGCCCATGAGATATCCAGTGGATCTGATTTCTGCCCGAACCTGGGAACTTGGCTTACGCATCAAGCTTGAGAATTATCTGTTTCTTCCTTTGGAGTGTGCAGTGGGAATTTTAGCTGGCCCATAGAGTCCGGGGCGACCAACTCAAATGATGGGAGTTGGCATTCAAGATGGCATTCAGTCACCTCGACTGGAACACAGTTTCTTCGACAGAGCTCTTTCAGAAAGGGGGCCATGAGAAGTGGTTAAAAAGACCTTTTTGCTTCACTCAATCAAGTGCATTGGAGATGAGCAGAAATTAGTGCTACACACTCATAAAATTGCAGTTGACTTCTTAAAATTACAGTTGACTTCACTGAGGTCCTGAACAGACGGATGGATATTTTGCTGCTTCGGGCATGAACACTCGTGATAGTTCTAGTGATAGTTCTAAGATTCCGCCCTCAGTACGTGGGCCCGGCTTCTTTCCGGATTGTTCCAAGTTCCCAGATTTTGGGCTTCGTTTGTTTGGATATATATATCGTTTTCACGAGCTGCACCAACAAAACTCAATCACCTTAGTTTTTAATGTAACAACCAGTGCATCCACATCTCTAGTGTTTATCATTTGAAGAAGCCATGCCCAGATATCACTTTATTGAGATGCTTGGAGAAGGTTCATTTGGATGCGTTTGGAAGGCCAAAAACACACAATTCTATCAAACAGTGGCAGTGAAACAAACGCGCATAGGCCATGATCCTTGGAAGAAATCTGTCTTCGAAGAGGAAGCAAGGCATTTGTGCGCACTGCAACACCCAAAAATCGTGCGGTTGTGCGATGCTTACGAACAACAAGGCCACGTCTATTTGGTGTTTGAATACATGGATTCCGACTTATACAAGCTTATCTCAAGTAAAACCTATCCATGCTCCGAGACAACCGTCCGTAGGCTTTGTTTTTAGCTTCTGAAAGGGCTTGCATTCATGCACGAGCGGGGGTATTGCCATCGCGATCTCAAGCCTGAAAATTTGCTCATCACCAACGACGTTCTCAAAATTGCAGACCTTGGGCTTGCAGTTAACATTTCGGAAAGCAAGGCACGACGAGAGACATTGAAATCATACGTTGGAACGAGATTTTACAGAGCGCCGGAGCTTCTGCTTCAATCGTCCTCTTATAAATGTGCAATTGATATGTGGTCTGTGGGCGTTATCATGGCGGAACTTTTTGCCCATTACCCTCTTTTTCCTGGGTCGAATGCGAGAGACATGATTTGTAAGATATGCAGTGTGATAGGGTGCCCTAATGGCCGGACATGGCCTGAAGGACTAACACTTGCATCTCGAATTGGTTTCAGATTCCCGCCAGAGTTTTATGGCGTTAGTTGTTTGCAGAAATTACGACGAATAATGGCATGTGCGAGTGACGAAGCCATCAACCTCATAAAATGGTTTTGCTCGTCAAGCGCGTGCAAAACAAGCGCTTCGCCACCCATTTTTCCGGACTTGTTACTTCAATAGAGCAACAACAGAGTGAAAGTAAGTGAAGAAAACTGGTCTTGAGTCTTTTAAAGGAAAGAAACTTTGACAATGTTTCTAATGTTGTAATGTGAATATCGCATAAATTTTTAACATGTTTGAGACATGGTAAGTCCATCTTAATTATACAAAAGCTTAGACATATATAGTTTTCAGAGTATATATCAGTTTGTTTATATAAAATTTCAGACGCAAAAGCAAATTTAAAAATTTATTTTAAAATCCATTTATTTGATTTGTAAATAATGAAAAGTAGTATATAATATGATTAAAGTTGAAAAGAATTATACAATATGATTAAATTATATAATGCAACTTATTTTTGCAAAGAAGTATATTATGTGATGAAATTATATAACATGGTCAATGTTGAAAAGAAGATAGAATATGACAATTTCAATTTAATGTTATATAAAACTATATATTATTAAGAGACGATAAATTTATTATCTTTAAATTTTTATGAGTTAAAGTTATATTATACAATTTTTTAAATATGAAAACATGAAATGCTTACTTAATAGTTTCTCTATTTTCTTATAAAAATCAATCAAATTATAATTAATAAATATTTTTTATAAAATTTTTATGGTATAAAAATTATATAAAAATAAAACTTTGAAGATCTTCTAAAGCATTGATAGACGTAATAAAAATATTTTTTTTAATGCTAATTAACCAGAATTATGGTGCTAAAAAGTTAGCAAGGATAGTTGAAAAATGCATATACCATTAATGCAATTGCAATTGGTATAAATGATGTCAACATGTTGTACAAAATATATATATATTTTTTTTTAATATTAAGAAAGTGAGTTTCTAAGGGAATCCTATATTACATAGAGAAAGAAAAACAAACACAATCCAAAAAACTATCTCTAAAAGGGGATTAATGCCAACAACACTAGCCAAAAACATACAGCAATCATATCCAAGGTGCAGAAAATCCGGAGGAAGCGTAGAAAATTTAACCCACAAGGACCTCTCTTTCCCGAAAAGGCAAAAAAAAAAATTAAATTTTAGAAATTAAACTGCCTGCCCATCCCATAAAGAACGGGCGAAACCCAACAACAGGAGCATGGAAGGTGCTATCCCATCAACTAATAGGCATTACACACCCTAAGCACCAAGATCATTAAAGACATTAAATCCAAAACTCAATAATGGGAGCATCTAGGGCGGTGTCCCATCAACTAATGGGCCTCACACACCCTAAGGACTAAGATCATTAAAGCCATTAAATCCGGGCCTTACAATACATTCTGCACAAAATATTTCAAATTGAAACCACTCCTACCCAAAACCATCAAGCGAAAACCAACCCGAAAATGAAAGCAATACATATTATACAAAATATTATTAAATAAACACATTTATAATTATAACTTTTATTATGATGAATGCTATGTTATAAGATAAATCTCCTCCGATATAAGTATAAAGTGCATGAAATGTGATTTATACATAAATTACATATGAAAAATTAAATGCCTTAAAAATTTCTAATAAGAAGAAAAAGAAAGTCATTCTAATTTTTTTTTTAAGCGAAAAATTCTTTGTGGAGCCGTCTTGGTCCGACAGATCAAGAACAGGGGTTCTACACCATCAAAGTTACCCGCACCCAGCCCTACCCGCACCAACATTATCAATTGGATTTTGGGTACTCAATTCAGCTTTTTGGTAAGGTAGAGATTCGAACATGAGACCTCCCTTGAAAGATTACCCTCTCCTCTCCAACTCACCTACAACACCTGGATGAAAGTCATTCTACCCTTAAATGTATAACAATTTTATTTAATGCACAATTATATACCTAATAGCTTTATAACATTGTTATAGTCTAGTTTTTAAAGCTAAGAGAGTCGATGCTTAATAGATAAAGAGGTGGCGTTGACTAATACGAGTCATACCATATTGTTTTACTAAAATGAAATCTCATATAATATAATAGTAAACCAATTTACTAAAATGAAATCTCATATAATATAATAGTAAACCAATGATAGAAAAATGGTAATTCAACTATAGAAACATTGGTTGATAATGGCCTAAGGATAATGTTTTTTTAATTGTTTATTATAGTTTTAGTTACTAATTTTGAGTTTGTATTTTCTCATTTCACATGCATTTTCTCATTTTCTCATTTTCTCTTTCCTCATGCATTCTCCTTTTTGTTTTCAACCTAATTTTTTTTGAATCCAAGGTTTATTGGTCGAACTAATTTTTTCGAATTTAAGGTTTATTGGCCAAACTTATTCTAAAATTTTAAATTCGACAAATTTCAAATTTTATTTTAAAAAAAATATATCCATGAACTGATAACTAAAATTACAACTAATAAACCTCTTAAAAATAATCAAAATATTAATATTAATATTAATATTAATATATATATATATATATATATATATATATATATATATTAAAATGGATAATGAAGCAACTCATTTAGGATCAAATTCTTCGCTGAGTCATCTATAGAATTTAACCAGTAATTTTTAATAATGACGGTTTCGCACGAAAATACTAGTAATGTCAAAATTTTATCCACCATTGCACGTCCAAGTTCTTTTCTTCCTTCTATGTATTATGGATGGGAAAGGCGAGATTTTTCTCCTTTCTCTGTGTTATGGATGGGAAAGGAGGGATCAGACTGGATACATGTATTTCTAGATGGATACATTACCTAGATGAGTCTAACACTCCTACAAATGATTAAGGTAGAATAAAATATAACACTCCTAGAAATAATTAAGGTAGGAATAAAATAAAACTCCATAGCTGAGTTTGACATCATAAATGCACATGTCTAGCAGACGTAATTACCATAATTTTATTATAATTATGGTTAAAATATTAATTATTAAGACTCAGAATGGAATTCCATTCGTGCACAAATTCCACCTAAATTCATTCTTTCTTATTAAGCAATACCTTCCAAACATTAAAGCAAACTCAGCACCTGAACATAATAAAACATAATAGAACCTATTGTCTATCTAAATATAATATATAAACGTATATTGCAGCCAGACAATATAAGTAGAGGCGTTCCTTTATTTTCCTTAATATGCTTAATTAAAATATTTTAAAATATAGGCAAAGCACAACAAAACATTTTTAAATATTTGGTTCACTAACAGGCAGCCAAGCTTTCCAACTAACTCGATCACATCATTACATAAATAATAAGATAGATGGTAATATTTTAAAAAGAAACAAGAGTAGAGTAACTGGTTGTTAATGATTATTAACCGGCATAATAATCCAAGCTAGTTCTCATAGCTCGAATTTGGTGTGCGTAGCGACCAAATATTTACAAGTACTTACAAGCATAAAAATCCTTGTTGGAATTTAGTGTGCATTGAGACCGCCTAAACTAAGTAGCTAAAATAGTAATAAACTTGAAGGGACTAGAAGACATCAAAGCACATGTTATTTCTGAATTGAATTTCGGAGAAGTTATATTTTTCATCCATACTAAGCACAAAACACCAAACACCATCGTGTGGGACCCAAACCATCTCAACAGTGTTTCAACAAAACAAATTTATATAATAATATTTATTACATAACAAAAATCAGAGTAGTACAAACTAGAAGAGGCCAACCTGATTCAACGAATACTGAAGAAGTATTCTGAAATTCCTTTTCTTTTTATGAATATCCTTTTAGTTTTGCTTTCTTTCCCCCTTCTTCCAAAAGAAAAACATATCTTAGGCTTCTTAAACCACTAGTTTTATAGGAAAAATGAAGCAATAAACATAGACGGAAGCGCATGCAACTCATCAACATGGTCTTACTTCCACTAGGCGGATAGCTAAATTTTTATCCATGCTTGTTTTGCCTAAACGAAGGAGGGAATTAATCAAAACTTCATATGGTAAGTTCTAAAAAAAAATAAAAAAAATTTAATTTATTTTAACCATTTAACTGTAAATAATTTCTAATTAACTTAAAATCAAAACTATTTTATTTTTTTATTTTTTTTTTTAAATTTGATATTAGTTATTCAAATCTACGTTAAAATGTAATTTTAATTAATTATATATATTCTTCCAACATCTTTTCGTAAACAGATAATTTGATGATAACAAAATGCTATTACCTAAAATAACTCTCATGCAATGTAGCACTTTCTTACTATAGGAGGATTTTTAAATTTAATCGTACTTAAACAACATTCACTTCAACCATATGCAAATACATATTCATAATGCACCCACATGAATGCATAATTTCACTACCAAGGTTATTCTACCCTTTAGATAATATTGAATGTTTTACCATGATGAAAATATCCACCGCCATAATTTCTCATTTTATATTTTGAGGACCTGTACCTACAATATAGAAATTATCAGCAATAACATATCAAATAATGTTAAAACATAA
Organism: Wollemia nobilis; assembly: GCA_028583015.1. Taxonomy (NCBI): domain Eukaryota; kingdom Viridiplantae; phylum Streptophyta; class Pinopsida; order Araucariales; family Araucariaceae; genus Wollemia; species Wollemia nobilis. Next base: position 278,740 of record JAQPPZ010005339.1, read on the forward strand.
TTATTCAAGAGATATTAACACTATATATATAAATAGAAATATTATAAACCGTGTCTTGGGAGGGTCATGATAGATTGACAAGCTCAAAGTGAAGATCAAGGCAATGGACAAAATCATGGCTAAACTTTAGTCCAATCTAGAGGAGAGCATGGTGATACAAATGATGCTCTAGGAGGAGTTAGCCTTGTGCCAAGCAATGACAACATTGGAACTAACTTATGTAGTAGCCACTTTCTCTTCTATCATGATAGGTTGTATAGTGAAATGTTGGACATGTAAGGATTTCCTAAGAGAATGAATAGTTTCTAGGCTAATCAGTGGTAAGGAAAGTAAGTGACCACTAGAGAGATCTAAAGAAAACTAGCCAAAGGAAAATTATGAAAAGAAGAAGATCGTGAGACCTTGGATACATTAGTAGACTCCTCATTGACATCATGCCTAGAGAGAGTATAATCAACAAAAACTAAAAGACATTGAGGTCTAGAAATAAGTCATGGATGACTAGAAATACTGAAAAATATTGAGTGCAATTCAAGGCATCGGTTCTCAATTGAAGGATGAAGAGAAAGTCTAAGATGTGTCTTAAATAATGATTAATGATGAAAGGTCAAAGTATGATGTATAAGAGTGAAAACCATTATGAAAGCATGAGAGGTTCATCTAGGTAAATGAGATGGACTATGGCTTGGCACATCAAGAAAAAAGAATCCATGCAAAAGTAGGTGTGAAGAGCTTAGTAGTTGAAGTTATAAATTAGATAGAGAACATCGATGAAGGAGTCACCTCATGGATCAAGTCAAGTGAATAAGATGCTACCATATGAAGCAAATGTGAATACCCTCTCCCATACAACAACAAGCCATACTAAACTATTGGTAATATTTTTGTAAAGAGTGATCAAAGTAAAGAAAGTTTGACAACATATAGCTCAATCCTGAATGAAGAAGATATAGAATGATAAAGGTATGGCAAGAAGTCATTTACCATATAGAAATCAATACATAATGGTAGTTATGGAGTACCAACTACCAAGGTGGTGAATCCAAGTAGTACCAACGCTTCTCCAATAAGTGTGTTTTTGAACAAACCAATCAATGAAATATAAAATACTACACTTTAGATAAGGGATTCATATATTGAGTGGGTTATGGGAACTATAGAATAGCATTTATTTTTGTACAAAGGGTGTTTTAAGGAAGGTACCTAGCACTAGCCACCCCCAAGATGATATGATGCTAAGGACTTCACTAAATTTTAAGTGTAGGAGGATGATGGGTGTAGTCGTCTACCATCCCATCATCAATATTCATAAGTTTCCTTGACTTTTCTTGTACTTAGAGTAGGCACTAGACCAAATGGATAAATTATTGGCTAGAGATGAAAACTTGCAAGTTGTCTTGGAGCTTATGAGTGGGATAACATGCATTGTTCCAATAAATCAAGTGAGAAAGCAAATGAATTTGGGGTTAGTGGCTCAGCTTTTAATATAGTCCAAGTTGTCGGTTCAAGCAACAAGTCTCAAGATCTACGATCCTGTCAAGCACCAAGTTGTGTTGTCTTTATATTTTCAAAAAACTAAGTCGATCAGGAAAACTATGGAGTTGTGAAGGCATTATTTTGACTTGTAATAAAGGACCTCATGTCTAATCCATTAAATATAAATAAAGATAGTTGGTTCTCATTTGTGTTGTGTACCCCATATCTCTCTTGTGTGGATTCATTATGTTTTTCCTACCAAGAGAATGTGAATGATAATATTTTTGCTAACCCTCTAATGCATTAGACTTGTATGTGGATTGTATTGTGTTGTGTTATACAAGACTATTCAAACACTAGAAGGTATATCTTATGGCATCTTTGGCAAACCTAAGATATGCATTGTGTCGAATGACTTAGGGTCAATCACCCCTCAACCTTGACTCCATTATAGATGATGTGGGATTGAAAAGAACCCTACTTATATTATATCATGACCACATAGTGGTATTACAATAATTTTACTATTATTAAGGGTCTCCTTGAGATTCAAACCTTGGTCTCCTCGAAAGTCAAGGAATTTAAAGGTTGAAATCATGTCATTTGATATAATTAATAAATTAATTATTATATATTACTTTATAAATAAAATTTAAAAAATAAAATAATAAATATAAAAATATTAAATAATTTTTTTACATTTACTTAACTAGTATTATTTCATATAATATCATTTTAACTAATATTTTTAGTATATTACTAAAGAATAACAAATGGATATAGTCATATGATTATAAGGTAATTCCAAATAAATATATTATGATGGTGATAAACACTCTTTCATCCTTGCATTTTATGTTCAATTCCTTACATTTGCATGGACACTTTAGTTAGATGCCCATGTTTTTATCCATTATATCTCATAGTAATTGATATAATTTTAAGATTCACATATGGGATTAAAATCTTGGTTTATGGTGTAAATTTTTTTAGCTTAACATTTCTTGTAGCAATCTTATTGAATAAATAAATTTAAGTCATCTCCATAAAAAAAATGTTTAAATTCACTTATAAGATTGAAATATTTTTTTTGGGATACATAGGGGAGTTGGTTACATCCACACTATTTTTAGTAACTACCAAGTGTAGGGTTTAAACCACAAGGGTTGCTCCCAACAAGCTTATATCACCTTATTATTGTTGACCCAACATGAGGAGGACCATCGGTCACTCAAGATTCGTATCATCATCGTCAATTTGGCACACACTCAGAGGATTCAAATCACTACTACCTTTGCAAATAAATAAGCATGCACTTAAGTTTTGAACCTAGGTCTCTTCTTGGTAAGTGTTTAGCCAAACAAATAACTACCAATATACCTAGCTCTTGGGGATATAGGATTATAATTTTAATTTATAATGCAAAAATTATTTTTCTCCATCACCTACTCCACATCCACTAAGGAAATATCAAGATTCACCCATGAAATTAGAACCCTGAGCTAAATGTAAAATGCTTTCCTCCTTATTTGATCTTATGATTTGCTTCAAACCCATTCTACTTCCTTCAATGACTAATTTTAAGGATAAAACAATTAAATTTAATGAAATAAAACAAATTTAATATTAAAAAAAATAGCATTATCATGAATTTTTTCAACTAAAGGACCTGTAAAATCAAAGATACAAGTAAAACAAAATTACCTTAGAAGTTATATAAAATGAAAATTTTAAAATATTATTTATATAAATAAGGTTGGGACCTTGGATCTTCTTCTAGAGGTTCAATTTTGCATGGGCAAGTGTGTGAGGGATGGGTGTATGTATGGTTTTGTTTAACCTCTATTGATAAGATTTGTTCTCACCCTTATCAGAGATCATGGTTGGGATGACAATGCCAAGCCTGAGCATAGGTCATAGGTCATAGAGTTTTATGACACTAACCTTAATAATATATATATATATATATATATATATATATATATATATATATATATATATATATATATAAGTGATTCTATCTAAATAGAACAATAAAGATATTTGGCTTTCTTTTTAGAGACCTAAATTTGAGAAGTTAGCACCTATGCATCACTATTATATACTTCTACTACTATTACATGTTTCAAAATACCATTAATAATTTAAGGAAAAATAAGCACCCATGCACCTATTTTATATACTTATGCTATATAAACAAGCTTTGGGCTTTCATTTTTCTTGGGGAGGTCTAAGGTTCAAACTGTAGCATGGGTGAGTGTGTGAGGGGTGGGTGTGTGTATGAATGTGTGTTTAGTTCTTATAGATAAACTCATATCTCACCCTTATAAAAAGTCATGGTTGGATGACGAAGCCTGGGTTTATCACAATAACCTCAATGATCAAAATAATAAGCATATAAAAAAATATTTCTATCAAAATGCAATGATATTGGGCTCTCCTCGTAGAGAGACAAATTATTGTACTTCTACTATTACTATATGCTTAATAATAATAATAATTAAAAAATAAAACTGCCATAATAAATTTTTATTGTGGGGATAGTGCAACGCACACCATCATGCCTAAACCAAAGCAGATTCTACATGATTTACATGAGAACCAAAGTGGATTTTACACGATGTACACCAGAACCAAAGTTTGAACCATTTGAAAATATACATGATTTACACTAGAACCAAATCTTGAACTATTTGGAAATATACACCATGAGAATATGGTGGAACTAGTAATTTTCTATAACCCGATTTGATCTAAAAAAAACCAAAACCTTAACCACTAAATTATTTCACAAACTCATAACTCAATTTTAATTTTATATATATATATATATATATATATATATATATATATATATATATATATATATATATATATATATATATATATATATATATAAATAAATAAATAAATTGCATCCTATGAGACTCAACATCAAATTTAATTTTACAATCACATTTTAATAATAACATTGATATTCTACGAGAAAGACCACACTTTACGAGGAAAAATTAACGTCAGTATTCTGTTTCAGGTTATTTTGGATCGTGAAAGCCGACTGAAAAGCTTTTGTAGACGTTTTGTATATTGAAGATGACATATATATGAATATATCTCGTTTTCACGAGCTAAGGCATGCACCCACAAAACTCAATCAACTTAGTTCTTAATGTAACAACTAGTGCATCCTTATCTCGAGTGTTTATCATTTGAAGAAGCCATGCCCAAATATCACTTTATTGAGATGCTTGGAGAAGGCTCATACGGATGCGTTTGGAAGGCAATAAACACACAAACCTATCAAACAGTGGCAGTGAAACAAACGCGCATAAGCCATGATCCTTGCCACAAATCTGTCTTCAAAGAGGAAGCAAGGCATTTGTGCGCATTTGTGCGGTTGTGCGATGCTTACGAACAACAAGAGCACGTTTATTTGGTGTTTGAATACATGGAATCCGACTTATACAAGCTTATCTCAAGTACAACCTATCCATGGTCCGAGACAACCGTCCGTAGGCTCTGTTTTCAGCTTCTGAAAGGGCTTGCATTCATGCACGAGCGGGGGTATTGCCACCGCGATCTCAAGCCTGAAAATCTTCTCATCACCAACGACGCTCTCAAAATTGCAGACCTTGGGCTTGCAGTTAACATTTGGGAAAGCAAGGCACGAGGAGAGACATTGAAATCATACGTTGCGACGAGATTTTACAGAGCGCCGGAGCTTCTCCTTCAATCGTCCTCTTATAACTGTGCTGTTGATATGTGGTCTGTGGGCGTTATCATGGCGGAACTTTTTGCCCAATGCCCTCTTGTTCCTGGGTCGAATGCGAGAGACATGATTTGTAAGATATGCAGTGTGATAGGGTGCCCTAATGGCCGGACATGGCCTGAAGGATTAACACTTGCATCTCGGATTGGTTTCATATTCCCGCTAGAGTTTTATGGCGTTAGTTGTTTACATAATTTACGAGGAATAATGGCAAGTGCGAGTGACGAAGCCATCGACCTCATAAAATGGTTGTGCTCGTGGAATCCCAAGCGCAGACCTACTGCAAAACAAGCGCTTCGCCACCCATTTTTCCGGACTTGTTACTCCAATAGAGCAACAACAGAGTGAATGTAAGTGTTACTTCAATAGAGCAACAACAGAGTGAAGATAAGTGAAGAAAAACATAAGAAAACTGGTCTTGAGTCTTTTAAAGAAAAGCAACTTTGTAATGTGAATATCGCATAAATTTTTAACATGTTTGAGACATGGTAAGTCCATCTTAATTATACAAAAGCTTTTATGTTTGAGCATGATTGTTAAATATAGACTTATATAATTTTCATAGTATATATCTGTTTATTTATATAAAATTTTAGACACAAAGCAAATTTGAAAATTTATTTAAAAATCCACCTTTTTTATTTGTAAATAATAAAAAGAAGTATAAAAGAATCATATTGTACAAAATATTATTAAATAAACACATTCATAATTATGACCTATGTTATGTTATAATCATATTTTACAAATTATTATTAAATAAACACAATATTAGGTTATTGGATTTTGTTTTATTTATTCTCCAAATAACCCTTTTAGAAATTATTTCCTCGATAAATTCTTCATCCATGAGCTTGTTCGTGTATTTTATCACACAATTTTGTTTGATCACCTTCCTATCTTATTTTATATCAAAACTTCCTTTGTCTCTCTTAATTCCATGTCACTTCTTTTCAAATTAAATATGTCCCACCTTGATAGTCTTGCCTGCTACCGCTTTGTAGAGCACATCTAGAATAGATTTCCTAGAACAATTGGTAATATTAACTTAATCAAATGATTTGAAACAACTATTTCCAATAGGATTTCATTTCTTATATGGTATGGGTACTCTATTTCTAGGAGGAAGAATATTCAAGAGAGTCACCTTCATAAGGAGATCTCTCATATTTATTCCATACTTATGAAATACCCTACTAACACTATTGTTCAATGTGATCTAGCTAATATTGAAAATTAGGTCAAAGTTTATGAGTTTTACCATGCTAGAGGAGAGCATGTTTGATCTCACCTCAATTGGATCTCCTAGGGAGACAAGGGAGGTAATTTTTTTCTTAACTATGTCGGACATAAGAATATTTCTGAAAGGATCATTGAGTTTGAGGACCCTTCAACTCATTCTCATTTTGACTCTAAAGAGATAATGAATATTTTTGTTGCTCATTTCTCTCAATATTTTATAATAGAGTCAAGGGATGACACCTAATGTATCTAATGGAATATTTATAGGAACATATTCCATTCCTAGTAAATGTCATTATTCAAGATCAACTTGAATATCCTCTTTCTATGAACGATCTGCAAATAGCTCTTTTTCTATAAAGAGTGATATAGCTCCTACATTAAATTGTCTTGCAGTGGAATTTTATAAAATAAATGGCATATTCTTTCCTTTGATCTTCATCATGTTTACCTCAAAGCTCACCATAATAGTTCTCTCAGAGCTTATATCAATGCAGGGCTTATCAATCTAATTCTCAAAGGTGTGCCTCATAACCAAATATTCACCCTGTTACCCTCCTCAATATCTTGTACAAGATCATAGCTAAAGCTACAGTTTTAAAAATTAAACTTGTTGCTAAAGCGATTGTTCACCCTGAATAGTCTACTTTTATTGAAGGTCATTATATTTTAGATAAACTTATGATGGCATGAAAAAAATCGCAATGGGCTATCAACTCCAATCAAGATGCCCTCTTCGTTATGTTAGATTTTGATAAATCTTATGATAAGATAAATAGGAATTAATTCTTAGCATGCTTTCTTGGGTTTTTTTTGGTCCAAAATTCTATAATGAAATTAGAATGCTCGTTAGTGATGCTTCAGCTTGTGTTCAAGTTAATGAAGCTCTTTCTCCCTCCTTACTTCTTCAATAATCTATCAGATAGGGTTACCCCTTTGCTCTTTTTTATATGTTTTGATTGTAATTGCTCTTGGTTATCTTCTTCATAAAGCTCATTCAAATTACCTCATTTAGGGTATTAAGCTTCTTGAGGATAAGCATGCTCTTAAATCATATTTTATTTATGATTCCCTTATTTTTCTTCAAAATACCCAACAAGAGGTGGAAATGGCTAAATATATTGTTCAACTATTTTGTGATATCTCTAGATCTCGTATCAATGACTCTAAAACTAAAGTCTTCTATACCTCTTCCTCTCCTTGTGGATGTAAATCCTTAACTAAGTGGAAGATTATCCCTCATGGTATGATTGTGTGTTATTTGGGAATTCCCTGTGGGATTAATATCTCTCTTAAGGATATGTGGAACTGGGTTATGGAAAGACTACAAAAAAAATTACTGCTTACCCACCTTGATTTCTTTTCTTAGCAGGAAGAATTCAAGTTGCGAATAAAATTATGGGAACCTCTCATGTTTATTACTCCTCTTGTTGGATGACCCACAAGGTAGCCTATAACAAATAAAATCAGGCCATTCATATTTTTTATGGATAAAATGGGATTGGGAGGTGGGAATGACACCCATCTCTTCCAAACTTTGTACTCAACCTAAGGCTTTAGGAAGTCTACATACAAAATAGGTTGCTAGAGCCATCATTGGTAATAAAAATTGGAAACACCTATTTTATTATAGAATATATCTAGCTACTCGCAAAGCTAAATAGAAATAAACCCCTTGGGAGGATAAGGTCCTTAATACACCTTACTTTACGGTTAAAGGATCTACTCTAGTTACCCAAAACTAGAAAGCTTGGCAATCTATTTCTCATTTATTAGCTTAGAAGTCAGACACTTTAAGACATGGTCTGGCCATCAATCTAAACAATATTTGGTGGAATAAATGTATCCACCATAATGATAAACCTTTAGCTTTATGCAGTGCTATTCATGGTCTAGATTTTTTGAAGAAAGGAATTAATAGAATTAAAGATATCTAGGATCCAAGTAGTTGCTCAATTATTTCCTCAAACTAGATCTACAATTATTGCCCTTTCCCTCAATTCAAATAGTAGTATGTCTTAGTTGTGGTTTCCATCGCTTGTGAGGTCCTTATAAAGCTAGGGATAATTACTTGCAATATATGAAATGATTGGAGATGGCTTAATGGCCATAGAATATCTTCCATTACTTTTATTTGGATATACAAAAATATTGTATGTCCTTCTTTAGACTTTAAGCTCAATGTCAAGTGGCAAGTAAATTTTATCAATGCCCAATGGTAGTCTCTTGCTACTCAAATTTCTCAAATTTAAAAATTTCTTGTTGAGTCCAAAACTCAACTTCTTGGATGGTGGATTTTGCATAAAAAAATTCCAACTTGTAATAGTTTGACATTGATTTTACATATTTCCCCTCAATGCAATTTTCGTAATGATTTAGAAACTTTTAATCACTTGTTTTGATTTTATGACATAGCTAAACAAATTTTGGGCGTCTTCTACACTTTTCTTTTTTCATATTTTTCTAGGCAAAGAGGAAAAAATAAAAGTGTAGAAGACATCCAAAAATTGTTTAGCTATGTCATAAAATCAAAACAAGTGATTAAAATTTTCTAAATCATTATGAAAATTGCATTGAGGGGAAATATTAGTTCCATATTATTCTTTATCCACATTATTTTACGTCTTCTACACTTTTCTCTACTTTGTTTTTCTCAGCTGGATCAGTACCTCAAACTTTGGGATGGTTGTAGGCTCATCCTTCTCAAGCACATTTACATGTGCAAATGTAGAAAGGTGTTTACTATACCTACTCCTTCATGGGATAAAGTTTTAGTAGACTTCAGATTTGATATTTTGTTACATGTGAGACACATTCATTTCCAAGTCTATGGGACTTCCATAACACCTTGAACTTTTATTGAAAAACGTCATCATTTTCTCATATGGTTTAGGATCTTTAGAAGGTCCAATGAAAAACTAAAAATAAGGCAATTAACAATGATGAGTACGTTCAAACTTTGATTACTTCTATTTCTTATTTGAATACTTCAAAAGATATCACGAAAGACACATCCATAATTTCTCCAAATAACAAGCTCTCCCATAGATGAGTGTTAATATCTAGTTTTTTGCAACAAGATATATCTATAGTCTTTGTTGCTATTAGCTTCTATTCCTATATATTTTTAGTAATGGATGCTTTACTCTTTATCCACCTTATTTTGTTTTTTGCTGATGGAATATTAGTTCCATATTATTGTAATGTTCCAGTCAATGAATTAATATAATCTAACTTGTTTTAAAAAAATCATGTTATATATCCACATTAAGATAATTTATAAGTATTAAAATGTTGATTCCCCTCTAAAAAGAGCATTATATATCGTATATTTTATTTAATATGATATACTTTAAGTAAAAAGTATAGAAAGGTGTCTATCAAGATGCAATGATAATGGTATTAGATGTTCCTTGTAAAGACCTAAATTTAAATTCTGACTTTTTTACTAGGCGAAAACATAACAATATGGGATTTGGTTCTTTTCAGATGGTCCAATTTTCAAACCATGGCATGTGTGCGGGGTTGTGTGTTAGTCCCCTATTAATAAGTTTAGATCTCAAGTCATGATTGTAATGTGAATGCTCAGACCTAAGTATCACCTAAGTATCGGTTATAGGAGTTTTCACACTGACCAAACCTTAAAAAATAACCAACCACCATAAAAACAAGTTCATAATTAAATAAAAAATAAAAATATTATTGTTCTTACCATTTTCATAACATAATTTTTTTAAATTTTGTAATTAAGAATTATATTATTATTATTTTTTAATTAAGAATTATATAATTTAAATGAATTTAAAATTCACATTTAAAAGCTTCAAATAAAAAATATAAAATTTAAATCCAATAAAAATAAAATTATACATCATATTTATATAAATACATTTTTTTAGAAAAAGAATACATCATACCTAAACCTATAATTCTACATGATATAAACAATAACTAAAGTTTGAACCACTGTTCAAACCATTCATAATTACACACTTACACCATCTCAAAATATAGGGAACCAGCTATTATCCATAATGCACGATAACCCAAACTACAAAGAATTAAATACCCACACCTGGTTTAAATATTAAACGTCCTAAAAAAATCCAAAACACTAACCATCCCACCAAAACTTATAACTCAGTTTTAATTAATTAAATAAATATATAATAAATTACGGCCTGTAAGATCCCTGTCATAAGTTATCACGTTATGTTCCTCAACCAGTTTAGGAGAGGGAGGCATATGAATATGCCTGGGTTCCTATACATTAGCTGAAGAAATCTATGTTGGATGTCTAGAACGTAAGGGCTTGAATCCATTGTACCAAGGTTTAATCTTTTTAATTATTGAATTTATAAGTGTTAAAAATGGTATGAATATGGTTGAGATAATAAAATTTATTTTTATTGAGATTAACCCACTGGTTTCTCCGGAGATTCCTCGTTCCAAAGCTTCTCTATCTGCCCATGAGATCTCCAGTGAATCTGATTTTTGCCCGAACTTGAAAACTTGGCTGACGCGTAAGCTTGAGAATTATGGAGTGTGCAGTGGGACTTTTAGCTTGCCCATGGAGTCCGGGGCGGCCAACTCAAATGATGGGAGTTGGCATTCAAGATGCCATTGAGTCACCTCGACTGGAACACAGTTTCTTCGACAGAGCTCTTTCAGAAGTGGTCTGCTAAAAAGACCTTTATGGACCGAGTCCTTTTTGCTTCACTCAATCAAGTTCATTGGAGATAAGCAGAAATTAGTGTTAGACACTCTTAAAATTGCAGTTAACTTCACTGAGGACCTGAACAAACGGATGGAAATTTTTCTGGATTTTGTTGCTTCGGGCATGAACGCTCGTGATAGTTCTAAGATTTTGCCCTGACTACGTGGGCACGGCTCCTTTCCTGATTGTTCCAAGTTCCCAGATTTTGGGCTCCGTTTGTTAGGATCTTTCTTGAGCTTCTATTTTTCTGATTACCTTGAGAGTTTTTGTAACGGGTTGTGGATCCTCTTAAAACTTTTTTTAATTATATAAAAAAATTACGTAATATGAGACTCAGCATCCAATTTAATTTGAAAAACACATTTTGGATTGTGAAAGCCGACTGAGAAGGCTCATACGGATGCGTTTCGAAGGCAATAAACACACAAACCTATCAAACAGTGGCAGTGAAACAAACGCGCATAAGCCATGATCCTTGCAAAAAATCTGTCTTCGAAGAGGAAGCAAAGGCATTTGTGCGCATTTGTGCGGTTGTGCGATGCTTACGAACAACAAGAGCACGTTTATTTGGTGTTTGAATACATGGAATCCGACTTATACAAGCTTACCTCAAGTAAAACCTATCCATGCTCCGAGACAACCGTCCGTAGGCTTTGTTTTCAGCTTATGAAAGGGCTTGCATTCATGCACGAGCGGGGGTATTGCCACCGCGATCTCAAGCCTGAAAATCTTCTCATCACCAACGACGTTCTCAAAATTGCAGACCTTGGGCTTGCAGTTAACATTTGGGAAAGCAAGGCACGAGGAGAGATATGGAAATCATACGTTGGAATGAGATTTTACAGAGCGCCGGAGCTTCTGCTTCAATCGTCCTCTTATAATTTCTTCTTATAATTTTGCTGTTGATATGTGGTCTGTGGGCGTTATCATGGCGGAACGTTTTGCCCAATGCCCTTTTTTTCCTGGGTCGGATGTGAGAGACATGATTTGTAAGATATGCAGTGTGATAGGGTGCCCTAATGGCCGGACATGGCCTTAACGACTAACACTTGCATCTCGGATTGGTTTTAGATTCCCGCCAGAGTTTTATGGCATTAGTTGTTTGCAGAAATTACGAGGAATAATGGCAAGCGCGAGTGACGAAGCCATCAACCTCATAAAATGGTTGTGCTCGTGGAATCCCAAGCGCAGACCTACTACAAACAAGCGCTTCGCCACCCATTTTTCCGGACTTGTTACTCCAATAGAGCAACCAAGGGGCTGGAAGGGACAATCAGGTTAGGCAGAAACGTACTAAGGGGATAGCATAATAAAGACCAGTATACACCATAAAGCATTTAAATGTGCGAGCATCAACCAGATCGTCCAGATCTTCGAAAGAAACCAAAATCTGATAAGGGTTAAGGAGCTTTCTCCCTGACGTGAAGTACAATATCGTTGGTAAAACCCCACTACCAGATAGATAAGCCTTGAGAACGAAGTCCCAAGTTTGCTAAAAGATCAACCATTGAATTACCTTCTCTAAAAATATGAGAGAACTCCATGCTAGAAAAGGAACGAGCAAGCCAAGTTTCTTCATCAATCAAATTAGCTATTTTCCATCTCGGATGAGAAACTCCACGAAGCATATTGATGATGGATAGGGAATCCCCTTCAATAATTGTGTTTCTAATGCCAAGGTTCTTAAGTTACTCTAAGCCAATGAAGGCTACTCTAGCTTCATCCAACGTGGAAGATTAAACTCCAAGGTAGTTCGTGTAAGCCTGAATAAGATCACCATTTTTGTCCCTTATTGCACCTGCGCCAACTAAGCCAAGGTTACCTTTAGAGGTGCCATCAAAGTTAAGTTTGAATCACCCAACGGGTGGCAAAGACTAATGAACCTCCCTCCTCGTGTCAGGAGCAGTAGGGGGGGGCTAACGGCACAAAACCAAGCCATTATTCCAACAACCGCTTGCTTGGGGAGAGTGCAAAAATTAATTTTGAAGGATTCAAATGGTTGACAGCCAAAGATACATTTTTTGACACCTTCCATAGAATCTTGAGGCTGATTTGGGTGATATTGTTTTCCACTTATTTGAATGCCCTTGAGTTCCTTTCCTTCCACACTCCCCAAAAGGAGTGTGGGAGGAGAAATTTCCAAAAACATTTAAGTCGGGAAGAAATAAAGGATGAAGCCATAATCTTCTACACACTATGATAGCTAAGAAAAAGATGAGTTGTCGATTCCCAATCATTCTTACATAAATAGCACCTATTGACCAGGCACATACCCCTCTTGAGAAGATTTTGTTTTGCACAACCAACCAATAGAAAAAGTTAATCTTTGGCATTAGATTTTTTAACCAAATTTGATTTGAAGGAAAAAAGTCTTCCTCCACTGAGCTAAGAGTAATGTAGGCAAATTTAACCGAGTATGACCCATCTGGGTATCCCATCCACCCCAATCTATCATCTGTTAAAACATTACGTAGCATAATAAGCCTCATTTCCACCAATAAAGTGTACCATAATCTTACATCTGCAACGATGACTAGCTCTGTAAGGGAGGGAGACCAAAACCTGTGTCCATATTGGACAATAATAAAATCTGCCATCTTTTCAAGCCTATGGATTCTATAATCAGCAACAAGGGAGCTGTACCATAGATCATCTCCTAAGGGACTTTCCTTGGACCAAATTTTATCCCAAAAATTAATCGCCTCACCACTTCCAATAATCCAACTACAACAAGACTTGAGGAACCTATGAGATTTTATGAGGCTATTCTAGAAGGTCAACCCTCCAATGGGAAGGAAATCTACTAAAAAATAATCAAAGTTATATTTAGCCTTAAGGATATTACACCAAAGAATGTTAGAATTTGCAGCAACTTTCCATCCAAGTTTCACCACAAGAGTTTTGTTCATCACGGCCACATTTTTGATATTGAGACCCCCTTGCCTCTTCCTCTTACAAATCTGCTCCCACGAGACAAGGTGGAATTTTCCTTTCAACTTAGGGTCTGCCCAAAGGAAGGATTTGCAGATGATATCCATTTTGGTGGCCACCTTATAGGGTAAATGAAAGAGAGATAAAAAATATATGAGGATTCTCTACAAGGTGCGCACCAGCACCACCTTCCCTGCTTGACTAAGTAATGCCCCTTTCCAAGATGCTAATTTGTGTTGGCCTATTTCAACAACCAAGGTCAAAAACTCATCCTTAATGTAGCCAACTAAAATGGAGAGCCCAAAGTAAGCAACTAGGATAGAAGAAATGTGATAATTTAACATGTTAGTTATTCTCCTTTGCTGGGTCTCCAGAGTATTAACAAAATAAATGCAGTTTTTCAAAATTTATCTTCTACCTAGTAGCCTTCTCATAGCTTACCAAAATAGACTTCACATCCCTTGTATGGAACATCAATGCCTCACAAGAGAGGAGGGTGTCATCAACAAACTATTGGTGAGAGATTAGTGGGTAGGGGAGTATCGGCCTTAGACAAAAATCAAAGCTTCGATGGGAAATCAAATGACCAAGCACCTTCTCCATGAGAATGAAAAGGAATGGGGACAAAGGGTCATCTTGGCATTGACAATGACACGACTAAAAGAACCCTTCTTGAGAGCCAATAACCAGGACAGAGAAGCAGGTAGAAGAAATGCAAGCCTCTATGAGCCCCACCCATCTTTCACTAAAATCAAATTTTCTCAGGATGTAGAATAAAAATTGCCATAAGACCCTATCGTAAGCCTTTCTTACATCCAACTTGAGGAATAAATCTACCCACTTGCTATTTTTAACTAAGTGGAGGAGTTTGTGAACCACAATCACCCTGTCTAAAATTTATCTTCCAGGAACAAAGACACATTGAGCTCTATCCACAAGAAGAGGTAGGATAACTTTCAACATGTTGGCTATGGCTTTAGAAAAAATCTTATAGATAGTGTTGCACAAACTTATAGGCTGAAAGTCATTGAAATAGGACACATTGTCTTTCTTTGGCACTAGGGCCAATAGCATCAAAATTAATTGATTTAGGAAAGACCACCGAATCTTGAGAGTCTCAAACCACCACACAAAAATTTGAGCCATATATATGCCAATAATTATGAAAGAATCCTAGAGGGAAACCATCAGGACCATGCACCTTAAGAGGGCTCATAGACTTTAATGCTTTAAACATTTCTTCATCTAAAAAAGGATTAACTAGCCCCTCATTCATCTCCTCTGTTACTAGGCACAGGATTCCCTCTAGCATGAAACTCTCATCATTGATTTCCCTTGTTGGGGTTGAGCACAAAAGGGAGGAGAAGAACTCCATAGCCTCCTACCTAATTCGAAAGATATCCGAAGTTTAGATGCCATCACTAATCTTAATTTCCTTTATGTAATTGCAGCTGCTTCAATGAAGTGTGGAGGTGTGAAAAACAAAAAATTAATCTCCCCTTCCTTAAGCCATATTTCCCAAGATTTCTACTTCCAGTGGGTCTCTTCTCTGGCTTAAATATTATGAAGCTCTGCAAGAAAATATTGCTCCTCCAATAGAATCTCCATAGAACCTCCATGTGTTTCCAATTTGGATTCAATCTCCGAAAGCTGCCCATGAATCCTTTCTTTCTCTCTAAAAATGTTACCAAATGAAAACTTATTCCAAACCTTAAGATTGGACCTTAGCCTTTTAAGATTATTGGACAGTCTTTCCATACCCACGTTGTTAACCTCCTCCGACCACTAGTCCTACAAAGAGGCATCAAAACTAGGATGCGAGCACCACATTATTTCAAAACAAAATGTACAAGGAGAAAAAGGTTGACCATTGGGGAAATCCAACCACAAAGGGTTATGGTCTTAACCAATCCAAGGAAGAGTGGATAAAATGGCCACACAAAATAGATGGAGATAGAAGTTGGACACAAAAACTTTATCTAATTGTATACATAAAAACACAACACCATTGCAATAAAAATGACACAATTTATTAAATTCAAGAAAATCCCCACGATACACCTTGACCCATTTAGGGTGCATTTTACAAAGATATGTGCCAAAGGGGAATCCCTTTTACAGATCAAAGATGGTGTCTTCGTCTCTTCATGCTACAACAATGTGGAAGGTGGGTTTGTCGTGACCACCATGATGAGCTAGAGCTTGTTGAACCTAAAATCTGCACACATGGAAATGGACAACGATTTAGTAGCACCTGTCACAATGATAATGATAAATGTAAATAAAAATGACTAATGTAAATGAATATGGATAGAAGAAAACAAACAATGAGTATGGCTTACACAACACAATCTGGGCAATATAACATTAGCATTTTCTCCTTCCTTTTCTTGGACATGTGATGGTGCCTTTATAGGCCTTTGAGAGTTTTGGAGGGAAGGATAGGTGGCAATCTAGGGCTACCAAGTGGTAAGGACTGGGTAACCACCTATCCTAGATAGTTGCAGTGAGTCACTAGAAGTGTCTCACTTAACTAGGGAGATGTGGCAAGTGGGTAGGTGCAAGTGGAGTGATGTGTGGAGTGAGGTGTGAGATGTGGCAAGTGGGTAAGTGCAAGTGGAGTGAAATGTGGAGTGAGGTGTGAGATGTGGCAAGTGAGTAGGTGCAAGTGGAGTGATGTATGGAGTGAGGTGTGAGATGTGGCAAGTGGGTAAGTGCAAGTGGAGTGAAATGTGGAGTGAGGTGTGATATGTGGCAAGTGAGTAGGTGCAAGTGGAGTGAAATGTGGAGGGTTTCCCCATGTGAAGGGACAAGGGGGACAATGGTGTATGAGAGGTGGCAAAGGAGTGATCGTGATGTGGCCAGGATACATGTCAAGTGAGGAGATAGGGTATCCTAGGAGGATATTTTCCAGATTTAATAAAATCTAGAAAATATAATTATGTGCAAGATTTTATGCCTAATTCAAAACTTAGGCACATAATGTTATGTAGAACTGAAATGTGCAATGTGGATGAATAATGTGCAGGAATTATATGCCTAAGTTTAGATTTAGGCATATATTATTATGCAGAATTGTGATGTGTAATGCCAATGAATAACGTGCAAGGATTATATGCCTAAGTTTAGACCTAGACATATTATTATGCAGAATTGTGATGTGTAATGCAAGTGCCTAGATTTTAGTGTCTACAGATGCTCCTTTTTGTACCACATTGTGTGAAACACAATGTGGTGCAAAAATAAAAGACACGTGGTTTTATTTGATGGAGAAATGGACTCAAATATTTTCGATGCAAAGAATGAATGACGTTTTTTTTTTGAAAATTTTGATTTGTTTGCTTACCCCCTCAATTGGCAAATGGGTAAAGGATGAAATCCATGAGCCAATTGACCAAATGTGGATGATAAAAGGAGGTGGTGCATGTAATGATGTGGATGTAATGCAAATGTATGTCATGTTGATCAACTTGATGCCCCAAGTTTGGGATTGTTTGTGTTTTTGCAAATTTACCTTTGGTTTTGATGGTGCACAAAGTGTTGTGGTAAAATCTTCGACCACGTTTAGAGTTCGTGTTCCACTATTACTTTAGCAATTCCTTCTAAATTATGGGTTCAAGGAACTAATCGTTCGAGAATTTGATACTTGAGTGATTTTTGATTATTACCAAATTGTGTTTGGTTGTTTTCCACTTTTGACCCAACAGAAGGGGTTCAAGGATAACCTTGTGCAAATTTGTTTTGAATACGATCAAGCTCAAAGATCGAGGGACATAGTTGATGTAATGCCATAGTGATTTGAAATTTTTGTTTGAATGAGTGTCCTTATGGTGAGCTACCCATCCTATCGGATTGCATGGATTTCTAGTCGTTGCAACCGCAAGGTATATAGGGTAATCCACTAGATACATGATTCACTAAATGATGTGATGATGATGATGATGTGTTTATGAAATGAATGATTTTATGTGTACAAATATTGAAAATCAAGATAAATTTGGATGACCCAAGTTTAGGATGCACTTGTATTGTCGTAAATTTACCTTTTGGTTTGATTGACATGCAAGATGATGAAGTAAAGGAACCAATCACCCAAGGAGCTCGGTGTCCTAGTGACTGTTTGCAATTCCTTAATGCAAAATGATGAAGTATAAGTTTTCCATGTTTTGTAACCCCATGGAGTAGGCATCAATGAAAACCTTGGACAAATTTGCTTGAACATAAGTCGCTCAAAAAAATTGAAGGATCAAATATGATGATGTGGAATGATTTTGAATAAGTGTCCTTATGGTAATTTATTCATCCTACCAGATTGCATGGACAACCAATCACTGCAACAGCTAGGTGTCTAGATTAAATCACTAGGTACAAGGTTCACTTGAGATGATGACGATGTGAGATGATTATTTGGAGGTTTTTGCAATGTTTTTGTAGCCATTTGCATTTGAAGGGGAGTTGTGTAATATGGTCACAAATAAAAGTCAACTTTTGTTGCCCCAATCATGGAAAAGATGCTCATTTTAATGAGCGTAATTTGCATGATTGAGTGTTTTGAGTATTGACTTTGATTATGAAACTGAATTTATTGATTTTGCCTTTCCCTTCAAGCAATGAGTCAATGGAGAAGATATGAAATGATGAAAGCGATGAAACAAATGATAATGATTTGATGATATGGATGTTTTTGTTTTTGTTTTGACTATGATTTCAACCATTGTTGATAATTATGCACTTCTATCCCTTGGAGCAGTCTAGCCCTATGGCTTTCTTAGGAAATTGAGATGATAACAATTCAGTTTTTGCATGAGGTGAATCACTTTTCAAGGGCCTTATGGTAATTTATCCATCCTACCGGATTGCATGGATTTCTATTCGCTACAACTGCTAAGTATATAAGATAAGTTATTTTCTACGAGGGTCACTTGAGGCTAAGTGGAAGAAGGATATGTACATCTCCTTTAGATTGTAGGGAGTTGTGATTAGAACACTTCTATTCTTTCAAGAGCCTGTTGAATTTGTTTTTGTCCAAAGGAATTGAGATATCTTTGGATTTTTTTTTTTTTTTTTGAGAATGCATGATTATTTTGTGTTTTTGTTTTGTTTTTGTATGACAAAAAGATGCATGGAAATGTTTTTTTTTGGTGTTTATGTTTTATATGACAAAATATTCATGGCAATGTTTTTGTTTTTTTTTTTGGTTTTGTAAGACAAAATATGTATGGAAATATTTTTGTTTTTTGATGTTTTTGAAATGGAAAGAAAGCACAAGATGTTTTTTTTTTTGTTGACCAAAGGAATTTGAGTACATTTGGAGAATTTTGGATTGATTTCACCAAAGGATTTCTTTGGAGCTTTATTTTATTATTTGAAATGTTAATGTTTAATGTGATTGTTGGGGTAGGTGTGAGACCTTGAGTCCCCCCAAGTTGTTTGATTGATTGTTTTATGTTATTGATGGGGAAGGTGTGAGACCTTGAGCTCCCCCAAGTTGTTTTGTTATTGTTTTACAAATGTGTAATGATTGATTGTTCAAATTTGAAAACACGAGATTCTGAAAGAAAAACAATACTAAGATGCAATACAAACAAAGCTAACTGGATGCATGAAATACAACGAATGTAATCGAATCAACACCAAACATAAAAGGGGAAAGCAGGAGCACAACCCTTTTTATTAATATGATTCCAGATTCGGTTACAATCCATCTCCTCCCCTTCCTGGGGCTAGGAGCGTTAGCATGTTTTAGTTACAATCATCTTTAGTAGTTCTCCTTCCGCGTGCCCACATGTAAAACGGGCGGGCCAAAGTGTTGCCGCCGCTTGTGTTGAAGAGTCCTCGATCCTTGCCGCTTCTCCTGCATTCAAAGAAACAACAAAGAAAGAGTTAGTAGCACCTGTGTTAAAATGAAGCATTCGTGAGAGTGAAATGAAATAAAACCTGCATGTTGATATGCTTGCAATCAAAATCCCGAAGTCATTATGCAAAAGAAATAAAAACAGAACGGTAAGCTTTGTCGGCAAATTGATGGATCCATGGATCCGGATTCACGTTCTCCATAAACACCCAATGACCTCCCTTGCAGAAGAGATCACGGATGCGGTAGAAGTGAATCGAAGGCAGAGCGTCTGGCGATAAACGGGCAGGGCTTCGCTGCTCCAAACGTTTCTTCCTCTCTCTCCTCTTTTTTTTTGGTGAGAGAACTCTGCAATTTATAGAATTCCCAGGGTGCAGTTGTTATGGGCATGCAGGGATGCCAGTTGGTGTTCATGCTAGTGCGTGATGGGGGAAATTCTTCCTGTCTGGCCTGCCCATGCTTGTCTGCGTGATAGTTCGTTGGTCGTCCACTCGCGCGCATGCGAGGCAGGGAGCCGTAATTGACTGACTTCCACTACCAATTGTTTAATGTCCACCTTTATTTGTTTAATGTCCACTTTCATTGTTTAATGTCCACCTTTATTTGTTTAATGTCCACCTTTATTTGTTTAATGTCCACCTTTATTTTAAGCCAGGCGCAAAGGCAGGAGTTTGTCGCGATATCGCGACACCAAGAAGAAGCCAGGGCACAAAGGCGAAAGGTTGTCGCGATATCGCGACATCATGATATCACGACAAACAAACAAAACTATGGCACAAGGTGAAAGGTTGTCGCGATATCGTGACGTCGCGATATCGCAACATCGCGATATCGCGACAAACAAACAAAACTATGGCGCAAGGAAAAAGGTTGTCACGATATCGCGACGTCGTGATATCCACTACGATATCACGACAAACAAACAAAACCCTGGTGCAAGGCGGAAGGTTGTCACGATATCGCGACATCGCGATATCGCGACAAACAAACAAAACCATGGCGCAAAGGCGAAATGGTCGTGATATCGTGCCATAAAACAAACAAAAAGGGCCCAAAGGCGAAAAGGTCGTGGGTCTCTTTAAATGCATGCTTTCATGGCGGATCAAGGCAGTGTATGTCAATGCGATCAGTGTTTGCAGTCACGTAATCGGATTGGTGCTGTTTTGGTGTCTACAGATGCCCCTTTTTGGGAAGCGCTGCGGGTGACGCAGTGCTGAGCAAAAATAGATAACCAAAGCACTAGTGATTAGGGTTTCTTAGTAACCTAACCAACTTGTGATGCCCCAAGCATGGAAAGGGGATGCATTCTTGAATCCTTGCTTCTGACGAGCTAAGGAATTTGATTTCAAGTATTAACCTATTTTGGTGAGGTGTGACTTGAACTTAGACATTGATCAGTCATGAATAGGCAAAGGGCGCAACCTTTTATCCATGGGGGAACCTTGAGTTCATGCTTCGGGAATGCCAAGCGTTTGATCGCGTTTGATCGATTTGTGATTGTTGCTTGTTTACTGCCCCAAGCGGGAGCGTGATTGTCTTTGTCAATGATTCTTTGAATGCATGCCATTGCCTTGATTGGGTGTGTGTTTGTTGATTGGTGACTAAGTGTGACTACCCCCTCAAGCGACGAATCGATGAGGGAATGACCGCCATGAGAAAAGCGACGAGTCGCTTGACCCAAGATGACTTAGGTGAGGGTGTCTTCGGATGTTTGTCCGTTGAATGTGCAAGCGGTTTTCTGACTTTTGGACCTATTTTTGGTGGGTAAAAACCCTTTTGGTGATGCCATAATGGGGTGAAAGTGTCAACAATCCGTCGTCCCGTGGAGCGGTCCGGCTATGGTAGCCTTCTTAGGGAGTAGAATAGCGACCATTTGTGCCCCGACATCGATTTTCTATGCCAAGAGGTTAAGTGCAAGAGCACTTTTGTCTGGCAATGCTTATTGCTTTTTTTTGTGTTGCATTTTTTGTTGTTTTTGTTGTTTTGCCCATTTTGTGATGCCATTTTGGTATAAAGGGGGGTTTTTTTTTATTTTTTTTTGTGGTGCATATTTTGGAAGGAATTTTTTTGATTTTTTTTTTTTGTGACGCCATTTAGGATTAAAATTGGCAAAAATCCGACCTCCCGTGGAGCGGTCCGGCTATGGTAGCCTTCTTAGGGAGTAGGATAGTGACAATGTAAACCCCGACATCAGTTTTCTATGCCAAGAGGTTAAGTGCAAGAGCACTCTTGTCTGGCAATGTTTATTGCTGTGTTTTTGTGTTGCATTTTTTGTGGTGTTTTTGTTGTTTGGATTTTCTTGCTTTGTGTATATGTCATGATTTTATGTTATGCACAATGATTGATGTTGATGGATGCATGTTTATGGTGACGAATGCATATGGTATGATAAATGCGCATGTTGTTGATTTATATGATAAGTAATGGAATGGATGAAATGATTTGTTGATAACCTTACATTGGCACCATAGACTATACATGACTTATGGCTTTATGTACTGGGTGATTGCTGTGGTAAATGCTTTTTGTGTATATATGTTGTTTTTTTTTTTTTTTGTATGGCGATATAGGAATGGATTATATGCAATGGTTGGCGTAGAATGTAGCTAGGTTTTTCTGAGATTCAACTGTTTTAACTAACTAGCCAAGACTGTACCGTTATCTTACAAGATGTCTGACCAAGGTATGAATCGCGCTTGTTTTTGACCAAGTTATTTCGCATCCTTGTGTGTGCAATTGAGTTTGTTTATGTGGTATTTGTTAGGATACCGCCAGTGCCAAATAGGCTTTCAACCAAACCTATACTGAGGATCACCTAATTAGTTCCACTAACTCCTTTGTTGTATTTTGTCGGATTAATCTGTTTTGCGATCTAGGAGACCATAAGCTAGCTCATCCACATGCAAACATTGATCTGCACACAAGTAAATGTGACAGATATATCGTCATGCGGGAGGTTTGCCGCTAGTGACCGATAGGTTATCCACCAAACCGGTACTGAGGTTCACCTCATGACCTTTTGAATGCTGAGAGTTCCAGGGATTCAAGTTCGACTCCCTTCTTTTCTTCATTTGTATTGGGATACTTGCTCGTTTATAGTGATGAAAATCACTGTTTATTTTTGTTTTTTTCTTTTTGAGCAAGGGATTTGAATTTGGGAGTGATGAGAATCACTATTGCTTGTGGGATTTGATGTCAATGTTTGGAGTATTGACTTTGTGCAACTTTTTGATGTTTTTGCAATGTTTTGAGGACTTGGGATTCTTGGGGAATTGGGTAGGGAAGATTCTTGTCCTTTTGCCAACTCTCAGCATTCTTGGGGTCATTCGCATAGGGGGATGAGCGAGATAATCTTTTCATTGTTTGGTATCCTGAATTGCTTTACAGGTTTCATCCTTCATTGACACAACTTAGGAATTGTTTTTATGTGTTTTTGAATTTGTGATGGGATGCTACGTAACAAGGTGTATTTCAAGTAAAACTCTACCATTGTAACATCAGTTTGACTTTTGTACAGTTTTGGCTAGAAACCTAAAGACAGCTGAATGACGAAAACTCTAGATATGTTTAGATGACAACTGATTTATGATATGGTGAAATGGTGATTGGCGTTTATTTTGGTGTACTTTTGTTCAAAGTGGAAAATGTGAAAAGGTGGTGGTTTTGCCAAGTAATGACAGTCTATGGTGCTTTTGCCTTGTGTGATCAACAAACATGGATGTGATGCCTAATGCAACTATTTTTTTTTTTGTATTTTTGATTTTGGAAGTATGCATGAAATTGAGATGTAGATTTTGTTTGTTTGTTTTTGAATTTTTTTTTTTTTGGATTTTCTTGACCAAGCGATTGTGATAATCCTTGGAGCTTTTGAGGTTGACCAAGAGATTGCGATAATCCTTGGAGCTTTTTGGTGTGACCAAAGGGTTTGTAGGCACCTTTGGGGCATTTTGGGGTGACCAAGTGATTGCGA
Source organism: Wollemia nobilis (assembly GCA_028583015.1). Lineage (NCBI taxonomy): Eukaryota > Viridiplantae > Streptophyta > Pinopsida > Araucariales > Araucariaceae > Wollemia > Wollemia nobilis. The sequence goes on from JAQPPZ010005339.1 coordinate 302,699, forward strand.
TAATCCTTGGAGCTTTGGGGTGACCAAGGGATTGCGATAATCCTTGGAGCTTTTTGGGGATTGACCAAGCGATTTAGATAATCCTTGGAGCTTTTTGGTTTGACCAAGTGATTGTGATAATCCTTGGGGCTTTTTGGTTTGACCAAGTGATTGTGATAATCCTTGGGGCTTTTTGGTTTGACCAAGTGATTGTGATAATCCTTGGAGCTTTTTGGGTTGACCAAGTGATTGTGATAATCCTTGGAGCATTTTTGGGATTGACCAAGGGATTTAGGAATCCTTGGAGCTTTTTGGTTTGACCAAGTGATTGTGATAATCCTTGGGGCTTTTTGGGTTGACCAAGTGATTGTGATAATCCTTGGAGCTTTTTGGTTTGACCAAGTGATTGTGATAATCCTTGGAGCTTTTTGGTTTTGACCAAGTTTGTGACAAGATTGCGATAATCCTTGGAGCTTTTTGGTTTGACCAAGTGATTATGATAATCCTTGGGGTTTTTGGTTTGACCAAGTGATTATGATAATCCTTGGAGCTTTTTGGGTTGACCAAGTGATTGCGATAATCCTTGGAGCATTTTGGGTTGACCAAGGGATTGTAATAATCCTTGGAGCTTTTTGGTTTGACCAAGTGATTTAGGAATCCTTGGAGCTTTTTGGTTTGACCAAGTGATTGTGATAATCCTTGGAGCTTTTTGGTTTGACCAAGTGATTGTGATAATCCTTGGGGCTTTTTGGTTTGACCAAGCGATTGCGATAATCCTTGGAGCTTTTCAGGGGATAGATGTACCCCCAGCTTGATGATATTTGTGCTCCGGATCTGGCTCTGGAGGGATTGGCATGAATGGATCGGCCCTATGTACAGATAAAAGGATAGGGTCTACCTTTGGCACTGATGTTGCTATGAGGTCTCTGGGCAGAAGTTGTTCTCGATATGCCCAAAGTGGTGGATTCAACAATTGGTTGCACTGTGCTGGGTTAACGTGCCACTCATGCACTAGCCTTATGTTTAGTTGTTGAAGTGCATCATCCATATGCATGGGGTGTTGATGTTGTCGCATGTGATTAATGTGGGCCATCTCTGTGTCATCTTTATAATCACTGTCAGAGATCCAAAGGCCTTCGTTGGCTCCAACAGCTGTTTGTGATATGTGAGGCTCTTCTTGTTTGAGCAGATTGATGTGGTCCTCATGGGGTTGTTTCGCTTGTTGCGGGGGGACCTGATTGCTTTGATGTGGTGCTTGCTCGATTGGCGCCTCTAAGGGGAATATTTCCATTAAGCTCTCTTGGTAGTCATCCATGGGAATCATTTGTGAATGATTAATGTCAGATTCGATCGAGTCCCATGGTGCTACCTCGCATTCTGACTCGTCTTTGCTTAGCGAATCAGGCTCATCAGAATCTGGCGATTCTGAGACATGGGAGACTGCATCATCAGGTATCTCTACGGTCAGAGGCTGATCTTCCTCGAAAGGAACCTCTTGTAAGTTGGGATTTTGGGGTCCCAAAGTCTTGGTCTCGACCGACTCTAAGCGCTCTAGTAGCGCATTGCATGTATCGGGGGATTTGAGCTCCTCCGCTTTGGTTGGTTCCTATTGAGGAACGTGGGGCCTATGGAGGGGTAGCTGGATAGCACCCCCCTGCCTTGGTAGTGCATTTTAGTCCACTCTTTTTCTTGCTCAGATTCCTTAGAGGCTTCTTGAGGGATTTCTGAGGGTGGCCCATGAACTTGGGTGGGTGTCTGAGGAATCGAGGGAGTAGCCTCCCGCTCCTATCTAGGAGGCATTGGGGGTAGTGCTTGATAAGGTCGTGATGACCTGTCTCGCCCCCAGGGGTTGTGTCCCTCATAATGTTTTGTCTTATGCATGTGAGGGGTTGGAGTCCTCTCCTGCATAGTGTGTTGGAACAACTCATCCTTCTAGCACTGAAGGTGCTCTTGATTTTGAAGATACCATTGCTCTAACTATTGTCGTTCTAGCTCAAGTAGCGCAAGTTGCATCCGATGTGTGATATGCTTGGTAGATTCTAAGATAGTTGGTCCTATCATCTCATATCTAGAAGGGCTAGATACCTCTCCTAGATATCTATCTCGGTCATGGTGATCCGAGATCTCTATAAGCCGCCTCCCTCTGTTGGGGGTAGCGGCATTCCCTCGAGGCTTTGGCCTTAGTAAGTGATCTTGATAGCTAGCAGGTGCGGAGGCGTATTGCTCCCATGCTATATATTGCTCTTGAGGAAGGTAGTGGTCTTCCTCATACCCCCTTTCATAAGTGAAAGAGGGACGGGCGGCGTTGGCTCACCCTGCTTGAGGAGCCTTGTGCTCTGGATTTGTCCTTGTAGTCCTGACAACTAGAGGGGGTGAAGGAGGGATAGTGTAATCATGTGGTTCCTCCCGTCGAACCCTATGTTGACTTAGCGCTTCATCGCGTGGTGACCACTCATAGCGAGCATCTAAGGGAGCTCTCCTACGAATGTACCCCTCATGGAAGGGTGTGTGTTGGGTGCTATGTTGAACAGGAGTGCCCCTCGAAGAGGTGCCCCTATAGTCCCTTTCCATTAAGGTGTGGAGGGGACTGCCTTGTGTGTCAAGCCGCCAAGGTGGTATGACCAAATCCTTGGGGCTATACCGGAGGTGACTTGTGCCTCCTTGGATATTCCCCATAGCGTCCGCCCATGATTGGGCTTGGCTACGGGTGAGCACCATGACGATGTCTCTCTAAAAAACCCTAAAATTGAAATGAGTCAGATGGGGCCCAAAATTGGGGTGCGCATCCCTATTACAATAGAAAAGACAAAAATGAAGTTTCAAGTCCTAACTCTAAATACATTAGGAGATATTGACCTCCGAACAACTCAAAAGCAGAAAAAATTAGGTGAGTAATTTTAAAACCTAATTTTGGGGCACTAGATGATGGAATTTGGCTTCGAAATTTGTTTAAAATTATCCCAACTAACTCCTGTAAAATTTCAAGTCAATCGGAGCTACGGTTGAGAAGTTATGGCCCCGACAAGATGCACTAAAATTTAGGGAAAAATATAAGATTTCCCATATTTTGTTGGATGCTCCTGCATCACTTATGGGCACCTTTGGGGCGCTTTTGGGTTGACCAAAGGGTTCATGGACACCTTTGGGGCATTTTGGAGTGACCAAGCGATTGCGGGAATCCTTGGAGCTTTTGGAGCGAGTGACAAAATGCGTAGATTTTTATCTTTTGTTTATGATTTTTTTGATTTTTTTGTTACACAAAACAGAAAAGATCACACACATGCAAGCGATGATTATCTCTTTTAAAGATTAAAAGTGTGCCCTAAGTCTGGTTTCGTGTGTTTTGTTTTTGTTTTTGTTTTTGAAAGTTTTTTGAAGGACGTTTAAATGCATTATGAAGGCTCTTATGTCTCCCATAAATGGTCGCCCCTTCGATATACCATTGCCAGGCCGATATACCAACCTCTCTATATACCCGCCCTTACGAGAGGGAGACTATAGGTACGTGAGAGCAGATGATACGTGGTGCATAGGCGGTACGAAAGGGGAATCGCTCTATTTATGACACCTACCATAGAAGACTTATCCTCATGCGCTAGGAATCACCCTAGCAACACTTGGTCAGCTTTCGTCAGGATTTACGTCTAGCAACAGTCGCGATCGGGGTAATGGATGCAAAATCAAGCCAAGGTGGTGATGAAATCCACCATTGGTCTTGATCAAGGGCTGGGGTTTTACGACCAGCTCCTTGGTTTAAAAATGTTGCGTGAAGTGTGTGTGGTTATTTTTTATTAAAAAATGAAACAAGCAGCAACCACTTTCCCTAAGAAGGCAAACTTGACAAAAATAGCAACATAACAACAGAAAATGATAGGGACAGTTAGAAACCGTTACCTCTTTTCCGCCCAAAACGGCTGTCTTTTCCACCCAAATCGGTTGTTTTTTATTCTTGGCTCGGTACCTCTCTTTTTTTTCGCCCAAATCGACTATTTTTGATTCTCGGCCCGGTACCTAAGCACAAAAACAAAATTTTGATCAATTTCTTGATCTTAAAAAATAAGGGACTGGGTCCCACCGTGATCGCCATTGAAAACATGAGATTCCGAAAGAAAAACAATACTAAGATGCAATATAAACAAAGCTAACTGGATGCATGAAATAAAATGAATGTAATCGAATCAACACCAAACGTAAAAGGGGAAAGCAGGAGCACAGCCCTTTTTATTAATATGATTCCAGATTCGGTTACAATCCATCTCCTCCCCTTCCCGGGGCTAGGAGCATTAGCATGTTTTAGTTACAATCGTCTTTAGTAGTTCTCCTTCCGCGTGCCCACATGTAAAACGGGCGGGCCAAAGTGTTGCCGCCGCTTGTGTTGAAGAGTCCTCGATCCTTGCCGCTTCTCCTACGTTCAAAGAAACAACAAAGAAAGAGTTAGTAGCACCTGTGTTAAAATGAAGCATTCGTGAGAGTGAAATGAAATAAAACCTGCATGTTGATATGCTTGCAATCAAAATCCCGAAATCATAATGCAAAAGAAATAAAAATAGAATGGTAAGCTTTGTCGGCAAATTGATGGATCCATGGATCCGGATTCACGTTCTCCATAAACACCCAATGACCTCCCTTGCAGAAGAGATCACGGATGCGGTAGAAGTGAATCGAAGGCAGAGCGTCTGGCGATAAACGGGCAGGGCTTCGCTGCTCCAAACATTTCTTCCTCTCTCTCCTTTTTTTTTGGTGAGAGAACTCTACAATTTATAGAATTCCTAGGGTGCAGTTGTTATGGGCATGCAGGGATGCCAGTTGGTGTTCATGCTAGTGCATGATGGGGGAAATTCTTCCTGTCTGGCCTGCCCATGCTTGTCTGCGTGACAGTTCGCTGGTCGTCCACTCGCGCGCATGCGAGGCAAGGAGCCGTAATTGACTGACTTCCACTACCAATTGTTTAATGTCCACCTTTATTTGTTTAATGTCCACTTTCATTGTTTAATGTCCACCTTTATTTGTTTAATGTCCACCTTTATTTGTTTAATGTCCACTTTCATTGTTTAATGTCCACCTTTATTTTAACGTCAAGCCAGGTGCAAAGGCAGGAGTTTGTCGTGATATCGTGACACCAAGAAGAATCCAGGGCACAAAGGCGGAAGGTTGTCGTGATATCGCGATGTCGCGATATCGTGACAAACAAACAAAACTATGGCGCAAGGCGAAAGGTTGTCACGATATCGCGACGTCGTGATATCGCGACAAACAAACAAAACCCTGGCGCAAGGCGAAAGGTTGTCGTGATATCGCGACGTCGCGATATCGCGACAAACAAACAAAACCATGGCGCAAGGCGGAAGGTTGTCGCGATATCGCGTCGCGATATCGTGACAAACAAACAAAACCATGGCGCAAGGCGGAAGGTTGTCGCGATATCGTGACATCGCGATATCGCGACAAACAAACAAAACCCTGGCGCAAGGCGAAAGGTTGTCGCGATATCGCGACATCGCGATATCACGACAAACAAACAAAACCCTGGCACAAGGCGGAAGGTTGTCGCGATATCGCGACAAACAAACAAAACCCTGGCGCAAAGGCGGAATGGTCGTGATATCGCGCCATAAAACAAATGAAAAGGGGCCGAAGGTGAAAAGGTCACGGGTCTCTTTAAATGCATGCTTTCATGGCGGATCAAGGCAGTGTATGTCAATGCGATCAGTGTTTGCAGTCACGTAATCGGATTGGTGCTGTTTTGGTGTCTACAAAATTATAACTTTTTTTTTGTATACATGTTATGAAATAAATATTTTGTGAATGAATGCAAATGAATGAAGGATGTTGCTTTATTGATTGTTGTTCAAAGTGATTTTGAACCATTTGAATGCATGGCATTGCTTTATTGATTGTTGTTCAAAGAGATTTTGAACCATTAATTAGCAAACTTTACCTTTATTGCTTAATCAGGGGCACCAATATGATACTACTAGTATGACCACATGGATGAAATAGATTATGATATTTATGACTATGCGATGGCGGTATGGAATGGAGGTTTTCTTATGACTTTATTGTTCTTAGGGATAAATAATCTAGAGTTGTTTTGCAAAGACTCAAACATCCTAGTGTGTCTAACAAAATCACTAAAACTGCCTAATTCTTCTAGGACCAAATGTGTGTGTAGTGAATTAATTTACCGAATCAAGAGCATGGTCATGACCCAAGATAATAAAGAACCAATGTGTGTGCAATTGAGTTCATTAACTCATCTTGAGTAAATTGGGTAAACCTATTTTGGATAAAATTTGAGAAGCTAGCGTGTCCGTATATGCGGTCAGAGGTCTCTTTAAAAGAGACGTGTCACCTCGCATGAGCGTACTCCACTACCAGTCAAGCGTCTATAGCTCCGGTGGAGGCTAACTCCATAGTCCATGATTTTTATTTTTGATTTTTTGAATTTTTGGGATGACTACTTAACCGTATGACTGGAAATGTAGTACGCTCCTTATAACCCAATTAATCAGTGGTGTGTGATGTAAAGGAATTAGAGCTTTGGGTAATCGGATTCTCAACCTAAGTGTGATGAGAATTGTACCCTATCCTTGCTACTCTATTTTTTTGAATTTGAAGAAACTGTGATAATAGTGAAAACCACTGTCGTCATGGACTATGTTGCATAATAGGACAAGAAAGGATGACCCTTTTCACCTCAAGGTTCCTAACAAGTATGTGTTATCCCTATTTGACACAAGATGTTTTTAAGATGTGAAATTGTGTTTGGTTTGAGAATGTTTTTGAGATCAATTCCCAATACTCAAGATTTGCTTAGTGTATATATGTGCAATGGTCCTAAAAGAACTCAACATTTTTCTTGAAGTTGTTTAAAACACTAGGAGTGGCTGAGTGATTGAAAACACCTAGGATTTGGCTTAGGAAGCAATGTATTATTATGACTGATGATTTTGGTGATGTTTGATGTGAGGTGCCCCTAATTAAGGAAACAAGACATAGTGCACTATCAATTATTCTTGACTTTAATGAATACGAATGGTATGAATGTGCAAATATGTTATGAACCTGCAACTTGAAATATGAATTGAATGCAAAAAAGAATCGTTGTTTGAATAGAATCGTAGTTTGTATTGAAAGGCAGAAACCCACAATATAATAAATTAATGTTCTTGGATGATCTTTGGAGCATCCTCCTTGTCCTATTTACATCTTATCTAAAAGGTGTGAATGGTGAAGGGATGTGTCCCTTTATAATATAATATATTATATTATATGATTAAGAGTTATGTTAGAAGTTCCTTGACGTGTTCGATCCATTAGGGATGGGGCAGGAAAAAGCATGTAATTGTGAAGTTTCTTCGAACTTTCTAGAAAGTGCATCCGCAACTATGTTATCTTTCCCCTTTTTGTAGATGATTTCATAATCATAGCCTAATAGTTTTGTTACCCACTTTTGTTGTTCTGGAGTGGTTATCCGTTGTTCAAGAAGGTATTTTAGGCTATGGTGGTCGGTGCGGATAATGAAATGTTTTCCAATAAGGTATGGTCTCCAATGTTGGATAGCATGGACCATAGCTAGACTTTCTTTTTCATAAGTGGAACGTGCTAAATTCTTTTTGGAAAATGCTTTACTAGTAAAGGCTAAGGGCTTCTCATTTTGCATGAGCACCGCTCCCATTCCCAATCCGGAAGCGTCACTTTCAATAATGAATGGTTGGGAAAAATCTGGCATAGCTAGGACAGGGGTGGTACACATGGCATTTTTCAAAGTCATGAAAGCTTCATTTGCTTTTGGAGACCATATGAAGGCATTATTTTTAAGTAGGGCTGTTAAAGGTGCTACTATTTTCCCATAATATTTAACAAATTTGCGATAATAGCCCATTAATCCTAAGAACCCATGCAACCCTTTTAGAGTGTTTGGAATTTGCCAATTTTCCACATATTCAATTTTTGGGGATCTACTTTAACTCCTTCCCTGGAGACAATATGTCCAAGATATTCAATTTCCTGTTTCCCAAAGGAACACTTTGATCGCTTTGCGTATAATTGATTTTCTTCCAAGATTTTGAGTGCTTATGCTATATGTGTTAAGTGCTCTTCCCATGTCTTGCTATAAATCAAAATATCATCAAAGAAAACTAAAATAAATTTTCAAAGGAAGGGAGAAAATACCTTATTCATAAGACTTTGAAATGTGTATGGAGCGTTGGTGAGGCCAAAAGGCATCACCAAGAATTCATAATGTCCCTCGTGGGTGCGAAAATCAGTTTTGGGTATATCGCTTTCCTTAACTCGAATTTGGTGGTAACCTGATCGTAAATCGAGTTTAGAAAAATATGAGGCTCCATTTAGTTCATTGAGTAGTTCATCAATGATTGGAATAGGAAATTTGTCTTTAATCGTTATTTTGTTGAGAGTGCAAAAATCCACGCATAGGTACCATGATCCATCCTTTTTTCTTACTAGTATGACTGGCGAAGAGTAGGGACTTCTACTAGGTCGAATGACCCCTTCCCTTAGTAGGTCTTGTACTAATTTTTCTATTTCTATATATTGTAAGTATGGATATCGATAAGGTCTAATATTTGGAGGTTGGTGTCCCAAAATTAATTGAATAGCATGATCATGGCTTCGTTGTGGAGGTAATCCCTCTTGTTCTTTGAATATTTTATCATGTTTCTCTAGGAGTTCTATTAATTTGGGTGCCTCTGGTTGCTCTTCGATGGTGTTTTGCAAGGAAAATAGTTGGGAAACCATGCCTCTTCCTCCTTTTTGAAGAATATTTTTCATTCTATGGGAACTTACGATTTGTGTGGGACCTTTTTTAAACCTTGAATTGTGTATGTTTGGTTGTTTTGTATAAATTGCATCCATAACTCTTCAAAGTCCCATTGAATTTTGTCGAGCCTTCATAGCCATTGTACTCCCAAAACAATATCACATCCTCCTAATGGTAGTACATACATATATGCTTTCATGTTATATTCCCCCATCGTGAGTTTGATATTCCTGCATTTGCCTTTACATGTAATTTTTCCTCCATTACCAATCATGACTTCGAAGTTATTGCAAGGGATATATAAAGCAATTAGCTTGTTTGGCCAAAATGGGGTCTATAAAATTGTGAGTGCTACCGGAGTCTAAGAGCACAATAGGGTTTTGTTTCTTAAAATACCCTTTTACCTTCATTGTTTGTGGAATCGAGTATCCTGCTAATGCGTTAAAGGATAATTCTATTTTATCTTCTTGGTTTTCTTCTGCAACCTTAGTTATTAATTCCACTTCTATGTCATCCTCCTCTTTGGGAGTGCAATCAACTGTGTCCAAAATATATAATTTCGATGAGATGCATTTGTGGTTGGGGGTAAAATTTTCATCGCAATGGAAACATAGGCCCTTTTCTCGTCTTTCTTTTAGCTCTTCTTGGCTAATTCATTTAATTGGCATGACCTTATTCAGTTTTTGGCTGCTGTAGGTATTTGGTGTTTTTCCTGAAAAAACTTTTCCTATTCGCCTTTGGTTATTGTTCTTCTCTTCTATCATTTGTGCTAATGCCACTGCATGCATCATATCAATAGGATTTTGTATTTGTACCTCCATCCTAATGTCTTCTTTTAGGCCACTAATGAAACAACTTTGGAAGAATGATGCATCTAGTCCTGTTGTAAGGTTTGCCAATTTCTCAAATTGTGCTTGGTATTCCCTTACGGTGGAGGTTTACCGTAGTTTAGTGAGGGCTCCTGTGAAGTCTTCAAATTTAGTGGGGCCAAATCACAACATTAAGTTTTTTGTGAATTCGATCCATGTGGGAGGACCTTTTGTTTTCTCATACCATTGATACCACTGGGTAGCAATTTATTCCAAGTGAAATGATGCGATACAGAATTTTTGAATCTCTGAAATTTGATATTAGGCAAAATATTGGTTTGCCTTATATATCCAATTTGTGGGGTCACCTCCATAAAATTTTGGAAAATATAGTTTTGTGGTACGGGGAAGGATTGATGTATGTGGTCCCCCTATTAATGTTTGTTGTGGTGGCATAGTGTTCTGTTGTCCATTTTGCATGAGCAACAAATTTTGCTATACTAAGTCCATGGAATAGGTTGTAGCATCCAATTTAGTGGATATATCTGTATTCGAGTTGGTGATGTTTATGGTTAGGTCTATTATTTTGGTAGCGATTTTATCTTCTAAATTGTCCTTCCAAAACGCCATTCCTTGCATCATGTCTCTCATTTCCTTGGAAAACTGCGAGAGTTCTTTCGTAATTTCTTTTGAAACCTCCTTCGTAATCTCCTTCGTTGTGTCTTGAGATCATCTTCCCTTGGCCATTTAGGGTGTGGTTGGTTTATAAGTGAGTTGAATATGCAGAAATTAGTTTTATCGAAAAAAATTGTCTATCTCCACCACGTTTAATTTTGCGTACTTGCTGCTCTTTGTTCACATCGAATGATATTTTCCTCACCTGTACTTGTTGTTGGGGTTTTCTAACTCTGGTAATGCGTGATGCTATCCAAAAAATTATGTATGCTACATTTGTTGGCGACTATGGCCTACTATGTAACAGTTCCGTTAGTAATGGTTAGAATGTGTGCTGAAAAGAAAACATTGTCGAGTAATGGCCTGTTAGTAACTAGAGCGGGGTGGGGAAAAAAAAATCAGGTCTTTTTAGCTCTAATCCAGTTGTTATGAACCTACAAATTGAAATATGAATTGAATGCAGAAAAGAATTGTTGTTTGAATAGAATCGCAGTTTGTATTGAAAGGCAAAAACCCACAATATAATAAATTAATGTTCTTGGATGATCTTTGGAGCATCCTCCTTGTCCTATTTACATCTTATCTAAAATGTGTGAATGGTGAAGGGATGTGTCCCTTTATAATATAATATAATATATAATATGATTAAGAGTTACGTTAGGAGTTAGGAGGGTCCTAACAAAATACTATGAAATTTGTAATGTGTGAATGCAATGGAAAAAGGATTGTGAACATGATTTATTAAAAATGCAATGTGTATGAAAATGTTTTTGTGTTTTATATTTATTATTGTTTTTTTTTTAATGTTTTTTTTAGATGAAATGTGGCCAAAGGTGTTTGGTTCCTTTGGAGATTTTTGAATTTCATGTGACCAAAGGAGTGTTGGTTCATTTGGAGCCTTTTGAATGGAAATTGACCAAAGGAGTGCCTCCCTTGGGGCATTTTGAATGAGATTTGACCAAAGGGGTTAGGTTCCTTTGGGGCATTTTGAATTGATTTTACCAAAGGGGTGTCCCATTTTGGAGTCTTTTTGATTGAATTGACCAAAGGGGTGTCCCCTTTGGAGCCTTTTTTATTTGAATTGACCACAGGGATTTGGCTCCTTTGGAGCGTTTTTGATTGATTTGACCAAATGGGTGTCCCCTTTGGAGCCTTTTGGATTTTGAATTGACCAATGGGATTTGGTTCCTTTGGAGCATTTTTGATTGATTTGACCAAATATTTTGATTCCTTTGGAGCCTTTTCATTTGAATTGACCACAGATATTTGGATCCTTTGGAGCGTTTTTGATTGATTTGACCAAAGGGGTGTCCACTTTGGATCCTTTTGGATTGAATGGACCAAAGGGGTTTGTTCCTTTGGAGTTTCAAATTGATTTGACCAAAGGGGTATCCCCTTTGGAGCCCTTTTGATTGATTTGACCAAAGGGGTGTCCCCTTTGGAGCCTTTTGGATTGAATTGACCAAAGGGGTTTGTTCCTTTGGAGCATTTTTGATTGATTTGACCAAAGGGGTGTGGTTCCTTTAGAGCATTTTGATTTGATTTGACCAAAGGGGTGTCCCCATTTGGAGTGTTTTGAATTGAGTTGGCCAAAGGGGTGTCCCCATTTGGAGTGTTTTGGATTTTGAATTGACCAAAGGGGTTTGGTTCCTTGGAGCATTTTGATTGATTTGACCAAAGGGGTGTCCCCTTTGGAGCCTTTTGGATTTTGAATTGACCAATGGGATTTGGTTCCTTTGGAGCATTTTTGATTGATTTGACCAAAGAGTTTGATTCCTTTGGAGCCTTTTGATTTGAATTGACCAAAGGGATTTGGATCCTTTGGAGCATTTTTGATTGATTTGACCAAAGGGGTGTCCCCTTTGGAGCCTTTTGGATTGAATGGACCAAAGGGGTTTGTTCCTTTGGAGTTTCGAATTGATTTGACCAAAGGGGTATCCCCTTTGGAGCCTTTTTGATTCATTTGACCAAAGGGGTGTCCCCTTTGGAGCCTTTTGGATTGAATTGACCAAAGGGGTTTGTTCCTTTAGAGCATTTTTGATTGATTTGACCAAAGGGGTTTGTTCCTTTGGAGAATTTTGATTTGATTTGACCAAAGGGGTGTCCCCATTTGGAGTGTTTTGAATTGAGTTGGCCAAAGGGGTGTCCCCATTTGGAGTGTTTTGAATTGAGTTGACCAAAGGGGTGTCCCATTTGGAGCCTTTTGGATTTTGAATTGACCAAAGGGGTTTGGTTCCTTGGAGCATTTTGAATGACAATTGACCAAAGGAGTGCCTCCCTTGGAGCATTTTGAAATGAGATTTGACCAAAGGGGTTAAGTTCCTTTGGTGCCTTTTGAATTGATTTGACCAAAAGGAGTTGGTTCCTTTGGAGCCTTTTGATTTGAATTGACCAAAGGGGTTTTATTCCTTTGGAGCATTTTGATTTGATTTTTTTTTTTAATTTTGATATGAATGTGGAAGGTGGTTGAGGTGAAATGAGGTGGCGCATGTGAAGTTATGTGTGTGAAAATTTGGTGGAAATATACATGAATAACACACAAATCAAATACACAAACAATGTTTTCTAAGTTTTCAAATGTTTTCATGATATTTTGTGAGTTAAGTTTTTTAATTTAGGTTGATTTTTTTTTGAGTTTCAGTGTGTTTTATGTTGTTGGAATTTTGAAGAAGTTTTTTTTTTGGATAAGAATAAAGGAGCTCGATTAAGATGGTTATTAAGAACACTAGTGTCAAGCACGATTTCTCAAAATAGTCTAGGGTACACCACTTAAATCCCAGTGGGGGGTTTGCCTAGCTCTTCCACTCTGATTCAACAATCGTTCCAACAGTGGGAGATGGGAGATAGCTTGTACACAAGTGACCTATACCAACTCAAGAGAGTGCAATATTCTATCTAAGACATCTAGGGGGCAAGCCGGTAGAAGGAGATGAATTCCAACGTCATCGGTCTGAATTGGAGGCTGGTGATTAAATCCAACCTACCAATGTTATTGTGATACGTGCAAGTGTGTGAAGATTTTTCATTTTTTATTGTTTTTGAAGCAAAGTGCAAAAATAAATTCTAAAATGCAATCTATGATGCAATTTTACTTTCAATGCACACAAATGCAATGTAACACAAAGAACATGCAATTTGACAAATTTTGACATTTTTTTTTGCTTTTTTGTTTTTTTGTTTTTTTGTTCGTTGTTTATGTTTAAATGCAATGTATAATGCAAAATGAAGGCTAAAGTGTAAAGTGTGATCGAAACAAGTATGATGCCAAAAATATTTTTAAATGAATTGTTTAATGTATTATGATTTTTTTTTTCTTTTTTTTTTATGAACTTTCAAATTTTAAATTTCTAAGTTGAAATTTTGTTTGTTTGTTTTTTTTTGAATTTTGTGTAATCTTTTTAATGTTTTATTTTTTAAACTATTTTAATTTTTTTTGTTTTGATTTTGTTTTATTAATAATTAAAAAAAAATATTGCGGTGCAGTTAACTGCATAGTGCAGTTCTACATAGTTAACTATGAAGTTATGCAGAATTACTACGATTAACTATGTAGTTAATCTATGCAGTTAACTATGTAGTTAACTACATAGACTGTGTAGTTAACTATGCAAAGTCTAGGCAGTTATTGTGCAGTACTAAACAGTTAACTGTGTAGTTAACTATAAGTAGCTAACTGTATAGTTAACTGAGTAGTTAACTGCACAAACTGTGTAGTTAACTATGTAGTTAGTGCAGTTAACTGCACAACACAGTTCTGCACAGTCAACTGTGTAGTTAACTACATAGTTGACTGTGCAGAACTGCGCAGTTAATGTGCATTTATTTAAAAAAAAATTAAATAAATTAAAATAAAGATTTTTTTTTTAATTGTATAATGAAATTAAAATAGATAGAAGTTTTAAAAACACAATACAATATATTTATTTTTTAATAAAAAATAAAAATAAAAAATAAATAAATTAAAGGATTTTTTTTCTAGAAACTAACGAACACTTATCTGGATTTCCTACTCTTGAGGAGGTTTCTATTACGAAATTCAGACCTTTTATTGCTCCTTATGAAGATGCATTATGGATTGGTAAACCCTGCAATTACACAAAGAGATACAAAGTTAATATTCTAAATAAAAAAATAAGAGGGAAAAGGGGTACGAAGACCGTGATCGCCAATTTGTATACATAAAAACACAACACCATTGCAATAAAGATGACACAATTTTATTAAATTCGAGAAAGTCCCTTTTGATACACTTTGACCCTTTTAGGGTGCATTTTACAAAGAAATGTGCCAAAGGGGAATCCCTTTTACAGATCAAGGATGGTGTCTTCGTCTCTTCATGCTACAACAATGTGGGAGGTGGGTTTGTCGTGACCACCGTGATGAGCTTTGAGCTTGTTGAATCTAGAACCTATAATCTGCACACATGGAAATGGACAAGGGTTTAGTAGCACCTGTCACAATGATAATGATAAATGTAAATAAAAATGACTAATGTAAATGAATATGGATAGAAGAAAACAAACAATGAGTATGGCTTACACAACACAATTCGGGCAGTATAACATTAGCATTTTCTCCTCCCTTTTCTTGGACATGTGATGGTGCCTTTATAGGCCTTTGAGGGTTTTGGAAGGAAGGATAGGTGGCAATCCAAAACTACCAAGTGGTAAGTATTGGGTAGCCACCTATCCTAGATAGTTGTAGTGAGTCACTAGAAGTGTCTCACTTAACTAGGGAGATGTGGCAAGTGGGTAGGTGCAAGTGGAGTGATGTGTGGAGTGAGGTGTGAGATTTGGAAAGTGGGTAAGTGCAAGTGGAGTGAAATGTGGAGTGAGGTGTGAGATGTGGAAAGTGATTAGGTGCAAGTGGAGTGATGTATGGAGTTGAAGAACACAAGCTTATATTGAGAGGGGGGGTGAACAGTATAAGACCACTTTTAACTTTTTCTTTCAAAACAACTTTCAGATTAATCTTATGCAGTATAAAGATAGCAGTAACAACAACAACAATCAAAACAAAGCACAAAACACCATCCACAAATTGACACAACAATTTACGTGGTTCACCCAAGGTGGGCTACTCCATGGATAAAACTTTCCTCTAAAAGTTATATCAAAGTCCTCTGGGAATCCTTCCCGATTACAATGTTTATGAGCCTCGGCTCAAAGGAGATACCTTCCCCTAATTTTGCTTTGGCTGATGATCCTCTAGAAGACCTCTACCTCCTCTGCCCTTAGCAAGTGGAACTCTATCCATAGAAGACACCTGTCTTCCCTGCTCTGGCTGGAGATCTCTGTCCTCAACTCTGTCACCGCAAAGTTGGTCCTCAAATTTGCACTAAACGCAGTCCTTCGGTCTAGCACAAATGTCCTCTTCTGCCTCAATCTCTATCCTCAATCTGGTCCTCAAAACAACTATTCTCTCTGTTCTGTCATAGCTGCACTTGGTCAAAAAACAACTTTCGCACGGTTCTACGCATTCACAGCAGTACACAACACTTCGGCTATCAAACTCCTCACTTTTGTGCATTGTCTTTGAATGTCGCAACACCAATAGCTTCTGCTCCTTTGCGCATCCATCGTAGTACAGTCTTCACACTTTGCACAACCACAGCAGCACAGACTTTGCACACTCAGCTTCTTGACGATCGAACTTCTCCCCCACACTTTACTTGCGCAGATCGCACTACGAACGCACACTTCGATCGATACCCAAAACATTCAAACAACCCTCCTTTAATACTCACAATTTCAAGATTGAAATCTTGGTCTTAGTCGACTATTTTACCCTTCAACCTCGTCGGCTGCAAAACCCTGCACTGCATCGGCCCAGATTTAACTTTGTCGACTTCATTGCCTCCTTGTAGCTTCTGGCATAAAACTTCAACATGTCACGATATCGCGACACCTTTGCCTATCGTACAACTTCTATGCTTGCTATCATGAAATCGTGACACTACTACCTTTGTCGACCTCCTTACCGCTTATGTCACGAAATCGTGACACTTCCTGTCTTTGCTGACGTCATCTTCTCTTCTATCACGAAATCGTGACGCTTTCGTCTTCATGGCCTTCCTCTCAGCTTTTGTCGCAAAATCATGACACATCGGCTTTTGCTGATGTCATCTGCAACTATGTCACAAAATCGTGACACTTTCTGCAACTGCAAGCTGCCAACTCAACCTGTCATGAAATCGTGACACTTTCTGCATCCGTACAACTTCTTTGTATCCTTTCACGAAATCATGACGCTTTTGGCTTTCGAACGCTTTCTCCACTGCTTGTCATGAAATTGCGACACTTTTGGCTTCTGTACGCTTTCTCCACTGCCTGTCATGAAATCATGACGCTTCTCCTTTCAGGCTCTTCTCTTTGCTACAAGTCATGAAATCATGACAGTTCTCACTTTGAGCTTTTCAGCATGTCACAAAATTGTGACAGTCCTTCCTTTGATTTTTGCAGCTTGTCACGAAGTCGCAATAGTCCTCACTTTGTATTTTGCAGCATGTCACGAAATCATGACAGTTCCTGAATCACTTTCTCTCTCTTCAATCTTGTCGTGAAATCATGACAGTTTACACTACAGACTTTCTCTTCTTCAACATGTCGTGAAATCGTGACACTTTTCCTTTCGGACTCTCTCTCCTGCAACATGTCGTGAAATCGTGACACTTGCTCGTCCGAACAACTTTCCTGGCAATGTGTCACGAAATCATGACACTTTTCTTTCTCTGCCTTCCTGCGCTTCCCGAGTCGCAAAAATGCGACATGTCACGAAATCATGACAGTTTTGCCTGCTTCGTCTCTGCCTTTCAACATGTCACGAAATCGTGATAGTTTTGCCAAAACTTTCTCTCTCCTCAAACATGTCGTGAAATCGCGACAGTTTTTCCAGCCGCCTGCATACTTTTTCTTACTTGTCTTTTTCTTGATCTTTTTGCAACTGGGCTACCCTGATCTTCTTGGCAACTCACTGTCCATGCTGAACCCTTCATCAAGACACATTCTTTGACATCAAACCAGATTGCTTCAAGAACTCTTTGACATCAATGACAACATCTACACTTAGAGCAAAAGCAATGTACCCAAGGTACCCAAAATTGCCAACAATCTCCCCCTTTGTCATTGATGGCAAACCTTAACTGAAAACACAAGTCAAGAGCCAAAATTGAAGACAACTGATCCAACAACTGAGAATCTACCTTTGAAGTTTTTTCTCCCCCTGACTTGAAGCTCTCTTCTTCACTATGAAGCTCTCCCCCTTACTCATATCTCTCCCCCTTTGTCATCAATGGCAAAGGGTCACCTTTGGGGCTCGGGACTAAGAATGAGCCTCTTAGCTTAGTCCCTCCCCCACCTCTTGATGAGGTGATTAATTTTGGGGTGGGAGTACAACTCCCAATTTCTCCCTTAGATACTCAAA
Organism: Wollemia nobilis; assembly: GCA_028583015.1. Classification (NCBI taxonomy): domain Eukaryota; kingdom Viridiplantae; phylum Streptophyta; class Pinopsida; order Araucariales; family Araucariaceae; genus Wollemia; species Wollemia nobilis. The sequence continues at coordinate 320,366 of JAQPPZ010005339.1, forward strand.
CGTATCTCTTGGAAGAGGTTTTGTGAAGATATCTGCAATCTGCTCTTTAGTAGACACATATTCTACCTTGACCTGCTTATCTTGCACTTTCTCCCTTAGAAAGTGATACTTGATGGAAATATGCTTTGTCCTTGAGTGCATCACCGAATTTTTGGAAATACTTATGGCACTAGTATTATCACAAAATATGGAGATGGGTTGTTCATGCTTGATTTTGAAATCCTCCAAGGTGGTTTTCATCCAAAGAACTTGAGTGCACCCAGCCACTGCTGCTATGTATTCAGCTTCTATCGTAGATAAGGAAACTGAAGGTTGTTTCTTACTTAGCCAAGAAACTAAACTCTTTCCCAGAAAGAATGCTCCACCACTGGTGCTTTTCCTATCATCATTACTGCCTGCCCAATCTGCATCTGTATAGGCTATGAGAGTGAAATCATCACCTTTGGGATACCAAAGCCCAAAGTCCATAGTGCCCTTCAGATATCTAAATATTCTTTTAACTGCTATAACATGAGAATCTTTCGAAGTAGCCTAAAATATGGCTACTAACCCAACAACCTGCATGATATCTGGTCTGGTAGCTGTAACATATAATAAACTGCCAATCATCGATCTATAATGTTTCTGATCAACCGCTAGAGATTCATCATCTTTACTCATCTTGCACCCCGTAGTCATTGGAGTACATATAGGTTTGTTGTCCATCATCCCAAATTTTTTTAACATTTCTTTGATATACTTTCCTTGAGAGAGAAATATACCGTCTTTTGATTGAGCAATCTGAAGACCCAAAAAGAATGACAACTCTCCAATCATAGACATTTCAAATTCCTTTTGCATGGTGTTAGCAAAGTCTTTGCACATCTGGGTATTATTTCCCCCAAAAATGATATCATCAACATAGACAACTACAATCAGCATATCATTACCTTTATCCTTTATATACAAATTGCTATCTGCCACACCTTTCCTGAAACCTTGCTCATGAAGGTACCTGTCAAGTCTTGAATACCAAGCCCTAGGTGCTTGCTTTAACCCATACAAGGCCTTTTTTAGTTTGCACACATAGTCCGATTGATCTGAGAGAGACACGCCTTCTGGTTGTTCTACGTAGACTTCTTCATCCAAAACTCCATTTAAAAAGGCTGATTTCACATCCATTTGATACACCTTGAATGATTTGAAGCTCGAAAGGGCCAAAAACATTCTGATGGCTTCGATACGAGCAACAGGAGCGAACGTCTCTTTGAAGTCAACACCTTCTACTTGAGCATAACCTTTGCAAACCAACCTGGCTTTGTTTCTGACAATCTTTCCATCCTCATTGAGTTTATTTCTGAAAATCCATTTTGTGCCAATGACATTCTTGTCCTTAGGTCTTGGAACTAAATCCCAAGTTTCACTTTTCTCTATTTTATTTAGCTCTTCATCCATAGCTTTTACCCAAAATTTATCTGCACATGCTTCACTGAAATCTTTTGGCTCAATCTGAGATAATAAAGAAATATTTGTAGAATCGTGTGCTGAAATGACTCTTCTTCTAGTTTGTCTGTTGTTTGGATCACCAATGATCAAATCTTTGGGATGATGTCTCTGAACATATCGTGACGGAGTTTTGGGAAGCAGCTGCTGATTTTCCTCTTCTTCATCTGAAACCTCTCTGAATTCTTCTTGATAGATTTCATCACTGATTTCCTTGACAGGTTCTCTTATCCCTGTCTTCTCATCAACTGTTACATTTATGCTCTCTATGACTGTATGCGTTCTTTTGTTGAAGCATCTGTAAGCTTTGCTTCTATTGGAGTAACCAAGAAAAATTCCCTCATCACACCTAGGATCAAACTTACCCAGATTCTGATCTTCCCTTCTGATGAAGCACTTACTCCCAAACACTTTGAAATGTTTTACTATAGCTGGTCTTCCTTTCCACAACTCATAAGGAGTTTTATGATGATTTACTCTAAGTTGGGCCCTGGTGATAATGTAGACTATTGTACTGACTGCCTCTTTCCAGAAACCATCTGAAAGTTTTGACTCATTTAACATAGCTCTAGCCATATTTTCTATAGTTCTATTTTTTCTTTCAACTACTCCATTTTGTTGAGGAGTTCTTGCTGCTGAATATTCTCTTTTAATTCCCTGTTGCTCATAGTATTTCACAAATTCATTTGAGGTAAACTCTCCTCCTCTGTCCGATCTCAAGCATTTGATTCTCTTTTCAGTCTCATTCTCAATCATTTCTTTGAAAGCTTTGAATTTTTCAAAGGCTTCAGATTTTTCTTTGAGAAATGTCACCCAAGTCATTCTAGAATAATCATCTATAAACAGCATGAAGTAGCTTTCCCCCTGAATGCTCTGAGTTCTAGTGGGACCACATAAATCAGTATGAATGAGATCTAATGGTTTTGAAGAAGTATACCCTTTTGATTTAAAACTGGTTCTGGTCTATTTTCCATGTTGACAAGGACCGCAAATGGTGTTATGGGGCCTTTTTATTTTGGGCAAATCTCTAACTGCTTCTTTGTTACTAATGTTGACAAGATTATCAAAGCTTAAATGCCCCAATATTTTATGCCATAACCAACTCTCATCTTCTTGAGTTAGAAAACATTTTTCCTTTTTTATCTCATTAAGCATGTAAAGATTGTTTGGAGTCCTTGTAGCACTAGCAATGAGTTTTCCATTTTTTTCTTTACGAATCTCACATCTATCTGAAAAGAAAGATACTATGTGTCCTTGATCACAAAGTTGACTCACACTTAGAAGATTATGTCTTAGACCTTCTACATAAAGCACATTTTCAGTCTTAGATTTCCCATCCAAGCTAAGAGTCCCTTTACCACAGATTTTTGCAGACCTGTTATCTCCAAAACTAATTGTTCCTCTGTTTGTGTTTTTTAAGACCAAAAAATTTTCCTTTTCACCAGTCATATGTTTTGAACAACCACTATCAAGATACCATTTCTCTACCTTGTCTTGAGCATGAAAAGCAGTTTGAACTATCATTGACTTAGACTTGATCTCATTTCTCTTTTTAGTGAATTTAAGGCTAGGTCTATCCACCCTGCACATCCTTGCTATATGCCCAACATTCTTGCAATTGTAACACATGACGTTTTTATCCATAAGAGGTGCAAAAGAGTTAACATTTTCTTTACTATGGCTATTCACGGATTTAATGCAATGTATAGCTTTGTGACCAAATTTCTTGCAAGAAAAATAGTAGCCATGAAAAGTGAAATGTAACCTGTTTTGATGCCTTGGATGTTTGATCTTCTTGTGACCAACTGGAATCCATCGTTCTTCAGGCTGAAGATTGATCTTACTGTCTCTTCTTCCTGTCATGATGTTTTAGAACAGAACTCTATTCTCTGAAATCCTTAAAGTCCAGAAGAATTTACTTTAGAGATCAAACTTATCTTCTTCATCCTTTTTTGAAACTGTATGTTCTTCTGATAGATCCTTCTCCAAGCTGTTAGGCTTTATCTGGAGAAGCCAGCTCTGATACCAATTGAAGAACACAAGCTTATACTGAGAGGGGGGGTGAACAGTATAAGACCACTTTTAACTTTTTCTTTCAAAACAACTTTCAGATTAATCTTATGCAGTATAAAGATAGCAGTAACAACAACAACAATCAAAACAAAGCACAAAACACCATCCACAAATTGACACAGCAATTTACGTGGTTCACCCAAGGTGGGCTACTCCACGGATAAAACTTTCCTCTAAAAGTTATATCAAAGTCCTCTGGGAATCCTTCTCGATTACAATGTTTATGAGCCTCGACTCAAAGGAGATACCTTCCCCTAATTTTTCTTTGGTTGATGATCCTCTAGAAGACCTCTACCTCCTCTGCCCTTAGCAAGTGGAACTCTATCCACAGAAGACACCTGTCTTCCCTGCTCTGGCTGGAGATCTCTATCCTCAACTCTGTCACCGCAAAGCTGGTCCTCAAATTTGCACTAAATGCAGTCCTTCGGTCTAGCACAAATGTCCTCTTCTACCTCAATCTCTGTCCTCAATCTGGTCCTCAAAACAACTGTTCTCTCTATTCTGTCACAACTGCACTTGGTCAAAAAACAACTTTCGCATGGTTCTACGCATTCACAGCAGTACATAGCACTTTGGCTATCAAACTCCTCACTTTTGCACGTTGTCTTCGAATGTCGCAACACCAACAACTTTTGCTCCTTTGCGCATCCACCGCAGTACAGTCTTCACACTCTGTGCAACCACAGCAACACAAACTTTGCACACTCAGCTTCTTGACGATCGAACTTCTCCCCCGCACTTTACTTGCATAGATCGCACTACGAACGCACACTTCGATCGATACCCAAAACATTCAAACAACCCTCCTTTAATACTCACAATTTCAAGATTGAAATCTTGGTCTTAGTCGGCTATTTTACCCTTCAACCTCATCGGCTGCAAAACCCTGCGCTGTGTCGGCCCAGATTTAACTCTGTCGACTTCATTGCCTCCCTGTAGCTTCTGGCATGAAACTTCAACATGTCACGATATCGCGACACCTTTGCCTATTGTACAACTTCTATGCTTGCTGTCGTGAAATCGTGACACTACTGCCTTTGTCGACCTCCTTACCGCTTATGTCATGAAATCGTGACACTTCCTGTCTTTGCTGACGTCATCTTCTCTTTTGTCATGAAATCATGACGCTTTCATCTTCATGGCCTTCCTCTTAGCTTTTGTCACGAAATCATGACACATCGGCTTTTGCTGACGTCATCTGCAACTATGTCATGAAATCATGACACTTTCTGCAACTGCAAGCTGCCAACTCAACCTGTCATGAAATCGTGACACTTTCTGCATCCGTACAACTTCTTTGTAGCCTATCATGAAATCGTGATGCTTCTGGCTTTCGAACGCTTTCTCCATTGCCTATCATGAAATTGCAACACTTCTGGATTTCGTACGCTTTCTCCACTGCCTGTCGCAAAATCATGACGCTTCTCCTTTCAGGCTCTTCTCTTTGCTGCAAGTCACGAAATCATGATAGTTCTCACTTTGAGCTTTTTAGCATGTCATGAAATCATGACAGTCCTTCCTTTGATTTTTGCAGCTTGTCACGAAGTCGCAACAGTCCTCACTTTGTCTTTTGCAGCATGTCGCGAAATCGTGACAGTTCCTGAATCACTTTCTCTCTCTTCAATCTTGTCACGAAATCGTGACAATTTACATTGCAGACTTTCTCTTCTTCAACATGTCATGAAATCGTGACACTTTTCCTTTCGGACTCTCTCTTCTGCAACATGTCGTGAAATCGCGACACTTGCTCGTCCGAACAACTTTCTTGGCAATGTGTCGTGAAATCATGACACTTTTCTTTCTCTGCCTTCCTGCGCTTCCCGAGTCACGAAAATGTGACATGTCGTGAAATCACGACAATTTTTCCTGCTTTGTCTCTGCCTTCCAGCATGTCACGAAATCGTGACAGTTTTGCCAGAACTTTCTCTCTCCTCAAACATGTCACGAAATCGTGACGTTTTTCCAGCCGCCTGCATACTTTTTCTTACTTGTCTTTTTCTTGATCTTTTTGCAATTGGGCTACCCTGATCTTCTTGGCAACTCACTTTCCATGTTGAACCCTTCATCAAGACACATTCTTTGACATCAAACCAGATTGCTTCAAGAACTCTTTGACATCAATGACAACATCTTCACTTAGAGCAAAAGAAATGTACCCAAGGTACCCAAAATTGCCAACAGGAGTGTGGTGTGAGATGTGGCAAGTGGGTAAGTGCAAGTGGAGTGAAATGTGGAGTGAGGTGTGAGATGTGGCAAGTGAGTAAGTGCAAGTGGAGTGAAATGTGGAGTGAGGTGTGAGATGTGGCAAGTGAGTAAGTGCAAGTGGAGTGAAATGTGGAGGGTTGCCCCATGTGAAGGGACAAAAGGGACAATGGTGTATGAGAGGTGGCAAAGGAGTGATGGTGATGTGGCCAGGACACATGTCAAGTGAGGAGAGAGGGTATCCTAGGAGGATATTTTCCAGATTTAATAAAATCTAGAAAATATAATTATGTGCAATATTTTATGCCTAAGTCAAAACTTAGGCACATAATATTATGTAGAACTGAAATGTGCAATGTGGATGAATAATGTGCAGGAATTATATGCCTAAGTTTATATTTATGCATATATTATTATGCAGAATTGTGATGTGTAATGCCAATGAATAATGTGCAAGGATTATATGCCTAAGTTTAGACCTAGACATATATTATTATGAAGAATTGTGATGTGTAATGCAAGTGCCTAGATTTTAGTTTCTACACTAATATACTGAGAATCAAATTGGCCCTTGCCCTCCTATTACTCCACATGAACTTTGAGTTCTTTAATTCTAAATCTCTTAAACCTATGATATTAACAAAATTTGTGAAATCATTTAAGTTTTTGGTGTCCACTTCATTGCCACCTTGTATTTCCAAAAAAAAAAAGAGGGGTGTTGAAATCCCCCAAAACCACCCATGCCCCATATTGAAATGATGCTCTCATCTTGAGTAGAATATGCCAAAATATCCTTCTATCAATAGGGGAATTTGATGCATAGATATTAGATGACCCATCTTCTATGAGTTCTATTACACTAGAAAAAAATTGTATTGCCCTTGAAGAGGATGAAACCACATGGCCATCAAACTTAGAAGGGTCCCAAAAAAATAAAATACCATCAGAAGAACCAGAAGCCTCACTCGCCACAAATCCAAAGTGTTTCCAAACTACATTATGAACCAAATCCCATGAAGAAGCATCAAGTTTGGACTCTTGGATGCACAAAAAATTAGGGGATTTTTCTTTCCTAAGTGAAGCCAACAAACACTTTTTGGATGAGCTATTTAGCCCTCTCACATTCCATGAGCATAGCTTCATTGAGATCAAAAGGAGAGTTTCTTGCTCGACCCTCTAGAGAGTGAAGTTTTAAATCTATCAAGCTTTAGATGCTTATCTTCATTATCCTCTACAAAAACAAGCCTTGCTTCCCACCATTGTCCAAAGCCTCCTCCATTTGTTTCTTTCTGGTGACTTTGCTAGGGTCCTTCCTGGAAGTTTTTCCAATCCAAGGTCCAAACCCTTCTTATGTTGACTTCTTATCTTTGGGCCCAAGGATCCCTTTTCAAAAATTACTTTAGGAGATCCCATTGGGCTACCTAGACCACTTGAAGGCATCAAGAAGGAATCCTTTTAGGAAGAGCAAACCACCTTGGGAGTAGAAACCACATTCTCCAACGTCATATCCAGAGCCTTCGTGGCCTCCATTTTAAGATAGCCAAAGGAGTTAACGAAAGGTAAATGCAATACTACCTTATTAGGCTAGAGAACCACCTCCAGGTGAGGAGTGGGAGCATAACCTTTCGATGAGGGAGAGATAGGAGCAGGTATTACCAGATCAACCTGGTCCCTTCTAATGGGCTTTGAACCACTCGAAGACATCACTAGTTTCTTTTTAGAATGGCTTAGAGCCTTCTTCCACCAAATCTTATGTTTCTTAATAGTGGGTCCTGAGCTTTAAGCAGCCCCTTGAGAAGCTGGACATTTAGAATCAATTACAGAGTGCTTCTGAGGCTGATACAAAGGAAAATATTTCTTAAAATGATCACTTTGACCACATTTCCCATAAGGGATAGGTTTGTTCTCATAGACCACTATTTGAACCCAGCAACCCAAGTGGGAAACCAATTTAACCGACTTTCGGAGCTCCTTCTCCAAATCCCCCATTACACACATACAGACAAATTGGCATCTATCCACTGATAGAGAGAGAGATTCAAAGGATATGAATTCTCCTAAAGTAGAAGCCACCACTTTAAATACATTCTCATGTTGTAGGAAGGTTGGAAATTCTAAAAGTCGCACCCAAATGGGAATAAGAGTATATATGCTTTTATGTTTCAACATGGTTTTTAAATATAGACATATATAATTTTTAGAGTATATATTTGTTTATTTATATAAAACTTTAGATGCAAAGCAAATTTGAAAATTTATTTAAAAATCCATTTGTAAATAATGAAAAGAAGTATATAATATGATTAATGTTGAAAAGAATTATATAATATGATTAAATTATATAATGAAACTTACTTTGGAAAGAAGTATAGTATGATTAATGTTGAAAAAAATTATGTAATATGATTGAATTATATAATGCAACTTGGAAAGAGGTATATTATGTGATGATATTATATAACATAGTCAATATTGGAAAGAAGATACAATATGACAATTTCAGTTTAATGTTTTATAAAAGTATATAATATGAAGAGACTATAAATTTAAATTTTTGTATGTTTAAAATTATATACTATTATAAATATAATAAACTTTTAAATTTTGTATGAGCTAACTTTATATTATATAATGTTATAAATTTGCAAATATAATATGCTTAATTAATATCTTCTTTACTTTTCTTATAAGAATCAATGAAATTATTATTAATAAAAACTATATTAATGAAATTAATACACTTTATAATACTTTTATGATATAAAAACTATATAAAAAATAGAACTCAAGAAACATAAAACTTAAGAAACATGTTTTTAAGTTCTTCTAGAGGTTTGGTAGATGTAATGAAAATATGTTCGAACCCTAATTAACAAAAATTAGGGTGCTAAAAAATTAAATAGGGTAGTTGAAAATGTATATACCATTAATGCAATTGCTATGAATGATGTCAACTTACATATTGTACTAAATATTATTAAATAAACACAATCATAATTATAACTTTTGATATGACCTATGCTATGAAATGTGATTTACTCATGGATTGCATATGAAGAATTAAATGCCAAGGAAATTTCTAACAAGAAGAAAAACAAAGTCAAACTACTCTAAAATGTATAACAATTTTTTTAAATTTACAATTATATACCTAATAACTTTATAACCTTATTGTAGTTTAGTTTTTAATGCTAAGAGATTTGATGGTTAATAGATAAGGAGGTGGTGTTGACTAATATGACCCATACCATACTTTTTTTTACTAAAATTAAATCTTATATAAAATAACAAAAAATAAACAATCAAATAGTCGTCGGTTAGAGATAGTCTAGGAGGATGTAAAAATAGATATTGCAACTACCACATCATACAAAAGGGTAGAGTTCAAAAAAAACTATTAAAAATAATACTACATCTATAATTTCATTCATTTTGAGCTCATAAGTGAATATTTTCAATTTTTGATGATATGCTTTTTGGATAATTTAGGCAAATTTTCAAAAATTTCTAGCAATTTTTGTCTATTTACAAAAAAATAGATGATTTTGACCCATTTACAAAAACTTTGGTGATTGCAGCTTAATATTTTGGGTGATACTAACCCAAGGGGAAACAATTGGTTGATTACAACCCAATGACAGAAAAAAAAAAAAAAAAAAAATCAATAGTAATCCAAGAATAGAAATGTTGGTGTATAATGACCGAAGGACAATACACTTGTTTTAGTAGCCAAATGATAGAGAAATTGATCCATCTAGTTGCCTGATGATAGAAAATTAGGTGATAGCAACCGCATGAGAAAAAAGTGGATAATAGTGGCCTTATAAGGTAAGTACCTAGACATTTATTCATAATCTTTATTTGGCCACCTCGATAAAGGTAATAATAAGAGGTCACATTTAGCTAAGTACCATTGAGACTAAATAATTCTTTCTAGAAAATTATCGTAAAATAAAGTTAAGATAACTAATGATAGACATGGGCATACCATGTAGTTTGAAAATAGATTCAAGTAATATTGTGGCTACATTCCTAGAAATAAAAGGGTATTTAAGGAATTAAAATAAGTATACTTTAAAAAGGGATTGACCATGAAAAATTAGTATTTTCCTTTTTATTTGGAAATATCCTCAATGAAATCCATTATAATATAATGTCATTGATGATCTAGGATAAGCAGTGATTACAAAAGGCTTGAAGATATAATTATTTCCTCTGATTGATCAACTATTTTTTATTTGAGATGAAAACTTATTCCAATATGTGTTTTTGACTATTCAATGATATGAGAACTTATACAACCCTATGGATTTGGTTGTTTTGTTATCAATAAAATTATTAGTACTATCAAAATCAATCAATACATTGTCTAAGTGGTGTTTGACAAAGCCCTACATCTTGATCATATGTTGAGATTGTATCTCCATAAGAGAACATGATTGAGAGGGTCATAGTACTTGTATTCTACTTTGATTCATATTTTTCACTTGGTAGCTTATATTGAGGTAGAGAAGACTCTACCTCCTCAAAGTCTTCTTCCTTGTTAACTTCTTGTTGTAAGTTACATTGATTCTCACAAGCCTATTTTGATGATGGCATGATTTTCATCTATATTAGAATAAACCTAGTAGATATTATTCATTAATTTTATTGAAATAGGGCCAATAAGGAATGAAATCATGTTATGATTTGGATTGAGACATATATATCTTCTTTTTCATTACATGAGCCAAATTCTTAGCATGATGGAGGATATATGGATCACACATATCTACATCCTATATGATGTCATTCTTGAGGCCATTAAAAAATGTTAAAACCACCATAGTCAAATCCAAATAATAGGTATATACAAGAAAAACCATTAAAGGATTACAACACTCCTCTACCATACCTATTTATTTAGTTTGTATTGAAGAACACAAGCTTATACTAAGAGGCGGTTGAACATTATAAGACCACTTTTTACTTTTCTTTCCCAAATAGTATTATCCAATATAATCAATGGTGATATAAATAGTAGTAACCAAAGCAATGCACAAATCATCACACATAATAAAGACACTAATTTAACGTGGTTCACCCAATGTAGGCTACTCCACGGAGAAAATATTTCACTAATATTTTCTCAACAAATATCTTGGGAATCCTTCCCTATTACAATATTTATGGACCTCTGTCCAAAGGAGACACCAATCCCCTAATAAATTTCATGGATATCTATTCACAAGAGAACTCATTTCTCCTATACTCTAGTTAGTGATGTTCTAGAAGAATTGTTGCCTCCACTACACTGGCTAATAGATCTCTATCCACTGAATACTCATGTTATCACTCAGAATACCTATCCTTACTACCCTGGATAATGGAATCTATCTACTGTATATTGTCATCTCCTATACTTTGTCACCTCCAAATCTTACTCTTAGCTCTATCTCAAATTTATACTAAACACAATCCTTTGATCTACCACAAACCTGGTCAATATATGTTTTTGGTCTGGCACAAACCTATCCTCAAATAAACACCAAAATATGTCCTTAAATTTATCCTCAAATAAGTATTTTAAGCTTCCACAAAAGCTCACACCAATATGTCCACAAGTCTTCTCGAGACTTACCTCAAATATGCTCAACAAGTCCTCACTAGAACTTGTCCAATCTGTTCAACAATATTTTTCCTCAAATATATATTGTAAGCTTCCACAAAAGATCACATAAATATTTCCACAAGTATTATCAAATACTTGTATCAAATATTCTCAACAATTTATCACTAGAACTTGTCCAATCTTCTCTCAATATTTGTCCTCAAATTTGTATTGTAAGCTTCCAAAAAAGGTCACACAACTCTATCCACAAGTCTTCTAAAATACTTACCTCAAAACTACTCAACAAGTCCTCACTAGAACTTGTCCAATCTCACATAAACATATAGAGAATTGTTAGAGACTCAATATGCTTCAAATTCACCACAATGCTCAATTACTTTCAATATTTATTTTTACCAGAGAAACATATAGAGAATTTTTAGAGACTCAATATGCTGCATATTAACCACAACACTCAACTTCTTTCTCAAATCAATTTAGAATATGGAACAAATTGTTTCACAAAATTTAAACTATCACTTCAACACATCCACTTGACTACGCTCAACCAACTCTACTTAACCAATCACTCAATTAAATAATCATTGCTCACAAATCCTAGTCCAAATATATGAACACTCACTCAATTATTTTCAAAAAAGCTTATCAAATAATCTCACATAATAATGATACTCATGATCTTTGTGAACCCTAGTTCAAGTTCTTAACTCAACCAATCACTTTAAAAACAATGTTTATCAAGTGATCCTCACATAACAATGATACTCATGATCTTTCACAACTTCACATAACAATGATACTCATGTTCTTTGCACAAACCCTAGCTCAAGATAGCTCAATATTTCCAACAATGCTTATAAAACAAGGTTTTTATCATCAATTCTTACTTAGAAAAACCTTCAACAATCAAACTCAACAATGCTTATCAAACAATCCTTTTCACTCCAAATTAGCATTCACAACATCCAACAATCACTCACTAGGAAGATGTGCCCATACCTTTTTGTTTGATGTAGAAGTACCCTTAAAAATTGTCTCAATCATAATTTTCTTCTTTACAAATTTCAATGGTTAGATGACAAAATATCACACTAACACTCTCTCAAAATATTTCCTCAATTACAAAAATAATCAAACTCAAATACACCTTATTACTCCTTGAAATTATCAATCATCAAATCACACAAAAATAATTACTCAATTACTCCTTATAATCTCCAATTTTAATTAATCAATTTCCAAAAATTAACCTTTCAACATAATATTTGTCTACTCATTTATCTCCCTCAAAATACTCAATATCCAAATTAATTCAGGAAAAATTTAAACTTTATAATCATCAAAAATATTTTATTTTTCTTAACCTTAGCACATCTGAAATAATCAAGCAACCAACACAAATGACATCAGCGTATACCTTAATATTACTAAAAGGTCTCGGTGGGTTTCAAACACAATACCACTCCCCGCAATGCACCTTATTAAGGTGCTAGTCCACCATGTGGGCTAAGCGCTTCCATGGGGAAAGGAAGGCACAAGCCTCCCTTTATCCCTTCATTTGGTGCTACTCTAAAATAAAAACTACCCTCACTTCCTCACAAAATGAACCCAATAGGATTTGAATCCTGCACACCTTACCTACCACACGACTTAGAACTATCCATCATTGCCAATTGTGCTACACAACATTGTGTGAGGTAAGAGGAGCCTCACTCCTATTTATTCAAGCTTCTACCACCGATGAAATTTCAAATACAAAAAACTTTGTGTCCTTTTTGTGCAAGATTCTTTGAGCATAGGAATTCTATCGGTAGCATTGGATATTTTAAGGTAAATGTATTTACCACCATTTATACATGATGCTTCATGCCATAACACATGAGCTCTATTAAATTGAATTTCAAATTCAATTGTTTAACCATACCATTTTCAACTCTCCTTGCCTTTTGATGTAGGAGCATCCGGTGGCAACAGAGCAATCTTGCATCAACAAAAAAAAAAAATTCCAAGTGCTTGCTTTGATGTCGCGATATCGCGACATCAGAAAGTCATGAAAACATGACATGTCACGATATCGCGACAAAGAAAGGAGAGAGGAGGCACGGCACAAAAATGTCATGATTTCGTGACATGTCATGAAATCGTGACCGAAGCAGGGGAAGGCGAGGTGCCCGAAGAAAATGTCGCGATATCATGACATGTCACGAAATCATGACATGTAGCGAAATCGCGACATATCGTGAAATCGCGACATGTCACGAAATCATGACCAAAAGGAAGCAGGAAGGACCGGAGGAGAAAATGTCACGATTTCGTGACATGTCACGAAATCGTGACCGAAAGCAGACAAGGAAGGCCAGAGAAGAAAATGTCACGATTTCGTGACATGTCGCGAAATCGCGACCGAAGGAGCAGAAAGAAGCCAAGGAAGGAAACTGTCGCGATATCGTGACATGTCATGATTTCACGACCCAAGTAGAAAGCGAAGGTGGAAGGCAAGGTTGTCACGATATCATGACCCCGAAGAAGAGGAAGACAGTGAGAGAGAAAAATGTCACGATATCACGACATGTCACGATATCGTGACCCAAAGGAGAAGAAGACAGCGAGAAGGAAAAATGTCACGATATCACGACATGTCACGATATCATGACCCGAAGGAAAGGAAAGGCAGCAAGGAGGAAAATGTCATGATATCATGACATGTCACGATATCACGACCCAAAGGAAAGGAAAGGCAACGAGGAGAAAAATGTCACGATATCACGACATGTCACGATATCACGACCCGACTAAGAGGAAGGGCAACAGGGAGGAAAATGTCATGATATCACGACATGTCACGATTTCATGACCCGAAGGAAAAGGAGGCAACAAGGAAGAGAAATGTCATGATATCACGACATGTCACGATATCATGACATACTATTGGTTCTCTGTTCGAGAAAGCTTGCATCCCTAGACGATGTTTTTTGAGGTGGTCAGGGCCTCATTAGTGCATGATTTCTTGCCCGGTAAGCTTGTTGAGCATGGCGGCCATTCGAAGACTATGCCCAGAGGTCAGATGGCTCATCAATGCATGTTTTTATGGCTAACCCGGTGGTAGTTTCCAGATAGGGAAAGATGTAAAGGCTCAGTGAGACTGGATGTATTCTGGTAGGTGGGTCATTAATGGCCTAGAGGGTCGAGACCTCGAAGGAGGTCCAGACATGGTTATAGAAATAGGTGGTGCATGAAGGAAAAGGGGAGGGGAAGAAAAGAGAAAAGAAACTACGCCTGTTGGCTAGTATTGTAATTTTTTTTGAAAGTTTAATGAAATGAAAGCTTGAGTGATTCTCTGTGAGACTGTGTCCCCATCAAGTGGTATCAGAGCGGGAGTTCCTGAGTGTGTGAGTAGATCACCGAAAGTGAGGCAGCTTGCACCAGGATCTATGGAAGGGTTGTGAGAAGAGAGTGAAGCAGAATGCCTCCACGAAGAAACCATGGTGGTGGGAGAAACATGGTGCCAATAGAAGATTTTAGGGCTCTGCAGAGGCAAGTTCAGGCCCTGCAAGAGGAGCTGCATAGAGGACTTGAACCCAGAGGGGAAGAAGGAAGTGAAGATGAAGTTGATGAAGAAGAGGACCAGTTTGAGGAAGAAGAAGAGGTTGTAGATCCTGCACAAGCCAGGTTATACAGAGCCATCTCTCAGATTGGAAAGAGACCAAAGATGGAGGTTTCTACGTATTCTAGGAATCTTGATCCAGAAGAGTTGATTGACTGGATCAATGATTTGGAAGAATACTTTGAGTATGAAGAAGTTGAAGATCCTGATAGGGTCAGGTTTGCCAAGACCAAGCTGAAGGGTCATGCCAGCATATGGTGGAAGGGAGTACAGTTGGAAAGAAATAGAAGAGGAAAGGAGAGAATAACCAGATGGGATAGAATGGTAGAGAAGTTGAAGAGACAGTTCATTCCAGCTGACTATGAGATGGATCTGCTAAAGAAAATGCAAGGTTTGAAGTAGGCAAGCAAGTCTATCAAGGAATACATAGAGGAGTTTTACAAGATTGTAATCAGAACAGGCCATTCAGAGGCCAACAAGGAGAAGGTGGCCCATTATATTAATGGGTTACGAGCCAGTATTCAAGAGGAGTTAAGCCTGGTCAGGATGACCACCATAGAGGATGCTTACCAGTTTGCTCTGAAGGTTGAAGAGAAACTGAACAGGAGGTTTGAGAGCAAGCAAAGAGGAAGAGGTCATGGTGGAAGGACTGGTGGAAGGACCAGTGGAGAAAATTATAAAGGACAGAAGAAGGTTGGTGAGACCAGTAATACCCAAGAGCAGAAGGAAGGAAGCGCCTACCAACCCCGTAATCAGAACAATGGTTATCCGAGAGGGAGAGGCAGATTTGGACGTGGATTTGGAAGAGGAGGATTCCGTGGAACCTGTTTCCACTGTGGTGAAGAAGGGCATCGAGCATTTGAGTGTCCACAACACCAAGAAAGGATGAATAAGAGACCTGAGGGTCCTGCCAGAGCTGCTGTAGCAGATGAAGATGCTGAATCAGAACATTCTGAGGAGGCAGAAAGAGGAGAAGTTATGGTCACTAGGAGGACCCTGTTGAATGAGGAGAAAGGATCAGACCAGAGAAGGAGCCTGTTTCGCACAAGGTGCAGAAGTTTGGGTAAGGTCTGCAATATTATCATAGATAATGGTAGTACTGATAACTTGGTTTCAGAAGAAATGGTTGCCAAGTTACAGTTAAAAAGGAGAAGACACCCGCATCCATACCGGATTGCGTGGTTGCAGAAGGACCATAGAGCTTTGGTCAGTGAGCAATGTTCAGTGAAGTTCAATATTGGGAATTACTGTGATGAGGTCCTGTGTGACATCCTGCCCATGGATGCTTGCCATTTATTGTTGGGAAGGCCATGGCAGTTTGATCGATGTGCAGTACATGATGGTCATGCAAACACCTACTCCATGACGAAGAATGGAGTGCGCCATAAGCTGAAGCCCTTGAAGGAGGCGGAAGAAAAGGTATGCAGTAGCGCTAGAATCTGTTTAGTTGAAGGAGGAAAATTTTTGAATAGTTTAAAGCATGAGCATATGTGCTATGCATTAGTTCCTAGAGTTAGAAAGGAAGAATGCAGGGATACCCCTGTAGAAGTCTTAGGACTGTTAGAAGAATTTCTAGACATCATCTCTGATAATGTGCCTGAGGGTTTACCACCAGTGAGAAAGGTCAGTCACCACATAGATTTGGTACCAGGATCTAGTTTACCCAATAAGGCAGCACATAGAATGACTCCTATAGAAACTGAAGAACTGAACAGACAAGTCCAAGAGTTGTTGGGAAAGGGACTGATTCGGGAGAGTTTGAGTCCATGTGCAGTACCTACAGTACTAGCACCAAAGAAGGATGGAGAGTGGAGAATGTGTACAGACTCTCGAGCCATTAACAAGATCACCATAAAGTATAGATTTCCATTGCCAAGGATGGATGACATTATGGACTGTTTGAGTGGAGCCAAGTACTTCACCAAGATTGACCTGAAGAGTGGTTATCACCAGATTCATGTCAGAGAAGGAGATGAGTGGAAGACAACCTTCAAGACCAGAGAAGGTTTGTATGAATGGTTAGTCATGCCATTTGGGCTGACCAATGCACCAAGCACATTCATGCGATTGATGAATGAGGTATTGAAAGAGTTCTTAGGCAAGTTTGTCATTGTCTATCTGGATGATATTCTAATATTTAGCAGAACCCTGGAAGAGCATCTGATGCATATCAAAAAGGTTTTTGAGAAGCTGCGGGAGGAGCAGTTGTTGATTAATCTGAAGAAATGTAATTTTGTGAAGAAGGAGTTAGTGTACCTGGGATTTGTCATCTCAGTCGAAGGTCTAAAAATGGACCCAAAAAAGGTAAGAGCTATCATTGAATGGCCTACTCCGAGAAGCACGACTGAGGTAAGATCATTTCATGGTCTAGCAAGTTTTTACAGGAAATTCATTAGGAATTTCAGTAGTATTTGTGCACCCCTTACAGAAACAATGAGAGGGGATAAGAAAGAATTTAAGTGGACCTTAGGAGCAGATAAGAGCTTTGACATGTTGAAAAAGAAGGTTACAGAGCAACCTATTTTGGCACTTCCAGATTTTAATAAGGTATTTCAGGTAGATTGTGATGCTAGTGGTAGTGCCATAGGAGCTATTTTGAGTCAAGAAGGTAAACCTGTTGCCTACTTTAGTGAGAAACTCAATGATGCTAGAAAGAAGTATTCAGTTTATGATCAAGAATTTTATGCTATAGTTCAGGCTCTAAAGAAGTGGCGACATTACTTGTTGCCAAAAGAGTTTGTTCTATTCACTGATCATCAGGCCTTACAGTATATTAATAGTCAAGGGAAGCTAAATCAGAGGCACCTGAAGTGGGTTGAGTTTCTATAGAGTTATACCTTTGTGTTGAAGCACAGGAGCGGAAGGTCAAACAGAGTTGCAGATGCCTTAAGTAGAAGGCAGTGTTTGTTGACAGAGATGAGGGTGGAAGTGGTAGGATTTGATGAACTGAAGGGTTTGTACCCTGAAGATCCTGATTTTGCAGAAGCCTGGAAGGCTTGCTTGGCACCTGTTACTTTGGACAGGACCAAGTGGCTGGATTTTCTGATCCAAGATGGAATGTTGTTCAAAGGAGGTCAATTATGCATTCCACGGAGTTCAATGAGGGAGAATCTGATAAAGGAGAAGCATAGTGGGGGACTAGCTGGACATTTTGGTCGAGACAAGACCATTGCCCTTGTTAGTGAAAACTACCATTGGCCATAGTTGTCACAAGATGTGACTAAATTTGTGCAGGGTTGTAGAGTATGCCAGATGGCTAAGGGAGTAAGATAGAATACAAGAATGTATCAGCCATTACCTGTACCAGAGAGACCATGGGAGGACATCAGTATGGATTTTGTTCTTGGCCTACCAAGGACACAACGAGGGAGTGACTCCATTTTTGTTGTGGTTGACAGGTTTTCGAAGATGGCTCATTTTATTCCATGTCAAAAAATGAGTGATGCAGTTCATGTTGTAGGCTTGTTTTTCAAGGAGGTGGTACGCCTTCATGGTCTACCCAAGAGTATAGTATCTGATAGAGATACCAAATTTGTGGGTTATTTTTGGAAGACTTTGTGGAAGCAGCTGAAAATGGATTTAAAGTTCAGTTCTGCATACCATCCGCAGACTGATGGGCAAACAGAGGTGGTGAATAGAAGTTTGGGTAATCTTCTAAGATGCCTGGTGGGAGATAAGCCCAAAGGATGGGATTTGATTTTGCCACAGGCAGAATTTGCTTACAACAATTCCATCAACAGAAGTACTGGTAAATCCCCATTCCAGATTGTGTATGGGAACAACCCAAGGCATGCTTCTGAGTTGAGAACGATGGGTACAGGAGAAAAGAGTAGTGCTGAGGCTGAAGATTTTGTAGAACACATAAAGAGTTTACATGAAGAGGTCAAACAACATATCGGTAAGATGAATGCTCAGTACAAAGCCAAAGCCGATCAGAAGCGGCGTTTCAAGGAGTTCCAAGTGGGAGATGAGGTCATGGTTCACCTGAGAAAGGAAAGGTTTCCTAGAAAAACCTACAACAAGCTGAAGATGAAGAGGTTTGGACCATGCAGGATCATAGGTAAAAGAGATTCGAGAAATGCCTATGAAGTGGAACTGCCAAGTGAGTTAAATATCTCACCTATTTTTAATATTTTAGACTTGGTAGAATACCATGAAGGAGGTAATGGTGAGACACCAAGAACATATTTGTGGGATATTCCAACATCTACTCCAGCAATAGACGAGATCGAGGAAATACTAGACACGCGAGCTGGCAGAAGTACCAGGCACAGGTAGTATTCTGAATATCTGGTCAAGTGGAAAGGTAGGCCTATTGAAGATGCAACTTGGTTGTCAAAAGTAGAGGTTGACCATCTGGGTCTTCCTCCAACAGTATAGAAGTGAAGAACACTTCTCAATCCACCCCGGGTGTCTGATGCAGGAGCATCCGATGGCAGCAGAGCAATCTTGCATCAACTAAAAAAAAAATTCCAAGTATTTGCTTTGATGTCACGATATCGTGACATCAGAAAGTCGCAAAAAAATGACATGTCAGATATCGTGACAAAGGAGAGAGGAGGCACGACACTAAAATGTCATGATTTCATGACATGTCATGAAATCGTGACCGAAGTAGGGGAAGGCGAGGTGCCAGAAGAAAATGTCATGATATCATGACATGTCATGAAATCATGACCAAAAGGAAGAGGAAGGACCAGAGGAGAAAATGTCATGATTTTGTGACATGTCACGAAATCACGACCGAAAGGAAAAGGAAGGCAGAGGAGAAAATGTCGGATTCATGACATGTCGTCAAATCACGACCGAAGAGAGAAAGAAGCCAGAGGAAGGAAATTGTCATGATATCGTGACATGTAAATAAAGAAGAAAAGCAAGGAGGAAGAAATGTCATGATATCACGACATGTCATGATATCGCGACCCAAAGAAGAGGAAGACAGTGAGAAGAAAATGTCATGATATCACGACATGTCATGATATCGCGACCCGAAGGAGAGAAAATACGGTGAGAAGGAGAATGTCATGATATCATGACCCAAAGGAAAGGAAAGGTAGTGAGGAGGAAAATGTCATGATATCGTGACATGTCGCGATATCGCGACCCGAAGGAAAGGAGAGGCAGCGAGGAGGAAAATGTCGCGATATCGTGACCCGACTAAGAGGAAAGGCAGTAGGGAGGAAAATGTCGTGATATCGCGACATGTCACGATTTCGTGACCCGAAGGAAAAGAAGGCAACAAGGAAGAGAAATGTCATGATATCGCGACATGTCGTGATATCGTGACATACTATTGGTTCTCTATTCGAGAAAGCCCGCATTCCCTAGATGGTGTTTTTCGAGGTGGTCAGGGCCTCATTAGTGCATGATTTCTTGCCCGGTAAGCTTGCTGAGCATGGCGGCCATTCGAAGACTATGCCCAGAGGTCAGACGGCTCATCAATGCATGTTTCTATGGCTAACCCGATGGCAGTTGCCAGATAGGGAAAGATGTAAAGGCTCAGTGAGACTGGATGTATTCTGGCAGGTGGGTCATTAATGGCCTAGAGGGTCGGGACCTCGAAGGAGGTCCAGACATGGTTATAGAAATAGGTGGTGCATGAAGGAAAAGGGGGTGGGGAAGAAAAGACGGAAAGAAACTACGCCTGTTGGCTAGTATTGTAATTTTTTTTGAAAGTTTAATGAAATGAAAGCTTGAGTGATTCTCTGTGAGACTGTGTCCCCATCACCTTTTCAACCTTTTCTTTCAAGTTAGAGAGATCTTGTAGGATATTTGTCTTAAATTTCTCATCCTCTTGTATTTGAGCCTTTAATTCTAAGTTCTCCCTTTTCAACTCAAAAAGTTCCTTAAGTGTGGCTTCCTCTTTTTCTTTTTCAAAATTTTTCTCTTTTCTTTGATCTTCAATTTCTTCTATTTTCCAAAGTAGATTTTCTTCTTCATACCTATTTTTACTTTCCCTGTCATCCTTTTTTGAACCATCCTCTAGGACTTCAATTATGAAAGTATCATCTTTATCTTCACTGCTACTAAAACCATTGCAATAACTCGCATCATGACCAAGTTGACGATAGACAAAACATTCTTCACCTTCTTGTGGATAATAAGTTTCATGGTGACCTATCTTCCTACATCTGGTACAAAAATTTATCAATCTGGTTATTTATCCACTGCTTGATTTATCTCTTGAATCTATTTTTATTTTTCCTCCCAAAATAACAACATTGAATTCATCTTCCTTTTTTTTCATGACCATGTGTGTTATTTTCTTCTTGTGTCTCATGGTTCTAATTTTTCCTTTCTTTGTCATTTGTGTTCTTATAAGATCTTCCTTCAAGTTGTTAAACCTTTTTTGAAGGAACCAACTCTGATAACAATTGAAGAACACAAGCTTATACTGAGAGGGGGGTGAACAGTATAAGACCACTTTTTACTTTTCTTTCCCAAATAGTATTATCCAATATAATCAATGGCAATATCAATAGCAGTAACCAAAGCAATGCACAAATCATCACACACAATAGAGACACCAATTTAACGTGGTTCACCCAATGTGGGCTACTCCACGGAGAAAATATTTCACTAATATTTTCTCAACAAATCTCTTTGGGAATCCTTCCCTATTACAATGTTTATGGACCTCTATCCAAAGGAGACACCAATCCCCTAATCAAGTTTGTGGATCTCTATCCATAAGAGAACTCCTTTCTCCTCTACTCTAGTTGGTGATCTTCTAGAAGAATTACTACCTCCACTACACTAGCTAATGGATCTCTATCCACTGAAGACTCCTATCCTCACTCAGAAGACCTATCCTCACTACCTTGGCTAATGGATCTCTATCCACTAGAGACTATCATCCTCTATACTCTATCACCTCCAAAGCTTACTCTTAACTCTATCTCAAATATACACTAAACATAGTCCTTCGATCTAGCACAAATATGCTCAATCTATATCTCTGGTCTGGCACAAACCTATCCTCAAATATGCACCAAAATCTATCCTCAAATCTATCCTCAATCTCTATCCTCAAATATGTATTATAAGCTTCCATAAAATCTCACACCAATTTATCTACAAGTCTTCTTAAATACTTGCCACAAATATGCTCAACAAGTCCTCACTAGAACTTGTCCAATCTATTCAATGATCTCTACCCTCAAATCTATATTGTAAGCTTCCACAAAATCTCACATCAATCTATCCACAAGTCTTCTCAAAGACTTACCTCAAATCTGCTCAACAAGTCCTCACTAGAACTTGTCCAATATGCTCTCAATATCTATCCTCAAATCTATATTGTAAGCTTCCACAAAAGCTCACACAAATCTGTCCACAAGTCTTCTCAAAGACTTACCTCAAAACTTCTCAACAAGTCCTCACTAGAACTTGTCCAATCTCATAGAAACATATAGAGAATTTTTAGAGACTCAATATGCTTCACATTCACCACAATGCTCAATCACTTTCAATATCTCTTTTTACCACATAAACATATAGAGAATTTTTAGAGACTCAATATGTTTCACATTCACCACAACACTCAACCTCTTTCTCAAATCAATTTAGAATATGGAACAATTTGTTTCACAAAACTTGAACTATCACTTCAACACATCCACTTGACTAGGCTCAACCAACTCTACTCAACCAATCACTCAATGAAATAATCCTTGCTCACAAATCCTAGTCCAAACATATGAACACTCACTCAATTATTTCCAACAATGCTTATCAAACAATCTCACATAACAATGATACTCATGATCTTTGCAAACCCTAGTTCAAGTTCTTCACTCAACCAATCACTTCAACAACAATGCTTATCAAGTAATCCTCACATAACAATGATACTCATGATATTTCACATAACAATGATACTCATGTTCTTTGCACAAACCCTAGTTCAAGTCCAAGATAGCTCAATATTTCCAACAATGCTTATAAAACAAGGTTTTTATCATCAATTCTTACTTAGAAAAATCTTCAACAATCAAACTCAACAATGCTTATCAAACAACCCTTTTCACTCCAACTTAGCATTCACAACATTCAACAATCACTCACTAGGAAGATGTGCCCATACCTTTTTGTTTGATGTAGAAGTACCCTTCAAAACCTGTCTCAATCACAATTTTCTTCTTTGCCAATTTCAATGGTTAGATGACAAAATATCACACTAACACTCTCTCAAAATATTTCCTCAATTACAAAAATAATCAAACTCAAATACACCTTATTACTCCTTGAAATTAGCAATCATCAAATCACACATAAAAATAATTACTCAATTACTCCTTATAATCTCCAATTTTAATTAATCAATCTCCAAAAATTAACCTTTCAAAATAATATTTGCCTACCCTTTTATCTCCCTCAAAATACTCAATATCCAAATTAATTTAGGAAAAAATTAAACTTTATAACCATCAAAAATATTTTATTTTTCTCAACCTTAGCACATCCAAAATAATCAAGTGACCAAGACAAATGACATCAACGCATACCTTAATACTAGCCAAAAGGCCTCGGTGGGTTTCGAACGTGAGACCACTCCCTACCAAGCACCTTATCAAGGTGCTAGCCCACCACGTGGGCTAAGCACTTCCATGGGGAAGGGAAGGCACAAGCCTCCCTTTATTCCCTTCATTCGATGCTACTCAAAAATAAAAATTTCCCTCTCTTCCTTGCAAAATGAACCTAATGGGATTTGAACCCTGCACACCTTGCTCACCACACGACTTAGCACTATCCATCATTGCCAGTTGCACTATACAATATTGTGCAAGGTAAGAGGAGCCTCACTCCTATTTATTCATGCTTCTACCATCGAAGACCTTTCAAACACAAAAACATTGTCTCCTTTTTGCGCACAATACTTGGAGCATAGGAATTTGATCGATAGCATTGGGGAGTGTAAGGCAAAGGTCTTTACCACCATTTATACATGATGCTTCATGCCATAAAACATCAGCGCTATTAAATCGAATTTCAAATTCAATTTTTGACTTAGCCTTATAACCCTCTTTAGGGTTTATTAAATTAATAAAAATTAATTTATAATTAAATTATAATTAACTTAAATAACTTTGGAAGTTAATTAAATTAATTTATAATAAAATTATATTAATTAATTTATAATTAATTTAAATTTTCCTTTTTAATATTATAATAAAATATTATAATATTATTTGCTTGGGCCTCTTCTTTGCACTTTGGACCACATCTGACTACCTAGAATATAATCTAACCAAACTCTCCTTTTTGCACTGATTACGAAACTGCTTCTTCTTGCATTGCTCACTAAAACTGACTTTTGACATCAATGACCACTCACTCTTGACATCAATGACAACTCATCTACTCAAAATGTCCAACAATCTCCCCCTTTGTCATTGATGGCAACCCAATTATCTTTTCAAATTTCTTGTAACCTTTTTTTGTCCCTCTCCCTGGGAAACTGCTCCCCCTGACTCAATGCTCTCTCCTTAAATCAAATATCTCCCCCTTACTCAAATCTCTCCCCCTTTGACATCAATGGCAAAGGGTCACCTTTGGGGCTCGGGGCTAAGAATGAGTCTCTTAGCTTAGCCCCTCCCCCACCTCCTCTTGAGGTGGTTAATTCTGGGGTGGGAGTATTTCTACTCCTAGCATGCATTGATATTTACCTTTGTTCACTTTTCTTCTTATTTGATCTTTTTATTTCCATACCTTTGAAGTCATACCTTTTTGAACCTTTTGAGAATCCTCTTTCTTTCTTGTCCTTGGAAGATCTAGAAATTTTGTTCTACACCACCTTGCTATATGCCCAACATTATTGCACTTGTAACACTTAATGTTGTTATTCCTTGAAGGTGCAAATATCTTGGAGTTCCTCCTGGTGAAGCCATATCTATTCCTGTCATGAACCCTGCAATTCATTGCCTTGTGACCAAACTGATTACAAGAGTAGCAATACCCTTGAAAGAGATGCCTATTTCTGAAATTTCCATATTCATGTCTTTCATGTGTCCTGCACTGTGTAGCCTTGTGCCCAAACCTGTGACATGAGAAGCATCATCCATTGAAGAAACCTTGCCTTGACCCCATTGGTCTCTTAGTCTCTTCTTCCCTGTCTTGTTTCCTGTTCCATCTGTTCCTTATTTGTGCATTGTTCCTTTCCTTGTTGAACTTTCTATTGTCCAACTTATCCTCAGAAGTCTCACTCTCTCTTTCACTTTCTTCTTTTGAAGCTTCTTCTTCTTTGGTGCTTGAGCTTGACTCTCCTTTTTTTGCTTCTTGTTTCCCTTGTTCTTCTTCAAAACTAAGTCCTATTTTGGTGATTGATGATCTTTGTGCATTGATAATCTTGTCCAAGGACTTTGAATTTTTCTCAAACTTGTGTAGCTTGTCCTTAGAGTCTTTCACTTCCATCCTTAGTGAAACTATCTCATGTTCTAATCTTTCACACTCTAGATCTTTTATCTTTAATTTTTTAGCCATACCTTCTTCAATTTTCCTTGCCTCTTCAACCTTAATTTTGAAGTTAGTGAGCTCTTGTAGAAACTTTGCTTTTGCTTTCTCATCTTCTTGAGCTTGAACCCTTAATCATGAGTTCTCACTTTTTAATTCTTCAAGATCAACAATAAGTCTTTCACATTCTAGCTCTTTTACCTTTGACTGTTCAACCATACCTTTTTCAACTCTCCTTGCCTTTTCAACCTTATATTTCAAGTCAGAGAGATCTTGTAGAAGCTTTGTCTTACATTTCTCATCCTCTTGTATTTGAGCCTTTAATTCTAAGTTCTCCCTTTTCAACTCAACAAGTTCCTTAAGAGTGACTTCCTCCTTTTATTTTTCTAAATTTTCTTCTTTTCTTTGGTCTTCAATTTCTTCTATTGTCCAAAGTAGAGTTTCTTCTTCATACCTATTTTGACTATCCATGTTATCCTTTTCTGAACCATCCTCTAGGACTTCAATTCTGAAAGTATCATCTTCATCTTCACTACTACTAAACCCATTGCAATAACTTGCATCATGATCGAGTTGACCACAAACAAAACATTCTTCACCTTCTTGTGAACAATAAGCTGCAAGGTGACCTATCTTCCTACATCTGGTACAAAAATTTATCAATCTAGCCTTTTCTCCATTGCTTGATTCATCTCTTGAATCTATTTCCATTCTTCCTCCCAAAACAACAACATTAAATTCATCTTCCTTTTCTTTCATGACCATGTGTGTTCTTTTCTTCTTGTGTCTCATGGTTCTACTTTTGCCTTTCTTTGCCATTTATGTTCTTGTAAGATCTTCCTTCAAGTTGTTAAACCTTTTTCGAAGGAACCAACTCTGATACCAATTGAAGAACACAAGCTTATACTGAGAGGGGGGTGAACAGTATAAGATCACTTTTTACTTTTCTTTCCCAAATAGTATTATCCAATATAATCAATGGCAATATCAATAGTAGTAACCAAAGCAATGCACAAATCATCACACACAATAGAGACACCAATTTAACATGGTTCACCCAATGTGGGCTACTCCACGGAGAAAATATTTCACTAATATTTTCTCAACAAATATCTTGGGAATCCTTTCCCTATTACAATGTTTATGGACCTCTATCCAAAGGAGACACCAATCCCCTAATCAAGTTTGTGGATCTCTATCCATAGGAGAACTCCTTTCTCCTCTACTCTGGTTGGTGATCTTCTAGAAGAACTGCTACCTCCACTACACTGGCTAATGGATCTCTATCCACTAAAGACTCCTATCCTCACTCAGAAGACCTATCCTCACTACCCTGGCTAATGGATCTCTATCCACTAGAGACTATCATCCTCTATACTCTATCACCTCCAAAGCTTACTCTTAGCTCTATCTCAAATCTACACTAAACATAGTCCTTCGATCTAGCACAAATCTGCTCAATATCTATCTCTAGTCTAGCACAAACCTATCCTCAAATCTACACCAAAATATATCCTCTAAATTTGTCCTCAATCTATGTCCTCAAATCTATATTGTAAGCTTCCACAATCTCATACCAATTTATCCACAAGTCTTCTCAAAGACTTGCCTCAAATCTGCTCAACAAGTTTTCACTAGAACTTTTCCAATATTTTAAACAATCTCTGTCCTCAAATCTATACTATAAGCTTCCACAAAATCTCACATCAATCTATCCACAAGTCTTCTCAAAGACTTACCTCAAATATGCTCAACAAGTCCTCACTAGAACTTGTCCAATATGCTCTCAATATCTATCCTCAAATATGTATTGTAAGCTTCCACAAAAGCTCACACAAATCTATCCACAAGTCTTCTCAAAGACTTACCTCAAATCTGCTCAACAAGTCCTCACTAGAACTTGTCCAATCTCATAGAAACATATAGAGAATTGTTAGAGACTCAATATGCTTCACATTCACAACAATGCTCAATTACTTTCAATCTCTCTTTTTACCACAGAAACATATAGAGAATTTTTAGAGACTCAATATGTTTCACATTCACAAACACTCAACCTCTTTCTCAAATCAATTTAGAATATGGAACAATTTATTTCACAGAACTTGAACTATCACTTCAACACATCCACTTGACTAGGCTCAACCAACTCTACTCAACCAATCACTCAATGAAATAATCCTTGCTCACAAACCCTAGTCCAAATATATGAACACTCACTCACTTATTTCCAACAATGCTTATCAAATAATCTCACATAACAATGATACTCATGATCTTTGCAAACCCTAGTTCAAGTTCTTCACTCAACCAATCACTTCAACAATAATGCTTATCAAGTGATCCTCACATAACAATGATACTCATGATATTTCACAACTTCACATAACAATGATACTCATGTTCTTTGCACAAACCCTAGTTCAAGCATATGAAATATTTACTCAATATTTCCAACAATGCTTATCAAACAAGGTTTTTATCATCAAATCTTACTCAGAAAAACTTCAAAAATCAAACTCAACAATGCTTATCAAACAACCCTTTTCACTCCAACTTAGCATTCACAACATCCAACAATCACTCACTAGGAAGATGTGCCCATACCTTTTTGTTTGATGTAGAAGTGCCCTTAAAAACCTGTCTCAATCACAATTTTCTTCTTTGCCAATTTCAATGGTTAGATGACAAAATATCACACTAACACTCTCTCAAAATATTTCTCAATTACAAAAATAATCAAACTCAAATACACCTTATTACTCCTTGAAATTAGCAATCATCAAATCATACATAAAAATAATTACTCAATTGCTCCTTATAATCTCCAACTTTAATTAATCAACCTCCAAAAATTAACCTTTCAAAATAATATTTGCCTACCCTTTTATCTCCCTCAAAATACTCAATATCCAAATTAATTCAGGAAAAAATTAAACTTTATAACCATCAAAAATATTTTATTTTTCTCAACCTTAGCACATCCAAAATAATCAAGCGACCAAGACAAATGACATCAGTGCATACCTTAACACTAGCCAAAAGGCCTCGATGGGTTTCGAATGCGAGACCACTCCCTACCAAGTGCCTTATCAAGGTGCTAGCCCACCACGTGGGCTAAGCGCTTCCATGGGGAAGGGAAGGCACAAGCCTCCCTTTATCCCTTCATTTGACGTTGCTCAAAAATAAAAATTACCCTCTCTTCCTTGCAAAATGAACTCGATAGGATTCGAACCCTACACACCTTGCCTACCACAAGACTTAGCACCATCCATCATTGCCAACTACGCTACACAATGTTGTGCGAGGTAAGAGGAGCCTCGCTCCTATTTATTAAACCTTCTACCATTGGAGACCTTTCAAAACATGAAAAACTCTTTCCTTTTTGCACACGATACTTTGGAGCATAGGAATTCGATCGATAGCATTGGGGGTGTAAGGCAAAGGTCTTTGCCACCATTTATACATGATGCTTCATGCCATAAAACATCGATGCTATTAAATCGAATTTCAAATTCAATTTTTGACTTAGCCTTATAACCCTCTTTAGGGTTTATTAAATTAATAAAAATTAATTTATAATTTAATTATAATTAACTTAAATAACTTTGGAAGTTAATTAATTAATTAATAAATTAATTTATAATAAAATTATATTAATTAATTTATAATTAATTTAAATTTCCATTTTTAATATTATAATATTATTTTCTTGGGCCTCTTCTTTGCACTTTGGACCACATCTGACTACTTGGAACCGGATCTGACCAAACTCTCCTTTTTGCACTGATTGTGGAACTACTTCTTCTTGCACTGCTCACTGAAACTGACTTTTGACATCAATGACCACTCACTCTTGACATCAATGACAACTCATCTACTCAAAATGTCCAACAATCTCCCCCTTTGTCATTGATGGCAACCCAATTATCTTTTCAAATTTCCTTAACCTTTTTATGTTTTGCTCCCCCTAGGAAACTGCTCCCCCTGACTCAATGCTCTCTCCTTAAATCAAATCTCTCCCCCTTACTCAAATCTCTCCCCCTTTGACATCAATGGAAAAGGGTCACCTTTGGGGCTCGAGGCTAAGAATGAGTCTCTTAGCTTAGCCCCTCCCCCACCTCCTCTTGAGGTGGTTAATTCTGGGGTGGGAGTATTTCTACTCCCAGCATGCACTGATATTTACCTTTATCCACTTTCCTTCTTATCTTCTTTTTCTTTCCCTACCTTTGAAGTCATACCTTTTTGAACCTTTTAGAATCCTCTTTCTTGCCTGTCCTTGGAAGTTCTAGAAATTATGTTCTACACCACCTTGTTATATGTCCATCATTATTGCACTTGTAACACTTAATATTGTTATTCCTTGGAGGTGCAAATGTCTTGGGATTTCTCTTGGTGAAGCCATATCTATTCCTATCATGAACCCTACAATTCATTGCCTTATGACCAAACTGATTACAAGAGTAGCAATACCCTTGAAAGAGATGCCTATTTCTAAAATTTCCATATTCTTGTCTTTCATGTGTCCTGCACTGTGTAGCCTTGTGCCCAAACCTATGACATGAGAAGCATCATCCATTGAAAATACCTTGCCTTGACCCCATTGGTCTCTTAGTCTCTTCTACCCTGTCCTGTTTCCTGTTCCATCTATTCCTTATTTGTGCATTGTTCCTTTCCTTGTTGAACTTTCTATTGTCCAACTTATCCTTAGAAGTCTCACTCTCTCTTTCACTCTCTTATTTTGATGCTTCTTCTTCTTTGGTGCTTGACTCTCCTTTTTTTGCTTCATGTTTCCCTTGTTCTTCTTCAAAACTAAGTCATGTTTTGGTGACTAATGATCTTTGTGCATTGATAATCCTGTCCAGGGATTCTTTGAATTTTTCTCAAACTTGTGTAGCTTGTCCTTAGAGTCTTTTACTTCCATCCTTAGTGAAACTATCTCATGTTCTAATATTTCACACTCTAGATCTTTTATCTTTAATTTTTTAGCCATACCTTCTTCCATTTTCCTTGCCTCTTCAACCTTAATTTTGAAGTTAGTGAGCTCTTGTAGAAACTTTGCTTTTGCTTTCTCATCTTCTTGAGCTTGAACCCTTAATCCCGAGTTCTCCATTTTTAATTCTTTAAGATCAAAAATAAGTCTTTCACATTCTAGCTCTTTTACCTTTGATTGTTCAACCATACCTTTTTCAACTCTCCT
This sequence comes from Wollemia nobilis, assembly GCA_028583015.1. Classification (NCBI taxonomy): domain Eukaryota; kingdom Viridiplantae; phylum Streptophyta; class Pinopsida; order Araucariales; family Araucariaceae; genus Wollemia; species Wollemia nobilis. Next base: position 350,990 of record JAQPPZ010005339.1, read on the forward strand.
TGCCTTTTCAACCTTATCTTTCAAGTCAGAGAGATCTTGTAGAAGCTTTGTCTTACATTTCTCATCCTCTTGTATTTGAGCCTTTAATTCTAAGTTCTCCCTTTTCAACTCAACAAGTTCCTTAAGAGTGGCTTCCTCCTTTTCTCTTTCTAAATTTTTCTCTTTTCTTTGGTCTTCAATTTCTTCTATTGTCCAAAGTAGAGTTTCTTCTTCATACCTATTTTGACTATCCCTGTTATCCTTTTCTGAACCATCCTCTAGGACTTCAATTCTGAAAGTATCATCTTCATCTTCACTACTACTAAACCCATTGCAATAACCTGCATCATGACCGAGTTGACCACAAACAAAATATTCTTCACCTTCTTGTGAACAATAAGCTGCAAGGTGACCTGTCTTCCTACATCTGGTACAAAACTTTATTAATCTGGCCTTTTCTCCACTGCTTGATTCATCTCTTGAATCTATTTCTATTCTTCCTCCCAAAACAACAACATTGAATTCATCTTCCTTTTCTTTCATGACCATGTGTGTTCTTTTCTTCTTGTGTCTCATGGTTCTACTTTTGCCTTTCTTTGCCATTTGTGTTCTTGTAAGATCTTCCTTCAAGTTGTTAAACCTTTTTCGAAGGAACCAACTCTGATACCAATTGAAGAACACAAGCTTATATTGAGAGGGGGGGTGAATAGTATAAGACCACTTTTTACTTTTCTTTCCCAAATAGTATTATCCAATATAATCAATGGCAATATCAATAGCAGTAACCAAAGCAATGCACAAATCATCACACACAATAGAGACACCAATTTAACGTGGTTCACCCAATGTGGGCTACTCCATGGAGAAAATATTTCACTAATATTTTCTCAAACAAATATCTTGGGAATCCTTCCCTATTACAATGTTTATGGACCTCTATCCAAAGGAGACACCAATCCCCTAATCAAGTTTGTGGATCTCTATCCATAGGAGAACTCCTTTCTCCTCTTATTTGGTTGGTGATCTTCTAGAAGAACTAATGCCTCCACTACACTGGCTAATGGATCTCTATCCACTAAAGACTCCTATCCTCACTCAGAAGACCTATCCTCACTGCCCTGGCTAATGGATCTCTATCCACTGGAGACTATCATCCTCTATACTCTATCACCTCCAAAGCTTACTCTTAGCTCTATCTCAAATCTACACTAAACATAGTCCTTCGGTCTAGCACAAATCTGCTCAATCTCTATCTCTAGTCTGACACAAACCTATCCTCAAATATACACCAAAATCTATCCTCAAATATATCCTTAATATCTATCCTCAAATATGTATTGTAATCTTCCACAAAATCTCACACCAATTTATCCACAAGTCTTCTCAAAGACTTACCTCAAATATGCTCAACAAGTCCTCACTAGAACTTATCCAATCTGTTCAACAATATTTATCCTCAAATCTATATTGTAAGTTTCCACAAAAAGCTCACATAAATCTATCCACAAGTCTTCTCAAATACTTACCTCAAATATGCTCAACAAGTCCTCACTAGAACTTGTCCAATCTGCTCTCAATATCTATCCTCAAATCTGTATTGTAAGCTTCCACAAAAGCTCACACAAATATGTCCACAAGTCTTCTCAAAGACTTACCTCAAATCTACTCAACAAGTCCTCACTAGAACTTGTCCAATCTCATAGAAACATATAGAGAATTTTTAGAGACTCAATATGCTTCACATTCACAATAATGCTCAATTACTTTCAATCTCTCCTTTTACCACAGAAACATATAGAGAATTTTTAGAGACTCAATATGTTTCACATTCACAAACACTCAACCTCTTTCTCAAATCAATTTAGAATATGGAACAATTTGTTTCACAGAACTTGAACTATCACTTCAACACATCCACTTGACTAGGCTCAACCAACTCTACTCAACCAATCACTCAATGAAATAATCCTTGCTCATAAACCCTAGTCCAAGTATATGAACACTCACTCAATTTTTTCAAAAAATGCTTATCAAACAATCTCACATAACAATGATACTCATGATCTTTGCAAACCCTAGTTCAAGTTCTTCACTCAACCAATCACTTCAACAACAATGCTTATCAAGTGATCCTCACATAACAATGATACTCATGATATTTTACAACTTCACATAACAATGATACTCATGTTCTTTGCACAAACCCTAGCTCAAGCATATGAAAGCTTTACTCAATATTTCCAACAATGCTTATCAAACAAGGTTTTTATCATCAATTCTTACTTAGAAAAACCTTCAACAATCAAACTCAACAATGCTTATCAAACAATCCTTTTCACTCCAACTTAGCATTCACAACATCCAACAATCACTCACTAGGAATATGTGCCCATACATTTTTATTTGATGTAGAAGTGCCCTTAAAAACCTGTCTCAATCACAATTTTCTTCTTTGCCAATTTCAATGGTTAGATGACAAAATATCACACTAACACTCTCTCAAAATATTTCTCAATTACAAAAATAATCAAACTCAAATACACCTTATTACTCCTTTGAAATTAGCAATCATCAAATCACACAAAAATAATTACTCAATTACTCCTTATAATCTCCAACTTTAATTAATCAACCTCCAAAAATTAAACTTTCAAAATAATATTGCCTACCCTTTTATCTCCCTCAAAATACTCAATATCCAAATTAATTTAGGAAAAAATAAACTTTATAACCATCAAAAATATTTTATTTTTCTCAACCTTAGCACATCCAAAATAATCAAGCGACCAACATAAATGACATCAGCGCATACCTTAATATTACCAAAAGGTCTTCGTGGGTTTTGAATGCGAGACCACTCCCCTCAGAGCGCCTTATCAAGGTGCTAGCCCACCATGTGGGCTAAGCACTTCCATGGGGAAGGGAAGGCACAAGCCTCCCTTTATCCCTTTGTTCGGTGCTGCTCAAAAATAAAAATTGCCCTCTCTTCCTTGCAAAATGAACCCGATGGGATTCGAACCCTGCATGCCTTGCCTGCCACACGACTTAGCACTATCCGTCATTGCCAACTATACTGCACAACACTTTGCGAGGTAAGAGGAGCCTCACTCCTATTTATTCACACTTCTATTTTCGGAGACCTTTCAAACATGAAAAACTTTGTCTCTTTTTGCTCACGATACTTTGGATCTTAGGAATTAGATCTATAGCACTGGGGAGTTTAAGGCAAGGGTATTTGCCACCTTTTATACACGATGCCTCGTGCCATAACATTTCGACACTTTAAATCAAATTTCAAATTCAATTTTTAACTTAGCCTTATAACCCTCTTTAGGGTTATTTAAATTAATATAAATTAATTTATAATTAAATTAAAATAAAATTATAATTAACTTAAATAACTTTGGAAGTTAATCTGGTTGGAATGTCTACTTTGAATAGCTATAGCCAACAAACCCCAACTGACAACCATATGGTGAATAACTACCTCTTTTGGATCCCAAAGACAAGCAATGCCACTCGAAGTCCCTTGGGAACTGAGGGAAACCACTTTTCCAAGCTGGCCAAATTTTCTCGGCAATTAAGTCCATATCCTCCATTGACATCTTAGTTTCTTGAAGGAAAACAAGATGTGGATGATTTACCCGAATCATTCTTCTAATTTCATTTTGTTTTGAAAGACTCCCTTTGAGTCCTCTAATATTCCAAGTGATGATCTTCATTAATACCAGGGCTAAAAAATTTGGGAAGGGCATTAATCTTACCTTCCTCTAGAAGCTTTTCACCTTCTTTTACCATATGATATTGATTGGTCTTGCGACCTACTTTTTGATTAGAATCCATCTTCAATTTTTTTTCCCTATTTCTTGACTTATTCCAATTGAATTTGAGATGGCTTCTAACCTTGAAGAATGCTCGTACACAACCAAAATTTTACTAAATGGTTCAATAGAGTCTATATTGGGACCTGCATTATTTGAAGTTTTGACATTTGAAATATTATTTTTCTTGTGTAAATTTTCTCCTTTTTTTTCTGTTGAAAACCTTTGATTTGTTGGTTTGTCTCTGAGTTCATCCCTTCATATTTAAATTGTGTTTCTAAGATTTCAGTTTCCATTATTTCCTCTTCCTCACTTGGGACATCATTTGTGGAAAGGATTTCAAACATATTAGCAGATGACTTTGATTGATCCTTCATAACTGGTTTTTTTTTTAGTGTTCTTCTTCTTAGGTATTTGGAAACCTGCTAAGTTTATATCTTCTTTCTTTTGATCAAGAATTTTATTTGGGCAAGCACTGGCCAAATGACCATATTCATGGCAAATTCTACAACGAAAAGGAATGTTCTCATAGTCCACTACTTGCTCCCAAGTGTCTTCCCCAAATTGTAATGTGATATTTTTAGGTAGGGGTTTGTCAAAATCCATTAAAACACAAATTCGAGCATAAATAATATGTTAAAATTTTTGAGTACAATCAACAATCATCATAAAAGTTCCTAAAGAGTTTCCAATTGAAGAAAAAATAGTAGGATTCCAAAATTCAATAGGAAGTCCAAAGAGTCTAACCCACACGGGAGCAATAGAAGGCATCTCTTCTTCGGATTTAAATTTAGTATGCCAGGGCTTCATGAAAATCCCTACCCTTCCAAAAAACCAAGGACCCCCTTGAAAAGTTTTCTCTCTATCTTCATTATTAGCAAATAAAACAAGAAAATAACCATTTGGATAAATAGAGATTTGTAACTCACCTTTAGTTTTCTAGATTTTTGCAGCCCAAACTTTGAAAGCAGATAGACTCGGACGAAAACCCATGAACCGACAAATTAGTCCTCTTTTTTCCAAATCTTCAATGTCAGTCTGAATGTTATCCATATCAAGCTTAACAATAGGAGTTCCATCAACTGCTTTAAGTCATCCTGACTCTATTTTTCTGGAATCAATATTAGGAATTCTTAGAGGTTTATGGGAAGCCCTAATATTGATATTAGAATTGGGCTGAGGCTGTCCACCACGAAGGGCATCCCTAAAATTCATTTTTGGGACTAAGTCTTCAAAATTCTTACCCTTGATAGGGGTTTTCACAATAGAATTATTTTGTGGGTGCACCTTAGCACCATATTCACTTGAGATATGAGCCATTTTTTGATCAACTACTTGAAACTTGTTTTGTGATCTCTTTAATCCTTGCCCTAGACGCTATGGAAAGGTATGGTTTTCACTTTTCTTTTGTGCAGCAAATTGGAAGCCGTTGTCACTCAAGTTCATAGTATGATCTGTTGAAAGACAAATTTCTAACCCATATTGTATCCCCTGCAACATTTCTTGCTAAAATATTGAGAATAAACCACAAAAATATTGGCCTCTAGGTTCCAAAGGCCCTAAAAACCAACCTTTGGAGCTGCTTGCACTCAACCCAGATGAAACCCTCGCATAGCACCTTGCCAAATATGTCATTCACACATATGGATGCGCTAAGATCTGTGTTGCTCCAATTGATATGAAAATTGGTGTAGATGTTCTAGGGTTTATCTGGCATCTACCCTCAAAATTTCAACTCAATCCAAGTCTGGATGAGTGAGATATGACCAAAACGAGTTCGATAGTTTGGGCAGTCCTGCGAAAAACGTCTCCCTGGTCACATTACTAAAGTGAAGACTCTTAATAATGCTAGTTCAGATCATTAGCCAGTCATGGTGGAAATGTGGAAAACCAATGTGAGTTTCTCTCCTTTTCCTTTTCAATTAATGTGGCTTACAGACATTTCCTTCAGACCTCATGTGCAACAATGGTGGAAGGAAGGTAAACCTAGGCATGGGACTAAGATGTTTTGTTTTGTCAAAAGATTGCAATACATTAAATCCAAAATCAAGACTTGGAACTGGAAAGAGTTTGGGGATGTTCATAAAAAAAAAACATTAATTTATTGCTCATCTTGAAAATTTGAATAATAAAATCCATTTAGATGGCCTCATAGAGAAGAGAAGTGCAGATGAAATTAAACTCACAACTCAGTTAGAGGAATGGGAAAAAAGAGAAGAAATCTTATGGAAACAAAAATCTAGAATTCAATGGCTCAAAGAAGGAGATCGAAACACAATTTTTTTCCACAAATATCTTCTAGATCGAAGATCTCACAACTTTATTTCTTCCTTAAAATTAGATTCTAGAGATGTTGTTTATACTTGGGATGGCATGAACTCTATTGTTGTTGATTACTTTTTCGATCTTTTTGCTGCTACTCCCCTTGAATCAGCTTCACAATATAATGTTCTTCAAGCAATCCCTTATCTTATCATTTCTGAGGAGAACTCTATTTTAACTGTTCCTATTACTATCAATGAGCTTCAACAAGTAGTTTTTAAAATGCAAAAAGGGAAAACCCTAGGTCCTGATGGTTTTCCTATTGAGTTCTACCAAGAGTTATGGGATATCCTTCATGTTGATTTATTAGAGGTGGTGGAAGAATCCATGAAATCCAAAGAAATTTTGAAGGTTATCAATAAAACTTATATTACTCTTGTTCCAAAATCTCAAGAGGTTGATCATATCTCAGCTTTTAGACCTATTGCTTTATGTAATGTTCTTCTCAAAATAATTACTAAAATCATGGCAGAAAGGTTGAAGCCTCTTTTGCATAAGATTATTTCCCCAGAGCAAGGGGTTTATGTGGAAGGACGTCAAATAGTAGATGAGATAGTTCTTGCTCAGGAAGCCATCCATTCCATGGATATGCAAAATTCTCCTTCCATGTTCATTCGGTTAGACTTATCCAAAGCTTATGACAAAGTGGATTGGCACTTCCTTATCAAAGTTTTGAGGCAATTTGGTTTCTCTAAGGATTGGATGGATTCGATTATGGGATGTATCTCTTCAATTTCCTACTTAGTTCTTATCAATGGCAGGCCTTCTTAGTCTTTCCCAGCTTCTAGAGGTATTAGGCAAGGTGACCCGCTATCCCCTTATTTATTCATCATTCTTGTTGAATGCTTGGGTAGGACTATAACCAAAAAGAGGGAAAACAAAACCCTTGAGGGAGTTACCATTGCTCATGGAGCTAGACCTATCTCTCATATTCAATTTGTGGATGACTCTACTATTTTAGGTAAAGCTATAGTTAAGGAAGCTTCTAATATTAAGCAAATCATTAGCTATTTTTCTAAGGCTACTGGGCAATTGATCAATGAAGACAAATCTAAAGTTATTTTCTTTCATTGCTCTGCTAGACAGGAATCCATGGTCTTGGATAAGCTAAGATATAAGAAGACCTCTCTTCCAATCACTTATTTAGGTATTCCCATAAATATTCAAAGGCAAAAAAATAAATATTGGAATTGGTTGTTGGACAAAGTCAAGAAGAAAATTGGAAAGTGGACCAACAAGTGGCTTTCTTATGGGGGTAGAATCACCTTGGTAAAATCAGTCCTTCAAGCTATTCCTATTTATGTTTCTTTCATTTTGAATATTCCAAAGGCTGTTCTTCAAGAATTGGATCAAATCAGTCATCGTTTCCTTTGGAGTGGTACTAAGGAGAAAAGAAAATGGGCCTTGGTGAAATGGGATACTTTATGTCTTCCTAAGAGTGAAGGGGGGTTAGGTTTACGGTCTTCAATTAATAACAACAAAGCTTTAGCTGCTAAATTATATTGGAGGATGTTGCATAACCCCAATGCTCTTTGGGCCAATAATCTTCGTGCTAAATATGCTGAGAACAAAAGTCTTGAAGACCTTGTTCGCTATCAACTTCCTACCAAAGGTTCTCCCATTTTAGTAGTTCTTAAGACTGGTGAGGATTTGATAAAGAAAAAATTATTTTGGATCATTCATAATGGTCAACATGCAAATTTTTGGACAGATTCTTGGGATGGTCACAAGCCTTTGATAACTCAATTTCCCGATTGGAGGCCTTGGATGGAGGAGCTTCACCGAGCTAATTGGATAAAGGTGGCTAATTATTGTCGGTACCATACTTGGTAATTCAAAGGGTGGTAGATATTGGATCCCTATTGAGGAGTGGCCTATTCAAATCCCGAGAAAGGCAAAGACAAGATATCCAAGGCATCCTTCATATGAGATCCCTCTCTTGGTCCCATGAAAAAGATTGTTTTGGATGGAACAACACTACTAAGGGTGAGTATTCGGTTGCTCAAGGTTATTTGACCTTATGCCATAATAATCCCAACCATTCTTCGACATATTTTCTCAATTGTGGGCTCAAAAGCTACGGCCTAAGGTGAGGTTCTTTAATTGGATTTTATTGCATCGTAGGGTGCTTACTGGTGAGCAACTTATGAAGCATGGTTTTCATGGCCCTTTTAGATGTGAAATGTGTGAAGAGAATGTAGAAAATATCAACCATATTTTTATTGAGTGTACTTTAGCCTCTGAGCTGTGGAGGAGAATGGCCACTTTACTTGGCTTACAATGGTCCAATTTTTTTACTTTTGAACAACTTTGGAGGGATTGGCCTAATCAAGAGGGTGTTGATCATTTTATTAGGCAGTTAGTTTGGATGGGTTCTACCATTCTTCTTTGGAATATTTGGAATGAAAGGAACAACCAAATTTTTAATCAAGATAGTAAGGATATTCACTATATTTGGCAAAAGACCATAGCCAACTTAGTTGAATCGAGTCCATCATCTCCTTAATCACCCCCAAAACTCCCACCAAATATGGGATCAAGTGATGCAAAGATTGAATATTAAACCTTCTAAGGGCAACCATCTTAAAGGGAATGTGAGTATTAGTAAATTGGATAGGAATAGAAATTGGCAACCTCCTCCTAAGGATTTTGGAAAAGTCAATACTGATGGAGCCTCTAGAGGGAACCCTGGAAAAGCCTGTGTGGGAGGAATTGGTAGACTTTCGAGATGGCTCCCTGGTTTTTACTTTTGCTAAGAATTTGGGTATTCTTTCCAATAACCTTGCTGAGGGGTATGGTATCCTCAGAGGTCTTCAGGAGGCTACTAAGGTTGGATGGGAAAAGGTGATAGTTGAGTCTGACTCTCAACTTATGATTAATCTCTTGAAGAATCCTTCTAAGAATCATAAGGTGGATTGGAGAATAAAAAGAATTATTGAGAAGATTCAGTTAATCCAGATGGGATTTTTGAAAGTTGATTACAATCATGTGGTCAGAGATCAAAACAAGAGTGTTGATGCTTTAGCTAATTGGGCTTTGGACAAAGGTGATCTTACTTGTTATGGCCACCCTCCTATATGGTGGGCTTCTCAAATTAGGGAAGCTCTTCTTTCTATCATTTCTTTGGATGGCTCCAGTTCTGAAGGTACCTAGTTTCTTCTTGTTTTTTTTTTGCTTCTCTTTGGTTCATTCAGTTTTTTTTTAGTTCCCTAGCTCATTCTATTCTTTATTTTGTTTCCTCTGTTGATTCTTGCCTTAATAGTCTTTTGGTCTAGATAGGTCTTTGTTTTGTTCATTTTTTATTTCTTTTTTCCTTTTTGTTTTTTTTTGTTTAGTTTTTTAAGGTGGGTGGGTTTTTTTATTTTGTTTTGTTTTTGTGTTCTTTGTGTTGTTTTTTGTTGTTCTTGTGTTTTTGTTGTTTTGTTTTTTTTTTTAATGTTTTTTGTTATTGTTCTTGTGTTTTTTTTCGTTCTTGTTCTTGGGTTTCTCTTTGTTTGTGTTATTTCGTGTTTTTATGGGTGAGTGTTTTCTATATTTTTTGTTTTTTTTTATTGTCTGTTGTTGGTTGTTTTTTATTTTTATTTTTGTTTTATTTTTTAATTTTTTAGGTTTTGGTTGTGTTTATTTTTCTTGTTTTTTTTTTGGGTTATGTCTTTGTAGTGTTCTGTTGTTTTTGTCTTGTTTGTGTTTTGTTATGTGTTTCTTGTGTTTTTCTATGTGGTTTGTGTTGTGGTTTCTTTTATCTTATTGTGTGTGTTTGGTTGTGCTTTTGTTTTTGACACACTCAAGGAGCATGTTTTTTATTTTATTTTATTATTTTTGTTGTTATTTGCTTATTTTTAATTGGGTTTGTGTGTTTGTTTGCTCCTTGAGTGTGTCAAAGGTGGTAGGCCAGGTCCGAGTCCTGGGCATTTTTGGCGGAATGGATACCCCTGCCTCCTTGGGTCTTACCCGAAAGTGGCATCCCTTTTGGGATGTTTTCCACAAATAATAAAAATAAATAAAATAACTTTGGAAGTTAATTAAATTAATTAATAAATTAATTTATAATTAATTTAAATTTTCCTTTTTAATATTATAATATTATTTTCTTGGGCCTCTTCTTTGCATTTTGGACCACATATGACTACCTAGAACCGGATCTAACCAAACTCTCCTTTCTCCACTGATTGCAAAATTGCTTCTTCTTGCACTGCTCACTGAAACTGACTTTTGACATCAATGACCACTCACTATTGACATCAATGACAACTCACCTACTCAAAATGTCCAACATGCATCAAAAAAACCACATAAGACATAAAGGGAGCCTTGTGAACTTGAGCAAAAAAAATATTTTTAAATTTACCTAATATTAGAAAAGTAGGTGATAGGCAAATAGTTCTTGGACCTTCAGAGTATTAAATGATTTGCAAGGATGTGAGATACCAATATTTTTTTCAAGTACTAATTTAGGGTATAAATTTTGTTCTCATTTATTTCTAGTCATAAGCAAATGAATAAGATCCTTACTTCCTTGATTTATCCCTTCTATCTGACCATAGAGATGAGTTATGAAGGGCCTAAGAGGGTATTTACATAGGTTAAAATGCTCTTAAACCTATTATGTCATTATATGTATCATATCCATGATATAAATATAAGGAAGAGTAGGCTAATATTTCTTTTGCTAGACTTATGAGAATTTCATGATGTACAAGTTATTAAGGTTTTCCCCATGAGGTACACACAGGAGAGATCCTCATCTACTATTGGGGGTATATTCATCTAACAATATATTTTGAAGCATGTACCTTAACATGAATACCAAGGGTATGATTATCTAGATTTCTTATCATCACCTTAATAGCACTTGGTTATGGGGTCAAAGGGAGATAATGACTTCTTGATTAAAAATTATGCTTTGCAATCATTGACTAAAAATAGTAGATCCCCATTGAGTGGAGAGAGTTTCAGGATAGTTTAGATATGCCCACCTAGAATAGCTTTTGTATGTCCTAGAGTATATACAACACCATAAAATAGCAAGGGTAGATGATAGAGCAAGTGTATCCCCACCTATATGACCTTGCAGACCACCACTAGATTTAGGTTGGCATCACTCATTGAATGTAGGGGATGAGTGTTTGTTATTATAGGTGACATAATGTCTAAGAGTGACCATATATATGACATGCCTATGTTAGATGCTTATTTTTATATTCCTAAAGGACAAAGACATAGATCATATTCCTATTCCAACAATATGGGTGGTCAAGGAGAGTTTATATTATGTTGCCACTATGGGCATAGGGATATATGAGAAGGAGTACATAGCTTCTAAGGATAAAATAACTAATATGTTAGCTAAGGAGGACGGTGAGGATGATAATGATGAGGACGAGAATATGAATATTAAAACTAAGATTATTGACATGGTGGAGATTCAATAAAAACTAATCAATCTAGTGACAACCTAAGTATGGGTGAGACATTGTAGGTTGATGTCGATACAAACACCATGGAGCATGATGTAGGATTGATAAGGGATAAGACACAATAGGAAGGTAGCCTAGGTATTAATGTCCAATCATATTGCTTGTGTGTTATTTTATTATTATTGTGAATGGATTGTTACAGCATAAATGATTAATTATTTAATTATGATAATGATTTATATGGAACATTTAAATATGCATATATGTTTCTATGCACATGGTATATTGGGTAGCTTAGTATGGTGGTACTACAAGGAAATCAACTTATTCTTTGTTCTTGAGATTTATTATGATATATATGAGATGATCCAATTTGATTTCACATTATTTTGTATGATGTGTATAATTATGTTTACTTTATTTGTACTTAAATATATATGCATAATATTATTATGCATGATGTTACCATCAAAATCCACCATGTACAAAATGTTTTAAATCAATGATAAAGTGCATAACGCATCCATCAATGGTCAACAAGTACTATTAATTATAATAGAAATTCATATGAAAAGGATATAAAATATAACTCTAACTAGAAATTATCGAGGATTGAGTTATAGAATTTGGTAAGGGGTTAGAACTCTATCCTAATAAATCTAGTGACAACCTAAGTATAGCTTAGGGTTATGGCACCTAGGAACCCATATTGTAGGGAATTCAACTTATTCTTTATACTTGATATTGGTTGTGATATATATGAGATGATCCAGCTAGATTTCATATTCCTTTGTATGGTGTGTGTAATTATGTTTACTTGATTTTTACTTTATGCTATACATGTGTGCTTAGTAATATATGCATAACATTATAAAGCATGATGTTGCCATCAAAAACCATTATGTCTTAAATATTTTAAATCAATGCTAAAGTACATAATGCATCCATAAATGGTAAATATGTGTTATTAATTATCTTAAAAGTTTATATGAAAAGAACATAAAATATAAATTTAACCAAAAATTATCTAGGATTGAGTCATATCCTTTTGTAAATTGTTAGGACCCTATCCTAACACAACCATTGTTATGTACTTGTCTAGTGTTATTGTTTGTTTCCACCCTTGGTGACTAGTGTGCATGGGCCCATTATTATGTAATTTTTACTTTAATAATAAGAAGGAATTAGTAGCCTAGATCCCCTCTTTCATTTTTTCCAAACCTTAAGAATTAGAGTTAGGTTAAATAAGTTCTATAGAAGGACATCATTTTTTAGTAGAACATATCTTATATTTTATCAAATTGTATTGGAGCTCTACTTCCAAGGAGGTTGCCCCCTTCAAGATGATTGCAATATCTATTCCACTTGATTAATATGATCTTATTGTATTTCCAATCATGTATTTTCATAAGGACTTTTGTTATTTCATTTTCATGGTCATTTATTTTATAAGCATTTCCATTACTTCTTGCATTACTAGTGCAACTATGTTTATTAATAAGTGGTATCAAATATCCTTCTAGGGTTGTGTAACATAGTAACAATAATAAGTCTTGTCCTTCCATCATGTTTCCTATTCTATAATTTTTTTATTTTACTCATTTTCCACTAAAGTATCTTTCTAAAAAATGCAAAAAAAATATTTCTATTGTATTAGGTTAGAAATATTGTGTTAGAGGTTTTAAAATATCATGAAGTAGCTATTACATTTGGTTATGCTATATTGCTCATAAAGCATCTAGTAAATTGAGAGGTGTTCAAACTCCAATACATAGTTATTAGACAATATATACAACTACAAGCTCTAATGTATTATTAGGTATACAAGGAGACCCCTTAGGAATAGGATAAGACTTCATCATAGTAAGATATAGGTCATTTGAATTTTATGGTGCATCTATAAGTAGTTAGCCTTAAGAAGTTACTCTCATAGTACCCTTGGAAATGGATAGTGTGGCTTTAGGTATGGTGAAAATTTCTATAGTTAGAGATCTGAAATATTGGATTGACCACTAATCTTGAACGAGATTGTATATTAGAGTTCCCATTAAATTAGATATATTGAAACCTTGTTTTAAGTCATTTCCTAGTTAAAATCAAAACTAGATTTGAGCATACTATAGAAGAGACTACCTCATTCATAGACTGATAGTGTAGAGAATATATAGTGTCATAGTGCAAAGAAAATATAGTTTTACAATACAAATAATATATAGTATATTAGTATAGAGAATGCATAGTTGATAGTCATATCAATTAGTTGTTAGTCATTGGAGTAGTCAGTTGTTAGTAGCCTATTATTGAAGAAGTTAGTTGTCAAAATTCTTATATTGGAGTTATTAGTTGTTAATAGTCTATTTTGTTGTATAGTCTTCTATGACAAGGGATCAAATATGGTTTTTTAACTATATATTCAAATGTAGTCCATCAAACTATAATTTTGGAATTACCTAGAATTTTGATGTGGTATACACTGATATTTTATTCCATCAAGAGTTCTAGGATTAAGCCTTCACACACTACTATATTGTTAGTGATATCAAGAAAATGTAAGAAAAATCATATAGGAATAGTAATACTAGAAGGTACTTAAGTAATATTCTTACCCCTACCCCATGTTCAATTTTATCCTCATCAAACTAAAGGATCCAAGTCTCTTAAATTTTTAGTTTTGTGGAGATAGTGCCTTTCTTTTCTTTAGTATTGGACTCATATATACTGTCAAGAGCTTCTTGAAACTTAATAATAGTTTTCTTCTATTCAATAAAGGTATAAGTTCTATAGATTTATATTAAAATAGAGGTAATGGATGAGGGAAACAATCACAAAATCATGTGGACCACAAAATATGATCAGTATGTCTTCATCCCTCATAGTTCCTTTATAAAATTATTATGATGCATTAGGTGTTGTAGCAAGTTGATAAATGGTCACCTATGCCTTAGCTACCTTTTGAGATATGATACAAAAATTAAAGTCTTGCATCATGGCTATTCACTTACCATATGAGCTATCACTCAATATGTATGAATTTTTAGAAAGGTGCCTTAGAGGACCTATTTAAATAATCATATAAGTGGTTTGATATAATGCCTTAGCATTTTACATGTAAATTAAATGGCCAAAGAATCTTTCTCCAAGTTATTGTACATATTTTTGTTCAAAGAATTGTTTAACTTATGCATATATGACATACTCCTTATTATTATCACCTTTTTATACAAGTATGACTTCTAGGATACCCAAATAGTTGAAGTGTATAATATAAGTGACTTATAATAATTAGGTTTATAAAACATTGGGGTCTTTAGTAGAATACCTTTGATTTCATAAAAATACTTATCACAACCCTCATCCCACTTAAACTCCATACCTTTCATAAGTAGTTAATTAAGAGGGTAAGCCTTGAAATCCAACTTAGTTATAAAGCTATAGTGATAAATCACTACACATTTTGAAAGTAGAATTCTAACTCATAGATAGGCACATGAAGAAAGGCTTGATCAAAGTGCTCGATCAATCAGAGGTTAGATCTCATGAGTATGAATGATCTAAAGGTCAAAATTTCTTGAGTCATGGATAAAATGCAAGAAAAAAAGTCTCAACAAAAGAACTAAAGGTAGAATATCCCAAATATCTAAAGATAAGTAGTCCCAAAAATGAAGATAAACTCTCAAACAAGATGGCTTTTACTTTCCAAAATTCAAATCTATAAAGTGTACATTATTTGAGGAAGATTGTTCTTTCTATAAAATATGTTTTGTATCTCTAAGAAAGGACAATAGCAGCATGAAGCCACAACAAAAGCAGCTCAAAGATCTAAAACATTAAATTAATGGAATCTTCTATGCTTAGGTTATGGGAATCCACAAAAAATGGGTAGATGACAATTAAGGTGGTAGTTTCTCATCTAAGGGCTAGAATTTACTAATATTCATATCTTTAAATCTAGAGAATCCTAAAGTGACAAACAGTCAGAAAAAAACATTACTCGATATATGAAATAACAACCACCTAGAAATATTTGTATCAGTTTTGGAGGGAAAATACTCCCTTATAAATCTATAAATAGGACTAGTGTTAACTTTGTAAAGGAACGACAAGTTTGCAATTATGTGTATTTGTAGGTTTTCCTTTTATTTCTCTCTATAAAAATAGTTATGATTCCTCCATGGCTTGTGGGTAATTTTGAATGCCCATTTCTGATATGACCTTCGTAAAAAATTTCCTGCATTATATATATATATATATATATGGAATCTATGTCTATTTTTTGGCCTTTTCCTACAGGCTAGTTGTTGTGTAAAGAAAATTGGTCTTTAGTCTTTTGAAGAAATTTTTTTGACAATTTTTCTAATGTTGTTATGTGAATATCACATTATTTTTAACATGTTTGAGAGATGGTAACTCCATCTTAATTATACAATAGCTTTTATGTTTTATTATGATTGTTAAATGTAGACATATATATTTATATATAACTTTAGAAGTAAAGAAAATTTAAAAATCTATTTAAAAATCCATCTATATGATTTGCAAATAATGAAAAGAAATATATAATATGATTACATTATATAATATATTTAACTTTGAAAGGAAGTATATTACAGAATTAGAGTATTATATGAAAAGAAGTATATTATGTTATGAGATTATATAATATTGTCAATGTTGAAAAAAAGATAGAATATCAACAAATTCATGCATGGGAAAAATCTGATTTGGCCTCAAGTATTTCCCAAGGTGTGTTTGGATTCGATGTCGCAAAAAGGCCCTAGCAAGAAATAACAAAGTGTTGGAGATCCCTGACAATGAGGCACCAGACCCCACCATAATAGTCTTGGAGAAGATGACAATTTCATCAACCTCCAACGGTATCAACCAGCTTGAAGAGTGCAGTCCGGCCTCATCGGTGCATGTTGTTGATTTGTGTGATTCCTTAAATCTTTTGTTTTATAGCCAGCAGTTCCAGGGGCACAAGGAGTCAAAGGCAAAATCTAAATATGATGGCAAGAACGATGATAAGAAGTTAGATGAGGACTACAAGGAAGACTGCTTGGCCTCTTGGCTGTCCATTCTATGGGATGTTTTTTTTTTTTTTTTTTTTTGACCATATTCTATTATTTTTATATGGGCACAAGCTACTCTGCATGGTGCTTGCATGATTAGTTTTTGTCTTTGTTAGTTCTTTTTTGCGTCTTTCTTTTATGATGGCCATAATATTAGGCTTCCATAGTTTAGTTTGGTTGTATTCTAATGGAAGAGTAGGTCTTGGCCATTTTTGTTGTCGAGTTTAAACTTTTAGGGCTTGGCCTTTGTCCAGTTGGTCGGTGGACCCTATTTTGTAAAATGGTTTTGGGTCAACCATTTAAAACCCGGTGTTAATTATAATATTCTCTTACTTACCAAAAAAAAAAAAAAAAGATAGAATATCACAATTTCAATTTAATGCTTTATAAAATTATATAATATGAAGACATGATAAATTTATTATCTTTAAATTTATGTATCTTAAAAATTATATGCTATTATAAACATATGAAAGTTTAAATTTCTATGAACTAAACATATATTTTATAATTTTATAAATATGTAAACATGATATACTTAATTAATAGTTACTTTACTTATAAGAATCAATGAAATTATTATTAACAAATACTTTTTATATTATTTTATGATATAATAATTATATAAAAAATAAAACTCAAGAAACACACGTTTAAGATCTCCTAAAGGATTGATAGATGTAATAAAAATATTTTTTAATGCTAATTACCAAGAATTGGGGTGCTAAAAAGTTATAGAGGGTAGTTAAAAATTCATATACCATTAATGCAATTGGTATGAATGATGCCAACTTACATATTATATAAAATATTATTAAATAAACATAATCATAATTATAACTTTGATTATGACCTATGCTATGTTATAATATAGTTCTACTTAAATAGAAGTATAAAGTACATGAGATGTGATTTACACATAGATTCCATATGAAGAATGAGGAATTTTTTTAACAACAAGAAAAAGAAAGTAAAACTACTCTAAAATGTATAACAATTTTATTTAATTTACAATTATATACCTAATAGCTTTGTAACCTTATTGTAGTTTATTTGTTTATCCTAAGAGATTCAATGGTTAGTGGATAAGGAGGTGGTGTTGACTAATATGACTCATACCATACTTTTGGTTTTTTATTAAAATGGACTCTCATATAAAATAATGAAAAATAAACAATCAAATAGTTATTGTAGTTAGAGATAGTCTAGGAGGGTGCAAAAATAGCTATTACAACTACCACATCATACTAAAGGGTAGATTTCTAATAAATCTATTACAAATAACACTAGAACTATATATTTAGTCATTTTGTGATCATAAATGAAAATTTATCAATTTTTGATGATATTATACTTTTTGGATAATTTAGAAAATTTAAAAAAAAATTCTAGCAATTTTGGTATATTTACAAAAATTTTAGATAATTCTGAATCACCAAAAATTTGGTGATTGTAGCCTAATACTTTGGGTGATACTAACCCAAGGGGATAAAAATTGGGTTATTACAATCCAATGATAAAAAAATGATCAATAGCAATCCAATAATAAAAATTTGGTTGATAATGGTCTAAGGTCAACATATTTGTTGATAGTAGCCCAACGATAGAGAAATTGGGTCAACTATTGGCCTAATGATAGAAAATTGAGTGATAGCAACTAGATGAGATAAAAATTAGATAATAGTGGCTTGGTGATAGAAAATTATATGATATTGGTTCATTGAGAAAAAAAATAGGTGATAGGGATCCAATAATAGTAAAATTAGGTGATTCAAACTTAAAATTAGAAAAATGGCTAGTAGCAACCAAATTATTTTGGCCAATATCAAATAATTTAGGTGACTTTATCCCAAAAAATTTTATTCTTTGAACATATTTATTTTAGTGTTTGCTAAGACTAGACTTGTATGGTGATCTTAGACATGGAAGAAGGAGAGGTTGTAATCAAGGATGTAATCATAGACAATATGATATTGAGGTGAGTGCCATCTATACCACCTATGATAATAGACTTTGAAGGTAGTCAAATCCATGATTGGTTTTCTTATGTCTAGGATATAACTTGTTGATAAATGATTGGGTACTAATGATAGATATTGGATTGGGTTGACTAGTGGATATGGATAATGTACATGTAATAAAAATCTTCTAGACATAACAACAACAACAACAACAATATACTTAGAAATGTAAAAATAAAAAATATATTCACCAAATTAGAATTAAGATTCCATAATAATAAATCACCATAATAAATAAAAGATATATATTCTAAGACATAAATCAATCCTAGCCACTTGAATAAGGCAAAGTCTCATAACCACTTAGAGAGGGAAAATTATATTATGTGAACCAAAGATAATAAAATATTATAAGTATAAATTATAATAAAACTACCAGACAACTCATCTATTTCTAGTTTAAAATAGTAAACAAATTTTATTCCCTAATTATCAAGGGCTAAGTAACCTAACTTATAGCCCTAACTAATAATAGTAAAGATTGTCAACATGTCTATTTTAGAGTCATTGCATGGATATATTCAAAGAAATTTTTACCCTCAAAGTTGTAAAATATTAGAAAATGCTTGTTGGCTCTCACATCATATCGTCATATAGGAGATCATTCCATTTGATGATGAATTCCTACACTTGGTAAGATAGTAGATTATGGACCCAAGATTCCAAGACTATTTTTGGTTAGAGGTCGATCCACTCTTCCTCATATAAAACTTGAGGTTCCATATATGACCACACCTTCTATATTTAATCACCTACTTAAGATAAGAAATATGAAAATTGAGATGGATTTAAATGTAGGAGGCTTGTCCAACAAATATGCCACCTTGCCAATGTAACAAAACACCTTGTAAGAACCATAGAACTAAGTTGAAAACTTCTTAATAGACTTAGTCTTTAGGGATAGCTACTTGTAATTCTAGAGCTACAAAATAACCATATCACTCACCTCAAGTTGTTTCTACATGCAATGGAAATAATATTGTTGCTTCATATGGTTTTGTACATAAAAATATTATACATGATAATTTAGAGATCAACATAATATTACTATAATAAATCATATACCTAGGCCACATTGTAGGGCCTTGTGATGGCTTTTGAAGCCTTATACTTAATATGAAATTCATAGGAATATAATCACAAGATCAAATATAATAAAGTTGCAATATAATGAACCAATAAAGATTATGTAACAAAGATAAATGAGACAACTAATATGTACTAACACGAATTAATAATATACCAAATAATATTCAATAATATTATTAGATATGAATGCAAAGCTTGAAATATACACAATACTATCACTTACAATACTAGTTGTTCAAATGTATGCAAACTTGTATTTCTCATCTTTCTCTTATAAATATATCATAGAGATAACACTATGGACTATGTAGAAGATATGGATTGCTCTCTACAAGATCTATATAGCACTATTGATATCTCTCTCTCTTTAGAGTAATATATAGCCTTTATAGGATGACTCTTTGGTTACCATAAATCCTTTACATATGCCAAGCCTTATGACTCTTGGCTTATATACTTGATACTTGCATACACATGACACTATCTTGTATGCACACTTGTACTTGAACCTTCCTAATATAAAGACACATGTGTACTCTTACATAATTGACACTTGTGCACATTTACACTCATAACACTTGAACACATAATTACATGACACTTGTGCATTTCCTACAGATTATTGCATTACATGACATATTAAAGCACACTCTAATCTAAGACACATACCTAATATAATAACATACCAAGGTGGTACATTGGCATATACCAAATAATGTACTATTCTCCAACACACCCCCATTATTATATTATTTGGTTATTGAAGACTTTAATATTTAATATAGTCTTCATCGTAATCTTAGGACCTGTATTTTCCATTCCTACTTTCTTCAGTCTACTCCCTTTTTGTATTCTAATAAATTGAATCACTAGTATCTTTCAAAAAAAAAGATCTTGATAAAATACTAATTTTTATGAAAGAGCTTTGACTTGATTTTCTTCTCTAGTTTCTTCTAGTTCTTGAGTTTTTTGAACTAGATGACCCTTTTGATTTTCTTCTTTGTATGGTATCTGATATTGATTACATAAATATTGAGAAGGATACTGACATTGAAATTGTTGCTAATGTGGATGGTATTGAGTTTGATATTTTCTTGGCTGAATTGATCTATTTGTTTGACCACTTTGATTTATTTTATTTTCTTGATATTGATTCCTTGAATTCTATCTATAGAAATTTGTATTGTCTTTTTTTTCTACATACTTGACAATATCTATTGTTCCATTTTTATCTATCTCTTGAGGATGAAGCAACATTCTCTTGGGAGTTATATTTTCATACTAATTCAATACTAGTAATTTTATCTTAGACTAAATTCTCTACCTCATACTCTTGTAGAATATTGACTAACTCATCAAATGAAGTATCTTTTCTTAGAATTTGCAAAGATGTAACTAGGTGCTTGTAGTTTTCTAGAAGAGCTATTACGATTACTTGAGCAAGAAAATTTTCTTCAACCTTTTCATCCAGGTTAATAGTTTTACTTTTATATATACCACTCTTATTAAAAATAATTTAATGCTTTCACCACTATTAAATTATAAAGAATACAACCAGGTCTAAATATTTAGAATAGTAGCTTTTTTCTTTACTTCAAAATATTCTATAAAGTACTCCAAGATTCTATAGAGGTGGCTTCTAAACTTGTGTAGGGTTATATCTCATTTATAATTGCAAATTTTATGATCATGAGATATTTGGCTTTTTCATATTTATGAATTTCTCTATCACCTTTAGCAGGTTTAGTTTTTGTTCCTCTAACAATGTCCCAAAGTTTTTCTACTATCAAAATTGATTTCACTTTGTTTTTCCATGAAGCATAATTAGGACCTTTGAGAAGTTGAGACTCTAAAAGAAATAATTTATTGGTTAATGCTGGAGCCTACCTTCTGAAGGGCATAACTTTTGATTCGACTGTTGGATAAACTTGAGATTTTACGAGGAGATAGGTAATGAGGACAATTCCATGGCTATGTCACAAAGAGACCTATATTGCCATTTTTTAGGCCTTTTTGAGATTTTTTGGGCCTTAATTCCTTCATCTAGTGCCTCAAAAATAGATTTTAGTATTTTTTGAAAAGTTGCATGTAAAACTTTAGAATTTAATAGCTCCTTATTTAGGTATGGTTAGGTGTTGATATTTTATAGGATGCTTAATATGGGTGATTCAATGTTTTCTATTAATTTAGAGGGCTATCCAAGCTTTTTTTTATTTTTCTAAAAAGAGATCGTTTTGGCTAATAATGTAAATTACCCAAAAATAGTAAATTCTTATATCTAGGACTTTAAGATTTAGGGTTTTGTTTTAGGGTTTCTTTTGTGATATATATACCCTTGGTATCACATTGTAGAGAAGGTGAAATCCAAGAAAAACAAAATAAAGTATTTTTTGGCTTATTTCCATGTATTGTAGTTTTGTGTGATTGTGGGTTTGCCACTTTATTTCCATTTATCACCATTTGTGTGATTGGAGGTTCTTGTTCTGACCTCTTGTAGCTAGATTTACATAATTGGTTATCATGGTGGCACTCATATAACCTTTGAATTTGACTACCTTATATATATCTAGTTTTTGAATGATGCATTTCAAGTTTCTAAGTTTCAAAAACCTTTGATTTTGAATTCCTTATGGCTCCCTAATTAATTAGAAACTAGAAAAATAAAAATATTTACAAATTTAATATTTCTAGGTTTGATGTAGACTTCCTTATCTCTCCATAATTAAATAATTTGCAAAAATTCTATATGCCTTGAATTTCAAATAATAATAAAGCAATAATGTTTTCAAATATTAAATAACTTCATAAAACTTCAAATTAAATATCTACTTATCACTCCAAAGCTTAAATATGTAATTAAAATAACTAAGGTATTAATTATCCTATTAAAATTCTTATCTCTTCATTAATCTAATTAAACCTTAGAATAATTCAATAATTAATCTTATAATCACCTTATCTCTCCTCAACATTAGCAATAATAAAAAAATTCAAAATTAAACTCAAATGTACCTCCTTAATGGCGAGATGTTTCAAATTATCTCTGGCACTACAATTTGGTAAGTGATTCACTTATAAAATCTTGGATTGGAACATGTGAGAGTGATTGGGGATTCCTTACATGAATACTTACTTGTACTATTCCATGAAATGTTTCAACATCTATTCATTCCCCTTCCTTATGTCAATGTGGCAATTCAAAAAAATGCATGGCGGTTAGGTTGATGCTTGGTAATGCTTTAATACCTTGGTGAGTGAAACATTCTACTATGCTCCTAACTACTTGGTATTTTTTAAATCGATTTCTCTTCACCTTACATGCTTGAAATTTGTCCTTTTCCTTTAATGTTTGACTTACTTGGCTCACTGTTTGATCTTACCTTTTGATGTTCTTGTATGGATTGTATTTCCTCTTCAGTTAATATACATTTGAGCTTTCTTTTATATGACACTTCACCTTATCTTCCTTTTCTATATATGGTGCAAGAATTTATCTCAAAAATAGTACTACAAATGATTCATCTTAACCTTACACTTATTCTCTTCATGGTGCTTGTGTTGTTTAGTGTCAATTGCACTTCTCTATATAACTAGAAATCCTTGATGGTGCTTGGTTTTATCAGTGGTGTTTGTCTTCTCGATTGCACTAGTCTCCTTGATGGTGTTTCACTACACAATGGTGTTGGTCTCATTGATGGCATTGATCACTTATGTGGTACTTGCCTCTTTAGTGATATTTATCTCCATGATGGTGTTGGTCTCCTTGATGGTGTTAATCTACCCTTACTAGGATTGTTTTTGGATTTGACTTAGGAAGCACTTGGATGTTCATTATAAATATTATTTATTAACTATAATAATAATAATATTTTATGTGCATGGTATTTCTCTACATTCAACTCTAAATATGGCACTTCTTCACTATCTCTTCTTTCTATTTGCACTACATTCTTTATAACATGCTTTCTTTAAAATTTTTGTTGTCAATGATATATGTTGTAATTTTCTTTCTTCTTTAATATGCAGGTACAGACGTCTAGCTTATATATTTTGGTGCAAAATATTTCAATACTCTTAATATACCTTAATCACTTCCAAGAATAACTCTTTAATACTAATTTCTTCTACTACACTTTAGACATACCTTTAATACATATATTTTAACCTTGGTTTCTTTATGGCACCTTCATTACTACTCTACCTCTACCATAGCTTCCTTTTTAGTCGAATCTATACAAGCATAGAGATATTCTATCTCTATTTCTCCTTGGTGCTTTTCTTCACAAACTTATTATCCTTTGATGTCAACTATATCATTAAAAATTTGGTAAGATACTTACCTTATAAATGTTGCTTGTTCTATATTCAAATATTCGTATTCTCAAGACATCTTGATATCTTGAAGTTTTCAAGTTCTCATCTCTTTATGGACCGATATTCAATAATCAATAGGACCTCCTTACTTGGATATTTTCTTTATCTCTAGCTTCTATGGCTTCTATGGGACCTCTTTCCTTGGGTCTCCTATCTCTACCAATTATGGTTCCTCTTACCTTGGATCTCCTCTTTATCTCCAACTTTTATGGGACCTATTTCCTTAGGTCTCCTATCTCTTTCAGCTATGGGACCTCTTTCCTTGAGTCTCCTATCTATTCCTACTATGAGACCCATTTTCTTTTGTGTCCTATCTCTGATGGATATGTGACCTCTTTCAGTGGGTCTTATTTCTTTAATGGCTATGGGATCTCTTTCAATGGGTATAATTTATCTATTATGGTACCTCTTTTATCATATCTCCTTTTTCTATATGCTTTCTTCTATGGGACCTCTTTTGGTGGGTCTCATATTCCTTCAATGGAACCTCTTCTAATAGGTCTCCTTCTATATTCAATGGCACTCTTATCATGGGTCTCATTTTTACTGTAGCTTAAATCAATTTCTACATGATGAAATCTCTTGGTCTTCAAGCAATCAAAGATGAAAGTCTTATCTATCTATTTTAGGAAGCTTCTCAAATTTTGAAGATTAATTTTTCACTGCAGTAATATCTTAGATAGATTTTTCTAGCATTACCTAAAAATCCAGCATCCACGTCAAGGTATTTATATCTCTAAAAATTTCTACTAATGTCAAGGTTGGCTATTCCTTAAATAATCAAATATCTTCAAGTTTATTCACCCAAATAAGGATCCTAGTCTCCATAGGTTATTCTTCAACCTTGTGGAAAGATCCTTGCTAAGTCCTAGTATTCACAGGTTATTTTTCAATCTTGTGGAAAGGACCTAGCCTTCTATAACTTTCAAATCTTATGCAAGCAATATTGTTGTAGCTATGATACCACTAATGGATTTTGAAACATTATACTTAATATGAAATTGACAAGAATATAATCACGGGATCAAATATAATAAAATTACAATATAATGAACCGGTAAAGATAATGTAACAGACATAAATAAGACAACTAATATGTATTATAAAATCTTAATAATATACCAAATAACATTTAATAACATGATCAAATGTGAATGTAAAGCCTCAAATATACACAATAATATCACTTACAATAATAGTTTTTCAAATGCATGTAAAGTTGTATTTCTCCTCTTTCTATTATAAATATCTCATAGAGATAACGCTATGGACTATGTAGAAGATATGGATTGCTCTCTAAAATATTTGTCTAGCACTAATATATAGGCTTTCTAGGATGACTCTTTTGTTACCATGGATTAATATATAGCCTTTATAGGATGACTGTTTGGTTACCATGACTCCTTTCCATATGTCAAGCCTTATGACTCATGGCTTCTATACATGACACTTGCATATACATGACACTATCTTGTATGCACACGTGTACTTGAATCTTTCTAATCTAAAGATACATGTTCACTCTTACATAATGGACACTTGTGCACATGTATACTCATAGCACTTACATTACATGACACTTGTGCATTTTCTACACATTATTATAATACATGAAATATTAACTCACACTCTAGTCTAAGACACCTTTAATCTAATAAAGTACCAAGGTGGTACATTGGCATGTACCAAATAATGTAATATTCTCCCATATAGAAAATATTTTTCTATAGTTGGTAGTTTTTGTCATAAGATTCTTGAAATGGGAACATCTTGAGGAAAAATGATAAGATACATTATAGGAAAAAATTCATTGAATCCATTGATATTATTTGTCTTGATTGAAACATCTAAGGTAAGTATGTAGACATTCATTCACAATATTCATTTGGCTAACAGGGTGAGGGTAATAAAAAGAGGTCACATTCAACTAAATATCTCGTTTTCACAAGCTGCACCAACAAAACTCAATCAACTTAGTTGTTAATGTAACAACTAGTGCATCCACATCTCGAGTGTTTATCATTTGAAGAAGCCATGGCCAGATATAACTTTATTGAGATGCTTGGAGAAGGCTCATACGGATGCATTTGGAATGCCATAAACACACAAACCTATCAAACAGTGGTAGTGAAACAAACGTCGTGTGGTTTTTTGACGCTTACGAAAAACAAGGTCACATTTATTTGGTGTTTGAATACATGGAATCTAACTTATACAAGCTTATATCAAGTAAAAAATATCCATGCTCCGAGACAACCATCTGTGGGCTTTGTTATCAGCTTCTAAAAGGGCTTGCATTCATGTAGGAGCGGGGGTATTACCACCGCGATCTCAAGCCTAAAAATCTGCTCATCACCAACGACGCTCTCAAAATTGTAGATCTTGGTCTTGTCGTTAACATTTGGGAAAGCAAGGCACGAGGAGAGACATTGAAATCATAAGTTGCGATGAGGTTTTACAGAGCACCAGAGCTTCTCCTTCAATCGTCCTCTTATAACTGTGCTATCAATATGTGTTTTGTGGGCGTTATCATGGCAGAAATTTTTGCCCATTGATCTGCAAAATAGATTCTAAAGAGTGAAGGTAAGTGAAGAAAAATGAAAAGAAACTAGTACAGTAGTTTTTCTGATTCATTGTGATTGTTAAATGTAGACATATATAATTTTCAGGGTATATATTTGTTTATTTATATATAACTTCAGAAGCAAAGCAAATTTAAAAATCTATTAAAAAAGCCATCTATTTGATTTGTAAATAATGAAAAGAAGTCTATAATATAATATGATTAATGTTGAAAAGAATTATATAATATGATTAAATTATACAATGCAATTTACTTCGGAAAGAATATATTATAGGATTGGATTATTATATGAAAAGAAGTATATTATAAGTGACCAACCTTCTTTCTAGCATCTAATCAAGATATGTCTATTTCTATAGCATACACAAGTTCATCTATGTAGGTATACTATGTGTATTATGATAAGCTATTAACCATATTTATATTAGAGTTAGCTTATCTCCTTCTATCCATTGAAGGGTATGCACATAACTATACCCTACACAAGTCTATCTGTGTAGGTATGTGATACGTACTACAAAATAGATTACTCATCTCATATTTACGATGAGGTAGCCTAATCCTTTCATAGATAGTTTATTATATTTAAAAATACTAGGTGGTATAAGTCTTATTCAGTTTGGTCTCTACAACTAAGCTCACCAAATATTGGTCCTATGGGATCCAATAATCTCATAGGTTCTTCTACTCTATTCAATACATCATCATTATTAGTTAATATAAAGAATTTTCCTAACTATTTTAAACATTTTAAATCCATCAACCATATGAGAGTAAATACTAAGACTATCAAATTAAATCAAGCATGGAAAACAATGACTACAAGAAATATAAAAGAGATGTTTAAAATGAGATAATATCTACCTAAAACATGAATAAATAAATGGGTAACACAACTAATATTCAATATGAATCATAGTTTACAATTAGTATATACATTCCCATTCATTAATACATCAATACATAGTTTGAGTATGGTAAAAGTAATCCATACTTTTTAAGAATAAATCATTACATTAATAAAAAAGAGGTTTATCTAATAATTTTTTATTCACAATATAATCAGGTAGTTATCTTGGACCTTTCATGTCCTCCTTGGTCCTTTAGCTTACCCATCGCTCAACTTATGGTAGTAAGGTATTAGGATAGCTCATGAAACTATGAAGCATACATCTACTAGAAGATTCTTTAAATTAGTGTGTTTATAATGCCAAATTGCAACTATACAATCACCAAATACTTTTTATAAATCATTCACTCAACATCTAGGGAGGTCATCTTTCAATTCATCATACTGAAGAACACAAGCTTATACTGATATGGGGGGGGGTGAACAGTATAAAACCCATTTTTACTTTTTCTTTCAATTCAATATTATGTAGTGTATAGATAGCAGTATCAATAGCAGTAATCAAAGTAATGCATAAAACACCATACACAATAGAGACACCACAATTTACGTGGTTCACCCAATGTGGGCTACTCCACAAAGAAAATATTTTACTAAAATTTTCTCAATCAATATATTTGAAAATCCTTCCCAATTACAATGTTTATGGACCTTTGTCCAAAGGAGATGATGATCCCCTAATCTCAAGTTCATGGATCTCTTCCACAGGAGAACTCTTTTCCCTTCTACTTTGGCTAGTGATCTTCTAGAAGACTATGTCTCTCTGCTACGTTGACTGGTGGATCTCTCTCCACGTGAAGACTACTCACTCAGATTTATCTTCAATTGTCCTGGCAACTGGATCTCTATCCACTAAGACTATGTCCTCTATGCTCTGTCACCTCCAAATCTCTATCTCAATAGTTTCACTCAGAACCTTCTCAAATCTTCTCAACAAGCTCACTCAAAACTTGTCCAAATATGCTCAACAAGCTCACTCAAAACTTGTCCAAATATGCTCAATAGGTCCATACAGAACTTGCTCAAATCTGCTCAACAAGTCTACACAGAACCTTTCTAAATATACTCAACAGGTCCACATAGAACCTGCTCAAATCTGCTCAATAAGTCCTCTCTAGGACTTTCTCAAATCTGCTCAATAAGTCCTCTCTAGTACTTGCTCAAATCTGCTCAATAAGTCCTCTCTAGGACTTGCTCAAATATGCATAGCAAGATTCCACAAAAGCTTACTCAAAATCAGTCCACAAGCCTTCTCAAAGACTTGTCTCAGATTTGCTTAACAAGCTCGCATAGAACTTGTCCAATCTCATATAATCATAAAGAGAATTGTTAGAGACTCAATATGTTATATACTCAAATTCCAATCTCAACTCAAATCAATTTCATAGAAGAATGAAGAGAATTGTTAGAGACTCTATATGTTCTATGCTCAAATCCCAATCTTAACTCAAATCAAGAATATAGAATAGTTTATTTTATGGAACTTGAACAACCACATGTATCCACTTTACTAGGATCAATCAACTCAACTCAAACAATCACCTCAATGAGCAACCATTTCTCACAAACCCTAGTCCAAGCATGTATCAATCAACTCAAAATATTTCCAACAAAGCTCAACAACAAATCTCACATAACAATGATACTCATGTTCTCTTCTAACTCAAGTTGAATTTCTTTGCACAACCAATGGGCTCCAACAACAATGCTTATAAAAAAATGTTTAATCACAACTCTCAATACAGAAAACCTTGAATCATTAAACCAATCACTTTCGAAAAGAAAACCACAATCAATCATTTTCACTCCAAATATATTTTCATAAATCAACCACCATAATCAATCAATAGGAGAATGTACCCATAACTTTTATGAAGAAGAAGAAACCTCTTTGGAAATCTATCACAATCACAATATTATTTTACCAATCTTCACAAGGGTTAGAAGATCACAAAATAATCAACATTACTCCACTTCACAATAATATTTACCAAGGCTTTTAATTTAGAAAACCTTCTTAAGAATTAATGCACAACTTCCTTATCACTCCTAAAACAACTTGTACCATAAAATAAAATAAATAAAAAAATTGCATAACCTTGTCACTCCACAAAACACTTATACCATAAAATAAATCAAATATTTTATATCCTTCCTTTCAACACTTTTGCACTCAAAAATAATCACAAAGCTTTCTTAGGCAATATATCACATTAATCAAATATCAAACCTTATTAAAATATTAAATCTTTCTCAACCTTATATCTCCCAAAAAAATCATAATCAAACCTTAGCAAGCATATATTTTAATTAAAATATTTACCCCTGCAAATATCAGATTTAGAGTGCATACCTCAAAGGAGCCCTCGAAGGGCATTGGCATTTCGAACCTCTGCCCACCTTGTTGCCAAGCGACAACTAAGCCGCGTTAGCTAACACTACCCATGTGAGTGCCTTGGTCACTCTCTTCCTTAAACTGTGTGTTTTATCCTCACAAGGTGCTAAAAATTTGGTCATCCATGACTTGACTGCCCATGTCACACTCCATGAAATTCGTTGCGTAATATTCGGATTTAGAAATACTTTGGGTTTCTAAAAATCAAGCAACACTCCTTCGATTTTTTTTAAATGGAAAACCTTTGGCTTATTTATATAAGCCATCCTTCAATGTGAATACGTCGGACCTTTTAACATTGTCCTCATCATGTCGGCGGTGCCAATAAAAAATGAAGGAAAAACCTTTTATTTAATTTTAAAATTTAAATTTAAATTTTAAATAAATTAAAATTTAAACTAAACCTTTAAAATTAAATTTCTCCATCATCGGGGCACATTTTTTTATGAAACAAAAATCCAACTTGGGTTTTAAGAAAAACCCATTTCAAATATGCCATCCATTGGTTTTAAATAAAACCTTTTCTTGCCTTCCTTGGTTTTCATAAAAATATTTTGCTAAGCTTCCCTTGAAGCTCCTTTTGGAACCAAATGCCATGCATCCCTTCTAGAAACTTTGATAAAAACCTTTGCTTCTCATGAAGCTTTTTGTGGATAAAAATCATAGTGCTTACTTACATAGTTCCTTTTGACATCAATGACAACTTTTAGCTTAGGTACTCAAAATTCCCAACAATCTCCCCCTTTGTCATTAATGGCAACCCATATTCATTTTACAAACCTGACCTTCTTTTTTGCTCCCCTGGGACTTTGCTCCCCGTGGCTCAATGCTCTCTCAAATATCAAATCTCATATCAAATATATCCCCCTTTGACATCATTGGCAAAGGGTCACCTTTGGGGCTAGGGTCTAAGAATGAGCCTCTTAGCTTAGTCCCTCCCCCACCTCCACATGAGGTGGTTAATTCTAGGGTGGGAGTATTTCTACTCCCAAAAAGCATAGATTTGTACCTTTATCTCTCTCTCTTCTTCTGTGATTCTTCTAAATCTGCTCACTGTTTCTTTCCAAGTCATCCTCCATGTTCCTATCATCACTTTTATTCATGTCATGTTCTTTTTCTTATCCATGTTCCTATTTCAGTTCTCATCCTTGTTCCTGTTCTTATTCTTTTCTGAGTCTCTATTCTTTTCTGATTCTCTATTCCTGTTCATCTTCTTTTTTATGTTCATATTCTTGCTCCTGTTCATATTCCTGTTCCTATTCCTGTTCATGCCTATTTCTAGAATATTTTCTCTACACCATCTTGCTATGTGACCATCATTATTGCACTTATAACACTTAATTTTATTATTTCTTGGATGTGCAATTATCTTAGGATTTCTCCTAGTGAAGCCATATCCTCTTCTGTCATTAATCTTGCAATTCATTGTCTTGTGACCAAAACCATTGCATAAGTAGCAATAACCTTGGAAAAGTTATTATTTTCCAAATACCTATCTTTCACGAGTCTTGCATTGTGAATCCATGTGTCCAAACCTGTGACATGAAAAGCATCTTCTATTGAAGCCTCCTTGTCTTGACCTCATTGGTCTTCTATTCTAATTTTTGTTCCATATGTATCTGTGTACATTGTTTCTCTCTTTGTTGAACTCTTTGTTGTCCAACTCATCCTCTGATGTCCCACTTTCACTTAAACTGTCTTCTTCTGATGTATATTCTTCTGAAGTTTCTTCTTCATCAAGACTTGAAGTAGATTATTTTTCCTATTTCTTTTGAACCTTTTCAAATCCAAGACCTGTTGAGCATGATGTTCGTTGTTGTCCATAGATGAAATTATCCAAGTTTGTAGAGCTATTTGTGAAACTCTTCATATTGATCTTAGAATCCTTTAAATATTATTTTAGAGTAGCCACTTCTTGTGCTAACTTCTCACTTTCCAAAATCTTTGCTTCTAAATTATCCTTGAACTTGTTTGCCTTAGCTTTTGACTTCTCTAAATCCTCTATGAGCAATAACCTTTCTTCATCACATTCTTAAAACTGAATTTCAATCTTGGAGTGTTGCTTTTTAACCTTTTTTATTGTTTCAAGGGCATATATAAGTTCTCCCTTGAGATCATAACTATTATCTACTGAATGATCTTCTATTTGTTTTCCTTTGACCTTATCATTACTTCCTTTTGACTTATCTTCTATAGGATCACTTTATTTATCTTTCAAATCCATTATAAGATTCTCATCTGGTCTTTCAAGTGCATCTTCAAAATAATCATCACTAAAACTATAACTATCCCTAGTGCAATCATCTTCAAGATGTCCAAATTTACCACATCTAAAACACTTGATAATAACTGGAGTCTTTTTCTTAACTGGATCTTTCTCTGTAACCATAAAGAGGACTTCATCCCCATCATTGTCTTAAAAACTAGGATCACTATCAATTGAGTACTTACTTGTATTTTTTGCATAGTAGCTTCTCTTTTGTCTTAACCTTTCTTCATCACATTCTTGAAACTGACTTTCAAGCTTGGAGTGTTGCTTTCTAACCTTCTTTACTATGTCAAGGGCATAGATAATTTCTCCCTTGAGATCATAATCATTCTCTACTGAATAATATTCTATTTTTTTGTCTTTGTCCTTATCATTACTTCCTTTTGACTTGTCTTCTATAGAATCACTTTCTTTATCTTCAAAATCCATTAGAAGATTCTCATTTGGTCTTTCAAGTGCATCTTCAAAATCATTGTCACTAAAACTATAACCATCCCTAGTGCAATCATCTTCAAGATGTCCAAATTTACCACATCTAAAACACTTGAGAATAACTGGAGTCTTTTTCTTAACTAGATATTTCTCTTTAACCATAAATAGGACTTCATCTCTATCATTGTCTTAAAAACTAGCATCACTATCAATTGAGTACTTGTATTTTCTGCATAGTAGCTTGTATTTTGTCTTTGGAAGAACTTATTTCCTTGTATGCTTTGTCCATCCTTGCTTTTCTTCTGGTACCTATATCTTTTTGATTCCCTGTTCATGTGATCCTATTTATCTTCATCATTGTTGTCTTTTGGCTCTTTGTATTTTGTTGCATAGTGTCCATACCGTCCACAATTGAAACATTTAGTAGATCTTAGATCTATGGGTCTTCTGTAACCTCTATCTCTTCTACTATAATTTTATTCTTCATCACTGGATGACTCACTACTCGATTCTATCTTCTTTTCCTTTTTGTTTTTATCTACTTTGAAAGCAACTTCTTTCGAAGGAATAGGATCTTTTGTTCTTATCTCAAAAGTAGTAAGCATGCCAAGCAAAGAATTCCTTGTCAAATAATCACTATCAATTAATGTTTCTATAGTAGAAACTTTTTCACTATACATTTTTTGAAGAGTCCTCAAGATCTTATCACAAGCATCGGATTCATCAACCTTCATTCCAAGACCTTTCATCTCATCTACAAGTTCATCAACCTTGTTGAGATAGTCACAAATTTCTTCATCATCCATAATTATTAGGTTCTCAAATTCTCCTTTGAGATTTATTATCTTAGCCATTTTGACTCCTTTATCTTCTTATATATTTCATGTAGAATTTTCCACATTTCTTTTGTTGTTTTACATTCCATAACCTTCATATATTTTGATCTATGTAGCCCTTTTATAATTGCATTCATAGCTCTTTAATTTGTATGCATTAGAAGCTTACCTTCCTTATTTGTAGGAGGATTTGTTGTTGAATTATATCCAAGTTCCACTGCATCCCAAACTTCATTGCCAAGTGCCATCAAGTAAAATCTCATCAGCATACACCAATATAAGAAGTCACTTCCATAAAATACTAGTACTTCATTATTGAAGGGTTTGTATCTTTGATCCTTTTGATCCATTGTGTTCTTAGACTGATTTTCCTTCAAGCTATCAAACTCTTCTGAAGGAACCCGCTCTGATACCAATTGAAGAACACAAGCTTATACTAAGAGGGGGGGTGAATAGTATAAGACCCCTTTTTACTTTTTATTTCAAATCAATATTATGTAGTGTATATATAGTAGTATCAATAGTAGTAGTCAAAGAAATCCATAAAACACCATACACAATAGAGACACCACAATTTACGTGGTTCACCCAATGTGGGCTACTCCACAAAGAAAATATTTTACTAAAATTTTATCATTCGATATCTTTGGAAATCCTTCCCAATTACAATGTTTATGGACCTTTTTCCAAATGAGATGTTGATCCCCTAATCTCAATTTTATGGATCTCTTACATAGGATAACTCTTTCCCCTTATGTTCTGGTTAGTGATCTTCTAGAATACTCTGTCTCTACTGACTAGTGGATCTCTCTCCACTTGAAGACTCCTCGCTCAAATTTATCTTTAGTACACAAGTCTTCTCAAAGACTTGTCTCAAATATGCTTAACAAGCTCACATAGAATTTGTCCAATCTCATAGAATTATAAAGAGAATTGTTAGACTCAATATGTTCTACACTCAAATCTCAATATCAACTCAAATCAATCTCATAGAAGCATGAAGAGAATTGTTAGAGACTCTATATGTTCTATACTCAAATCCTAATCTTAACTCAAATCAATAATATATAATAGTTTATTTTATGGAACTTGAACAACCACATGTATCCACTTGACTAGGATCAATCAACTCAACTCAACCAATCACATCAATGAGCAACCATTTCTCAAAAACCCTAGTCCAAGCATGTATTAATCAACTCAAAATATTTCCAACAAAGCTCAACAACAAATATCACATAACAATGATACTCGTTATCTTCTAACTCAAGTTCAAGTTCTTTGCACAACCAATGGGCTCCAACAACAATGCTTATAAAAAAATGTTTAATCACAACTCTCAATCCAGAAAACCTTGAAGAATTAAACCAATCACTTTTGAAAAGGAAATCACAATCAATCCTTTTCACTCCAAAGATATTTTCAGAAATCAACCACCATAATCAATCAATAGGATAATGTGCCCATACCTTTTATGAAGATGAAGAAGCCTCTTTGTAAATCTGCCACAATCACAATATTATTTTTCCAATCTTCACAAGGGTTAGAAGATCACAAAATAATCAACATTACTTCACTTCACAATAATTTTTACCAAGTCTTTTAATTTAGAAAACCTTCTTAAGAATTAATGCACAACTTCCTTATCACTCCTAAAACCACTTGTACCATAAAATAAAATAAATAAAAACATTGCATAACCTTGTCACTCCACAAACCACTTATACCATAAAATAAATCAAATATTTTATATCCTTCCTTTCAACACTTTTGCACTAAAAAATAATCACTAATCTTTCTTAGGCAATATCTCACATTAATCAAATATCAAACCTTATTAAAATATTAAATCTTGCTCGACCTTATATCTACCACAAAAACCATAATAAAACCTTAGCAAGAAAATATTTTAATTAAAATATTTACCCCCACAAATATCAAATTCAGAGTGCATACCTCAAAGGAGTGCTCGAAGGGCTTTGGCATTTCGAACCTTTGCCCACTATGCTGCCAAGTGGCAGCTAATCCACATGAGCTAACACTGCCCAAGTGAGTGCCTTGGACACTCTCTTCCTTAAATTGTGTGTGCTTTACTCACAAGGTACCAAAAATTTGACCGTTCATGACTTGACTGCCCATGTCACACTCCATGAAATTCATTGCACAATATTCGGATGCAGAAATACTTTGGGTTTTCAAAAATCATGCGACACTCTGATTTTTTTTAAATGGAAAACCTTTGGCTTATTTATATAAGCCATCCTCAAATGTGAATACGTTAGCCCTTTTAACATTGCCCTCATGATTTTGGCAGTGCCAATAAGAAAAGAGGGAAAAACCTTTTATTAAATTTTAAAATTTAAACTAAACCTTTAAAATTAAATTTCTCCATCATCGGGGCACCTTTTTCAATGAAACTAAAATCCAACTTGGGTTTTAATAAAAACCCATTTCAAATGTGCCATCCATTGGTTTTAAATAAAATATTTCATTGCCTTCCTTGGTTTTCATAAAAACCTGTTGGTAAGCTTCCCTTGAAGCTCCTTTTGGAACCAAATGCCATGCATCCTTTCTAGAACCTTTGATCAAAATATTTGCTTCTGATGAAGCTCTTTGTGGATCAAAATCATAGTGCTTACTTACATAGGTCCTTTTGACATCAATGATAAATTTTATCTTAGGGACTCAAAATGTCCAACACATACCATACTTTAATCAATCAAAGGTTTATGTTTAAACATAAAAGTCATCCCTTAGATTTTATCATCACTTAAATTCATTTATTTCTTTAACTAATTAAGGCCCCATAAAACTTAATTAATTAAATACTTAACATCCTCTTTCTCTAACTAGTTAGGTTCTCATAACCTCAACTAATTAGATACTTTACAATCCTCATTTCTTTAAAGAATTAATTCAATCCTAAATTATTAAATTACAAAATTAATCTTTTTCTTTTAAAAATACAATCTACCCATAACATAAAATAATTTAAGCTTCCTTTAAATGATTCAATTCAAATTATAAAATATATTTTCATAACTCAATTTAACCATAAATAAATGAATAGCAATATCACTTTATAAACATTAAACTTTCACCACTTGTAGACACGAAAAATTGACCCACTAAGGTGAGTAATTTTCCCTAGATCCCTTGTTTTCTCCTTGGAAAAGTAGGGTCATATTTGAGCCAATTTTTCCCCTACCAAATCTTATCCATTCCTCCTAAATCCTATACCATTAGATCGGGCTCAAAAAGAGCTTTCCAACGGTATATGATATGACCCATTTTGACTCCATTTGACCCTCCAAAATGCATTAAAACCGCATGGGGGTCTAGCTGGTGCGAAATCGCGGTCCATTTTTATGGGGCACGATTTTGCATTTTAGGGTTTTCTCTTAAGAAAACCCTAATTTTCAAAGTTGATATTTTTAAGGTCGGTTGTGCTTAGTTTTTCCCACCCATTCTTCTTTCAAATCCACTATATAAGGAGGGTTTGAAATCTTCTTTTCCCATCCAAGCAAGTTCATAACAACAATTATTTGATTCAAGTTCTATTTTCTTGAGGTCTTCTTCTTCTTTCATTAAGCAAGCTAACTCGCAAGTGTGAAGTGTGATCTATTGAAGCTTTGTTTTCTACTACATTGGATTGTTGATTGTTGTTGCTCACTCTTGGTGGATTTGTGTTGAAGCCCTAAGGAGAGATCAACTACTTGGGAGGTCTCCAACCCTTCTGCTTGCTTCCTCACTCTCTACCAGTTTGATTTCACTCTTATGTACTTTGCATATTATATATTTTTTGTATCATCCATTAGTCAATTCACATTATTTAAGTTTTTTCTCTCTCTTCTATGAAATCATGCTCGAGCCTCTACTGAGGCACGATTTTTCATGCGATATCGCGATCACTCTATTACGGGGTGCAATTTTACCATAGACTATTTTTGGGGTAAAATATTATTCCAAAATTCTATATCTATATTATACACTGCATTTAGGCCATATTATTGCATTATATTATGTGGTTCCATCATTTTATTCTACTATATTTTATTATGCTTGATTCATCTTCCAAAGGTCAATTTTTACTTCTATTTTCAAAGGTCAGCTAAAAGGACCTAGGGGGCTTGACTAATGCACCTCCAAGCATTATTATACAATGGCCTAAGTAGGCCCCCTAATGCTAATCATATTTTTCAAGTGTTTACCAAGTTATCTTGCAGGAACAAGAATTATTGATATCATTGGATAAAGGATAAAAGCAAGGATCAACCATCGGATAAGCTAAGTGTTCTAATTAATCTTTAGGTTGTTTGTTGAGTGCCTTATATTTCTATTATAAACCCTAGATCTAATTTTATAGAAATATATTTAATTAATTTCTAGGCATTTGAAAGATAAACAACATATAGTGTGCACTTAGGGTTAATTATATTTGTGCATATTCTCTTGAGCCCTTGCTTAAAGGTTTTCTATCTTGAAACCCTAGGGTTAGAAAAGCATTCAAAGAAAGAATCATTCTAGGGTTAGCTCTTGTATTCTTACATTATATATTTCTGCATTGTCCTTTATATTTCATAGCATAGATCTAGAAAGGCCAAATATAGGTGATTGTCTTGAAACGAATACATCAAACATTCCTGAAAAACTATAGGACTTGGAGCGAGTCCTTAAAGCCATTCTTGGTGAACCCTTTCCCCCTTTAGCACCGAGTGTAGAGAACAACATACCCCATGGTTCACCTCAAGGCTTTCTCTCTTTATGGATCCAACCTTGAGAATCGTACATGGTAGGGCAGTTTTCCCCTCTACATATTTGGTGAACCTGACGTGAACACCTCATTTTATTTTAAAACTTTAATCAAGATCATTAATTCTATGTGTTTAGATCATAAAATATTAAAAACTTAAAATATTTTTCTTGTTTTTTCTAGTCTTTAGTTTTCCTCCTTTTCCACCCTAGCCTTTTTCTCTTTCTCCTAATGGCTTCCAACCTTAGGAGTGAGCGAAGGCTTCTAGGGCTTGATGAGATTTTCCAAGATGATCAAATTGATAGAGAGAATCCTAATCTTGAAGAAGAAAATAGAGATTGATAAAAACCTTGATCCCATTAAAGGGCCTAATGGTGGGTACCATTTTACATCATTTGATCATGTTTTAGATTTCATGAAATGCCATAAGGAGGCTTTGCTTAAGGCTATGGAATAGAAAGCTCAACTCAAAAGAGGTGAGACTCTTCTTCCTCCTCCAGTCATCTCTCCTAGGCATGTTCATGATAACCCTTTATTTGAATCTTTGAATCATGGTAATCATGCCCATCAACCAACCTATGCCACTACTATAACCACCAACATTGGAAGGAGTCCACAAGTTCCTCCAACCAGTAGTGTCACTCAAGATTATTTTCAATTTCCTCCTCAATCTACTAATCTCAATATTCATGCTTCTATTCCACCAAATGTTAGTTATCCTCTCCAACAAGGTATCACATATCACAATAGTATCAATACCTCCAACATAAGCCAAGTACATTTTTAACAACCTACCTATACCCCTCCCTTAGGGAATCTAGGGGTATTGCACAATAATAATCCAAAAGTTCAAAATTTGGAAAATATGGTAAAACAATTGGTTTCAAAAGTGGAGATGATTCAGCCTTCTAGTTTTACTTACAGTTATAAAGAGATGTGCAATCAACCCCTAGACCCTATGGTTGCTGCTAGGCCTTATCCTAAGCATTTTTCCATACCGATTTTACCTATATATAAGGGAACAGAAGATCCGATTGAGCATCTAAGAAGATTTAGAACAACTTGCCATGATCTCATCTATGATGATATGTTATTACTAAAGATATTTCCTAAGAGTCTTGTTGGCATGGCATTAGAATGGTATTATCAATTACCTAATTATTCTTTAAGGAATTTTGAAGAAACAATAGAGTTATTTGTTCAACAGTTTAGTGCTTATATTGAAAAGGATGTGACCATAAAAGATGTTTATAATTTGAAACAAGGTAAAGAGGAAAGTTTTTCAGAATTTTTGGCTCGTTGGAGAAGTCTAGTTGGATGCTTGAGATATACTTTACCTCCTAAAGATATGCTTGAGATATTTATTAGAAATTTACAAGAACAATTATCTTATGCATTAGAGACTACTACTATCACATATTTTGATCAAGCAATTGAGTTAGCAAGGAAAGTGGAACAAGCTCTTATCAGAAGAGGACAACTCAAAATGAAAGAAGATAAAACCATTAAGTCATAGTATAAGAATAAGGATGTGGTAGGTGATGGTGTAATGGATAGTAGGCCTATTAATAATATTATTAACAACCTACAAAATATAATACTTCAAAAACCTCCACAAAGGAATTTCACAAAACTTAGCATACCTATGGAAGAAGTCCTAAAGCAACTTTTAGAAGCCAATGCAATTGAATTACCTCCCATAAGGTAACCAGATACTACAACTAATTGGTACAAGGTAGGACAACATTGTGCATATCATAGAGTAGAAGGACATTGGACAAATTCTTGTAAGAAGTTGAAACATGTGGTTCAAGATTTAATTGATGCAGGACATCTTGATATAAGAAATTCTCAATCTTCAAATAATCAACATCTACAAAACGACAACAAATCAAGATATGGTATATTCAAGGATCCATTACCAAAGCATGATCAACAGGCAACTAATCAAGTATCTTATAAAAATGTACCACATTTATGATAACAATATGGTTGGTATGATAACAACTACTTCAAAGCAGCAGGTGCAGAATTGATAGATCCAACGATCTCAATAGGAGATGAGTTTTTCAGCAAATATTTCCCTCTTAGAACTTTTGCAAAATTCTCCTACTCATGGAGAAGCCTTAATAAATGTTCTAAAACAACAATATATCCCTCCAGATATTTCCCCTAGTGATATGGCCAATGTTGTAAGCTCTCTTGGGACACATCACATCACATTCTCGGATGATGATATTTCTTCCTCAAACCTACGTAGGGATTCTTCTCTCTACATTACTACATTTATTGGGGAAACCTTTATCAAAAGGGTTATGATTGATAATGGTTCTTCCCTTAATTTATGCACATATCAATTTATCCAAAATTTTGGATTAAAAGAGGAAGATTTAACTAAATCCAATGCAATCATCAAAACATTCAACAATGAGTCCCAAGAAGCTTGTGGTATTATATCTCTCCCCCTTAAAGTTGGACCTAAGATCTTAGATACATTGTTCTATGTGGTACCTTGCCCTACATATTTTAATCTACTTCTTGGACATCCTTGGATCCATGCAATGAAGGTCATCCCTTCTACTCTTCATCAGTGTTTGAAGTTCAAATTTAAGGATCAACTTGTCACCATTCCAGGTGACCTTCATCCATTCAAATATTGTTCAATGGTTGAACAAGCTCAATTTGGTCTCAATGTTTGTCCTTCAGTTTCATCATCTATTTCTCCAAGTTCCTCATCTCAAAAATCTGAGCAATTCAACAATCTAAAAGTGAGTGAGGAACCTCTAATCAAAATTTCATCATGGGATCAAGACAATCAATTTCTTCAAGAACCTCTTCTGGATATATCTCATCAAGGTTTGGAGCAGAGTAATGAGGATGAGGATCCCCCTTATCCCTCTAACATATTGTTTTGTAATATGATAAATTATGTGTGTTCTAATGGTAAATCTTCTGCTTCTCATAGAGATCTTGCAAAGTTAGGGATTTCTCCTCCTTATGTTAAGAATGATGGTTTTGTTCAAGAATGTATAGATTATCATGTTATGGCTACCAAAGAAAAAGCTATGAAGGAGCCTCTCCATGATTATAATCATCGAGATGGCTTGCCTTCTAGATT
Source organism: Wollemia nobilis (assembly GCA_028583015.1). Lineage (NCBI taxonomy): Eukaryota > Viridiplantae > Streptophyta > Pinopsida > Araucariales > Araucariaceae > Wollemia > Wollemia nobilis. The sequence continues at coordinate 392,379 of JAQPPZ010005339.1, forward strand.
TTTCTTTGATGAAGTAGTCCCTTGAATGCCTATTCTTTTTGTTAAGATAGGAGGCACAATTAGAATATGTGTCGACTATCATTCTGATTGCTTGTTTAATAAAACATAAAATAAAATAAAATCAATCATTAATTAGGTATGCATTTGCATTCTCATTCCATCATACCTATTTTCTTGCTCATACTGCATGATTTCCTATCATACTTTGCATGGTTGCCTGACATTCTATTCCTCTTGCATTTTTGCTTGTCATAATTGCATGGTTGCTTGTTCATGACTGCTTGATCATATAGCTTTTTAGGGATTCATGACAATGGCATGTGATGATACCTAGTTAGGTCATAGCTCACATGCATTGCACTCTCACTAGGGCTCTGATGCCTAGCGAAGCCCCAACCTAGGGCCCATGCATTTTCATCCCTTCTTCTCTTCTCATCTTCCTTTGCTCTTTTCTTCTCTTCTCTCTTCTTCTTGTATTCCTTGACTTTGAAAGTTTTTACAATGATCATCATTTCTCTCCAAAGTCAAGGAATGCAATCCTCTTTTGGTATATCCTTGTCCTTTGCATGATTCTTATTTCTCCTTTGTCTTCTTTGTTCAGATAAGGATATACATTCTTCTCTCCTTTGTTTGCACATTTCCTCCCTCTTGAATTTTCAATAATTAAAACTTCAAGTTAGGAGGCACACACGCATAATTATTTGCTCCTCATTTTCTTCCTCTTATTTCTTCTAGCACATGCACACACTCACATTGTGTTATGCTCATATTGATTGGTCTATATACATATTCTTACACACCCCTATCGGGTAGTACTTGCTAATACATCATTCACATCAACAATAACATATCACCCCTATCAAGTTACGCTTCTTTTGACTCAATGGGCTCAACACCCCATTACAAGATAAGCTCCTTGGCCATTTCAATAGGCCTCGACATACATCCTAGCGGGTAATCACCCCATAATAGTCACTAGCGAGCAATCATCCATAGCGGGTTACGCTCCATCATTTGATCATTTGAGCAATCACCCATAGTAGGTTACGCTCCATATTTTTCCCATCTATCCATCTTAGCGAGTACTACACCCATAGTGGGTTTTCACTCCACATCTAGACCATTCTTTTGGGCATAACACCCTTCATTCAGGGTTCTTGATCAACTTCTCTCACTTTCTATGGTTGAACTTCTTGGGAGATGTTCTTCTTCTTGTTCTTATTCTTCTTATCTCCTCTTCCCTTCTTCTTTCTTTCCCTTTCTTCTATTCATCCATGCATTTCATGCTAGTTGCATTAGATTCATGTTGTACCCAATGATAATTGCTCTATTATTTGTTTGCTTGCTTTGTTCTCCATGTTTCTATGTTTTGCTTTTATTTCTTTATCTTTTTCGAGTTTCTTAAGGAATTTTCATTCCTTTTAAAACTTGAGGGGGCACCCTAGCCATAGAGGCATTAATGGTAGTAATGTCTCACCTTATGTGCAAAAGTCTAGAGTGTCCCTCATGATACCCCTTTTGCACCACCCCTTTATCCAAACCTAGCCACCCCTTTTCTATGTTTGTTGTCTTCTTGCCCATAGGAGTCTACATATTTCTTTGATGCATTTAATTGGCCTTAAATACATCAAAGAGGGGGAAAAATGTAGACACAAAAAATTGACCCACTAAGGTGAGTAATTTTCCCTAGATCCCTTGTTTTCTCCTTGGAAAAGTAGGGTCATATTTGAGCCAATTTTCCCCTACAAAATCTTATTCATTCCTCCTAAATCCTATACCATTAGATCAGGCTCAAAAATATCTTTCCAACGGTATATGATATGACCCATTTTGACTCCATTTGACCCTCCAAAATGCATTAAAACCACATAAGGGTCTAGTAGTGCGAAATCATGATCCATTTTTATGGAGCACGATTTTGCATTTTAGGGTTTTCTCTTAAGAAAACCCTAATTTTCAAAGTTGATATTTTTAAGGTCAGTTATGCTTAGTTTTTCCCACCCATTCTTCTTTCAAATCCACTATATAAGGAGGGTTTGAAATTATTTTTTCCCAAACAAGTTCATAACAACAATTTTTGATTAAAGTTCTATTCTCTTGAGGTCTTCTTCTTCTTCTTTCACAAGCAAGCTAACTCACAAGTGTGAAGTGTGATCTATTGAAGCTTTATTTTCTACTACATTGGATTGTTGATTGTTGTTGCTCGCTTTGGTGGATAAGTGTTGAAGCCCTAAGGAGAGATCAACTATTTGAGAGGTCTCAACCCTTTTGCTTGCTTCCTCACTATCTACTAGGTGATTTCACTCTTATGTATGCATATTTTAATTTTTTGTATCATACATTAGTCATTTCACATTAATTTGAGGTTTTTCACCTCGCTTCTATGAAATCATGCTCGAGCCTCTATGAGGCATGATTTCTTCGTGTGATATCACGATCTCCATATGAGGCACGATTTCACATAAACCATGTTTAGGGGTAAATATTATTCCAAAATTCTATATTTACATTATAGACTACATTTAGACCATTTTATTGCATTATATACTCTATTTCATCATTTTATTCTATTATATTATATTATGCTTGTTCATCTTCCAAAGGTCAATTTCTACTTCTATTTTCAAAGGTCAGCTAAAAGGACCTAGGGGGCTTGAATATTATACCTCCAAGCATTATTATACAATAGCCTAAGTAGGCCCCCTAATGCTAATCATATTTTTCAAGTGTTTATCAAGTTATCTTGTAGGAACAAGAATTATTGATAGCATTGGATAAAGGATAAAAGCAAGGATCAATCACCGGATAAGCTAAGTGTTCTAATTAATCTTTAGGTTATTTGTTGAGTGCCTTATATTTCTATTATAAACCCTAGATCTGATTTTATAGAAATATATTTAATTAATTTCTAGGCATTTGAAAGATAAACAACATATAGTGTGCACTTAGGGTTAATTATATTTGTGCATATTCTCTTGAGCCCTTGCTTAAAGGTTTTCTATCTTAAAACCCTAGGTTAGAAAAGCATTCAAAGAAAGAATCATTCTAGGGTTAGCTCTTGTCTTCTTGCATTTTGTATTTTTGCATTGTCCTTTATCTTTCATAGCATAGATCTAGAAAGGCCAAACATAGGTGATTGTCTTGAATCGAATACATCAAACATTCCTGAAAATCCTGTGGACTTGGAGCGAGTCCTTAAAGCCATTCCTGGTGAACCCTTCCTCCCTTTAGCATCGAGTGTAGAGAACAACATACCCCCATGGTTCACCTCAAGGATTTTCTCTTTTGTGGATCCAACCTTGAGAATCGTACGCGGTAGGGTGGTTTTCCCCCTCTACACACTTTTCTTCAGTAAATCAATTCAAACATAATTTTAAAATCATCATCTAAATCAATTCCAAACGTAATTTATTAATAACTTTTGAAACATAATTATAAGCATTTTAATTCCCTCCTTTCTTTCAATAAATCTAATTCCATTATAATTTATCAGGAATACTTCCTCTTCCTTTTCTTTAATAATTCAATTCAAATTAAACTATTATAATTTGTTTGCATTTCTTCAAAACAAATCAAATTCGATTGTATCAGTATAATTTATTCTATTTTATTTTTATAAATAAATTTTAATTATAAAAATATAATTTATTCTATTTTATTTTTATAAATCAATTTTGATTATAACAATATAATTTATTCTATTTTCTTTTTATAAAAAAATAAATAAAATCTATTTTTTTTTAAGTTTTATTTGGGTGCAACCCCTATGAGGATGCAACTCTCACAGGGTAGGGTATCCCCCTTACAATGGTCATTCATTGTGAGGGACATCGCCCTCATAGTGGATACTTCATTGTGAGGGTCGATGCCCTCATAGTAGCATCCGTCATTGTGAGATTCCTCCTCATAACAAACAAGGGAAGGTCTCTTTCCCTTTGCTCATGTTGCATGCACACATGGATGTTGAATCTGTGACGTCCCATGTAAGAGAAGGCATTTACCTTATCTTTGATTGTACTATGTATAAACAGAATTACATAAGCCTTCCTAAACCTTAAGGAGGCTTAATAATATTTAACCTATTTTTTTATAAAACAAAATCACCCCCGATAGGGGATTTTTGAATAAGAAAACCATGTCTGATTCGATGAGTCTTCCCTCTTTTATTTTTTAAATATAAATAATTTCTAATTTCTTAGAATTCAGCTATGTAAAGCAAGTTAAAAAAAAAATTATTAATAAATTTCTATTATCAAAACTATAGCAAGATTCCAAGCAATTTGTAGTATGGAAACACCATTCAAGATTATTCAAGGAAGAATAAAATGGTTGAATCCAATCTAGAAATTTAGGACAATAGTCTTTCCTTGCTCAATCTTCTATTCTTCTTCTTAGTAGTCTTTTTCTTCCTTGCTCTAGCCAAGAACTGCTTCTTCTCTCCCTTGGAGTCTTCTTATCATGGCAGATCTATCTACCTTGACCCCAAAGTCCTTGCCCTCATTAATTCTCATATGTTCGTTCCTCCTCCCTTCCATGGAGGTAGCAGAGTTTTTTTTTTAAATTTAAAAGTATTATCTTTTTTTCGTCCTCCCATTCTTCTTCTAGAAGCCTTTTATAAGTCCAATGACACATTTTTTAAAAAGGAGGCCTTGTGCCCCTTTTCCTTTTAATTAAAAGAACCTTTTCTTAAATTAAAAATAACATGCATGTTCTATTTAAATAAAATAGAATGAATTTCATTTATTTATTTTTTAAAAGGAATTGTTTTTACCATTTTAAAAAAATTAACTTTAAATAATTTTAAATAAAATCATTTATTATTTAAAATAAAATATATTCTTTTCATTTAAAAAATAACTCATGTATTATTTAAAAATATATTTCATTCAATTTAAAAATAAACCTCATTTATTATTTTAAATTATATACCCATACTAATATCGACCATTAGTATGGTATATTTAAATGGACTTAGTATAATGGACCCTTTATATCCATTAATCTTTTTTTTGAAGAAGTTCCTTAACCAGTCATTCTTACACATAGCAAACAACCAGACAATATAAACAATCAAGTGCATCAAAAAATGTGGGAGCTTTACCATCAACCTGGTCACCCATATTAGCCGAAGAATTTATGATAGCTTCTAAGCTACCAACTTTGGCTCTAGGTGGTCAAATTGCTGATGATAACCTTAAAATGCATTAATGCATATCTAAATGAGAGTATCCATACATGTTACCTCAATTTTCTATATCATCACTTCCTTTTTCAAGTACCCCATCCTTGGTGGTCAATTCTACCTCTTCCATTCACGGATGTACTTGGTGTTGCACATCGACAATATATTAGCATTACCATATTATTCAAAGATAACCCAATGCAACTCATTCAAAGCATTTAAACTAAACATCAATTAGTCATTCAATTATAAAAATTCTATCAAGCAAAATTCCTACCAAGGCGGGATATGACATGTTGACACAAACACCCTGGAGCATGAGAGAGGACTAATAATGGATAAGCATGATAGGAAGGTAGACCAAGTATGCATTTTATGTCCAATCACATTATTTGTGCATTATTTTAATATTACTATGAATAGCTTGTTATAGCATAGATGTTTAATTATTTTATTATGATGATGATTTAGATGGAACATATAAATATGCATATATGTTTCTAGGAACATGAGTTTATGCACATGGTCTATTGGCTAGCTTAGGATGGTGGCACCTAGTACCCCATATTGTAGGGCATTCAACTTATTCTTTGTACTTGATATTGATTGTGATATATATGAGATGATCCAATTGGATTTCATATTCTTTTGTATGATGTGTATAATTTTGTTTACTTTATTTGTCCTTTATGTTATACATGTGTACTTAATAATATATGCATAAATTTATAAAGCATGATGTTGCCATCAAAATCCACCAGGTGAAAAATATTTTAAATCAATGATAAAGTGTGTAATGCATCCATTAATGGTCAACATGTTCTATTAATTATCATAGAATTTTACATGAAAAGGATATAAAATGTAACTTCAACTAAAAATTATCTAGGATTGAGTCATATCCTTTGGTAAGGTGTTAGGATCCTATCCTAATCAATCTAGTGATAATCTAAGTATAGATTAGAATTATGGCACATGGATCCACATATTGTAGGGCATTCAACTTATTATTTATACTTGATATTATTTGTGATATATATGAGATGATCCAATTGGATTTCATATTATTTTGTATGGTTTGTATAATTTTATTTACTTGATTTATAATTTATGCTATACATGTGTACTTTATGATATATTCATAACATTATAAAGCATAATCTTACCATCAAAAGCCACAATATCCAAAATGTTTTAAATAAATGCTAAAGTGCATAATGCATCCATAAATGGTCAACATGTATTATTTATTATTATAGAATTTTATATAAAAAGGATATAAAATATGAATTTAACCAAAAATTATCTAGGATTGAGTCATAGCCTTTTGTAAGGTGTTAGAACCCTATCCTATCATAACCATAATTTTGTACTTGTCTAGTGTTATTATTTTTTTGTACCTTGTGTGCTTAGTGTGGATAGGTCTATTATGATGTAATATTTACTTCTATTATAAGAAGGAAAACGTAGCTTGGGTACCCTCTTTAATTTTTTCCAACCCTTGAGCGTTAGGGTTAGGTTAAATTAGTTTTATTTAAGTATGTCATTTTGGAGTAGAATGTAACAACCCTCATTTTTGGACCTTCTCGAGAGAGATTTGTTTTTTTATCATAACATATCTATCATGAATGTAGAGTTCATAATTAAGTATGTTTAAACTATCATCAACCAAAGTAGTAAGTCACCAAGATATTTATGATATGGTCAGTGTTAACTCTTGTGATAGGCGTGACAAGCTCCTCTCTAGCCTTAAAGACCTATTTGATGTATAGATGTCCAAGCATTTACCACTTTGTGGTAAAACTCATCATACATCAACAATCCATCCTTTGATTATTTATATCTTTAATGAGGAATTTTAATCAAGTCTTCATATTTAATTAGTTAATCATAATTCTAAATTATGAGTCTTAACCCCTAATTGAATAAATAATCATTTCTATTACAGTGTAAATCATACATTATCAATATAGAAAGGTTACCTCATTCATTCTTATATGAATATAAAAAAAGGCTATTTCTTGAATCAATATGTAAACATAAATTATTACATCATATAACATATTATTAACCATTCATGAAAATGTAAATGTAATATCCATAAAATAAACATAAAGAGCATTTCCACAAAATAAAGATCCATAACACATTATTTATCCTAGGAAATTTCTCAAAGGTAAACAACCTAGCCTAAAAATATATCTCCTCACATTTTATTAATTCTTTTATCTCAATTTACAATGATATAAGGAATCCTAAAGATCCTTTTTCCAAACCATCATTAATTACAATGATATGAGAATATCCCATACATTCCTATTTTTAGGTCATCATTACAATTGAAACACATAAATGAAATGCTCATTGGATACATATACATTGATATTAGAGAGAACCTCATAGTTCCCTTAAGAATGAATCTCACATTAATTCTTCAAGACTATATATCATTATAGCATTCAATCCAACATGGAGTGATATTTATAAGATAAAAGCCTTATAATACAAGAAGATCCCTCATAATCTCTTCAAGAATAGATTCCACATCCATTCCTTATATATTCATTTATTTTTCCACAAAATGAATTTTCTAATGCACACATGCAGTCATCATAAAAAATAATTCTAATGTAACCATAATAAAAGATAAAATATGGTAATTTCCTCAAGAATGGATTCCCCATCCATATTTCCCAAATTAGACATATTTTCACAACCTTGTCCTATAATTAATTTACAATTTCTTTGTAAAATTTTTCTATAGTTTACTTACAAATTCTTTTCAAAATTGCTCTATAGATTCTCTACAATTTCTCCACTAAATTGTATTATGGTTCCCTACAAAGTTTTCCCAAATTTGTACCATAGATCCTTAATAATTTTCCCTCAAAACTTTACTATGGTTTCCTATAAATTTTCCCTAAATTTGTACCATAGATTCTTAATAAATTTATCTCAAAATTATACTATGGTTCCCTACAAATTTTCCATAAATTTGTACCATAGCTCCTACAAAATTTACCAAAACTTTGTACTATAATATTTCCACAAGATTACACTATATTTCCTGCAAAATTTTCATAACTTTGTACTATAATCTTCCCCAATATTACACTATAGTTTTTACAAAATTTACCATAATTTTGTACTATAATCTTTCCACAAGATTGCACTAGTTTAGATCGAAATACGAATTCAATTATTTCACCAATTACTATCAAAATTTGCTTCTAAAATTTGATCTAATAATGCATTAGTTTCTCACAAAATGTCTCACACTTTGCTATCAAGTTTTCCCTAAAATTAGATCTAGGGTTGTATCCAATTACTCCATTGTATTGGATGTCTTTAGAGACTTCAAATGGCTTATCAGGTAAAAGGTATTTTACAAATAATAAAGTTAAAGTTTTAAAACAATTATAATATATCTACAAATAATAAAGTTAAAGCTCCAAAATTATTATAATATATTCTACCAAAATTTTTATTTAGGAAATCATACAACCAGGTTTCATTCCAATCCATCAAACCTTCAGGACTCTGCCAGGAAGTAAGTCAACCTAAGCAATTTGAATCCCTGTTAGTCAAACCTTCACCAATGCCTAGAAACCAGCGTGTTAGTCTTATTATCCAAGGTGATCACCACCATGTGGTCACCATAGTATGGGAGGTTTCCCCTACTTATTTTCCCTAATTTCTCCCATAGGAGCAATGTGGGATAAATCCCACTAGATTCCTAAAAAGGTTTATTTCTACTGTCCCTCAAACATCTAGCACACAATTGAATATAGACACACTTATAAAATACCAACTATCAATTCAAACATGCATACCCCATGGCGATCAACATTTGTGAGCATATAAACCTAAAGTCAATGATGAGCCAATGTGTATCTTAAAGTACCTCGATTATCATGTGGTAACCATACACTAGTGGTCATGCTACTAAGAGAGGATTATTACTTATAAATAACTCATAAATTTCTACACCTTCAATATGGGACATTTCTTAACAGTATAAGTAGAAAAGCCATTCCATCCGTGAGGGTTGAAACCAACAAAAGATATGTGTCATCATTGGATTTGCAAAGCAGTCTAAAATGGTCAAAATTTCAAGGTAAACGCACCACCAACTGGTGCTAGCCTGACCACCACTCGATGGTTGAGGTAATGTGGAATATTTTCTCCCTTTAAAGGGTTTCATACCCTAAGTATATCGCATGTGGTATATTTTTTAGAGAAACCCTTTAAATAGGGTCTCCCCTAAATAGGACTTATCACCTTCCAAGTTCTTCGATCACTTAGGGATTAGATTGTAGAGGTAGTAGATCTCATAGGAGTTTCTTTCCAAGGTATATAAGCTCTAATCAATCTCTCAGATGGATCTAACAACCTGTAAATGCACACAATGATTTCTTTCTTTGATGCAAAATTTATTTGTTAGCAACTAAAATAGGGAGGATTTCGATTACAATGTGCTCTCAAGGGTTTTAATCCTCGTAGGTGAACTTCCTTAGTAAAATACATGCTATAATGGAATATATTTATGGCATGATTGGCTTCAATGGTTTTACTACCATTAGTTTCAATCAACATGTCATATAATAGAGAAGGTCATCCATTAGAGAACTGATTTGCACTAGGATTGGATAGCTTAACTAATCCTAAATTTTATGTAAAGGATGTCTTGACTATTATCTCAGGCTAGAGAGAGAATGGTTATGATTCTAGATTTATTCACCAATAGTGCGTAGCTAAAGTACTCGGTATACAGGGTTGAATCGATTTAATTTGAATCATATAAGAGAAATAAATTTAATCTATAACTTAGAAACTCTACATTATGGACCGTTGTAGGTTGATAGTGTTCAAATTGAATGAGATGCAAATTTTATTCAAGGAGTGTTAATCATGCAACTTCTAAGGGATTCCATTATTATTAAAACATTCAAATCAAGAGAGAACTCTCTATCATGACCTTACTTAATATGGTAAAACATTTGAAAGTTAAACTAAACCATAAAATGCAAATATTAAGGAAATGGTAGAAGTATTTATTGACCTCAACCTAAAGGCTTCCAATTGGGCCATAAAATCAAACCTAGTAACCATATTTTAGACAAACGATAGAATTCTATGATTCTAGATAGCAATATATGTTTTATAAAACCAAATATTTAGATATTAATGGAATATTAAGTGTGTAAGTAAATAAAAGTAACTTGAATTCATGGAAGAACCAACCTGAGACATAGTCTCCTTTTTGTCTCCAAAATTGCCTTCCATGAATCATATCCAAATCCTTCCTCCAAATATTCTATGTACTTTTCTCTCCTTTTTTCCACCATAGACCCCTTAGTTAAACATTGGTAGGTAATTATATACTTTTGGTAAACTTACCTATTCAAAATTCATACTTGGAAGAAGACAGAAGGAAGCATATAAGAGGAAAAAAGTTTCTGCCATAAGAAGACTAAAATTGCCATGGTTCAATTTTTCCTCTTCTTCTATAACTCAACCCAATTTTCTACCTATTCTAGAATTTGGCTACATTTTTCTTCCCCTTCTAGAAGTTCTTTTTCCTAATTTCTTTTTATTCAATTTTATCATTTTGTAACAACAAAATTATTAATAAATTGCCATGTAGGTATTAGGTTAAACTAAAATAGTAATCAATGACAATTATTAGCTTTCTCCTTTTTAATGAATCCTTTATAGGAGTTTATATTTATCAAGCACCATGATTTTGATGGTTGATTTTCGTGCCTTTCTTGAGAGTACCTAGGCCTGCAAATCAAGATATGTCAGCAAAACATAACTCATTAGATTAGTAATTACAATATATAGCTTTGATTTAGGCTTGTCAAGGGAGGGTTGTGACATAGAATGCATCTTATATTTTTGTCAAATAGTATTGGAGCTCTGCTTCCAAGGAGGTTTTCCCCTCGAAGAGGATTGTAATATCTATTCCACTTTATTAATATAATTTTATTGTAGGGTTATGTACAATGGTGAATATTCACAAATTGGGTGAATATTTGCATTTTCAAAAATTCAAATTAGCAAATTTGGGGGACCCTGGACGTTAGTCCTTCGCCCAATTTTTTTCGAACAAAAATTTTTTAGGTGTCGGTTTGCCATGCAGTGCTAATAGTATCACGAATAATTTTTAAAAATTTTCCAGTAATCCTACATAAATAGAGGACTTGTTTTACCATAAAATCTTAAAATTTCTAAATTATCTCGTCAAATTTTCCAAGTAAACCACTATATATAATTAACATGCCAACAATACTTTTTCATTTAAAACATTCAAACTATTAGAAAATCAAGAATTCCATAAAACTTCTGCCATGTACAGAAACTAGTTGATCTAGAATAAAACTTTAATCATACCCAAATTGATCTTTGTTATGCACTAGACTAATGTTTGAACCCTGTTCTACACTAGACAGATATCTAGACCCAATTTTGCACCAGTTCAAACCCATTTTTGCACTAGATCGGATCTTATTCTACACCAGATCGGACCTTGTTCAACACCAGATAAGACAAAACCCTATTCTGCACTAGATCAGACCCTATTATGCATTAAGCTGGACCTTATTTTGTACAAGACCGATATTTGAGCCCTGTTTTGTACCAAGTCAAATTTTGGACCCCATTCTGCACTAGGTCAAATTTTGGATCCCGTTCTACACCAGGCCAAATTTTGGACCCCATTCTATACCAGGCCAAATTTCAAATCCCGTTTTGCACCAGGTTGAATTTCGGACCCCATTCTACACCAGGCCAAATTTTGGACCCTGTTCTACACTAGGTCAATTTTTGAACCCTATTCTACACTAGGCCGCTTTTTGGACCCTTTTCTACACCATGCCAATTTCCATATCCTTTTCTACACTAGGTTAATTTTTGAACCTTGTTCTAATTTAAACCCTATTTTACTTCCAAACAGACTATCAAACCCTGTTCTACACAAGAATAGACTATCAGATCGTGTTCTACACCAGTTTCTCTATCACTAGTCTGTTTGTCATATTTTTCTCTATTTTTCCTTGATTTACATGTTGTCTCCCATTTTATCTCTTTCTTTTAAAACTCTTTGATTATTTGTTTCAATTCAGATCTTCTTTTTTGTTATAAGATTATAAATAGATAAAAACTTTAGTTCTCCAAAGACATTGTGGTGCTATATTTCTCTGAAGACATTATGATTATCTATTTCTAATCCATTTTGTACTAGAATATGATATTTGTTGACATGTATCTCTAATTATTTGTTGACCCTATTCTGCACCAGACCGATATCCAAACCTTGTTTTGTATTCGGACAGTCATTGCTCTGTTCCCATTTTTTTCTCTATTTTGCCCTATTTTGCATGTTGACCCCTATTTTCTCTCTTTCTATTAAAACTCTTTGATTCTCTATTTCTATTCAGATCTACTTTTCTGCTATAAGATTATAAATAGGTAAATGTTTTGGTTCTCTAAAGATATTGTGATGCTCTATTTCTTTGAAGACATTGTGATTCTCTATTTCTAGTCCATTTTGTACGATAATCTGATATTTTTTGACATATGTATCTCTAATTATTTTTCACATAGACAAGTTTTTTTCTTATATTGATTTGAATTTGTATATTAATTACTTTTGTTCTTTTATCAGTTACAAGTGCTATCACCAGAAAATAGAGTAGTGGCATAAACTAAAAAAATCATAATAAAGCATGGCAGGAAATAGATATGTATTTTCTACCAATAAACCATATTTTTATTCTAATTACAATATTATCTTGAGGCCTAACAGAAGTAAGACCTCTTCAACATTTTATTACTTTTCTAAAATAAAAAACATTTTCTTTACAAGTAAAATGTCACCTACTAGCGATGAAAAGAAGTGGTTCAAATCTTCTACTGAAAAGAGCATCCTCAAATATTTTAGCCATATGTTGAAATGCAATGAGCCATCAACATCAATGCAAATTCAAAGTACAAATGATTTTTAACTTCTAAACAGTTAGTTGTATATTCTATAATTATTTTAAATACTGCTTTCTTCTAGAAATAGTTACTTATCAATATGTGCATGATGATATGAATATTTTTCTATTTATAAGTTTATTTTGTTTAATCCAAAAATGATAGAAAAAATATTATTGTATACTACTATGTAGAATAACCTATCAACCCTAATATGCCTTGACTTGAATATATTCCCCACCAAGAGATGCCTCCTAATGAAAATTCTCTTGACACTAACATCCAGAAAACACTTGAAGATAATCCTCAAAATGACATGTCAATTAAAAATGAAAGTTATAAATCAAATACATTACAAAATTCCTTTGAATATTCAAGCAAAAATTCTAAAAATAGAAAGGTATCTAACTGGGCTATTGGAAGGGTATTTAAGAATGAATGGGTAGAAAAATTTCCTTGATTGAGCATGTCCTGATTGAGGAAAACTAAGTTGATCAAAAAGTATGTAGATGCAAAATTTGTAGTTGGAAACTTGGTAAGGATCATAGGCTGCAAAATAAGATAGATACAATAGAAAAACATGCTAGAAATATTATGTTAAAGTTATAGGAAGTGATGGTAAAATTAATAAAGAAGCTAAGTGTAAGTATGCATGAGAATGTATGCAAGTTATATATGCAATATAATATGACAATCACTTAAAGCAACAACAATATCTTGTTGAGAAATATGGAACAATTGAAGCTCAATTTCATAAAATTTATAAGACTATTTTAGCTTCAAAAAGTTTGCAGTTTGCTATTGTATATATTATTCTCAAAAAGAGTAAACCCATGTCCAATTTCATTGATTATGAGCACCTGTTTCAACTAGCTAATGTGCAAAACATTCCTAGTTCCCATTGATCAGATTGAAGTGGTTTGGAAATGGTAAAATATCTATCATTAGTTGAGAAGGAAGACCTTAGGAAGCAAGTAAAACTTGGTAGATTCATTTCAATTTCTATTGATGAGGTGATAGCTATGAGCAACACATCCTGGATTTATATGCATGTGTACACATTTCAAAATTATGTAAGGAGACCTAGTTTGCTAGGATTACATAAGATGGTGGAAAGTTCAAATGCTAAAAACATCTATAATGTTGTTGTGACTAGTTTAAAGGATATTGTGGGAATGAATGATATAGACATAGCCACAAAGTTAATTTGCATTGGAGCTTATGGTGCTGCTATTATGCAAGGGCACATGAATTGTCTTTGTATTCGACTCCAAACCTTAGTTACCCCATAAATGATACCCATTCATTGTATGGCTCATAGAGTGAATCTTACATATAAAATCGTGAGCACTTTCAAAAATGTTGCTAGAGTGGAAGACCTCATTTGTGAAATACATTCTTATTTTTCTTGTAGTCCAAAAAGGTTTGTAAAGTTTCAACAGTTTGCACTAGTAGTTACATAAGGGAAAAAATTGTTAAAATATGTGGATACAAGGTGGATTTCACTGTATCAACTTACACAGACTTTTTACATAATATCAATCATTAATAGGGTTTATGCATGCAAATCATAGGGTAGTTGATAAAGTAAAATATTTATTGTTCCATTTGACTGAATTGGAAACACTTTTAACCTTATGTGGTATTCTTCCAATGTTACAAGAAATGAACAAATTGATTAAACTTGCACAAGAGAGATCCATCTATATTTTTGGTTTCATGAGGATGAGAAAAAAAATGTGAATGATTATTGATATATTATATGTTTCCAAAGCAAATTTTATAGATTCCTTTTTTGATAGTTGGAATACATTGACAAACGTGAATGACCCAAAAATCTTTTTTAATTTTGACATCAATGATCATCTTTGTATTAATGTTTATGGAAAGTTGATACCTCTTTATTGTTTTGAAAGGCAATCAAGTTGTAGCCAGGGAATTTTGACACACTTCAAAATTCCCCCTCCTAGTAAACATGTTGTTACTCTCTAACAATGTGAAATTCACCCTCCAAACCCCTGCCTCGATTTTTGTGCTAAGAAAAATTGAAATCTATCCATTTTCCTTTTTTCAAGAAATTTGGACAAGCCCGATGAATTTGGATGGTTTTGACAAATTTGGATGCCCGAATTTGTCCAAATCCCATGTGCACCTAATTTAGGTGCTCTGTTGGGATTTTGAAGCTAATCTGGGTGAACCCAAATTTTCGACAAATTTGGATGATCCAAATTTGTCCAGAATAGGGAAATTCCCAATTTATCCTAACTGCTCGACCTATTTGTGCCTCCCTCCCTAATTCCTCGACCTACCTTAGATGTTAAATCCTCTAGACTCCCCCTAAATAGACCTAATGGTGATTTTGCAGGAAAACTTAAGTGGAGAGAAGGATTTCTTGTGTTTGTTGTAGGTTTTCTGTGGAGACTTCGACATCAGATCACCATTCTAGGAGCAAGCAGACATGGAGATTACTACTGTGAACTTGGATCTATTTTATCTTTAGCAGAAATTTATTCTTTTGTAGTGTTTTTACAAATTTGGATCCGTTCGAATTTATCATAAGTCCAAAATCATCCTAACCATTGTATTTTGTAGATCTAGTCGTTGAATATTTTTGGACATCCAAATTTGTAGTAGACATCCAAAAATGTACAGACCTATGATGGGGGTAAGATTTTTATTGTAGGATTATCAGATCGATTTGTATTTTGCATTCCACCATTCATTTGCTTTGTTATTTCATTGCATGTTATTGTTGTTATTGTGTTTCTTTCATTTCATTTATATGTTTTGCATTAGATTCAATAGATCCATTACCTTTTCTATAATTTGCTAAAGGAACTAAGGGGATTTAACTGTTGTAGATCACAATCAATTGTGACCTAAGTAGATCCCCCACCCCTAATTATGAATTTTAGTTTCTTGCTATGAAATTGTAGGTTTCGAACATATTCAAATGTCCAAATTCATCTAATAGATTTGGACCGATCCAAAAACACACAGATAGATCCAAAAAGTGATAGAGAGCAAACATCCAGACCAAGTAAGGATCTAAATCTATTTCTTTCTCAATTTTCACACTTTAAATTTATATTATTCTATTTTAAAAGCATTTATATAAAAAAAAAATATAAAAGAACTTAGACTTAGTTATATTATATTTTGCATACTAGTTGAAAAACTTAAAAGAAAATATCAAAAATACAAACCTAGTTGCATGGTTTTTACATCAATTGCATTAGTTGAAAAATTAAAAAAAAAGATCAAAAACATAGTATTTTAGATTCAAAAGAAAACACAAAAGGAACATAGGCTTAGTTACATTATTTTACACCAATTGCATTAGTTGAAAATTTAAAAGGAAAAATATCAAAACACAAACTTAGTTGCATTATTTTATGCCAATTGCAATAGTTGAAAAACTCAAAACAAAAGGAACAAAACATAGACTTAATTGCATTCTTCTTTGCATCAATCATACTAGTTGAAAACACAAAAGACAAAAGATAAACTTAGCTATTTCATTGCATTTGTTAAAAGACTTCAAAGAACAAAAGACCAAAAAACATAGATTTATCACATCATTTTGCATCTAGTACATTAAGTTGAAAAACATAAAACACAAAATACAAAAAAAACAAAAAAAAAAAAACAACATGCTAGCATAAATATCATCTTTTACTTTTCAATATCTACAAAATCATTTGCATCATAGTTAGATTTACAAAGCTTTCTAGTTAGAATCTGTTTACTTTATTTTCATCAAAATTTGAAAAGCATATAGCTAGGCAATAGTTGCATTTTGGCCAAACCCTAGGTGTGTGCACATAAAAAGAATTCAACAAACATCCACCTTACCTAGGCATGGAAACCACCACAGAAAGTGTTTCCTGGTGAACCCTCACCCAATTCATCAACAAACACCAAGGAGAGCACAACTCAAGTGCTTCTCATCCGAGGTGTAGATACATTATTTTCCCTCCCCTTTTAGGCATGGATCCATTAGCCTAGAAGAAAGGGGTGCAAAAATTTTGGGTCTACATTCTTTGGTGAACCCGACGTGAACACACCATTGTTTTTTATTTCATTACTTTTTCTTTGTTTGAAAAAAAAAACTAAAAAATATCATTTAAATTTGTGTGCTTTAGATTAAACCACATAAAATAGATAAATTTTTCAATGAACCACATCACATCATTTTATTTTCTTTTACAAACATTGTCCTAAAAATGAACCACATCCGACGAACTCTTCCATAACTTTGGCTGGTCCGAAAACAATGAGAATATACAGTGAAGGTTTACAGACCTTCAGAAAGGGATTATCCTTTCACCTGTACCTAGAAAACTTGAAACCTTTAATCAAGATTTAAAATGAGGTTGGTCCAACAACCATCATAGCCATGGAAAATAGCATGCACTTCTTCGAGGTGTATCACTACCCATGGTGAACTGGGTGAGGACTGGCAGAGCTTGGGCTTCATCACGGCTTGGATTTCATCACCAAGTGTCTGTATGTGGGCAACCAGGTGAAAAGCCTAATTGAAAACAAGAAAAATTGGCCTTCAACTTGCAAAATGGTTCAAAGAAAAACTTGTAGTTAGAAAACAACTTTTGCTTTGAATTTTCTTTTTCACTTTTACATTGTTTTTTTCTAAAAAAAAAAAAGAAACAAAAAAAAATCTCTAGAAAAGGTTTTAAATGGTGGATACTAGTGTTAAATAATTTGCCCTTATCGACCTTAGAAAATAACTCATAGAAAAAGAGGTTGATATCCTCTTTAGGAGTAACAAGGAAAATTGGGGAGATTTGTGGTAGAATTTTGATCTCATTAAGAGAAGAGTGGAGGAGTTGAAACAAATTAAAAGGATAGACATAACAAAGGCTTTAGGAGCAGACTACTATTCCACCTATTTTGAAATTAAGAGGAGTTATGAACACTAGCTAGCGAACAAAAGAGCTTATGTCCACTCCACAACTTACCCATGGGAAAGTTACTTTGAAGAGTCTGTAGTCATCCACAAATTCCTAGTGAACTTAGAAGAGAAAGAGATAGCCTTTGAACAAAAAAGGTGCTATCAAAAAGCACCTAGAGCAGTCCTTTTTAGAGAGTTTTATCATGAGATCCAATTTCAACCTCCTACTTCTAAAACTAAGAATATCACTCTCATTCACTTTGTCCTTATTTTGAAAGAATAATTTGTCTTCGAAGAGGAACATTTCATGAACCCTGAAGATCTAGAGCCCATCAATGATATTTATAAGCTCTTTCAAGAAGAGTAAAATCATCTTAGTTCTGTTACCCTAAAATATTGTAAATACTTAGGTAGACAAGCCCATTTAGTTTGATTAAAAAAAAACAAAAAAAAAAAAAATAGTAGTATCAAAACAAAACAAAAAAAACAACACAACAAGATGCCTAAAACCTTAAGGAATGGCAAAGAAGTGGCAACCGACTCTAAAGGGGAGTCGGATAATGAAAACCCAAATACCAAAACTAAAATAGAGGAAGTTCAGGAAGAACAAGTTGCACAAATAGAACAAAATGAGGAAGACGAAATAGTCGACCCTTTTGACCCTAAAATGGGACCTGAAGGGGATGTTCATTTTGAATCTATGCAACACTTCTATGAATTTTTAAATCGTAATCGAGCCTCTATCACAAATGCCTTTGAAATAGAAGATCAACTCACAAGAGGTGATTTTTCAATAGACAGCCTTGGAAATTTTGACTTCACCCAAAACTAGAGACATATATGGAAAATACTCCATTACAACCTACCACTCATAATGATCATTCCTTAGGTACTACCCAAGTTCAAACAACTTTGGCATCGCAACATAAACCAATTTTTGCAACCACTACTACTACCCAAAAACAACCTTCTTCTTCCACAAACAACAACTTTCTTTCCCAATATTTTAACACTCGATTTAATCAAGTCTCAACATCTCAAAAAAATAATAAAATCCTGACTTCTTCTCAAACAACCTTGCAATAGAATATGCCTCCTTATAAGCTTGCTAAACCTCCAACTTCAAATCCTATGCATAATAGTATTACCATTTCAACACCCTACGTGGCAACACAACATACATATTATCCTCCCTATGCAAACACGATAGTACAAAATAAGCATAATGGGCAACCACATCATCTTGAAGCTATAGTTCAACAATTAGCTTCACGATTAGATCAAATAGACCCTTATCACCCTACATACAACTATAAGGAAATGTGTAACCAACCACTAGATCCTTTTGTTACCACTAGACCATACCCTAAACGTTTCCCCATGTCAGTTTTACCGATTTATAAGGGGATCGAAGATCCGATTGAGCATCTTCACATGTTTAGGACCGCTTGCCATGACATTGCATATGATGACATGTTGCTATTAAAAATATTTCCAAAAATTTTAGGAGGTATGGCATTAGAATGGTACTATCAATTGCCAACACATTCCTTAAGAAATTTTGAAGAAACTATAGAGTTGTTTGTACATCAATTTGGTGCCTATATAGAGAGGCATGTCACAATCAAATATTTGTACAACCTCAAACAAGGAAAAGAAGAGAGCTTCACAGAATTTCTAGCTCGATGGAGAAAATTTTTAGGTAAACTACATTTCGCTTTACCTCCAAGAGAAATGTTAGAAATTTTCATTGGGAATTTACAAGAATAATTATCCTATGAGTTAGCTACTGCTACCGTAACATCCTTTGATCAAGCTATAGACTTGGAAAGAAGAGTAGAAGAAGCCCTTATCAGAAGGGGACAAATTAAAAATAAGGATGAAGATAAGTCATCTAAAAATCAATACAAGAACAAACATGTGGTAGGAGATGGGGTTACAGATAGTAGACCCCCTCCAAATGTTAATACCATAGAAACTACAAAGAAGTTTGTGTTAAAAGCACCCCAAAAACCTCCACAATGGAACTTCACAAGATTAAATCAACCTTTGACAATGGTCTTACCATAATTGGTAGAAAGAGGTTTGATAAAATTGCCAGAGATACGACAACCTGACACCTCTCAACCTTGGTACAGACCGGACCAACATTGTGATTTCCATCAAGTTGATGGACATCCAACCAACACCTGTAGAAGGTTAAAACACTTAGTACAAGACTTGATTGATAATGGAAAATTGGGAGTGGAA
Organism: Wollemia nobilis; assembly: GCA_028583015.1. Classification (NCBI taxonomy): domain Eukaryota; kingdom Viridiplantae; phylum Streptophyta; class Pinopsida; order Araucariales; family Araucariaceae; genus Wollemia; species Wollemia nobilis. The sequence goes on from JAQPPZ010005339.1 coordinate 412,706, forward strand.
AATCCTCCACCAAAAGCTAATCTACCAACAGACCCACAAAAGCAACAGGCACAAAATGCCAATCAAGATCTAGACATATTCCAAAATCCATTACCAAACCATGGTAAGGAAGCTATGAATCAACTAGATTATAATATTGTACCTCATCCAACATATTATGTGGGAATTATTAGTAGTCACTTACCATTGCAACTCTCACAAACTTCATTTGTGCCTACTCAATCCATTGTCACAATTGAGCAATTTCAAGGAAGGACACTACAATTCTCATCTTTTGACCATATAGAAAGTGAAATAGAATCTGAGGTAGATATTAGTTCCTTCCATTCTAATAGTTTAGAAGATGAATCAAGACCAATTCTACCCATCACATATTCATTAACTCTGGAGGAACCATTTCCAAGAATGATAACAACCCATCCTTCTTCACAACAACTTCTTCCCATAGAACAAACATCAAATGCTAGATCACAACTTGTTCAAGATGATCCTCCTATTCCACATCAATCAAGCAACATTGTGGCTACAGTTGGAGCCATTACTAGACAACAAGCTCAAACTCAAAATTCTCAACCTCAATTACCTACAACTCAACCAAATGATGTGGATCAACCATATTTTGTTCTGAAACCACCTTATAAGGGAAATAATGTAATTCGACCTCAACAGAAAGCTCCCTTTGATATTAATGAGCAACTAGCTAATACGACAGCTAGGATTTCTCTCTTAGACCTTCTTAGAACTTCATCAATTCATAGAGAAGAATTAATGAACACCTTGAGTCAAATGATGGTGCCTCAAGACATAGAACCAACTATTGTAGTGAATGTTGTAGCTTCTCATAGAGTTGACTACATCGATTTTCATGACAAAGATATACCTCCACAAAGTATGCATAGGGATAATCCCTTATACATAACAACATTAATTGGAGATGTAGGTATTAAGAGGGTATTGATTGATAATGGTTCATCTCTAAATATTTGCACCTATGACTTTTTCAAAAGGTTTGGGTTCAAAAATGAAGACTTAAGAAGAACTAAAATGATTATAAAATCTTTTAATGATGAAACCCAAGAGGCTTGTGGTGTGATATCTATCCCATTACAAGTTGGTCCTAGAATTTTGGATACATCTATTTTTGTTGTATCTTGTCCTGCATCATACAACATCCTTCTAGGATGCCCTTGGATTAATGCAATGAGGGTAGTTCCCTCTACCTTACATCAATGTGTCAAATTCGAGTTTAAAAATCAATTGGTCACCATCCATGGAGACCCTAGACCTTTTGATATGTGTGCAATGGTGGAACCTATTAATGTTCCATTTTTTCCAGCTCTATCATCATCGATTCCTGTTCCCCCTAAGTCTTCTTCCCCAAATATTGAACCTTTACCTTCTTCTGACACAACTACACCTTCTAAAACTAATAATCCTTCTACCTCATATCCCCTCATAGATGAGGCTTTACCAGATTTATCTACCATATTAGCACCTATAGAGCATGCTAATTTTGTTGTACAAGACTCCATTGTCTTGTCCCAATTACCACCATCCCCATGAACGATGGGTTTACCTCACAAATGGGGAAACATATATCATGTTGGAAGTTGTACTTTTATTTTCGTAGGATGTTCTCCTGATAAAATCAACATCAAGCAAATGAGCTTTACATTCGATGAGAATAGTTTTTCTCAATGTTACTTCTCCAACAGATATATAAAATCAAAGCAAATGATGTGTGATATGGGTTACAGAGGTAAAGGTTTGGGTCATTTTGAAAATGGCATACGCGAACCATTTGAGGTTGAGGAATGGCCTACCCGATGTGGTATAGGCTATATCCCTACAAAATCTCAGCCTTTTCCCTTTAATGATGATGATCACCTAATCACATATGATGAATATTTAGAAAATAAAAAATATTTAATGAATAATAAGAAGAGAAGGCAAACTCATTTTTCTTGCAATATGATTTCAATAGTCCATCCAAAAATGATTGCCACTCCAGATGAGTGTATAGAAGGAGATGTCTTTTTTGACATCTCCCTCGAAGAAGTTATGAGGAATAGTTTCTTCTTTGATGGGTCTATCCCATGTATAGCCCATGTCCACACAATAACCACACAAGAAGAGTTAGCCAAATTATCCCTAGAAGAACTTCAGGAAATGGGTGTTTCACCCACCCCTCCTAACTTTGAAAGGGACTTAAATATTTTGGTAGAAGATATCTTAAAAATCAATATTGGAACAAAAATTAATCCTCACATGGTTAAAATCGGAGCTACCTTGAGTAAATAAGAACAAATGAAATACACAGAACTTCTTGTGGAATACCCTGATATCTTTGCATGGACGTATGCAGATATGCCTGGCTTAGATCCTTCTGTCATCATGCACCACTTAGTGGTTCGTCCTGATGCTAAACCTGTGAAACAAAAACTTAGGAAAATGCATCCTAAAGTAGCCTTGCTAGTTAAATATGAATTGCAAAAGTTGTTAGATGTTGATTTCATTCAAGCCATAGATTACTCTGATTGGATATCTAATGTCATCCTAGTAACCAAAAAAGAGGCTACTAAAATTAGAGTATGTACTGATTTTAGGGACATCAATGTTGCATGTCCCAAAGATGATTTTCCCTTCCTAATATGGATCAAATCATTGATTTCACAGTAGGAAGTGGGATGTTATCCCTTATGGATGGATTTTTAAGGTATAACCAAATCCGTATAGCACAAGAAGATCAACCTAAAACTACTTTCATTACACCTTGGGGGACTTTCTATTGGAAAGTAATACCCTTTGGTTTAAAGAATGTAGGAGCAACTTATCAATGAGCTATGACCTACGTGTTTCATGATATGATGTATGATATCTTACATGATTATGTAGATGACATCATAGCTCGATCCATTAAGGAGGAAGATCATATTCCTAACTTACGATGAGTCTTTAATAGACTCCATGAATACAAAGTCCACTTAAACCTGAAAAAATGTGTGTTTGGAGTAAAATCAGGTAAATTATTAGGATTTATTATGTCTATGCGAGGAATAGAGATAGATCCTATCAAAATCAAGGTAATCATCGATATGCCACCACCAAAAACTTTAACAAAACTTAGAAGTTTACAAGGTAAGCTCCAATCTATCCATCATTTCATTGACAAATTGGTAGATAAATGTCAACCCTTCCTTAAGTTACTTAAGAAAGATACATTTTTCAAATGGGATGAGGAATGTCAAGAAGCCTTTGAAGCTCTTAAGACATATTTTCTTACACCGCTAGTGCTCGTTCCTCCTAGGCCCGAGCATCCTTTTATTTTATATATTTTTACCTCAGAACTTGTGTTAGGAGCAATGCTTGTGCAACATGATGAGGATAAGAAAGAAAGAGCTATTTATTACATAAGAAGAACCTTGATAAGTTATGAAACTTGTTATACTCCTTTAGAAAAACTCTGCTTAGCTGTTGTGTTTTCTACACAAAAACTGTACCATTATATGCTTAGTCAAAAAAATTTATCATAGCAAAATTTGATCCATTAAGATACTTGATGAGTAGACCCTATTTATCAGGATGCACAACAAAATGGGTTCTTGCTCTGAGTGAGTTTGATCTAACCTTTATTGGTCAAAAATCCATTAAAGGGTAAGTCATAGCCAATCAACTCATCATTGCCCCTCTTGAATCTACTCACCCTTTAACAATAGAGTTTCCAGATGAATACCTTAATCTAGAAGGTGAACATTTAGATTCATGGACTCTATTTTTTGATGGAGCCCATTGCATGAGTGGTGCAGGTGCAGGCATTATATTAGTGTCTCCACAAAAACAACTTATCCCATTATATTTTAAACTCCAATTTTCCTATACAAATAATACAATAGAGTATGAAGCCTTGATCCTTGGGTTACGAGCAACTTTATCCTTGAATATTAAAATTTTATCAATTTTTGGAGACTCACAACTCATGGTAAATCAAATCAATAACATTTATCAAACCCAAGATGAGAAACTCTACCCTTATAAAGAGTATATTTTAAAACTTATGTCTTTATTCGAGAAAGTTACTATCGAAGCTATCCCTCATACTAGTAATCATTCTATGGATGCTATGGCAGCAATTGCTTCTCTTATTCCTTTAGAGTTGGATGATGATCATGCTACTATCATCATTCACCAACTTAGGGAACCCACTTCATTAGAATCTTGCCTAGCACCCTTAGATATCTTCACAATTGAAGAAACATCCTCAAGATCATGGTATGGAGATATCTTCAACTTTCTCCAAAATGGGTCTTACCTAGATGGCTTAGATAGGAATCAACGTAGACTATTACGTAAACGAGTTATTCATTTTATAATCATCGAAGTAATTTATATAAAAGGTCTTTTGAAGGTATCCTCCTAAGATGTCTCAACCTAGAGGAATCCAAGAAAGCACTAAGCGAAGTGCATGATGGATCTTGCGGAGGTCATTTTAGTGGTGGAGCCATAACTAAAAAGCTCCTACGAATGGGCTATTTTTGGCCCTCCATGGAAAAATATGCCAATGACTATGTGCATCGATGTGAAAAATGTTAGTGACATGCAAATTTAGTCCATGCTCCTACCCAAGAGCTTCAAGCTATCTCTTCCCCTTGGCCTTTTTCAAAATGGGGCCTAGACATTATAGGGAAGATTAATCCAGTTTCATCAGATGGTCATAAATTTATCATAACAACAACTAAATATTTTACAAAATGGGTAGAAGCCATGCCTTTGGCTTCTTGCATAGGAACCCAAGTCTCTAAATTTATTTTCAATCAAATCATCTATAGATTTGGGATTCCATCCACACTCATTTTTGATAATGGAACATGCTTCAAAAATAAAGATATACAAAAGCTTTGTGCTAAATACAAAATCCAACATAGATGGTCTACTCCTTACTATCCACAAGGAAATGGCCAAGCTGAAGCATCCAATAAAACTTTAATTAAAATCCTAAAAATATTGGTTAATAAATCAGGATGATATTGGCATTCTCAACTATATCCTACTTTATGGGCTTATCGAACTAGTTTTCAAACCCGTACTAGTGCTTCTCCTTTTGTCTTGGTATATGGAACTGAAGTCGTATTTCCTTTTGAGCTTGAAGTCCCTTCCTTAGGTATTTTACTTCAAGATGTTGAAGTAGGAGATGAATATCATGTTGGATGACTAAGCCAATTGGAATTACTAGATGAAAAGTGCATAAACGCTTTAGAGCACCTTCACTCCTATCAAGATAAACTCAAAATATCATACTCTAAGAAAGTTCATACCCGATATTTTGAGGTTGGTGATCTAGTTCTTAAAGAAAATCAGAAAAATACAAATGCTCGAACCGATCTTAAAGGAAAATTTCAACCAAATTGGCTGGGTCCATTTATCATCACTACAAAATTTGGATCAGGTGCATATCGTTTGGCTACCTTAGATGGAAAAGATCTTAAGGAACCAATGAACATCATGCATCTTAAAAGATACTATGCATAAAATCAAAAGTCCCACCATTGTACATAGTTGTAAATATCTTGTACATATATTTCTTGCATTCACAATCATTTCACATAAATCATATTTCATTTAGTTTCCATTTATATTCATCAAATAATATTTTTGTCCAATTGCATATGCCATATGGTCACATCCAGTTATTTATATATTAGACCAAGGCTATCAAAATTCATAAGCAATTTTGGTTTACTTTGGAAGAATTCAAAAATTATCTTGAACCACTCACAAAATATACACTTTAAATAAAATCTTGATTCTCAATATTGATTATAAATCTCTCTTGAACCAAAAGCACTACTGCTTCACTAAATAAATTTTGAAGTTTTGGGAACTGATCTTACCACTTTTTGAACCAAATCACACTTACACATCTTAAAAATGATTTTGCACAAGGAAATATGATGCTACATAGTAGTCCTAGCTTCTTAAGCAAAAGGTTTCCCTTGCTATCCTATTATGTGCATGGTCTAGAATGCTGAGAATTGGCAAAAGGACAAGCTCCTCCCTACCCGAATAAAATCCCTTGCTCTTTGTCTAATCTGAGCAAGTATCCCTTGAAAAAAAAGAGTAAAAGCAAAAATACCTTTTACTACAAAGCAATAAAATCCCCTTGTTCAAAAAAAAAATGAACAAGAATCCCTACTCAAAGAAATCAAAAGAAAATAAGGGGGTAATGAGCTTGAATCCCTAGAATTCCTTAGTTATTTGAAAACCATGGGGTGATCCCTATTACAACAATGGGCTGAATGAATCCCACCTGGCAATAGGGTAGTCTTACGCATGGTGACATGTCTATCACATTAGTGACCTTCTTTTGTACAGACCAATGTCAACTTGTGGATCAACTAGCTTTTGGTAGCTTGTATTACAAAGTAGTTAAGTCTAACTGAATGCATGAAATCATGGTAAATGAACTCATCATTCATACACACATTGGTTCTTAAAGTTGGTTTGCATCATTACCTTACTCAAAATTGGTAAATGAATTTCATAAGCACACACATTTGATCCTTGAGAGATTTTGTATCATAATTAAGGTCAAGATGGACAATGAATACACAAATCACACACTGGTTCTTGATAAATTTGACTTCATCCTAGAAATGACCAAAATTCTCCTTGAAGTTTGATTAGAAAATGTCATTATTTCATCATGGATTTGTATGATTGTTAGCATACGCAATTGGCCCTAAAAACAATTAATCTTCCATCTCATATCTATTACTTATTATAAAGTTTTCAAATCATTATATTGCATGATTACGTGTCTTATACAAAAACTTGCATTGATCATACATAATCACTTTCTCATGTAACTACATATCGACTTCGTGATGATGGCATGAGACAACCCTAATAAAATATTTCTATTTACTTCACACTAGGAATATTATGCCTAGCGCAAGTCCTCTATCCAAATTTTTCATGCTTAAATTACTATCTCTCTTAAATTTAAACCAAATTAAATTTAAGATCACACATTACTTATCAATTGCATCACTTTCAACAAAATTTCAAGATACTTCTTGATCACAACCCTTTGATGTTAGCAATATAACAAAATCTCATACAGGATCCACTTTATGACCAACGCGAGGGGTAGCCTCCATAGACGGTCATATACAAGCATACATCCTCGAGATCTATTGTTGACTGATCAAAATCATAAGGGTTCATTTTCAAAATACTCTTTCTTCTACAAAACTTTCAAATCACACTACATCACCAATTACATCACTCATACTTCACTTCACTATAATCATATCTTGATTAAGCATGATAGCAGAAATATTAGCAATCAAACATGACCATAAGCAAGATTATGTTAGATCATAAAAAACAAATCATATTTTGCATTACACATACACATAAAAATCAAAATACCAAAAAGAGAACAACAATAGTCATATATATATATATCTCATAAAAAATACATAGGATACAAAATAGTTGATTGATATACCACAATCAAAATTGGCATACTCAATCACTAGGGGGTACACCACAAAACCAAGCCTTGGTATATCATCCCCTAGAACCCCTAGAACTCTAGGTATCATCATTTGGAGGTAGTCTAGGCACCAAAACTAAGGAACCCCAAACACTAAACCTGATCTAGAGTGACTCAAAGCTACCAAATCTAGGGGTAATGAAGCCCTCTAACCCTCAAGCACCACCTAAAAATAAAGTATCTAATAAAAAGTCATCCATTACACCACTAAGGTAGCCTCTACCTGCACTACCATCAAGGCACCCTATAGCACACTACTCCCTAAGGACTAGCATGAAGCTCCACTCTAAAGTGATCGAGACTGAGTCTAGAATGATCATCCATGTCCCTAAGCCTAGGCTAGCTGAGCCTAAGCCTGACCTAGTAGTGTCTATGACTACATGAGTTGTACCTCCAATGACTAGCTCACCTGAATACTAATATGACTCCTAACAATGACATTCTACTCCTACCCACTCCCCCCTCAATCTAGAGAGCCCTCTCTCATCAAGAGGACCTCTGTGGCTATCTCCCTCCTCTCATCTAGGACCCTCTCTCCCGATCTCCTTATCTCTCTCCTAAGGCTATCTAGCAAGAGCTCATTGCTAGCCTTATAAGCTAGGTGTACCTACTCAACTACCTCTCTCCTATGTGATCCTCATAGGGAGGATGGTGGCATACCACTCATGGTACCCATCTACTCCTACATCATATCCCTCAACAAGTGCAACCACTAGGTCATCCTCATCTACCTCTACAAACCTATTGAGATCTGATACCCCACTAGTAGTCATTCAAATCTCAAACCACCCATAGAACATAAAATCTAAACCTTAGGATCACTTACTAACCCAAACTACATCAAACTCAATTCTCGTGTAACTCAATATCTCCCTCTCCATTCCAAAGCCATCCGTCACTCTCACATAAGATAATCTATCCTATCATCCTCCCAATCCTAGTGTCCATGCCATGGTCTCCAAAATGTGGTAATCAAATCATCGACCCACTGCCTCCTCTAGGCCACTCATCCTCCTCCCTCAATCTACTATAGGACCCAAAAAACATATTCGACCATCCATCCTCTATATCCTGATGAGGAAGCCCCATTGGTCTCCTCACTGTAATGTGCTCCCAACACCATACCTATAGAAATGTGGTAAGGACCAAGCCATGACCCTTTTTATAAATGACCTTAAACAAGGTCCTTTATAAGCGAAAAAGTATGTAGGGTCCCCATGCAAACCACTGGTTGGTATCTCTCATGTCCACCACTACCTCTACCAAACCCTAGGGAAGATGTCATCCACTCTGATGGCATGACAATAAACCTACAACTATCCCTACTAATACCTCTATCAAGTGGGACACTCCCTCTATGGTAATCAGTCCCTCAATACTGACCCCACTCTGCTCAATAGGAAATGATGGATCCCCTATCAATCATCGCATCACCTGAGCCTAGGATAGGGATTGATAGACAAATTGCCCCTAATCGGCACTCTAAGGATCCTCCATACATCCTCTAACATAGGGGCCATCTCCCCTATAGGTAACCAAAAAGTCGATGATCCTGGATACCACCTCTCTGCTAAAGTTGTTAGCAGACTATAGTCTACCTCTAAGTGTGGCATCTCAGCCACATGGTTCAAGCCCACCGCTATCAATATGTCCTTGTCATCTACACTTAGGGTTCTAACATGATCATCAAACCCCTTATATCACCACTCATGATTCTTAAGTACCCCTCACTACAAAACCAAAAATAATAAACAATTAGTTATATGTCATAAATCAAAAAAAAAACATCACAAAAACATAAAACAAGGAAGCATAAATTATAAACTTTTCTTCAACTAGAAAATTCAAACTCAATTGATAAAATCAGGCCTAATTTGCAAATTTGGACTCATACAAAATAGATTTGGGTGACCGAATCTGCCTTTCATACATCCAAATTTTGAATTCAAACTTTTCACATTCAAATTCAGACGTACAAATTCATTGGAAAGCGTCCGAATTTATGAATTCGGATGCCTTTCCAAAAAAATTTGGACGTCCAAATTTGTTGAAAAATTTCAAATTTGTTATTGCGGCCACATGATGGCAGGCCACATCTAAATTCCTAAAAATCTAAAAATTAAACTAAAAAATTCAAAGTTTGAAGTGATAAAATTACTTACCCACATCCTCGCACTAGTTCTGTTGCTTCCTGCTTGAACTGTGTCCACCCGATGCCTAGAAGTCACCATTTTTCTCCAGAGCTCAATTTCCAAGAATAGTGAGGGTAAAAATGAATTAGGGTTTTTACCCTAATTTCCCATTTTATACCCCTTTTTTACCCCTTTTTCTTCAAATTTTGAGTTTTGCAATAAATTTTAATTTTTTTTACAAAACTCGAAGGGGGTACCCTAGATAATAAAAATAAAAAAAAAATTGAATAAATTTTTGGTTTCTTCATAGCATAACTTTCATTCTCGCTACATATTTCTTTAATACATTTATTGTTCATAAATGCGCCAAAGAGGGGGTAAAATGTAGCCAGGGAATTTTGACACACTTCAAAATTCCCCCTCCTAGTAAACATGTTGTTACTCTCTAACAACGTGAAATTCACCCTCCAAACCCCTACCTCAATTTTTGTGCTAAGAAAAATTGAAATTTATCCATTTTCCCCTTTTTTTAGGAAATTTGGACAAGCTCAACAAATTCGAATGGTTTCGACAATTTTGGATGTCCAAATTTGTCCAAATCCCATGTGCACCTAATTTAGGTGCTTTGTTGGGATTTTGAAGCTAATCTAGGTAAACCCAGATTTTTGACAAATTTGAACGATCCAAATTTGTCTAGAATAGGGAAATTCCTAATTTATCCTAACTACTCAACCTATTTGCACCTCCCTCCCTAATTCCTCGACCTACCTCAGATTATAAATCCTCTAGACTCCCCCTAAATAAACCTAATGGTGATTTTGCAAGAAAAATTAAGTGGAGAGAAGGATTTCTTGTGTTTGTTGCAGGTTTTCTATGGAGACTTTGACATCAGATCACCATTCCAGGAGCAGGTAGACATGGAGATGACTACTGTGAACTTGGATCTATTTTATCTTTAGCAAAAATTTATTCTTTTGTAGTGTTTTTACAAATTTGGATCCATTCAAATTTATCATAAGTCTAAAATCATCCTAACCATTGTATTTTGTAGATCTAGCCATTGAACATTTTTGGACGTTCGAATTTGCAATAGACATTTGAAAACATACAGATCTAGGCTGGGGGTAAGATTTTTATTATAGGATTATCAGATCGATTTGTATTTTGCATTCCACCATTCATTTGCTTTGTTATTTCACTGCATGTTATTATTGTTATTGTGTTTCTTTCATTTCATTTATATGTTTTGCATTAGATTCAATAGATCCATTACCTTTTCTACAGTTTTCTAAAGGAACTAAGGGGATTTGACTATTGCAGATCATAATCGGTTGTGACCTAAGCAGATCCCCCACCCCTGATTATGAATTTTAGTATCTTGCTATGAAATTGTAGGTTTCAAATATATTCGGACATCCGAATTCATCAGATAGATTCAGACCGATCTAAAAACATACAGATAGATCCAAAAAGTGATAGAGAGCAAACATCCAGACCAGGTAAGGATCTAAATCTATTTCTTTCTCAATTTTTCACACTTTAAATTTATATTATTCTATTTTAAAAGCATTTATATAAAATAAAAAGAAATAAAAGATAAAATAACTTAGACTTAGTTATATTATATTTTGCATACTAGTTGAAAAACTTAAAATAAAAGATCAAAAATACAAACCTAGTTGCATGGTTTTTACATCAATTGCATTATTTGAAAAATTGAAAAAAAAAAATCAAAAACATAGTATTTTGCATTTAAGTGCATTAGTTGAAAGATTCAAAATAAAACACAAAATGAAACATAGGCTTAGTTACATTATTTTATACCAATTGCATTAGTTGAAAATTTAAAAGGAAAAAGATCAAAGCACAAACTTAGTTGCATTGTTTTATGCTAATTGCAATAGTTGAAAAACTCAAAATAAAAGGAACCAAACATAGACTTAATTGCATTCTTCTTTGCATCAATCATATTAGTTGAAAAACACAAAAGAAAAAAGATAAACTTAGCTATATCACTTTTACATCAATTGCATTTGTTAAAAGACTTCAAAGAACAAAAGACAAAACTAGGGATTCGTCACATCATTTTGCATCTAGTACATTAAGTTGAAAAACATAAAACACAAAATACAAAGTACAAAACACACCAAAAAATGGGAAAAAAACATGCTAGCATAAATATCATCTTTTGCTTTTCAATATCTACAAAATCATTGCATCATAGTTAGATTTACAAAGCTTTCTAGTTAGAATTTGTATACTTTGTTTTCATCAAAATTTGAAAAGCATATAGCTAGGCAATAGTTGCATTTTGGCCAAACCCTAGGTGTGTGCACATAAAAAGAATTCAACAAACATCCACCTTACCTAGGCGTGGAAACCACCATAGAAAGTGTTTCCTGGTGAACCCTCACCCAATTCATCGACAAACACCAAGGAGAGCACAACTCAAGTGCTTCTCATCCGAGGTGTAGATACATTATTTTCCCTCCCCTTTCAGGTGTGGATCCATTAGCCTGGAAGAAAGGGGTGTAAAAATTTTGGGTCTACACAAGTATAGTTGTGGACGATTTTGAAGAAGTTCTTGTAACATACAATAGATTTCATGTTGTTTTACACAAAACTAAAACAAATTTGCTAAAAATAGCAAAATCTTTGACAAGTGATATAAGAGAACACTTCTAGAGAGATGCGTTGCTTGAGGCCATAGGAGTGGTTAATCCAATGTTTTAGGGTCCTTGTACTGAATACAATTCTATAAATGAGTTGTTTATTAAATATATGGGCATCCTTGTTAAGCATTTCAGTAAAAGTGTGGAAATCAATGGTGTTGAAATAAAAGGTATACTCAACAAAGATGTTTTAAAAGAATATTCATCGTATTTTAGAATAACAATTATTGGGAAAACATCACTTTTGAGTAATATCCATGAGATTGGTTGCACTGTATATTTGTGGTAAAAATTATATCCAAGTAGTGTCTTATAAGATATGATGAGTGAATACTTTTGTTTATATGAATTATGTGAAACAAATATTTTGGGATCTATGGATGAGAGAGTTTTTAGTGCACTATATTTTGGTAAATCTAAGCTCCACAATAGGCTTGATAGAAATTTAAAAAAATATTTAAGAATTTATGTGTCATTTTATTAGTTGGACAAATTTTTATATGACAGAGCATTGACATACTATAATACCCTTGCATACCACGAATACAATCAATAAGGATGATAATGATGCTTTTAGTGATTAGATGGTGGAGACACAAATATCTGCTATGCTTAATAATGATTCTAGACAAGTTGATATGCATTTGTTTCAGCTACATGAATTGTAATTTTCCATGATTTCATGGGCATTTATAAACATGAATTCATTTGATAGATTTAGATTTATAATATTTCAAAAAAAAAAATTATTTATAAATTGCATGTTCTATCACACTATTATTTTATAAATTGTATGTTTTATATCACATTATTGTTTCAAAAATTGTATGTTTTATATCATAGTGTCTCAACTGCCTTCATTGATAAATTGTTATGTTTTATGTTTTAAATCATAGTATTGGTATTGTATTGTTAATGTATGAATATTAACCAACAATAATATTTCTTTTTTTGTTTGAGATGAACATAGTAAACAATATTGGCTAGAAATAAACTAAAAAAGTAACACAAAATTATAAATGTAAACAACCTTTGAATTATGGAATACACAAAATTAGTAAATGTTTTTTTTTATTAATTCGAATAGAAATATATTACATCGTAAAAAATTGTTGATTGTTGTCAACTTGAAAGCATTTTACACTATTAAATATCTGATTGGAGGTTTGCTGCCTCAATTTCGCTTGGAGTTGTCTTTTATTTTCCTTTATGTCCTTTCATGACATCCTCTTCTGGTAGTGCTCCAGTTTTGACTAGGTTTTCATGTACTTTCACAATACTCACCAATGTTACTTCTTCTTTATTTGGCTCTTTGAGTATTATTGGAAGTGTTTATTTTTCTTTCTACTGCTCTAGTACGAGTTCTAGATCTTCATTGAGCCTATCCCCAATATATTTTCTTAAAGAAATATTATTTGCTATTTTTTTTTGCATTTTATTTTTCATTTCCATTACATTTTGCATAAATGTCTTCGTCCTATTGATATTGATGTCCATGCTCTTAACATGTCTTTTTAAGTTATCAAAATTTGACTGCAAAAATAAATTGAAAACATAATTCAAAAGAGTTATATAAAAAATTATTATTACTTGTTTTAATGAAATATAAAAATTTAACTGCAAAAGAAATTTGAAACATAAAAAACATTTTCTTACCTCAAACACATCCCTTGTAGCCTCAACAATTGCAACATTTTCCCTATCAAAGTCTCATTGGTTATAAAAATCTTGGGCTTCAGCATTAATATTCTCTAATCTAATGACCATAATATTTAAAACATCATCATCATATACAATATCTAACTTCATTGATCATGATGTGACCTGATGTAGAAGGTCACCAATCTTTTCTAGTTCATATTGAACCAAAGAATAAATTGAATCTTGTTTTATAAAATTCTTATACTAGGAAATAATTTCCTTTATGAGGACCTTGGTCTGATATTCTCTATCCTTAATTAATTGCAAATCTCTAAGAACAACCTATTTTATGGTTGCTTCAGTATTTTCAATCATTAAAACATTTTCATAAAAATTTACAATGGCATCCTCAGTTTGAGGACCCTAAGGATGAGGGTTGTTTCCTTGAGCATATGGTAATGATTTTTGCTCACCTATAGGGGGATCTCTTTTTTTTGCTTCATCATATGGATCATGAAGCACATTGATTGCCTTGAAGCCTAAAATTTTCTCATGCAACAGAAAATTGTCATCGAGTTGAATATTATCCAATCCCACGGTTGAAACTTCTGATGCCTGTGAAGTTGTGTTAAATTTAAAAGATGATCGCCCATACCTAGAACTTGGTTTTGGACCCTATGGTCTCTGTGAGAACTCATGCCAAGAACTCATTGTTGTCCCCTGCAATCTCTATGAAAAATTTGTTTTCTAGCTCCAACATGTATATGACCTCTTATTTGCGTAGGATGTCTGTTGTTGATGTGGTGTAAGTGGTAGCTATGGTGGAAGTAATGGCTATGGTGGAGGTGGTGGTGGCATATGGTCTCTCATTTTCATAGGTTTTCATTGAGAGTTGGCTGAAATTAGTCAAAAAAAAATTGTTACAATTATTCAAAAATAAAATAGAAAATAAATATTAATTCAAAGTAAATACACATTGATTTACCTAAATACGATGAAATGTGTTGAATTTGGATGCCAATGGAAGAGGGACTGACTATACTAGATTAATCCTGTATATTTTGTGCAAACCTAGGTGTATGAAAACTCCTAGGAGAAGCATCTTGCCTCAAACATTTATGTGGCATTTGCAATGGTGTCACTTCTCATTCAATGTCTTCAAAATCACTAGTTTTTTATAGCCTATAACCCCTCATGGAATCATCCTATTTATTACTTATGGTGGCTGTCCTACCCTACATTTATATGAAAAGAAAAAATTAAAAAATAAAATTTGATAAAATATAAAATACTATTTCATGGTCAAATATGGACTTATTACCTTCAATTCCTCTAGTGTCATGGTAATGGCTTGTAGTGTTGCATGCACTACAATTGGTACAAGAGTATTTTGCAAATTATGAAAACTTTCATAATAGAGTGCTAAAATGTAATTAACACTGACCACAATGGGTTGTATCTTGTTTCTTTGCAATTGCATGCCATGTAACTCAGCCCTGATCTAATCCAAAATAGACGTGCACCAATCAAACCTCTGATGCTTCTCACAACAAAAAACATAGGCCATTACCCAAAATGGAATTTTTGATCTTCCAAGTAGAATTAGTCTTGCCTAGAAAAACTCAATAATGGTCTTCAGAGTTGTATGGTTAACTTTGGTGATTGTTAACCCTCTTTTTGACTTGGTAATGGAAGTTGCAAAAGAAATTAAATAACAATTTACAAATTTTAAATTTTAAACATTACTAGAATATAAGTAACAAGAATTATACCTAATAAAATTTCTTATTTGATATTGTACATTATATTAAGGTATCCTTTATCATCTGGAGATAACTGAAACTTCATTGACACTAGAGGACAATCATCAAAAGGAATATTTTTCAATCTCTTAATATTTGTAGGCATGATGGTGAACGATATATTTCTATTTTGTATTTTCATTTTTATTGTGGCATTATCATGGTTATAATTGACTATGATATGTTGTATGAGGACTTTGTTAGTTTTGAAATGTGGAATTGAAACCAAGTTTGTGAAACCTACATCATATAACCATAAAAATCCTAAACCTGTGGTTCTTAACAAATCTAAAATTAAAGTGTAAGAAAATTTATTGAACTTTGGAGTAGGGGTGGAAGCGATGGCCATTACAAAAATTTATAAGTGGGAGAAATTGGATTGGGAAGGTTACTAGTAACAGTTCACTCCAGTCGGGTGCAATCACAGAAATGAACTATAAAAATGATAGTTGATGCCCTTTTATAGAGATAATAGATGAGTTTGACACGTTGTAACATTGTATTGGACATGCAATATGGGTTACCAATCATGTGACACATATAAAACGATCAATGGGGGGAAAATTTTCAAATTCATACCTTTTTCTACATTCGAACCATATTCTACATCAGGTCCTATACTAGACCTTGTTCTGCATCAGGCCTGATATCTTACTATTTTTTGCATCGGGACCAATACCAGATGATATTCTACATCATGCCTGATACCAAACCCTATACTCCATCAAGCATGATACTAGATCATATTCTTCATCAGGCTCAATATCGAACCAAATTCTGCATCAAGCTCGATATCGAAACACATTCTACATCAGGCCCATATCAAACCATATTCTACATTAGACCTAATACTAGATCATATTTTGCATCAGGCTCAATACTATATCCTATACTACATTAGACCTAATATTAGACCATATTCTACATCAAGCCCGATACTAGACCAAATTCTACATCAAGCCTGATACTGGACCATATCTTGCATTAGGTCAAGCCATATTCTACATTTGATCTAATACTAGACCACATTTTGCATTAGGCTAGGTCATATTCTACATCTAGTGTGATATTGAACCACATTCTGAATTAGGTTGAACCATATTTTCCATCTAGTCCAAGATCAAACAACATTCTGCATTAGGTTGGACTATATTATTGATCCAGTCCAAGACTGGACTACATTCTACATTAGGTCAAATAATATTGTGGATCTGATCTGATATTGGATCATATTTTGGATTTGGTCCAAGATAGAATTATGATTTGTACCCTTTCCATTGTTGAAACTTTTTTTCCACCTGATCTAGCCAGAATTTTGAAATTTGCTAATATTTTATGAAAAAATAAGGTAATTCGCCATGTCCTCCTACATGAAGTTGACCATGATTTTCCAAGGTTTCACAACAGATTCACCATTTTTTACAAGTATATTTTGGGTCTGATCCCTTATGCATAACCCTGGTTTATTATATTTCCAATCAATTATTTTCTTATGGACTTCTGTTATTTCATTTTCATGGTCATTTAGTTTATAAGCATTTCCATTAATTCTTGCATTACTTGTGCAAATATATTTATTTTTATTTGAATGTTACTAAAAAGTGGTATCAAAGCTCCTTCCATGGTTGTGTTCCATAGTAACAACAACAATTCTTGTCCTTCCATCTATTTTCCTATTCTGTAATTTTTTTTGCTTATTGTCCATTAAAGTATCTTTCTTAAAAAGTGCAAAAAAAAATTCTATTGTATTAGGTTAGAAATATTCTATTATGGGTTTTAAAATATCATGAAGGATCTATTATTTTTTATTATGCTATATTACCCATAAAGCATATAGTAAAGTGAGGGATGTTCAAACTCCAATATTTAGGCCTTAAAAAATATTTGTATACAACTACAAGCTCTAATGTAGCCTTAGGTATACAAGGATACCCCCTAGGAATAGGAGAAGACTTCACCATAGGAAGATATAGGTCATTTAAATTTTATGGTGCATCTATAAGTAGTTAGCCTTAGCAAGTTACTCCCATAGTACCCTTGGAAATGGATATTTTGGCTTTAGGTATGGTATAACACTCCATAGTTAGAGCTCTAAAATATTGGGTTGACCAGTAATATTGAATAAGATTGTATATTAGAGAGCCTTTAAATTAGATACACCTTGACTTAAGTTATCCCTATTGAAACCTTGTTTTAAATCATACTATAGAATAATAGAAGATACTACCTTATTTGCAACCTTGAGCATACTATACAAGAGACTACCCCATTAATTGTCTAATAGTGTAGAGAATATCTAGTGTGGTAGTCAAAAGAATATATAGTCTAATAGTATAGAGAATACATATTTGATAGTCAAATAAATTAGTTGTTAGTCATCAAAGTAGTTAATTGTTAGTTATTAGTCTAGTAGTATAAATAATAACTAGTCTGATAATCAAAGTAGTCAGTTGTTAGTGTTTTTCTAGTAGAGTACTGAGTTGTTAGTAGTCTACTAGTGAAGAAGTTAGTTTTCAAAAGTCTTCTGCCAGAGTTATCAGTTGTCAGTAGTCATTTTGTGGTATAGTACATTATGATCCTCTCTTTGAATGGATCATTTTTATAACTTTGATAAATTTTTTTAAAGACCCTAAAGTGACTAAAACTAGCAGGTGATATTAGAGATGCCTAAGATCTAGAGCTATTAGGTACACCCATGATCATGCCATTAAGCTTATCTTGGGAAGCTTATCATCAAAATTTCATCCCTAATAGTAACCATATGTGCAAATGACTAAAATTGAAAATATGGTATAGGAGTTATTAGCTACAAGATCATATAACTGAGTGTCAGTCCATATTCTTCCTTGGTACTCTTGATTTGTAAGAAATATGGGTCTTGATAGTTATATAAATATTTCTAAGAATGTAGCAAAGTTACCATCAAGGAAAAATTTCTCATTATCATTATTTATGAGTTATCAGATGAACTCTATGGTTCTTGCTTCTTCCCAAAGTTGGATTTTCATTCAGGTTATCATTAAATCAAATTATGGGAAAAAGATATTCCAAAGATAGCATTCAACATTCATGAAGGTCATTATAGATTTCTCATCATACCAATTAGTCTTACCAATGCATCATTCACTTTTTAGAGTCTTATGAATGCAATCTTTCAAGCATTCTTATGTAGATCTATCTTGGTCATTTTTTATGATATTCTGATTTGTAGTTGTACATGGGTGGAATATTTGCAACTTTTAGACTAGAAACCATAACTCTTGGATGATAATAAATTGTGTTACAAATTATCCAAATGTTCTTTTGGGATGTAGGAAGCAGAATACCTAGACCATATAGTTTCATGGGAATGGGTCAAGGTGGATCCTAAAAATATTACTACCATACAATAATAGCCCAAACCATGCAGTTTCAAAATTCTTCAAGGTTTCCTATGCCCTGTCAACTATTATAAAAAATTATTTATAATTATGGAAATATTGTATGCCCTTTGATGGTATGTTGTATAAGAACTTGTTTCTATGGTCAAAACCCATTGAAAATTCCTTTCTATAACTCAAAAAAGTTATGCTCTCTACTCCTATGTTGGCTATAACTAATTTCTCTAAGACATTTATGGTTGAAAGTGATTTCTTTAAGAAGTAATTGGTGTAGTGCTTATACAAGAAGGATGGTCATTCACCTTCACCAATAGGGCATATCAGGAAAAAATCTTGGATAATTGATGTTGGAATATATTACATTATTTGGTACATGCTAATGTACCACCATGGGTACATGTTTATATTAGGAGTTTGTCTTAGATTAGGATTTGAGTATTTACTTTATGCAATGTAATAAATGCACAAGTATTATTAGAATGTGCAATGATGTAAATGTGCATGTTGTCCATGTGTACATGAGTCATAGAATAGGAATATGAAGAGTCATAGGTAGGTGAAAGGCCAAGAGACATATCTCATTATATATAGGCCTTTATAGAATGAGTGAAGAGAGGATTTTGGTGAGCACAAGGTAGAGTAGTAGTAGATACAATGTAGAGCATGTATGGAGTGTTTGAGACCTCCATTTTAGAGCAATGTACTATTTTCGTGAGCTTTCATTAATGGAATATTTTTGAGTAGTTGTAAAAGTTTCTCATGATATTTACATGCTTAGTATATTATCTTTTTCATATATTTAATATTGCATGCTCATTTTACACCTTGTGGTAGTTATTTCATTAAATATACAACTTCAAAAGCTAACAGTGGTATCAAAGCCACAAGGGAGATTGATAGGAGATAGGGAGAGCCACAAGAGATATTGAGAGGAGATAGGAGATTTCATTTTCAAAAATATTTGAAATTGCTTTTTGGCTAGAGTCTTTCCATAAAGTTGCAGAAAAAACTTGTGAAGACTAGGACTCAACATTGATTCCACTAGTTTGACAAATCAACTAGTGAAGTTCATTATTTTTAGATTTGAAGAATTTGCATTATCATATTCTAATATTTTTTTGTAGAGAAGAGTTGATTCAAATAAATTTGAGAAGCTTCCTACAATAGCTAGGAAGAATATCTTCTTTAGAATTGATCCAATACTTGAAGCAACAAGTCAAATATTGAAGAATTTGGAGGCCTAAGGAAAAAGATCCCATTGTAGAATTTACAGATTGAAGATAGAATATTGAGGAGAATCAAGAAAGAGATCTCCATAGAATATTGAAGATTGAAGAGAACCAAGAAGGAGATCCTCATAGAATAGAATATTGAAGACTCCATATTGAAAGAAAAAAGGCAATCTTTATGAAGAAGGAGAAGACCCAAGAAAGAGGTCCCATTGAAGAACTTCTAGATTTGGAAGATAGAAGATTGAAGATTGAATATAGTAGAGGACTAAGAAAAATCCTATTGAATATTTGAGAAGTTACAAAATTTGAAGACCCAAAAGAAGAGGTCTCAAGAAAATTTGGAAGGAGAAAGAAGAAGGCTAGAGAAACCCTATTGAAGAAATTGAAGAAGTGGCCATTGGAGAATATTTGAAGAAAATATCAAGGGAGAAGATTGCTAGAAGGATTATCTCTTAGAAATGAAGAATTTGGGACAATTATCACCATACGACAACAAGCCCAAAAGAAGAAGGATTTGGCAAGAACTTTGCCAAATTTTGGAAAGATTTTTGAAGACCTCAAGACATTCAGATTATTGAGGAGAAGGCCAAAAAATAGGACTGATTGAAGTCAAAATTCAACAAGGAATATTGAAGGAGAAAGAAGCTAGAAGAGGCCACTAGATTTGAGAGTTTTGAGGATAGCCACAAAGGATTTGAAGGCTGATTTATGAAGGAGAAGATTATTGTTTTTATAGTAAAAGTTGAAGAGTCACAGGATAGAAAAATCAAGGTGACTAAGAGCTACAAATTAGAGAAGATTTGGGTAGATTTTGAAGAGCCCTTGAACAACCAATTGAAGGAAGGCTTGACAACAAATAAGGCAACAATTTGAAGAAGATACAAGAGATTATTGGGAAGCATTAGAAGAGGAAGAGATAGCTGCAATTTGAAGAATTTCGAGATAAAATTTGAGAGATTTAAGGATAGCAAAATAAAGGAGGAATTGGCTACATTAGAAGCTAAAAAAGTACAGATTTTAGGACAACAAGAGGGCAGCATTTTGGGAAGCACTAATAGCTGCAAATTTCAGTCCAAGAGAACAAGTTTGGAGGAGAATTGAAGCCACAATAATCAGATTTTCAAGCAACAAATTAAAGGCTAAAAATCAGAAAATTTGGGCAGCAATTAGAGCTGCAAAATTGATAAATTTAAGGCAGCATTTGAGTAGAAAGGAGAGCTGCAAGATTGACAAGTTTAGGGCAGAAAAACAAAAGGAATTGAAGCTGAAAATTTCACAAAATTAGGGTAGCAAATAGGTGAACCAAATCACCAAAAAGACTAGCTACAAAAGGAGGCCAAAAGGTGTGTAAAAGTGGTGCTATGAAAGTTCATTTTTAAAGTATTAAAACTAGTTCATTTTAAGGTTTTTGAAAGCACCATATTAAGATTTATTTAAGGAGAAAAATATAGTTTTATTCAAGTATCTCCAAGCCAAGGAAGGAGACTTATTTATTATCTTAAAATCTACAAAACAAAATAACAAAGGTAGAAGTTAAAACTTGCTTAAAAAAAGGAGTGATAAGTAGGAGAAGCATATGTTGTGTTTATAATTTAAGTGCAGATTTTTCTAAGTCCTATTGAGAAAAATAAAGAGACTCAATAGTGAACAAAGGAAGGGCAGATTTCTAGTATCTAAAGACACCAAGAGGTGTGCTAAGTATTGAAAAGTTTTTGGTGAAGGTAAGTTATCAAAGGAGTAGAAGAACTACCATAAGCAACACCATCATATTGAAGGAGATAGCCATTTGCACCAAGGAAGGCAACATAGAGCATTGATAAATAGTCATTGTTTGACCAACATAGAACATTGGAAACCATCATCAGATTGCAAGGTTGAGCCACCAAGGTTGCACCACTAGCATGAGGAGAAGGAGCATAGTCTCACTACCACCAATAGCATCACAAATCATGATATACGAATAAACAACATCAAAGAGCAAGCATTGAAAAGATAAAATATCCAATAAGAAGAAAATTAGGGTAAGGTGAGTACCACCAAATCTGAAGCAAGCTCTATTACAAAGGAATCATTGAATGTTGAAACTACCATAGGAGGAGAGTATTGAAGAAGTGATAGCCAAAAGAATCTCAATGAATGTTGGTAAGTTAAATAGCACAAAGGAGTTTCAAGTGTTTGAAGGCTAAGAAACAAGAGAACCAAAATTAGGGTGAATAAGGTGCATGATAAGGAAGGTCAAGCATTATAGAAACCATCTACCATGTAGAGGACATTACATATTCCATTGGAGGAGAGAAACATTCCATTTGCAATATTCAAGGAGTCATAATACATTCATGCCCATGAAATATAATGCTCTTGCCAAGCGTTAAGCAAGATAAAGTTGGGTAGAGCACCATAGGAAATATTTCAAAGAAGTGCAAAGACTTTTGGTGCCACTTGGCACTTGATACTCAGAACACCAATCATGATTGAAGGAAGGTGCAATGTCTAAAGGGTGCCTATTAATGCATGGGCTAAAAATAGCTTGAGCACAATGAAGAGAGTGCATTGGAATCAGATTTGAGCACCTTGGAGAAGCATGAAAGAATGAAAAAGGATAGTCAAACCTCACAAAGACCAAATTTAGTGAGCATCAAGGAGCATTGAATGCAATCAAAGGAGAGCATAGATAAAGCACAAGTTGTAGAGTTACAAGAAGCAAGACAAATTTTGAAGTGCTATATTAAAGAAGGTATGGAATATTTGAATTAATTTATAACCTTTGCAAAAATCAAAGGAGGTATAAGGTATAGTATTGAGTTAAAGATTAATTATTCTTCTACACTTAAGGTTATTTGGATAAATGGAGCTATAAGGTAATGCATTACTGAATTTAAACCTTAGAAGATTTATTGAATGGTATAGAAGATTTTTGAAGCAAGTGGAATTTAATTGAAAGCATTTGAAATTACTTTATCTTATTTGAAATTCAAATTGCATAGAAATATTTGCAAATAGTTTAACTTGGAGAAATAAGGATTTCCACATTGAAATTGAAATATTGAATTTGCAAATACATTAGTTTTCTAAATTTCCAATTAGGGAGTTATAAGGAGTTCAACACCAATTTAAAAGCTTTGAAATTTAGAAACTATATTATTGAAAATTGAAAGGAGCACAAACATAGAGTTATTTGAAAAGTTGGAAATTACATTTGGTTTTAGTCTCTTGCTCAAATTAATGAGACATAAGGAATCCAACTTAAAGGTTTTGAAAATAGTGAACCTTATCAAACTTGAAATTGCATCAAAAATTATCTTTAGCTTTCTATTCATAGGGAGAAATAAGGTGAAGAATAGAAGTTGAACATTAGGGAGACAAAAGGGATTCAACTCAAAAGAAAACTAAGAAAGCTAAGTATCACATCAAAGCCATAGAGATACAAAATATTCTATAAAACTTGAGAATTGGAAATATCTTATCAAATTTGATCTCATACTCAAAACTAGGGAGATATAAGGTAGTCTACAAGTATCATCATGACAACAAATAAATTTATTCTTACAAAATCCCAACTTCTTAAAGGACCTAATTACTCTTCATGGAAAAACAAAGTGAGGTTAATATTGATAGTTGAAAATATTTGGGATATTGTTAAAGGAGCAAAAACTAAGCCTACTACAGATGCTAGAGAGATTCAAAAGTTTGAAGAATATGAAGCAAAAGCACTCATGATAATAACATTTGCAATTACAGATGAAATACAACCCTACATCAGTTCAGCAACAACTTCTATAGAAGCTTGGAAAACCTTAGCCAAGATATTTGAAGGAAATAATAAAGCCACTATCTTGAACCTTCAAACTCAATTGCATTCTCTAAAAGTTAATAGTGGTGAAAGTATAGAATTATTTCTAAGGAAAGTAGTAGATATAAAAGGAAAATTATTAACCTTAGGAGAAAAAGTTGAAGATAAGTTTCTTGTTCAAGTAATCCTAAGAGCACTTCCAGAAATCTACAAGCATCTAGTCACATATTTACAAATTCTAAGTAAAGATACATCATTTGATGAGTTAGTCAATATACTACAAGAATATGAGGTAGAAAATTCAATAAAAGATGAAATGACTAACAATGCCCTAGTCTCAAAAGATAATCCACAAGGAAATATTACTTCATTCTCAAAGGGTAGATCAAGATGGAATAATAGATATTGTCAAGTATGTAGAAAAAAAGTACATAGTACCAATTATTGTAGATTCAATCCAAGAAATCAGTATCAAGGGAATCAAACAAATTTTGGAAGCCAATCAAATAGGCCATTCCAACCAAGACAATATCAAAATCAATATAATTTACATCAACAATAATTTTAGCATCCATATACTTCTCAAAATCAATACAATCATCCTCAACTACAATATGGAGAAGGAAAACAAAAAGGACACTTAGTTCAAGAGATTCAAGAAATTCAAGAACTAGAAGAACCTACATATGAACATGAAGTTAAATCTCTCTCAGCAAAAATAGTATTTTATAAAGATACTAACTATTTACTTGATCAAGATACAGACAGGGAGAAAAATGAAGAATGCAAAAAAGAAGAGCTCAAGTTCCAAAACCAAGATGAAGATCCATATTGAAGACTAAAGTCTTCAATAACCAAATAATGTAATACAAGGGGGTGTTGGAATATATTACATTATTTGGTACATGTCAATGTACCACCATGGGTACATGTTTAGATTAGGAGTTTGTATTAGATTAGGATTTGAGTATTTACTTTATGCAATGTAATAAATGCACAAGTATTATTAGAATGTGCAATGATGTAAATGTGCATGTTGTCCATGTGTACATGAGTCATAGAATAGGAATATGAAGAGTCATAGGTAGGTGAAAGACCAAGAGACATATCTCATTATATATAGGCCTTTATAGAATGAGTGAAGAGAGGTTTTTGGTGAGCACAAGGTAGAGTAGTAGTAGATACAATGTAGAGCATGTATGGAGTGTTTGAGACCTCCATTTTAGAGAAATGTACTATTTTTGTGAGCTTTCATTAATGGCATATTTTTGAGTAGTTACAAAAGTTTCTCATGATATTTACATGCTTAGTATATTACCTTTTTCATATATTTAATATTGCATGCTCATTTTACACCTTGTGGTAGTTATTTCATTAAATATACAACTTCAAAAGCTAACAATTGACTTATGATAATGGGATAATGGTGACCTTACATGCCATCAACCAATGGACGCCTTATCTTATTGGGTGATATTTTTCCACCAAAACAGACCACCATAGCCTTAAGTACTTCCTTGAGTAGCATGCATCTACACCCTAACAATAGAAATAGGTTTTTAAATTATTGGGTTATGACTATGAATTCATTTATAATAAGATCAAGAAAAATATAGCTATCGATGCACTGTCTTGCCAATATGAAAATCAAGGTATGCTATGTGCCATCATTATTCTAATTTCTCAATGGACCCATTAGCTTCAAGAAGAAGTGACCCAAAATTCCACCTTGTAATCCTTAATTTAGCAACTTAAAACTAATCTTGACTCTTTCCCAATATATAAATGAGATGGACAATATCTATTATACTAAGGTCATCTTGTTATCCCTAAAAATTTACCACTCCATGAATCTATACTATAGGAAATGCATGCTTCTCTAACTATAGGACATTCAATTTTCCTTAAATATATATGAATGGAATAAATGTATACTTTTTGGGTAGGGATAAAAAATAATATCAAGACCTTTGTTGTAAAATGTGACACTTGTCAAAGTGTTAAGGGTGAAACTATTTGCACACCAAGTACACTTTAGCGTCTTCCTATTTTAAAGACCGTTCGGATGAATATTTCTATGAATTTTATTGAAGTACTACCAAAGTCTATAAATAAATAGAAATTCTCTTGGTAGTGCATTGTATCTCTAAGTATTCTTATTTTTGTCCTTTATCCAACCTTTACAAGATATAAATTATTTCTAAATATCCCTTGATTCCATTTTTTATCTTCAAGGCATACCCTAATTCGTTGTATTTGATTATGATCTCACATTCGCTAGTTATTTCAAGCAATAACTATTCAAGCTATGCAACATACAACTCAAGGTTATCTCAACATACCATCCCCATACCAATGGTCAAACTAAAACTACTAAAAAGTGCTTGGAAATGTATCTTAGTTGCTTTGCATCTAAGAAACCATCTCATTAGGTCAAATGGATTCCTTTGGATGAGCGATGGTATAATACTTCTTATCCCTTCTATTGGAGGCATTACAAAATTTTGTCCCATTGTAAATATTTAGATTAGGGTGTGAGTTTTATTTTATGTATAAATTATGTGTCAAGTTAGTAGGAGTGTGCATGTATCATGTATTTAAGTGTGTGAGGTGTCTAGTTAGGAAGTGAAGATTTATGAGTGTGATGTGTCTAGTTTAGAAGTAGGCTTTATATGCAATAATTAGATACTTTGTCTTTATGTAACATGTGGGACTTATTATCTAAGAAAATAATGTGAATAGTTAAGTTCTCCTATGAGTTTGAGGAGAGTAAAATCCAAGTATCACGTAATGTGAAAAGTCTCATGGATCTTTATATTGGAGATAAAAGTATGTAACTTGAATAAACTTTGCTTTATGCATTACTTGAGTTTTATAATCAGTAAATATTTCATTTTTATTTATATGAGAATCATATTTATTTAATATCTGATTGAATATTGATGATATTATTGTGAATGATTTATGATCATATGATTAAATCCTGTGAAATAATCTTCAATATTTACTAACAACTCCACCACGATGACACCATATGAAGCAATTTATGGAATTCTTCCACAATCACTTTTGTCATACATTCTAGCTAGCTCCAAGGTTGAAGCAATGGATTCCACTCTCATGGAGAATGCACAACTAATCCAACATCTCAAAGATAGTTTTGTCATTACCAACATTATTTTGAGCATAATTTTAACATCAGGGATATGGTTTCCCTATACTTGCATCTCTACAAGAAATCATCACTAAAAATCCATGGAAATCACAAGTTATATGGGCTATATAAGTGATCCAACAAATTGGCATTATCACCTACAAGCTAGATTTGTCATATTTTTCATGATACATCTAATTTTCCATATCTTGTCTTTAAATAAAGTCCTTGTAAACCTATATAGGTCTACTCCATTCTATCCTAATTGGATGATAAAGTCCCAAATATCTTAGAACCCATGATTATTCTATACTAATGTATATGCACACTTTACAATTGCACTCTCACTAATGTTCTAGTATAGTGGCATGGACTACAACCAAAAGATGCCACCTAGGAGACACTCCATCAACTACAATAGTAATTTCATCCCCTAAATATTTGAGGACAAACATTCTTGAAGGGAAAGGGTATGCTAGGACACTATCTTAACACAACCATTAGTATATATTTATCTAGTGTTGGTGTATGTTTACACCTTGGTCACCAAGTGCATATAGGCCCATTATGATGTAACCTTTAATTTTATTATAAGTAGGAATTAGTATCTCAAGTAAATACAAGCATGATGCTACACATAAAATTATTTTATATACATAGATTTTATATGTTCCTCCAACTCAACAACATCCATAGTTTGCAATTTCAGTATACACTACACCCATTGATTTTCTTTATGGTGTATGAGCTAAGCCACTCCTAAATAAACTTTCTCTTAAAATTTTCATATAATTTATAGAAATATAGAATAACATCCCAAAATTTAAAGTCATTATGATGGACTTTCATATTATACTATTTAGTAGCCTATTTTTTGTAAACACTCTTATGCTTAAGTGTGCAAATATAAATCTCATTAAGTGTAGTGAGTTCAACAAGGTGAGCCTCTTGATATTTCTTATAAGATTCATCATAACATAAAATATATCTCAAAGATACATATAAAGAAGGAAATTAAACTTCAAGAGGTATCACAAATTTAGCATCATATACCAAAGAATAAGGAGTATCCCTTGTGGATGTCCAAATACAGATATAGTGCACCCACAATGCAAGTTGCAACTTTAAGTTCCAATGTTGTTTGGATTATTTAATAGTTTTATTTAGGATATTTACCAAAATTTTATTAATTGCTTTTATTTCAACATTCTCTTATGGGTAATAGGTAATAGGTAATAGGTAATAGGTTGTAGAAAAGTAGTGTTAAATTTTAATCTGGTTATTTAATTATCTCATTTTCTTTTTTTTATATGGTCTTCCATTATATAAGACCATTCTTCACGGGATACAAAATTGACACGTAATCTAATTCAAAATAATTTTAGAGTTAGTTTTGACTTTTTTTATTAGTCATGGCCTCCATCCACTTGGTGAAGTATTTTATTATAGAAGTGATATTTTTGTGACTTTTAGTGTTGACAGGAGAGATGGGGCCAATAAGATCAATATGCCAAGTGGAAAAAGGTAAAGGAAACTTCATGGGATTATTAATTTAAGTAGGTGCATGATTTTCATCTTTGTGAAACTAACATTTACCGTATTCCTTGACATACTTATTTACATTATTTTCTATTATGAGACAAAAGCATCTCATTCATAAGAATTTATGGGCTATACAATGATGGCTAAAATTCCCCTTATAGTACCATTTATGCACTTTAAACAAGTTTTTTGGAACTTTTCACTCTATAATGAATCATAAAAGAATATCATCAGGATTCCTAAAGTATAACATATCTCCTACTAGTATATATCTAACTACTCTCCTACATATTTTGGCCCTATGTTTAGCATTTCCATTCAATGGGTAGGTTTGATTGTCTTTAAAATGGAGATTGTCTCCATACCAAGGATCATCAATGGGGATCTAAAAATATACTATTATAACATCAAGGGTGTTTATACCCACCAAACCTTAAGTAATATTATGCCTTAGAGGATCTATTTCAATAACTATGTAAGTGGTTTGATATAATGCCTTAACATTTTACATGTAAAGTAAATGGCCAAACAATATTTCTCCTTGGTAGTGTATATATTTTTGTTCAAAGAATTGTTTAACCTATGCATAGATGGCATACTCTCTATTATTATCACTTTTAATACAAGTATGACTTCTAGGATACATAAATAGTTGAAGTGTATAATATAAGTGAATTATAAGAATTATATTTACAAAGAGTTAGGGACTTTAGGAGAAACCCTTTGATATCATAAAAATCCTTATCACAACCCTAATCCCACTTGAATTCCATATCTTTCTTAAGAAGTTGATTTAGAGGGTAAGCCTTGAAGTGGAAGTTTGAGTTGTAGACAAGAACATGAAGAAAGGCCCAATCAGAAATTCCTGATCAATTGGAGGCTAGTTCTCATGAGCAAAAAAGGTCCAAAGGCTGAAAATTCTTTTAGAGTAGGTGTTTAGACTCTAGCTCATGCTCACCTAGGTACTTTGTTTTTATATTAGTTTAGTTTATTTTTTCCCACCCAATTTATGTGTGGATATTTATTTTTATCTTATTTATATATTATGGGGATATTTGGCATTCCTAAGGAGTTACACTTATTGATTACATTTGGAGGATTGAGATATTTTCTCCACTAATCATATCACTCATTCTTGTTTGTACGATGGATATTGATCCTTATATATTTGTTGATCATATGACTATTGTGGATCTTCCTTGCCTATTCAAGCAAGGCATATCCATTGTATTCACAATCAATTCTGACATATGATATGATATTGTAGTTTTTGTGTTAGATTCCCTTATCTTTTTTCTATTTTTTAGTCTCTTTTTTTTGGTAAATGTGGTGTTGCTTAAATACCTTGATCTGTGTGGCTTGGTTCGATGTTTTAAATTTTTTCATAATTCCTTTCATTGTATCGGAGCTTTGAGAATTGTTGGAAACATCCATTGTTGAGGTTCGTGTAACTAGATCATGTTCAAGGTTTTATAGTTGGATATTGAAGGTCTTTAAGCCCTAGAAGGTGAAAATTGAATTTATTTTCTCTTCTATTGTTTTGTGAAGTGCTTCTATATCTTTTTTAGCCCTTCATTGCATCTTGGTTGACTCCTCTAACCATGGGGATTGATCAGAAAGGTTATATTTTTTGGAATTTTTCTTTGGATTTTTTCTATGGGTTGTTTTAATAGATACAAAACCACCATAAAATTTTCTCATCTGACTATCATTGATTCAGAACTGTCATTGATCACTTTTGACCACCAATGGTCACTATTGTATACAAATTATTTTTCATGTGGATTTTTTCTTGCACACAATCCATGAAATATCTGGTTTTCTACAATATTTGAAGTTGCTTGTTGCAGATCTGGATTTCTAAGATCTACAACATATCTTCTTCACTCTTGAGTTATTTCCAAATTTTAAACTCAGAAATGCATTTTAGTTACTAACAAGGTTTGCTAAAAATATATTTTTATAACGTATTTTTCTAGCAGTTCTATGTATTTGAAAACAACTTTCTAAAATATTTATTTTATGAAGTTGTTACTCAATTATTTTTCTCTTCAGATCTACAATTTTTTAGTGATTGTAAAAATCAGATTTGCTCATATACTCTTTGTAATGCCTAAAATATAAAGGCATTTGATTTTGGGGTGGGCTTTATTTTCTAGAAGCATTTAATACATTTTTTTTGGATGAGGTGTCTTAGTGTCAAATTGAACACCATATTTTTAGATATTGAATTTTATTTCTTGTGATTGAAAAATACGTTTAAAGAATTTTGACCCACTTAACTCACATAATTATCACATATGGAATCCATGCATGATGACACTTATTTTTTAGCTTTTGAAGCTTTAAACTTAAAGGAAATGCAACCACAAGTATGGAAATAACTATTCAAATGTTATAACTATGATAATGGCTAACTAATATGCATGAAAATATGATAGAAAACTTGATACAATGCTCAATAAATGCTCATAAATGAAATATCATGAAAATATACAATGTTATTCAATGGAGGTCACAACATTTCCATTTCACAAAATAAATCTACATTGTAACTACTACTACTCTACCTGTGCACTCCACAAGTCTCTCACTTCTACTCTATGAAGGCCTATTTATAATAAGATTCAACTCTTTGCCTTAAATATTCCTATTAAACCTCACTATTACATTCTAAGGACTCATGTACATGTGGACTACATGCACCTTTACATCATTGCACATTCTAACACTTGTGAATTTATTACATTGCTTTAATAAAGTACTTAAATCCTAATATACTCCTAATCTAAATATGTACCCATGATGATAAATTAGTAATAAACCAAATAATATAATATATTCCAAGAACCCTCATATTACATTATTTGGGTATTGAATAATTTATTCTTTAAATAGGTCTTCATCCTTTGAGTGTTATTTAGTTAGATAAGATTCTTCTTCTTCTGCTTCTTCTATATTCTTGTTGTCTCTTCTTGTCTTTTCCATTCCACTGCTTCTTGTTGTTTCAAGTTATTTGGAAGAGTCTTTGACCTTGTAGTCTTTTAGGTGTCTTTGATGAACTATTGATCTCATAATATGGCAAGTCATAAGTGGATCAACACTACTTCCTTTTTTGTTCCTTGGTTTTCTATATGGTTTATTTCCTTGATATTCAAAAATTTTGAGCTTGAACTCATTGTTAGTGAATGCTTTTGAAACAATAATTTGGAAGAAACAATCTAAATTTGAATATTAGTCTTTCCTCAAATATTTTATAGTACTTGTCTTTGTAGTAACAGGAGTAATATGAATGAGATTTCTCTCCACAATATTTACATGGGTGGAAACTCTAGCAGTTTACCTTCTCATGCCCAAATTTATTGCAATAGGTACATAGCAAAAGTATCCTAGATTCTATGTTATCTCTTTTAGGAACATCATGTTTGCCTATTTCCTTGATGAAAAATTTAAACCATGTGTGTATAATTGAAGCTATGCCATATTTATTTCCTTCATAAAAATGTATGAGATCTTTTTTATCAATATTCTTTTCTACCTTTTCAATATCTTCATTAGTGTAGTTATCATCAACTCCCTTTATTATTTCACCAAAAAATATGCTCTTGAAGAATCTACTTTCACCAAACTATTAGTTTATGAGTTTTTAGAAATCCTTTTAAATTCCATTGATTCTTCTCTTCCATTTTCATCTTCCTTATTATCCAATGAATTATCTGAATTATCAATCATTGAATCAAGTGTATTTCTAAGCCATATTGGTATTTTTCTTTCTCCTTTTCTAATTGTATTATCTAGTGAGTTCTTTGGAGTAGACATTCTTATAGCTCCCTAGTTTATATATTGAGAATATTTTATTTTAATAGAATCTTTGAGGTAGTCTACCTTATGATTCCCTAGTAAGATAATTAGTACTCTTCTTCAATTTGTAGAATCAATCTTGAAAATACTTTTCCAATTCTTGTAAAAGTATCCTTTTGAGTTACAAGTATTTGAGTAAATAATGAATTTGATAGAATGCTTGGTTTTCAATATTTGAGTTGAATTCCTTTTGTCTCCCTAGTAATGTGATGACAAGTTTAATATAATTTTCAACTCTTATCACTACAATCAACTATTTTATCTCTTCTTGTAGAAAGCTTATAAATGATACACATTTCAATAAAACTCTCAATATCTTTAAGATATTCAAGTTGGATTTTTTCATGTCTCTTCAATTCAATTATGAGAATAATAAATTAAATATTCCAACTTTAAATTGAATAACACAAGCTTATACTGAAAGGGGGGATGAACAATATAAGATAAAACTTTTTACTTTTAATTCCAAAGTAATATCATCCAATATTATCAATTGCAATAATGAAACAATGCACAGATCATCACACACATAAGATATACAAATTTAATGTGGTTCACCCAATGTGAGCTACATCCACAAAGAAAATATTTCTTATAAATTTTCTCAACAAATTCTTTGGGAACCAATTCCCTATTACAATTTTTGTGGACCTCTATCTATAGGATACACCAATCCCCTTTGCTCTAGTTCATGGACCTATATCCACAAGAGACATTAATCCCATCTACTCTAATTCATGGACCTATATCTATAGTAGACACCAATCCTTTATGCTCTAGTTTGTGGACCTATATCCACAGGAGACACCTATCCCCTCTACTTTGGTTTGTGGATCTCTATCCACTAGAGACACCAATCCCTTCTTCTATGGTTTGTGTACCTCTATCCATAGGAGACACCAATCCCATTTGATCTGGTTCATGGACCTCTATCCATAGGAGATACCAAACCTCTTTGCTCTGGTTCGTGGACCTCTATCCATAGGAATCACCAATCCCTTTTTTTTTGGTTCATGGACCTCTATCCACATGAGACACCAATCCCATTTTTGTTGAGCAAGGTGCAGCAAAAGAATTGCAAAAGTATTGTCATTGTTGTCAACACAGACAGATTGATGCAGTTGATGCAGGTCAGAGGTCAGTCAGATCAAGTGCAGAAAGTTTCAAGGAAAATAGAAGTGACCCAGATTCGTAAACTGGCAAAAAGAGACAAGGAAGAAAACTGTCGCGATATCGCGACATGTTTTCTGTCGCGATTTCGCGACATGGTCGAGGAGAGAGAAGGCACAGCCGAAAATGTCGCGATTTCGCGACATGTCAAGTTTTCGCTGAGGAGAGAGAAAATGTGTCGCGATATCGCGACAAAAAGTAGGAGAGAGAAAATGCACGCCAAATTGTCGCGATTTCGCGACATGATCGAGGAGAGAGAAGATGCGAGCAAAACTGTCACGATTTCGCGACATGCTGGCAGAGAAGGAAACAAAGGTGTAGCGATATCGCTACATGTTGAAATGAAAGGAAACAAAGGTGTAGCGATATCGCTGCATGATGAAAATACATGGAACTAAGGTGTAGCGATTTCGCTACATGTTGAAACAAGAAGAAACTAAGGTGTAGCGATTTCGCTACATGTTGAAACAAGAAGAAACTAAGGTGTAGCGATTTCGCTACAGGTTGAAACAAAGAGAAAATAAGGTGTAGCGATGGCGCTACATGTTGGAACAAGGGGAAACTAAGGTGTAGCGATTTCGCTACTAGTCAAAAGTGTAGATCTGAAAGATGCAGCAATGATATTACAAGTCAAAATTTCATGAAAAAAGACAAGGTAAAAGCACAAGGCAAAAAGTTGTAGCGATTTCGCTACTGCATGGAGCAAAGAGCGTACGAAAGCAAAAGCGTCACGATTTCATGACAAGAAGATTGATGACGTCAGCAAGAGCCGAAAGCGTCACGATTTCGCGACAAGGAGGATGATGACGTCAGCAAGAGCCGAAGCGTCGTGATTTGTGTTCATTTTGTTGGAAGTAAGAGCAAAGCGTCACGATTTCGTGACATGTTCCATTTTCGCTGGAGTTGGCAAGGAGAGTTGTACGGAAGAACAAAGTGTCGCGATTTCGCGACATGTTCCTTTTTCACTGCTACTGGCAAAGAAGAGTGTACGGAATCCGAAAGTGTCACGATTTCGCGACAAGCAGGATGATGACGTCAGCAAAGTTGAAAAGTGTCACGATTTCATGACAGGATGAAAGGAAAGCTGCTGGAAGCCGAAAGCGTCACGATTTCACGACAGCATTGATGATGACGTCAGCAAAGTTGAAAAGTGTCACGATTTCACGACAGGATGAAAGGAAAGCTGCTGGAAGCCGAAAGCGTCGCGATTTCATGACAGCATTGAGGATGACGTCAACAAAAGCTCAAAGTGTCGCGATATCGCGACAAGATGCAGGGAAAGCTTCCGAGGGCCAAAACGGTCACGATTTCATGACAACCTTCAGGGTGACGTCAGCATAAGTCAAAAGTGTCGCGATATCGCGACAGGTAACAGTCTGGCAGGTAAAACCCGTAGGAACATGCAAGGTGACACGTGTCGAAAAGCAGACAGGAAAATCATGCAGCCAGTTACGTAAAAAGTAACTGAAGTCAGACAGATAGTTAATTGTTGACAGGTGTTGGACATGCATTGCAACAGACAAACATGCATAATTTAAACGCATTCGAAAAGCCGAATTTGAAGGATAATAAAAGCATTCGAAAGGTCGAATTTGTAGGCATTCTAACAGACGTATTTGAAGCATACAGAAAAGCCGAACATGAAGAATCGAAAAGCTTTCGAAGAATCATACATGGAGTTTCAAAAAAGAATTCGAAAAGCCGTATTCGAAGAAATCGAACAATCAAAGTACATGAAACAAAATTGCCGTATTGCATGGTTTCCAAAAGACGTATTGCAGGGTTTCCAGAAGTGCATGGAACCGAACAACCGTATTGCATGGATTCGAACAAGTGAGTATGTGATTCGATTGCATGCAGATTGAAAGGTTATAAAAGAATAATCGTACAGAGAAGATAGTTGTCACTGTTAGAGAGAAATTGCCGTAAAAGGAGAGTTAGAAAAGAATCAAGAGAAAAATAAGCAGAGCCGTGAGAGTGTGCAGAGTTGAGTTAATTGCAGACCGACCAGTCAGGGTCGTGCATAAAGTGAAGACATTTTTATGTCATTCAAAATTTATCGTAATTGCAGTCCAAGTTGGTGCTTGGTACTAGGAGTTGGTGCTCCATCTGTTGCAGCAGAAAATTACAGGGGTTGGTGCTCCTTCCAGTTGGTGCTGGTAAAGTGTTTGTAAAATTGATTTTGCAAAGACTGGATTTGGATTGGAGTCCAAGCAGTCATTTTTGAGGAGTAGCCAAATTGGTGAACCTCGTTATATTGAGTGTTGTGGTTTGCTCTCTTGTTCAAGTTTTTTTTTATTCTCTTTATTTCATATTAAATGCTGTAGATATAAAAATTTAATAGCTACACTGATTCACCCCCCCCTCTCAGATGTCATTGTGTAAACATCAATTGGTATCATAGCACAGGTTCCTTGTACAAGCTTAATCAGCCTAAGGAGATCTTGGAAGAAACAATGGCAGGTGGTGAAGGATTTTCATCCAACAAAGCTCCCTTATTTGATGGAACAAATTACACCTTCTGGAAACTCAGAATGCAAACATATCTGAGTGCATTGGGATACGATATTTGGGATTCTGTAGATAGTGGATACACAAGCACCCACTACCCCTCCAACAGATACTGCTGAGAAAAAGAAATTTGAAAACAACTCCAAAGCCAAGAATGCCATAATGTGTGGGCTTGTTGACAAGTGAACTGATAAGAGTCATGAGTTGTAAATCAGCAAAGGACATGTGGGATAAACTGAAGAGCATCCATGAAGGAGACAATAAGATTAAGGAAGCAAAACCGCAAACTCATCGAGCACAGCTCAAGCACCGCAAATGAAGGAAGATGAAAACATAGAAATTTATATGCCGAGAGTCAACGGAATTATTAATGCAATCGGAGGACTTGGTGAAGAAATTGATGATGCAGCTTGTGGTGAAAAAGGTTCTCGTAACACTTCACAAAAGATTTAACTCCAAAGTCTCTCGCAATAGAAGAGGCAAAAGATCTAAACAACTTCAAAGATGGATGAGTTGCATGGTTCCCCGACAAGGATATGAAATGAGAATAGGACAAACCAAGTCTACAGATAGAGAAGCATCTTTTAAAGCACACAAGAATGTAAAAGCCGAACATGAATCCGAGGATGAAGGAACACCTGGATGAAACAGAAGCCAATTTTGTTCGAAAACTCACAAAAGGAAAAGGAAAATATAGAGGGAAGCTACCTTTTAAATGCTTCAATTGTGGAGGAGTCGGTCATTTTGGCAGCCAAATGTCCAATGCAGGAGAGAACCAAAAATGGTGAAGGGTCACACCAAGAAAAAGGTGACTGGAAGAAGAAACAAAATTTTAGAAAGAATAACTTCAAGAAGAAAAGCTTCATAACCAAGAATGTCGGCAGTTCTGAAGAAAGCACAGATGAGGAGTCCGAAGAAGAAGGAGGTGAAGCTCTGCTCATGGCACTTGAAGAAGAAAGAACAGAGGAAAATCAGGAAGGTGATGAAAATTCCAAGGATGAAGTTGAAGTGTATTTGGAAGGAGAATTGGTTGCCGCACTTGAAGAGTTGAGTGCAAAAGGAAGAAGAATAAAAATTTTTCAAAGAAATTAGAGAATGCCACAGACATAATAAACAATCTGAAAATACAGACAGAGGAATTCAAGAAAATGTCTGAAGTTCTTGATGAACAATTAACTGTAAAGACAGTTGAATGCAGCAAGTTAGAGGAAGACATCCTTAAGTTAAGGATGCAGCTAGAGGAAATGAATAGAAAATTGAACTGCTTTCATAAGTTTTAAGAAAGCACTGTAAAGCTGGATAAAATGTTAAATAACCAAAGGCCTTTCGGCATCAAATTTGGTTTAGGCTTTGATGAAGGAGAATCATCAAAGGATCCAAAGAACTTGAATTTAGAACCCACAAAGAAAGAAGAAAAGATCGTGGTTGAACCGTAAAAACAAAATAATGCAAAAGAAAACAATAATGCCGTATTCAAGAAGAATACTGATAAAGATGGATTCACAAAAGTCACACATCCGAGGAGGAGAAGAGTCATGGCTCCTACTTCAAACTGGCAAAGACCCGCACCCAGGTTTAATCATGCATTTTCTCGGTTATTGTTTTAAATGCAATGCTTATGGCCATAAAATTTCAGATTGCAGGCATAATGTATCTCAAAGGAATTTTACCAAAGATAAATGTTTTTTCTCCTTTAATGAATTATGCAGCTTGAATGTTATAATTGTCATAATTTTGGACATATTGCTAGAAACTGTAGAAGCACTTTTTCATCAAATAATTATCAGTAGCGTAAAATCTCAGCTAAGTGGGTTGAAACAAAACCAGAAATTTCCTGTAAAACAGGCACATGCTAATGAAAGGACAAAGGCAAAACAAATAGCAAAATCTGCTATCAAACCGTAATGGAAAGAAAAGGAATCTTTGATTGTCCAAGATCGCTTTTAAAGCTCGTAACAAATCAGCACCTTGGATACTTGGACAGTGGTTGTTCCAATCACATGACAGTGACAAGCAAAAGTTTGAGAATTTACAGAACTATGAAGGTGGTTCTGTGAAATTTGGAAATAATGATGGAGCAAAGATTGTTGGAAAGGGATCACTCAAGATCAGTGATGGCAATATAAAATCAAAAGAAGTCTTGTTTGTAATTGGCCCGAAGCATAACTTGCTAAGTGTAAGTCAAATATGTGACAGAGGTCATGATGTAATCTTCAAGAAGGAGGGTCGTGAAGTAAGAAAGACAAAAAATGGAAAGTTAATAGCCACTCGGACCGAGAACTTCAGGAAATCAGTATACACTTTCGTGAAACCGCAGAAGGAACATGCTTGATGGGACAGGAAGATGAAAACCGGCTATGGCACAAGAGGCTTGGGCATATTAGTTTTGACAATCCTGGCAAAAATCAGCTCAAAAAGAGCAGCTAGAGACATACCAAACATTGGCAAACCCCGTAAATAGCATCCGTGAGTCATGCCAAAAGGGAAAACAAACCAGAGCCACTTTCAAAGCAAAAGAATACTTCACTAGCAAGCCATTAGAACTAATTCACACCGATCTATGTGGACCCATGAGAACCGAAAGCATAAATGGACACAAATATTTTATGCGGTGTATAGATGACTACTCAAGAATGACATGGGTACTATTTCTGAAACTCAAGTCAGAAGCCTTTGAAATGTTTAAAACCTTCAAAAATCTTGTTGAAAATCAATCAGGAAAAAGAATTAAATGCCTAAGATCAGACAGGGGAGGAGAGTTTATCTCTCGAAGAATTTGCAGAATACCGTCAAAAACATGGGATAAGAAGACAGCTCAGCAGACTAGGACACCTCAAGTAGAATGGTGTTGTAGAAAGGAAGAATAGAACAAAGGCAGGAAATGGCAAGGACAATGTCGCGTAGAAAACAAAATAGCCGACATATTTTGGAAAGAGGCAGTTCATACCGTAGTTTACATTCAAAACAGGTGCATGCTGAGACCACATGAAAGCAAAACAGCTTATGAGTTGTGGTTTGGCAGTAAAGGCAACAACAAGACATTTCAAAGTATTTGGCAAGCAAGTGCTACATAAAACGGACTGAAGATAACCTTGGTAAATTTGAAGATAGAGCTGATGAAGGTATCTTTCTCTGTTACTCAACAAAAAGCAAGGCATACACATGTTACAACAAGAAGTTGAAGAAAATTGTTGAAAGTGCTGATGTAAAAGTTGATGAAGGTAGAGAACAAGAAACTACTTATCAAGAAAACTACCCTATGTATGAAGAAGTCATTGAAGGTGATGATGAAAAAGAAACAGAGAAGAATCAGAAAATTGATCCAGATAGTGTAAAAACTGAATCTGAAGAAGAAGAAAACAGAAAATTTAAAACAGGCAACTGGCAGAAAAATCATCCAAGTGAACAGATTATTGGGGATCCCACAGATGGTATTCAAACAAGAAGAACAACAGTGAGGAACTATTCTCTGTTATCTAGTATTGAACCTAAAAATGTTGCTGAAGCAAGCACTGATGAAAGTTGGATGAAGGCAATCAATGAAGAACTAGATCAGATAGAGAAAAACAATACCTGGGAATTAGTACCTAGACCAACAAATAAAAACATAATTGGTACTAAATGGGTTTTTAGAAATAAATTGAATGAAGATGGGCAAGTTGTCGTAAATAAGGCAAGATTAGTATGTAAAGGCTATGCTCAAAGTTGAAGGCATTGATTTTGAAGAAACTTTTGCACCGGTAGCCGGACTAGAGGCAATCAGATGTTTCGGCATTAGCAGCTCATAAAAACTTCAAAGTATATCAAATGGATGTAAAATCAGCATTTTTGAATGGAAAACTCGGAAGAAGAGGTTTACATTGAACAACCCGATGGCTTCCAACTTGGTGAAAATCCAGATTTTGTTTGGCAGGTTAAAGAAAGCTTTATATGGATTAAAACAGGCACCCGGAGCATGGTATGCAAGGTCGGATAATTATCTAATTAAACAAGGGTTTAAGAAAGGTTTGGTGGATAGCAACTTATATGTCAAAACAGAGAAGGGTCATCTTATTGTTCTTGTTGTTTATGTAGATGACATAATATTTGGCAAGCAAAGATGGATGAATACCGCAAAGACATATCAATTAAAATGAAAAAAGAATTTGAGATGTCAATGATTGGTGAACTTTCTTATTTCTTAGGATCTGCAGGTCAATCAAAATGAAAAAGGCATTTTTATTTCTCAAGTTAAATATGTAAAAGAAATGCTGAAAAAGTTCACAATGGAAGACAAGAAACCGGTCAAGACTCCCATGACAACAAGTCGCAAGTTGAGCAAGGATGATAAATCCCCGGATGTAGATCAAACAATGTACTGTGTCTATGATTGGAAGCCTCGTCGTATTTAATGACCACTAGACCGGATATATTACAAGCAAGTATGTATGGTTGCAAGATTTCAGTGCCAGCCCCAAAGAAACTCATGTAACATCGTAAAGAGGATCTTCAGATATCTCAAGGGCACTATGGATTATGGGTTGTGGTACCCAAAAGGTAAATATTTCACTTTGATTGCATATTCCGATGCAGATTGGGCAGGATGTATTG
The DNA here is from genome assembly GCA_028583015.1 of Wollemia nobilis. Classification (NCBI taxonomy): domain Eukaryota; kingdom Viridiplantae; phylum Streptophyta; class Pinopsida; order Araucariales; family Araucariaceae; genus Wollemia; species Wollemia nobilis. The sequence goes on from JAQPPZ010005339.1 coordinate 453,741, forward strand.
ATGATAGAAAGAGCACAAGTGGAGGAGCATTTTATCTTGGTGACAGTCTGGTAGCATGGCACAACAAGAAACAAGAATCAAGTATCTCTATCCACCTGCAGAGGCAGTAATACATTGCAAGCAACAACATGTCGTACTCAGATATTATGGATGAGACAAACGTTGAAAGATCTTGGTATTCATTTCAATGAACCAATTTCAATTAAATGTGATAACACTAGTGCTATCAACATATCCAAGAATCCAAAGAATGCATTCAAGAACCAAACATATTGCAATCCGATATCATTTCTTGAAGGATAAAGTTGCGTAAGGAGAGGTTAAATTGGATTTTGTTCCAACTACAGAGCAAGTAGCCGATATATTCACAAAACCTTTGCCTAAGGAAGTGTTTGAATACCTTCGGAAGAAGTTGGGAGTAGTCACACCACCCAAGCACTGACTAGCTATGGGAAACACATTCTCAGGGGGAGCATTCAAACTTTTTAAGTCTGAGAATGTTGTGCATAGACTCGGGGGAGTCCAAAGCAGCCCTTTGGTATTATTGGCAAAGGGGGAGAAGAAATTAAGCAAGGTTGTAGTGTGTTGCCAACAATTCCAAAGGGGGAGATTGTTGAGCAAGGTGCAGCAAAAGAATTGCAAAAGTATTGTCATTGTTGTCAACACAGTCAGATTGATGCAGTTGATGCAGTTCAGAGGTCAGTCAGATCAAGTGCAAAAAGTTTCAAGGAAAATAGAAGTGACCCAGATTCATAAAATGGCAAAAAGAGACAAGGAAGAAAACTGTCGCGATATCGCGACATGTTTTCTGTCACGATTTCGCGACATGGTCGAGGAGAGAGAAGGCACAGCCAAAAATGTCACGATTTCGTGACATGTCAAGTTTTCACTGAGGAGAGAGAAAATGTGTCGCGATATCGCGACAAAAAGTAGGAGAGAGAAAATGCACGCCAAATTGTCACGATTTCGCGACATGATCGAGGAGAGAGAAGATGCGAGCAAAACTGTCGCGATTTCGCGACATGCTGGCAGAGAAGGAAACAAAGGTGTAGCGATATCGCTACATGTTGAAATGAAAGGAAACAAAGGTGTAGCGATATCGCTGCATGATGAAAATACATGGAACTAAGGTGTAGCGATTTCGCTACATGTTGAAACAAGGAGAAACTAAGGTGTAGCGATTTCGCTACATGTTGAAAAAAAAAGCATTTTACAAGTTGAAACAAAGAGAAAATAAGGTGTAGCGATGGCGCTACATGTTGGAACAAGGGGAAACTAAGGTGTAGCGATTTCGCTACTAGTCAAAAGTGTAGATCTGAAAGATGCAAAGATTGATATTACAAGTTAAAATTTCATGAAAAAAGACAAGGTAAAAGCACAAGGCAAAAAGTTGTAGCGATTTCGCTACTGCATGGAGCAAAGAGCGTACGGAAGCCAGAAGCGTCGCGATTTCATGACAAGAAGATTGATGACGTCAGTAAGAGCCGAAAGCGTCGCGATTTCGTGACAAGGAGGATGATGACGTCAGCAAGAGCCGAAAGCATGATTTCGCGACATGTTCCATTTTCACTGGAGTTGGCAGGGAAAGCTATACGGAAGAGCAAAGCGTCGCGATTTCGTGACATGTTCCATTTTCGCTGGAGTTGGCAAGGAAAGTTGTACGGAAGAGCAAAGTGTCGCGATTTCGCGACATGTTCCTTTTTCATCGCTGCTGGCAAAGAAGAGTGTACGGAATCCGAAAGTGTCACGATTTCACGACAAGCAGGATGATGACGTCAACAAAGTTGAAAAGTGTCACGATTTCACGACAGGATGAAAGGAAAGCTGCTGGAAGCCAGAAGCGTCGTGATTTCGCGACAGCATTGATGATGACGTCAACAAAGTTGAAAAGTGTCACGATTTCATGACAAGATGAAAGGAAAGCTGCTGGAAGCCAAAAGTGTCGCGATTTCATGACAACATTGAGGATGACGTCAGCAAAAGCTCAAAGTGTCGCGATATCGCGACAAGATGCAGGGAAAGCTTCCGAGGGCCAAAACGGTCACGATTTCGTGACAACCTTCAGGGTGACGTCAGCATAAGTCAAAAGTGTCGCGATATCGCGACAGGTAACAGTCTGGCATGTAAAACCCGTAGGAACATGCAAGGTGACACGTGTCAAAAAAGCAGACAGGAAAATCATGCAGCCAGTTACGTAAAAAGTAACTGAAGTCAGACAGACAGTTAATTGTTGACAGGTGTTGGACATGCATTGCAACAGACAAACATGCATAATTTAAACGCATTCGAAAAGCCGAATTTGAAGGATAATAAAAGCATTCGAAAGGTCGAATTTGCAGGCATTCTAACAGACGTATTTGAAGCATACAAAAAATCCGAACATGAAGAATCGAAAAGCTTTCGAAGAATCATACATGGAGTTTCAAAAAAGAATTCGAAAAGCCGTATTCGAAGAAATCGAATAGTCAAAGTACATGAAACAAAATTGCCGTATTGCATGGTTTCCAAAAGACGTATTGCAGGGTTTCGAACAGTCGAAGTGCATGGAACCGAACAGCCGTATTGCATGGATTCGAACAGTCAGAGTATGTGATTCGATTGCATGCAGGATTGAAAGGTTATAAAAGAATAACCGTACAGAGAATATAGTTGCTGCTGTTAGAGAGAAATTGCTGTAAAAGGAGAGTTAGAAAAGAATCAAGAGAAAAATAAGCAGAGCCGTGAGAGTGTGCAGAGTTGAGTTAATTGCAGACCAGTCAGGGTCGTGCATAAAGTGAAGACATTTTTATGTCATTCAAAATTTATCAGAATTGCAGTCCAAGTTGGTGCTTGGTACTAGGAGTTGGTGCTCCATCTGTTGCAGCAGAAAATTACGGGGGTTGGTGCTCCTTCCAGTTGGTGCTGGTAAAGTGTTTGTAAAATTGATTTTGCAAAGACCTGGATTTGGATTGGAGTCCAAGCAGTCATTTTTGAGGAGTAGCCAAATTGGTGAACCTCGTTATATTGAGTGTTGTGGTTTGCTCTCTTGTTCAAGTTTTTTTTTATTCTCTTTATTTCATATTAAATGTTGTAGATATAAAAATTTAATAGCTACATTGATTCACCCCCCCCTCTCAGTGTCATTGTGTAAACATCAATTTTCTCAAGTTCATGGACTTCTATCCATAGGAGAAAATAATCCCCTTTACTCTAGTTTATATATATCTATCCATATGAGACACCAGTACCCTTTGCTAGTTCTAAATACTACTCAGATATGCTCCCAAACCTGATCACAATACTGCTCACAACTCTTTCTCAACTCATTTCCAAAATTTTCTCACAATACTGCTCATAAATCTGCTCAAATCAACTCCATAACTTGCTCACAAATCCCACTCACAACTCTGCTGAAATCAGATCCATAACCTACTCACAAATCCTTCTCATAAATATTCTTAAATTAGCTCCATAATTTTCTCAAATATTCTATCAAATCTGCTCAAAAAACCTGCTCAAATTTACTCATAAAAGTGCTCAACACTACTCCAAAACCTGCTCACAAATGTGCTCAAAAATTTGATCCAAAACCTGCTTACAAACACTGCTCATCTACTCCCAAATCTTGCATGCATACAATGCTCATCTATTCCCAAATCTTGCATACAAAAAAATGCTCATCTATTCCCAAATCTTGCATAATGATGTCATCAAGTTCTTCACCTATTCTTCAATGTGCTTTCCTCAACTAAAGCAATTTAGACATATTCTACCCATAATTCTTTTATCTTAATATGCATATATATAATGATATGTACTAAAAAAATGTCCTATATTTTCTTCACATTCATTAAGTTTATCGCTTTCACATGTCTCACATTTATTACATCAAAAGGTAGATTTAGTCAAGCACTAGATAACTGACCCGGTAATTGCTGATTTCCACCTTCACTTCAAAATCAATCACAATGCACAAGTTTGTCCTTCTCATATACTCCCAAAAAAAATTATGAACAATGCACAACATTACTCTCAAATCTGATCTATAGCCCTTGCACAATTTCAATCAAAACCAATGCACAAGTTTTCTCACAAATATGATCTATTACACTTGCACATGCATTCCCAATTACCCTCCAAAACCAATGCATATATTTGATTTCAAACCCTTATACTATTATTCCCAATTTCAATCAAAGCAATGCATAATTTTGTTCTCAATTACACTCCAAAACCAATGCATATATTTGCTTTCAAAACCTTGCACTTTTATTCCCAAATTAATTCAAAGCAGTGCACAACTCTACTCACAAAACTGACCTATAATATTTGCACATTTAATCCCAATTTAATTCAACACTAATGCTCATCAAATCAATCCTTATATCTCCAACCATATGACATCAAAATATTTTCTTCATCCAAAAATAAACCTTGAGTAAGGGATTAAATCATCATACATATAAAACTGCCTTGATGATGATGTTCTTTCAAAACCTGTCTTAACACAAAATATTTTTTCTTTTTGTCACTTCAAAATAGGTTAGCAAATTTGTTTTTCTCTTCTTGATTAGATATCAAAATATTCTCATTAAAATCCTTTATCAAAATGTGCTCAATCAATGCTCAAAATAATATCTTATATTTTCCTCACAAGATAAAGCTTTATCAATAACACAAATCCTTTTATTCCCTTTCTATGATATGCCAAAATACAAATAACGTTAATCACAAATACACCTTATTTCTCCTTTCTAAGATATGCAAAAATACAAATGACAATAATCTCAAATACACCTTATTTATCCTTTCTAAGATATGCACAACAATGAAAACTCAAAACCCTTATTTCTCCTTGACTTGCAAAAATATAATTTAAAAACAATACCATACACCTTATATTTTTTTTCAACCTTAATAAAAATATTTTCAATCAAAATTTTTAGTACCTTTAGCACTACTGCGAATCAAACCTCCAACCTCTCGATAAGTAACACTCTCCCAAGAACCCTAACCAGCTACGCTACCATGATGGTTGAGACCAAAGGAGGGGCATTGTATATTTAAACCATGTCTTCCATACTGAAGACAAAAACTACAAAACTGATGTCGATGGGATTCAACACCTTGACCTCCTACCAAGCAATGATTTGAGTATAGCCCACAATTGGTTGGGCTACCCTAGTGAAAAAAATATTAGATGAAAATAATAAAACTTATTTCACTCTACTCCCTTCTCAATAGCAAAACAAAACCATCATCGATGAGGTTCAACCTCTTGACCTTCTACCCAAAAAACCTCCACTCAGATCCACACTACCAGTTGGGCTATCCCAACGAATGAAAACACATGCACAAAAATATTTCTTTAACTGCCTCTACCTCTATTTCATTGTTTTGTCCTCTTTCTTTATTTCCTTATTGTTTGCATTCACATTTTTCAAATATTTAATTTGCAATCATAAAAACCATAGTAAGGTGCAATTATTGTTGTGTATATATACCTTCCATGCCTTCAATTTATTTTGAGAGGTTGGCCTTAAATTTTACTTTGGAACCTTTTTATTTTTAAACTCATTTGATTATAATATTAAATTTTAAAATTTATATATTATAATATAAACCTTTGTCCCTCTTTTAAGCCTTTTTTAAATATTTTTATCCATCCAAATTTTAACCTTTGTTCTTCTCTGTATAATATTTAAATATTAGATTCCTCTATTTAAAACCTTACCTTAAAAAATTATCCATTGTTATATTGTCCAATGTTGTCAACTTCACACCCTTGAAGAATATTTTTGCCTTGAATAATATGCACCTTTTGACATCAATGACAACTCAATATACTCAATATTTCCAACAATATCTCCCTTTGTCATTTATGGCAACCCTACAAATAAACTTTTATTTTACTGCAACTAGGTTCCAAATATGCTCCCCCTGACAAGCTACTCCCCCTCACTAAATTCTCCCCCTTTGAAATCAATGGCAAAGGGCTCCTTGGGGATAAAACACTTAGTATAGCCCCATCACCACCTCCTTTTCTTGAGGTGATTAATTATGGTATGGGAGTGAAACTCCCAAATTACTATGCTCCTATTCTTGTTTTATTTCTTTCTCCAAAATTTTGAAGTCATACCTCTTTGAACATTTTGACTTTCCTTATTCTTGTTTTTCTTCAAAAATTCTGAAAACTTTGTTCTACACCATTTTTCTTTATGCCCAAAATTATTAAAATTGAAACATATGATGTTGTAGTCCTTGAAAGGTGCAAATGACTTGAAATTTATTTTGGTGAAGCCATAATAATTCTTACCATGAACCCTGCAATGTATAACTTTATGACCAAAATTATTGCTTGAGAAATAATAACATTGGAAGAAATATTCATCTTGCCTTGATCTCATTGTTCTTTCTTTGTTTTTCTTGTGATGGTATCCATTCCTTTATGATTCTTTTTTTGCTTCCTCTTTGATACTATCACATCTCAACACATCAACATAGGTCTTAGGATCTTCTTCAATTTATTTCTTTTATTCCTTTATTCCTTTTGAGCTTGACTCCTCTTTTTGTTTCTCTTGACCTTCTTCAAAATCAAGTCCTATTTTTATAAATGGAGATCTATGTGCTTTGATAATATCATTCAGGATTTCTATGCTTTTCTTAAACATGATATTTTTTTGTAGCTTTTCAACTTCCTTCTTTAGAGAAACAACCTCATGTTCCAATCTTTCACATTCCAACTCTTTTATCTTTAATTGCTCAGCCATACCTTCTTCAACTTTCCTTACCTCTTCAACTTTAATGTTTAATTCAGTGAGATCTTGTAAAAGCTTTGTCTTTGTTTTCTCGTTCTCTTGTACTTGAGACTTCAAAATTAAGTTCTCCTTTTTCAACTCTTCAAGATCAACAACAAATTCCTTTTCCATATCAACTGTGTCTTCCTCTTCATTTTTTGAATCTTTCTCATTTTCTAGGTCTTTAATCACAAGCGCATCTTCTTGGTCTCTGAAAATAGGAGCATCTTCATTCTCTTGTTCTTTGTGTTTGACAATAGGAGCATCTTCATTCTCTTGCTTGCCTTGATTGTGCATGTTTTTATTTTCATGATAAAATATTATTTCTTTCCTCATATTAAATGTTGTGAGCATCCCATGTGGCTCATATATACCAAGAAATCATAGTTAGTCCCATCAAAAAATGATGCCCTATTTGATGAAAATCCTTCTTGATGTGCCATGTGTGTTCTAGTAAGATCTTCCTTCAAGATGTTAGGCTTTCACAAAGAAACTCTCTCTGATACCAATTGAAGAACACAAGCTTATACTGAGAGGGGGGTGAATAGTATAAGATAAAAAAAATTACTTTTATTTCCAAAGCAATATCATCCAATATTATCAATTGTAATAATGAAAAAATGCAAATATCATCACACATATAAGAGACATAAATTTAACTTTGGTTCACCCAATGTGAGGTACATCCACGGAGAAAATGTTTCTTATAAATTTTATCAACAAATGTTTTGGGAACCAATTACCTATCATAAAGTTTGTGGACCTCTATCCATAGGAGACACCAATCCCCTTTGATTTGATTCATGGATCTCTATCCATATGAGACACCAATCCCCTCTACTCTGGTTTGTGGACATTTATCCATAGGATACACCAATCCCCTATGTTACGGTTTATGGACCTCTATCCATAGGAGACACCAATATCCTTTGCTCTATTTCATGGAACTCTATCCATAGGAGACACCAATCCCCTTTTCTCTAGTTCATGGACCTTTATCCATAGGAGACACCAATCCCCTTTGCTCTAGTTTGTGGACCTCTATCCATAAGAGACACCAATCCCCTTTGCTCTATTTTATGGAATTCTATCCATAGGAGACACCAATCCACTTTGCTTTGGTTCATGGACCTCTATCCATAGTAGACACCAATCCCCTTTGCTAGTTTTAAATATTGCTCAGATCTACTCCTAAACCTGATCAGAATACTACTCATAATACTTGATCAACTTAGCTCCAAAATCTGCTCACAATATTACTCACAACTCTACTTAAATCAGCTCCATAACCTGCTCACAAATACTGCTCACAACTCTGCTCAAATCAGCTCCATAACTTGCTCACAAATCCTACTCACAACTCTGCTCAAATTAGCTCCATAACTTGCTCAAATATTCTCAATTCTGCTCACAAAACCTGCTCAAATTTACTCACAAAACCTACTCATAAAAGTGCTCAACACTGCTCCAAAACCTACTCACAAATATGCTCAATAATATGATCCAAAACCTGCTTACAAACACTGCTCATCTACTCCCAAATATTGCATGCATACAATGCTCATCTATTCCCAAATCTTGCATACAAAACAATGCTCATCTATTCCCAAATCTTGCATAATGATGTCATCAAGTTCTTCACCTATTCTTCAATGTGTTTTCCTCAACTAAAGCAATTTAGACATATTCTACCCATAATTCTTTTATCTTCGTATACATATATATAATGATATGCACTAAACAAATATCCTATATGTTATTCACATTCATTAAGTTTATTTCTTTCACATGTCTCAAATTTATTACATCAAAAGGTAGTTGTAGTCAAGCACTAGATAACTGACCTGGTAATTGCTGATTTCCACCTTCACTTCAAAACCAATCACAATGCACAAGTTTTTCCTTCACATCTACTCTCAAAAATAATTATGAACAATGCACAACTTTACTCTTAAATCTGATCTATAACCCTTGCACAATTTCAATCAAAACCAATGCACAAGTTTGCTCACAAATATGATCTATTACACTTGCACATGCATTCCCAATTCCACTCCAAAACCAATGCACAAATTTGCTTTCAAACCCTTATACTATTATTCCCAATTTCAATCAAAGCAATGCACAACTTTGTTCTCAAACCCTTACACTTTTATTCCCAAATTCATTCAAAGCAGTGCACAACTCTACTCATAAAATTGACCTATAATATTTGCACATTTAATCCCAATTTCATTCAACACTAATGCTCATCAAATAAATCCTTATATCTCCAACCATATGACATCAAAATATTTTCTTCATCCAAAAACAAACCTTGAGTAAGGGATTAAATCACCATACCTCTAAAAATGCCTTGATGATGATGTGCTTTCAAAACATGTCTTAACACAAAATAATTTTTCTTTTTGCCACTTCAAAACAGGTTAGCAAATCCCTTTTTCTCTTCTTGATTAGATATCAAAATATTCTCATTAAAATCCTTTATCAAAATGTGCTCAATCAATGCTTAAAATAATATCTTATATTTTTCTCACAAGATAAAGCTTTATCAATAACACAAATCATTTTATTCCCTTTCTATGATATGCCAAAATACAAATAACATTAATCACAAATACACCTTATTTCTCCTTTCTAAGATATGCAAAAATACAAATAGCAATAATCTCAAATACACCTTATTTCTCCTTTATAAGATATGCACAACAATAATAACTTAAAATCCTTATTTCTCCTTGAATTGTAAAAATATAATTTAAAAAAAATACCATACACCTTATATTTTTCCAACCTTAATAAAAATGTTTTTGATCAAAAATTTTAATACCTTTAGCACTACCGTGAATTGAACCTCCAGCCTCTCGAGAAGCAACACTCCCCCAAGCACCCTGACTATCTATGCTACCATAATGGTTGAGACCAAAGGAGGGGTGATGTATATTTAAACCATGTCCTACACATTGATAACAGAAACCACAAAATTTATATCAATGGGATTTGACACCTTGACCTCCTACCAAGTAGTGCGTAGCGCACAACCCATAGTCGATTGGGCTACTCCGACAAACGAAACCTCAGATGAAAATAATGAAACTTATTTCATTCTACTCCCTTCTTAATAGCAAAACAAAAATGGCATCGATGAGTTTTGACCTCTTGACCTTCTGCCCAGCAAACCTCCACTCAGATCCACACTGCTACCTGGGCTATCCCAGTGAACAAATATACAGGCACAAAAATATTTCTTTAACTGCATCTACCTCGATTTCATTATTTTGTACTCTTTCTTTCTTTCCTTGCCATTCACATTCACATTTTTCAAATATTCAATTTGCAATGCATAAAAACCATAGTAAGGTGCAATTATTGTCGTATATATATGCCTTCCATGCCTTCAATTTATTTTGAGAGGTCAGCTTTAATTTTACTTTGGCACCTTTTTATTTTTAAACTCATTTGATTATAATATTTAAATTTAAAATTTAAATATTATAATATAAACCTTTGTCCCTCTCTTTTAAGCCTTTTTTAAATATTTTTGTCTAGGCAAATTTTAACCTTTGTTCTTCTCTGTATAATATTTAAATATGATATTTAAATATTATAATCCTTTATTTAAAGCCTTGCCTTAAATAATTTTCCATTGTTATATTGTCCAACCTTGTCAACTTCACACCCTTGAAGAATATTTCTTCCTTGAATAATATGCACCCTTTGACATCAATGAAAACTCAATATACTCAATATTTCCAACATAAATAAATATAGAGTTTGAATTATCTTTGCCTTTATATAATGAAGTTTCTAAATTTCTACAATTTCAATTTGGAGTAGAATTCCTTGTATCTCCCAAGTTAGAAATTTAGAAAGGCTAAATATTTACAAATTAGTTTACACTCACCTTATATCTCCTTGTTAAATATTTGCAAATAGTTGAAGCAATAATAATAAATATTTTAATGCTTCTATGCTCTACCTCCTTAAAATCATAAAAATGCTTTCTAGAAATTAACACCTTATTACTCCTATCATTCAATATCTCTAGAGTATAAATTTTAGTTGATTTTAACCTTAATAAACTTGCAATATAACTCCTACCTTAACTTCAAACTTGCAAGCATGTTTTAATCCATTTGATCTCTTGCGGATTAGTGATAGTTGACTTCTTGTCAACTCCAAGATGTTGTGTAAGTATTTCACTTCCTTTTTCATCGATATGCATGCTTCCTCCAACATCAATATTCAGGCCTTCATGCATCTAATCACCTCATCAAACATGCTCTCCTTCAATTTTGATATCCTGACCTTCACACTTCTATTCAAGGTGGCAACTAAGCTCTTCTTCAACATCATTTATTTGGGCTTTCAAACTTTTTTCTCTCCTAGCGGGCATATTCTTCTACAACATCAATTGGCTTTGTCTATAAGTTGCTAGCATTTGCTATGTGTATTGGTCTAAGTACTTCTATTTAGCCAATGAGTTACTTGGTTATTCTTCCTCGATCTTCACATTGCTTCACTTCTTTAATATTCTTCAACATCATTTATTTGGGCCTTCAAACTTCTTTCTCTCCTTGCGGGCGTATTCTTCTACAACATCAATTGGATTGGTCTGTAAGTTGCTAGATTTTGCTATGTGTATTAGTCTGAGTACTAATATTTAGCCAATGAGTTACTTGGTTATTCTTACTCGATCTTTATGTTGCTTCACTTCTTTAATGTACCTCAAGATTCCTCCTTTAGCTTCTAGTTGACATTGCTTTTATGGGTGCTATATAAGTGTTTGTCTTTGAGGGTGTATCTCTATATTGAAATATAGTATGCTATGGATAGTGCCAAATGGCATTAGCATTATCTAGCTTCTTTAAAAATGCTTCCACTCTACCTAGTTCCAATGCCAAATGATAAGTGGTATTAGATTCCTTCAACATCTTTGACCTACAATTGATGCCTCTTCAAGAGCATTATATGAATGATGTCCAAGGATTATCCTTTGCTCGAGTTATCCTTGGAATCATGGAAAATGCATGAAATATCTTCTTCCATGTTGTTCAAATCTTTCACCACTTTTTCTCTAACTAATGTAGGTTATTCAAACGCTTGTTTTCTACCCTTATTGTTCTACTTCCAATGCTTATTTGATAGGAGAATGATGGTTATTCTCCAAATATTTCTATGGTAGAAGTAGTTGTTCCTCAAACACTGTAAATGAGTATTGAGCATGACTATGAGGTGGCTTCAGGTGATGAGTATCCTTCTACAAAATTAAACCTTCTTTGAAACTGCATCATCCTTGCTATTTGCGCTACATGATGATTCATTGTATCTCCTCCTTAGGATTGTTGAGTCTGCCTTGCAATATGTGATGTCTTTCATGCTGTATATTCAAGTTGAATGAAGCCTTTCCTATTAGATTAATTACATGGGTAGAATAGTGGCTAGACTTGGAGCCTATTGTAGCTTCTTCTAGCGTAATTTTATGGATAGAGTACTATGATGCCTTTACAGTTGTGATATGTCATTTTGATAGTGATACTTAGAGGTAGACTTGTTGTGATCCCTATGATACCTTCACCAAAGGCTTCTTGATGTACCTTATAATATTGGATGTCCTTAGTATAGCTAATAATTATGCTTTCACCTTCTTTGTTGTCTCCTTGAAAGCAATATTTGTTATTGCTTGGGTGATGAATGCAGGTAAATGCTATACAAATTATCTCCCTTTACCTTGGAGATACTTCACTTTTAGAGCCTATTGAAATGTTGTACAAACATAGACTGAGATGGTGTAGATTTTTGCCCCCCTATGATCTTAAACCAGATCTCTTGGCTTCTCAAAATGCTGAGATAAAATAAGAGTCAATGTTACCTTCAAACCTTAGGCAATACTTCTCTTGCTTGGTTACTTTCACACTTAATAATCTAAGCTTTTCAATAATATTTTTGCACTATAGTATATGCAAATCCATAGAGTCTTATTTTTCTTAGAATGATCAATAGAATGTTGATATTTTTTTATCTCAAAATATATCTAACTTCTATTTTTTTGTGCAGGTTGAACCTTGAATTTTATAACTTCCACACTACCTTGAAGACTTCTAGTTTAAAACCTATTTATGCAACCTTTAAATATTGAAATTGGTGCTTAAAAGAAACCAAATATAAAATCTCAACTCAAGAACTTTTTGCACCTTTATTGCATACCTTTTCACCTTTGTAGATGATGATGATGATGGTGATTTGAATCACCTAAATTCTACCTTTTGTAGATGATATTGCAGCTCTTCTAGGCTATCAAAAAATAGCTCTTTGGTTCACCTTTATGCAACTTAGATACTCCTCTAACTTGCTATCCAATATTGTAGTTTGGTGGTTTTAATTCTTCTTCAAAATGCACTTCTAAATTCTGATCCTTATGCTACCCACATTGCTACTTTCTCGTTGTCCTCAAATATGAAAATTTTCAGATTGTAAAGTAGTCAAAACCTTCACTGAAATATTGTCCTTGAATCTCAAAAATTTGGTAGGAAACTCCTCCAAATTGCAGCTGATATATTTACTCAATAACCCTTCAATGATAGTCCCTAAATCTCTCAGATTTGGTGGTTTCTCTATCTCTTTTCTTCTTCAATTTCTTTGTCAAATTTTGACTTCAACCTTGGTGTATCTAATGGCCTTCTTCTCAATATTTTTACTATCTTAAGGTCTTCACTTTTCTTATCTAAAATTTTGTAAGCTTCTTCTCAAATCCTTCTCTCTTGGGTTTGTTGTTGAATAGCGATAATTATCCCAAGTTCTTTATCGAAAACTTCTCCTTGGTAGTGACTTTCACCAATTAGTTCTTCTTGGAACTCTTCCAATGAGGCTCTCCAAGACTTCCATTTTTCTCTGAATACCTCTTCTAGGGACTTCAATCTTACAATTTCTCAAAAATTATATGAGACCTTCCTTGATCTCTTCAAATTTTGACTATGGAATTTTTGCAATGAGATCTCTTCCTTGGATCTCCTAAATCTACTACTACTAAAATCTGCAATAGGACTTTTATTAATCCTTCTCTATCCTCAATATTCAAAATTTAGAAGTTATTCAAATTACCTTCTATCAGTCTCTTATTCAATGTGAAGTTTTCAATATTCAATGGAGATCGCCAGTCTTCAATATTCACTAGGACTCTTCTCCTTGAGTCTCTTCTTCCTTCAATGGGGTATTCTTTCTAGGATCTCCTCGATTTGTAATCTTCAATGTGGCTACCTTGTCCACTAGATGATGGGGGACATGAACTCACTTAGACCAAAATTTTCAAGAACTCATTCATTAAACTTGGAAAAAAGACTACAATACTAGCCCGTAGGCTTAATTTTATTTTCCTGGTGCAAGATGCCTCACTCTCGGTGATCTACTCACACACTTTCTAGCCCACAGGCGTAGTTCTTCAATCTGAGCAGCACTTTCTCCTCCCCTTCTAGAAGAAAAAAATACCCAGATAGGTCCAGAGTGGGCCTCTTGCCTCCAACTCTGCCTCAGCAATTTTTTGACCCCTTGTGCATGCCTCTACTTCCCTTTTTAAATCTCTAGGTTTTCTTCGAGGTCCTAACCCTCTAGGCCATTAATGACCCACCTGGAAGAACACATCTCCTAAAACTAAAAATTTGGCTCTTGTCCCCGCCTTCGTGACTGAACCTTCACATATTTACTTTATCTGGCAATTGCCATCGGGGTAGTCGCAAAAAAATGCATTGATGATCCACTTGATCGTCTCTGACCTTTGGACACAATAGTCGAGTGGTCGCCATACTCAGCAAGCTTACCAGGAAAGAAATCATGCTTTAATGAGGCCTTTGACTACCTCAGGAAACACCGTCTGGGAATGCATGTCTTTTCCTCCTCGCTAGTTTTCCTCTTCGTTGGGTCGTGATATCACGACATGTCATGATATCATGACATTTTCCTCCTTAGTGCCTTTCCTCTTCATCGGGTCATGATATCACGACATTTTCCCTCCCTTGTTGCCTTCTTTTCCTTCGAGTCGTGATATCGTGACATTTTTATTTCATCGCTGTCTTCTTCTCCTTCGAGTCATGAAATTGCGACATGTCGTGATATCATGACATTTTCTCCTTTTGGATCCTCTTTCTCCTTTTTGGTCATGAAATTGTGACATGTCACGATATCACATCTTTACTTTCTAGCTCCTCTTCGCCTCTCGGGTCACAAAATCGTGACATGTCGCGATATCGTGACATATTTGCTCACTGCTTCCTTCTCACCTCTTTAGGTCACAAAATCATGACATGTCACGATATTGTGACATATTTGCTTTCTGCTCTCTCTCTCTATTTTTAGGTCATGAAATCATGACAATTTTGCATTCTGCCTTCACTCTCTGCTTTGGGTCACAAAATTGTGACGTGTCGCAATATCATGACATATTTGCCCTTTTGCTCTCTCTTCGCTTCTTGGATCGTGAAATTGTGACATGTCGTGATATCACGACAACTTGCCTTCTGCTCTCACTCTTTGCTTCGGGTCATGAAATTGTGACATGTCGTGATATCACGACAGTTTCCTTCCTTGCTTCCTTTTCTGCTCCTTCGATCGTGATTTCGCAACATGTCGTGAAATCGCAAAATTTTCTCCACTGGTCCTTCCTTGTCTACTTTCGGTCATGATTTCGCGACATGTCACGAAATCATGACATTTTTCTTGGACGCATTCTTCCTTCCTGAGTCGCGAAAACACGACATGTTGTAATATCATGACACTTTTCTCTCTAGCACCTTCTCTCGGATTCTGGTCGCGAAAATGCGACATGTCACGATATCGCGACAATTTTCTCCTCTACGCCTCCTCTTTGTCTTCTAGTTGTGAAAATGCGACATGTCGTGATATTGCAACATTTTTCTCCTCTGCGTCTCCTCTTGTCTACTGGTCATGAAAATGCAACATGTCATGATATCGCGACATTTTTCTCCTCTGTGCCTCCTCTTGTCTACTGGTCATGAAAATGCGACATGTCGTGATATCGTGACATTTTCTCCTCTATGCCTCCTCTTGTCTGCTGGTCGTGAAAATGCGACATGTCACGATATCGTGACATTTTTCTCCTCTGTGCCTCCTCTTGTCTTTTGGTCATGAAAATGCGACATGTCATGATATCACGACATTTTTCTCTTCTACGCCTTCTCTTGCCTTCTGGTCATGAAAATGTGACATGTCGCGATATCGCGACATTTTTCTCCTCTGTGCCTTCTCTTACCTTCTGGTCACAAAAATGTGACATGTCGCGATATCGTGACATTTTTATCCTCTACGCCTCCTCTTGCCTTCTGGTCATGAAAATGCGACATGTCACGATATCACGACATTTTTCTTCTTTGTGCCTTCTCTTGCCTTTTTGGTCGTGATTTTGCGACATGTCATGAAATCGCGACCAAAAAGGCAAGAGAAGGAACAGAGGAGAAAAATGTCATGATATCATGAAATCATGACATTTTTACCCCGTGTCTCTCTCTCTCCTCCTTGAGTTGTGAAAATGTGACATGTCACGATATCGTGACACTTTTCTATGTCACGATATCACGACATCAAGGTAAACACTTAGAAATTATCTTGTCGATGCAAGATTGCTTTGCTGCCACCGGATGCTCCTACATCAGACAACCGGGGTGCATTGAGAAGTGACCTTCACTTCCTTATTCTTCTCTAGGTTCAAGCCATCTGTGTAGCTCCTCTTGCATGGATTGAACTTGCCTCTACAAAGCTCTAAAATCTTCTACCACATATCCTGATGTAAACTGCCTCACGTTCGGTGATCTGTTTACACACTCAAGAACTTTTTCTCTTCCATAGATCCTGGTGCAAAATGCCTCACATTCGGTGATCTATTTGCACACTCAGGAAATCCCACTCTGATACCACTGATGAGGTACATGAACTCACTCAGACCAAAAATTTTAAAAATTCATTCATTAAACTTGGAAAAAAGACTACAATACTAGCCCACAGGCTTAGTTTTCTTTTCCTGGTGCAAGCTGCCTCACGTTCGGTGATCTGCTCGCACACTTTCTAGCTTGTAGGTGTAGTTCTTCACTCTGAGTAGCATTTTCAAGACATTTTTCTCCTCTACACCTCCTCTTGCCTTCTGGTCACGAAAATGCGACATGTCACGATATCGTGACATTTTTCTCCTCTATGCCTTCTCTTGCCTTTTTGGTCACAATTTTGTGACATGTCACAAAATCATGACATTTATGCCCCATGTCTCTCTCTCTCTCCTCCCTGAGTCACAAAAACGTGACATGTCGTGATATCACGACACTTTTCTATGTCACGATATTGTGACATCAAGGTAAACACTTAGAAATTTTCTTGTCGATGCAAGATTGCTCTGCTACCACTGGATGCTCCTGCATCAGACAACCGGGGTGCATTGAGAAGTGACCTTCACTTCCTTCTTCTCCTCTAGGTTCAAGCCATCTATGTATCTCCTCTTGTAGGGCCTGAACTTGCCTCTACAAAGCTTTGAAATCTTTTGCCATAGATCCTGGTGTAAATTGTCTCACGTTCGATGATCTGTTTACACACTCAGGAACTTTCACTCTTCCATAGATCCTAGTGTAAACTACCTCATGTTCGGTGATCTGTTTGCACACTTAGGAACTCCTACTCTGATACCACTGATGGGGGACACGAACTCACTCAAACCAAAATTTTCAAAAACTCATTCATTAAAATTGGAAAAAAAGACTACAATACTAGCCTGCATGCTTAGTTTTCTTTTCTTGGTGCAAGCTACCTCATGTTCGATGATCTACTCGCACACTTTCTAGACCATAGGCATAGTTTTTCAATCTGAGTAGCGCTTTCTCCTCCCCTTCTGGAAGAAAAACATACCCATACTGGTCAAGAGTGGGCCTCTTGCCTCCAATTCTACAACTTTGCCTTGACAGTTTTTTGACCCCTTGTGCATGCCTCTACTTCCCCTTTTAAATCTCTAGGTTTTCTTTGAGGTCTCGACCCTCTAGGCCATTAATGACCCACCTAGAAGAACACATCTTCTAAAACTAAAAAGTTGGCTCTTGTCCCCACCTTCGTGACTGAACCTTCACATCTTTTACTTTATCTGGCAACTACCACCGGGGCAACCATGAAAACATGCATTGATGAGCCATCTGATCGTCTCTGACCTCTGGACGCAACAGTCGAGTGGCCGCCATGCTCAGCAAGCTTATCGAGCAAGAAATCATGCTTTAATGAGGCCTTTGACTACCTTAGGAAACACTATTTGGTAACACGTGTCTTTTACTCCTCGTTGCTTTTCCTCTTCGTCGGGTTGCAATATCACAACATGTCATGATATCGCGATGTTTTCCTCCTTGCTGCCTTTCCTCTTCGTCGGGTCGTGATATCATGAAATGTCACGATATCATGACATTTTTCCTCCCTTGTTGCCTTCTTTTCCTTCGGGTCGTGATATCGCAACATTTTTCTTTCATCGTTGTCTTTTTCTCCTTCGGGTCATGAAATCGTGACATGTCGCGATATCATGACATCTTCTCCTTCCAGCTCCTCTTTCTCCTTTTTGGTCATGAAATCATGACATGTCACGATATCACGACATCTTTCCTTTCTGGCTCCTCTTCGCCTCTCGGGTTGCAAAATCATGACATGTTGTGATATCGCGACATCTTTGCTCACTACTTCCTTCTCACCTCTTTGGGTTGCAAAATTGTGACATGTCGCAATATTGTGACATCTTTGCTCTCTACTCTCTCTCTCTCTGTTTTCGGGTCATGCAATCATGACAACTTTGCATTTCGCCTTCGCTCTCTGCTTTGGGTCATGAAATTGCAACATGTCACGATATCGCAACATCTTTGCCCTTCTGCTCTCTCTTCGCTTCTTGGGTCACAAAATCATAACATGTCGCGATATCGCGACAGCTTGCCTACTACTCTTCGCTCTCTACTTCGGGTCATGAAATCGTGACATGTCACGATATCACAATAGTTTCCTTCCTTGCTTCCTTTTCTACTCCTTCAATCATGATTTCATGACATGTCATGAAATCGTGACATTTTCTCAGCTGGTCCTTCCCTGTCTACTTTCGGTCACGATTTTGTGACATGTCGTGAAATCGTGACATTTTTCTTGGATGCCTTCTCCTTCATTCCTGAGTCGCAAAAACGTGACATGTCATGATATCACAACACTTTTCTCTCTGGTGCCTTCTCTCGGCTTCTGGTCATGAAAATGCGACATGTCGCGATATCGTGACATTTTTCTCCTCTATGCCTCCTCTTTGTCTTCTGGTCGCGAAAATGCGACATGTCGCGATATCGCGACATTTTCCTCCTCTGCACCTCTTCTTGTCTTCTGGTCATGAAAATGTGACATGTTGCGATATGTTACACTCCAAAAATGAAGAGTCGGCTATATTTCCAATTGTGTAAACATTCATTATATATGGTTCATAATAATTTAAATGAGAAACATCTTATCTTTTAATATTTTTCATCTGCTGCTTCTGCGCAAGGGTGTGCCCACCTTAAGTGGCAAGTGATTTGTTCTATTCGTTTATATTTCAGTATTATAAATTTCTTCTGTTTCGTCTTTCGATTCTGCGTTATTTGAATATATGTGAAATTACCTTAAGCAAAGGCAGATAAACCTTTGCAAGTGGTATCATCCGCTTCGGTCCATTCGTTCCTGTCGCTGTCCGCCCCATCCGCATCGTTGGCCGATCTTTCCTTCCGCTGTCACCCTTCGTCTTCCGCAGCAGCAACGGCCGCATTCGACGATTCACGGGATTCGACGGTGCAATAAAACAGTTTAGTTTACGTATTTACCAGTGCTGTAAGCGTGCATTATGGTAGTGAAGGCGTTCGGCTCCAGCTTGTCGCTACTGGTCGTTCCAGTCTGGCCCCAGAGCTTCCATCGTAGTAACGGAAAACAAAACCACTCTCTTCGCGTTCACAAACCCGACCGCCAGTTCGTAAGCACAGCCGGTTCATCACAGCAGACGTCGCCCAATAAAAAATTCGGGAATTTTTCATTAAACAGGCAAGACTAAGGTTTTTTGTAATTTTATTTCGCTGACGTCAGAGGGAGAAAAAATTCGAGCGGGGTTTCAATTTATTATCCCACATTCGACGTACTGCGTGGGGTTAATTGTTTATACGGCACATATCACCCCTTCTGAGTTGTGACTTCGGTCACACGGGTGTTTCTTCCATGCCTAGCCTTGCAACGTGTCTTGTTCGTGCCGTATCATTGAGTTGGTCTGCGTCCGTCATTCGCGTTGAGTCTTAGTTTTCGTTCGCGTCGTGTAGTGTCGTCCGTGTCGTGTCGTTCGGTCGTGTCGTCCGGTCACCGCGTGTCGTGTCGTTCGTCCGTGTCGCTTCGTATCGTGTCGTTCGGTCGTGTCGCAGCGTGTCGTGTCGTGTCATTGTCGCAACGTTCATGTCGTTCGGTCGCATCGTGTCGTGTCATTAGTCTGGTCTTAGCTGTCTTAAACATCGTGTCGTCCGCTCGCCTGCGGTCAAGTGGTTGATAAAAAAAAAAAAAAAAAAAAGTTGTTCAAAGTCGCGGGCAAGGAAGCCATCCACACTCACATCCGCGCCACAGTTGGAGTGGCAATAAGGCGGAGTTACAAATTTTTGTAACCCAATTTTGCAAAATTTTGAAGTTCAAAAACTACTCAGCAAACAACTTTTGAGCAGTGCATGCGTAAAAGTTGGAGCAAGGGTCCGGACGGTCGATTATCCAGCTCAGAGACGACCAATAACAACGCAAGGAGACCAAATCGAAGCCCAGGTACAAAAAATTCTCTTTCTCCTTTTAAAATTGGTAGTTATAATCCACATCATCCCCTAGTAGATCCTATGGCTACTAATCCTTCCCCAACTCATGAAAACATCACACAAGGAGACTCAAGTAATTCAGCCATGTCCGATAAGGAGTCTCTTCACAGCATACTAGAGAGTCTACACGACATGGGTCTCACCCTAAAAGAACTTGTGCAAGCACAAAAACAACCTAATCCCAATACTAATCCCCAAAATCACTCCCATGCCCAACGGAATGTAGAAACTGTCGATCCTAATGATGATTGGCAACAACAACGAGGTGATTCGGATAATTACAGGGATCCCTATCAAAGACAACGGTATAACCAAAATCAAGAAAGGGACACGGGTTATCACCAACCAAGAGGCCCTAATATTAACTTTCCATGAATTGATATGCCCACTTTTGAAGGTCATGATCCTCGTGGTTGGTTAGCCAAAATGGAAGGCATCCTTGACTTATATCAAATTAAGGAAATTGATAAAGTTCCTTTTGTTGCAACAAAATTAGGCACTGAGGCCTACCAATGGTTTGTATGGCTTAAAAAAGAGAATGTAGCTATTATTACCTGGAGAAAATTCACTACCTCTTTTTTAGAAAGATTTGACGACGGAGCTACATCATCCTACATAGTAAGATTGTTATCTCTTAAACAAAAAGGGTCAGTTAGTGAATTCGTTTCGGAGTTTACCAGTTTACTACCATACACTTCAGACCTTAGTCCCGACACAGTGGTAGGTGCATTTCGCAATGGTTTGAAAGAAAGTATTCGAGTGGAGGTAGACATGCACGATCCAACCTTGTTGAACAGTTGTATAAGATTAGCCAAGTTGGCCGAGAAGAGACACCAGTTGTCTGCACAACGGGAAACATATAGTCGTCCTTCATACCGCAACAATTCCTTTCGTAGAAATGATCAACCATCAAGATATTTTTGTTATAAATGTCGCACTAATCACCCCAGGGAACAAGCTTGTGCCCAAAAACAAAACTTTCATATTGAAGGTGATCAAGGTGAAGGGGAAGAGGATGAACCTTACCAATCAGAAGAACCTATGCCAGAAGACCTACCAGGTACTATAGACGAAAAAGAAGAGGATACAATGGCAATTTCAGTGCATGCTCTCATGGGTTTAACCGCCCACCATACCATCAAGGTACCAGGTTTTCTCCGCCAGAAAAAGGTGAATGTGCTAATTGATTCTGGTAGCACCCACAATTTTATCGACATCAAAACAGCAAAAGCCTTGAATTTATTCATTAACTCTTCCAACAAAGACAAATTCCAGGTTTTAGTGGCCAACGGGGTGAACGCACAATGCGTGGGTCGCACATCTCAAGTTTCCATAAATATGGGAACTTATACCTGGTTAGGCTCCCTTTTTGTCATGAATTTGGGAAATTTTGATGTCATTTTGGGGGTTGAATGGTTGGAAACATTAGACACGCTTAGCTTCAACTTCAAAAAATTATTTGTGGAATGGAAGGAAAATGGACGAGTCATTCACTTACAAGGCATTACTACTCCTCCAACACAAATGGTGAGCTCTCATAGTATGGAAAAGATGTTAAAAAAGGGTGGATATGGGTTTATAGCTCAAATTAATTGTTTGGAAAAACAATCGGCAGCAACTTCGGATACTATTGCACCTGAGTTACAAGATATCATCACACATTACGACGAGGTTTTCCAAGAACCTCAAGGATTACCACCTAAACGATCTCATGATCATGCCATCCATTTGATGCCAGGAAGTGTCCCACCTAACAATCGTCCTTATCACTATCCTCAGCCACAAAAGACAGAAATCGAACGGATCGTTCAGGATTTGTTGGATCATGGAGTCATTCGTCACAAAGCACTAGTCCTTATTCCTCACCCGTAGTCCCGGCTAGACGAAAAGATAACTCTTGGCGTATGTGTCCTGACTTTCGTTCTCTCAATAAACTCACTATCAAGGACAAATTTCCTATCCCTGTCATAGATGACCTATTAGATGAGTTGCATGGTGCAAAATTTTTTACAAAATTAGACCTTCGCTCTGGCTTTCACCAAATCCGTGTTAGAGAAGAAGATATTCCCAAAACGGCCTTTCGTACTCATGAAGGTCATTACGAATTTTTGGTCATGCCTTTTGGTCTCACTAATGCACCATCCACATTCCAAAGTCTCATGAACCAAGTGTTTCGTCCACTCCTCCGTAAGTTTGTGTTAGTTTTTTTTGATGATATTCTCATATACAGCAAAACTTGGGCGGACCATTTACATCATGTGGATAAAGCCCTTCACATCCTACACAAAGAAAAATTATTTGTTAAACGCTCCAAATGCTCATTTGGTGTTCAAGAAGTCGAGTATCTTGGTCATATAGTTTCACATGAGGGTGTCAAAGTCGATCCCAATAAGATTAAGGCAATTCAAGAGTGGCCTTTACCTAAAACCATCAAGAAACTTCGTGGTTTTTTGGGTCTCACAGGCTACTATCGCAAGTTTGTATAGAATTATGGTAAGATTGCAGCACCTCTCACAACACTCACAAAAAAGGATGCTTTTCGTTGGTCGAAAGAGGCTACTTTAGCGTTTGAAGCTCTTAAGCAAGCCATGTGTACAACTCCAGTCTTAGCAACTCCCAACTTTCACAAACCATTTATTATCGAATGTGATGCATCAGGAACAGGAATTGGGGCTATATTAATGCAAGAAGGTCATCCTTTGGCATTTGAAAGTAAACAGCTTTCCAAAAAAATTTGGGAAGATCAACATATGAAAAAGAAATGTTGGCTATTCTTCATGCAGTAGAAAAATGGAGACACTACCTAATCAGTAGCCGCTTCATTATCAAAACAGATCATAGTAGCCTCAAGCATTTTTTGGAGCAAAGGTTTTCTTATCCAGAACAAAATAAGTGGTTAACCAAACTTTTGGGCTATGATTTCGTTATTGAATATAAGAAAGGGAAGGAAAATATAGTTGTCGATGCGCTGTCCAGAAAATATGAAGATGAAGTAGTCATCAATGCTATTTCAGGTCCTTGTTCCCAATGGGTAACTCAATTACAAATTGAATGGTTGTCCAATAGTGAAACTGCCCAGATAATTCATGAATTATCTATAGGGTCTTCCAAACACCCTTTGTTCTCTTATGAAGATAACATCCTCCGGAAGAAGAACCGCATTTACATTCCACATAATTCAGAACTCAAATCAAAGATCCTCGATGAATCACACGCTTCTCCATCAGCAGGACATTCAAGATTTTTGAAGACATATTTAAGGGTCAAACAATCATTTTGTTGGAAAGGATTAAAAGCGGAAGTCAAACAATGGGTAGCAGAATGTGAAGTTTGCCAGCGCAATAAAGGAGAAACAGTCAAATCACCAGGATTATTACAACCATTACCCATCCCTGAACGACGCGTGGGAACATATATCCATGGATTTCATTGAAGGTCTTCCAAAATCAGAAGGCAGGACAGTAATCTTCGTCGTCGTAGACCGGTTATCCAAATATGCTCACTTTCAGGCTTTACAACATCCATTTTCCGCAAGCAAGGTGGCAAAGGTATTTATGGATTCAATTTTCAAATTACATGGTATGCCAAAAAATATTGTAAGTGATAGAGATCCCATTTTTACTAGTAACTTTTGGAAGGAGTTATTTCGCCTTAGTGGTACCAAATTGAACATGTCTTCAGCTTACCATCCACGATGCAGATGGTCAAACAGAAGTAGTTAACAAATGTTTGGGTACGTACTTAAGATGTTTTGCTCAAGATAAACAATACCAATGGAGCCATTGGTTAGCAATGGCAGAATGGTGGTACAACACTTCTTACCATTACTCAATTAAGATGTCTCCATTTGAAGCATTGTATGGCACCAAACCTCCAGCCATTGCAGATTACGTCCAGGGATCAGCCAAAGTAGCCAAAGTGGATGATTGGTTCCAACAAAGGCAATCTACACTCACCATCCTCAAAGAGAATTTAGTCCAAGCACAAAATCGTATGAAACAACAACAAGACTTGCACCGATCAGAGAGAACCTTTGATATAGGTGATTGGGTGTTCCTAAAGCTGCAACCTTACAAACAATCCTCGTTAAAGTTAAAGTCCAACCAAAAGTTGGCTCCACGATTCTATGGTCCTTACAAAATTGTGCGTCGCATTGGAGAAGTAGCCTATCAATTAGAGCTACCTACATCATCACGAATACACCCAGTATTTCATGTTTCATGTCTCAAAAAAGTTATTGGTCAAAAAATACAAAGTCAATCAGACTTACCAGTGCTCGATGAGGAAGGACGCATACATCTCCAACCTCGAAGATATACTACAACATAGAATCCGAAGACCGAGATCACGTCGGATTCAAGAATTTCTCATTAAATGGCAAGATTTACCAGAGGAGGATGCCACATGGGAACCTGAAAGTATCTTCCAGACATTTCCAGCTTTGAGGACAAAGCTTTCCGAGGAGGGGAGTCATGTTACACTCCAAACATGAAGAGTCGGCTATATTTCCAATTGTGTAAACATTCATTATATATGGTTCATAATAATTTAAATGAGAAACATCTTATCTTTTAATATTTTTCATCTGCTGCTTCTGCACAAGGGTGTGCCCACCTTAAGTGGCAAGTGATTTGTTCTATTCGTTTATATTTTAGTATTATAAATTTCTTCTGTTCCGTCTTTCGATTCTGCGTTATTTGAATATATGTGAAATTACCTTAAGCAAAGGCAGATAAACCTTTGCACGATATCGCAACATTTTTCTCCTCTGTGCCTCCTCTTGTCTACTGGTCGCAAAAATGCGATATGTCGCGATATCGCGACATTTTCTCCTCTACGCCTCCTCTTGTTTGTTGGTCGCGAAAATGCGACATGTCGCGATATCACGACATTTTCTCCTCTGCGCCTCCTCTTGTTTGCTAGTCGCAAAAATGTGACATGTCACGATATCGTGACATTTTCTCCTCTGCACCTCCTCTTGTCTTCTGGTCACGAAAATGCGACATGTCGCGATATCATGACATTTTTCTCTTCTGCGCCTTCTCTTGCCTTCTGGTCGCGAAAATGTGACATGTCACGATATCACGACATTTTTCTCCTCTATGCCTTCTCTTGCCTTCTGGTCGCGAAAATGCGACATGTCGCGATATCGCGACATTTTTCTCCTCGGTGCCTCCTCTTGTCTTCTGGTCGCGAAAATGCGACATGTCGCAATATCACGACATTTTTCTCCTCTGTGCCTTCTCTTGCCTTTTTGGTCGCGATTTCGCGACATTTCACAAAATCGCAACATTTTTGCCCCACGTCTCTCTCTCTTCTCCCTGAGTCATGAAAACATGACATGTCGTGATATCGCGACACTTTTCTATGTCGTGATATCGCGATATCAAGGTAAACACTTAGAAATTATCTTGTCGATGCAAGATTGCTCTACTGCCATCGGATGCTCCTGCATCACTAGATCTCTTCTCAATATCCAACCTGGATTCTTCGATGTACAATAATTTTAAAGGGAAATTTCTCCTTAGAACTCCAAATATTTAATCTCTACTTTTCTACAACAAAGAACTAATACCTATGCAAGGAAAGCACATAGAATTTCAATAAAAAAATGTGAAATTATTCTCTATATATTGTAGGAAGTTTCTCGACTTCTAGGAGTTAATTTTCTACAACAAAAATATTAGAAATAAAAAAATTTGTAAATCTATAGAAAACAGTCTTCATTAGTTGGATTGCCAATCTAGTGGATTCAATGTTGAGTACTAGTCTTCACAAGTTTTTTTGCAACTTTGTGGAAAAATCTAGCCAATAGTAGATTTTAGAAATCTTAAGATGAGATTTACAATATCCTCTCAATCTCTCTTGTGGCTCTCTATTTCCTATTGATCTAACGTGTGCTCTGATACCACTGTTAGCTTTTGAAGCTTTAAAATTAGAGAAAATTCAACCATAAGTATGGAAACAATCATGCAATATTATAACTATGATAATAGCTAACTAATATGCATGAAAATATGATATAAAACTTGATACAATGCTCAATAAATGCTCATATATGAAAGCTTACAAAATCATACAATGTTATTCAATGGAGGTCACAACCTGTGTATTTCATAAAATAAATCTACATTGTAACTACTACTACTCTACCTATGCACTCCACAACTCTTACTCTATGAAGGCCTATTTATAATAGATGCAACTCTTTGCCTTAAATATTCCTATGACACCTCACTATTCTATTCTAAGGACTCATATACATGTGGACTACATGCACATTTACATCATTGCACATTCTAAAACTTGTGAATTTATTACATTGCTTTAATAAAGTACTTAAATCCTAATAAACTCCTAATCTAGATATGTACCCCTAATGGTACATTAGTAATAAACTAGTTAATGTAATATATTCCAACATTATTCAATTTAAATGGTTATCAAGATTAATGCAAGAAGAGCTACCTACAGTTACAAAATAGTATCATAAGTTTATTTGTGATTGCAAAATGGATGAATGTAAAGGATTAATTGGGATGCATGTGAGTGACAATATGTTGTTTCATCTTAATTATTGTGACACTTTATTTAAATTTAGGAGAATCTTGAGAAGCTATCTAGGCAAGTGGACACTTTAAGAGTTTTACATATTGTTTCTAGACTTAGTGCTCTCAATATATATGATTTTCCATCTATGGGTGATTTTCTCACTAAGTTTCAATATTAATTACACTATTAATGGTATTAGAAAAACTAAAAAAAATAAGGAATGTATTTTCATGATCTTGATAAAACTTAGGGGTCCATTCCATATGTTTGCCTCCACATTTTTTCCAATATGTATTCCATGGGTTCTGATCACAAAATACCTACTTTTGAGAAGTTTTGTGTCAATATTTTAAGGGAAGAATCCAAAGTTATTAAATCTAAGCATTACACATCCTCACATAAGGCATTTATTGCATCCTTCACTTCCACTTACAAATGCAAGGGAAAATCCAAGTCTAAGTCCCAACCTAATCCTTCCACTTCTCCTTTATTTCATCATCAAAAGTCTAAATATTCACATAAAAAAATCTCATCCTCCAAAGAGTCCATTCATAAACCTAAGTAGTCCAAAAGCAAAAATAAGTCAAATGTTACTTGTTCATATTGTGGCGTCAATGGTCATTATGATGACAAGTGTTGAAAAAAGTTACAAGACTTAGAGGAAGCCTTTAGGAATAAAAATTTATCCTTCACTACTTCAAAATATAAGGGGAAGGCTTTGAATGCTTTTGTAAAATCATCTAAGGATATTTATAAGGATTGGATTTTATATTCTAGAGTCACTCATCACATGATTTCATCCAGGGAATAATTTGTCACCTTATGTTCTACTTATACATCTTGCATTGAGGTTGGAGATTCTTCTTCCATTTTAGTTAAGGGAAAATGTGGCATACAGGTTGATGGTGGATGCATTAAGAATATTATTTATGTTCTAAAAATTTCCACTAATTTTTTCTCAATGTACCAAATTTTTTATTCTATGGGGGCCAAAATTGTGTTGTTTATGTAGGCAGCAAATCCACCTCCCAAAAGAAGTGAAACATTGGATTTGAATAATTTTTCTAATTATCATTTTTTTTAAGTGTATGATTTGTCAAAATGTACAATATGTGATGTTTTATCTAATTGTACATATGAGAGTTAGAAAATGTACAATTGGGTGTAATTGTACAACGTTATAAAATATGAAATTAGAAATTAAAGTTAAATTAGGCGAAATGTGCATTTAAGTTGAATGATAAAATTCAAATTAGAATTAGGGAGACCTTAATGCAAATGGATTGTTACGGGGATGGTAGTTTTAAATGGTGGTTTTCTTAAGAACGACTTTGGAACGGCCTGGGCAAGCATTATAAGGACCCCCCATTCAATTTTTAAGGTTGTTCATGATTATCCATCATTCATTCATTTTATTGGTTTATGTTGGTACGGAGATTGTTCATTGATTGCTCATGGTAATTGTACATATTCAGCCATGATAATGAAATAGTATTACAATTTTGAGTTATTGTGAATACCTTTGTACATGTGAATGGAAATTTTAATTTATGTATTCTATGCAAGTATGGACGGAATAGTGTGGAATAAGGACCTTGTGGCAATGACATATTATTGATTGATAACTCATAACCCTGGAGAATATTGAGGAATTGATTCTGGATATTATTATTGTTGTACAAAGACATAAATTTTCTTTTGTATGATTTATAGAAATATTGGTATTTATAATAATTCATTGATAGTGAATTAGGGTTTACATGTTAGGGAAAAAGTTGGGAAAAAGTTAGCAATTGCAATAGGAAACCATTCCAAAAAATGTTCTAAAGGAATTTGTGGTGTAAGTGGAAAATATGTGAATGCATGGTTCAGCAAGGGTTTGGTGAAACTGTACAACCTATGTACCAAACCATACAACCAATTTTTTGCCTAATTTAGAATGAAATTGCATGATTAAAACTTGCCAAATATGGAAAATTAACCTTTCGAAGAAATCGATCACAAAACTGATCGATTTGGGTTACAAAAACACTTCCATGGAATTGAATAAGTGAAAAACCATACAGTTTGTAGTTTTGTACAATTTGGATCGTACAACTATAGTATTTGTAGTCCGTACAAGTAGTTTTGTGAATTTTACAAACCATACAAGGCAAATTGTACACCTTGTACGATTTGGGTGAAGGTGTTATAAAACCTTGGGAATAAATTTAAAACCTTCTAAATAACCTCCCCCTATGGTAATATTGCACCCTATGTTATATTTTTTACCTCAACCACCTGATATTAGATATTTGAATGACCCATAGTCTATTGTTGCACAAGGATTTTATAACATAGATCACATCTTTATCACTTTGAGTATTTTGATTCTTCACTTGGCGGTACTTGTTTTATGGCTCATGCATATTTAGAAATCAATATTTGATGATCTTAATTGTAGATATTTTAAGGATTTAAGCACTCATGATATGGTCATTGAATTACCTAAGGTCTTCTATATTAATAGAGCTTGTCTAGGTTATAGGATTATGCATAAGGGGTTGGACTCAAAATGTACTTGTAAAAATGGTGAACCCTAATATAAATCAAGGTGAATCCTAAGAAAATAAAATCAATTATCTTCACACCAAAATTTGGGGTATTTGAAGCTCTAAAAAGTAAATTTATATTTAGGTAACATTTTGACCTATTAAATCACCTTATAACTTCATAAACATTCCACCATTATATCAGGCTTGAAAAGAGCTTTCCAACAAGTACAAATATGCCTATGTTTGGATATACATTATGGTGAGTTGACCCTAAACAACATTTGGTCCTGAAAAATTTAGGCGAATGGGCCGACGTCAAGGGTCCTCATATTCACTAGTTTCTAATTTTGGAAATCCTAATATTCACCCAATTTATGAATATTCACCATTGTGCATAACCCTGCTAGGTTGTATACTTGGCAAACAACATCAAGATCCTTTCCCAAAGGTATGTCCAAGAGAACTTCTTCTCATCTTGAGTTGATGCATAGTGACTTAATGGTTTTTCCCACTCATTAATTTTTGGGAACTAAGTATGCACTCACCTTTATTGATGATTTCTCAAGGAGAACTTGGATATATTTTCTCAAGTTCAAGAGTGAAGTTTTTTCCACATTCAACGTCTTTAAGGATTTTATTAAGAATTAATCTTTAAGTTGCATCAAGAATCTTCACATAAATAATGGGGGAGAGTATTTTAGAAGGGATTTTTTAGATTTTTTATCCCTTCATAGAATTCTACATCAATAGTTTGTCCTGCATACAGCACAATAGAATGGTGTAGTTGGGAGTAAAAATAAAACACTCAAAAAAAAGGAAAATTGTATGATCCACTCATGAGATTTAACTCCCAAGTTTTGGGTCAAGGTTGTCAGTTGTGCAAATTATATTCAAAATTGCATACCTCATCAAGATCTTGAGCATATGACTCCAAAGGATTCTTGGATAAGGAACAAGCCTGATGTTTCTCATTTTTTAGTTTTTGGGATTAAAACATGGGATCATATTTTGAAGAAGAAAAGAACAACTTTGGATAGAAATAGCAAGCCACTCATTTTTGTTGGATATTATGAGGATATGAGGGCTGAAATGAATGATAATCATATCATTTCAAGATACAAAGATATCAGGTATTAATAGGACACCACATTCAACAAAAACAAGAATATAAAAACAAATTGATAGCATAAGCTTACAAATAGATATGCAAAAAAAGAGCAACTATATCATATATTATATCTAAAAAATGAACACTAAATACAATTAAGGTGCCTTGCTTATATAGGAAAGGATGATCAACCATATATAGGATCAAGCTAAGGATAAATATCCAACGTACAAAATGAATAAGTGATATGGTCCATAGATCTGTAACC
Source organism: Wollemia nobilis (assembly GCA_028583015.1). Taxonomy (NCBI): domain Eukaryota; kingdom Viridiplantae; phylum Streptophyta; class Pinopsida; order Araucariales; family Araucariaceae; genus Wollemia; species Wollemia nobilis. The sequence goes on from JAQPPZ010005339.1 coordinate 484,847, forward strand.
ACTATAGGGAGAAAGAATCTCAACCCTCCAAATATACCTACAAATATCCCCATAAATCCTAGGAATATTCAAACCTAAAAATATCCCCATAATATCTAAGAAATAAATATGTAATATCTCATAATATATAAATAAGGTAAATTAAATATCCACACATAAGTGGGTGGGGAAAATGCATGGAATAATTAAATAAAAAGAAAATAAATTACCTAGGTGAACATGAGCTAAGGTAGACAACCTACTCAAATATCCCCCTTGAGTGAAGCTAGGGACCAAAAAAATAAAGTGGCATATCCATAGTATGAGTCCTAGTAACAAAGCATGATCATGTACTCATGTATAATATATCCATGAAGAAATCTCCAACTAGAATAAGGACAAACCACATGGGAAAAATACCATTCTGCTAGAAAGAGAGAGAAATAATAATGAATATGTCCTCACGAACACCCTCAAAGGACAACTTTTAAAATCCCAAGCATGCCATGCAACTCAAGGTAATGAGGTAATGCAAAAGGCTTTGTAAATATGTCAACAACCCGGTACTAAGTTGGAATTTACTCCAAGCAAAGAAATCCATCCTAAATGTTTTTGTGAATAAAGTGCATGTGAATCTCAATATACTTGGTTCACTGGTGCTCAACAAGGTTGTGAGAAATGTGAAATGCACTTTGGTTGTCGCACCAAAGTATAATTGATGAATCTTGTGGGAATCCAAACTCTGTCAATAATGGTCATAGCCAAAGAACCTCCTAACGCACTATGATTTATGCCCTATACTCTACCTCTGTAGATGAAATTGTAATAGTCTATTGCTTCTTGAATGTCGAAGAAAATGGAGAAGAGCCAAGACAAAAAATGTAGCCATAATTGGAATTTTTATCATCAATAGAACATGCCCAATCTGAATCTAGTTATATCCAACCAACTGAGTATAACCTTGAGTGTAGTGCAATCCAAAGTGTGAAGTGCCCTACAGATATCAAAAAATCCTCTTGGTAGGCTGTTAGTTATTGTTATGAGGTGCATGTGCAAACTAAGATACAAGCCCAACTACAAAATAAACATCAGGATGAGTATGAGTCAAGTACATCAAACTTCCAACCAACTACCTATACAAGGTAGGATCACAAAGAGGAGTGGTGTAGGTGGAAGTAAGAGAGACCCCATACTAGAAAGGAGAGGGATATGGATTGCAATCAACCATACCAAAATACTAAAGAAGATCATGGGTGTACTTTTGTTGACTCAAATGAATCCCTAAATCTTATTGAGAAATATACAAACCAAGAAAAAAGTACAAAATACCTAGATCTATCATATCAAACTATGTTGAGAGTGCCATTGAAAACTCTAAATGTGGTAAGAAGAGCTACCAATAAGAAGCAAATCATTGACATACAAGACAAGTAAAACAATAAACTCTCCAAAATGTTGTGTATACATGTGGGATTTGAGTGGCAATGAAAAAACCTATATATAGAAGAAAATTATACATCTTCTCATACTAGGCTCAAGGGGCATGTTTGACACCATATAGAGACCTTTGTAGTCTACAAACAAGAGAAGAGTCATGAAGAAACCTAGTAGACTACTCCATGTATATTTCCTCCTACAAATCTCCATGCAAAAAGGCACTCTTCACATACATCGAGTACACTAGCCAACCCTGTGATGTAGCAACAGAAAGTACAAGGTACACATAATCCATATTTATGATGGGTGCAAAAGTCTCAAAGTAATAAATACCTTCAACTTGTGAAAAATCCTTCATGATAAGATGTGCCTTATACTTGTCAATGGACCCATCAACTGCATATTTGGTTTTGTATACCCACTTACACCTAACCAACTTTCTTCCCTTAAGAAGAGAGACAAAATCCCAAGAACTATTCTTCATCAAAGAAGAATACTCATTTGTCATTACATCATTCCACTCTTGTATCCCATGAGCCTATGAGAAAGACTTTGGATTCCCAAAAATTACCTAACACAAAATTTCAAAACCTATATAATGTGCATGATGATACTAGTGGATGGAAGATCCTATATGAAAGGTGTTTTCTTAGAAACTATGGTATGAGCCCATCTTGGTATAGTGAAAATATCAGTAGGAATGAGATGCTCATCTAAATATATATCCATAACCTTTTCATATGCCTCCTAAACTTGCTCCTCAAAGAAGGGATCCTCAAGATGAAGTGAAGAATCATCAATGGATGGAAGTAAAGAAGAAGAGGAAGAAGATGAAGAATCATGAGAAGAGAAGCACTCATCAAACTAAACATGAGTTCTAAAAATAACATCATGAGTATAAATATCCAAAAGCTAATAAGCTCTCATGTCTTGAAAATACCCAATAAAGATCAAAGGTTTTATCTTCTTATCCAGGGCTTTCCCTTGCTTCTTTAGGACAAAGGCCTAAGCATGGCTTACAAAAACCCTAAAAACTGATACAATGGGCTTAGTCCCAGACCAAGCCTCCTCTAGAGTCAAATTCTCAAGTGATCTGTATGGTTTAAGATTCTAAATGTAGTTCACACAATTAACTGATTTTGCCTAGTATACAAGAGTTAAATCCCTAGAATGCATCATGTAGTTAGCCATATCCTTCATAGTTTGGTTCTTCCTTTTTGCTAAGTCATTCTACAATGGATTATGAGGAACAAAATTCTTGTGAACAATGCCATGAGCTATCAAAAAATTAGAAAACTCTCTGTAAAAGTATTTCCCCCATCATCAATGTGAAGCTTCTTTATGAAACTAGAAGATTGATTCTCGAAAAAATCCTTAAAGACTTTGAAGTTTGAAAATAAATAACTCATATAATTGAGAAAATAAACCTAAGTATGCCTAAAAAATTATTAATTAATGTAATTTCATACTTAGCTCCTTTGAAATAAGAGGTAGGAAAAACCATCAAGTAATTATGCATAAGCTCAACTAGTGAAGAAGCTCTCTTTAAATTACCCTTAGGAAAAACATCTTGGTGTTGTTTCCATAATGCACATCTAGGGAAAACCCCATAAATACAAGAAACCCTATGCAAACCATAAACCATACCATAAGTTCCCAACTCCTTCAAATATTTGTAATTAAGATGTATAAATCTCTCATGCCAAAGCTTACTCTCAGAATCTGCATGAGCAACCAAGAATTTACCTACATAAGAAGTGTCATTAAAATCCTCAAAGTGATATAGTCTAGAACTATGATCAATAACACCTTGTGCAACAAGTGAATGAGGCTCCAACAAGGTTCTAACTTCAGCTCCTTATGGTGTGAAAGTCATTGTTTTTCCCTAACCAGAATGACAAATTTGATAAAAAAAGTAAATTTGTGGTGATGTCAGGAACATATAGTGCATCATTGATGCAACCACCATAAATTTGTATGTCACATTTTCCCTTTACAAAAATAAAGGAATAATATCAAACCTCAATGTTGGAAGTAGAACTTGAACCAAGAGATACAAATGACTCCTGAGAAGAAGTCATGTGGTGAGAAGCACCAAAATCTATAATCCAACTATTTGCAATAGCTAATTGCATTCTCCTAACAACATTAAGTGATTTTCCATGCTCACTGGAAGGAGGTGGAGTGGATATAGAGATATTTTATTTTTATACTACATCCTCCAAAGCTTGCATTCTCTTCCAACACTTTGTTTCTACATGACTAGTCCCCTCACAAAAGGAGCATGAAAGGCTAGATTTATTCTTGGATTTAGAAGACTCTTTGGATTTAGATTTATATTCTTTGGGTTTAAGGGTACTTTGATATGGAGAATGAGTAGACTTAGGTTTACCTTTTGATTTTACCTTACCCTTAGGACTAGATTTTTTTAATGCCTTTTGAGAGGTGGAAGACTCAAGGTTAGACAATTTGGATTCTTCCCTAGTAAGTATTTCATAAAACAACTCCAAATCAAGAATTTTGAATATGGAACCTAAGGCATCCAAGCTAGAGAAAAATATAGAGGTAAATATTTTGAATGGAATTTTCAACTTGGATAGAATTAGGCAAACACACTCTTCATATTTCTTATCTCCCCCACTCCCCTTTAACTATGTCAACAAGTTCTTGAACTTAGTAAGATATTATACAATAGATGGAAAATATATAGGATTGAGATAAGTGATCTCAACTTCAAGCTGTATGGCTCTTATGTGATCCACCTTACCAAATAATCCTTTCAATTTCTCCCAAATTTTGAAAGGAGAGTCACATCCTTCCAAATAAATTAAAAGAATATCACTTACATAAATTCCTATCAAAACCATACATTCATATAATTTGTATTGGTGCTAAAATTTTTCATATTCTCTAGTGAACATTGGTTGTTCTTCAAATAGTAAAGCCCATAATATTTTTTGTTTAATTATTGTTTCCATTCTTGATCTCCATGTGTTGTAATTATGTGTTGTTAATGACTCACATTGATCTAATACAGAATAATATGAAGAAACCATTCTACAAAAACCACCAAAGAGCAGAATACAGACAAGATTTAAAAATCAAAACCAAGACAACCCCCCAAAAATTTATTTTATTAGCTTCACAAGAATGCAAATTATGGGAATTTATAACAACAGTCCATATACAAGGTTCAAGTACAAAATCCTTTTCATAATGTAATATATTTAGAGTGCATCATAAAATCATTATAGATGTTTAAATATATATCCAAACAATCTAAAATTTTAGAGAGATTAGAAACATGATTTTATAGTCCTAGAAAAACTTTTACTGAGCAACTCCATATATTTTATCCAAAAGAACGAGTTTACTAAAAATAATAAAATCATTGTAACACTCAAAATATAGCTCCAAATATTCTAAAATTTTAATATGCAGGTCTATCAACTAATTTTATAGATTCTGTTAAAAATCTGCAAAATTTTGAAGCTTTGATAAAGATATATGTAGATTACTAAATTTGGATAGGTTTCTATAAAATAGCTATAACTTGAAGAATACTTATCCAAATGACCTAAAATTTTGGGCACATATTGTATGAAATCATCTATAGACTTGTACAAGGTTTCATGGAAAACTTCATATTATATCAAAAGATATATGTAAAATATAAAGTAGGTTTTGCTAGTGATCCTATCAAAAAGGGGAAATGCTAAAAAAAAATTGTTTAGGATAGATCCAAGGGAATGAGGTTGTTGTTGTGTGTTCAAAAAATATTTTAGGAGGCTAATGATTATCTAACAATGGAAGTGGAGACATAAAATTGGCCACAATCTCCATCGAGGACCCAATCACAATAACCAAAGCTTCCACACAAATATTCAAACCTGCAAGAAAAACAATTGCACAACACTCACAAATGGATGACTACAACACCTATTGCTCTGATGCCATGAAAGAAATTAATAATTAAATCATTCCAATCTACAAGGATCTTTGGTGTTAATAGAACACCACATTCAACCAAAATAAGAATCTGAAAGCAAATTGATATCATAAGCTTACAAATAGATATGCAAAATAAAGAGCAACAATATCATATATTATATCTAAAAAATGAATACTAAGTACAATAAAGGTGCTTTGCTTATATAGGCAAGGATGATCAACCATAGCCGTAGGATCAAGCTAAGGATAAATATCCACCTTATAAAAGGAATAAGTGATATGGTCCATAGATCTGTAACCGCTATGTGGAGAAAGAATCTCAACCCTCAAAATATACCTAAAATATCCCAAACTTCTAGGATTAGTCAAACCTAAAAATATCCCCATAATATCTATGAAATAAATATGTAATATCTCATAATATCTAAATAAGATAAATGAAATATCCACACATAAGTGGAGGAGAAAATACATGGAGTAACTAAATCAAAAGAAAATAAATTACCTAGGTGAATATGAGCTAAGTTAAGCAACCTACTCTAACAAGGGCTTATAGATTACGGATCCAAATACACATGTTATTTTTTGAACTCATGTCTATTTTGATGAGCATTATTCTCCAACTGAACCTACTATTTCTACTCCTTATTCTCCATCCTCATATACTTTTTAATTTGAAGATGGTTGTTTTTATGATGACCACAGTGAGGATGAGTATATTGTTGAGACAATTGTATAGGTTCCTGCACATGCTACCCCCATGCCTAGATAGGCTTGGATTACAGTTGAGGAGGTAGTACCTTTCATTGAAGATATCACATCTTCAAGGTATACTTCTACTTCCAGCACAGATCTTCTTTGTTAGGCACTTTTTGTTGATCCATAGAGGTTTGATGAGGCCCATGGCATTTGGGAGTGGGATGATGAGTATTCTTCCTTAATGAAGAATCATACTTGGGATTTAATTCCTCTTCCAAACGAAAAATAATAATGAGATGTAAATGGGTGTATCACACCAAATTTATAGTAGATGGGTACGTTCATAGGTACAAGGCTCGACTTGTGGTAAAGGGTTGTTCATAGGTTGAGGAGATTGATTACTCTAAGATGTTTTCCCCTATCACAAAGTTATATTATGTTTGTCTTGTACTCTCTATTGTTGCATCATAGATTTGGTTAGTTTACTAGATGGATGTGAAGAGTACCTTCTTGCATGGAGATTTGCAAGAAGATATTTATATGGAGCAGCTTCCAAGATTTGTTCGGTATTCTTTATTGGTATGTAGGTTATGAAAATTACTTTATGGCCTCAAACAGGACCCTAGGGCTTGGTATGAGAAGATGGATTATTTTCTTCTATCTTTTGAATTTTTGAGATGCCATTATGATACTACAATTTAAACTTTGAGGGATAGAGAGGACAACATCATCATTGGATTATATGTTGATGATTTATTGATCATATATAATTCTACTTCACGCATACAATTTGTGCAACACTCTCTCTTTGAGAATTTTAAGATGATAGATCTTGGACTTCTATAAATTTTTCTTGGGTTTTATATTTCACAATCAGATTCAAGGATCTCTATTTTTTAGTAGAAGTACACATTAGATTTTCTTCAACAATTTGGAATGGTTGACTGCAAACCATATCCTACTCCTTTTCAGTCGTGTGTTGTTCTAAGTGCCACATGTTCTACTCCCAAATTTGAATCCACCATTTATAGATAGTTGGTTGGTAGTTTTATTTACTTAAATCACATCCATCTTGACATATAATTTGTAATTGATTTGGTCTCCCAATTTTCACATGATCCACATGCTAGTCATTGGCAAGCTGCCAAGTGGATTTTATAGTATCTTTAAGGGACTACACATTTTAGGCTTCATTTTTATAAATGACCTTTACAGTTGGTTGGGCATATAGATTCTGATTGGGAAATTTGTGTTGATACTCAATGATCTACTTCTGGTTATGTCTTCTACCTTGGTTCTTCATCTATTTCTTGGGTGTGCAAAAAGTAGATAGCTATTGCACTTTCATAGATAGAGGTAGAATATCAGGTAGTAGTATTGGCTAGTCGCGAGATTCTTTGGATTCGATAGTTTTTGATAAATCTTGTCTTCTCATAGGATCAATAAAGCACTTCATTTTGGTGTGATAATCTAAGTACCATAAAAATTTATTACAATATTGTTAAGCATCAGAGGACCAAGCACATTGATATTATATACACTTCATTTGGTAGATTATCTAGGATGGAGAGATCAGCTTAGACTACAGTTCCATTCAGTAGTATATTTTTGATATCTTCACTAAACCCTTCCCATCTCCTAATTTCTATTTATTGTGAAATATGCTTAGGGTGAAGGAAGTTATCCTTGGGGGGTGTGTATGAGGACAACTTCCTTTCCTCTTCTTTTTTATTTCTAGTTGGATGGTTTTTCCCACAAGGTTTTTCCTCCTTCTGGTTCAAGAGCTTCTGGATACACATTGTACATGAGTACTTGATCAGGCCTTGTTTTTTGGACTCATACTATGGATATTCCACTTCTTTTTGACCCCTAGCTTCACTTGAGTGGGGTGTTAGAGTAGGTGTTTAGACTCTAGCTCATGCTCACCTAGGTATTTTATTTTCATATTAGTTTAGTTTATTTTTCCCAACCAATTTTATGTGTGGATATTTATTTTTATCTTATTTATATATTATGGAGATAATTTGCATTCCTGGGGAGTTACACTCATTGATTACATTTTTAGGGTTGAGATATTTTCTTAATGGATCATATTGCACCTCCCTATTTGTACGGTGGATAATGATCCTTATCTCTTCGTTGATGCTATAGCTATGGTGGATCTTTCTTACCTATTTAAGCATGACTTATCCATTATATTCACAATAAATTTTGACATATGATATGATATTACAATTTTTGTATTAGATTACATTATCTTGTTTGTGTTTTTTAGTCTCTTTGTTTTTGTTAATGTGGTGTTGCTTCCATCCATTGATCCTTGTGGTTTGGTTTAGTGTTTTGCATTTTTTCATCATTCCTTTCAAGTTCTTGAGTCATGGACAAAAGGCAAGAAAAAAAATTCCAACAAAGGAACCAAAGGCAAAAATTCCCAAAGATATAAAGATAAGGAGTCCCAAAAGATGAAGAAAATCTCTCAAAGAAGATAATGCCAACTTACCAAAATTTAAATCAATAAAGTGCATATTCTTTGAGAAATATTGTCCTTCCTACAAAATATATTTTGTGTCTCTAAGAAAGTACAATAACATCATGGAGCCATAGCATAAGTAACTCAAAGATCTAAAATATTAAATTAAAGCAATAATTTGTGCCCAAGTGATGGGAATCCTCAAAAAATAGGTAGATGGAAATTAATATGGTAGTTTTTCATCCAAGGGCTAGGATTGAATGATATTCATATCTTTAAATCCAGAGAATCCTAAAGAAATAAATATTCAAACAAGACATGACTTAGTATCTAAAACAACAACCACCTAGAAATATCTATATGCATTTTGGAGGGAAAATCCTCCCTTGTAAATCTATAACTAGTAGTGTTAACTTTGTAAAGGATCGACAAGTGTGCAATTTATGTGTATTTGTAGGATTTTCTTTCATTTCTATTTATAAAAATAGTTATGATTCCTAAGTGGCTTGTGGGAAGTTTTGAACCCCTACTTCTAGCATAATCTTTGTAAAATTCTTCCTACATTATATATACAGAGGAGCCTATGTCTATTTTTGGCCTTTGCCTACAGACCCATTGTTGTGTATCTGTATGTGTTTGTGATATTTTACCTTAATATTATATTTGCTAAGTGTATGTGCATGTGAGGGGCCTATGCCTATTTTCAAACCTGCATACTAGCTTGGATCTCCTAAAGGATATACCTACTCATACATACATACATACATATATACATACAAACATACATACATACACATATATATAACTGGTAGATTTTGATTTCACTTCACTATGTTGAGGAGAGGAATTTTTCACCATTGGCACATAGCATTTAGACCTATTTTTGTAGGAAGATCTTAGTGGATATCTTAGTACATCATCCCATTTTATTTTATTTGTTGAGTTTATTTATTTTCTCACACCCCTTTCCCTTTGTAGAGCAACTAGCACCTTGAAGATCACATCTTAACAAGGATCCAATCTTCTAAAAAAACCTAAAGGTCCCTGATTGTGTTGAACCTCGTGCTTTTAGTTGTGGAACACTATATCAGTCTAACATGAGGTAATATGATTATCTCAAGAATGGATAATCAGAGACAACAATAGTTTAATGACACACCCTAAGAGACCCTATTGATACATCATTTATCCCATAATTGCAACAAGGAGTAGGACTAAGACTTGGTGAGGGTCTTAGTCTATTTATTTATTGCTAAAGCATTTCTTTTATCACCTAGTGACTCTGCTCCAAAAAATACCAAAAGAAGACACTAATGAAGATATCGAAACGAGGTTTAGGTGAAGACACCTATCTACCTACTTTTGAGAAGCAGGAATTTGTATTCACTTGGTGAATTTGCTACAATTCAAAGGATCCAAAAGGACCGTGAAAGCTCCACCATGAAGGCAGCATGCCAAATCATGAATATTTTCATACTCATGAATTTATCAGCATGGAACAAAAGAAACCCCTTGAGACCTTCAATGCTAATAGATTTTTAGGATGACTATCCAATGGCTATACTGCAAAATTTACCATATCATAATAGTGAAGGATCTTCAACCCTACAAGAGCATCTACAAGATATGATATACTTCTACCAATTGCACAACATCACAAAGCAAAACATGGCCCTGAGATTGTAGGTAGATGTCTATCAAGAAAATACTTGAAAAGGATTTTATTCTCTCCCCCCAAACTCAATTATAGAAAGGGATCAGCTCATTGATCTATTTATAAATAGGTTAAAGGAGAGGAAAAAATCAATCCTATATGTCCATACTACTATTCCTCAATCCTCACTCACCTAGAAATCGATTATTCCTCACCATATTATGATAATTTAGGAAGAGGAAAAAATAATTGAGGTAGAGGTATTCGTTCTCATAAAGTATCGATGTCAGGATGAAAATCCAAAGTACAAAAGGAAAACAGAGGTCATAGAATCCATTGCCTTATAGGTGTTCAAACAAGTATGCTTGAACATCTCTACAAGCTAAAATGAAACTCTCTTCCTCTCCATAAGCACAAAGGAGGTAAAGAATATAATTTGGAGCAGGAAGAAGCATGCTATCAAGTTCAAATAAAAAAATAGAGTTAGCATTGGTAACATTCTTGGCTCAACAATAAAATACTCAAGCTTAGGTACAAAGCAATCTGATCCATGGAAGTTGCTCAAAAATCTAAGTCTTAGAGGAGAGAAAATAATCTCCCCATAAAATTAGAAGAAAAGAATAAATACATTGAGGCTTATATAATAAAAGGGGGGTCTTGACTCCATGCCTAATGGATAAATGCCACTCACTTAAAATTTTTTGCATATGTACCATAGGCTATCTCAGTTTCATGAGATAGTGGAAGTCCTTACCACCTTCAAAATTTCAAAGTTGTGGCTTGTTTGCTAGAAACTTTCTTTTTTTGGATAATTTTTCTTGACTCTTACCCAATGGACTAAGGCACCAGTTTTTATATTTCTTATATTTTTTAGGCTAAAGATCCCTTGAGATCCACTAGAATTATAGTGATAAATCACTACACCTTTTGAAATAAAAATTTTGATTCATGGATAGGCACATGAAGAAATATCTAGTCAATAAAAGACCTAATATCATGAGCAAGAAAGGTGCAAAGGTCAAAAATTTCTAAGTCATAGAAAAAATGCAAGAATAAAAGTCCCAAAAAAGGAACTAAAGGCATAAAGTCTCAAATATTTGAAGATAAGAGGTTCCAAAATATGGAAAAAAAACTCTCAAAGAAGATGATGTTGACTTTCCAAAACTTAAATCAATAAAGTGTACATTCTTTGAGGAATATTGTCCTTCTTATAAAATATATTTTGTATATCTAAGAAGGGAAAACAGTAGCATTGATCCATAGTAGAAGCAACTCAAAGATCCAAAACATTAAATTTAATCTATCTTTTACACCTAGGTGATGGGAATCCCCAAAAAATGGGTAGATAGCAATTAAGGTGGTAGCTGCTCATACAAGGGCTACGATTGACTAATATTCATATCTTCAAATCCATAGAATACTAAAGGGACAAATAGTTAGATAAGACATGAATTGAATCTAAAATGATAGCCACCTATAAATTTCTACATGAGTTTTAGAGGGAAAAATCCTCCCTTGTAAATCTATAAATAGGAGTAATGTTAGCTTTGTACAAGATCAATAATTTTGAAATTATGTGTATTTATAGGATTTCCTTTCCTTTCTCTCTATAAAAATAGTTTTTGTTCTTGAGTGGCTCGTGAGCTGTTTTGAACCCCTACTTTTGGTACAATATGTGTAAAAGTTATCCTATAGTATATATACATGGGAGCCTGTGTCTATTTTTTGGTCTTTTCCTATAGACCGGTTTTTGAGCATGTATATGTGTTTATGATCTTCTGTCTAAATATTATATTTGCTAATTGTATGTGTGTGTGAGCGGTTTACATCTATTTTTAAACTAAGTCACTTACTATCTTGTCTCTCTTGGAGGACCCATCTGCTCATATATTCATATAACTGGTAGATTTTGATTGCACTTCACTATGTAAAGGAGAGGAAGTGTTCACTATTGGCACATAACATTTAGGCCTAGTGGATCTCTTGCATCACCCTTTTTTTCTTTTATTTGTTTATTTTTTTTATTTTCTCACACCCTTTTATATTTGTAGAGCAATTAACACCTTGAAGATCACATCTTAACAAGGTGTTGACCTTGTAAAAAATCTTAGATGCCCTCTATTGAGCCAAATACATGATCTTAGCTATGGCCTATTGTCTTGCTTCAATGCAAGGTGTGATTGTATTGGAAAAGGATAATAAAAAACAAAAAAAAAACCTATGAATTGCACAAACTTTATCAAAAATAATTTTATCTCTTTAATTGTGTATGGGTGATTTTATCATGATCCATATTTATCCCTTGTTAAGACATAAATCTTAGGATTTTATGCTATTTGCACCAAAAACACACCATTTTGTATTGATCTTAGACCTTATAATGACATAATCAATTGGATAATAAACCACTTTATCAAGTTACCAAAAGGTCATTTATATAGGATTACACTATTTTTCCAATAATATCATTACCCTTTGATAGGTTTATTTAGTATTTTTCAATCCAAAAGGTATAACAACATAATAAAATTTACCATATGGTGTTGTGAAGTTTGTTTTCATGTAATTATTGTTGGAATTCACACATATTTCCAAAAATAGATAGAAGCAATCCATCCACTCAAATATTATATAGAAAGCATAAAAAATGATGATAAATAAAAATATATAATGGGAACCTATAGGCACAATTATAATCACTATATTATCCATAGATAAGAATCATAACACTTCATAATAGACAAAGTGGTGGGGGTATTTATATCAATACCATATCCTCAAATTACATAAATGAGTTTAACATAAGTTGATATAACATGAGGACTTTAAGGTTAGATATAATTTATAAGATGGGTTTAACCTTAACAACACTAACCACATCACATAAGGCATACATAATAAAATATTACAATAAACTATATACATTTTAATGTGATTGCCCTTAGGCATATACAATATTATCTCATACAATGTCAACCTTGGCCATAAGTTAGATTACACTTTCAACATCTTGTCTTAATGTAAATTGAGGGGCCATGGATACAAGACATTAGTAATAATAGTATCTCCCCATCATAATGGATGCTCTATTGAGCCTCTACACTTGGGATAGACTAATTCGAATCCCTTTCATCATATGATATTAACTACTACAAAATATCTCTTGTAAAAGAGTCTTCTTAGGGTGGACCATAGTCATCACTACCACTATTTAATACTCTCACACACATCTAATAGCACTTCCTCTAAGGCTCTATATGAGGAAGAGAAGTCAATATTACCACTAGCTCTAAGTAAAATTTTATTTAATAAACTATAGTCACATAAGGCATGACTTGAAGATATAGTCTTTCCTTTTATAGCATAGATCACCTTGATTGAAGAGTTCAACTTGCTCTTTATCCACCTAATTTGCATCACCCAAAAATGCTTTGTATGAACCTACTTAAAAATAAGAGCTACTACAAACTTCCAAAAGTACATCGATAAGGAATAGAAAAAAAAAATATTATGAATAATTAGGTCTTCATAAATAAGCTAAACCGATAGCCCAAATTAGAAATACGGATTGATTAAAGCACATCCTAAATATTCTTTCTATATTCCTCCAAAATACTCAAAATCTGTTACAACTATGATAAATCCAATTATGTATCCTAAAAAGATATATCAAAAATTAATATTATATATAACATAGTAAATATTCCCTTCTAAATAAGGTAAATAGGATTTGAGAACTATTTCCAATAGAATATGTTTATGGACTTGTCATGACCCTCCCTTGGCAAATTTTTTATAGGATGGACTCATGAATGGCTATGTTATCTTGTTGATGGAATGACTAACTATTTCATGTTTAGTTTCTGCAAAACATATATTTTATGGAAAAATATGATGTATCTTGTCAGTGGAATGACTAATTATTTTTTTTTAGTTTTTATAAAACATATATTTTATGGAAGAATATGATGCTGCTAATGGATTTACACTTTTGCAGGAATATGTTGTCTCATAGATGGAATAAGAGATCTACCATTGAGAATGATATGCCAAAAATGAAAGTGATGATTGCTCTTTAAAATGATAGATCTGAGGAAGATAGACTTTCCTCTCATGTAGTTGCATAGTATGTTTTGCATGTGGAAATAAACCATCGACAGTGAGGTTGTTTTTGAGGAAAACAATGGAGTCGATGGAGTGGAAGTTGATATCTGAAATGCTATATTGAAAATATCTTTCATGCTTTTGTTTGACATATATTTTATTGATTAAATTATGTTCAAGTAATGAGTTGTTTTCCTTGCTCATACCTTATTTGGATGCTTTCTTTTTTTTTAAATAATAATACTATTTGAGATAACTTTTTATTTGCAATGAAGTTTAAGATCCATATGATAGGAATCTTTCAAATTCATTATTTTATTTTGCAAGGAGAATTTAAAGAGTAGAGTCCTTTAATATGGTACATTAAGAAAAAGGAAAATACTCTTTCTAACATATTTAATATCTTGGCTATTAATCAATAATAGCTCGATATACAAACCGTTGGTTGAGCAATAAAACTACCATCTAAAGTTTTGGATTATCATTGGCATGTTTTTCATGAAATATTATTTGTGATTAGGATTATTGTCTATTTAAGTGGATGTGATGGAGTGATTAGCTACTACTTTGATCATGGTCTCTTAAGTGCACCTAGAGGAATCAGGTGATGGACATCGAGTTTGCTTGGAGGCCATTGGGAAAGAAGGTTTTTCTAGAGTGAGGAAGAGAGAGGTTAAAAAAATAATGGAGGAAGGATATCTGAAATAGAATTACGCATTTTGGATATCAGTAAAAAGTTTAGCTGAAGGTTCATGTAGGCTTTGTTGACTTCTATTTCAGATAATAATATTTTAAGTGTAACTATTCTATGTTGTTATGATTGCATGGTTGTACCTATGTTTGTTGGTTGGAACAAACCTTATGTTATTTATTTGATTACCTCTTTTCACCTTGAAACTCATTGATATCTAAACAACTTGGTCAAGTAAGTCTACCTTGTGAATTGTGAAGACATACTCTGCTACTGATATGAGTCTCTTCATAACCTTTGTTTGAAGCTTTTGGAAGAATTCTTTTGTGAACATTAGTTTTTAAATAATTTAATGTTATGTTTGACTCTTTTCTTGGTTTTATTATGGTGAATAGCATTGAAGCTATAATGAATGGCTTTGTGTGTGCATGAGAAAACAAAGTGGAGATAATTTTTTTCTTTAAGTTTGCTTAAACAATTAATGAGATTTAATTTAGTTGAAATTGCACCTATGTTTTGTGAATGAAGCTTAATGTAGCATTGGTTATTAAGTAGATACCTTACATCAAACTCACTATGATTATTTCATAAGCACATGAGTGTCAAGATGATATGTTGCTATATTTTTCAATAAAGGATAATCTTAGATTTGGGGTTGAGTAGAACATTATGTTATTTCCTTATGAAAATTTCCAATTTTGGATTCATAATTTAGTTGAACAACGAACCAAGACTTATTCTCAAGTTTTCTATGAAAATGAATTTGATAGTAATGTTATTGTAGAGAGTTGCAGACTACAATATGGCTGAAGCAAAGTCTAAAAAAAAAAAATTCGCATGAACCCATTTTTTTGGGTATTGTGGTCTGTGTCCATCAATATTTCCTTATAATTGGTTATAAAAGCCTACGTATATTACCACCTTATAGGAGTTCATAGAAAATTAGATGGTATGAGAATAATAGCACTATAGTTGTGTGACAATCATCTTTTACTGATGATCTTGTACTAATGTAGTGGAAACTTTGTTATCCATAAGAATCAAAGTGGTTTGAGGAATAAATGGAGCATAGCTTGTGTAAGGATTGCATGATCCTATGTTTTATTAGGGCTGATTTAATTCGGTAAAGGATGTCAATTGAATTGAATTGAATTGCATTCTCCTATGTTTTATGGGATTTTTTTGGGAAAAATCCTTGCTTATTATATGTAGGGTATGTGTTCATTAATTTTGGAATGACATGTAGTAATGTTTATATATATGGTATATTTAGAACTATTCCAAATGTTGAAGGAAGTAAATTTAAAGATTGGTTGGATTTAAACCAAGGGTAATGACATAAATGTAGAATTATGTTCTTTTTTTAACTATGGGATTACTTTGAGAATGAAATTCTTACTTATGAAGGTGGAAAGTATATTTATAAAATCCTGTTTATCAAGGAAAGACTGGAATGACTAAGTTTTAAAATTCTTTGGCTATTTTGTTGAAATGAAAAAACACATGCAAATAGAATTGTCTTAGCATAAATAGAGGCTATGTTTATTTAATTTGATTGCCAAGATAGAACTTGATTGACTAAGTTTTTGGAATCTATGGTTGGCTATTTGTAATAAGAATTTATGATATACATTTAGAATTTCTCTATCATTATTAGGGGATCTGTCATAATCCCTATTGAAATTTGCTTCTCAATAGGTACAAGGAGACATCGAGATTCAAAGCAGTCGAGTAAGAACAACCAAGATAATTTAAGATGAACTGATTATACTCTTGTAATTGATATGGAACCATAGATGTAGTATGGTTCTATAAGCATTGTATTTGAAATTATCCACATGATTATTTAAGTGTGGAGAATGGGGTTGATTTCAAAAGAGAAGGAAACCTTTGTAAATTTTGTAAATTTACTTGTATGGTGTATATAGAAACCTTTCTTATTCATTGTCATATTATGGTTTGGAAAGTAAATAATAAACAAAGGAATAAGTTTGTTAAACTTAAATGTATTAAATTTTTAGTTTGGAAATGAGCCATTATCTTGATTATCATTATGTTAGATAGGTTATTTTTGGTCGCTAATATGCCACCACGTACTGGGCTAGGAGTCGGTTCAGAACTAAGCATATAAAGGCCACTACATCAGGATGATGCAGACAATCTCCAGAGAATTTTTGTTCATTTGGGAGTGGTTCTAGCTACCTACATCACAAAATAGGAAAAGAGAAAAGGGGGAAAGAGATAAAATGGCCATATCTAGAGCTCACAAGGATGGATATATCTATATCAAGACCTATGTAGGTGACATACCATGTAAAAAACACAAACCCTACAAATAAAAGAACATCTAACTACACCATTTTTATGGCTCCTGTTAGCGATGGGCAGGAGGCAAATTCCAAGACCAACGAATAGGTGCATAAGATCCAGTATGAAGAATCAAAGCACTCCTATCTGACTAGTATTGGCATAAATAAACCCACAATCCATATTTATGAACACACACACCTGAGTCACTTAAGTAAATCCCATGAAATACAAATAGTAGAATAACATGGGATAACTTAAACAACTAAACAAAAATAAGCATTCATACAATTAATAAAGAATAGGAAGATGAAATCAAAGACCAAATAGTGTAGAATTTGTATTTACATAGAGGTAAACCTTACATATGAATTATAATGGCTAAAGAGCCACCCTTAGGAATGACCAGTATTCCACTATTTATAGATATATTTACATTAATTACAAAATCAGCAATTAATGGAAATAGGTGGAGAGATAATCCTTGCAACAGAAAATCATTGTACTAGTACACTATTCCACTGGATGACATCAGTATTCTATAAGGCAACAAATACAACTGGTTGGATTTGAGCCCTTGGATCCTCTCACATTTCTACTCGATTCATTAATTTTTAGCTTCCTCATCCTTCTCCTTGACTGGTGATCCTCTAGTTTAGGTGGTGAGTGACGGGAACTAAAATGTCTTGGGAGCAACACACCTCAAATTAGTCACCTCCACATACGTTTTCAGGTACCCAAACTATTGGAGCAACGGATAAGTCTTCCTTTTGAATTTTGGGTGATGGTGAGAGCCTTGCATATCGGGTAGGTGCTTTGCTTGCTCTTCCTTCCACCCGTGGGATGCTGGGGAGTGAGGGCAAGAATTTCCTTGATGTTTCACCCAAATTTGGGCTTGTATTTCCTACTCAAAATGGGTAAGAATTTCTATCTCATTTATGGGTAGGTTCTCTAGACCCTTCCATCCATTTCGGCCATTTGAATGGCCCACCCAATAGGTGGGTGGGTCTTTTTAGAAAGTTCTACCCAAGGCCATGGGAAAATTATCTACTCATTCTATCACTCACTCTGCTTCAACCCATCATCCACCCACTACATAATCCACCACTTGATATTTTTTGCTCATCCATCCATGTCCCTCAAAATTAGGCACACTCCAAAGGGAATCACTTCCTAAAGGGAAGAGTGGGTGAAGGGTACAAAATTTCACCCACACTTTTGGTGACTTACAAGGGTTTTCCAACTTGTGGAAAAAAATGAACCTAGAAGGATTAGGAAATATAATGGTCAAAATAGATAAATGAAGGAGATAAAGGAAGGGAATAGGTGAAAGGAGTACACAAAGAAGGAAACAATGCAAGGAGAAAAACAAGCGCAAAAAGATGTCAGAAGAAACAAGACATTTAACACGGTGAAAAATGGAGTGGAGGAAAAGGGACAAGGGCTTAACCAATGTGAGTATAAAGGGGAAACAAGAAAAAGAAATCTAAAAGGAAAGGATCAAGATGGTCAACATAGAGAGGACTACCATGGAAAAGAGCAGTAGGAAGACAAGTAGTGGAAACAACAAGTAAATAATTAAGAAGCTTTATGTAAGATGCACACAGGAGGGAAGGGGAACAAGAAACATTAGAGATGGTGAAGCCTTTGTTACCAACTAGAAGAGTTATAGGCAACAAAGGGGAGAGGAAGGCGAAGGGGAGGAAATGGCGGGGAACGAAGGGAGACACAAAGGAAAAAGCAATTTGAAGCCTATCAAGTGAAACCAATGGGGCATAGACCCTTCTTCACAAGGCATGCTTATAGATTGAATCCCCCTAAATGTAACCCACCGAAGACCTAGGACATTCCAAGAGTAGACAAATTGCCAATGTTCCTTATCTCTTCTATCCTAGGTCTTCTTCTTCACACAATCTAGCAATGATCCTCTTTTAGTAGTTGTTATCAACCAGAAGACCATTTTGCTTCAACCATGATTTGTGGTTTGTACTTTATGGACTCATTTGCATCTTACCATAGGGGCTATTTATAGCATTATTGCCTTACCATGTGCTTGCATTTGTGAGTTCCAAGGCTTGTTGTAACTCCTAGGGATGAGTTAAGAGGCCTTGAAAATTATTGAATGTATCCATTAGGTTACGGGGTCATGACAACAACAAATAGAAGAATAGAGAACTAGCAAAAGAACATAGAAACAAAGGAGAATGTTACATTTCCCAAACAATTTTTGGAAAATTATTTTTTGATGTGCTCTGATGCTTGACCAAGTGGTAAATTTTCATAGAATTTATTGCACCAATGGTCAGTGATAAAACTTGTGATTCCCAATGCATTGGCCTTGCATAATTCAAGGCTTTATTTATTGGCTATAAAATTATGGTGTGATAAGCACACCTGAGCTAGGATGTCATATGTAAATCATCCTCTGAATCTACATTGGCTAGACTAGATCACATTGTATTTGAGGCACCGCTTGTGATTCATTTGGCGTCATCCATCCTGGCTCAAAATTACAATAAAATTATAATTCTCTTTATTTTTACCAAGTGTTTGAATACTCGGGCCTTTGAATATTAGGGTGACCATACCTTTTGCCACCATATTTTGCCTTTTAGGTGGTGAGCTATTAGGGATCAAATTTTCATGTTGTCCCTCTCTGAGATTGGTCAGTTGTGCCAATCTCGTGGCTGACTCTTCCTCTATCTTAAGGCACCCCTCCCTATCATGGGCATCCACATCCTCGCCCAGATCATTTTGAGTCTAGGGTTGATCTATCTCATTACCTTCATGGAAATTGTGGTTATGGCACACCCACTCCTAGTATGTGCTCGTAGTATGATCCAACACCAACTTATAGAAGGAACTGGTAGGATGGAGCCTCCACATAAAAACTTTCTTGGCTCTAATATATTCCTTGTAGAGTTGTGGGAAATAGGTTTCCTTTGATTGGTGAAGAAGGAAGCTGATATTAGGACCAAGAGCTCAGATGTAGAATAGATACACCTAAGTGGGGGTTAGGAGGATTTTTCATGAAATCCTCTTCCAAATCTTCTCAAAACAAGCATTGAAGTCCACCACTTCTTCAAGAGGGTTCCTCTTGATAAATGTAAATTTATTTAGAGACTAGAAGGGGTCCTCCATTTTTCCAAACGTATCCATGAGAAGCTATGCTAGATATACCCATATAGAGATGTTTGTAGGTTGTAGGGTTTTGTACCAAATCCATGATCTACCTTCAAGGGAAACAACAAGTACCCTACTCATTACATCTTCGTGCATGATATTATGAAGGATGGCCAGAGAAGCCACATTTTCAAGGTGTTCCTTCATAACTCCCTTGACACCACTGTATTTTGTCAAGGCATCAAATATAGCTTTTAGAATATTATATCGATGAGGGAGATTAAGGGGACTAGGATCGTTCCACTGAAGGAACAATGGTTGAGCCATTAAGGCACCAATCATTTAGAGGTTCCAGTTGTGATTTTGAAGTCAGATTTAGAGTTGCCATATGAGCATGCTATCTTTGCTAGTGAGGTCAAGGTTACTCATCATACCTTGAGTCCTTTGGGATGCTTGGATCTTCAACACGGGTGGGTGATTGGTCTCGTAATCATGCCTTGCAATCAGAGTCACCATGTGACTTTGAGAAGATTTTAGGTAAATCAAAGAGTCACCAAACTAATTTCTTAAACATGGGGACTCAATGATCTCCCCAGCAAAGTCACCAAAAATTGTTGGTTGCCAATATGACACCATGTACCAAGTTGGGAGTTAGGTTAGTACCAGGCATAGAATGGTCATCATGTTAGGATGGGAAGGACAATATCCGGATAAGTCTGGTTCCTTTAGGGGTGGGTCTAGCTACCTACACCACAAACTAGGAAAATGAAAAATGGGGGAAAGAGATAAAATAGTCATAATTAAATCTCACAAGGATGGGTATATCCGCATCAAGATCTATGTAATTGACATACCATGTATGAAATATAGACCCTACACCTAACAGATTACCCAACTACACATTTTTTTGGCTCTTGTTAGTAGTGGGTGGGAGGAAAATTATAGGCTCAAATAATAGGTGCATGAGATCCAAGATGTAGAATCAGAGCACTCATGTCCGACTAGTTTTAGCAAAAATAAACCCACAACCCATATCTACAAACACACACTCTTGAGTCACTCAAGTAAACCCCATGGAATCTAGACAATAGAATAACATGGGATAACTTAAAAAACTAAACAAAAATAAGCATTCATACAATTAATAAAGAATAGGGAGACAAAATTAGAGACCAAATAGTGTAGAATTTGTATTTACATAGAGGTAAACCTTACACATAAATTGTAATGGCTAAAGAGCCACATTTAGGAATGATCAACATTCCAATATTTATAGGTATATTTAAATTAATTATAAAATTGGCCATTAATGGTGGTAGGTGGGGACACAATCCTTGCAGTAGTCAAGTGCCACACTAGTACACTATTCCACTGGATGGCATTAATCTTCTAAAAGGTAGTGGATACAACTAGTTGGATCTAGGCCCTTGGATCCTCTCACATTTTTTCCTAGTTCAATAATTCTTAGCTACCTCATCATTCTCCTCGATTGTCGATCCTCTGGTTTAGGTGGTGAGTGACAGGTACTAAAATGTATTGGGAGCAATGCACCTCAAATTAATCATCTCCTTGTATGTTGTCAGGTACCCAAACTGTTGGAGTAGTGGACAAGTCTTCTTTTTGAATTTTAGGTGATTGTAGGAGGCTTGCATGATGGGCAGGTGTTTTGCTTTCTCTTCTTTCCACCCACGGGGTTCTAGGGAGTGAGGGTGGGTGTTTCCTCGATGTTTCACCCAACTTTGGGCTTGTATTTCTCTCCCAAAATTGGTAGGAGTTTCTATCTCCCCTATGGACAATTTATCCTAACCCTTACGCCCATTTTGGCCATTTGAAGGGCCCACCCAATAGGTGGGTGGGTCTTTTTAGGAATTTCCACCCAAGGCCATGGGCAAATTATCCACCCATTCTATCACCCACTCTACTTCAACCCGTCATCCACCCACTACATCAGCTACTACTTGAGATTTTTTGCCTGTCCATCCATGTTCCTCAAAATTAGGTGCACTCCAAAGGGAATCACTTCTTGAAGGGAAGAGTGGGTGAAGGGTAAAAAAATTCACCCATAGTTCTTTTACTTAAGGAAATTATTGAGTATGATGAAAATGGAAAAATATGGTTTCTATTATGAATATGTATAAACATATAGTATTTCAATTGAATGATTAAAGAAAATTATTCATTTATGAGAAATAATCTTAATGGATTAAGATGATATAATATTAAGATCTTCTTCTTAAGCATAATGTTAGAATATTTCTTTAAAGCATCATAAAGGATGTTGATGGATTTATCCATCATGTGCATTTAATTGTAATTAAAAATAAATAGTATTCTTAATTTGATTTAAACATCGCAGAGGTGTAACCATCTAAATTAATGACTTTGCATTAATGAAAGTTACTTCATAGGAAGTAGAGAGGAATATTTAGTTTGCACATGCCTTGCTTGAAGGAAATTTTTCATGATAGACCTTAGTAGAGTAAAATAAAAGAGAAGAGCTTTAATTATTTTGTATCCATGGTTCAAGTTAGAAAGAGAGATCTTTTGATGGAAAGGCTAGCTCATCGTGGAGATGATATGGATAGTCTGAAGTCAACGCACTTAATACACCCATATATATATATATATATATATATATATATATATATATATATATATATATATATATATATATATATATTTGTATGGTGTAAATATTAGCATGCCCATTTCAAAACACTAAAAGGGATAAGCTAGCTCATTGGGAAAATGATATTGATAGCTTAATCCTATATTTCACCTAGTACACTTACATATATTGACATATGTAAGTTGTAGAGATGGGTGTATCCCATGATGGGTCTAAGAGGAATAATTTAACTCATCATGGAGATGGATCAACAACTTAGTTAGGGATCACTAAAGTCTTTAGCCAAACTTTAGGAAAGGTCCTTGTTAAATAGGATTGGGATAATACCTAAAATTTTAAGTATGTAAATAAAATAATAATAATCACAAATAGGATGGGAATTTTGTTGGAAATTTTGGGATTTAACATTTGGTATCATTTGGATGGAAATTTTGGGAAGTGCATTTTGGTATCAAAGCTCATGGTCATAGGACTATAAGCTTCCTTAGATAAGGCCTAGGCATAAGTATACTAGGTGAAGAAGAAATTTTGAAGAGATAAAATAACTAATAAGGGTTATAGTTCATATGGATAGGGTAATTGTTGTTATCCAATTCTACTTATTAGTGAAGGTAATTAGATATCTAATTAGTAGTAAGTGGTACAATTTAGAGAAGGAATGGTGACCTAATTCTAACTTCATGTCTTGTGTGTGACCATGAATAATCACACTAAATATGAGGATTGGAAGTGTTTTCCCACCAAAGACGCATACACAATGAAATAATGTTGATCTTAGGACCCCAGATTTAGGTGCAAGCAATTCTACTGATGAGAGGGAGAACCTCACTATAACAGTTGATATGATTCATGAATGGATGGAACAACAAAGAAAACTTTTAGAAACCATAGTGAATTAATATTCACAAGCTGGGGGCTCTAAGGTTAGATAGACTAATGATCCTCCTACAGAGGCACAATAGGCCAAAATTTGGTTGGAGGTAGAAGTGGCTAAAGATTTGAAACATCTACGATCCTCCAAGTTTAATGGAGAATAAGGAGGCGATGCAGCTAAATCTTGACTTAAGGAATTGGAAACTTTCTTTGATATGAATAATTACTCCACTGGAACCCAAAAATTAGATGCCACTTTACATTTATAGGGTGTTGGACCAGATTAGTGGGAAACTTTTAGTGGGGAACGAAAACTTGAGGTAGTTGATCTGAAATAGAAGAATTTTGTCATAGCCTTTAGAGATAGGTTTCTCACAGAGCATTTTTATACCAATAAATTTGAAGATTTCATCAATATTTGGCAAGGAAATAAGACGGTGGGGGTTTACTATCATAAATTTGTTAAGTTGTTGAAGTATGTACCCACATATGATGAGAAGATGAAAATCCACAAATTCATTTTGGGGGTAGATCCTATAGACATAAAAAATTAAACATCTTTGATAACATAATAAATTATAAATTATTATACTCAAATATTCATTTTTTCCACCTTACAAAAAATATAATTAATCCATGTATATTTAAATCCTTTAATATTTCCCTAGAAAAATGTTGAGGATACTTAGGCTTAGCCACTCAATCCTAAGTGCATATTTTATTATTTATTATTATTATATGCATTTTCTATTTCTTGCACTTTGTATTCAGGTGAGGTATAGTATGCCCATGTTAGAAATAGGTTGTTAATCGGTTTGGGTGTTAGTTAACTGTTAGAGATCTTGTTTTTCCTCTAGCAGTTTGTTGTCATCCATAGTTAGCATTTAGTTAAGTGGTTGGCCATGTTTGGCAGATTGTTGTAACCACTTAACCTACATGAACACCTAAAAAGAACACCTACACATTGGAGTTACATGATAAAAATTACTTGATACAAAGCACTACACCTACTTCCAATTTGATGTTAAGTTGTAGGCAAGTAAGGAAGCCATTAAGTCAAGCACTCATTTTGGCTCCTACTAGCATCAGTTCCACACAAAATGAAGAACAAGCACCATATAAGGAACATGAAAAGAAAGAAGTTTCACTCCCACCTAATGAACAATCACAAGAGCAAGTGGTTAAGGAACCCACCATTCTCACTCATGAGAAAGATGCCATTCACTCCATTGGTATCATTTCGGGTACACCTCCAGCTACACAATCACTTGTTCCATAGAAGTTACCTTTGTCTATGCCCACTCCCACCATTGCACACATGGAGGAGCAAGCTAAGGTTACTTCATTTATTGAGCACCGAAAAAGCCTTCTAGACAAGATACCACAAGACTTGCAAGAGACTCCACGGGGAGTGGTGCGTAAGCATCACAAAACTCACTCATCATAGGTTGGAGATAGAGTTTGGGTTCCTTTGGATAAGCATCACTTTCTAGAGACACCATTTTAGGATCCTCTTTTGGTACTTGATCTTGTTTTCAGCCCTACAGTAGTAGTGGCACCTGATCGTCAGCTTTCACTCATTTTAGATGGATTTTTTGAGATGAAGAATCATTACACTAGACAGGATTCTTCCACTACTTACCTTGTCGCTCATCACAGTCACTTTCCACACATGGCTCACAAGATTCCTCACCATGATATGGCCCATGACTTTCCATATTTGTTGAGAGCATTAGGGTCCATATTTGTTGAGGATACTTAGGCTTAGCCACTCAAGCCTAAGTGCATATTTTATTATTTATTATTATTATATGCATTTCCTATTTCTTACACTTTGTATTCACATGAGGCATAGTATGCCCATGTTAGAAATAGGTTGTTAAGTGGTTTGGGTGTTAGTTAACTGTTAGAGATCTTGTTTGTCCTCTAGTAGTTTGTTGTCATCCATAGTTAGCATTTGGTTAGCTATTAGTTAAGTGGTTGGCCATGTTTGGCAGATTATTGCAACCACTTAACCTACATGATATTCTATTGTATTCCTATATATTGCATTGCATCTGAGTAATAAAATAGCTTCATATTGAGTTATCCACATCACAAAACCTTAGTACCACACCACAAATAATTAAAATAAATAATAAATCAAATTTGAATACATCCCCCACACCTACAAAAATAATAAAAATAATAAAATATAAATAAAATAAAATAATAAATCCCCCCATCCCCACATGCCACTAATACTTAATTAATTATGTAATAACCCTCAATTAGACTAATTGCACATAATCAACATCACCATTTTGAGCCTCATTTATGACTTCTCCTACATAGAAAATGATAAATTCAATAAAAAATAGCAATGCTAATTAACATAAATTAAATATATCATTAAAGCCCATTTTTTTCCACTATTCAAGGTTAAGTTATGTTCAAGGTAATGTATTTATTAAAAAATCTCTAGAATCCTAGAAAATATGCCCCTTCCAAATCTCTAAAAATTCCCTACATAAATATGCCACCTTCCATGTACCCCCCTTGTGCTATAAAAGAAAATTTAAATTTAAAAAAATGATGAGTTAACAAAGAGCATTTATCTCACCTGGACATAGGATAACCACCTCATCATTTCTTTTAATTTTTAATTCATGCCACATTCCCCCATGGCCCTTGGAAAACTAATTTTAAATTAGTTTCCCTTCCCCTAGGATTACCTATTCCAAGGAAATTTAATGTGCCAACCCAACCCCCCTCCACCTCACCACTTTCTAGACCCTTCCCTGCCTACCTTGCACATGTGGAGGCCAAGTGGAGCCCATGTGGCATCCCACTCACCCAACCCCAAAAATCCTATAAATACCCTTGGCCATGGCCAAAGGGAGAGAGCCCATTTTGAGCTAAGATTATGCTACCAAAATCCTTCCACACACTTGCCTTAGCCAACTTCACACCCACCTATAGCTACTAGTATTATTTTGATACCCCTTCGATCCCATTTCATGCTCTTACAAGCTCTCAGGTTTGATAGTTTATAGCCCACAGTCACAATCTGAAGACTACCTCTCTTGAGATGGTCCCACCTACTGCTTACCACCTCCCCAGAGATGGTCTTGCCTCTAATAGGGAACAACTCACATAGTAGGGTCCTCGATGATATTCTCACACTTAAAAGCTATATTTAGTATTTTCTGTGTATTTGGGTTTCATTTAGCAGCAATTAGCTTTTATTTTATTGTGGTTTATATGTTATATTGACTAAGGCCCAACCTAGGTGGGCCCATCTTGTTTATTAAATATTTCTTGTTGGTTGTGTGTAGGTCTCTCACTCATCTATAGTAGCCCTTGGAATATCTCATTCACATGCATGTACAAGCACAATATCTCCTGATCACATTCGGTTATATGAGAGAAATAATAACATTATTTTATTGTCAAAATCCCTTTTGGGCTACTTTATAATTTGTAAAGACAAAAAGTTGTATTGTGTCTTGTAAAAAGCTAATATTTGTAATAAATATCATCATATATTTATTCTCTCTTTGTCTTAAAATTTCACTTTTTTATGGTGGTAAATGGCATGCTCGGTGTGACCATTCCCTTGAATTTCACCTTATCATTACTTTATTTTAACTTATATTAGCAATAAGGATAAATTGCAGTCTTCTTTCATGCAATATTGCTACTATTTTTCAACCACAGTCGAGAGTTTTACTAATTATTATTTTTTCTCTTTTTCATAAGTAACATACTAGACCACCTGCTTGGAGATAGTCTCACACTGCTATACTGCCTATGTAGAGATGGTTTCAACCCAGAGGACATATACCTACAATATCTATGGTACTTGCAAAGGCTACCAAGTAAGTACCACAGTTTTCATCCCTAAATCTGTTTGACAACATAATTTGGGTTCCTTTTTGCATACATAGGATTTAGTTATAGCTTAGGTTCTCCCATACATATCTTCTTTAGGAATCCCCCCCTTTTTTAAGTATATTTTACCTCCCTTGGCCCTTAGGTTTCCTCCTTATCTTATTTTGCCACCCTAGGCTCCTCATCACACACATTTCACAAGCCTCCTTAGGCTTTTAGCTTAACACCTTTTACACAATTAGCCTCCTTAAAATTTTCCTTATTAGTTTAGTTTGCACATATACAAGCCTCTTTAGGTTTTTAGCATACCATATTTTTCCCCCTTGGGCTTTGTTTTACACACTTATTTAGCATAGTTAGCCCCCTTGGGCTCCTTATTTCATACACACACACAAGCCTCCTTGGGATTTTAGTTTAGCTTTTGCCCCCTTGGGCTTTACTTTTTACACACCTATAAGCCTCCTTGGGCTTCCTTTTAGCACAAATTTCCTTCTTTGGGCTTCCTTTCACAACCTCACACACAACAACCCCCTTTGGATTTACTTTCCCTTAGTTAGAACAACTAATCTCATTTGCACCCTTACTTTTAGCACGTCATTTCATTTGGTAATTTAGATAACTCTACCTTTAAAGCCTTCTTTATTTTTCTAGCATATATTTTTTAAATTTTCACTATAAAAAAATTAGATAGTAGTAGTAATTTGTTTAGATTTCTTTTTACTTACCATTTGATAAAATATTGTTGGACATTTTTTAACTATCTCTGTTTTACCCAAGACCACCTACGCAAATACGGTACTACACTTTGTCGTTGTGTATGTGTCTTCTATTTTGTTTGTTGTGTTCTGGATCATGATCGCCTCCCTAGAGATGGTCTAGCCAAAGTTGCCTTCCTAGAGACAGTCTAGCCCATTTTCACATATTGCATAGATAGTTAGGTTTGTATAGGCTGTTAAACCCACTGTTGTACCATATCCCTTGAGATGGTCTAACCTACCTGTAACCATTACCCTGAATGTGGTCTTACCTATTATTTGTTTTTGGTACTAGCTATTGTCAAATTTCTGCACTGCTTTCTTTACCTTCTCTTTAGAAACGGTCTTGCCCTACCACCTCCCTGAGGACGGTCTTTCTTGTTGCTTGTTTTTCTATTGTTTGATGTCTTCTTTATACTGTCTGCTAAACCATATCCATAGATGTGGTCTTGATTGTAATTGTCTCCTTATAGACAGTCTCCCCTGCATAGCTTAAATTTGATAGAAAATTGCATTTTTAGTTACATAGCTATTATATTATCACTAGTTCTAGTCTTAGCATAGATATTTTAGTTGTTTGCTTAGAAAATAATTTTCACACACCTGCACTCTACTTTTCCATACTCCATTATCATATATATACATGTGAGTGTGAGTATAACCTCCTTGGCGATGTTGGCTTTCACCACCAACTATTGGGAGCCCTAGAATCACCATAGTTAGTATGATAGTCTCTTAGATTTCATTATTGGGAGGTTGGTTACCCTTGGTACTAGCTCAGGGTCATCATTAGGTTAGATGCCCTTTAGTCGTAGGGCTTAATAATTGGAGGAATGTAGTTGTCACTTTTTATCCAAGCTCACCCAAGAGTGAAGCGAAAGCCTATGGGGCCATACCCTAGGTATTAGGCAAGTAGAAAGACCTAGACAGTGTGACCTCTCTCATAGAGGTATTTTTTTTGTTCCCTTATGCTACCCCATGCCTACCCTCCATCCTAAGAAATCATTTTAGCTATTGATATTTTACCATTCAATAGAGTGGTAGGGTTCCAACATACCTTTTTTAGATATCCCTTTGCCACCACCCTTTTGTAGTCTAGGGTGGGTTTTACATAAAACACATGAAAAATCCTATATATATTTGGTGTGGTTTGTATTATTGATTGCCAATTTTGTATTATATATATATATAATTTCTTATTTTGCATGATTAGTATTACCCCTTAGGGTTGCGGTGTACTAATCTAACCTTTTTGTGTGACTAAATTTTGGCTATTTTGTTTTTTCAATGGTTTTGACCTGAAGCCAAGCTCAAGATCAAAACCAACACACTATTGACTCTACCCAACCATCCTCTATTGCATCTAACCTACCACCTATGAGTAAAGACTTAGTCACTTGATGTACCTCTTTTCTACGATATATCCAATTCCCCCATATATCCATCATAATTATTATTCTTACCCCATTATTACCGCCATGGCCAATATTGAGATCATTTCTTTAGATACCTCTAGTGAGGCTAGTCCAACCTGAACCCAATAAATCCTATCACCTTTTGATCCTTCAACATCTACCTTACCCTTAATCACCATTCCACAACCTTCACCCACTTTTATTCCCAATTCCAACCTATCTCAACCCCTTATTTATTATTCTACTACCCAAAACCTTATCCAAATCTCTACTTCTATACCATCTCCACTTCAACAATTAATGACCCAACCCCAAATCAATGTAGTTACCCATTCCATTACACCACCCTCTACCTAATCCTTTCTAGAAACAAATGTTGGACCCTCCCAACCATCTTCTTCTACACCCCCTTCACAATATAATGTTACCACTACCCTACCCTATAATACGGTATATGGTATACCAATTCATGACCCTGATATTTTTGTGCCTAACATTCCACTTACAACCAACTCTATTTTAACTTTAGCCTCAAAACTGCCTACTAACACCAATCCTCCATCTATATCTAATATTTGCAATGTCCAACCACTACCCCAAATTCCATCACCATATAATCTCCCTATTCCTCCCCAAACCACTCCCTTTACCCAAGAGTACATAGATTCACCCCAATTCCAAAACCAATCATCTCTTCCACCTCAAAAAACCTCCCAAAATCTTCCCATTCATCCTTATTACTACCCAAATATCTCTCAAAAACTACCCCAATATTATCAATTTTCCCAAAAACAATAACCTCAACATACACCATCCCAAATACCTCAACACACTCCTTCACAAGTTCCTCAACCTCTCCCTCAACCTCAACATACACCATATCAAATCCCTCAATACATTCATCCACAAATACCTTTATACTTTCCTCCATAAGTCCCTCAACCCCCTCCCCAACCTCAACATACCCTATCCAAAATACCTCAATGCACTCCTCCAGAAGTACCTCAACATCCTCCCCAACCTCAACCTACACCATCCCAAATCCACCAATACTACAATCCACACACCCCATAACCTCCTACCCAACCACAAACAATCCCATCTTATCCAACTTTCTCTTTCCAACCACCCCTTGATTTACTTCAGTATTATCCCCAATACCCATATTACACCTTTTACCTTTCACAACCATTACCACCTCAATCCAACACCAAAACTATACCTACCAACCTATCAATCATGTACCTATACATCCCAATCCAACGTCTTCCCTACCTATGCCATAATCATATTCATAGGATGAGATATAACAACTTATCAATCGTATGAATGCACTTGAACTTCCAACTGCTATTATATGCTACCAAAAGCCAACCCTTAGCTATATTTACACCCAACCCATCCATCCATTTGTACCTACCTTGATTTACCCTTACAAATTTGAGCTGCCCAAACTTGATCCTTTCATTGGACATGGGGATCCAAAATACTTCTAGAGTAAATATCTTAATTATTACTTCTTAAATAGTGGTAGTGACCACCTCCTTATCTACACCTTTGGCATTTACCTAAGTGGCATCACTCTATAGTGGTATAATTCTCTCTGAAACATAGTATTTATAACTTTGAGCGATTAGCTAACCTTTTTCTTGAGAGGTTTACCCTCTTGGTTAAAAAGAAATCCAACCTCATTGACCTTTACAACCTTAAAAAAATTGAATATGAATCTATTTTAGATTATAGAACCCGGTGGCAAGCAATGATAAATGAATTACCATTTTCTTTACCCATCACTGAGTTGAATCACCTCTTCACCCACAACTATAATAAACATATCTTCTTACTCCTCCAATTGCAACAATATAGAATATTTGAAGAGGAATTAGCCCAAGCCAAGGTCATTGAGGACATCAAAATTCAATATGGTGTCATAGAACTTAATATGAAAGAGTGCGCCGATAAAAATAAAAAGAGTAATACCACTTCTTCCAAATCACCCCAAGTCAATCAATTTGTTCTTACCACACCACCCCCTACCACCACTATCCAATCTCCCATACAATCTCAACCTCAACTAACACCTCAACCATCCTCAAACCAACCCTTAGCCTCCTCTTCCACATCCCAACATTTAAATAAGCCCCATTGGGAAACAAGACGAGAGTTTACTCCCCTTGCTAAGCCTTTATACAATATCTTCCAGTGCCTCATCGAATCCCAAGCCATTACCTTACCCAAAACTAAAACCCTCTATGATCCTAATAGGTCCCTACCCCAATCCTATAAACCACATCTTTACTATGTCTATCATCATCAACCAGGTCATGATATTGAACATTGTATGCAATTTAAAAATGTGGTCCAGGACATGATAGAATGGGGAGAAATTTGTGTTGATAATCCTATGGCTCCCCCTAATAAAAATCTTAGGATCTACCAAAATCCCTTACCCCAACATACCACAACCTCCACATCTTCCACACCACCTAACCAAGTAAATCATATTGATCATAAACTCGACTTTTTTGGGATTGTGCATGTAACTACTAGAGGTCAGTGCAAAACCAACCATCAACATCAAACCCAATCTCAATCCCAAAATCAACCCTTAAATTATCCATTTGACACCCAACAAACACCCACCCCCATTATCACCATATCATTTAAAACATTTTTACATAAACCTATCATCACTCTCACCTAAAAACTAACTAATTGCCTAAGAATTTCCTCCACCAAATTATCAATATATGATCTTATTCAGCAATCCCTTTCCCACCAAGAAATCTAAATGGAGATCCTAAAATCCACTGACATCCCTTCTCAAGACTTACAACCATTTACAAATTTTATACGCCATGTTCGTACTTGCACTGAACCAACAATTGATTTCTATGACTATGATATTAAGAAAATAATTTCAGGGGCACCTAATCCCCCCATGCATATTATTACTTACATGAAAATCCTAGCCTTTAAGAGAGTCTTGGTTGATACATGATATTCCATTAGTATCATTATATTCAAGGCCCTTAAGCACCTCAATATTCCCTCTTCCTATATAGTCCATTCTGATTTCACACTTTGAGCCTTTAATGATGCCCTTTGCCCCACTATAGGAACCATCATCTTGCCTATCCAAGTTGGTACCAAAACCATCCACACCTTGTTGTACATTCTTGATGGAGATATGCAATATAACATTCTCTTGGGATGACCATGGATCTTAGAGATGTGATGTGTTCCATCTACCCTACATAATTATCTAAAGTTTATGCATGATAGCCTTATCCATTGCATACCGATAGATGATGAGGTGGTTATCCTATGTCCAGGTGAGATAAATGCCCTTTGTTGAATCGTCATTTTTTTAAATTTAAATTTCTTTTTATAGAACAAGGGGGGTACATGGAAGGTGGCATATTTATGTAGGGAATTTTTAGAGATTTGGAAGGGGAAGATTTTCTAGGATTATAGAGATTTTTTAATAAATACATTACCTTGAACATAACTTAACCTTGAATAGTGGAAAAAAATGGGCTTTAATGATATATTTAATTTATGTTAATTAGCATTGCTATTTTTTATTGAATTTATCATTTTCTATGTAGAAGTCTGTTGAGCAAGGTGCAGCAAGAGTATTGTAATTGTTGTCAACACAATCAGTTAGATCTAATGATGCAGTGGACAGGCAGTTCAGAAGTCAGTCAGATGCAGAGGACAGAAGTTCAAAGGTTATTCAGAGCATGGACTGTGAGTTTCCAAGAAGACCATAGTGGCCCATTTGCAAAAGATCAAAGAAAAAGACAAGTAAGAAAAGTGTCGCGATATCGCGACATATACAACAGGCAAGAAAAACTGTCATGATTTCGCGACATGTTAGAGGAGAGAGAAAAAGCTGGAAAAACTATCACGATTTCGTGACATGTTAGAAGAGAGAGAAGAAGTAGGGAAAACTATCACGATTTCATGACATGTTGGAAGAGAGAGAAGAAGTAGGAAAAACTATCATGATTTCATGACATGTTGGCAGAGAAAAAGGCAAGTGGAAAAACTGTCACGATTTCGCGACATGTTGGCAGAGAAAAAGGCAAGTGGAAAAACTATCGCGATTTCGCGACATGTTGGCAGAGAAAAAGGCAAGTGGAAAAACTGTCACGATTTCATGACATGTTGGCAGAGAAAAAGGCAAGTGGAAAAACTGTCACGATTTCGTGACATGTTGGCAGAGAAAGAGAGCAAGTTGGAAAAGTGTCGCGATTTCATGACATGTCGCATTTTCACGACTTGAAGAGAGCAGGAAGGCAGAGAAGGAAAAGTGTCACGATTTCGTGACATACTGCAAGGAAGGTTGTACGGACGAAAAAGTGTCATGATTTCATGACAAGTCAGAAGACAAAGTGGAAGCAAGATAAAGTGTCACGATTTCATGACATGCTACAGAAGAGAGAGTCCGAAGTGTGAACTGTCATGATTTCGTGACAAGTTCGAGGAGAGAGAAAGTAAAATGAGAACTGTCATGATTTCATGACATGCTATAGAAGTCGAAGTGAGAACTGTCATGATTTCATGACATGTTGCAGAACTCGAAGTGAGAACTGTCACGATTTCGTGACATGCAACAAAGGGAAGAGTTTGAAATGAGAACTGTCATGATTTCGTGATAGGTTGCAAAGAAAACGTACGGAAGCTGAAAGCGTCATGATTTCATGATAGGTTGCAAAGAAAGCATATGAAAAGTTGATAGCGTCATGATTTCGTGATGGGTTACAAGGAAAGCATACGAAAGCTGAAAGCGTCGCGATTTCATGACGGGTTGCAAAGAATGCATACGGATGCAAAAAGTGTCATGATTTCATGACAGAAATAGAAAGCAGGTCTTCAATAGGAGAAGTGTAGCGATTTCACAAAAAAAGTAGAAAGGAGGTTGACGAAGGGAGAAGTGTCGTGATATCATGACAAAAGCCAAAAGAAAGTGTACGGAGGCAAAGGTGTCATGATATCGTGACATGTTGTAGTTTCATGGCAAAAGCTATAGAAGAGTTACAGAGGCAGTTGAAGTCGACAAAGTTAAATGTGAGCCGATGAAGATTAGGGTTTGCAGCCAATGAAGTTTAGGGTTGTGCAGCTGACTAAGATTAGGGTTACAACCGACTAAGATTAAGGTTTTGATCTTGAAAATGTGGTTATAAAAGGAAGGCTATTTTGAAGAGTTGGTTGTGTTGTGAAGTGCGACGTTCGTAGATAGTGTGCAGAGTGAGAAGTTCGATCACAGTGAGCAGAGTGCAAAATTCGATCGTAGTGTGTAGAGTGCATTTCATTGAATCATTCTAAGTGTGAAAGATCACAAAGGAAGTAGAGTGCATGAAGGGGAGAAGATGAACGTTCGACAGTTTAGCAGTAGATTATGTGAAGTGATAGCATAGGGAGAGCAGAGTGCACACAGGACAAAAAAGTGAAGCAGATCAGTCAAGGTCTTGTTAAAGGCAAAGGTATCTCACTGTCATTCTTCTAAGTTTTAGATTTGAAGTCCAAGTTGGTGCTTGGCATAAGGGGTTGGTGCTCCTTCCAGTTGGTGCTAGCAATTTAGGGGTTGGTGCTCCTTCCAGTTGGTGTTGGTAAATTAGGGGTTGGTGCTCCTTTCTGCTGGGTCAGATAAAATCGGGGGTTGGTGCTCCTACCAGTGGGTGTTGGTAAACTATTTGTAAAAGTTGTTGCTTTGCAAAGGCTGGATTTGGATGGTAGTCCAAGCAGTCATTTTTGAGGAGTAGCCACATTGGTGAACCTCATTAAAATCTTGTGTTGTGTGATGCTCTCTTGTTGTTCTTGCTATATCTATTTATAAGTTTTAACTGTTGTTATTTTTAGAGCTGTTATTTCTTGATTAAAGAGCTACACTGATTCACCCCCCCTCTTAGTGCCATTGTAAGTACAACAATTGGTATCAGAGCCAAGTCCTTGTACAAGCTTAACCAGCTAGGGTGATCTTGGAATTATCACAATGGCAGGTGGTGAAGGTTTCTCATCAAACAAAGCACCATTGTTTGATGGATCTAATTATGCATTCTGGAGAGTCAGGATGCAGACATATCTCTGTGCTTTGGGATATGATATCTGGGATTCAGTAGTGAGTGGATACTCAATTCCTATCATTCCTCCAAAAGAAGCAGAGGAAAAGAAACTATTTGAAAACAATTCGAAAGCAAAGAATGCCATCTTGTGTGGATTAGCAGACAGTGAACTGGTAAAGGTCATGAACTGTCAGTCAGCAAAAGAAATATGGGACAAATTGAAGAGTGTTCATGAAGGAGATGATAAGATCAAAGAAGCCAAGTTACAGACACATCGAGCTCAGTTCGAAGCTTTGAAGATGAATGATGATGAAAACATTGAGGCATTCATGTTGAGAGTCAATGGAATCATCAATGCTATCAGAGGACTCGACGAGAATATCGATGACTCTGCTGTCGTAAAAAAGGTATTAAGATCCCTTCCTCAAAGATTTGATTCCAAAGTCTCAGCAATAGAAGAAGCTAAAGATCTAAATTATTTCAGTATAGATGAAATGTATGGTTCCTTAACTGCCTATGAGATGAGGATAGGAAGATCTAAACCTACTGACAGAGAAGCAGCTTTCAAGGCCCTTAAAAATAAAAACACAAAACAAGAGTCCGAGGAAGAAGAGACATCAGATGAAATGGAAGCAAACTTTGTGAGAAAATTGAAAAAGGGGAAAGGAAAATATAAAGGGAAGCTTCCATTCAAATGCTTCAACTGTGGAGGTGTTGGGCATTTTGCAACTAAATGTCCACTGAAAGAGAAGAACAAAAATGATGAAGGATCCCACCAAGAAAGAGGTGACTGGAAGATGAAAGCAAATTTTAGAAAAGGCAACTTCAAAAAGAAAAGTTTCATCTCCAAGAATGTTAGTTCATCAGAAAACAGCTCCGGTGATGAGTCTGAAGAAGAAAGAGATGAAGCTCTTTTTATGGCTTTTGAAGAAGTTAAATCAGAAAAAGAAGGGGTGACCTCTAAAGTTTGTGGTGAAAATCTCGAGGCTGAAGTTGACTTAGAAGGTGAGTTGATATCTGCACTTGAAGAGTGGGAGATAGAAAAGAAAAAGAATAAGAAACTATCAAGAAAGCTTGAGGATGCAAATGGAATCATAACCAGCTTAAAAGTTTAGATAGAAGAATCTAAGAAAATCACCGAAGATCTCGAAGTTCAAATAACCATGAGAATAGACTATTGCAGCAAGCTAGAGGAAGAGACTATTGGTCTAAGAATGCAGCTAGAAGAGATGAACAAGAAAATCAGTTGTTATCACAAACGTGAAGAAAGTTCTATGAAACTGGATAAAATCATAAATGACCAAAGACCTGCAGGCATCAGGTTTGGTCTGGGTTTTATCGAAGGAGAATCATCAAGTGGTTCAAAATCCAGAAATGTAGAATCCACAAAGAATGAAGATAAGAAACAGGTCGATCAAGGGAAATTGCCTCTTGCAAAAGAAAGCAATAATGCCAGGCAGGAAAGGAGAACTGACAGTAATGGTTTCACCAATGTCACACATCAAAGAAGAAGAAGACCTATGGCTCCTACGACAACATGGCAAAGACCATCTCCCAGGTTCAATTATCCCTTCTCTGGTTTCTATTTTAAATGCAATGGCTATGGACATAAAATCTCAGACTGCAAGTACAATGTTAGACCAAGGAATTTCACAAGTAGAAATGCTTTTTCTCCTTTGATGAATTACACAGTAGAATGTTATAACTGTCACAATTTTGGGCACATTGCAAGAAACTGTAGAAGCATTTTTTCATCAAATCAGTTTTAGGGAAGAAAAGTTCAACCAAACAGGATGAGACAAAATGGGAAACTTCCTGTAAAACATGCACAAGCTGCTGATAAGGGAAAAACTAAACAAGAGCCCAAAACCACTATCAAAACAATGTGGAAAGGGAAAGAAAGACTGAAGGAAGAAAAGGAATCTTTAATCGTTCAAACTGCTTTCAAAGCATAGAATAAACATGTACCATGGATACTAGATAGTGGATGCTCCAGTCATATGACAGGTGACAAACAAAAATTTGATAAGTTACAAAAATATGAAGGAGGATCAGTAAAATTTGGAAATAATGATGGAGCCAAGATAGTTGGCAAAGGCTCGATCAAAATTAATGATGGAAGGATTAAATCAGAAGAAGTCTTATTTGTGGATGGATTGAAACATAATTTACTGAGTGTAAGTCAGATTTGTGATAAAGGTCATGAAGTGGTCTTTATGAAGCAGGGTTGTGAAGTCAGGAAGACCAACAGTGGAAAATTGATAGCAACAGGGTCAAGAACTTTTGGTAACCTGTATACACTTTCAGAGACTTCAAAAGGAGCTTGCTTTATTGGACAGGAAGAAGAAAATTGGCTGTGGCACAAAAGACTTGGCCATATCAGTTTTGATAATCTAGTGAAAATCACCTCAAAAGGGGCTATAAGAGATATTCCCACCATCAGCAAACCTGCAAACAACATCTATGCTTCATGCCAAAAGGGGAAGCAAACTAGAGTCACTTTCAAAACTAAAGAATACTACACCAGCAAACCGCTGGAACTAATACACACTGACTTATGTGGACCCATGAGAACACAAAGCATAAATGGTGACAAGTATTTTATGTTGTGCATTGATGACTATTCCAGAATGACATGGATATTCTTCTTGAAGCAAAAATTAGAAGCTTTTGATATGTTCAAGATCTTCAAAAACCAGGTTGAGAATGAAATAGGAAAGAGGATCAAATGCTTAAGATCAGACAGAGGTGGAGAATTCATTTTAGAGGAGTTTGTAGAATACTGTGAAAAGTATGGAATTAGGAGACAGTTCTCAGCAGCAAGGACACCTCAGCAAAATGGGGTAGTAGAAAGAAAGAACAGAACTGTGCAAGAAATGGCACGAACTATGTTGGCTGAAAGCAAAGTAGCTGACAGATTTTGGAAAGAAGTAGTCCATACTGCGGTGTATATCCAAAATAGATACATGCTGAGAACACATGAAAACAAAACTCCTTATGAATTATGGTTTGAAAGAAGGGCAACAACAAAATACCTCAGAGTGTTTGGTAGCAAGTGCTATATCAAAAGAACTGAAGACAATCTTGGCAAGTTTGAAGATAGAGTAGATGAGGGTAATTTTGTTGGTTACTCACCAAGAAGCAAAGCTTACAAATGTTACAACAAGAGGCTAAAGAAAATTGTGGACAGTGTTGATGTTAAGTTTGATGAAGGTAAAGAATGGGTGATTAGCCATGAAACGAACTACCCAATTTATGAAGAGGTTATTGAAGGAGATGAGGAAAACAAAATTGAAAAGATACAGAAAATTGACTCAGATGATGTAAGTTGTGATTCAGAAGCAGAAGAGAATAAGAAATTCAAAACAGGCAGCTGGCAGAAAAATCATCCTAGAGACCAAATAATTGGAGACCCCAAAGTTGGTGTTCAAACAAGAAGAAGAGTAGCAAGTAACTACTCTTTGTTATCCAGCATTGAGCCCAAGA
This sequence comes from Wollemia nobilis, assembly GCA_028583015.1. NCBI lineage: Eukaryota > Viridiplantae > Streptophyta > Pinopsida > Araucariales > Araucariaceae > Wollemia > Wollemia nobilis. The sequence continues at coordinate 524,364 of JAQPPZ010005339.1, forward strand.
ATATTGCTGAAGCAAGCAAAGATGAAGGTTGGATGAAGGCTATAAATGAAGAATTAGACCAGATTGAGAAAAACAAAACCTGGGAATTAGTACCTAGACTTGCGAACAAAAACATAATCGGGACTAAATGGATCTTTCGTAACAAATTGAATGAAGACGGACAGGTCGTTAGGAATAAAGCTAGACTGGTTTGCAAAGGCTATGCACAAGTTGAAGGCATTGATTTTGAGGAGACTTTTGCACCAGTGGCCAGACTAGAAGCAATCAGAATGTTTCTGGCCTTAGCAGTCTACAAGAACTTCAGAGTTTATCAGATGGATGTAAAATCAGCTTTTTTAAATGGGAAACTTGAAGAAGAGGTTTATATTGAACAACCAGATGGTTTTCAAATTAGTGAAGATCCCAACCTTGTCTACAAATTAAAGAAAGCTTTATATGGATTAAAACAAGCACCCCGAGCATGGTATGCAAGGCTAGACAACTATCTCTCTCAACAAGGATTCAAGAAAGGTATGGTGGATAGTAATCTGTATGTCAAAATAGAAGGTGGGCATCTCATTGTTCTTGTTGTTTATGTAGATGATATCATATTTGGCAATAGCAAAGATGAATCTTGTAAAGACTTAGCAAATAAGATGCAGAAAGAATTTGAAATGTCTATGATTGGTGAACTGTCTTACTTTCTTGGGTTACAAGTTAATCAAAATGAGAAAGGCATATTTATTTCCCAAATCAAATATGTGAAAGAGATGCTAAAAAGGTTCACAATGGAGGACTGTAAGCCAGTTAGCACTCCCATGACAACAGGCTGCAAGTTGAGTAAAGATGACAAATCTCCACCTGTTGATCAAACCATGTACAGATCAATGATTGGAAGCTTACTATATTTAACAGCTACCAGACTAGATATTCTACAGGCAGTTTGCATGGTAGCAAGATTTTAGGCCAGTCCCAAAGAGACTCATGTGACAATAGTAAAAAGGATTCTTCGGTATCTCAAGGGTACTATGGAGTATGGGTTGTGGTATCCAAGAGGTAAAGACTTCACCCTTATATCATATTCAGATGCAGATTGGGCTGGATGTGTAGATGACAGAAAGAGTACCAGTGGAGGTGCATTCTATCTGGGAGACAGATTGGTTGCATGGCACAGTAAGAAGCAAGAGTCAGTTTCTTTATCTACAGCTGAGGCAGAATATATTGTAGCAACAACATGTTGTACACAAGTTTTGTGGATGAAACAAACTCTGAAAGATCTTGGTATTAATTTTAGTGAGCCAATATCAGTAAAGTGTGATAACACCAGTGCAATTAACATCTCCAAGAATCCAGTTATGCATTCACGCACAAAGCACATTGCCATCAGGTATCACTTTTTGAAGGAGAAAGTTGCAGAAGGAGAGGTTAAATTGGATTTTGTCCCAACCACAGAACAAGTAGCAGATATTTTCACAAAACCATTGCCCAAGGAAGTGTTTGAGTACCTTCAAAACAAATTGGGAGTGGTCACACTTCCCAAGAAGTGACTAGCTACAGGGATCACTTTCTCAGGGGGAGCATTTGAGTATTTGACTATTCTTTTGCTCATGATCATAATTTGTGCTAAGTGCAACAAATTGTGCCTGAGAATGTTGTGCATGGACTCAGGGGGAGTCTGCAGTAGCCCTTTGGTATTATTGACAAAGGGGGAGAAGAGTTACAGGAAATTCCACAGGTGTTGCCAACAATTCCAAAGGGGGAGATTGTTGAGCAAGGTGCAACAAGAGTATTGTCATTGTTGTCAACACAGTCAGTTAGATCTAATGATGCAGTGGACAGGCAGTTCAGAAGTCAGTCAGATGCAGAGGACAGAAGTTCAAAGGTTATTCAGAGTATGGACTGTGAGTTTCCAAGAAGACCATAGTGGCCCATTTGCAAAAGATCAAAGAAAAAGACAAGTAAGAAAAGTGTCGCGATATCGCGACATATACAGCAGGCAAGAAAAACTGTCACGATTTCGCGACATGTTAGAGGAGAGAGAAAAAGCTGGAAAAACTATCACGATTTCGTGACATGTTAGAAGAGAGAGAAGAAGAAACTCGATTTGTGACATGTTGGAAGAGAGAAGAAGAGGAAAAACTGTCACGATTTCGTGACATGTTGGCGAGAGAAAAAGGCAAGTGGAAAACTGTCGCGATTTCGTGACATGTTGGGAGAAAAATGCAAGTGGAAAAACTATCGCGATTTCACGACATGTTGGCAGAGAAAAAGGCAAGTGGTAAAACTGTCACGATTTCGTGACATGTTGGCAGAGAAAAAGGCAAGTGGAAAAACTGTCACGATTTCGCGACATGTTGGCAGAGAAAGAGAGCAAGTTGAAAAGTGTCACGATTTCGCGACATGTCGCATTTTCGCGACTTGAAGAGAGCAGGAAGGCAGAGAAGGAAAAGTGTCACGATTTCGCGACATACTGCAAGGAAGGTTGTACAGACAAAAAAGTGTCATGATTTCACGACAAGTCAGAAGACAAAGTGGAAGCAAGATAAAGTGTCACGATTTCGTGATGTGCTACAGAAGAGAGAGTCTGAAGTGTGAACTGTCATGATTTCATGACAAGTTCGAGGAGAGAGAAAGTAAAATGAGAACTATCATGATTTCATGACATGCTATAGAAGTCGAAGTGAGAACTATCACGATTTCATGACATGCTACAGAACTCGAAGTGAGAACTGTCATGATTTCATGACATGCAGCAAAGGGAAGAGTTTGAAATGAGAACTGTCATGATTTCATGACAGGTTGCAAAGAAAATGTATGAAAGCTGAAAGTGTCATGATTTCATGACAGGTTGCAAAGAAAGCATACAAAAGTTGATAGTGTCGCGATTTCATGATAGGTTACAAGGAAAGCGTATAGAAGCTGAAAGCATTGCTATTTTGTGACGGGTTACAAATAATGCGTACGGATGCAGAAAGTGTCACGATTTCATAACAAAAATAGAAAGCAGGTCTTCAATAGGAGAAGTGTCGTGATTTCATGACAAAAGTAGAAAGGAGGTCGACAAAGGGAGAAGTGTCATGATATTGCGACAAAAGCCAAAAGAAAGTGTACAGAGGCAAAGGTGTCGCGATATCACGACATGTTGTAGTTTCGTGGCAAAAGCTACAGAAGAGTTACAGAGGTAGTTGAAGCCGACAAAGTCAAATGTGAGCCGACGAAGATTAGGGTTTGTAGCCAATGAAGTTTAGGGTTGTGCAGCCGACTAAGATCAGGGTTACAACCGACTAAGATTAAGGTTTTGATCTTGAAAATGTGGTTATAAAAGGAAGGTTATTTTGAAGAGTTGGTTGTGTTGTGAAGTGCGACGTTCGCAGATAGTGCGTAGAGTGAGAAGTTCGATCGCAGAGAGTAGAGTGCGAAATTCGATCATAGTGTGCAGAGTGCATTTCGTCGAATCATTCTAAGTGTGAAAGATCACAAAGGAAGTAGAGTGCGCAAAGGGGAGAAGACGAACGTTCGATAGTTTAGCAGCAGATTGTGTGAAGTGATAGCGCAGGGAGAGCAGAGTGTGCACAGGATGAAAAAGTGAAGCAGATCAGTCAGGGTCTTGTTAAAGGCAAAGGTATCTCACTGTCATTCTTCTAAGTTTTAGATTTGAAGTCCAAGTTGGTGCTTGGCATAAGGGGTTGGTGCTCCTTCCAGTTGGTGCTGGCAATTTAGGGGTTGGTGCTCCTTCCAGTTGGTGCTGGTAAATCAGGGGTTGGTGCTCCTTTCTGCTGGGTCAGATAAAATCAGGGGTTGGTGCTCCTTCCAGTGGGTGTTGGTAAACTATTTGTAAAAGTTGTTGCTTTGCAAAGGCTGGATTTGGATGGTAGTCCAAGCAGTCATTTTTGAGGAGTAGCCACATTGGTGAACCTCGTTAAAATCTTGTGTTGTGTGATGCTCTCTTGCTGTTCTTGCTATATCTATTTATAAGTTTTAACTGCTGCTATTTTAGAGCTGTTATTTCTTGATTAAATAGCTACACTGATTCACCCCCCCTCTCAGTGCCATTGTAAGTACAACAATGTGATGTGTTCCATCTACCCTACATAATTATCTAAATTTTATGCATGATGGCATTATCCATTGCATACCGATAGATGATGAAACATTAAATACTACAATTTGATCATTGATCCCTCATAGCCTTCAATCCTCACTACATATTTTTCTCTTACACTTAATACCAATAACTCTAGCCCTTCACCTACACTCCACACTGTTTCCCATATCTTATCATTGGTAGTGGCCCAATCCCAAGATTCTACTCCTACCCAAACATCTCTTCCATTACCCAAAATCATAGGCCATCATCTTAATCCTATCATCAATCCTATCCCTAGTACTATTACTCCTACCTATCAATAATAAGAGGATCCACATGTCTTATCCCACACCTCAATTAACCCTTCATCCTCATAATAAGATATTTCCCCAAATAATATCCCATAATCAGTCTTATCTGACTCTACTCCAATCCCCTTGTCCTAAGACACCCTTACCACCTCCATAATTCCTTCCCCACTTCATACAACAAATCTCACATGTTAATATACATATGACTAACCCGACCATAGGTGAGTATCTTATACATAATGTAACTATTAAAAACCTACCACATGTAGAGTCTATCAAATATTTTGGTAGACCCTAAGATATACCTTTAGCTATAGGCCCTATTGTATCCTTAGGCTCATCATATAACCACACCAATATTATTTTTGAGGGACTTGAAACACCCACATTTACATCCACTTCCATCTCCTTCCAAGACTATTTATATGCTAACATTAACAACCTCTCCAAGCCATCTTTTGTCCTACACCATTTTTAAAAATGCCATTGGCAGGATTTTGGCTTAGGATGCTATGAGCAAGGCACCCACACCCTCATTGACCTTCTAGGTCATTTACCTAATACTCGAGTAGGCCTTGGCTATAAAATGTACCTTCCCTTGCCTCAACCAAATCCCTTTCTATTCACAAGGAGAATGAGGAGGAGATAAAACACCACAATATCACACCTCCACCACACCCCCACATCCTCATGATATCTTTTGACCTCTTAACTCCTCTTCCACTCCCATATGCACTACAAATATAGTTGATACTCCTCCCATACTTGCACCCACAAATTACCCACTCCTAATACCCACACCACACTAATTGGAGGAAGGTTATCACATGTTAATTGAAGAAACCCTAGATATATACCTTAGATTTGACATCACTAATCCAAAAATAGTTAAAATAGGAAAAAACCTTTCTAAAGAGGATAAAAACCAATTTACTACATTCCTAAAAGAATATAAGCAAGCATTTTCTTGGTCTTACAAAGATATACCTAGATTAGATCCAAAATAAGTGGTTCACAACCTTGTACTGAATCCTAAAGCCTAATATATCAAAAAAAGTTGTGGAAGTTGCATCCCACCATATCCCTTATGGTAAAATATGAATTACAAAAATTACTTGATGTGGGCTTCATACAACCCATTGAATACCCTAAATGGGTTGCTAACATAGTACCCGTTTATAAACCCAATGGGGGGATACGTGTATGCATTGAATTTTGATACCTTAATAAAGCATATCCCAAGTATGAATTTTTGCTACCCAATATTGACACATTAGTATATGCTACATCTGGACATGATATGTTATCCCTTATGGATGGTTTCTTTGGTTATAATCAAATTTGAGTTAACTCTATCGACCAACACAATACTTCCTTCTCCACTCCATGGGGAACCTTTTGCTACAAGGTGATGCCCTTTGGAATTAATAATGTTGAAGCCACATATTAGAGAGCTATGAATTACATTTTTCATGATTATATACATAAAATTATGGATGATTATGTTGATGAACTCCTTACTAAATCCAAACATAGACCTGATCACCTTGATGTTCTACAAAAAGTTTTTGATCAACTTTTAGAACACAATGTTAGGCTTAACACTAAGAAATGTGTCTTCGATGCTACCTTAGGAAATCTATTAGGTTTCATTGTCTCCAAAGAGGGCATTCAAGTGGATCCAAATAAAGTAAAAGCCATAACTTGTATGCCTCCCCTAGGAATAACAAATAATTAAGGATTTTGTAAGGTAAACTTTAGTCCATCTGATGCTTTATAACCCAATTATCTAATAAAAGAAAACCCTTCAATCACCTTTTGAAAAATGGGTTTACTTTTGAATGGAATCCTGAGTTTCAGGCCCCTTTTGACAACATAAAACAATATCTCACTTCCCCTGTGGTTCTCACTCCTCCTAAACTAGACAACCTCTTTCACTTGTACATATCCACCACTGACCTTGCCCTAGGTATGATGTTTGCACAAAATAATTATCTAAATCATGAGCATGCCATTTACTACCTAAGCAGAACACTTGTCAACTATGAGAGTCGTTATCCTTATGTAGAAAAGTTATGTCTCATTGTAGTCTTTGCCACTAAGAAATTATGACATTACATGTTAAATAGTACTACATATGTCATGGGAAAAGAAACCCCCTTACATTATATGATGATTTGAACATATGCAAATATTCAAAGCGCCAAATGGATTATGCTCCTTAGCAAAATTGATATCAAATTTATTAGCTAAAAATCTATTAAAGGTTAGGTCATTGCTAACCAAATTGCAGAAACTTCTCTACCTAACACTGAGCCTCTCAAAATTGAGCTTCCTAATGATTCCATATTTGTTGTTGATGAAATAAAGAATTTACACCACCTGAAGATGATGTCAACCTAACCTTATTTTTTGATGGTTCAAAATGCGAACAAGGGGGTGGTGCAGGAGTAGTTCTAGTCACTCCACAAGGGATTTCTATCCCATTTCATTTAAATTGGACTTCCATTTCACAAACAATAATGCAAAGTATGAAGCTCTCATCCTTGGACTTCAGACTATTTTAGCAATGCATGTTTGATGGCTTCACATATTTTATGACTCCCTATTATTGTCAACCAAATTAAGGGATTCTATCAATGCAAATGCCCAATTCTAAAGTCCTACAAAGAAATTTTTGATAATCTTTTGGACCAACTCGATAGGTATGAGATTGATTCCATTCCTCAGTCATTCAATAAATTTGTTGATACAATGGCTTCCCTAGGATCCCTCATACCCAAAAACCCCTTTTATGATATCACCACCCTCCATGTTAAAACACTTGTTCAATCTGCTATTCATTCATCCTCACCCACAGTTGAAAGAGATAAATTTTATCACCATCGAATCTCCTACCCTCCAAAAATTTGAGATCATAATCCTACTCCACGTCCTAATTCATATGAACCCTTACTATTCCCCTAAGCTCCTAACTAATCAATATCCCTCCATCACAAATTCACTTTTTAAAACATTTACCCAAACCATAGTCAAACCTACACCATCTACCTTCACCATTGCAGGATACTGTCAAACCACTACCATTTCCTATGACTCCCATTATGCCTTATTTACCTAGTTACAGTACTATTTGAAGACTGGATCCTTCCCACTTGACTTCCCATCCACTGCAAAGTGAGCATTCAAGCAAAAAGTAGCACGATACATGCTACCAGGGGACATCCTATACAAAAGAGGTATGATGGTATCCTACTTTGTTGTTTGGAACCCCAAGAGACCCAATGGACAATTTCTCAAGCACATGATAGTACATGTGGGGGTCACTTTAGGGGATTGGCTATTGGGAAGTTATATATATATATATATATATATATATATATATATATATTATATATATATATATATATATATATATATATATATATATATATATATATATATATATATATATATATATATATAAATGAATTTTATGAATGGGATATTATTATCCCACCATAGAGCATGATTCCTCTGAATATGTTAAGACATGTATTAAATTTAAAACACATGCTCATTTGACTAATGTGCCTTCCCAATCACTTCAACCCATACAATCCTTTTATCCATTTTCCCAATGGAGGTTGGAATTGAATGGAAAAATTTCTCCTTCTTTCGAACAACACACTTTTATTATAATGGCTACTGAGTATTTTACTAAATGGGTAGAGGTTATCCCTCTTGCCTTGAATACTGGTGCTAAAATCACTAAATTTATCCTCCATCATATTATATGTCATTTTGGGATACCATCTAAGATCATTTTAGATAATGGACCCCCATTCAAAAACAAATATGTTTGCAACATTTGCCAAAAATACCATATTCACCATGACTTTTATACCCCTACGACCCACAAGCCAATGGGTAGGCTGAAGCAACTAATAAAACCATTTGTTCCATATTGAAGAATATTGTTAAATAAAATTACAAGGACTAGCACCTACAATTACCTCTCTCACTATGGGACTATCATACTAGCATTTGTACCCCTACTAGGGAAACTCCTTTTTTGTTGGTCTATGGCACTGAGGCGGTTATGCCTTTAGAGCTTGAAATTTTGGCACTTTGTATTTCCTTACAAGAATTCATAGATGATGATACAACTCACCAAGCATGGCTTGATCAACTAAGCCTTCTTGATGAACATCAGATTAATTCCCTTGAGCATCTTCGAGTTTATCATGACCGCATCAAGCGAGCCTATGATCACAAGGTTCATCCTTGTGAATTCCAAGTAGGTGACTTTGTCCTTAAATACAACCAACAATGGTTTCACATTCCCTTTCACTTGTGGGACAATTTTACTACCAATTGGTTGGGACTTTACATTATTAAGCAAAAATTTGATATAGGAGCTTATAGACTTGCTACTCTTGAGGGTGACGAGGAACCCAAACCTATAAATATTCTTCACCTATGGGTTTTTTATGTATATATATATATATATTTATGTACATATCCGCTATAATACTTGTATATATATGCCTATTTGTACATTGTGCCACCTCTTTTTTCACATATTTTTGTCTCACATATTCCTAGAAATTATTATTGTCACCTTTTTGTTTGATATTTATCTTACAATAATTATCCCTATGTTCTCCGCATTCACCCTTTCAAACCATCACCTTTTATTTATCATGGAAGGTGCTTACCTCATTAACCATTCACCTTTCCTTTCATATGCAGGGGTGTATACGTATCTTTCACACTCCCATTATTATTGCATCTCTTTTCTTATTCTTATCCCTTTCTTCATATCCCAAGTACCTTTTCGTCACTCATCCATACCTAGTATCCTTTTCAAGTGCACATATATACCATTCAAAGCAATAACTATTTGGAGCCTCCTTTTGTGACCTATTGAGACATCCTAGAATCCATACACTAAACACATAATTCATATTACTTTTTATTAGGTGTGGAGGACATCATAATTAGTCCTAATGCCTATATTAGCTCATTGTATCTCTTTCAACTGTCCAAAAACCAAGGGTTCATGTTCTCTTAAAAAAATTATGATAATAATATAGCTTGATTCCTTGGGTGTATTAGATGACTCCACTGGGGTTATAGACATCTTACCGATAGTGGAGCAACGTCGATGGACCATGTGCTATCTCCATAGGGGCCATAGATACCTAACTGGAAGTGGAGTATGCCTTCACGATGAGCTTAATTTTTCTCATTAGGACTATGATTAGTTAAATCTAAAACTATTCAAAGATCAGGTTAATGAACTCACTGCACACAACGGTTCTAAGGAATTTTGATATGTCTCAAGGGACCTCCAATCTTAATGGCCTTGCATGGGCACTTCACTACTTGAGAGGAGCACTAGGGTGTTTGAGTCTCGTGAAATATCCTTCTGATATTATCCTCCTTCCTTTTTCTTTTGTTACTTTTCCTTCCATTCCTTTCTCCCTCTTTTTCACCATGGATATTATATACTCTTATGTACTCAAGGAATGTTTTTTTATTAATGAGGTAAGCACTTTTCATTATCCTCATGATCATCATTATCCATCCTTTATTCATTATTATTCCATTTCCCTTGTTACATATTATCCTTTTAACATCATTGTTATCCATCATATATTTACTTATGTTTATTATCTATCATACATCATATTATCCATTAATTATTTATTCCCTTATGTTTAGTCTTATCCATCTATGTTAACCCCTCATATCATCCATTATTTATCCACACAAAAAGCCATACATACATTCACACATAAACACAATGAGGCACAAAATCATATATTTATATATCCATCAAAATAAAGTACCATACATCATGCCCATAGGCAGTCCATAAGTATCAAAAATATATATCTATATAAAAAATACAATAGGGCCTGTAGGCACTCATGGAACCTAACCACTGCTCCCTGATGATTGCTCTCCTCTCTCTTCACATTTGTCCATCCAGGTTCCTCGTCTCTCTCACTCACTCCTATCCCCTCCACTGGACTATGACCGTATCCCCTCATGAAAGTGGTGCATCCATGCATTGACATATGGTGCTCCTAAATTTTCACTCCTACTCCTACTCCAAGATCATGATCATGACGAGAATTTGGAGAATGGAATACCTTGAACTAGAAGGGTATTCTCTAATACTTGAATTCACTTTTGCTCCTCCTTAAGGGCCCCCAATTTTGAAGACTCTCTTCTACTCATATTCACTTGTAGCTACTAAACCTGATCATGCAACTTTGAGGGCTCTCTTCTCAAGTGCTCTCGATCCTCACTCTCCTACATGTGATCAACCTACAACCTCCCCACCTAGCATCAAAAGCTATCTTGCTCCACTATAAGCTCATATCACTCTAGGCTACACTAATCTAGCCTCACTATAAGCTCATTATACTTTTCCAACATCCTATCCCTCGTAGCCTCTCAATCTCACAATTGTAGCGCTCGTTGCTCCCTCCTACTCTCCACCACCCTCTATATATCGAACATCCCACTCATAAATGTTACAAAGATCAACCATATCTATCGCATGTTCTCACCTCAACCTATCTATCTCCTCCTTAGCTGCTCACAATTAACCTAGGGTATCATCCCTCTTATTTAAGGCTTGCTACCTATCCTCCTCCAACACATAAACCTATCTCCTTAGCTGCTCTAAGGTAGAATCACCCACATCCCCTCCTCCATTCTTCATTAAGATATTATGAGACTACCACCAAGCCTTGTAATCCATTGTCACACCTGCATCCTCCACTCTATCTATATCCATCACCATATTATCATCTCCTACACTCATCACCTCCCCATGAGGCAAGTTCCTCTTCATATCCCTCCTCCAGTATACCACAGGCACTAGAGGAACTCCCTACTATAAACCAAATTATATAAGCACCCTATCATACAAGAAGAGTTTGTGATCTCTCCTATGTCACCATAGCACCATATCATCCTCCTCACCCTCCTAAAATGAACTCTATCAATATCCCATCATGGACCCCTCAGCCAAGGTCTCCACACTAATTGTTTTAGCTACAACTATCAAAACTTACCCCAATAATACTCTAAGTTTTCTAGCCTATTGAAACTCTAACACTGCTCCTTCTCATGCTCTCATTGCATCATATACCCTATATATTTTTATAGCTCTACATGTACCTCCCATGGTAGTCCTAATAGCCTCTCTATCATAAAATGCTCCCATCCCCACACCTAAAGTAGGAATCTCACTCCTAGCCCAGATATCCCTCTCTTTCACACCTCATATAGCTACCTATAAGTTTATGCTAGTAATACTAAAACCCATGCAAATACTGTATCATACTCAATCATGTCCATCACTACATCCAACATGTTCACCACATACAACATGTTCCATGGGAACCATGTGCCTTAAGAGTCTAGAAGTATAATGTTAGACATTATACTCATCACAATCACATGGTGTATACTAAGCATGTTGTCTAAAAAGTGGTGCTCCACAAATACCCCTCCATGATAAACATCCCTCACCACCTCAATTTCCTGATCCTTGTATACTCTCCTTAGAACTCTATCAAACTCTCTTGTCTTCACCACCACTATCCTATCTCCATCTACCAATAGGTAAAATAACTTGTAGATATCCTCCAAATTAATATTGATATCCCCTATAGATAACATGAACATGCTAATCTTACAGTCCCACCGCTTAGCCAATGCAATCAAATATGCTTGGTTGGAGTACACACTCTCCAGCCATACCACATCCCATAGTCCAATCCTTTGGAACCAATCCCAATCATGCTCAATCAGCCTATTCTTTCCTAAATCCTTGTATATATTTTTGAACTGATGTCTCACTCATAGCAACTCTCCATGCCATAATAAAAACATAAAACAACCCATCAGTATTCATTCTCCATGTTTCATTATAACATAAATATATAAAACATTCAAAAATTCACTCCCCCCATTTATCCACTCTACCCCACCTCCCTTTACTCCCCTCTACATATATGCTAATATTTTTATTTCACTCCCTCCCTCATGTTTACCCTTAGCCTCTCCTTTTATTTCCTTCTTCTCCTCCTTTTTTTTTTACCCCACTCCATTTCCCCATCCAACCTTCATCCTGGCTCTATCCATCTTGCCAAATATAGTCACATCGAGACCATATCCTTGGAGACGATATCTAATGTGACCAAATTTGTAGATATGGTCCCACCACTGATCCTTCTTGATGATACTATGAAGCTATCTCCTCAAATACGGTCTCGCCCAACACCACTCTCAATCGAACCCTCTCATAACTCCAACCTAATTGTTTACTAACCCTCTCAATTAATTCTTTCGTTACTATTATTTTCCTATTTAATTAATTACTTAATTACTTTAATTAATTAATTAATTTGACCCCCCCTTATCCCTTCTAACCCCCTCTCATTAAATCAACCTCTCCTCTGAATACAAACATGGGAGGAGGTAGGAGGTCTCTTTCTCTAGGTGGGAGACCCCCTCTCCATTCTCCCTACTCCTCCAACAATGATCTTGGATAGATATTGGATGGATCCTGGATTCCTTGGAGGTGTTTTTAGGTGGGTTACCTCATTTTTCATTTTTTTGATTATTTTTTGCTATGCTGGTGGGTGAGGTTTTCTTTGTTGTGGATCAACAGTGCTTCCTTGGTGGTCGGATCGTCTGTTGTTTGCTTGATGTGTAATATGGTCTTGTCAGTTTCTTTCCACATTTTTGGGCATGGATCATGGGTGAGGGAGGTAGGTCTCTTGCTATAGTAAGGAGACCACTTCTCTATTCTCTTTGTTCCCTCCCTTGCTCCTCCATTTGTGGAAGTGGTTTCTCTCGGATGGTTTCATGTTCTAGATTTAGCAGGTTCGGGCTACCCGTGGTGTGATATGTTGCTTTATAGATGTGCAAGGCAGTCTGATATGTTCTTTCCCTACATTTTTTTGGTCTTTGGGGTGGGGGCAAGTTCATTGTCATAGGGGAGACCTATTTTGGAAAATATCCTAACCTGGTAGTAGTGTATCAAGGTTGTACGACCTTTGCAATCTTTTGATAGTATTGGACATGTGGTCGTTGGTGTGGAAGTCCTTTTGAAACTACTGAGAGGCTTTTTATTGGCTTTCAATGCTGGCTCTTAGTTGGATAGGGTTATTTATTCTTCTTAAGAGGAGCATTTTTCTTTGAACTCCTTTCCCTACAGCTACTTAAGGTCTTAGGGGTGGACCTGGTGCTTTCCTGATGGCTGTTGAGGAGGGTTCTAGGTTTGGTTTCTTTTCCAATTGGTTGGAGAGGCCCTTTGGGTGGTGGTGTTGGTGATCTACATATTCTCATGATAATATCTACTTTTTGCTTTTTTTCTAGCTTCTTCCTTCTGTTGGCTCAGTTCCTCTGGTCCAGTTGGTTGTTGAAGGGTTCCCTTAGTGTGGAACTTCTCTCCATATTTTACGTTGCAAGAGCTAGTTTCCCTAAGAAGGAAATATTTTTCTAATTTTCTTTGTATTTCATTTCAAGTGGGAAGCTTGTGTTTCAATTTTTGATTCCTATAAGTTCCCTCGTGTTGGAACTCAGTTTCAATTTTTAGATTCAATTTTGTTTGAATTCAAGATGTTCCCTGGGCAAGAACTCAAATTCATTTTTTAGGAAGGTGGTTGTTTCAAATTTTAGCCTTCCTTCTAATTTTAATTTTTGCATGGTCGTTTCTTCAGTCCTTAGGAAACCCACCTTTTATTGTTGTGTCAATTTAGAAATATTTTATGGTAAATCGTCTCTTGTTTCTCTACTTGCCTAGTGATGGTTTTACGGAAATAATCTTCTATATTTGTGCTTACCTAGATATGGTTTTGGGAAAAACGTCTCCTATTTCTCTACTTGCCTAGTGATGATTTCATGGAAACCATCTTCTATCTGCACGCTTGTCTAGAGACAGTCTCAAGGAGATCATCTTGTGTTGTTCTGAGATCATATCCCTGCTCTTATTTCTTCCTATATAATATTTTGGAGGATGTATCTCTTATTTTTACCTCTTTGTAAAAGGTTTTGGGACCCTTTCAAAACCCCCTTATCTATAAAAAAAAATCACCTCCCACTTTTCCCTCTTTAGACTCCTTAAAACCTCCCATTTCCCCTACCAATTAACTAGTTTGTTAATTAATTAATTAATTAAATTACCAATTTTACCTCTTTTCCCAACCCACCCATTACAATCCAACAAGAAAAAAAAAATTAAATAAATTAAAACAAAAAATAATTTTTTTTTGCCTAAACCACTTATTGGTTGTCTCCTGTTCACCTCTCCACCCATCACAGTGCCACCCGTCACCACCCCCACACCCTCACCCATGCTTTTCCAACTCAAGGAAGCCATCCCACTTCTCTCCTTAATTAGTTTCATCACTTGCAATTGCAAAAATGACCCTTGTAGCCGTAAATTTGCTTTTTATAAGCCTACACACTTGACCACCCCTAGTGGTCACACGACCAGCCCAAGCAATCGTGCACATTTTTCTCAATTAGTCATACACTTGCCTAACCCAGTTTACCACCCTATGACCATCTTATCTGAGGTGGTCTCCCTTACCACTCATCTACCCATATGTACCCTAATTCGATGCACCACATTCTTCCCTAGACCTGTCTATACCTCTGCATGGCATTTTTTTAAATTTTCCTAGCCTTCTTAGGTGTTTTCTTTTTTTTACATTTGCCTCATTAGGCACCCCTTTTAAACTCACCCCCTTGGGATCCATTTTTTTTCTTGCATCCTTAGGCTATACACATTTTAATTTTACCTCCCTTTTCAGCAATTCCCATGAGGTTCCTTACTATCTAGGTGTATCCTTTTTTGTGGTTGCCTCCACTTTTTCCCACCATATTCATCTACCCCCATCCACTCCTCTCCTGTTCTTAGATTTTAGACCTCACTCCCTTACCCCCCACCATATCAGATCCTCTTTCACAATCCCCCTATTACCTCCTACCTTACTACCTCTGAGAAGTCGATCTCTTATTAGATAATTTTTGAAGAGACAGTCTCCATTCAACACCCTTAACCTTTCCTTTCTCTTCCCCACCCTTCCTCACTAATCATCCTAGCTCACCACCTTCACTTACCATGATCCCATTTTGTCAAGTGGGTCATCCTTGGCCTCATGACCTCACCTGTACACTCACCACTTGAGGGGGTTGTTAAATATACTCTCACAGGGATAACCATTTCACTGGGGCAACAAACAATAAAATTTTGACATAAGTTTTTACACTATTTTTTTTTACAAACAACACATTGCAAAAAGGGACATATGTAGACATCGAAAATTAACCTTTTTGATAACATAATAAATTATAAATTAATATACTCAAATATTCCTTTTTGTCACCTTACAAAAATATAATTAATCCATGTATATTTAAATCCCCTAATATTTCCCTAGCAAAACCTTAGTAACACACCACAAATATTAAAAATAAATAATAAATCAAATTTTGAATACATCCCCCACACTTACAAAAATAATAAAAAGAATAAAATACAAATACAAATAAAATAATAAATCCCCCCATCCCCACATGCCACTAATACTTAATTAATTACGTAATAACCCTCAATTAGGCTAGTTAAACATAATCAACATCACCATCATGAGCCTCATTTATGACTTATCCTACATAGAAAATGATAATATCATTAAAAAAATAGAAATGCTAATGAACATGAATTAAATATATCATTAAATCCCATTTTTTCCCACTAATCAAGGTTAAGCTATGTTCAAGGTAATGCATTTATTAAAAAATCTCTAAAATCCTAGAAAATCAGCCCCTCCCAAATCTCTAAAAATCCCCTACATAAATATGCCACCTTCCATATACCCCCTCCTTATGCTCTAAAAATAAATTGGAATTTGAAAATAATGACAAGTCAACAAAGAGAATTTATCTCACCTAGACATAAAAAAACCACCTCATTATTTCTTGTAAATTTTAATTCATGTCACATTCCCCCATGGCCCTTTGGAAACTAATTTTAAATTAGTTTCCCTTCCCCTAGGATTACCTCTTCCAAGGCAATTTAATATGCCAACCCAAATCCCCTCCACCTCACCACTTTCTGGACCTTGCCCCACCTACCTTGATCATGTGGAGGTCAAGTGGAGCCCATGTGGCATCCCACTCACCCAGCCCCAAAAATCCTATAAATACTTTGGTTCATGGCCAAAGGAAGAGAGACCATTTTGAGATAATATTATGATATCAAAATCCTTCCCCACACTTTCCTTAGTCAACTTCACACCCACCTATACCTGCTAGCATTATATTAAGATCCCCTTGATCCCATTTCACGCTCTTACAAGCTCTCAAGTTTGAAAGTTTCTAGCCTACAATCACAGTCTCGAGATTTCCTCCCTTGAGATAGTCCCACCTACTTCTTACTGCCTCCCCATATAGGGAATCACTCACATAGTAGGGTCCTTGATGATATTCTTGTATTTACTAGGTATTTTCAATATTTTCTATGCATTTGGGTTTCATTTAGCAACAGTTAATTTTTATTGTATTGTGGTTTATATATTATATTGACTAAGGCCCAACCTAGGTGGGCCCATCCTGTTTATTAATTCTATCCCTTTGTTTGTGTGTAGGTCTCTCACTCATCTACAATAGCCCTTGGAAGCTCTCATTCACACACACATACAAGCACGATATCTCCTGATCACAGTCTATAGTAGGAGAGAAATAATAACACCATTTTTATTATCAAAAGCTCTTTTGGTTTGCTTTATAACTTGTAAAGACAAAGAGTTGTATTGTGTATTGTAAAAATATTATATTTTTAATAAATATCATCATATATTTGTTCTTTCGTTGTCTTAGCATTTTACTTATTGATGGTGGTTTCTCCTTATAGATCCTAAGATTGGGAATGAGGTGAACATGCGTGAACCTAAAACTCTATAGAAGGCTTACGACCTAGCTAGGAAAATAGATACTTATCTAAAGCCCTACTTTAATTATGAAGGGGCATCTAAACAAGATTGATAGGCACTCAGTAAAAGAAATAGTGTTGGTTTATGAAATGGGAGAGAGAATAGATAACCAAAAGGTTCCCAATATGTGACAAAATAAATGATAGGAAACAGGGAAAGTTTAAAAAAAAGTTCCAAGAAAATAACAACACAAACAACTGCAACAACAATAATGACAAGTCATTTCTTTAGAGACAGTCCAACCCTCCACTAGCATAGAAAGTAGAGGAATAGAAATAGAGAGTGCACCTAGATCCCAAGGGTTGATGCTATGATTGTGGAGGTCCACACTAATCCAATTATTACCCATACAAAGCAAGACTGATTTTGAATGGAAAGGAACCCACTTATAAGGAACCTACACACAAGGAACCTCCTCATAAGATCTACGTAGTGATAGGAAGTAAAAATCTGGAATGGAAATCCACTCCTTTGCTTATAAAGGGTAAGATATTTGGTAAATATGTAAAAATTCTAATAGATAGTGGATCTACTAACAACTTTGTTTCAACAAGTTTGGTCAAGGATATACCACAAAGGCTAGGAGTCTTGGAACATGGGTGGAAGGTTGAGTATGGTTCTAGAAAAACCTACTCTATGGATCATTGTTACCCAATGATCAAAATTACCCTACCTATTAGTTATACCATAGGATGTTTGTATGTAGCACCACTACATGTTTTTGACGTAGTCTTAGGTATAGATTGGCTACAATCTCATAGATTTGTGATCAATTTCTAGGAAATGTGGATGGAATATTTAGAGGATGGCAAGGAAATACAAAGAGCTCATAGCTCATATGGGAAGTTCCAACCCCATATCCTCTTTGAAATGCAACTTAAGAAAGCCATTAGAAAGGGAGGAATAGTTTATATAGTTAAGCTTAACAAAAGTAAAAAGGAAAAGAGGGAAGAAGTGTTTGGGAAACACCTAGTACTTCAAGAATTTAGGGATGTGTTCCTAGAAGATTTACTTTGACTCCCTCCAAAATGTGAATTTGATGTGACTATTGAGTTAAAACCTAGCACAAATCCTATTCATAGGGCTCATTATTCCATAGATATGCAAGAGTTGAAGGTATGAAGGGATTGATCAGGCTGAGTGTGTCACCATGGGGTGCACCTGTGTTGTTTGTTAAGAAAAAGGATGGTTCCTTCTGATTATGCATAGATTACAAAATTCTTAATAAGGCAACCATAAAAATAGATATCCTTTGCCCATAATTGAAGATATTTTGGAGTAGCTAAAGGATGCTACAATCTTCTCTATGATTTATTTGAAATCCAAATATCGACAATTGTGAATATGTGAAGAGCATACCCAAAATATGACATTTAAAACCTAATATGGACACCATGACTTTACAATATTACCTTTTGGATTGATGAATGTTCTAGTAGCATTCATGAACTTGATGAATAGTGTATTAAAAAACATCTGGATCATTTTATCCTTATATTTTTTGATGATATTCTGGTATATTCTTGGAATAGGATGGAGCATGACAGAATCCTTAGAATCATGCTAGGATTATTAAGGAAAAATTAATTTTATGGAAATATATCTAAGTGTGACTTCTATGTGTTGAAAGTGTAGTACTTAGGACATATTATATCATCTAAAGGGATCATGGTGGATCTTAAGAAGATAGAGGTTATACTAAATTGGTCGACACCTATGAATATGATTAAAGTGTAGAGCTTCATGAGTTTGACTAGTTATTATACGTGTTATGTAAAGGATTATTCCAAGATAGCCTCTGCAATAACTAATATATAGAGAAAGGGAAAATACCTCAAGTTGATAGATAAGTGTGAGGCAAATTTTGAATTGCTCAAGAAAAAATTCACCATGACACCCATATTAAAGATTGCAGATCCTTAGGATAATTTATCAGTATGCATGGATGCATATTTGGAAGGTTTGAGTGGAGTTCTTTCATAGTATGGGGAAGTTGTAGCTTATGATTCGAGGAATGTCAAGAGACATGAGGTCAATTTTCCTACACATGATCTAGAATTGGTAATGGTTTTATATCCTCTCAAGGCCTGGTGACATTATCTGGTAGGAAAACCCTTCGAGTTGAGGGCCAACCATCAAAGTATGAAGTATATATTTTGAAGAACATGTGCTTAATACTGAGATGGGGGGTGAACAGTATAATATAAAACTTTTCTCCAAATTGTAGCATCAACATTAATAAAGTAGTAAACATCACACAAAGAATCACACACATGAGAGACATCATTTTTAACATGGTTCACCCAATGTGGGTTACCTCCATAGAAAACATTTCTTCTAAATATTTCTCAAATAATCTATTGGGAATATTTCCCAATTACAATGTTTATGGACCTCTGTCCAAAGAAGATGTTGATCCTCTAAATCTCAAGTTCGTGGATCTCTTCTGTTAGTCTTACAATGGCACTGAGAGGGGGGTTGAATCAGTGTAGTTCTTTAAAATTAAATTCATAGCTCTTAAAACTAAAATAATGAAATCTTAAAACTAGATAAAGCAAGTATCACAAGAGAACATCACACAACACAAGATTTAACAAGGTTCACCAATTTGACTACTCAAGAATGATTGCTTGGACTACCATCCAAATCCAGCCTTTGCAAAGCACCAAATTTACAATCAATTTACCAGCACCCACTGGAAGGAGCACCAACCCCTTATTTATCTGCACCAATAGAAAGGAGTACCAACCCCTTATTTATTTGCACCAACAGAAAGGAGTACCAACCCCTAATTTACCAACACCTACTGGAAGGAGCACCAACCCCTAATGCCAAGCTGCAACCTGGACTTAAATTTTGAATGTATAAGTTTAAAAAAAAAATACCTTCACTTTTACAAGACCCTGACTGGTCTATTGCTTACCCAATCTATCTCACCATTTACGGAACAGGCACATCTTTTGCAATCTACAGCCACATTTCACCTTCTGCTTTCTCTATGCAATCACAGCCGCACTTGGTCAAATTTCAAACTTTTTGCTCTTTGCACACTTTTCTCTATCTGCGCACTCACAGACGCACTTAGGACAATTCAACATGACTCTTCGCTCACTTTGCGCACTTCACCATCATCTTGCCGCTTCTATGCTTTTTGCGCTCTTACGACCACATTTCACACTTGGACACGCATTCGACGACCTATGCAACAACACAACATTTCTCCAAAAAACCCTTCTTTTATAACAATATTTTCATGATGAAAACCCTAATCCTAGTCAGCTATAAATCCAAATCTTAGTCGAATTTTATAACAACTGAAAACCCTAGTTTTAGTCGGCTGTCATCGGTCTTGGTTGGCTTCAACTCAACCATGAAAATACAACATGTCGTGATATCGCGACACTTTTTCTCTCTCCTCTTTCTCTTTGCTTTGGCCTGCAAAAATGCAACATGTTGCGATATCATGACACTTTTTCCTCTCTCGTCTTTCTCTTTGCTTTGGCCTGCAAAAATACATGTCATGATATCGCGACACTTTTTCTCCTTTCTCTTTGTTTTTCTTAGGCTCACGAAAATACATTTCATGATATCATGACACTTTTTCTCCTTGCTCTTTTTCTTTGCTTAGGCCCGCAAAAATACAACATGTCGCGATATCATGAAACTTTTTCTCTCTCCTCTTTCTCTTTGCTTTGGCCTACGAAAATGCAACATGTCACGATATCGCGACACTTTCACCTCCGTATACTTTGTCTTTGCTTTTGTCATGATATCACGACACTTCTGCCTTCGAAGTCTTCTTCTTTGCTTTTGTCATGAAATCGCGACACTTCTGCTTCCATACTTAGCTTCTTTGCTTTTGTCGTGAAATCGTGACACTTCTACCTTCGAAGTCTTCTTCTCTGCTTTTGTTGTGAAATCGTGACACTTCTGCCTTCGAAGTCTTCTTCTCTGCTTTTGTCATAAAATCATGACACTTCTGCTTCCAAAGTCTTGCTTTCTGCTTTTATCACAAAATCACGACAGTTCTGCTTTCGTACGCTTTCTCTCTTTCTTTTGTCACAAAAATGTGACATGTCGCGATATCACGACACTTTTTCTTTCTCTTCCTTCCTACCCTTTTTGAGTCACAAAAATGTGACATGTCGCGAAATTGCGACACTTTTTCTTTCTCTTCCTTCCTGCCCTTTTCGAGTCGTGAAAATGTGACATGTCACAAAATCGTGACACTTTTTCAACTTACTTTCTCTCTCTTGTTTTAGTCACGAAAATGCGACATGTCGTGAAATCGTGACACTTTTCAAACTTACTTTCTCTCTCCTATTTTAGTCGTGAAATGCGACATGTTGCGAAATCGTGACACTTTTCCAACTTACTTTCTCTCTCCTGTTTTAGTCACAAAAATGCGACATGTCATGAAATCACGACACTTTTCTTACTTGTTCTCTTTCTTCGAACTTGTCGTGAAATCACGACACTTCTTCCTGCTTTCTCTTTTTCTTCCAACATGTTGCAAAATCATGATAGTTTTTCCACTTGCCTTTTTCTCTTCCAACATGTCATGAAATCACGACAGTTTTTCCACTTGCCTTTTTCTCTTCCAACATGTCACGAAATTGCGACAGTTTTTCCACTTGCCTTTTTCTCTTCCAACATGTCGTGAAATCGCGACAGTTTTTCCACTTGCCTTTTTCTCTTCCAACATGTCATGAAATCGTGATAGTTTTTCCTGCTTTTTCTCTCTCTTCCAACATGTCGCGAAATCGTGACAGTTTTTCTAGCTTTTTCTCTCTCTTCCAACATGTTGCGAAATCACGACAGTTTTTCCAGCTTTTTCTCTCTCTTCCAACATGTCGCAAAATCATGACAGTTTTTCTTGCCTACTGTATATGTCGCGATATCGTGACACTTTTCTTACTTGTCTTTTTCTTTGATCTTTTGCAAATGGGCCACTTCGGTCTTCTTGGAAAATCACTACTGTACATGCTTTGAATAAATTTTGAACTCCTGTCTTCTGCATCTGAATAGCTTTTGAACTTCCTATCCACTGCATCAACAAATCTATCTAACTGTGTTGACAACAATGACAATACTATTGCTACACCTTGCTCAACAATCTCTCCCTTTGGAATTGTTGGAAACACATGTGCACTTTCCTGTAACTCTTCTCCACCTTTGACAATAATACCAAAGGTCTACTGTAGACTCCCTCTGAGTCCATGCACAACATTCTCAAGAAAAATTTATTACACTTAGCAAAAATCATGAACATGAGCAAAAAGATAATCAAATACTTAAATGCTCCCCCTGAGAATGTGATCCCTGTAGCTAGTCAATTCTTGGGAAGTGTGACCACTCCCAATTTATTATGAAGGTACTCAAAAAATTCCTTGGGCAATGGTTTTGTGAAGATATCTGCTACTTGCTTTGTAGTTGGAACAAAATCCAACTTAACCTCACCTTTCGCAACTTTCTCCTTCAAAAATTGATACCTATGTACAACCTATTATCGCTGCAATATATTATGCCTCTATTGTTGATAAAGAAACTGGCTCTCATTTCTTATTGTGCCACGTGACCAATTCGTCTCCAAGATAGAATGCACTTCCACTGGTACTCTTTCTATCATCGACACCTCCTACCCAATTTGCATCTGAATATGAAATAAGGGTGAAGTCTTTACCTTTCGGATACCATAACCCATATTCCATAGTACCCTTGAGGTACATAAGGGTGAAAAGGCTTGTTTCAAATCTGCTTAACAAGATCACACAGAACTTATCCAATCTCATAGAATCATAAAGATAATTGTTAGAGACTCAATATGTTCTATACTTAACGCTCAATCAATATATCAACTAAATCTCATAGAAGCATAAAGAGAATTGTTAGAGACTCAATATGTTCTATACTCAAATCCCAATCTCAACTCAAATCAATCTCATAGAAGCATAAAGAGAATTGTTAGAGACTCGATATGTTCTATATTCAAATCCCAATCTCAACTCAAATCAATCTCATAGAAACATAAAGATAATTGTTAGAGACTCTATATGTTCTATTCTCAAATCATAAAAACCTTGAAGCATTAAACAAATCACTTTAAAAAAAGAAACCACAATCAATCCTTTTCACTCCGATGATATTTTTAGAAATCAACCACCCATCAAGGTACCTCCACTAACAATGAACTGAAACACACTTTGACAACTATACGACAACTCCCCCTAACTACTTGCATTTCATCCTCAGATAACCAAACAAATACATAGGAGCATTAAAATAAAACTTTAAGATTGCTCCCCCTGAGGATGTGCTACCTGGAGTTGCTTAGTGCAATAGAGGAGTAGTCTCTTTTAGTCCAAGGAGACATGATTTCCTTTCTTCTATCTTTCTCCAAACTTTCTTGAACTTGGGCTTGGATTTTTCAACTACATCCCTGTTTTGCACCTTTTCGTGAACTCGAACATTTCTCTTGTGTGGTTGTCTCTTGTGAATCCTTGATGAATGATTATTTTCCTTTATTTTATGTACATGATTTATTTTCTGTCTTGCGTTTGATGAAATCTACTATTTTGCCTCAGATTAGATACAAAAGTGTTTGGACAAAACCTTGCTATGTGCCCATGACCATTACATTGAAAACATTGTACATAGTGTTCACTCAGAAACACAGATGTATTTCTACCAAAGATAACTCTTTGATTTATTATTCAATCCACAATAAGTTGCCTTGTGACCATATTGGTTGCATCTGAAACAATAGCCATTAAAAGTATTATTATGAATAGAGTGAGAGTGATAGAACCTCTTTTGTTGGGGTTGCTTTGTTGTAGATCTCCTTTGATATTTTCTTCCTTTTGAAGATTCAGCTTCAAAATTTTCTTGCTTCGATCTTTCAACAGTGAACTTCTTCTTCTTTGCAGAGTTGGAAGATGAAGGTTGTTCAGCTTCATATAAAAGACCACACTTATCTGTAGAGCTTCATTGTTGGCTTATCATTTTATCTAGCAACTTTGTGCTCTTCTCGAATTTGAGATTTGTATTGGCCTCTTCTAGTTGTTTCTTCAATAAAACAATCTCTTCCTCTTGTTTGCAGCAACCAATCTCTTTATCATTGATCTATGACCTGAGAGTTTCTTCAATCCTTTTGAATTCTTCTACCTATACTTTCAAACTGGTTATTATTTCATTTACATCCTCAATATTTCTTGAGATTTCCTTATTTCTTTTTCTTTCTGTCTTCAATTTTAGAGCTGCAATTAGTTCCTCTTTCAAATTTATTTTTGCATCAATTTCTTCTTCATCACATTCCTGTTCTTGTTCTGTTTCTTCTTTTAGTGTTATGAAAAGACCTCCACCTGTTTCCTTTTTAGAATCATCCTCTAGGACTTCATTAACTCTCAGCATATATGCCTCTATGTTCTCATCGTTATTCAACTTTAAAGCTTCAAACTGAGCTTGATGTGTTTGTAGCTTGGCCTCCTTAATCTCATCATCTCCTTCATGAATACTCCTCAGTTTGTCCCATATTTCTTTTGCCATTTTACAACTCATGATATTTACCAGTTCACTATCTACTAATCCACACCTGATAGCATTCTTTGCTTTTGAGTCATTTTCAAACAGATTCTTATCGATAGCATCGGTTGGAGGAGTGATGGGTGTTGTGTATTCATTGTATACTGAATCCCAGATGTCGTATCCCAAAGCACAAAGATATGCTTGCATTTTGATTCTCCAGATCACGTAATTAGTTCTATCAAACAAATGTGCTTTGTTTGATGAGAAGCCTTCAACCTTTTCTGGTTCAATTTTCTCTTCTACAAAAACTAAAACTGACTGATATGCCCTTTTGGAGGAGGATCTATTCTTCTTACCCATTGCGTACTAATCCAAGATCAACCCTGACTGATTTAGCCTGAGAAGGGAACTTGGCTCTGATACCAATTGTTAGTCTTACAATGGCATTGAGAGGGGGGGTGAATCAGTGTAGTTCTTTAAACTTAAATTCACAGCTCTTAAAACTAAAATAATGAAACCTTAAAACTAGATAAAGAAAGTATCACAAGAAAACATCACACAACACAAGATTTAACAAGGTTCACCAATTTGGCTAATCCTCAAGAATGACTGCTTGGACTACCATCCAAATCCAGCCTTTGCAAAGCACCAACTTTACAATCAATTTACTAGCACCCACTAGAAGGAGGACCAACCCCTTATTTATCTACACCAATAGAAAGGAGTACCAACCCATTATTTATATACACCAATATAAAGGAGTACCAACCCCTGATTTACCAGCACCTACTGGAAAGAGCACCAACCCTTGATGCCAAGCTACAACCTGGACTTCAATTTTGAATCTAGAAGTTTAACAAAAAAATACCTTCACTTTTACAAGACCCTAACTAGTCTATTGCTTACCCAATCTCTCTCACTATTTATAGAATAGAAACATCTTCTACGATCTACAGCCACTCTTGACCTTTTACTTTCTCTGTGCAATAACAACCGTACTTGGTCAAATTTCAACCTTTTCACTCTCTACACACTTTGCTCTATCTGCACACTCACAGATGCACTTAGGACAATTTGACATGACTCTTCACTCACTTTGTGCACTTCGCCATCATCTCGCCGCTTATGTGCTTTCTGCGCTCTTACGGACACAATTCACACTTCGACACGCATTCGATGACCTATGCAACAACACAACATTTCTCCAAACAACCCTCCTTTTATAACAATATTTTCATGATCAAAATCCTAATCCTAGTCAACTGTAAATCTGGATTTTAATTGGCTTTCATAACAACTGAAAACCCTAATTTTAGTCGACTGTCATTGGTCTTCGTCGGCTTCAACTCAACCATGAAAATGCAACATGTCGCAATATCGCAACACTTTTTTCTCTATCTTCTTTCTCTTTGCTTTGGCCCATGAAAATGCAACATGTTGTGATATCACAACACTTTTTCCTCTCTTGTCTTTCTCTTTGCTTTGGCCCATGAAAATACAACATGTCACGATATCACAACACTTTTTCTCATTTCTCTTTGTTTTTCTTAGGCCCGCGAAAATACAACATGTCACGATATCGCGACACTTTTTCTCCTTTCTCTTTTTATTTTCTTAGGCCCTTGAAAATACATGTCGCGATATTGCGAAACTTTTTCTCTCTCCTCTTTCTCTTTGCTTTGGCCCACAAAAATGCAACATGTCGCGATATCGTGACACTTTCGCCTTCATATACTTTGTCTTTGATTTTGTCATGATATCACGAAACTTCTACCTTCAAAGTCTTCTTCTCTGCTTTTGTCGTAAAATCATGAAAATTTTGCTTCCGTACTTAGCTCCTTTGCTTTTGTCACGAAATCGTGACACTTCTGCCTTCAAAGTCTTCTTCTCTGCTTTTGTCGCAAAATCGTGACACTTTTTCCTTCGAAGTCTTCTTCTCTGCTTTTGTCATGAAATCACGACACTTCTGCTTCCGAAGTCTTGCTTTCTAATTTTGTCATGAAATCACGATAGTTCTACTTCCGTACGCTTCCTCTCTTTCTTTGGCATGAAAATACGACATGTCATGATATCATGACACTTTTTCTTTCTTTTCCTTCCTGCCCTTTTCAAGTCACAAAAATGCGACATGTCACAAAATCGTGAAACTTTTTCTTTCTCTTCCTTCCTGCCCTTTTTGAGTCACGAAAATGCGACATGTCATGAAATCGCGACACTTTTCCAACTTACTTTCTCTCTCCTATTTTAGTCACGAAAATGCGACATGTCGCGAAATCGCGACACTTTTCAAACTTACTTTATCTCTCCTATTTTAGTCATGAAAATGTGACATGTTGCAAAATCATGACACTTTTCCAACTTACTTTCTCTCTTCTATTTTAGTCGTGAAAATGCAACATGTCACGAAATCGCGACACTTTTCTTACTTGTTCTCTTTCTTCGAACTTGTCACAAAATTGTGACACTTCTTCCTGCTTTCTCTTTTTCTTCCAACATGTCATGAAATCATGATAGTTTTTCCACTTGCATTTTTCTCTTCCAACATGTCATGAAATCGTGATAGTTTTTCCACTTGCCTTTTTCTCTTCCAACATGTCGTGAAATCGTGACAGTTTTTCCACTTGCCTTTTTATCTTCCAACATGTCGCAAAATCATGACAGTTTTTCCACTTGCCTTTTTCTCTTCCAACATGTCACAAAATTGTGACATTTTTTCTTGCTTTTTCTCTCTCTTCCAACATGTCACGAAATCGTGATAGTTTTTCTTGCTTTTTCTCTCTCTTCCAACATGTCATGAAATCATGACAATTTTTCTAGCTTTTTCTCTCTCTTCCAACATGTCATGAAATCGTGATAGTTTTTCTTGCCTACTATATATGTCGTGATATCATGACACTTTTATTACTTGTATTTTTCTTTTATCTTTTGCAAATGGGCCACTTCGGTCTTCTTAGAAAATCATTGTACATGCTCTAAATAACTTTTGAACTCCTGTCTTCTACATCTGAATAGCTTTTGAACTTTCTATCCACTACATCAACAGATCTATCTGACTGTGTTGACAACAATGACAATAATATTGCTGCACCTTGCTCAACATCTTCCATAATAGAACTCTTTCTCATTCTACTTTGGCTAGTGATCTTCTAGAAGACTCTATCTCTCTATTGCACTGACTTGTAGATCTCTCTCCACTTGAAGAATCCTCACTCATTTATGTCTTCAATTGTCTTGGCTACTAGATCTCTATCCACTGAGACTCTGTCATCTATACTCTATCACCTCCAAATATCTATTAATAGGTTCACTCATAACCCCTTCAAATATGCTCAATAGGCTCACTTAGAACCTGATCAAATCTGCTCCATAGGCTCATTCATAACCTGCTCAAATTTGCTCAATAGATTCATTCAGAACCTACTCAAATCTGCTCAACAAGTCCTCTCTAGGACTTGCTCAAATTTGCATAGCAAGATTTCATAAAAGCTTACTCAAAAATAGTCCACAAGCCTTCTCAAAGACTTGCCTCAAATTAGATCAACAAAATCTCAAATCAATCTCATAGAAGCATAAAGAGAATTGTTAGAGACTCAATATGTTCTATACTCAAATATCAATCTCAACTCAAATCAGAATATAGAATAGTTTGTTTTATGGAACTTGAACAACCACTTCACACAATCACTTGACTAGGCTCAAACAACTCTACTCAACCAATCACCACAAAGAACAACTCTTTCTCACAAACCCTAGTCCAAGCATGAATCAACCAACTCAAAATATCTTCAACAATACTCAACAACAACTCTACATAACAATGATACTCATGTTATTTTTAGCTCAAGTTCAAGTTCTTTGCACAACTCCCTCCAACAACAATGCTTATAAAACAAGGTTTTAATCATAAATTTCAAACTAGAAAACCTTGAAGCATTAAACCAACCATTTTTGAAAAGGAAACCACAATCAATCATTTTCACTTCAATGATATTTCAGAAATCAACCACCATAACAATCAATAGGAGAATGTGCCCATACATTTTTTATGGCAAGAAGTTGTTCACAAAATCTGCCATACTCAACAAAACTTTTCCCTTCCAATATTAATAATGGTTAGTGGACTTCAAATAATAATCACAAGATAAAGTATAAATCAATTTACACCTTTTTACTCCAACTCAATAATCACATCCACAAAAGTCCCTCTAGAGAAAAACCATCTAAAAAATAATGCTCTCAAAAATTCAAATCAATATCATAAGGCTCAAATTATCATCTATGGTTTTCACCAAAAAAATAATTATTTAACCTTTTAAAAACAACAAAGGTTTACAAAAAATAAAATATTTCCTAACCCTTATCACTCCAAACTTTAGATCATTAATTAAATTTCAATAAAAAATTTGCATACCTCCTTAATGGGTTTCGACCCCTCGACCTACCCTCACCGTGAGTGCGTTAGCCACAACTAAGATAGCCAAATGAGCTACCCACTCGTTCACAATGCAAAAGGGGCATGACTTCCCTTTATTTTCTAGAGGCCCACATGCCTCAAATAAACCGTGTGCCCTTGGTGCTTCCACCACAAAGCACAATGAACAAACCTTGCCAAAATCGAACACACGACCTTGTGCTACCAAATGCATTTTTGCTTCTCAAGTTGCCAATAGGCCACACTACCCAAGGTGACTTGGGTTTCACATGCTGTCTGATTTATTCATTGCTTCCACCACTAATTTTTTTTTTTGCACGAGATCTATTCGCTTTTCAACAATCGCATTAACAACAAGAGCAGGGATCATTAATCTTCAAACATTTAATGGTATATATATGTCTTCCCTTAGATTGGAAATGTTGGTGCTTTTGAACCTTCCTTTATGACGTCGACAAATATTATTTTTATTTTAATTTTAAAATTTTAATTTAAATTTTAAATAAATTTTAATTTAAACCAAATATTTGAAATTAAATATCTCCATCATCGGGGCACATTTTTTGATGAAACGAAAAGTCAACTTGGGTTTTAAGAAAAATCTATTTCAAATATGTTTTCCATGGTCTTAAATAAAATCTTTTAATTTTCCTTCCTTGGTTTTTACAAAAACCCTTCCTTGCACTTTTCACAGAACATAGTGCATGCCATCATAGATCCTTTTGACATCAAATAACCTTTTGACATCAATACAAATATTTTAGCTTAGGGACTCAAAATGTCCAACATATTTACACAACCTTTGCTCAATGCCAAACAAATAAGATGGATATATTTCCTCACTAAATACGAATTTGGCATCAAATACATCAAGTGAAAGGAAAACAAAGTTATGGATTCCCTAAGTAGGAGAAGACATATCATTGCTCTGTCCCACAACCATGTTGACTTGATGGATCAAGTCAAAGAAATACAATATCAAGGTGAGTATTGTAGCTAAATTTAGATAAAAATGGATAAAAGACCTCATGAAAGTAGGTATTTGGCAACAAGGGGGATTTATATGATTCAAGGATTGAGTAGTGATTCCCAAGATCATAAATTTAAGAAGAATGATCATGAAAGAAGTGCATATGTCTCCTTATTCTACTCATCGAATGGGGGCAAATATGAGATAAAACATGAAGAAAACTTTCTACTAGCTAGGAATGAAGAGAGACATCACTGAATTTATTATCTAGTGCTTTGAATACCATAAATTAAAGGTAGAACATAGACACCCTATAGGATTATTGTATACACATGACATATCCATGTATAAATGGTAGGTTATTTCAATGAATTTCATTTTATATTTGACAAAAATTAGGTTTAAGAATGATGTAATCCTTGTTTTAGTTGATAGATTGACTAAGGTTATGTATTATATACTAGGGAATACCAAGCATGATTCTTTGATTATGACTAAAAAATTTACCAAGAAAATAGTCAGGCTTCATGGGTTTCCTGAGGTGATTATTTCTAAATAGGAATTCCAAATTTACCTCTGATTTTTGGCAAGCTCTATATCGTGCTATCAGTTCTAGACTAAACATTAGCTCTATATATCATCCAAAAATTAATGGACAAACTGAAAGGGTAAGCCAAGTTTTGGAATACATGCATCACATGTATTACATAGATTAGAAGTCTTGATGGGAATACTATATACACCTGGTAGAATTTTCTTACAACAATGGCCACCATTTGACCCTAGGCATGTCCTCTTTTTAAGCCTTGTATGGTAGGAGGTGTATAACACCATTATAATGGGATAATATAGAGGACTAGGTTGTTCTTGGGTCATACATGGTTATTGAGATGGAAAAAGAGAAGGATGATCAGAGAAAGACTTAAGGAAGTTATAGATCATCATAAAAGTTATGCTAGTTTAAATAGTATGCCCAGAGAGTTTGCTATGGGTGAAAAGGTATTCCTAACAGTGAGACTTAAAAAGAGTGTCATAAAGTCCATAAAATTAGATCCTCATTTTGTTGGACCTTTCAAAATCATAGAAAGGATTAAACCTATGGCGTATAGACTCGCCTTGCCACCTAGTTTATCAAAGATCATGACACGTTTCATATATCCTTAGAAAATACATTGTTAATCCTAATCATGTATGGGATTTTCTAAATTACAAATGGTGGATCCAAAGGCTATTGAGGTGTTTCCAGTGAAGATCCTTGAGTTTTGTTCCAAAGTGATGAGAAAGGAGACTTGGAGAAATATAAGGTCTAGTGGGACCACTATTCTAAGAGAAATACCACTTGGGAGAAAGTGACAAATATGCTAAGAAATTTTCTATTTTTGTTTGAAAATGAAATGTAATTATTATTTTAATGTTTGGAATTTTATGAAACATAGATGACTATGTTTAACCTAAGGGGGTAGGATATCATAACCCTCTCTTGGAAAAAATTTTGTAGGATGGACTCATGAATGGCTATGTTAGCTTGTTGATGTAATGACTTACTATTCCATTTTTAGTGTCTGCAAAACATATATTTTATGGAAAAATATGATGTATCGTGTTAGTAGAATGACTAGTTATTTCATGCTTAATTTCTATAAAACATATATTTTATGGAATAATATGATTTTGCTAATAGATTTGCACTTTTGCAAGAACAAGCTTTCTTGTAGGTGGAAGAAGAGATATACCATTGAGAACGAGATGCCAAAAAAGGAAGTGATGATTACTCTTAAAGGCAACTCTCAGGAAGATAAAATTTCCTCTCATGTAGTTGCATAGTATGATTTGCATGTGGAAATAAACCATCGACATTGAGATTGTTTTTTAGGAAAGCAACGAAGTTGATGGCATGAAAGTTGATATCTAAAATTCTACATTGATAATTTTTTCCATGCTTTTTTTTGACTGCTTTGAAAATGGTCTCTTGAGTGCACCTGAAGGAATCATGTGATGGGTATTGAGTTTGCTTAGAGGCCATTGAGAAAGAATTATCAGAGTGAGGGAGAGAGAGGTTAAAAAAATAAAGAAAGAAAAATAATAGAGGAAGGAGAGCCAAAATGGAACCATGCCTTCTAGATATTATTGAAAAGTTTGGCTAAAGATTCAGGTAGGCTTTGTTGATTTCTCTTTTGGATAATATTATTTTAAGTGTAACGAGTCTGTGTTGTTATGACTACACGGTTATACCTATGCTTGTTGGTTGATGAAAACCTTTCATTATTCGTTTGATTACCTCTTTTAACCTTGAAACTCGATGATAGCTAAAAAACTTGGTTGGGTAAGTCTACCTTGTGAATTGTGAAGATGTACTTTGGTACTAATATGAGTCTCTTCATAACCTTTGTTTAAAGCTTTTGGAAGAAAGCTTTTTTGAGTGTAAGTGTTTAAATAATTGAAGATGTAATGAATGGCTTCATTCATGCATGAGAAAACAAAGTGGAGATCATTGTTTCCTTTAAGCTTGCTTAAAAATTAACAAGATTACATTTAGCTAAAATTGCACCTATGTTCTATGAATGAAGCTTTATGTAGTATTGGTTATTAAGTAAATACCTTGCATAAAACTCACTATGATTATTTTGTATGCACATGAGTGTCAATATGCTATGTTATGTTTTCCAATAAAGGAGAATCTTAGATTTGGAGTTAAGTAGAACATTATGTTATTTTCTTATGAAAATTGCCAATGCTAGATTTTTGGTTTAGTCGAATGATGAACAGGGACTTGTTCTCAAGTTTTCTACGAGAATAAATTTGATAGTAGTGTTATTGTAGAGATTTGTAAACTTTAGTATGGATGAAAAAAAAAAAAAAAAAAAACTTTGCATGAACCCATTTTTCTGGGTATTGCGGTATGCGTCCATCAATATTTCCTTCTAATTGGTTATAAAAGCCTACATATATTACCACCTTATAAGAGATCATCAAAAAATAGATGGCATAGGAATAATGGCACTGCAGTTGTGTGACAATCATATTTTACTAA
This sequence comes from Wollemia nobilis, assembly GCA_028583015.1. NCBI lineage: Eukaryota > Viridiplantae > Streptophyta > Pinopsida > Araucariales > Araucariaceae > Wollemia > Wollemia nobilis. Next base: position 557,711 of record JAQPPZ010005339.1, read on the forward strand.
TGATCTTATCCTAATGTAGAAAAAACCTTGTTATCCATAAGAAACAAAGTGGTCTAAGGAAAAAATGGAGCATAGCTTGTGTAAGGATTCCATGCTTCTGTGTTATATTATGGTTGATTTAATTCGGTAATAGATATTGATTGAATTGAATTATTTTTAAGTAATTATGGGGTTACTTTGGAAAAACTCCTTGCTTATGATAAGTAAGGTATGTTTTCATTAATTTTGGAATGACATGTAGTATTGTGTACATATGTGGTATATTTAGAACTGTTTCAAATGTTGGAAGAAGTGAATTTAAAGTTTGGTTGGATTTAAACCAAGGGTAATGACATGAATGTAGAATTTTGTTTCATTTGAGTAATTATGGGATTAATTTGAGAATGAACTTCTTGCTTATGAAGGTGGAAAGTATATTTATTAAATTATGGTTTCCAAGGAAATACTTGAATGACTAAGTTTTAAAATTCTTTGGCTGGTTTGTTGCAATGAAAAAAAACTGCATGCAAATAGAAATGCCTTAGCATAAATAGAGGTTGTGTTTATTTAATATGATTTCCAAGAAAGAACTTGATTGAATAATTTTTTGGAATCTATTGATGGTTGTTTGCAATAAGAAATTATGATATGCATTTAGAATTGCACTATCATTATTTGGGGAGCTATCCTGATTCATATTAACATCTACTTCTCAATGGGTATGAGGAGACATCGATATTCGAGGTATTCGAGAAAGAAAAACCAACATAGTTTAAGATGAATTGATTGTACTCTTGTAATTGATATGGAGCCATAGATGTAGTATGGTTTTGTAAGCATTGTATTTGAAATTACCCACATGATTATTCAGGTGTGTAGAATGTGGTTGAACTCAAAAGAGAAGAAAATTTTTATGGTGTATATAGAAACCTTTCTTCTTCATTATGTCATATTATGGTTTGGAAAGTGTTGGTTCGACTTTTATACACACCCTGTGAAGAATGAGCATAAAATACCGATAACACTTATACGGGATAAATCCCACTCACTTTAGGATCTTGTTGGATATCCAAGGTGTGAGTTACAGAGTTGGGTCGAATGTCTATTCACTCTTTTCCACTTCTGGAATAGTTTCAAGTGGATTGTCTGTTACCTTACAACGGGCTCGGGACTTCGGTTCAGTAATGTTCTTGGAGTTGGTTATCTTTGTGGATAATCAGATTTACAATCAGTTCTTTGATCTAGCTCTTTATAGCTTTAGCAGATTTAAATAAAAGACAAATTTAAAGAAAGATAAAAATGGATCATTTCACGGTGGAACAGAGAGAGTAGGGTAGGGCAGAAAGAGAAGTTTATCTAACTTAGTCGCAAAACCAAAACTACCAATTTTTAGTTATACCGGTTAGCTTCACAATAGAACAAATCAAAGAGGAAAGTGTCCAACTTTCTAAGATCACTTTCAACTAAGAGCATAAGACAAAGATGAAACAGATCTAACAAAAAATTATAAACAGAAGGGAAGTCGGTTAAAATTGGTATCTCTCACCAGCAGCCTAGCTCGCACAGTGAGGACAGAGCAATTAGAACAGGCCTGAACCTTAAATCTGTAATTTTCCCTAACATACAATAAAGAAAATGAAGCCTAACAGCATATCCAATCCTGGTAACACAGATCTACAGCATAAATTAAATAAACCTTAATGAAACGAAAACAAAAGAAGATGAACTTATCACAATCTGAAACAGATTAGGCTCCTGGCCATGCTATCACAGAAAAAGAAAAATCACACCAACTCTAAGTCCAGAACAAAGCATTCAAACAAGATTTGCAAGAAATTGCTCCAATAGCTTTTATTTCTAAGTCTCCGCCTCCCGAAATTACATTCATAAGAAGTATTTATAGACTCAGGACAGACCCTGATCTTTTCAAAAATATCTTCTTCTCAAACCCTAAATCTTATCACCTCAAACTCTACTACCCGGGTTTTACAATATAAGGCCTTTTAAAATAGAGTTTTGATAAAACTTAATCATTCTGCAAATCTCAGTGCAGTTACTTGCCATAAATGGAGAAGGCAGAATTTGATATTATTTGCATCCACCTGTAACTGTGTGTAAATGTCTTCATTAATTCCCTTGGGAAATTTGGATGAGTCACCACTTCTCTGACATTTCATCTTCGCAGAGCCGTCTCTGAGTTGAAAATCTCTGCACGCCATTACTTTCGCCATAAATTTTCATTAAATGCGTCCATCGGCAAATTTCGGTAACCGTGTGTAGATATTTTCATTTTCTGGTCAATTGCCGACATATTCTATTAAATGGGCAGCTGCTTAGTCACCGTAAAGTCTCTTTGCGGCCAGATCCATAAAATCTGGATGAAACAGCAATTCTTGGCATCTCAAATTTCAATGTGACGGTCCTCGATTAATCTACGCTTAACTTTGTCTTTCTCGTCATTACTTCCGCCATCATGCAATTGTATCGCTCTCTACAAAAGAAAAGCAAGGGTTAGTATTTTAAAATTATTAAATTAAAACCTTAATGTTTATTATCATGTTGGCTTTATTTATTTTGACACGTGTCACAAACATCACTTCCCACTTGCTTCCCTATTTTCTATTTTTCTCTTTCTTTTCTCCAAAATGTGACATGTCACGATTTCATGACATGTCACGAAATCGTGACACTACCCTCCTTAGCTTCTTTCCTTTCTGTCACAACATGCTATTTTTTCACGACATTCACGATCTCACGCCTTAGCCTTTCTTTCATTCATGTCACGATTTCCATGAATGTCACGAAATCGACGACGTCGCTTTCAACCTTAGGCTTACTTTTTTTTCTTGCGCGTCATGATTTCATGACGTCTATTGACATGTCACGATTTCTTGACACCAAATCTGCACCTTGCCTTTCTTGTTCTTCCTGACGTCACAAAATCACGACCATCATGGCCTTAGCTTCTTTCTTAATTTGTGTCACGATTTTGCGACGTCGTGAAATCACGACGTCGCGATTTCGCGACATTTCCCTGACTTGCACTTGGCATCCTTCCTTTGCTTCTTTTGGTGCAAAAAAAGACAAAAACTCAAAGTGCCCAGAATTTGATGAAACTTTGCAAGGATCTAAACAAGGCTAAAGGGTACCCGAATCTGTAAACAGAACTTTAGAATTCATCAAGGATTAAGAGAAAATGCATTAACATGAATTAATACATTTACATGCAATCTTTCAAAAGTTTTAAATTGAAAACAATGCCCCATGCAAGCCTACTTAGATATTTTGATAAATGCACAACTTGAAGAAGGAGGCAAGCAAAATTTGGAATTTAAAACCCGAAAAACTCAAGAGGGTCCCTGCTAAAAAAATGCAAAGTAAAAACTTTCAAAGGATGGAACTTCATTTTTTCAGTGGGGGTGTGTTGCTTCTCAACAAATGGCGATATCTACGGGTAAAATAGTAGCATTATTTTAGAACCCAGGACTCTAGTTTCAAAACAACATAGACCATGTACCATGCCTTGCCACAAATATTCTTCAAAATAAATTAACTACTACCTGATAGTTGTTAAAATTTCCCAAGGACATACTAGGTTGAATCACTTAAGGAAGATTTTTGATGTGCAATTATAAGCGTATAAAACTTTCTTCAAGAATGACTGGGCCTTCGAATGTTGTACTCTGGATTGATCAACTTTTCTAGAAAGGGGAAACCGAGTTGTGAAAGGGGAAACCGAGTAGGGCTCTGTTTACTAGTTTAGCCTTTTACAGCCCCGACGGAGTTACTCTTTAGATTTACACGACCCTGATCCACAACTGTGAAGTAGTATCTACCACTTGGTAAAAGAAAACATCTTCTGAAGCCTTGGCTACCTCTTTCATTACATAACTTTTTCCTTCCCTTTTTTTTTTTTATAGGAAATAACAGAGTGCCAGTTTTATGCTGTCTTGCTCAACTTTCACCTTCTCTCTCTCTTCTTTGAAATATACCGAAATCTGAAAAGCCTTTAAAAAAGAACAACAATTTTTCTTTTAATATTTCATCAATCTGGAACTGCTTCAGCCTGGGTACTGATAGCCTCTATGGATACTCAAATAATTTCACGAATCATAGTCCCCTCTTATGACCAACTTTTCTTGGATTCCCTAGGAGTTTCTCCAGCCAAACAGTATAGCAGTTTCTTTATAATTAAAATAACTGTGGCAAGCAAGACACAAAATCCAATCATCTTTCTACTGTTGTTCTGAATAACAAAATAGTTCCACTGTTCAGTTTAAGCAGACTATCTCTCAATTAGAATAATGAACACTGGATTTTGAACTCAGAATAAAACAATTTTTAGAAGGCTGACTTTTTCTTTGATGTTCAGGCAAAACTTAAAAAACAAAATTTTAAAAGCTAAAGAAATTTGTACAGACCCCAAAGGATAAACACAGAACTTTAAAAAAAAATAAAATAAAATAAGACAGACTACTTAAATAAAATAAAATAGACTACTATACAGACCCCAAAGGATAAAACACAGACCTTTAAAATAAAATAAAACTATACAGACCCCAAAGGATAAAACACAGAACTTTAAAATAAAATAAAATAAAATAAATAAAAAAATAAAATAAACTGTACAGACCCCAAAGGATAAAACACAGACCTTTAAAATAAAATAAAATAAAACTACTTTAAAGCTCATTTACAATGTATACACATGTTACAACTTCTTTGTGATTCATTCAAACGATATATTGGATGGAACAGCTGAGAAATAATGTTTTAGGTATTGACCGTTAATAGGGAGGTTCAAAAAATTACCATCAAGGTCCTGTAAACGAAATGCGTTATTACCTAGAATCTCAGCAATCTGGTATGGCCCTATCCATAGCGGCTGCAACTTTGTATGTTTACCCTTCTTTTCATGGGCCTTGTCCCATAGAAGCACCAGGTCTGCAAGTCTGAAAGCTTTCACTCGGCTCTTTTGTCAAACCAGCGCTTGACGGTTTCTTGGTGCCGACTGAAATGTTCCAGGGCTTGGAGTCGTTCATCCTATAAATTAGTTAGATCCAAAACACGAGCCTCCTGCATCTGCTTGATCCTCAAAATAGTCTAAAACAAATTGATAAGTAGGTAATTTCAGAGAGATGGGAACAATGGGCTGAGTACCATACAACAAAGCAAATGGGGAAGTCTTAAGAGCCACTTTATATCTTATCCGGTCAGCCCAAAGTGCATATTTCAATAATGTATGCCATTGTCTGGGTTTGTCCGCTGCAGATTTCTTAATGGCATTCATTAAATTCTTATTCGTGGACTCAGCTAGTCCATTACCTTGGGGATAATAGTTGGATGAAAATCTGATAACTATCCCCATCTGGTATGCCCATTCTGCAAACTCTAATGATTGGAAGGCTGGTCCATTATCGCACACCAAATTTAGAGGAACCCCAAACCTGGTTATGACATTTGACTCTAGAAATTTGATCACTTCATGAGCTGTACTTCTCATGGTGGCTGCTGCTTCGACCCATCTTGTGCAATAATCGGTAGTCGTTAGAACATACTTATGCCTTGTTGAAGAATTTGGGTTTATCACTCCCACAAAATCAAGTCCCCATTGCATAAAAGGTTTATTTATTACAACAGGCTGCAATGGTAGAGCTCGATTGGCCTCTTTGGATGCAAAAGTTTGGCACTGATGGCAAGTTCTCACATGTTGATGCGCATCTTTAAACAATGTAGGCCAGTAATAGCCTGCTCTCAATATTTTATGCGTAGTGGCAGATCCTGAGGAATGCCCTGCCCCTAACTTTTCATGAAAACTGGACATCACCTCATTGACTTCACTCGAGAAATGCATCTTAAGAAAATGCCAGCATAATTCTCTCTATACAAGTTGCCTCCTTTGAGGAGATAATGAGCAGCTTTCAGTTTTAGTGCTCTCCTTTGGGTTCTGTTCAAGTGAGATGGACAAATTCCAAATTGCAGCAGATGAATAATATCTCCATACCAGTCATCGAATCCAGAATTCAACTGATTAATTTCTTCTTGCACAGGTATTTCGGCAATGTGTCGAGACAAACCAAGTCCTCTGATTAATTTTGCAGGCCAAATTTCTAAGTCGTATTCCTGTAGTCTTGTAACCCAATTACCTCTTAGTTCACCCAATTCATCCTGGCTTAAAAGGTATTTAATAGCTGGGTCAAGAACTATAGCATGAACTCTGCTTCTTAGTATGTAGTGCCTGAACTGCTTAACTGCTCTCACCAAGGCATAGGCTTGTTTATCTAAGCGAGAATACTTTAGCTCAGCCCCCTTTAAATTGGTACTCTTGAAAGCAATTGGATGCTCCCCCGTTTCTCTTCGTTGGGTCAGAACTGCAGCAAGTGTGTGTTCAGAAGAAAAGGTGTACAAGTAAAAATCTGCACTAAAATCTGGGCTCACCAGAACTGGAGCTTGCTTGATGGCAGTCTTGATTTCTTGGAATGTTGTTTTAGCTTCTGTTGTCCAGGAAATCTGAGCAGTTTCCTTTAGCATATCATTCAGTGGCTTGACTATTTCTGCAAAACCCGAGATGAACTTCCTGACAAAGTTAATTTTCCCAAAAAAGGATCTTAACTCTTTCTTAGAGTTGGGAAAGGGTATGCCGGATATGGCTTCAACTCTGTCAGGATCCATGGAAATGCCATCTTTGGTGATCAAGTGCCCAAGGAGCTTTCCTTCTGTTACACCAAAAATGCACTTCTTCGGATTCAAAGAAATGTCGAACTCCCTGCATTTGTTGAACACAGACTCCAAGTGTTTTACATGGTCAAACCGAGATTTAGAGAAAACTGTTAAGTCATCCATGTAAACAACAATGCACTTACCCATAAGGCCTTTGAAAGCATGATCCATCGCACGTTGAAAAGTAGCTCCGACATTGATCAATCCGAACGGCATTCTTTTGTAGGCAAATGTTCCCCACTTGGTTGTGAAGGCAGTTTTCATCCTGTCTTCCTTTTCAACCAATATCTGATTATACCCTGAAAAACCGTCTAGGAAAGACATCATTTTCGAACCATTGACAATCTGTAACACCTCATCCATGGAAGGCAGAGGATAATTATCTTTCTCAGATGCCTTGTTCAAATTTCTAAAATCCACACACAAGCGGATCTCTCCATTTTTCTTTTTGACCGGCACCAAATTGGCCACCCAAGTAGAATGCCTAACGGGAAAAATAATGGCGGCACTCAATAATTTTTCTACCTCCTTCTGGATGAGGGGCTCTAGCAGAGCGTTGACATGCCTCTGTTTTTGCCGGAAAGGTTTGCAAAACTCTTTTAAAGGTATAATATGAGTGTAAACTTTCGGATCAAAAACCTTTAAGTCTTTGTAAGACCAGGCCATAACATCCTTGGACCTGTGAAGAAAATCAATCATACTTCTTTTTATTTTTGGGTCACAAGTTTTAGCCAACTTGAGGTGCTTGGGATCTTCTTCAGTCCCCACGTTCAGGTTCTCAGTCTCACTGTTTGTTATGCCCATAGAATCCTCAGAATTCACCTTTTGCTTGATTTGGTCAACATCAAAGAGCCGCTCCAGTTCTACCATCCCTTTTGGAATTCTGTTATCTTTCAACCTTATTATTCCCCTTTCATCGTCTAACTGCTCCAGTAGAGTATCCCTTTGTCCATCATCGATTATAGCATTTTCAAACGCTTTGGTACTCGTAAAAAATTTATAATCTGCTGGTCATAAGAGAAAACTTGAAAATTATCCACATTATTTGGGACTGAAGGACAAGGGACTAACTCGATCGAAAACTTGTTCCATTTGAATTCTTCCAGTGGTTTCAGACTTGCGGTCGATGAAGCTAAGACATCTGCACGTGAATTCTGCTCTCTAGGTATGTGCGTTAAATTAAAAGCATCAAAATCTTCCACGAGATCCCAGGCTCGGTGTTTGTATCCTTTTAAATAAGATGCTTTACACTGGAATTTACCTTTAACTTGATTAGCCACCAACTCTGAATCTGTAAAAACTCGGATATTTCTTACACCTCTGTCCAGAGCAAATTTCAATCCTAATACCAGTGCTTCGTATTTCGCTAAATTATTTGTACAAGGGAACTGTAGGCGATAAGACATAAAATATGTCTGATTCTCAGGCCCTTTAAGGACTCGCCCCTGTACCAGAACCCTGTTTAGATTTAGCCCCATCCACATGAAGCGTCCAGACTTCATTACTATGAACAGGATGAGCTTTACTAAACTTCTCATTTTGTCCCGTTGTTAAATTATACACTCCAATATCTACATCAGCAATATTTACAGTCTCATTTTTTGCATTATATTCAGTGATCGTATGTTTGTATCTGGGTTCTCTTTCAACCCTTAATTGGTTTGCCACTCCTTTCCACGGCAACCACATGTGTGAAAAGTCAGTTGCCAAGTATCCATTCAAAGATTTCGACCAATCCCTGCTCAGAAGCATCCCGTACCCCACAGGAATATCCACCACCTGAATTTCAATTCTGTGTTGTGCCCTTGGTTCAGATGCTAACTGGATATGGATATTCTGAAGTTCACCTACTACTTTAACCTCTGATTTGTCCAATTGGACAACTCTTCTTTCAGACTTCATTGGGGTCAAACCCAACTGTTGACAAATGGCCAAAGGCATAACATTAGCTGAAGCACCCGAATCTACCAGACAGTTGTGTAAGTTTTTCCCAAAAATACGAACAGTCAGTAGAAAAGGCGGAACTTCAGTCTTCTCCTTATACATGGCTACATTCGCATTTGCCATCTTCTTTCCCCTGTCCAAAGATTTTGTAGTAGGCCCAGAGTATGTTTTAATCAAGTTGTCCCTCTGTTCTGAAATTTGGGCCAACTCATGAAGAGTGATGTTGGCTTTGATCTTCTTCATGTCCTCCACTATGTTATATCCCTTATTGAGTGGAGGGACAAAAGCATCTGGTCCTCTCGGATTTCCTCCCTTGGGTGGAGATGGGTTATTGCTTGAAGATGGATCTGGAGGAACATTGTGAGAGTTGTCCGGAGGGGTAGATGTAGTGTTGGGCTCCGGATTTCTGTTTCTGAGGTTGTAGTTGTCCCTCCTGTATTGTTGAAAAGCCTGCACCTCATCCATAGGCATTTCAACTACATTCTCAGATTCCTCCGAGAAAGTGAAAGAATCCAAGACCATAGCTGCACTGTGGCTGGATGAACTTGGGCCATCCGTATTTCTTTGATGTTCAGGAGAAATCAACTCCCCAGACAAAGCTTCAAAGGCGTTACAAAATTCCAAACAATCCAACTCCCCGTGCTGAGAAGTAGCATGTATCCTGCACCAGTTAGGCAAAGCCAAATCACAAATATTTACATCATGACCTTTACCTTTGTAATCCTTATTGGGTTCGTATGGGGGCCGAGTGAATCTGTTCTGCTGATAGGAATACCTGTTTGAGTTCTCCCCAGTAGAAACCTGCCTTTTAAAACTCAAAAAATCATTGGCCAACTTTTGGACTATTTTTGACACTTCTTCAACTCTTGCATTATCAGCTTCTTTACCTGGGTTCTGTACATTTTCAGCAGGTGTCACAGCCAATGGATTTCCTGATGGTGGAGTCTGACACACTGGCAACATCATCTGATGTGGTATGGGATTGAAAATAGGGGCAGCTTGTGTGACCAAAGGAATTTGATGAGTATTTAAAGGTTGGGGTCCCAACTGTCTTTCTAGAACCAAAGCTTCTTTGTAAGCCTCTGTTAAATTGGTAATAGAGGGATCTCTTTTCAAGAAAATAGAAGTCATTGGATCCAGAGAATTCCTAAAAATCTCTAATGCCAGGTCTGCATTCGGCACATAATAACCAGTCAGTCTACCATAAGCCTTCTGGAATCTGACATTGTAAGATCTGACAGATTCATTTATTTCTCTTTTAATACCAGAAAACTGTTGATATAATACACTGGGATCTATTACCTCACCAAACTGTGACACAAAAACCTTTTCCAAGTCATTCCAACTGGTAATAGAATCGTTAGTGAGATTTAGAAACCAGTCGTAAGCTCCCTCCTGGAGAGTGAACGGGAACAATCTGCAAGCCACATCTTCATGCTGTACATTTAACAATTTTAGAGCATTCTTGAAAGCTACTAGATGTTCTTCCGCTGTCCTAGTTCCATCATGCTTATATCTGGGAAGATATCTCTCAGGATTTCTAGGCAGGTCATGGGCTGCACCCGGGATATTTAAGGCAGTGGAACCTAACCAGTTTGCCATTATTATTGGATTGACAATGATATTTTCAGTTGCAGTTGGAGTAACTACAAGTGGTGATAAAACTATTTCAGACAAGGACTTGGCCCTTCTGAGGCTGCTTCTTCTGGGAGTTTCTAACTCAGGCACAAGGAGCTCTCCAGCTCTGGGGTGGGACCTTGTTACTCTATAATTAGAATCCAGCTTTTCACCAGCACTTACAACCTTACAATCCTTAACAGACTACTGAACTTCGGGTCCTCTTTTCTAGCAATTTTAAATATTGGTGTTGAGTTTCGCTGTTTAGGCAAAAACTCAAACAAACAAGTTTTAAAAGGCTGAGGAAGAGGGAAAAGGATTCAAAAGATAAAATACCAGACTCTGCACAGACAACTTACAATACTGAATGGAGTTCAGTGAGGCCCTCCTTCTAGCACCAATTTTAAATGTTGGTTCGACTTTTATACACACCCTATGAAGAATGAGCATAAAATACCGATAACACTTATACGGGATAAATCCCACTCACTTTAGGATCTTGTTGGATATCCAAGGTGTGAGTTACAGAGTTGGGTCGAATGTCTATTCACTCTTTTCCACTTCTGGAATAGTTTCAAGTGGACTGTCTGTTACCTTACAACGGGCTCGGGACTTCAGTTCAGTAATGTTCTTGGAGTTGGTTATCTTTGTGGATAATCAGATTTACAATCAGTTCTTTGATCTAGCTCTTTATACTTTAGCAGATTTAAATAAAAGACAAATTTAAAGAAAGATAAAAATGGATCATTTCACGGTGGAACAGAGAGAGTAGGGTAGGGCAGAAAGAGAAGTTTATCTAACTTAGCTGCAAAACCAAAACTACCAATTTTTAGTTATACCGGTTAGCTTCACAATAGAACAAATCAAAGAGGAAAGTGTCCAGCTTTCTAAGATCACTTTCAACTAAGAGCATAAGACAAAGATGAAACAGATCTAACAAAAAATTATAAACAGAAGGGAAGTCGGTTAAAATTGGTATCTCTCACCAGCAGCCTAGCTCGCACAGTGAGGACAGAGCAATTAGAACAGGCTTGAACCTTAAATCTATAATTTTCCCTAACATACAATAAAGAAAATGAAGCCTAACAAGCATATCCAATCCTGGTAACACAGATCTACAAGCATAAATTAAATAAACCTTAATGAAATGAAAACAAAAGAAGATGAACTTATCACAATCTGAAACAGATTAGGCTCCTGGCCATGCTATCACAGAAAAAGAAAAATCACACCAACTCTAAGTCCAGAACAAAGCTTTTCAAATCAGATTTGCAAGAAATTGCTCAAATAGCTTTTTATTTCTAAGTCTCCGCCTCCGAAAATTACATTCATAAGAAGTATTTATAGACTCAGGACAGACCCTGATCTTTTCAAAAATATCTTCTTCTCAAACCCTAAATCTTATCACCTCAAACTCTACTACCCGGGTTTTACAATATAAGGCCTTTTAAAATAGAGTTTTGATAAAACTTAATCATTCTGCAAATCTCATTGCAGTTACTTGCCATAAATGGAGAAGGCAGAATTTGATATTATTTGCATCCACCTGTAACTGTGTGTAAATGTCTTCATTAATTCCCCTAGGAAATTTGGATGAGTCACCACTTCTCTGACATTTCATCTTCGTAGAGCCATCTCTGAGTTGAAAATCTCTGCACGCCATTACTTCTGCCATAAATTTTCATTAAATGCGTCCATCGGCAAATTTCGGTAACCGTGTGTAGATATTTTCATTTTTCGATCAATTGCCGACATATTCTATTAAATGGGCAGCTGCTTAGTCACCGTAAAGTCTCTTTGCGGCCAGATCCATAAAATCTGGATGAAACAGCAATTCTCGGCATCTCAAATTTTAATGTGACGGTCCTCGATTAATCTGCGCTTAACTTTGTCTTTCTCGTCATTACTTCCGCCATCATGCAATTGTATCGCTTTCTACAAAAAGACAAAACAAGGATTAGTACTTTAATATTATTAAATTAAAACCTTAATGTTTATTATCATGTCGGCTTTATTTATTTTGACACGTGTCAAAAACACGATGTTCCTACTTGCTTCCAGCTATTTTCTATTTCCCTGAAAACGCGACATGTCACGATTTCGTGACATGTCGCGAAATCACGACTAACACCCCTTGGCTTCTTTTTCATCTCGAAAACGTGACATGTCACGATTTCATGACATGTCACAAAATCGCGACACGACCTGCCTTAGCTTCTTTCTTTATTCAAAACGCGACATGTCACGATTTCGTGACATGTCTGCAAAATCGTGACACTTCGACCTTAGCTTCTTTCTTATCGTGACATTTCATGATTTCTGACATTCCAAAATCGTGACCTTTCGACCTTGTTCTTTCTCTTTCCCACGTGACATGTCACGATTTCGCGACGTCACGAAATCATGACACTACTCGGCCTTGGCTTCTTTCTGTTGCGTCTCACGAAAATCGTGACACTATCTGCCTTAGCTTCTTTCTTAATTTGTGTCATGATTTCGCGACGTCGTGAAATCGCGACGTCGCGATTTCGCGACACTTCCCTGACTTGCACTTGGCTCCTTCCTTTGCTTCTTTTGGTGCAAAAAAAGACAAAAACTCAAAGTGCCCAGAATTTGATGAAACTTTGCAAGGATCTAAACAAGGCAAAAGGGTACCCGAATCTACAAACGAAACTTTAGAATTCATCAGGGATTAAGAGAAAATGCAATGATAATACATTTACATGCAATCTTTCAAAAGTTTTAAATTGAAAACAATGCCCCATGCAAGCCTACTTAGATATTTTGATAAATGCACAACTTGAAGAAGGAGGCAAGCAAAATTTGGAATTTAAAACCCGAAAAACTCAAGAGGGTCCCTGCTAAAAAAATGCAAAGTAAAAACTTTCAAAGGATGGAACTTCATTTTTTCAGTGGGGGTGTGTTGCTTCTCAATAGAAAGTAAAGAATAGACAAAGGAATAAGTTTGTTAAACTTAAATGTCTTAAAGTTTTATTTTGGAAATGACCTTTTATTGTGGTTGGCATTATGTTAGATAGGTTTGTTTACTTAAGGAAAGTATTGAGTATGATGAAAATGGAAAGATATGGTTTCCATTATGAATATATATAAATATTTAGTATTTATTTTTTTTGATTAGTTAAAAAAATTAAATTACATATGGGTTTTAACAGGGCCCCAAAACCTGATTACAAAAAGACTGAAGAAGCCAAGACACCAAAAGATTTTAGAATAGGATGCAATCCATCAAAAAACCAAACCATCGAGGCTATCCTTAGGAAGCATCCATTACAAAAATATAGAAAATAAGAAACCCTTAAATAGAACCAAAAAATAGCAGGAAACATATGATGCGTGTAGAAAAAATACAACCAACGACCCCTCCACATAGGAAAAAACTCTTAAGCCTCCACATCATGTTCAAAACCAACCTCTTGGATTTCGACATTAGAAGTATCCATTTCAACATATTTTCCCTTGCCAAGGATGTCCTCAAGAACAAAAACAACCTTTGTATCTTCAACAGGAGCACTGATCGCACCCTCAGCAAACGATTTCCTTAAGAAGCACAGGTTAAGTACATTACACAAATCAGCAAGTTGGAATATGTAGTTTGCGATATAATTGATGATGAACATCTGCATGCAATGGTCAAGGTTATCCTTTTCATCATCATCTAACTTGCTGATAAGTGATTCTTTTTGTAAGGCCATTTTATTCAATCAGATAGAGGAGTGCACGAGTTTCTTCTTGGTTTTAGGTTTAGGTTTAGGGGATTCATTTTTGGATCTCTTCCTTAATTTACAGATAGTTTCTATCACTTTTTGCTTCTTAGTAGAGAGCCTAGGGATTATTGAGGATTGATGCGTAGTTTAAGAAGAGCTAGGTTTTATGGGGCTCAACTTGGGTTTAGGAGGGGCAGACATAGTAATGCCTTGAGGGCAATGAATTAACCAATGCTTATATAGGACATTGAATAGCCCATGATGAGTGGGAAACTCGGACCAATTCTTCATTCTATAGTGCTTGATGGTGTAGCCAATAGATTTAAACAAAATTTGAGGAATGTTAACCGCACTCACATCTTGAAAATGATTGAAGAAAGAAAAATGGAAACTGCAAAGAGCCTTACCTGGGTTTTCAACAATGATGAAATCCATTATAGATTTTAAAACACTTCCCCAAGAAAAATAAAGTTCATCACGATGAATCCCCACATGAGATTTACTGTAAATCTCCTTATCTTTGACATCTTTCAACTCGACATCCCAGTTATGATTTTCTCTTCTTATGGATCTTCCCTTAGCAATCTGTCCAGTTAATTCAACCAAAAATTTTATGTCAACATGGAAATTTTTGTTACGGATAGTGACCCTACCATTATCCCACATATTCATGAATGTCATGGTAATTTTTGGGTCCTCCCCTACGAATTTGTGAAAAAAAGGAAGAAAATCCCTACCCGAGAGGATACCTTCAATACTAGAATCCATACAAACTCTGGAAGGCTCAAAAAAATTTATTATGACAACACAAGGATAGAGACACCTCTAGGTAAATATATAGTATTTCAGTTGAATGATTAAAGAAAATTATTCATTGATGAGAAGAAAGAATCTTAATGGATTAAGATGATATAAAATTAATATTTTATTCTTAAGCATAATGTTATAATATTTTCTTAAAGCATCATAAAGGATGTTGATTGTTTTATCAACCGTATGCATTGAATTGTAATTAAAGAGAAATAGCATTCTTAATTTGAAATAAATATCGTGGAGGTGTAACTCTGTTAGCTTTTGAGGATATATGCAATGGAAGAGATCTAACACAGGTCCTAATAAGATGCAATAAATATGAAAGAAAGTGAGTCTGCAATATGACTAAAATATACTATAAATAGAAATGATGAAATTACAATGTAGTATGGAGGAAATGGTCACTCCATTACTATGAGCTAAAGAGCTACATTGTGCTCCATACAGGAGCACCACTATCTACTACACTACACTAGATAAGAACTTGACTTGATACTGACTTGATCTATGAGGCCCTTTATATAGGAAGATAGATTCCTTGGCCAACACTCTACCTAGTTGTACAAGGGGACACCTTGCACATTACAACTTGCACATTGCCACTTGTGCATTTATTACATTGCTTGAAGTAACTAGCTAACTTCCCCCTAAAGTAATCTCCTACTCTAACTATGTACCTAAGGTGGTACATTTACATGACCCAAATGATGTAATATACTCTAACTCTAACACCCCTTGTATTACATTATTTGGGTATTGAAGATTTCAATCTTCAATATGGATCTTTGTCTTCAGATGTTCTTTAGCTTGATCTGGTCCTCTTTAATTCACATTGCATTGTATGCCTTCTTGCATTGGTTCTTCTTCTTCTTCTTTATTGGAGTCAAAACTGGAACTTGTATTCTCCTTCATTGCTTACTGTAATCTGATCAAGCAAGTAGTTAGTGTCTTCATATGATGCAAAGAGAGTTGTAGCTGAGGGTTCTTCAGTATTTATGATTTCTTTGCTATTCATGTCTTCTTTGCTAAGATCTCTTTTAGCATATCTTTTCTTCCTTTTCCTCCTTCTTCTCCTGTGATTCTGCATTGATACTAGTGGAATTTTTGCTTCATGAGGAGTTAGTCTATCATCACAATAATATTGATTTGTATTGCTAGCTTGCTTCATGTGTTGAGTGAGTACAAACACAATTAATGATAGGTAAATCATCAAACACTCCTCGGATGTGAATATAACTATCTTTTGTGAATTCCACCATGCCTTGAAGAGGTTTTCATGAAGATAACCAATTAATGCTTCAAAGCTACCCTCTTTTGCTTCTTTAAGAAATAAGGAGAATCTCTCCTTATCGCTAGTTGATAGATTCTCATATCCTTCAAGGGTATCTATCAAGTTTTGAGAATATAATTCCATTTCATGAAATAATTCTTTATTGATAAAGGCATTTCTTATTATTTCATCCATATTCCTTCTTGATAGTTTTTGAGATAGTGTTTCTTGTTAATCCTTAGAATTGTAAATATGGATTTGATAGTAGTCCTTTGAATACTCTGAATTGAATCTTTGAAGTAATCTATCTTATGACTCCCTAGTTTAGAGTATGTGAATTTGATTTGATAGAACCTTTGTAGAGCTTAGGTTTTGTAGGCTTCCTTATATCTCCCTAGTCAAGAGATTTGATTTAGTAGAATCCTTGTAGGATTTGTAGACACCTTATGAATCCCAAATGGATTGAGTACTTGATAAATTTTGAATGAATGCTATTATTATCAAGTTTTGTAGAATGCCTTATGTCTCCCTAGTAATATTGCATATGTTGAATGATAGATAAAGTGCTTTTGAGAATAGTAGTTCAATTTTGAGTTGATTTTGTAAAGTTTTGTGAATAGAAAATATCAACTTCTTTTACACCTTATTTCTCCTATTGAACTTAAGCACTTTCTATTTTGATGAGGTTCTATTTGTTGGAATTCTTTTGTCCCTTTAATGTAAGTTTGAGACAAGTATAGTAATTAGTTTCCAACTCTTGATTTTCCTTATAGAACCTTCTTTTATAGCCTTTGATAATTTGATATTTAATGTTTCTAAATTCCAACTACCTATTTTGGTGTAGTATTCCTTATAACTCCCTAATATGGAATTTTAGAAAACAATGATATTTGCAATGTTAGATAATTAATCTATCTAGGTAGAAATCCTTATTTCTCCTATGCTTTAGATTGCAAATATTAGGCTATTTAATATATATTCCTTTTTAATATTGCTTTCAAATATGGTTGATTTCTCTTAATGTTTCAACCTTATATTATACCTTATATCTCCCTATTAATGAAAGCAAATTGGAATAAGATATAGTCTTACCTTTGTGATGCCCCAAACCTCTACGTATCTGGTATTGATTCTTAGATGTAGATGATAACACTCTTTAGTGCTCTTTTGACCATTATCTCCAACGTATGGGCGTAGGATTTAGCTTCTCTTTAACTTGGACGATGGTTGATTTCTTTGATGACACTGCTTGGACAATGGATGCTTCACATCTGATCGCTTTGACTAGGAGCATTCAATGCTCTCTTCCTACTGTTGCTATGATGCCGATGCTACTGTGTAATTCTACCATGAGCTCAGCTTCTGATGCTGCTACGAACTTGACCTTCAATGCTCGACTTTGCTTTGACTTTGTTCTGATGCTTTCTCCAAGATGGGCGCTTCTAAATAGAATGGAATCTTCCTCCTTTTGGACAAGTGGTGAATGGGAGTTACAAATTGGAATTCTTTCAATGCTCATGCAAAGATAACGTACGTAACCTCCTCAATATTCCTTGTAACTCCTCTTGATTAGGCGCTTGAAATTTCTTGAGCATTAAGAGTTGGGATGGCACCTTAGAATGTTTGTGCCAAGTGGCACTCAAGGTCTTTGCATGTAGACCTTTACTATAACGCTCCAGAAAGAATGTTATAACTCCTCTTGCCCTTTCGTATGCTTGTTTCTTGGCTTGCTTCATTTCTTGGACAACAAGCAACCTTTTTCTTTTGCAGGCATTTTGATGAGGACGTTGGATGGCGCTAGCTGTGATGCTCCTTGGTTCTATGGAGCTCTGAATGGTGGTTTTGTAACTGATCTTGGTGCTTCTTTTGGTGGATGTTCTTCTCCAAGTTTGAGACCTCAGATGTAGCACCTTTTTCCCTTATTCTCTATGCTTTCAATGTGCTGATTTTTGTGCTCCTTTGTAGTGTAGATAGTCCTTTGTAATAGCTTCATTCCACATTGATAGAAGTATATTTTGATGCCTTTTTACGTAGATGAGCACCCTTTAATATGGACCTTTATGTTGTCCTTTTTGTCCACATAGATGTAGATTGATAATGGCCTTATGTGGGCTTTGATATTGTAGGTGAATGCTTGCTTCTAGATGCTTTGATATGGAGCAATGGTGTCTTTTGACACCTTAAATCTTGAGCAATATGTGCTCCTTAGTGGACTTTATTTTCTTGCTTGAAACCTACCCTTATACCTGCTCAGATGATGGTTCTCTTTCTTGTATTATAAGACCTTTTGTCCTTCTTGAATGGACAAGAATGGTGCTTGTATTAGATAGATTTTGCACCAATATGATGGGTCGAATGTCTCTTTCTGAAATGCTCCTTTTCCTTTTGATGAGGCAATTCCTTGCCTTTAGTAATTCCTTTTGCTTGGACAATTTAGTAAGAGTAAAACCAAGCTAATAATATGCACCCTTTTGAAGTAGAAAATTTTGCACTTATTCTTTTAATGAAACCCTAAGTGCACTTTAAATCTGAGACTCTCCAAGTCTCGATTTTTAGCTTCTATTACTAATTTTGATGGTGGATTTCTTCTCCACTCCTTGAGGAATCATTTTTGTGGCTTATTTGGGCCATAAAATGTTACAGGTTCTATGCATCAAATAGTGTCTCTAGACACTTTGATAATCTGTTGGTTTTTGTGTCCTTGATCTTTAATCAACAAACACAAACTAACCCTTTTGAGAGTAACTAGTTAGAGATCAACTAGTATAGTGCCAATGCACTTTTAATGGTAACAATAATCTCACCTTATTGCTCCAGTAAATGAACTCTCAAAATAATTTTAGATGCACTTAATAATCTCTACAACTTTTAAGAGTAATCTATAATTTACCCTTAATGAATATTCTACAATTTTTCACTACAATCAATATTGTAGGATATAGTCTTCTTGCTTTCTAGATAGCAAATAGGTAGATGATAATTTTATTTCTTTCAAAAATATCCAACTCCTATTTAATGTGCAAATAATCCTTAAAATGAATTTTTCCTTTTTGCACTTGAAGACTATAATGCAATCTATCTTTCTACAACTTTTAATCCAAATATGGTGCTTAATAGAATTTGATAATGAACCCTAATTTGAAGTTCAACTAATTGCACCCTAGTTGCTTACCTTTTTGATGGCTTCTGAAGTAGATGTAGATCTTGGTATTTTTGATTCACCAAGTTGTTGCCTTGCAATGGTTGAATTTGCAGCTTCTTGTTGGTTGTCCAGAACAACTTCTTGCTTCACCAAACTATAGCCTTGAACTTTCTATCTTGAGCCTTGGATTTGGTGGCTTGATCCTTCCAATGATCTTTGCTTTTCTATTGTAGATTCAGAGAACTCCTTTCTCTAAACTATACCTCCTTGCTATGAGAGGTAATCTCCAAATCTCCTAGATTTGGTAGGCTTCTTCTATCTGAATCTTCCTTCAAGCTTCTTGTCGAATTTTGACTTCAAACAAGATCTTCTTCTTCTCAAGATTTTGAATGTCTTGAGGTCTTCACTAGATTCTTCTTCTAGATTCACTTCTTGACAAATTCTTCTTGGGATTTGGCACTCCTTGCCAAATTCTTCTTCTCTTGGGCTTGTTATTGGATGGCGATAATTGTCCCAAGTCCTTCACTATCAGGAGCTTTCTCCTTGGTAGTGGATTTCTCCAATGAGTTCTCCTAGGAACTCTTTTGATGATGCTTCTATGAGCTCTACAACAAGGCTCTCCAAGCCTTCTTATTTTTCTTCCTTGAGACCTCTCCAAGGTCTTCTATCTTGCAGCTTCTCTAGTCTTCCAGAGATCTTTTCTTCAACCTTCTGCTTCTAGAAGTGTTGGTGATGAGATCTTCTTCTAGGATCTCTGATTCTACTACTTCTAGATTTGTATAAGACTCTCCTAGTCCTTCTCTTTCTTCCAAGAATGGAAGTTCTTCAATGAGATCTACTCTTGATCTCTTCAACTTCTTCTTGAAAGAAATCTTTAATTAGTAAAGGAGATCACCAATCTCCTATTTCTTGGACTCTTCTCTAGAGTCTTCTTCAGGAACTCCTTTCTGGAGTTTTCTTCTGAATCAAGAATTTATCTTCTAAATCAGGATATCTTCAAGAACTCTTCTTTGGAGTATTCTTCTTTTCTGAAAATTTCTTCTAGAATTTTCTTTAAATCTCTTCTTTGGAGTCTTCTTCTAAATCAGAATTTATCTTTTGAATCAAGAAATTTTCTTCAAAAACTCTTCTTTGGAGTTTACTTCTAAATCAAGAATTCTTCTTCTAAATCAAGAATTATTCTCTAAAGTTTTCTTCAAAATTAAGGCTTCTATGGCCTTCTTCTTGATCAAGGCTTCTATGGCCTTTTCTTCGATTCTTTCTTTTCTTCTTCAAGGCTTCTCTAGCCTATTCTTCTTCTAGGCTTCTCTAGCCTATTCTTCTTCTACACTATGCAGGTATTAATATTGAATGGAGATCACCAATCTCCTATCTCCTTCTATGACTCAACTTTTGGAGTCTCTTCTTCCTTGAGTCTGCTATAAGGCTACTATGGCCTTTTCTTTACTTCTATAATTTGTAGGATTGTAGCTCTTGTAATGAGACCTTTCTCGAGGTCTTTGAAATATTTAGTCTTCTCCTTGTTGTTGCAAGTGCTGGAATGATTCTAAGAAGATATTCTTCCTAACTCTCTTGTAGGAAGCTTCCCAACCTTTTGTTGAATCTCCTTTTCCTACAACAAGTTGTTAGAAACTAGAATGGAAGAACTTATAAATCTAGAGATAATAATCTTCACTAGTTGATTTGTCAATCTAGTGGTATGAATGTTGAGTCCTAGTCTTCATGAGTTTTTCTACAACTCTATGGAAAGACTCTAGCCAAATATAATCTCAGAATTTCTGCAACTGAGATTTATTTCAGTCCTCACTTTTCTAATCATGTTGACTACTATGGCTATTTCTATCAATTGATTCCTAATGGACTTTCATGCACACATGAATCGTTTGAAAAACAATAGTAATGGTGACTCTCCCTATTCCTCTTGACCTACTGGACTTCTCTTATGATGGATGTAGGCCCTCCTATCTCGATTCACCATGGCTCTGATACCACTATTAGATTTTGAGGATATATGCAATGGAAGAGATCTAACACAGGTCCTAATAAGATGCAATAAATATGAAAGAAAGTGAGTCTGCAATATGACTAAAATATACTATAAATAGAAATGATGAAATTACAATGTAGTATGGAGGAAATGGTCACTCCATTACTATGAGCTAAAGAGCTACATTGTGCTCCATACAGGAGCACCACTATCTACTACACTGCACTAGATAAGAACTTGACTTGATACTAACTTGATCTATGAGGCCCTTTATATAGGAAGATAGATTCCTTGGCCAACACTCTACCTAGTTGTACAAGGGGACACCTTGCACATTACAACTTGCACATTGCCACTTGTGCATTTATTACATTGCTTGAAGTAACTAGCTAACTTCCCCCTAAAGTAATCTCCTACTCTAACTATGTACCTAAGGTGGTACATTTACATGACCCAAATGATGTAATATACTCTAACTCTAACATAACCATCTAAATTAATGACTTTGCATTAATAAAATTTACTTCATAGGAAGTAGAGAGGAAGATTTATTTTGCACATACCTTTCTTGAAGAAAACTTTTCATGATAGATATTAGTAGAGTAAAATAAAATAGAAAAGCTTTAATTATTTTGTATCTACAATTCAAGTTAGAAAGAGAGATATTTTGACAAAAGGCTAGCTCATCATGCATATGGGATGGACAGTCTAAAGTCAATGCACTTAATACACCTGTATATAGACAAATGTATGTATTATGTAGAAATTACTGCACCCCTTTCAAGATACGAAAAGGGATAATCTAGCTCATTGGAAAAATGATATTGATAGCTTAATCCTATATTTTTACCTAGTACACTTACATAGATTGACATATGTAAGTTGTAGATATGGGTGTATTTCATGACAAGTCTAACAGGAATAATCTGACTTATCATGGAGATGGGTCAACCACCTAAATAGGGATCACTAAAGTATTTAGTGGATATTTAGGAAAGGTCCTTGTTAAATGGGATTGGGATAATACCTAACAAGTTTAAGTGTGTAAATAAAAAATAATAATAATCACAAATAGGATGGGAATTTTGATGGAAATTTTGGTATGTAGCATTTGGTATCATTTGGATGGAAATATTTGGAAGTGGCAAAACTGATGCTACCAATGAATAGCACATGAAAAAATTATATGATCTAAAAAAAATAGTTTCAAAACACTTATGTATGAAAAAGTTATGAACACCAAAATTTTTATCCAAATGGACACATAAAATTATTAAAATTAGAGAGCCCTAAGCCTTAGGAATAAAAGTGCCCAATCATAGCCCACCATGTGTCATTCACTTATTATCTAATGTTTGTCATATATTCACAACACTTGGATGCCACTATTCTCTTGCATTGTTAGTGATTACAATACTTCTCAACTCCTAATTTTGCAAAGGCATATTAATAAGTAAAAAATATGTATACATGGTATGAAGAGGTACCACATTGATTACCTTGATAGTCATCCCATATGGAAGAGAAATCAATGTCACCACCACCTCTAAAGAAAATTTTCTTCAATTTTCCATAGTCACATAAGGTATGACTTAAATATAAATCCTTTCCTTTCACAACATACATCACCTTGTTTAAAAACTTCAAATTGCCCTTGGGCCACTTAATTTTTGCCGCTAAAAACTACTTTGCATGAACCTACTTAAAATAAGAGTTATTACAAACTTCTAACATTACCTAGAAAAAAAATTGAAGACGAAATAGACCATGAATGGTTAGATATTCATGAATAAGTTGACACATTAGCTCAGAGGAGGAAGGTTGGAGTATATTACCTTATTCATTACATGTTAATGTACCTCCATGGTACCTTCATGGTATATTTGTAATTAATATATTAGGGTTGAGTCACAGTTTAGAGTGTGACTTATATATCCCGTTTTATGTAAGTATGAAAGTGTAGGAAATTCACAAGTGTCATGTAAAGTTCTAATGTACAAGAAATGCACAAGTATCATGTGAGTTAGAGTGCAAGTATATATTGAGTCTATGTGCACATGTCTTATATGTATGAGTGCAAATATATAACGTAAATATGTACACACATGTCTTGGATTAGAGAGTGCAAGTATAAGTGTAAGAGTCATGTATAGATGTGCATACATTATATTTAAGTGTTCATATGATGAGGATGAACAAACACAAACAAAACTATCCAAGGATCCAAATCACAATAGAAAATAATTATTTTAATAATGCCAACCAAAGGGGCATAAATTACAATGCCAAACTTGTTGAGGCTGAACAAACATGAACAAAACCATTCGAGGAGTTAAATCATAATAGAAAAGAATTATTTTATTAATGTCAGCCAAAAGGGCCAAAAATTACAATGCCAGATCATACAATATTGGAGCCCAAACAAATCCCTCTTTTCAAATCCAAAATTCCTTTTTAAATCCTATCCCCCCCCCTTTAACATGATTTTTAAGTTTCTTGCCCATGCAAACAAAATTAAATTTAACTTTCTCGCTCATTCAAAATTTTAAATTCTACTTTCCCGCCCAACTGGCGGCCGAAAAATACAAAGGAAAAACACTTAGATTTTTTTTGTTTTATTTTTTGTTGATGCAAGATTGCTCTGCTACCACTGAATGCTCCTACATCAAACACCCAAGGTAATTTTGAGAAGTGACCTTACTTCTATGTTGTTGGAGGAAAACCAAGACGGTTAACCTCAAACTTGGACAACCAAGTTGAATCTTCTATAGGCCTTCCCTTACATTTCACCAAATATTATTCATATTGTCTATTTATTATACTTATATTGATGTGGATATCTAGGATTTCCTCTATCTCTTCAATAGAGGCAATGTCGAAACACTCCACAACTCTGCAACTGGTTCCTTAGAACTGTCACCTTCATAATACTCTACCAAATTAGAAATATTGAACACATGTGTTATGTTCAATCCACTCAGCAACTCCACCTCATATGCATTTCCTTAATCTCTTTTTTATATGATCTTTCATGGTCCAAAATTCTTCATTTTCAGCTTGTTATATGTTTTAGCAGGAAACATCTCCTTTCTTAGGTGCACCATGACTTCATCACGAACCTGGAACTCCTTAAACCTCATTTTTTGATCAACCTTTGTCTTATACTGAGTGTTCATTTTATTTATGTGTTGTTTTACTTCTTCATGCAAATCCTTCAGATGCTCTGCAAAGTTCTCAACTTCAGCACTATTCTTTTCTACCCTATCCAACTTCCTCAACTCGGAAGCATTTCTTGGACTACTACCATATACAATATAGAATGGTGATTTACCAGTACTCTTATTGATATCATTTTTATAGTAAAATTATTCTTGTGGTAAAATCATATCCCATACCTTGGGATTATCTCCTACCAGGCATCTCAGTAGGTTACCCAAACTACTATTCACCACTTCTATCTATCCATTAGTCTGTGGATGGTATGTAGAATTGAACTTTAAATTCTAGATTTAATTTCTTCCACAAGGTATTCCAAAAATACCCAATCAAATTTGTGTCTCTATCAGAGACTATACTCTTTGGTAGACCGTGAAGTCATACCACTTCCATAAAAAACAATCTACCAACATGAACTGCATCACTGGTTTTCTTGTAGGGAATAAAATGTGTCATATTTAAAAACCTATCAACTACCATAAATATGGAGTCATTTCCCCTTTGTGTTCTTGGTGGACCAAGAAAAAATTCCTTTTTGATGTCCTCCTAGGGTCTCTCTGGTATAGGCAATGGCTGATATAACCCGGTGTTTTGCCTCACACCCTTGGCCATCTGGAATATTTTGAAAATTTGTACAAACTTCTTCACATCTTGCAGTAATTGTGGCCAAAAGTAGTTCTCACTCACCAAGGCAATGGTTTTGTCTCTACCAAAATGTCCAGCCAATCCTCCACTATGCTTCTCTTTGACTAGATTCTCCCTCATTGAACTCCTATGAATGCACAACTAGTTCCCCTTAAACAAAATTCCATATTGGATCATAAAATCCAACCACTTAGTCCTATCCAAAGTAACTGGTGTTGTACAAGCTCTCCAAGCTTCAAAAAATATGGATCTTCAGGTTACAAACTCTTAAGTTCTTCAAACCTCAAAACTTCCACTCTCATTTCTATCAACAAACTCTACCTTCTACTTAAGGCATCTGCAACTCTATTTGAATTCCCACTCCTATGATTCAACACAAAGGTATAGCTTTGTAAAAACTCAACCCATTTTAAGTGCCTTTGATTCAATTTCCCTTGATTGTTAATATACTATAAAGCTTGATGATCAGTATATAAAAAAAACTCCTTTGGAAACAAATAGTGTCTCCACTTCTTTAGAGCCTGAACTATAGCATAAAATTCTTGATAATAGATAGAATATTTCTTCCTGGTATCATTAAGCTTTTCACTAAAGTAGGCAACAGGCTTACCTTCTTGACTCAATACAGCTCCTATGGCACTACCACTAGCATCACAATCTACCTGAAACACCTTATTAAAATCTAGAAGTGCCAACATAGGTTGCTTAGTGACCTTATTCTTCAACAAATCAAAGCTCCTATCAGCTCCTAAGGTCCACTAAAAGTATTTCTTATCCCCTCTCATTTTTTCAGCTAGGGGTGCACAAATACTGCTAAATTTTTTAATAAAATTTCTTTAAAAACTTGTTAGACCATGAAATGATCTTACCTTAGTTATGCTCCTTGGGGTCGGCCAGACAATGATAGCCCTTACATATGGATCCATCTTCAGACCTTCAGTTGAGATTACAAATCCCAAGTACACCAACTCCTTCATAAAACTGTAATTCTTAAAATTTATTAGTAGATGTTCCTCCCTCAGCTTATCCAAAACTCTTATGATGTGCCTCAGATGTTCCTCCAAGGTCTTTCTAAAAATCAAAATTTCATCCAAATAGACAATGACAAAATTTCCCATAAACTCCTTCAATACTTCATTCATAAGCCTCATGAATGTGATGGGTGCATTGGTTAGCCCAAATGGTATGGCCAACCACTCATATAAACCCTATTTGGTCTTGAAAGTTGTCTTCCACTAATCTCCTTCTATGATGTGGATCTTATGATACCCACTCTTTAGATAAATCTTTGTAAAATACTTGAAACAGTCCATTATGTCATTCATCCTTGGCAATGGAAACCTATACTTGATGGTGATCTTGTTAATAGCTCTAGAATCTGTGCACATTCTCCACTCTCCATCCTTCTTTGGTGTTAGTACTATAGGCACTACACATGGACTTAGGCTTTCCCTAATCATTCCCTTCTCCAGTAGCTCCTAAACTTGCCTGTTTAGTTCCTCATTCTCCATAGGAGTCATCCTATGGGCAACCTTGTTTGGAAAACTAGCTCCTAGTATCAAATCAATATGATGGCTAATATTTCTCATGGGTGGCAAACCCTCTAACACATTATTAGATATAATATTTGAGAAGTCTTCCAAAATACCTGAGACTTATACAAGGATATCTTTGCTTGGTTCTTTCCTAACTCTAGGAATTAATGCATAGCACACATGCTCATGCTTCAAATCATCTAGAAATTTCCTACCATCAACCAAACAAATTTTGGCACTGTTACATACCTTTTCATCCATGTACTTCAGTGGCTTCAATTTAAGGTGCAATCCTTCCTTTGTTAGGGATTAAGTGTTGGCATGTCCATCATGGATTGCATGGCAATAAAACTGCCATGGTCTTCCTAATAGTTTATGGCAAGCATCCATAGGCAGGATATCACACAGGACCTCATCCTTGTATCTCCCAATATTAAATTTGACTAAGCATTGTTCATTGACCAATGCCCTATGGTCCTTCTACAACCATACAATCTGGTATGGATGCGGGTGTCTCCTCCTCTCTAGATGTAACTTAGTAACCATTTTTTCAGAGACCAAGTTATTAGTACTACCATTATCTATAATAACATTACAAACCTTACCTAAATATTTGCACCTTGTGTGAAATAGGATCTTCCTTCGATTTGGTTCCTTCTCCTCATCCAACAAGGTTTTCCTTGTGACCATAACTTCTCCTCTCTCTACCTCCTCAGAGTGCTCTAATTCAGCTCCTTCATCTGTAATAGCAGCTCTAGAATTACTCGTTGGCATCCTATTTGGTTTATATTGGTTTTGTGGACACTCATATGCTCTATGTCCTTCTCCATAGTTGAATCAGGTCCCACGAAACCCTCTTCCTCCATTTCCTTGGCTAGATCTACCTCTTACTCTTGGGTAGTTGCTATTATGAACATGGGATCTATAAGAATTATCTCCCTTCTGGTCTTGACTGCTTCTAGATTCTTATTTCTTCTCACCTTGTCCTCCATTTATTCTTCCACTAGTTCTTTCTCCATGACCTCTTTCTTTCTGCTTACCCTTAAACCTTCTATTCAGCTTCTCTTCAACTTTTAGATCAAACTAGTAAACATCCTCAATGGTGCTCATCCCAGACTCAGCTCTTCTTGAATACTAGTTTTCAACCCATGGATGTAATGAACTACCTTCTCCTTATTAGCCTCAGAATGGCCATTTCGGATCAAGATCTTGTAGAACTCCTCGATGTATTCTTTGACAAACTTTCTTGACTGTCTCAAACTTTGCATCTTCTTCAACAAATCCAACTCATAATCTATTGGAATAAACTGCCTCTTTAGCTTTTCCACCATTCATTCCCATCTAGTGATCCTTTCTTTTCCCATTCTATTTTTGTCAAGTTGTACTCCTTTCCACCAGATTCTACCATGACCCTTCAGTTTGGTCTTAGAAAACTTGACCCTATTAGGATATTCCACCTCTTCATATTCAAGATAGTCTTTCAGGTCATTGATCCATTCAATCAAATCCTCTAGGTTAATATTTCTCTAGTATGTGTAAACCTCCATATTTGGCCTCTTCCCAATCTAGGATATGGATATGTACAACCTCACTTGGGCAGGATCTATTGCCTCTTATTCTTTCTCAAACTGGTCTTCCTCTTCTTCGGCTTCATCTTCTCTCTTTTCCTCTCTTCTTGGGTCAAACCCTCTATGCAACTCTTCTTGTAATGTCTGGACTTGCCTCTACAAAGCTTGGAAATATTCTACTGGCACTACGACATTATTGGAAATACCTCAATTTTTTCATGGGGGCATCTTGCTTTGGCTTCTCCAAACCCGAACCACAGATCCTAGTGTAAATTACCTCATGTTCGGTGATCTTCTTACACACTTAGGAACTCCCACTTTGATACCACTTGATGAGGATGAACAAAAACGAACAAAACTATCCACTGAGTCAAATCATAATAGAAAAGAATTATTTTAATAATGCCAGCCAAAGGGGCAAAAATTACAATGTCAGACTTGTTGAGGCTGAACAAACATGAACAAAACCATCCAAGGAGTTAAATCATAATAGAAAAGAATTATTTATTTAATGTCAACCAAAAGGGGCAGAAATTATAATGTCAAATTGTAAAATCTTGGAGCCCAAAAAAAGCCCTCTTTTCAGATCCAAAATCCCTTTTTAAATCCTATTTTTTCCCCTTTTACATGATTTTTAAGTTTTTTGCCCATGCAAAAAATATAAATTTAACTTTCCCGGTCATGCAAAATTTTAAATTCTACATTCCTACCCAACTGGCAGCCAACAAACACAAATGTAAAACACTTAGAATTTTTTTTGTTTTTTTTTGTTGATGCAAGATTGCTCTGCTACCACTGCATGCTCCTGCATCATCATCAAGTATGCAAATGGTAAGTAGATAATTCAAGAGTTGTGAGACTTGGCATATGGAAAGCAATAGTCTGGTACATGAAGTGTCATATCACTATGGCTATATTGTGGAGACAATGCTCCATAGACATGATCATCAAATACAATTCATGTATCTCATTGTATGATTGTAAGAGAAAGAGGAGTAATAGAGCTTGTATACATTTTGAGCAATTAATATTGTAAGTTATTCTTCATGCATAGTACATGAATGATTCATGCTATTTACATTCATATTTTAGCATATTATTGAATGCTATTTTATTTATTATAAGCCTTGATATACATATTAATTTTATCATATTATTCTACTTATATTTTTGACCTTTTTATTATTATATTGTGGCTATTTCATATTTGGGATCTGTGTGATATAATCTATGATATTTTATGGTAGTATAAGGCTTAAAAAACCATAAATGATATCATAGATACCATTAAACTCAATCCATATTGATTGTGTTCATTTTAACCACCATTATTAGTTGATTTTATCTAGTTTGATAGAGTCGATTAAGAATCTATTCATTTTAAAGACAATGAGACTTTGACTCCAATTTTAAAGGTCATATTGAGTAGAAAAGCTAGATACTTTCTATGGTTGAATAATAACCAGTGAAGACTAGGACTCAACTATATTTTTTAGGGCTATAATCAACCCTTCATATTGAATATTTGATATTCATGGACATAGATATCCCTTGACATTGAAAGTTTGATATTTAGGGACAAAGATATCTCTTAACATTGAATTTAATAGAAAGTTGAAAATTTAGGGATATTCAAAGTCAAATTGATAATATATTAGAAAATAAGTATATTAATAATTTTCTATTTTAGATTTTTTATAGTAGAGAAAGCAAAAAAAAATTGAGAAGCTTCCTACAAAAGATAGATAAGAGGTTTAGCTTCTAAGTGAAAAGATAATAAAGCAGAGAAAATAAGTTAGCATAAAAAAGTAAAGCAAAAATAAGAAAGAAAGAACATCAAATTTAAAAGTTGTAGCACATTGATAATCATTCAAAGCTTCCAAATATAGATAGAAGAAAATAGTAGAAATAAGGAAGAAAGATATATCAATATCTGATATATCAGTCTTGAAGAAAAAAAAAAAAACACAAAGCTTACTTTATATAGCATCAAGCATTGGAATAGAATTTACATTGGTTGAAGAGTTGCAACATATTATAAATATTTAGGTCACAAAGATATTTAGCTTGAAATATTAAAGATATTTAGGTCACAAAGATATTAACCTTGACACTAGAAAGAGAATCAAGTCAAATAAGTATTAACCTTGACAATAGAAGCAGTTTTAGGTCATATTGACCGTGACATTGGACCAAAAATCCAATATTGAAGAAAAATATATATTTGATAGGACGTAAAAGAGGAGGATAAATTATTTGATATAGATTCATATCAAGAGTCCAAGAAGAAGGAAAGAGATACATTGCACAAAGTATACATCTATATTGCATACAAATATGTTACAAAGGAAAGAGCAATTAGGAAAGTGCAATTCAAATATACAACAAAATAGCAACATAGAATAATATCAAAGACATCATATATAATAGTAAAGGTAAATATGTCACAAATAATAGTAAAGCCAAAGGCTCCATAGGAGAATAGCAGAGACATCATATATAATAGTAAAGGTGAATGTGTCACAGAGAATAGCAGAGACATCATAGATAATGGTAAAGTTGAAGGTATCACAGAGAATATCAAAGGTATCACAGAGGAATAAGATAAGGCATCATAGATATTATCAAATGTGTTGTAAATATTAGCATAGTATTTAGTAAAGAATTTGGCTACATTAGTGAAAAGAAAGAGTAACATTAAGCATTACAACAATTGTAATGCTTCAAAAGTGCAGTCACAGTCTTGTTTGAAAGGATGAATCTGTAAGCATAGAATCGATATTAGTACAATATAGCATTGAATATGTGTAAATAAAAATCTAGAGAAGCTAAGAATCCATTATAGCAAAGCTAATGTAGAGGACAAACACAATGTAAGTCAGAGTAAGTCTACAACATAGAATTTACAGAGCTTGAAAATCAAAATAGGGAACTATCAACGAAGGCAAAGCCAACAAGTGAGTGAGGAATAAAAAATATGTATTCATTATGGAAGTTAGAAATAGCAAGGAGGTTGATTAGTGTCAAATAACATTGGAAAAGCTATTCACCAAATTCAGTGCTTTGAGTGTTACATTTCAAAAGGAAGCGAAATATTATTTGAATATTTCTATATGTAAACATCCACATTGCAAGTACTAGGTGCATATGAAAAAGGTTTATACAAGTACTAGGTGTAGCAAGACAACAAAGCAAAGACATGCATAAACAAGTCAAAGTGAATAAGAAAGGAGCATAAGTGTAGTAGAAAAATGAAGTAGAGATGTGCGTGAACAAGTAAAATCAAATAAGAAATAAGGCTTTATAAGGTCAGTTTAATATTTAGGGTTTTTGGAGTTATAAGGTTTAGCTAAGGTTTGAAGTTTAATTAAGTTTGACTTAGGAGTTATAAGGGTTAGATAAAGTTATTTTTAAGTATTTGAGTTTTTTTAATTTTATAAGTTTGGAGTGATAAGGAATTCAACTAGTTTATTTGATAATATATATATATATATATATATATATATATATATATATATATATATATATATATATATATATATATATATATATATATATATAAGTTTTTTTGTTAAGTTTGAAGAATTTTTGTTAATTTGGAGTTTTATTTTTGAGAAAATTAAAATTGATTTTATTTTTTTGCAAATTGAAATATTTGGGAGGTAAAAGGTTTTCAACATCAAATAATTAGGAAAAAAAAAATTGCAAATTTCATATTATTTTTTAAATTAGGGAGTCATAAGGTTACTACTCCATAGAATTTAAATCAGTGAATTTGAATTATTTAAACCTAGGAGTTATAAGGTTGTCAACTTCAAAGGAATCAAGTTGCAAACTTTGATTAATATGGATAACAATATGGAGTCCATAATTAAAAAGAAAAAAGTAGATGTCATAAAATTTGGGATTAAGAATTTGATTGAAAAATCTAAAGGAAAGTTAGATATGGTATTACAATTCATCTATAGAGAAGCCATAGATAAAATTTTTGAGAAAAATTGAATGCTATTTATGTGCAATATTTGGGGAAGCAATTTATGATGGAAATGATAATATTATAATACCTATAGATATTGGTAGCATAATGTATATGGAATTGCTTTCACTTAATATTTATAAATATGAAAACTTGAAACAAAAAGAGTTGATTGAAACTCTTAAGAAGAAAGTGAATATTGATTAATTGTATCTAGAAACTATATTTTTTTATTGATTTAAAGGGGTTTTGAAAGGATACCCAAATATTTGACAAATAGAACACAACAAAAGAGATACTCTCTTGAAGACTATATTCTAGATATAAACAAGGATCATCTCAACCAGAGAGATAACCACCACAGGACCATCTATAAAGAGATCAAAATTTTGAAATAGGTTTTCCCACCTAAACTAGGAAAAAATATCATGTAACCAAAATGAAACAAGCACCAAATAATGAGAATAGGGAAACACAAAGCCCCAACTAAAAGAACCCAAAATTTTTAGAAAATAATTACAAATCCTTCTCAAAAAGGAAATTGAACTCCTTCACGAGAAAAGTAGTGAAAAATAGGTAAATCCTACATATATGAGCCTTATAAAGGCATGGAATATGGATCAACAGCAAGAGAATATCCCATAGGCCATAGGATATCACTACAAATAAAATAGAATGCACAATTAGAAGGCAAGAAAGTCTAGGGAAGATTCAAACCACCATGGCACCCTAAACTAGAAGCATAAATATAAAGCAGGAACAATCATGAAAATATCATATTTTGTAGCAAGATAACACACATAGGATCCTCAAAAGACCAAAAAAAAGCTACAAAATAGGCCCATCAAAACATCACCAGTACCAGATCGATGCCCAACCACACCTACTATCCATTTAGGAAGAGATCCATAGAAACCTTCAATCATAGTTGCACAAGAAAGCACAAGGTCTCATTCTGAAGGCCAAAACATAGTTGTAGAGAAAGGTTTCACTAGAAAATGCTAAAACAGACAAGCACCAGATATTCTAATAGAAATATCATAAGACCATGAACCCACAATTATAAAATCAACTCAAAAGCAACCACAAGAGTCACTCATTTGTAGATGATAAAAACAATGTCCTCCCTCAAAGACCTAAAAAAATGTAGAAAAGGAAACTTTGGGATACAAACACAGTGATAAAATAGGATAACTATCCCCCTCCAATATCCCAACTAGGAGAAGGAAGGAATAATCCCTCACTATGGACAATTATGAAGCTTGAGGTCCCCCCAAAAGATTAAAAATATTTGTAGGTAAGGGCTCCACAATACCACCCAAAATGAGCTAGCTGAAGCCAACCACCACCAAAGGGTGCCAAGGATAGAATCTCTAGCATATTCTAACCGAGCAACTACATTAATGAAAATATGTGAAGACCCTTCTTAAGAGGCCCTAGGAAGATCTTGTGAAGGTCTTGAAAATGCAACAGGCTTTGAGAAGATCTTAGGAAATTAAACTCCCTCATAAGAGAAGTAGTGCAAATAGGGAAATCCTACATATAGAAGTCTTCTAAAGGGTTGAAAGATGGATCAGTAGCAAGAGGATATCCTGTAGACCATATGATATCATTAGAAAGGAAAAATAATACATAGCTACAAGGCAGGAAATCCCAAGGAAGATTCAAACCACCATGGTGCCCCAAAAATGGAAGCATAAATTTGATGTAGGGATACTCATCAAGAGACCATCTTCTACAACAAGCTAGCATGCATAGGGTCCCCCCAAAAACCAAAAAAAAATTGGAAAAGAGGCCCATCAAAACATCATCAACACTAGATCGACACCCAACCACACCTACTATCTATTTAGGAAGAGATCCACTCAACCACAACTACACAAGAAAGCACAAGGTCCCACTTTAAAGATAAATAATAGTTGTAGAGAAAGGTTCCATCAAAAAACCCTAAAATAGACAAGCATCGGATCTTCTAAGAGAAATATCATAAGACCACAATCCCCCTATTAAAGGCTCGACCCAAAAGCAACCGAAAGAGTCACTCATCTACAAACAATAAAAATGAGGTCCTACTCAAAGACCAAAAAATGCAGAAAAGAAAACCTTGGGCTACAAACATAATGAGAAATAGGATGACGATCCTCCCTCAAAAACCAGCTAGGATAAGGAAAGAGGAAACCCCTATTATGAACAATGATGAAGCTCGAGGTCCCTCCAAAAGACTAGAAAAGTCTTTAGTAAATGGCTCCATAACAACACCTCCCAAATTGAGCTAGTCGAAGCCAACCACCACTAAAGGGCACCAAGGATAGAATCTCTAGGAAATTCCAACCAAGTAACTACATTCGTAAAAATATAGGAAGACCCTTCCTGAGAGGCCCTGGGAAGATCTCATGAAGGTCCTGGAAATGCAATAGGCTCTAGGAAGATCCCAATAAGATCTTCTCGATCAAAAATCTTCTAGAAATTATATTTTATCTTTCATGTAATATTGACATTCCAAATTCATCTAATTTAGGAAATTATTATGATGCTTTAAGAGAATGTTCAGAAGTTACTACATAGAAAAAGAAGGATTCAAATAATTCTAAGGTCAAAACTAAAGGAAATATTCTTATGCATGAATATAATAACAATGAGAGAGTTCAATTAGTTTGTGATTCAGAAGAGTTGAAGTTTAAAAACAAATATGAACTCAATGTAGAAGTCAAGTAAGAAGATGAATTTGATGGATCTCAAGCAAGATATCATATACAATGTAAGGTCACTTGAATATTGGAGATAAATATGAAGACCATGATTGAAGACTAAAGTCTTCAATAACCAAAATATATAGTATAGGGGGTGTTGGAGTATATTACATTATTTGGTACATTGTACCCCCATGGTACCTTCATGGTACATTTTTAAATAATATATTAGGGTTGAGTCATAGTTTAGAGTGTGATTTATATTTCCTCTTTTATGTAAGTGTGAATATGCAGGAAATGCACAAGTGTTATGTAAAGTTGTAATGTGCAATAAATGTACAAGTTTCATGTGATTTAGAGTGAAAGTGTAGGTTGAGTCTATGTTCACAAGTGTCTTATATGTAAGAGTGTAAATATGTAATGTAAATATGTGCATAAGTGTCTTAGATTAGATAGTGCAAGTAGAAGTGTAAGAGTTATGTATAGGTGTGCATATGTTATAGATTCAAGTGTTCATCAAGTATGTAAGTGGCAAGTAGATAAACCAAGAGTCATGAGATTTAGCATATAGATAGCAATAGTCTAGTACTTGAATATTTATACCACTATGGCTATATTATGGATAAAGTGCTCCATACACAGGTTCATCATATACAATTCATATATCTCATTGTTTGATTGTAAGAGAAACATGAGTAATAAAGCTTGTATACATTTTGAGCAATTAATATTGTAATTTATTCTTCATGCATAGTACATGAATAATTTAGGCTATTTACATTCATATTTCAACATATTATTAAATGTTATTTGATTTATTATAAGCCTTGTATATACAAATTAATTTGCTCATATTATTATCATCTTGACATTATTATTATTATATTGTGGTTATTTAATATCTAGGACCTGTGTGATATAACCTGTGATATTTTGTGGTAGTATAAGGTTAAAAAAACATCAAGGAAGAGGTATTGGCTAAAGCACATCCTATATAATTTTCTTGTATCTCTCCAAAAGACTCAAAATCTACTTCATCCAACTACATTTCCCAAAAAAGTAGACCAAAATATCTAATTATACAAAAAATGGTAAATCTACCCTTTTAAAAATATGTAAATAGAGTTTAAGAACTATTTCCATTAGAATAGATCTATGAATTAATGCTACCCATGCATAGAGTAAGAAAAATCATGCAATCTAAAAAAAAGGGATCAAAACACTTCCATAGTAGAATTTATAAAAAAAAAAAAAAAAGACCCTAAAATTACAAAAAATAGAGCCCAAAATATTATAAAAATAAGTGTCCAATTATAGCCCATCATATGTCATCCACTTATTTATTTATGTCTCATATTTTCATGTCACTTGGATGTAACTAGGTTGTTTTGTTGTCAGTGACCACAATAGTTCTATGTTCTTGACCAATAAAAGGCCTATTAATAAGTAAATAAAATGTATTGGTGGTATGCAGAGGTAATATGTTGACTACGTTAACAACCATCCCCGCAAGTCTATAAAAATATTATTGGATGACTCAAACCTAGGTCTTCATAATGTGAAGAGACTTGCACTAACTAGCATGCCAATCCTATAGCTAAAGCATGACCTATGTTAAGCCATTGATATCCTCATAATCATCCATGATTTGAATCAAAATATTTTCAAAAGAAATGATATGACACTAAAGGGTTTTGATCTCATTCCCTATTCTTTCTATAAAATTCCTTCTAATAAACCTACCTTCACCTTGTATGATGAGCATTTTTTACATGATCCCTTAAGATGTTGGCAATTTTGGGTACTTTGGGTACATTGCCTTTGCTCAAATGTATAAGTTGTCATTGATGTCAAAAGGCATTTTTGTGTTGATTTCAAAAGAGTGTGATGTCAAGAATATCTTGAGAAGCTTCATTATGTTAAAGGGTTTTTATTAAAACCATGGTGACAAGGCTAAAGGTTTTTCTTAAAACCATTTGGACTCATTAAGGGTTTTTATTAAAACCAAGCTTAACTTAATGCAAAGGTCCATGTGTATTATTAATAATTAAATTAACTCATACCTTTGTCAAAGGTCCAAGTTTAATTTATTATTAATAAAATAATAATAATTATTATTTTAATTATTATTAAAGGGTCTTTCAACCCTTAAGCGTCGCCGATTTATTGCCATCGTTGGAGGAGCGCCGACGTCAATCAGTGAAGGATAAATTGCTATATAAGTGGGCATGGTTTTCAAAAGTGAGCACCACCGATTATTATTTGGACATCTGCGATTTGTGGTTCTCTGTTTTTTTGATTTGCGCTTGGCTTCTCGATTTGCTTTACGTCATTTCGTTCGAATTACGCTTGGCATCTACGATTTGATTTTGCACCGTTTCGTTCGATTTGCGCTTGGCGTCTATGACTTGCATTGCTCTACATCCTTCGAAAAGCGCTTGGTGTCTTTGTTTGAGCTCGCTCTGTGTTTTCGATCTCCGATCGACGTCTTTGAGATCGTGCATGTTCTATGTCATGGAGACTGTGCTTGGCAATCTCGATTTTGAGCTTGGGCTGTATCCTTACCTTTTGGCTTGACGACAGTGGTTTGTTTGCATGCGGTTTGTGGAAGACGTTTACGTTTTCCAGGATCTTGGCATCAAAGAAAGATAAAAGAGAGGGCAGCGGTTTTTTATTTCATTGGGCTCTTGTGACCCAACGACGGTGGCATTTAAGCGAAAGTGCTAGACGAAAGAGGTGCTGAGTTCGATTCTCTTCATTGGGAATTTCTTTTTGGTCGCGGTGTGCAAAGAATGGTGGTCGTGAATGCGCGGGAGGTATAAGGTTAAGGTATCATTTTTGTTTTGACATTGATGTTTAATGTTTAATGTTTATGTGGAGTAATAAGGTGTAAAGAGGTGTTATTTTGTATGTTATTGTACTTTGGTGGTTTTTACTAAGTTGGAGAAATAAGGTGTTATATTTGGATCTTTAATATTGTGTAATATTGTATAGTTGCTAACTCTAATTGGTGGCAAATTGAGAGTTAGTGTTGTGACAGATTTTGAGTTCTCCTTCTTCATCAAAGTAAAGGTATGGGCAACTTCTTCCATGTATGTTGTTTATGGTATATTTTCTGAAATTGAGTTTGGAGTGAAAAGGTTGTCTACTAGGTATTATTGGTGTAAATCTTATTTTCTGGATATTGAAGATTGTTTATGCATTAAAGTTATTGTTGAATTTTTGGGTGAATGCATAATTCTGGTTGAGGAAGAAGAAGCATTTTTGCAATAGGGTTTATGTTAATAAGTCTTGCTACTTGCATTGAGATGATGAAACCCTAGTTGTTGGTGAAAAGAATATAAGCATCATTGTTATATGAGATATTGCATGGTTGGCAATTGTTGGGTTGTGTTTTATATTCTTGAGAAAAGCTACTACATCTATCTTATTCTTTTGAGATTGAGTTTGAGTTGAGATTGAGATTTGAGATTGAGATTGGGAGTTAAGTATAGAACATATTGGGTCTCTAACAATTCTCTTTATGTTTCTATGAGATTTGAGATTAGATTGGAGTTAAGTATAGAACATATTGAGTCTCTAACAATTCTCTTTATGCTTCTATGAGGTTTATGAATCACATTGGGTCTCTAACAATTCTCTTTGTGAGTTCATGCTAAGCAAGTTTTTCTTGGTGAGCTTGCTGAGGTTTTGGACGGTTCCGATGGGGACTTGTGAGCAGTTTTGGCAGGTCATGGGGACTTGTGAGCAGATTTGGACAGGTTCGGTGGGGACTTGTGAGCAGATTTGGACAGGTCCTAGCGAGAGGACTTGTGAGCTGAGATTGATAGTTCTATCAGAGAACTTGAGGACAGAGGTACATTGGTTCTATCGAGAAGAACCCGAGGACAGATTTGGCAAGTCTTTGAGAAGGCTTGTGTGCAGAGGATTGATTTGTTCATAGAGTTGGATAGATCCGACGGACCAGAGGAAGACTTGTACTAGACCGACTGACTGTGTTTGGTACAGGTAGCTGAGCTGCTGTGGACGTGATCATAGAAGGCAGAGGTCTCTTAGGCTAAGCATTGAGGACAGGAGGTCTTCGATGGAAAGGAGTTCCACATGTTGGCAAGAGGTAGAGGTAGTTGATCTTCTGAGGGATCATTTCCAGAGCAGAGGGGAAGGTATCTCCTTTGAGAGGCTCATAAATTTAGATTAGGGGAAGGTGTCTCCTTTGGGCCGAGGCTCATAAACATTGTAATTGGGAAGGTTTCCCAAAGAACTTTGAGATAAATTTTAGAGAAAATTTTTGTGGACGTAGCCCAGGCATTCTGGGTGAACCACGTTAAAATTGGTGTCACTTTGTGGATGATTTTGTGCATTGTTTTGATATTGCTTTGGGTATATTGCTTTACTATTTTGAAGTATAAAGGAAAAAGTAAAAAGAGGTCTTATACTTGTTCACCCCCCCTCTCAGTATAAGCTTGTGTTCTTCAATTGGTATCAGAGCGGGTGCCTTCGAAAAGTTTAACAGCTTGAAGGAAGATCTTACAAGAACACAAATGGCAAGGAAAGGCAAAAGCAAAACCATAAGACACAAGAAGAA
Source organism: Wollemia nobilis (assembly GCA_028583015.1). Lineage (NCBI taxonomy): Eukaryota > Viridiplantae > Streptophyta > Pinopsida > Araucariales > Araucariaceae > Wollemia > Wollemia nobilis. The sequence goes on from JAQPPZ010005339.1 coordinate 597,123, forward strand.
GAAAACACACATGGTCATGAAAGAAAATGAAGATGAACTCAATGTTGCTATTTTGGGAGGAAGAATGGAAATAGATTCAAGAGATGAATCAAACAGTGGAGAACAGGCCAGATTAATAAAGTTTTGCACCAGATGTGGGAAGACCGGTCACTTTGCAGCTGATTGCTCACAAGGTAGAGAATGTTTTGTTTGTGGTCAACTCGGTCATAATGAACGTCATTGCCATGGGTTTAGTAGCAGTGAAGATGAAGATGATCCATTCAAAATTGGTGAAGAAACAAATTCAGAACAAGAATGTGATGAAGAAGGAAGTGATGCAGAAGCAAATTGGAAACATAAACTAATTTCAGCTCTGAGTAAAAAGGTTGAGGATGCAGAAGATATAATCACCAGTTTGAAAGTACAAACAGAAGAATACAAGAAAATTTTTGAAGATCTCGAAATGCAATTAACCAGGAAAATAGAGTATTGAAGTAAGCTAGAAAAAGAAATTGACGGTTTAAGAATGCAGACAGAAGAAATGAGTAATAAAGTCGATATATGCAGCAAACATGAAGAGGAATCTAACAAAGTTGTTAGCAATCTGAAGCTGCAAATAGAAGAGTCCAAAAGGAGTGAAGAAACTCTCAGGTCTCAGATCAATGAGAAAGAGACTGTTTGCTTGCAAACAAGAAGAAGAGATTGTTTCATTGAAGAAACAACTAGAAGAGGCCAATACAAATCTTAAAATCAAAGATGAGCACAACAATCAAGGAAAGAGGTATTCTCACAAGCACAAGAAGAGTTTCTACCTAGACAAAGCAAGTAAGTGTTCTAGTAGTGATAGTGAAAGTTCTTCAAGTGATAATGAAAATGAGATGTTGTTCATATCAGAAAAAGAGGAAGAACCAAAACATAGATTCATTATCATGAAATGTCTTAGATGTGGAAATTTTGGTCACCTTGAGGATGATTGCACAAATAATGATTTGGTTTCTAGTATGTATGAGGATGCTTCAGAAAACTATAAGGAAGATGCATGTATGGTTTTTGAAAAGGGTAGCACCTCTAGTGATAAGAAATCTGAAAAAGGCTTTGATGATTCTAAAAGCAAACATATAGAGGAAGGTGAAGTAGATCTTAAAGGTGAACTTATTAGTGCTCTTAGTGCTTTGAAAAAGGAAAGAAAGAAGAATGCTAGACTCAAGGATAAGTTAGATGAATGTTGTATGGAGAGAGATGATCTTATAGAAAGTCTTGACTTCTCTATAGCTAAGACACAAGAACTCAAGGATGAGTTAGAGTCTAAGGTTCTTGAGTATAGTGAGTTAGAACAGAAAATGGCTTCTTTGAAAGAGGAAACTAAAGGGTACAAGGATAAGCTTCACAGGTTTCAAGATAGCTCCAAAAAGGTTAAGTCTCTCATCAAAGGTCAAAGAAAGACAATAGATAAAACAGGCCTTGGTTTTGTTAAGCCTCACAAGGAACAAGTTGGAGAGTCTAGTAAGAGACTCCAAAAGGAAGAGAGTTCTGATGAGGAAAGTATTTCAGATCATGAGTCCTTGAATGATAGATGCACAGAAATAGAAAATAGAATTCAGAATGAGAAGAAGAAGTTTTCAGGACCTAAGAGGTCAAATAAAGGAAAGTTTCAAGGCAGATGTTTTGCTTGTCACAGGTTTGGTCACATAGCTTCACATTGCATGGCTCAAGTGAAGAAGGTAAATGACAGTTTCAGAGGTGGTAATTTCTTTCAAGGGTATTGCTACTCTTGTCAACAGTTTGGGCACAAGGCAGTTTATTGCAAGGCAAATATCAAGAACAGGTTTGATCAGAACAAGTTTGGTAGAACAGGTTTGGTCAGAACAAGTTTGGTCAGAACAGGTTTGGTCAAAACAAGTTTGGTCAAAACAGGTTTGGTCAAAACAGGTTTGGTCAAAACTGGTGGATTCAAAGAATAGGTATGCCTAAAAGAAATAACATTGTTACTTGTTATAAGTGCAACAATGAAGGTCACACAGTCAGACAGTGTAGAGCTGAAATTCTAGAATACAGGAATAGGAACAGTGGCATGATCAGGTCCAAGGATCAAGGCATGGATAAAAATAGGGATGAGAACAAGAACAAGAACAGTGACAGGAACAGGAATATGGACAAAGAGTTCAAGAGAAGGCCCGACAAGGAAGTTATAGACGCTGATGATGATCAGTGCCTAATGGGAGTTTTACTCCCACCCCAGAATTAATCACCTCATCAGGAGGTGGGGGAGGGACTAAGCTAAGAGGTTAATTCTTAGTCCCGAGCCCCAAAGGTGGCCCTTTGCCATTGATGACAAAGGGGGAGAGATATGAGTAAGGGGGAGAGCTTCAAAGTGAAGAGGAAAGCTTCAAGTCAGGGGAGCAAAACTTCAAAGGAAGATTCTCGGTTGTTAGCATAGTTGGTTTCAGTTGGTTTCAGTTTTGGCTCTTGAGAAGTGTTGTCGATAAAGGTTTGCCATCAATGACAAAGGGGGAGATTGTTGGCAATTTTGGGTACTTTGGGTACATTGCCTTTGCTCAAATGTATAAGTTGTCATTGATGTCAAAAGGCATTTTTGTGTTGATTTCAAAAGAGTGTGATGTCAAGAATATCTTGAGAAGCTTCATTATGTTAAAGGGTTTTTATTAAAACCATGGTGACAAGGCTAAAGGTTTTTCTTAAAACCATTTGGACTCATTAAGGGTTTTTATTAAAACCAAGCTTAACTTAATGCAAAGGTCCATGTGTATTATTAATAATTAAATTAACTCATACCTTTGTCAAAGGTCCAAGTTTAATTTATTATTAATAAAATAATAATAATTATTATTTTAATTATTATTAAAGGGTCTTTCAACCCTTAAGCATCGTCGATTTATTGCCATCGTTGGAGGAGCGCCGACGTCAATCAGTGATGGATAAATTGCTATATAAGTGGGCATGGTTTTCAAAAGTGAGCACCACCGATTATTATTTTGACATCTACGATTTGTGGTTCTCTATTTTTTGATTTGTGCTTGGCTTCTCGATTTGCTTTACACCATTTCGTTCGATTTACGCTTGGCATCTATGATTTGAATTTGCACTGTTTCATCTGATTTGCGCTTGGCGTCCACGATTTGCCATTGCTCTACATCCTTCGAAAAGCGCTTGGTGTCTTGAGTTGAGCTTGCTCTGTGTTTTCGATCTCCGATCGACGTCTTTGAGATCGTGCATGTTCTGCGTCTTGGAGACTGTGCTTGGCAATCTCGGTTTTGAGCTTGGGCTGTATCCTTACCTTTTGGCTTGACGACAGTGGTTTGTTTGCATGCGGTTTGTGGAAGACGTTTACGTTTTCCAGGATCTTGGCATCAAAGGAAGATAAAAGAGAGGGCAGCGGTTTTTTATTTCGTTGGGCTCTTGTGACCCAACGACGGTGGCGTTTAAGCGAAAGCGCTAGATGGCAGAGGTGCTGAGTTCGATTCTCTTCATTGGGAATTTCTTTTTGGTCACGGTGTGCAAAGAATGGTGGCCGTGAATGCGCGGGAGGTATAAGGTTAAGGTATCTTTTTTGTTTTGACATTGATGTTTAATGTTTAATGTTTATGTGGAGTAATAAGGTGTAAAGAGGTTTTATTTTGTATGTTATTGTACTTTGGTGGTTTTTACTAAGTTGGAGAAATAAGGTGTTATATTTGGATCTTTATTATTGTGTAATATTGTATAGTTGCTAACTCTAATTGGTGGCAAATTGAGAGTTAGTGTTGTGACAGATTTTGAGTTCTCCTTCTTCATCAAAGTAAAGGTATGGGCAACTTCTTCCATGTATGTTGTTTATGGTATATTTTCTGAAATTGAGTTTGGAGTGAAAAGGTTGTCTACTAGGTATTATTGGTGTAAATCTTATTTTCTGGATATTGAAGATTGTTTATGCATTAAAGTTATTGTTGAATCTTTGGGTGAATGCATAATTCTGGTTGAGGAAGAAGAAGCATTTTTGCAATAGGGTTTATGTTAATAAGTCTTGCTACTTGCATTGAGATGATGAAACCCTAGTTGTTGGTAAAAAGAATATAAGCATCATTGTTATATGAGATATTGCATGGTTGGCAATTGTTGGGTTGTGTTTTATATTCTTGAGAAAAGCTACTACATCTATCTTATTCTTTTGAGATTGAGTTTGAGTTGAGATTGAGTTGAGATTTGAGATTGGGAGTTAAGTATAGAACATATTGGGTCTCTAACAATTCTCTTTATGTTTCTATGAGATTTGAGATTGAGATTTGGAGTTAAGTATAGAACATATTGAGTCTCTAACAATTCTCTTTATGCTTCTATGAGGTTTATGAATCACATTGGGTCTCTAACAATTCTCTTTGTGAGTTCATGCTAAGCAAGTTTTTCTTGGTGAGCTTGCTTGAGGTTTTGGACAGGTTCCGGTGGGGACTTGTGAGCGAGGTTTTGGACAGGTTCCGGTGGGGACTTGTGAGCAGATTTGGGCAGGTCCGTGGGGACTTGTGAGCAATTTGGACAGGTTTCGGTGGGGACTTGTGAGCAGATTTGGACAGGTCCTAGCAGAGGACTTGTGAGCTGAGATTGATAGTTCTATCGAGAGAACTTGAGGACAGAGGTACATTGGTTCTATGAGAGAACCTGAGGACAGATTTGGCAAGTCTTTGAGAAGGCTTGTGTGCAGAGGATTGATTTGTTCATAGAGTTGGACAGATCTGACAGACAGAGGAAGACTTGTACTAGACCGACTGACTGTGTTTGGTACAAGTAGCTGAGCTGCTGTGGACGTGATCATAGAAGGCAGAGGTCTCTTAGGCTAAGCATTGAGGACAGGAGGTCTTCGGTGGAAAGGAGTTCCACGTCTGCGGCAAGAGGTAGAGGCGAGTTGATCTTCTGAGGGATCATTTCTAGAGCAGAGAGGAAGGTATCTCCTTTGAGAGAGGCAAACTTTGAGCGGAGGCTCATAAATTCAGATTGGGGGAAGGTGTCTCCTTTGGGCCGAGGATCATAAACATTGTAATTGGGAAGGTTTCCCAAAGAACTTTGAGATAAATTTTAGAGAAAATTTTTGTGGACGTAGCCTGGGCATTCGGGTGAACCACGTTAAAATTGGTGTCACTTTGTGGATGATTTTGTGCATTGTTTTGATATTGCTTTGGGTATATTGCTTTACTATTTTGAAGTATAAAGGAATAAGTAAAAAGAGGTCTTATACTGTTCACCCCCCCCTCTCAGTATAAGCTTGTGTTCTTCATAAGATTCATTACAATTGAACCTTTGATTCCCTTTTTTAAAATGAAGGTGAGGATTTCAAAACTCAAATATCCTCCCATTCAAAGTCTTATTCATTAAAAATTGGTCGATATGATATAACAACATATGAAGAATGGATGCGAAAATATCATAATAACGTAGATTTTTCTTAAAAGCTACTAAAAGGGAAAAATATGATTTGAACCTTTGTTGTAGCTGTAAGTAATGTGTTGCATGCACTAGTGTAGCCATCATGAAGCTCTCCATAACTAAGTACGATTACATGTCTACTCCTTAAATATAGGCACAATACCTATGAAGCAAAGAGGTGTTGCTTCTTGAGCATGTGAAAGCACCAAAGCAACCCCAAAAATTATTTCCATGACATTTAAAATTTCTTATTATCTATAGATTCAAAAAGTTTCATTTTACAGTCTTGAAATTTATTTTATTTTGCAAATCTAAGATGGTATTCTTTGGGAATATTGAACACGTATTTTTTAGAGCATAAATAAGAATTTATGAGATATTTCAAAAATATCTCCTCTTGGACTTTTATGCAAAAATTACCTATAAGGTTTATAATTTGGATGAAGGTTCAGAGGATCCAAACAAACTCTTTTTTTTACCAAGAAACACTACTTCATACCCAGTCTAATACCATGTTAGAAGTCACACCTATTTTTAGAAATAAAGAAAAGCAATCCATCCACTCAAATATCATACAAAAATTGTTAAAAAGGATGAAACAGAAAGATATATTATGGGAACTCATAGGCACCATAAATAATCATTATGTTACCCATAGATAAGAATCATAACTCCAATACAATGGATGGAGTGATAAAGATATGTATACCACTACAAAATCCCTAAATTACATAAATTATTTTAACCTAAGTTGGCGTAACAAGAGGGTTTAAAAGTTAATTACAAGGTATAATATGGGTTTAACCATAACAAGCTTAACCACAACCTATATTACATAATAAATTATTAAAATAATTAAATACATTGTATAAGTATTTCCCTTATGCCTAACAAGATTATGTCATACAATGTCATCCTTGGCCATAAGGTAGATTACACTTTCAAAATTTGTTGGAGCAATATTTATTATAGCAAAAATAATTGTCCATAAGAGAAAACATCTCATATACTATGATAAATTTACCAATAGCATTTATTAAAAGTAGAGGAGGTTATCCTTAGGATAAGTTATGTTACTATTTCAAAAGTCATAGTACTTTTGTTGGTACCATATTATGTACCCATCATGAATAGTCAATAGGTCTAACAAAATTAGCATCTAATAGTTTCTAATTTTTTGTTTTACACATATCTAATGAGAAGGGAGAACCTTCACTAATTTTTTTATGGTGATTGCATCCTCATATTTTAAAATAATATTGAATATGAAATCCTCATCCATACCAGGTGTGCCTGAGTAGTTGATGCGAGAGCATCCAACATAACCAATGTATTAAATGGTTGGTGAACTATTGAGTCTAGCTTTAACAAGGGGGGAGAGTAAGGTGAAAAACTATGGATAGAGAAATAAAGGAGATTATCCAAAGGAGAGAAATGATAGATATAATATAATAGAAGGAATAAAATATGTAAAATGAGAAAAAAGAGAATGAAAGATATAGAAAAAATAGAGAAAAAATATCGTTGTATTATATTCAAATTTATTCCTACAAATTTGGAACAAATTTTGAAACACATTGTAGCCTAATGCATAAACATATTGCTTTATATAGCCTATGGGCACCTTCACAATAACATATGATATTCCCTTCCTAATCCATTTTGTGAGTTGGAGTGAGATATTTTGTATTATTAAATAGTAAATTATAGATCTGTATAAATTTTGGTATGTGCAGGTTGGAGGAGAAGATAAAATTGGGTCATTGTTAAAGCAAATATAGTGTCAACTATATATGATTTCATATAATAAAGAATGTATTATTACTATTCTTACAAGACCATAACACCATTTAAACAAAGGAAGAATTGTTTATCATTTTGAGTTTCATGGAAGATATGTCTAGTGGAACCATCATACTAATACATTATCATCTCAAAGAGCCACCAACTTGAGCATCATAGATTTATTCTAAGTTTCTATCTTGATACATTTCCATCTCATAGGTTCCCCCATCATTGGATATTACCTTACCATATTTTTGTGTTGCCATATCGAGAATAGACTAACTAGTGTTGATGTGTTGGAATATATTGCACATGTGATTATCATGCAGTTGTAATCATAGGTTGAGGTGATAGTTTTTTGTTTGGAAAAGTTGTCCTTAGGTGGATTATCTTTTTCTATATACATCACTTGGTAGCAGATCAGATGTTTGTAATACATATTGGAGGAAATATAGAAAAATGAGAAAATATAGAAAAATGAGAAAGAGGAAGATCATATGGTTTGGGAGCTCGACCAGTGCGTATAGCTAAAATTCTTAGAGGGATCCCCACCAAGCTAGATGTAATTGTGATTTACCAAAGGAGAGGTATTCATATTAAAGGTATTAATGACAATTAAAATTAAAAAATTGGTCATGCAGAATCTCAAGGTGAATATGAAGAAGAATCGAAGAGGCAATTGATTTGGGCAATCTCAAATATGGGAAGTAAACCACATATGGATACTCCAAATTTAATGTAAATTTTAATATTAAATAATTGATTTATTAGATAATGGATATGGAGATATTATTTGATTATGAATCTATAAAGGATCTAAAATAGATCAAATTTACATGTGTAGGATTGAAGGGATATTCTTCAATATGGTGGGATCATGTCCAAACTAAAAGATAGAAAAAGGGAAAGGATAAAATCTAAACATTAAAAAAGTTTATATCTACGTTGAAATCTAAGTTTTTACCTATATATTATCAAATTGGATTGTTTAGAAGACTCCAAAACCTCAAGCAAAAAGAGTTAGGAGTAAAAGAATATATGAAAGAGTTCTATAAATTGACCATAAGAGAAGGTCATATTGAAGATGATGAGGAAAAGTGATAATATACATAAATGGACTAAGATTTTCCATACAATATGATATTGGTATGATTCAAATACAAAATATTGAAGAGGTATATCAATATTCATTTGAGGTAGAGGAAAAGTTATTATGAAGGCAACAAAACAATGCTAGAGGACGAGGATGTTCCTCTTGAGGAAGAGGATAAACTAATAGTAGAAGAGGATAGAAAATTTAGTAGGGAGAAGCTAGTACATCTCAATATATTAGAGAAAAAAAGGATTTATCAAGAGAAAGAGGAGGTTATAGTAGAGGAAGTAATAGAGGATTCCAAAAAAATTATTAAATATGTGGATAAGCTAACAACCTCGTATATGAACATAGTAGACCAATAGGTGTGGAAAGGAATCCTATAGCCATATTACACAAGAATATGACAAAATTTTGACCTCACAAAAGCACATGGAAGAAATATAAGAAAGAGAATCTTTTATGATAAAAATGGTATTGTTAAAACTAGTAAAAGAGGTACATGAACATAAGCAAAGAAGGAACATGTTCAGAATAATTTGCAAAATAGGAGACAAGTGTTGCAAGGTGATTGTGGATAGTGGAATCACAAATAGCTTAGTGTTAACAAATATGGTAGAGAAATTTGATTTGAAAAGGATTGAGCTTACAAATCCTTACAAAGAGTTGTGGTTTAAAAATGGACACCAAATTTTGGTAATCAAACAATATATGGTAAATTTCTAGATTGGTTGTTATAAGGATGTGATTCTATGTGATATAATATCAATGTTTTCATGTCATATTTTATTGGGAATACTATTGTAAATTGATAGAAAAGTAGTACATGATGGTAGACGAAACACATATTCAATTTTCAAAGATGGTAAAAGTTATACATTAAGTCAATTGAAGGACAAAGGAAATGAGGTGGGTAGGATGAAGAAAGAGGAAGTATGTTTTGATTTTATTAGTAAAATCATAGAATATGGTACATCAGATAGGATGGGTGAAATTGCACATGAAGTTAAGGATTTATTGGAAGAATATGTTGATATTCCTTTAGAATAATTACTCGACAAGTTACCACCTAAGAGAAGCATTAGTCATCAAATATACTTCATATCCCTAAACATTTTACCAAATAAGGCAACCTATAGGATAACACTTATAGAGAATGAAGAGATGAAAATATAATTCCAAGAGCTATTGGACAATGGGATAGTCAAGGAGAGCTTAAACCCATGTGTAGTACTAACTGTACTACCACCCAAGAAAGGAGTAGAATGGTATATGTGCATAAACTCCTAAGAAATAAATAAAATTAGAATGAAATATTGGTTTCCATTACATCATATATATGATTTAATGGATTGCTTGAGTGGAGAAAAGTACTTCATAAAAATTGATTTGTAGAGTGTTTATCATCAAATTCAAATTAGAGAACAATATGAGTAGAAGACTATGTTTAATATCAAGCAAGGTTTGTATAAATGGATGGTCATGTTATATGGGTTGATGAATGCACCTAGCACTTTTATGCAACTGATGAATTAGGTCTTGAAGCCTTTTCTTAGTAAGTTTGTGGTGGTTTACATGGATGATATTTTGGTGTTTATTAATACAAAGGAAGAATTCCTAATACATCTAAGGTTAGTTTTGCAAAAGTTAAAGGAGCCATTGTTGATCAATTTTAAGAAATGTAGTTTTATGAAGAAGGAATTGGTATATTTGGCTTTTCTCATATCCAAATATGGTTTCTAAATGAAATAAAAAAAGGTAAAGGCTATTATAGAGTAGTAATTTCCAAGGAGTATGTTACAAGATAGAATTTTTCATGTTTTCGTAAGTTTTAACAGAAAGTTCATTAGAAATGTTAGTGGAATTTGATCTTTGGTCATTGAAACAATGAAAGGAGATAGACGTGAGTTCAAATGGATGAGTGTAGTGGAAAGGATATTTCAAATATTGAAAGAGAAAGTATAAAGCATCTAATTTTAGCATTTCCAAATTTTAAAAAGGTTTTCCAAGTATATTGTGATGCTAAAAAAAATATCATTGGAGGTGTTTTGAACCAAGAAGGTTGATCCATTGCCTATTTTAGTGAGAAGTTGAGGGAGACTAAGAAAATATTTATTTTATTATCAAGAGTTCTATAGCATCATGCAAGCACTCAATAAGTGGATGTATTATCTATTACTAAATAAATTTGTGTTGTTCACATATCACTATGTTTTGCAATTCATTAACAAACAAGTCAAATTGAACCAATAAAGATACATGAATTGCAAATAGGGTAGTCGATGGCTTGAGTAGATGAAATTTTTTTATAAATGCAAAGAACTTTGAAGTGGAAGGTTTTGATGCTATAAAAGAGCTTTATGTTGATGATTTGAACTTAAAGAAATCTTTGGTAACTTGTAATGATACTATTGTAGGGGATAGAATGCCATGGTTAGATTATTTTATCCAAGAAGGATTATTATTCAAGGGACAAAAATTATGCATAGCACAGAGCTCAACAAGAGAAAATGTAATGAGATAAAAATATAGTGTAGGAATTTTTGGAAATTTTAAAATAGATAATACAATGGGACAACTATGTGTTGGCAATTTTGGGTATCTTGAGTACATTGCCTTTGCCTAAGTTTAATTATTGTCATTGATGTCAAGGAGCTATCGGTAGTTGTTTTCGATGTCAAGGAGTTCTTGGAGAAAGTTTTTATGTCTAAGGATGTGTTTTGATGAAGGTTTCAGCTGGTCAGTAAGTCTCCAAGAAAATCAGAGTAGCCCAGTTGCCAAAAATCTAGAAAAAGATAAGTTAGAAAAAGTTTGCAGGCTGCTGGAAAAACTGTCGTGATTTCACGACATGTTTGAGGAGAGAGAAAGTTTGGCCAAAACTGTCATGATTTCACGACATGCAGGAAGGTAGAGGCAAAGCGGGCAAAAGTGTCGTGATTTCGTGACATGCAGGAAGGCAGAGGCAGAACGGGCAAAACTGTCATGATTTCGCAACAAGTTGAGTTGGTAGTGTTGAGTTGCAGGAAGTGTCGTGATTTCACGACAAGTTTTGAAGAAGTTGTATGGATGCAAAAATTGTAGTGATTTCATGAAAAGTTGAGTTGGTAGTGTTGAGTTGCAGGAAGTGTCACGATTTTGTGACAATTTTTGAAGAAGTTGTACGGATGTAGAAAGTGTCGTGATTTCGTGACAGGTTGAGTTGGCAGCTTGCAGTTGGCAAAAGCATCGTGATTTCACGACATGTTCCAGTTTCGTGAGCAGTTGGCAAGAAAGAGTTTAAGGTAGTGAAAGCATCACGATTTCATGACATGTTTCATTTTAGCTAGTGCAAACCAAGAAAAATATGAAGAAGCAAGAGGTGTCGCAATTTCACGATAGAGTTGCTGATGACGTCAGCAAAAGGCAAAGGTGTCGCGATTTTGCGACAGTAGCGAAGAAGAAGGCTTTGAAGTCCAAAGCGTCATGATTTCATGACAAGAATCATGATGATGTCAGCAAGAGGCAAAGGTGTCACGATTTTGTGATAGTAGCAGAGAAGAAGGCTTTGAAGTCCAGAGCATCGTGATTTCGTGACAAGAATCATGATGATGTTAGCAAGAGGCAAAGGTGTCACGATTTCACGATAGTAGCGAAGAAGAAGGCTTTGAAGTCCAGAGCATCACTATTTCATGACAAGAATCATGATGACATCAGCAAGAGGCAAAGGTGTCACGATTTCACGACAGCAGCAGAGAAGAAGGCTTTAAAGTCTAGAGCGTTGCGATTTCGTGACAAGATTTACGATGACGTCAACAAAGGCTGTAGTGTCATGATTTCACGACAACAAACCAAAGAAGGTGTACGATAGTCAAAGGCATAGCGATATCATGACATGTTTGAGTTTCGTGCGAGAACAGCTATAGAATAGCAAAGGCGGTTAAAGCCGATGAAGTTAACCTTTGTCGACGAAGTGTAATGTTTTACAGTCGATGTGTTTAAAGATTGAATAGCTGACTAAAGAACAAGATTTCATCTTGAGATTGTGAGTATTAAAGGAAGACTGTTTGAGCAATTTTGGGCATCGATCGAAGTGTGCATTTTAAGTGTTGCATTCGTAGAGTTAGTGCGACAAGTAAGGTTCGATCATCAAAAAAGCAGAGAGCGAAGTTCGACTGCAGCATTAGAGTGCATTTCGTTGAAATATTCTAAGTGTCGAAGACTGTGCTGCTGTATGTACGAAGAATGTGTTGTTGTTCATGAGAAGACTGTGCGAAGAGGGTGCTGTTGTTGTTGCACATTGGCACACAAGTTGTTGTGCGATCGAATGCTGTAGTGTTTGCGAAGATGATGTAAAGGGTGGAATTTGATCAAAGGACAGCTGTGATTGCGACTATGTTCATGCAGTCTGTGTAAAAGAAAGTAGAGAGCAGGAAGTAGATGCTACTATAATTGTGAACGGTTGTGAAGGACAAATGGTGATCAAGTGCTGTTGTAATTTGAGAAGATAGTGCTATTGTAATTTGAGAATATTGTTCTGTTGTAGTTGCGCAGGTAGTGAAAAGTTGTTTTCAACCAAGTGCAGAAAGGAACAGAGGAAGAGGACAATTGTTTGGTATAGAAAAGAGGACCAACTTTGTAGTAACAGAGTTGAGGACCGAGATCTTCAGCCAGAGTAGGGAAGACAGGTGTCTTTTGTGGACAAAATTCCACTTGATAAGGGCAAATGAGGTAGAGGTCTTCTAGAGGATCACTAGCAAAGCAGAATTAGGGGAAGGTATATCCTTTGAGCTGAGGCTCATAAACTTTGTAATCGGGAAGGATTCCCAGAGGTTTTGATATAATTTTTAGAGGAAAGTTTTATCCATGGAGTAACCCACCTTGGGTGAACCACATTAAAATGGGTCTTTTATGTGTAATGCTTTCTGTCTTGTTTAATGTTATGTTGATGCCACTCCTATCTGAAATTAAAATTATTAAATGGTTTAGTCTTATACTGTTCACCCCCCCCTCTCAGTATAAGTTCATGTTCTTCACTCTGTGCAAGCTAATAATGGTTAGGAATGAGTGTGGATGTAAGAAGATTTAAAACAACAAGTCCACACTCATTATTGGTGACAAGGACATAAGTATGGATAATTTCTTTGGATTTCCTTTAACACAAAAATTGAATGAGTCAATTTTTTTTATGGTTGATAGATTTTTAAAGATGGCACATTTCATACTGTAGCACCCTAAAATTGGTGCAGTAAAATCTTAATAATTACATTCACTCTAGTAAATAATTTAAATTCAAATTTTAACCTCCCAAACCGCCCGTTAACCGTCGGGTAATCCGTTTCCCCCTTTTTCGTGCCATTTTTAGAGGTTGTTTTGACCGTTTGACGATATCGTCGCCGATCAGACGATATCGCCCCAGATCTGACGATTTCGTCTGGGCTAGGACGTCCAGACGATCTTGTCTCAAAACTGATTTTGCACAATTAGCTTCTGTTCCAACGGGTCTCTAATCCGGGCAGAAGCGTGTCTACGCCGTTAGAGACCCTCCCCCATTGGAGATCTCCCAAATAGGGATGATCTCCAACCTCCTAACCTCCCTCCTAAGCCTATTTAATCCTAAGCCCTTCCCTTAGCACCCCCCTGGCTGAAATTCTCTGTAACTTGACTTCTCATATGATAAAACATCCTAAGTTTCTATTTTGCAGTAGTTCTATACAATTTTGTTGCAGGTACCTTAGTGTTTTTCAGTCGGAGCAAGCTTACATCGTCGTCGACGATCCTGTTCAGATCGGAGGCGATCCTGTCGAATCAGAGACGATTTCGTACCAATGCGAGATGATTTCGACTGCAGTCAACATTGAGGCAATCAGTGCCTAAAGTTTGCATTTCTCCATCTTTTCTCTGTTGTTTTATTCTGCAATTAGCTAGTTTATTCAGTATTTTATGCTATTCTGCATTTTGGAGTTCACCCATCTAGATCAAATGCATAATTAAGTCATAATTATTATCTAATTAGCATAATTCATTCATGTTTCTATTTTCAAGTTTTAGTTTGATATTATTGCTGTCATTTTACATTGTTTCCCTCTGTTAGGATAGTTGTATTTTCTGTGTTTTGCACCTATTTCTCTGTTTGCAGGTCTCTGACGAATTCGTCAGATCTCAGATGATCTTGTCTGATCTCAGACGATCCTGTCAAATTCCAGGCGATCCTGACTGCTTCAAGAATCAGAATCTTCATCAGACATCCGGATCAGGTATTCTTCTTTTAATATTCTGTAATTTCTCTATTTTTTTGTCTTAATTCTATTTTTTGTATTCATTTAATCTGCATCTTCATATAGAATAGCTTAGACGCATTTTGGCCAAACCTAGGATTTGAATGCTTAAGGCTAAAACGAACACATAAAACACATTCCCAACCTAGGCGTGGAAACTGCCATTAAATGTTTCCTGGTGAACCCACCATCCATCGAAAAATCACCAATATACACCTCCCTTGAGAGGCGGGACCTTCGCAAGGCCTCTCAGTCCGAGGTACCGTGCCATCCTTTTCACATCCCCCTTCCGGGCACGGATCCTATAGCCTCGAAGGTAAGGGTGTGAAAAATTTGGAGCGATACATTTTGGTGAACCCGACGTGAATACATAGGCATATTTATAACCTTTTGAAAACAAAAACAAAAAAAAAATAAATATATATATATATATATGTATACAAGAAAAACAAAAACAAAATCATCATTTCAAGTTTGTATGTTTTAGATTCAATTCTAAATAGTAGATGCTAAATATTACTTTTAGAAGTACTAAAGAAACCATGAGTTTTTACTCAAATCAATATGAGCCCATCAGTAATGTTGGAAGAATTCAGCCAAATACATTTGTTGATTATGACCAACCTCATCCCTATTCAACATCACCTCCATCACACTTTTCTCATTTTTCATCCATAACCCAACAAGACAATCCCTTTGCCAATCCTCTTCATAACGATATTATCTATTCTCCCATATATCCATATTATGTCTATCAATCCACATACAATCCTCCACCACCTTTTCAATATTCTTCTCTCAATACAACACATCCATTTCAACAAGAAAATACTTATTCTTCCAATTCTACCATGCACTCACCTCATGCTTCGCAATCTTCCTGTCATCATTCTACCCATAATAAAGAAAGTAGAGGTGAGAAACCATTAGGTCCTTTTATGACGAAAGTCCTAAGGCATTTATCAAAAACCTCTCAAAAACCTTCATCACGTAAATTTACTAAGCTCAATCAACCAATGGATATAATTCTCAAGTATTTACTTGACACAAATAAGATTGAACTCCCTTCCATAAGACAACTTGATACCACAACGGATTGGTTTAAACCTGAGCTACATTGTGAATATCATAGAGTAGATGGACATATGACACAAAATTGTAAAGATTTAAGATGTGCAATTCAAGATTTGATTGATAAGGGTCTTTTTAATATAAAGGAATTACAATCTACAACTGATTATAAATCTCCATTAAACAATCAAACTCCTACACAACAAATACCAATAATCAATCAAGACATGGGGATCTCCCAAGAACCCCTATTCAATTATCAACAACAAGAAACCAATCAAATATTGCATGTTAATGTGTCCCATCATGATGATATTATTAATATTGTAACAAAAACTACAAATGAGCAACCTCAAGTTCAATCAACTCAATCCGATATTCAAGAGATGGATTCCTCATTTGACCAACCTTCAAAACTATCTTTGGCTCTAGAGAATGATCCAAAATGGAATGTAAGCATAGAAAGCTCATCTTTAGAATCAAAATCTCAATCTGAAATCCACTTTGATAGCCAACAACAAGTGATTAATCCTCAAGCAAAGATATCCCTTTTAGAAGTATTACAAATTTATCACAAGGAAATTTTGTTCAAAATACCTAGCCAACAATTTGTTCCTCATCATATTTTCTCTAAGAACATAATTAATGGTGTAAACCCTCTTGAGGTTAACCATATTTCATTCTATGATGAGGAGATTCCTTCCTCTACTCCACAAGAAGACTCCTATCTTTACATTACAGGATCTAGTAAAGAAACACTTGTTAAAACTATCATGGTAGATAATGGCTCCTCTCTTAATTTATGCACTTATCAATTATTCCAAAAACTCAAATCAAAGGAAGAAGATCTTAATGAATCAAATGTTATTATAAAATCTTTTAACAATGAAATTCAAGAAGCTCAAGGTACTATAATTCTTCCCCTTAATATTGGATCCAAGATCCTGGATACTTTATTTTATGTAGGATATTGCCCTTCACCTTACAACCTACTTCTCAGAAGTCCTTGGATTCATACGATGAGGGTTGTCCCTTCCACTCTTCACCAATGTTTGAAGTTTGAACTTGCAAATAAAATTGTTACCATACATGGTGACCCAACACCATTTGAAGAATATTTAACGGTTGAAACATCAAGTTCTATACATTCTCTATTATCACAATTATCTTCTATCCATCACTTTTCTTCATCCATATATGATCATCCTTGTTTACCAAATAACACCCATGCATATCTTTCACATATACTTTCTCCATCTTATCAAGACTTGGAATATAGTGATAAGAATGAAGAACTTTCTTATCCTTCTTACATTTTATTTTGTAACATGATCAATTTTCCACATATAAAAGTCAAATCTTTTGCTACATTATTCTACATTATAACAAAGCTTTTGTTATCACTACCTTTTATTCATCACCTTCTATTCTTACCTTCACCTCAACCAGATTATCCTTCAAAACCTCCTTTGATTTTGAAGCAACCTTAGACATGCTATACTCAAATAACCTTGTATAGTGTATATAGATCATCTTGTATATACCACCAATTTCAATTCATAAATTAAAATCAAAATACAAAAAAATCAAAATCCTCAAAATCTTCTTAAAAAAATACTAATGCAACTAAGGACCTTAAAGGTAAATTTGAGCCCAACTGGCTTGGACCATACATTATCACTGCTAAATTTGAATCAGGAGCATACAAATTATCTACCTTAGATGGTAAAGAACTTAAAGAACCCATGAATATTTTGCATCTTAAACGTTACTATGTATAAATTTGGTCATTTCATCCATGTATATATTTGTTTAAAATAATTCAAAATCACTATCTTGTATTTCTTTCAATTTATAAATTCAAAAACACCAAAAACATTCATAATCATCAAAATCTTCAAAACTATTTGTTGTATTTATTTATGGCACTTGTTAATTTTTTCAAAAAAAAAAAATAATGAAATAAAAATAAAAATAAAAACAGCAATATTCTTGACTCTTTCGAAACCAAAACAAAATAAAGAAGAAAGAGAGAGTCAACATTCTCAAAACTTCTCAAAAATAATTTATATATATTTTCTTACAATTATTGCAGTTATATGTTTCAAATTATTTTGGATAAATTAGCATTTATTTGGAATCCCTCACTTTCACACACACAAAAATAAATATCTTGATTTTATCTGGCATGATTACTAATCTCTCTTATATCAAAGTCCACAAAATTCAATTAAATAAAGTTTGAGCATAGAGAATTGATCTTGTTATTTACTTAAACCAAGCACATCTTTTCACAATAAAATGATTATATTTGTAATTTCCATGCTTTGCTACATAGTAGAAGTGGTTTCTTGAGCGAAAAGTTTCCCCTGCTATCCTATCATGCACATGGTCTAGAATCTTTGAGAATTGGCAAAAGGACAAGCTCACCCCTACCCAGAATAAAAATCCCTTGCTCTACAGCTAATCCGAGCAAGTATCCCTAGCATAGAAAAAAAGGCAAAGTTCAAGAAAAAGAGAAAAAAAAAGAAAAAAAATGTTATTTTATATCATTACAGCAATATTTCAAGCATTATCTCAAAAATCAAGCAAAAATACAAAAAGAAAAAGAAAAGAAAAAGCAAAAGAAAGCAAAAAGCAAAAGCAATAAAATCCCTTTCCCTACCCTTTGAAAAGAAAAGAAGGGTTGATGAGCTTGAATCCCTGGAATTCTCAATTATTCGAAAACTGTGAGGTAAGCCCCATAACAGGTGGTTTGTGCCCAACCTGCTTGGCCTTGGGTAACTCCTAGCGTGGCGATATGTCTGTCACATTAGCGACCTTCTTTTGTACAGACCTATGTCCGCTTATGGATTAGCTAGCTCTTGATAATCCGACTTACATAGTAGTCTAGTATGGTTATATGCATCTACATCATGGTTAATGAACACTTATTTGGTTTCTTCAAATCACTTGTATCATATTATCTTGCTCAAAACTGGTAAATGAACATAGCAATTGCACACACATTTTGTATTTGAGAGATTTTGTGTATCATTATGATAAATCAAGATTGGAAATGAATTCACATATGCACATGGGATTCCTTATAAATCTAACTTTTGTCTTTAAAATACTTTGAAATATTTTTTTGCAAATTGTTTGGAATAATTCATTTTCTTCTTTCAAGTACAGTTGTTTAGCATAAAGACAACTATGCATAATAGAAAAATCAAAATTTCTTTCAAAACCATACAATCAAAACATATATATATTGTTGACTTTCGCGACGATGGTATAGTTCCAAAACCAAAATTGGAATTTTATGCCTAGCGCAAGTCCTCATCTTCATATTTTCTGTTTATTAAAAATCAACCATGCAATAAAACTATCTCTTTTTTGATTTTCGCGATGATGGTATAAGTCTATACCTACATATTCTATGCCTAGCGCAAACCATTGTAACAATTTTTATTCCCCATTTATTTAAAAATCATGAAAACCATATGACTTAAATCATTCTGTTACACAAATTATGCTTTTAAAAAAAAGCAAACACATTTTCATTATTTCATGTCATTATGTCAACCTTCAATTTTGCAATGATGGTATAATTCCTAAGGAATTATCCAAAAAATTTATCACACTTAGGAATTTATGCCTAGCAAAAATCATTTTAACATTATTTCATGCATACTATTTTTATGAAAATCTGAAAAACAAACCATCATCATCATCATTTGCACCATTGCACCAAAGTCTTAAGACAGTCTCTTAAGCACTCTTTTACTTTTAACAATATTTCTATACTGGGATTAGCTTGACGACCGAGTGAGCGACGACTCCATGAAATGGTCTATAATAGCGACAATGTCCTTTGAAATTATTGTTAGAAGTCTCTTTTTATTTTTTATCACATTACATCACAAACAACCAATTTGTTACATCAGATTATTTCATTTAAAATATTACAGCATGACATCAAAATTATAATATTTTCAACGACATAATTACATGAATCCTCAATCCAATCATCAAATTAATCAATCAAACATAAAAGCATCATAAAAATACATAACACAAGTCATATGATCAAAAATATCTCATCTATATATATCAACAATATATATACATCATCAAAACTGGATTGGTATGCCACAATCTGTACCTCGGCATACTCAATCCTCTATCAAAAATAATAAATGCTATCATCTCAATCTGTACAATGTAGTGCAGTAGTCTAGCCTCGAGAACCCCTCGAGCTCTCAGCCTCATCTCCTCCCCCGCCCTGAGGTGGACGAGGTGGCCCCATCGCAGTATGTGTAGTACTGCGAGTCCTAGTCATCGATCGGGACGAAGTCCTCGATGACCCGATCCTGATCGGATCTGCGATGTTAGCTGGTAGGGGTAGTCTATCCTCCTCTGGCACCATCTAGATAGTACAATGTCTGATAGAAAGTGATTTGGGCAATAGCCCGTGTCAGCTCCCTAGTGCTCGCCCCTCCGCCCCATGCCCTGAGGCATGCAATCTCATCTCTGAGCTGTGTCACCTCAGCTCGATGTCGTGCAGCCTCCTCCTATAGGGTCTGCACCTATGCCTGGAGACGGATCGTCTCTGCTCGAAGAGTCGCTGTCTCGCTACTCTCCCCTGTGTCGACACCCTTGCCCTTATCGGGCGATGGTGGCCTCTCTCTCTGTGGAGAAGGGGGTCTCGCCTCCCTCCTCTCCCTCTGTCGTGGCCTCTCCTGTGCCTGTGGCCTCCTTGGCTCTCTCCCGTCGTGACCCTGGGCTGCCTCCATAGCCGCCTGGTGCCGCCTCCCTATCCGACGCACAACTGCGTGTATCGGACCTTGAGCCCTCGTCATCCGAGGAGGGCGGATGCCTGCGTACCAGGCATCGTAGCCATCGGCTACCCCTGCGTCGTCCCCATCCACTGGCTGAATGGGGGCATCGTCTCGAGTCCTGACTCCGCCTTCGCCCCCTTTTTCCCCAAAACCTAATAAGATGGTTTTACCCTATTTTTCTTAATTTTATTCAAAAATAATTTTGCTTTTCTATTTTTTTACCTCAAACGTTCGATTTGGGTAAAAACACGGAGGGGGCACCATAGTAAGCTGTCGTACGATTCGACCAAGAATCGTCGCCTAAAAATGGGAATAATTTTTGCTTTCTCGTAGATCGAGAAGAACTCATCTTTAACGCATTTTCTTCGGAAAATTTGCTAAAGAGGGGGCAAAATGTAGCACCCTAAAATTGGCGCAATGAAATCTTAATAATTACATTTACTCTAGTAAATAATTTAAATTCAAATTTTAACCTCCCAAACCGCCCGTTAACCATCGGGTAATCCGTTTCCCCCTTTTCCGTGCCATTTTTAGAGGTTGTTTTGACCGTTTGACGATATCGTCGCCGATCAGACGATATCGCCCCAGATCTGACGATTTCGTCTGGGCTAGGACGTCCAGACGATCTTGTCCCAAAACTAATTTTGCACAATTAGCTTCTGTTCCAACGGGTCTCTAATCCGGGCAGAAGCGTGTCTGCGCCGTTAGAGACCCTCCCCCATTGGAGATCTCCCAAATAGGGATGATCTCCAACCTCCTAACCTCCCTCCTAAGCCTATTTAATCCTAAGCCCTTCCCTTAGCACCCCCTGGCTGAAATTCTCTGTAACTCGACTTCACATATGTTAAAACATCCTAAATTTCTATTTTGCATTAGTTCTATACAATTTTGTTGTAGGTACCTTAGTGTTTTTCAGCCGGAGCAAGCTTACATCGTCGTCGATGATCCTGTTCAGATCGGAGGCGATCCTGTCGAATCAGAGACGATTTCGTACCAATGCGAGACGATTTCGATTGCAGTCAACATTGAGGCAATCAGTGCCTAAAGTTTGCATTTCTTCATCTTTTCTCTGTTGTTTTATTTTGTAATTAGCTAGTTTATTTGATATTTTATGCTATTTTGCATTTTGGAGTTCACCCATCTAGATCAAATGCATAATTAAGTCATAATTATTATCTAATTAGCATAATTCATTCATGTTTCTGTTTTTAAGTTTCAGTTTGATATTATTGCTGTCATTTTACATTGTTTCCCTCTGTTAGCATTGTTGTATTTTCTATGTTTTGCACCTATTTCTCTGTTTGCAGGTCTCTGACGAATTCGTCAGATCTCAGATGATCTTGTCTGATCTCAGACGATCCTGTCAAATCAGAGGCGATCCTGACTGCTTCAAGAATCAGAATCTTCATCAGACATCCGGATCAGGTATTCTTCTTTTAATATTCTTTAATTTCTCTATTTTTCTGTCTTAATTCTATTTTTTGTATTCATTTAATCTGCATCTTCATATAGAATAGCTTAGACGCATTTTGGCCAAACCTAGGATTTGAATGCTTAAGGCTAAAACGAACACATAAAACACATTCCCAACCTAGGCGTGGAAACTGCCATTAAATGTTTCCTGGTGAACCCACCATCCGTCGAAAAATCACCAATATACACCTCCCTTGAGAGGCGGGACCTTCGCAAGGCCTCTCAATCCGAGGTACCATGACATCCTTTTCACATCCCCCTTTCGGGCACGGATCCTATAGCCTGAAGGTAAGGGTGTGAAAAATTTGGAGCGATACACATACCTTACAAAAAACAAATGATTCTACTCATAATGCTAATTTGTTTTTTTGAGAAGTTGTAAGACTGCATGATTTATTGAAAAGCATTATGTCAGATAGAGAGAGTAATTTTATAGGTCACTCTTGGAACACCTAGAAACAATTGAATAAAAATTTGAGTAAAAGTTTAGCTTATCATCCACAAGTGGATAAACAAACTAAAATGGAGAATAGAAGCCTTGGAAATTTGTTCAGGTGCTTATCTAGAAAGAAGCCAAAGCTATGGGATACCATTCTAGAATAGATAGAGTTTGCATATAACAATTAAATAAATATAAGCACATCTAAAATCCCATTTTAAATTATGTATGGCATTCACCTAGAGAAGCATATGAGTTGTAGTGTATAGTTAATTTATAGAAACCTAGTGTTGTAGCGGAGGACTTTGTTGATTACCTGCATAATTTACATTGAGAAGTTAAGGGTGATTTAGAAAAGAGTGTCATAACATACAAACAACATGTTTATCTTAGGCAAAGGATATAATATTTCTATATTGGAGACTTGGTTTTGGCACATTTGTGGAAGGAAAGAGTCCCAAAAGAAACTTATAGTAAACTAAACTAGAAGAATATTGGACCTTGTAAGGTCTTTGTAAGGTTTTTAGCAAACTCCTATGAAATTGAACTCTTGGAAGGAGTAGACATATCACAAATATTTAATGTGGTAAATTTATGTCTATACTATGATAAGCCTATGAATAATACTAAGGATATCACATCTGATTTTCCAACAAAAGAGTGGATAACACAATTGATAGAAAATGAATGGGATGAAATTGACACAGTGATAGATTCTACAATGGTCAAGAGGACAAGAGGTAAATTATATTATGAGTACTTAGTCAAATGGAAGAACTAAGCAGCTAAAGAAACAATATGTATGAATGCTTTTGAGATTGTGAAGCATGGCATATTAGTTATAGATTTTAAAAAAATGGTCCTAAGCTTTTGCACATGAAATATTTATTATTACCTAATTAGTATGATGTGGGAGCACCCAATATAACTGATTTATTAAAAAGTTGGTGAATCATTGGTAATCATTGAGCCCATATTTAAAAATAAGGAAGAGAAAGGTGAAAATACAAGGATAGAGGAATAAAGGAGAAAATGTAGAGGAGAGGGAGGAGAGACATTGGATAATCGTAGGAACAAAATATGTAAGAGAAGAGGAAAAGACAATGAGAGATACAAGAAAAAAGAGAGAAAAGTCATCATTGTAATATGTCTAAATTAATGATTACAAATCCAAACAAATACTAAAAGCCATTATAGCTTGCATCATTAATTCCTTGCTTTGTATAGCCTATAGGCACATTTAAAATAACATATAATATTCCCTTTCTAGTAATGGTAGCAATCTACTACTCCAAATATTATATGGATTCAACTTTTATCTTAGTTATGTTAACAACTCACATGTCATCTTAAACATGTCAACAAATCTAGAAATATTAGATTGGATACACATTATTCTTCATTATCTCTCTTAGGTTGAGCATGCACCTAATTCACCTAGTGGTTATTTGAATACTAACTTGGATTAGGTAAAACCTATTATGGATTCTAATTATGGGAGGCACATAGATTTGATCTTGATTATTTTTCATCATTTATTTGTATACCCTTGGTATTGATTATACTAATTTGAATTAGGAAATAATTTATTTTGATTAGATATTTAAGCCCCTCATTTATCATGATTTGGAAATGGGATTTATAGATACATATACTTTTATTTTATGGATGATTTTATTTCTATAAATAGATACATTTATTCTTGAAAATTTCATTCTAGCTTTTTGAATTTTGTCTATGTGAATTTTAAGCCTAAATTTTTGTTGAAGATAAAAAAAACTCTTAATTTTAACACAATAATAATAGCCATACCCCTAAAAAACATGCTAGAAACAACATCCAGAGTAATCATACTATTTTTAAACCTAAAAATTATTATTGTAATGATAATTTTTAATTTTAGGGAATGGGCACATTCTAAGAATATTTTCAAAGGTCTACATAGCTTTCTAAGGTCTTGGGTCATTTTCATTATTCATCAAGATATTTATAAGCATACCAACAATTCCTAGATCATGCACATAATCTTGTACAATAATATTACATTCCCCATCCCTTACAATATTCTTATTTAGGTTCTTAGTATTAGAAAACTTTGTTTTATCTCTATGCTCTCAATGTTTTATAGATTTAACAAAGGCTAAAATTATTTCTAAGGAATTTACCCACAAGGTTACCTTTTGAACTTAGTTTGGGTGGAATCTCTTAGGTTATTCACAAACATGTTAGTAGTAATATCGTTTGGTATTGGGGCATTGGCATTGGATTTTAATTTTTTCAAATTTTATGATATTTTCCTATATACTTATAGGAACATTTTTTACATTTAAGAAAATAAATTATAGCTTCTATAGGATACACATCATCATCAAACACCTCCTTTAGTGTCTTCACATAATTTCAAGGGAATTAATAAAAAATTAGATGAAGAGGTACCAATCCAAGGCATTGTCTACTACTTCTCTTGTGATTAATTTTAAAATAACTTCTTAATTGTTAAACCAATATTTGTAAAAATATGTGAACTTATCCACAAATAATTGATATTTTCCAAAACCATCATCGAAGAACCTAGGAACATGTCTAATTAGGTCAATGAAATCTATCTTTAAAGCTAAAGTTTAAAATTGGTAGTTCCTAAGAGTTGGATCAAAATATATGGTATGAATATTCTACGTTTTGGAGTACGTAACAAACAAATATAGGAATCCAATGTAGTTAGAGGAACTATAATTTTTACTATAGGAGTTATTCTAGAGGTATTCAAAACAAGTTGTGTAAGGTTTTGAACCACTTCATGCTACTTGTGTTGAGCTTGAATTTGAGATTCCAATTACATTTGTAAAATATTTTATTTTGCAACCATAAAAGTGGTCATAAAATTAGTTAGGTAAGACTCATTCAACACACATCTAGAAAAAATAGATGCATGTGTAGAGCTAGTAGGCCATTGTTGAAACTAAGATACATTGCATTGTTGGCTTTATAAATATTTTACTATCACAGGTTATATATCATAGGTACCAAATATAAAATAGCCATAATAATTAAAGTCAAGATAATAATATGACTAGAATAATATAACCTAATTAATATGTATATAAAGGCTTATAATAAATCAAATAACATTCATTTATATATTAAAATATGAATGTAAATAGCCTAAATCATTCGTGTACTATGCATGAAGAACAACTTAAGCTTTATTGCTCCTCTTCATATTATAACTTTGAATACTTGACTCTTGATTGATTCTAATTACTTTCCTATGGAGCAATATCTCCATAATATAGCCATAGTAATGTGACTCTTCATATACTTGACTATTGCTCTCCATATGCCAAGTCTCATGACTCTTGGTTTATCAACTTGCCACTTGCATACTTGATGGACACTTGATTCTACAATACTTGCACACATATAAGAGACTCTTGGACTCATAAATGCACTTCTAATCTACTACACTTGTGAATAGATTTACATTTCATATTTGCACTTTTACATACAAGATACTTATGCACATTCTCTCGACCTACACTTGCACTCTAACTTAAATGAAACTTGTGCATTTCCTACACATTACACTTTTACATGAAACTTGTACATTTCCTACATATTCACACTTACATAAATGGTGAAATATAAATCACACTCTAAACTATAGACTCAACCCTAATATAATATTTACAAATGTACCATTAAGGTACCAAGGGGGTACATTAGCAAGTATCAAATAATGTAATATATGCCAAAATTTGCATTTATATTTGAAGTGCATATATCATTATTACCACTTTAAGAGATGATTGTGGATAAGCATTCAATATATGAATAGGGAAGAAAATTTAGGTAACTTGACTAGTTTCTCTGGATCCTAATATTGTCTGATGTATTTCTCCATAGTCTTTTCTAAGGTATTTTTATGATTTATCCTCCCTAATTGAAAGGTATTCAACATGAATATCAAATTGATTATAAGGGTTCTCAAAGGTAGTTTGATTTATGACATAGCCTTATTTCTAGGAGTACTCAATTTCATGTTCTTCTTGAGAAATATTCTTCTTGGATCTAGTAGTTTTACCAACACCTATGGAAGAAGGGAGAGTATCAATAAGGGAAGAAAATAGTTATTAAATAGAAACTATGGTCTATAAAATAATATTTTTTAGAATTACCATGAGAATCATTTAGTAACTAACCTTCCAAACCCTAATGGTTAAAAAATAGGAAGAGTAAAGTTTAAAAATGAGGAATGAAGTCAAATTCACCAAATTTAGTATTAAATTTTTTAAATCCCTAGACTATTCTATAAGCTATGAAGAGAAAACATAATAGATCTAGTGCAAAAAGATCTAAAAATAACTTTTACTAGACTATTTCAAGTAATTTGAAGAATAACTACTCTAGGATAGAATAAAATGTAAAGTAGATAAATAAACCTTTTACACTAGTTTCTTAACTATTACAATATAAATCCAAGCATAAGAGACTAATGAAGAAAGTAAGAGCACACAACACTTTCCTTTCAGGTTTTATCCTTTAGGGACTAACAAATTAGTAGTTATTTAAAAAATCAAGTAACTGAAGCATCAAACAAAATCTATAACACTATCCCTCTAAGTTTCATCTTTGAGGTACTAGTAATGTAATAGCTATGGTATCAATGCAAGAAAATAAAAAATGCAAAACTAGCCTTCTATGTTTGATCTTTGAAAGACTAGTAAACCAATGGTTAGACCAATTAAGTTAATAAAATAAACAAAAAAAATCAAATAACATTCTCTTTCTCAAGCGAAGTAAAATACTAATAATAAGATACCCTAGCTAGCATTAAACCCAAAGGAAAGGAATATATTGCATAAGTCCTATAGATAGACAAGAAGCTAGGATAATATATTATTTGATGGGGATCATGACCTTTACATGAAAGTTTTTGAAAGAGTGCCCTATCCTCCTCTATTGGACAACATCAAATAAATGGTCAATAATATTGATGGCACTTGCAAGGGCTAAGGGATTCATATGAAATAATTATGTTTTTGAAGATGAAGAGATAAAATATGCAAGAGTATATAGAGAGAAAAAAGTGAGAGAGAGAGATTAAGAGAGAGAGATGCAATTGTAAAATATGGATTATGGATGATCAAAATAAGAAATTATTTTGAGTATTTATAATCATAAAGAGAGTCAATAGACTTTTCCTTTCAATCAATGGTTAGATTAGACCCTTCGCAAGGCTATAGAATCATGATCACCAATCAAGACGACACACCATTTCAATCCTAAATATCTAACATGTTAGTATTTTCAACATGTTACCCAAAACCTTTAGTTATGATCAATTATGCAATAGTAACACCATCAATATTTTTGACCTAGGAATCAAGCAACATGTGGTATCATGTGTATCCATAATTTCTATATCCAAACTTAGGGTCTAATGGATTATTTGAGTAAGAAATGGTAAGAAAAAATAACATGTGGAATCACATTATGGGATACAATGTCTATAGAAGGTATTAAAGTCTCTTGGCCAATTGATTAATCACCATCCTACCAAAGGACTAACAAAGATAGTCCACTTGTATCCCATAATTGGGAGGATAAAGTTCTTGAAAACCTGTAAGTCAATTGCTAGTGCTCTTTTTTCAATTATAAAGCTAGATATTATATATGGAGTACTCTAAAAGGGCACATGTCAACATACTCTAGAGATCTACTTTTCAGATTATTCTCATTATATCAAAGATATTTTAAATATATTTTCCATATTCTCTTTGACTCTTCTTATGATATTTCTCACTATATAAGATAGTCAAAAATCCCATGTTTCTATAAATTCTCTTCTTGAACTTTCCCCATGATATATCAATAATTTTATAATACTTTATAAATTCATTTAGACTATCTCATACTTTCTAGATATTTTACAATATATTGTCATACATTTACTTATTTACAACATATCTGGAGATACTTGACCTTGTGGCAAAGATAATTTTAAGATGACAACAACATTTTTACTATTTATTGTTTACCATGATATGTTCTAATTTCCACATTCTTATTGTACTTATTTCATACAAACCTTATATTTCTAATATTATCATTTTATAATGATCATTACAAAATTTTCAAACTATTGCATTCTAATCATCCCAAGCAAGCTATCGAGTCCTAATCTTCTTGAACAAGCTACTTCATAATATATTGTATATATTCCTTACGTTGTTATATACACAAACAACATGATAAAATTTAGTATCAACATACACTAATGGTTAAACATCACATGAAATACCATGATTTGCATCTTACATTGGTTCTCATTTCCCACCATAGTTTTATGGCATTGATCATTTATGCAATTTTTAAAGGACTTGGTATAAAGCAATAAGAGACAATAAAAAGCTAAGATGGTAAATTAATTTTTTTTATATACATAGGGGAATTAGTATTCCCCTTAGCGCAAGACATTAGATGAAATTGGGACACCACCACTATAAACCCTAGCTCGCTGGATAAGATAAAGTCAAGAATACCCTCACCCCTCAAGGCAAATCAGGGTAGCCTACCAATCTCCCTATCCCCTTCTAGGGATATTGTGGTTTGAAATGGTAAATTAAATATTATGCAAGTAAAAATAAGATAGTGATATGTTATAATAAATATTTAAATCACAACTTTAAAACTTTGTTCATCTAATTTCACTAATTAGATCAAATAAATGTTCTTCATACACTTCTTTCAACCCTTCAATGCAAATCAATCTCAATCAATCTCTTTTTTAATTATAAAATAGAATAAAAATTTGAAATCAAATAATAATAAAACAATGAACCTTCTTAATCAAACACTATCACATTTTAACTAGTAAAATAAAGTAATTAAATAGTTAATAAGAATATTTTTTAAGTGATGTTTAGTACTCAATATCATAAAAGATAATATCTAATACAGAAAAAACTTAGGAACCCTTAACCACTCTTATAGCAAATATTGCAGTTGGTATGTTTTTGGACTTTTATGAAAGAAACTCAAGTAAAATCATGAAAAAATGATCCATTTTATCCTAATAATAACATATTGAGCATACCAAAAGTTAGATTGCATCAACCGAAATAAAATGATAACTGATGTACTCTTAACCTCTTTTATAGCAAATATTACAATTGGTATGTTTTTGAACTTTTATGAAAGAAACTCAAATAAAATCATGAAAAAATGATCCCTTTTATCCTAATAATAACATATTGAACATACCAAAAGTAGATTGCATCAATCAAAATAAAATGATAACTGATGTCTTGTCCAAATATTGTCGTTGGTACGAAAGAAACTCAAGTAAAATCATGAAAAAGTAATATTTTATCTTAATTATACTTGACATAAAAAGAATAATAATTGATTGAACATATTAAAAGCTAAACACTGCAATAATATGATTTTGGATTTTGGTCTTTCATCTGAAAGATCTACTTGATATAAAAAAAATAAAAAAAAAATAATAATAATTGATTGAACATATTAAAAACTGAACACTGCAATAATATGATTTTGGATTTTGAACTTTCATCTAGAGATCCGTTTAATTGAAGCAATGAAATTCTGTTAAAAATAAAAATTAAAAAAAAATTGATGGCATCACCCAAAGGATTTGGTGAGACATTTTATTGGTTTTTTACTTTTATTTTGTTTTTTTTTTTTAAGATCGGTGTGAATACATTCTTGAACAAGGCCGGCAAACGAGAAAGGAAAACAGGCTTTGCCAGACGAATCATGAAACAAAAAAATCTTAGAAAATATACACGTGGCAATAGAGACTGCGAAGAATATCGTTAAATATAGATGAATTAAAAAAAAAAATTATAAGATTTGGTTACAACAAGAATTTAAATTTTTTATTTTATATTTAAAAATTATATATTAAAGAAATAATAAACAAAAAAAATTATTACGATTAACTAACACCATTAATTAAAACAAATTTACAACTATTATTTTATTTATCATTTCCTGAGACCTAATAATCTGACGTTTTATTTAAAAAACAAAACAGTTTTTATTTCTATATTTTTTCCCAATACACTCGTCACAAAATTAATTTTTAAATTCCTTAGAACAACATGATCATAGACAAAAAGCATAGGAATCAATATCACCAACAAATCTAAGGTAGACTTCAAAAAAGGCTATGAAATATATAAATCATTATAATGTAATGGTGTGTCTTCTTTAACTTGGAGCAAATGATTTTTTAAAATTAATTTTTCAATATAAAAGCAATGCATATATTAATCTTGTGGATATTATGCTTAATTAGTATATTTTGAGTTTTTTTTTTAAATCATCTTGTGGATATTATGCTTAATTAGTATATTTTGATTTTTTTCTTTTAAATCAAGTTTTATATGTTTTATTTTTTAAAATATTTTTTTTTGTCAGTTTATGTAAATGGTTTTATATGGAGTCAAGCAATTTTTTAATTAATTTTTAATAAGAATAAAACTTTTCATAAATATTAAATATAATATTTTTATTTATTTTTAGAATAAAATTTGCTTAGAATATTAGGATATTTATTAATTCTACTTGTTTTTTTCCAAATAAAGAAATTTAAATGAGGAATTTAAGGGTTTTTGAGATTGAATTATTGATGTTTACCTCTTGTAATATTTATGGTTTTCAACACTATAGGAGAAGGCCTTTCTCTTTGGTGAACATCTCTAGCTAGCATTTTCTTAGATTTACTAAAGTATTAGTCTTAGGACTATAAGAGACAAGGGTACTTACTGGTAGATATTTATTTATTTTTTTAATAAGATCTTTAGTGTTTTTAAGAAGTTTTTTTTATCATTTTTAATATTAATAAAATTATCTTTCACTTTTTCCTTGATTATAAATAATTTTTTTTTTTAGAAATACGTCTTATACACATCCCCCGGTGGGTCACATCTAATTAAGAAAAAAGACTACGTCATATGAATTATGTGCTTATAAAACCAAAAGTAACAAAAACAAATACTAAATATAAAGGCTTTTATTAGTAGGAAAGTGAATAGAAATAAAACATTAGATGTAACATGAACTTTTTTCTTTCAAAGTTATAAGATGGTGGTAAATTCTTTGATTGAAAAACTAACAAGAGGTAACTAACTATAATCCAATATTATTAAAGATAATGTTAATTATTCATTCCCATATATTCTAGAAAAGATCAAGAGAAATTTCATGTAAGAATGAATAAATCTCATTAATCCAACATTAAATCAATACTGGATAGTTATAAACATTATCAATTCATTTTTAAGTCACTTATATAGATTAAAACAAGTGCCACCTGTAGACACCAAAACAGCACCATTTCGATTAAGTGATTACAAACATTGATCACATTGATATCACAGCTTTTAGGGCAGCCCTTAGAGGTCAAATAGTGGTCTTAACCACTCGCACAGCAGTTCGGAAGATCGGAAAATGAGCAGAGCAAAGTCGGTCGTTCTAGAGCCTTTAGCAAACTTCTTAGCCTTCTTCAAAGCCTTCCGCGCCAAGCCTTTTGTCAAAAACCTAAGCGGGCCCAAAGTGTCGCGATATCGCGACATCGCGACACTTTGGGCCCCGACCCCAAGCGGGCCCAAAGTGTCGCGATATCGCGACACTTTGGGCCCCGACCCCAAGCGGGCCCAAAGTGTCGCGATATCGCGACACTTTGGGCCCCGACCAAGCGGGCCCAAAGTGTCGCGATATCGCGACACTTTGGGCCCCGACCAAAGCGGGCCCGAAGTGTCGCGATATCGCGACACTTTGGGCCCCGACCCAAAGCGGGCCCAAAGTGTCGCGATATCGCGACACTTTGGGCCCCGACCAAAGCGGCCCAAAGTGTCGCGATATCGCGACACTTTGGGCCCCGACCCAAAACCGGCCCAAGGTGTCGCGATATCGCGACACTTTGGGCCCCGAGCCAAAGCCGGCCCAAAGCGTCGCGATATCGCGACACTTTGGGCCCCGAGCCGACACGTCATCGCTCAAAGGCATGCAGTCAACTACCTAGGGAACGACCGCCACGTGGCACCCTCTACGTGTCCCTTTTCGAAAAAAACCCCGCGGGTCTGTAGAACGACGGATTCAATGGCGAGTATTAATTAGACGAGCGGTTTTAATAAATATCCGATCCGAGGCCATGCCTCATAACTTCCAATGTCAGTGCGAGCCATGCTTAATAATGACCCGATAAGGATCAAATCTGAGCGGCCTTACGGATTTAGGGTTTTGAACATTAATGTTTTCAGAGGCCGAACCCTCTATAAATAGAACCGGCTCGATACGTAAAGGAGAAGCATTTTTCTGGAAAAGGAACGAAGTGCTGTTAAACTAAACACAGTCATTTGAATCTTGCAATTCCGGCAGTGGATTACAATAATCCATCAATTCGACGACAACACGTTATCCGGGACTTTGAGTCAATTCCTAGTGGATTGGCGTCGAAGTCGGATTTTTACAGGGCGGCCCGCTTGGGCATCCCACTTATGTTCGTAGTACTAATTCAATTTATGCTGTTTCGAATGGATTAAAGCCGTTTATGTTTCGTATATGCTGTTTTCAAACGTATTAAAGCAACAGTTCATGTTTTTATAATGTATGTCGTCTTCGAATTCGTTAAATAACAGTTTACGTCTTATATTGGCGAATACATGTTGTTTCGAATGTCTGTCGTGCTCTGTTCTTTATAAAAGTGGCAGGTTACGTAGAGTTATTTAATATGCATTTAATCAAATGTTTGCATACATTATTCATTGTTTCACAAAGTCAAGCGTTCCGACTTCTTACCGCACGTGCTATTAACCGTTTATCGTTTCTTTTACAAGGAAGAACAAGCAACAAGCGAGAACTCACCATAATCAAACATCAAGCGGCGGCAACACTACAACCCGTCTATTTTACATGTGGGCATGCGGAAAGAGATCACCGTTTATCCGGTGTAACTGAGAATATTGCACTAAAGAGATTTATTGTAACCGGGCTAGAATCTTATTAATAAAAGGGGTTGTCCTCCTGTTATTTTAATTTGATTGTATCCATGTCATTTCACGTATAAATCTGGTTTTATCTTTATTACATCTGAACACTGTTTTCTTTATTTTCCGAAATCTCATGCTTTCAGTGGCGACCTTTTTTTTTCCCCCCCCCCCCCCCCCCCCCTCTTCTTCCTTCTCCTTTTTTTTTTTTTTTTTTTTTTAAAAAAAATTTGCTTTATTTAAAGAAGGGTAGAGGATTTTTTTTAAAATTTTCTTGCTTTAATCGTAAACTTTTAATTTTCTACTTGCTGTTTTCCAGTTTGTAGTATTATCTGTCTGGCATAGGGAAAGATTTCTTTTTCAGCTTGCTCGTTTCAAATTTGCAAAGTAAAATGAATCCCACACACCACGTGGTACTTTAAACCAAGGCGTTGGTCTTAAAACCCCAACCCTTGAGCAAGACCAAAGGTGGATTCCATTATCACTTTGGCTTGAGATATTGCATCCATTACCTCGATCGCGACTGTTGCTAGACGTAAATCCTGACGAAAGCTGACCGAGTGTTGCTGGGGTGATTCCCATGCACGCGAGGATAAGTTTTCTATGGTAGGTGTCATAAACAGAGCGATTCCCCTTTCGTACCGCCTATGTTCCACGTACCATCTGCTCTCACGTACCTATAGTCTCCCTCACGTAAGGGCGGGTATATAGAGAGGTTGGTATATCGGTCCGGCAATGGTATATTGAAGGGGCGACCATTTATGGGAGTCATATGAGCCAACATTATGCATTTAAACGTTCTTCCAAAATTGCAAAAACAAAACAAAACATCAAAATGCAATAGACCAGTTTAGGACACACTATCAATCCTTAAAAGAGATAATCACGGTTTTGCGTATGTGTGTGTTCATTTCTGCTTGGTGTGCACAAAAGACAAATCATCATAAACGAGATAAAATCTGCTTAGATAGTAGCGACACATCACAATGGTGTACACTCGTAGCCAAGCCCAATCAAGGGCAGACGCTATGGAAGGTACACAAAGAGAGGGCGCTAGTCGCCTTCGCTTTAGCCCTGAGGACCTAGCTAAACCATCTTGGCAGTCTGGCCTACAACAAAGTCCACATCAGGCCACTTCAAGAAGGAACTATTGGGAACCTCCTCATTGGAATACACCCGTTCAACGCACCCCCTTTCGGGAAGATGGTTCACATGCAGATCTCAATATAAGTAGACAACCGCCTCTTGAGGCTAGGTCTGAATGGCCACGACGCGATGAAGCGCTAGAGAGGCATACTGTCCATTTGGAGGGGCAACGTGGATATGGCATCCCTTATTTACCTCCCATCAGAACAGAAAAACAACATCCAGAGCGCAGGGCTCTTTACACAGGGCTAGCTAACTCCGCCCGCCTCTCTCATGCCTATAAAATGGAGTACGAGGAAGACCATCACATTCCTCGAGAACAACAAACAGCGCGGGAACCTTGTGTTTCTGCACCTGCCAGATATCATAATCACACATCGAGGCCAGAACCTCAAACAAATGTCGCTTACCCCGACAAAGGGAAGCAACCCATTGAAACTCTCGACCATCAAGATCGAGGCAAACACATGGGCAAAACATTCAAGCCTCCTCAACAAAAGAGGGCAGACCCAGTTGACCCGTAGTCGCCAGACATGCCGCTCGTCAAGCCCAGATCATGCAAGCTTAAACAAAGTCATCAGGAAATAGAATATCGATACCGCTTGGATAGAGAGCGCATGCAACGCGAAGCGGATGAGTTACGCTATGAAATACCTGAGAGGGGGCCAACCCCTCGCATCCAAAGAGCACAACAGTATGAGAGGCACAACCTGTTGGGGCAGAACAGGTCTCCGCGACCTCGTCAAGCTTTGCCTCTGAGACCTTATAGACCCGAAAGGGAGGCCACTCCCCGGAATAATGATGGGTACCCTCAGCGGGGACTCAATCAAGGTTATAGGGCTCGCCCAGAGACTCCTCAAGAGTTTTATGAGGAGTATGAACCAGAAATAGAATGGGTCGACACGCCCCATCAAGGCAGGAGGGCTGCCAATCGGCCACCTCCCCATAGGCCTCCAGTCTCCCTTGACCCACAACGGGAGCAAACCAAAGAAGAAGAAATAAAATCTTCGGATGCATACAAAGCGCTATTAGAGCATTTGGAGTCCGTAGAGATAAAAGCTTCGGGCATCAAAAGCCCACACTACGTCAACTCCGTGAGTCATCCGGTGCATCCCTCGCACCCATACCTCTTTACCCCGAACATTTCAAGTTGCCACAATTGCGCCTTTAAAGGGGAGGAGGACGCACAAGAACATGTCACGAGGTTCCCGAGTCAATGCTTCGGTATCCAAGACAATGATGCATTATTGCTTAGAACTTTCATAACCACATTCGCGGGCCCCCGCCTCGGACCGGTTTACACAATTGCCCAAACACAAGTATCAACAACTTAGATCAACTAGTGGATGCATTTCTTGAACGCTTTGCTTTCAACACAAGGAAGAAGGCATCACTAAGTGATTTGGCCAGCCTCGAGCAAAGATGAGGAGGAAACAATAGCAAAGATACGAGAACCGATGGAGGGCTTTGCTTTCCAGGCTACCGTACCGTCCCCCTATGTCTGATCTCACTCAGATGTTCGCACGGAGTTGCTTAAAATCAATCTCTGGGCTATTGCTGCTACAAGCAATACGACAACTTAGAAGAAGCCTTGGCGCAAGCCAGAGTCATAGAAGAGATTAAAATAGGCGAAGGCGCAATTGCCAAGCCTAAGAAGAAAGAGTGGAATAAAACCACTAAGACTGGGAATACGCAATCACAACCCGCAGCGGTTAATCAAGTTGCAATCAATGTTCCCAAGCCAATGCAAGACACGCAGCCTCAAAAGGCCAATTACTGTGCAAAGGCTCTCCTAGTTATGAGAAAGATAACAAGAAACAGGAGCAGATCAGCAGTGTCGCCCTAAGCGACAATTCACCCCCTACACGGAGTCTAGGGACTCCTTATTTGACCGCTTGTCAGCGGCAAATTTAGTAACCCTTCCAGAGATCCCGACTATAGACCCTAACGCTCCTAAACCTAAGGGATATAGAGAGGAACTATACTGTCGATTTCATAGGCGAAGGGGACACGATTTGAATGGATGTTGGAAGTTCAAAGGTCTAATCCAAGATTTAATCGAAAATAAAACGTTGGCCGTGGACAACCCCATAGCGCCAAACAACCAACAAATGGGGGTATTCAAAGACCCCTTGCCTGCTCACGAGACACAAGCAAAACCTCTCCAAGTTAATGAAGTACGCCAGAATCTTCCCATGCAAGGATTTGTGGGAATGATTAGCATAGTGACGCGGAATAAAAAATACTCAGTAATTGCCCCTGCGGCAGCCACAAAGGAAGTTCTGACAACGTCACAGCCTCAACAACACCCTATACAGTCACCTCCGCCTAGACCAGAAATCACGATACGGTCCAAACTCACGCAGAGTTTGCGGACCACATCGGCTAGGCTGTCCATTTACGAGCTTATTCAACAATCAACACCTCATAGAGAAGCTCTTATGGACATTTTAAAAACCATCGAATTACCGCCCCAAGAAGCAAATTCTTTCAACAACTTCGTGGGACATGTAAAACGATGTACTGAGCCGGTCATCACCTTCAGAGAGGATGAAGTCAAAGCAATATCAAATGACGTGGCTGATCCACCCCTACATGTTGTTGCACGGATCAACGGGATCCCGTATAAGAGAGTGTTGGTAGATACCGGCTCGTCCAAAGAATATTATTACCACCGCAGCCCTGAAACATTTGAAGCCGCCAACCTCTCATATCACAGCCTCCACGTACACACTGCGAGCTTTCAATGATGCAATATGCTCGACAGTCGGCACGGTTGTTCTACCTGTCCAGGTAGGACAAAAGACAACACCAACATTGTGCCATGTGTTGGAAGGCGAGATGGCCTACAATATACTGCTAGGGCGGCCTTGGATTTGGGACATGAAGTGTGTCCCTTCCATCGCTCACCAGTGCTTAAAGTATGCTTTTGAAGGTGAAATACACGTAGTCCCAATGGACTTGGAACCCTTCAAGTATTGCAATGCGGTACAACTAATGCCTCAGTCGACCCTCCCTTCAATGCATTTGGATTTCCAATTAAATCCATCCAAACAAGGTCCAATACCGCAAGCACCACTGATGACCGAATCACCAAAACCCCAGCCAGGTGAGACTTCATCATCTGCTCCTTCATCATCAACGCCACCCATCATGGCTACACAGAAGGACAAGGGAAAACAAATCATGGAAGAGGCTCAGCCCTTAGAAGAGGGGTTGCCCATAATATCAACGATATCAACAGAGGAAATATCCAGCACAACGGAAGCTGAGACCCCAAACCTACCAAACATGGAATGGACTCGAGAAGGGCTCCCGCTCCCTCCCTCCGAAGCATCAACAATCACCGTTAAAATGGCTAGTACAGGCCCTGGGGGAGTACATAGTGCGTAATGTTGTGGCAACGCCCGCATTAGAGTCGGTCCTGGGATATGGGAAGACCTCGCCTTCCCATAGGAACAGTTGTTCCCCTAGGTCACCCACCCAACCAGACAAATTTTGTGTATGGGGGCCTTGATCATGGTCTTGAACCATGTCAGCAAAAGGAAGCAGACGAAGAACCTTTTGTTGAAAACATCAATTATATGTCAAACCCACAATTTGCCCTCAAATATCTCGGCCAATGCCATTGGCATGGATACGGGCTAGGCAGATATGAGCAAGGGATGCGTCTCCCTTGCCAACCAAGATATCAGATGCCATATGACAAGTCAGAGTAGGGTTCAACCACCCCTGCCCTTGGACATCTTGGTTGAAAATATGCAAGACCTAGAAATAGGCAACAAGGGGGGATTGGCACTAGATCTCTATGCCAACCCAAAAATAGAATTTACATTGGGAGATTACCTCCCATGGTCACCCAACACCCTTGGTAACAACAGTAATCCCTCTCCTTTGCCAGAGAGAGGCGAAAGTTCGGATACCCATCCCCAAAAAGAATATCAATGGTGTCCGGACATCTTTTCAAAGTTGTTCCCCTTAGAGATTCCAGTTGAGTTAGCACGATGTCAAGAGAGTCAGGTCCCTCCACCAACAGTGGAACAACCGCGATGGGACCAGATTAACTTATTGGAGCAAGGAGAGTCCTCAACATCGCCAGCAATAGTCGCTGAAGAGAATGAACATTTTTGAATCTTCGAAAGTGACTCAGAAGATGAGACTGAGATGGACTATCTCAGACATGCGCGACGACATTATCATGCTTTAACTCATGAAGATCTAATGGGACAGATGGGCATACGATTAGGGCATGAATGGTGGGTCGACCCAGCAGGGTGGGACCTGATCTTGGATCTATGGCTCCACATTCACAATGAGCACCGTCCACCTCGAGACCCTATCATAACAACAGTGCCGAGGGAAGACCCTGTCCTCCATTTGGCACATAGGGCCGATCCGTTCGTGCCCGTTCCCATAGAACCAGATCCAGAGTATAGGGAATATCTAGAAAAATCAAGTTATCATACCCGCGGTAATGGAGACCAAATTCATTCCATCCACATGATCTCCATTGATTTGACCGCACCCATCCGCAATCCGGCCGATCCAAACACGGTCATTGCATCTCGACATAGATGCCATCGATCGGGATCGCGTCAATTCACCCCTATCACCAACAGAGTATTGGCCTTTCGGTGAAACGCCTCATTTTACCCCAAGGACAACTCAAGATATTTTTCAAGCTAAAGAGGAACCTGAGATTCCAAACATAGATCTAAATTCAGCTAACGATATCCATTTGATCCCGACTCCACATCAGTTGGAGGACGGATCCCACATGTCAGTCGAGGAGACGACTGACGTAGACATCGGCACAGATCCAATGAATCCACAGATTCTCAAGCTGGGGGTAAGTCTTTCCCCCGAAGAGCAAGCCGAATACATTGCCCTTCTCAAAGAGAAGAAGGAGGTTTTTGCATGGTCGTACAAGGATATGCCAGGACTAGACCCGCAGCTAGTCACGCATAATTTAACACTTGATCCGACAATCAAGCCTGTAAAGCAAAAACTACGTAAGATGCACCCAACAATGGCCTTGATGGTCAAAGATGAATTACAAAAGCCGTTGGACGCACAATTTGTCATCTACGTGGATTATCCGCCATGGTTGTCCAACATGGTTCCCGTCAAGAAGCCCGACGGGAGGATTCGCATATGCACCGATTTTCGAGACTTAAACAAAGCGAGTCCTAAAGATGATTTCCCCTTGCCGAGCATCGATGCGTTAGTAGACGCTACAGCAGGTCACGAAATGCTCTCCCTAATGGATGGTTTCTCAGGATACAATCAAATTCGTATCAATCCTGAGGATCAACTCAAAACGGCATTCACAACGCCTTGGGGAACATTTTGTTATAAGGTCATGCCTTTTGGCCTTAAAAATGCCGGTGCCACCTACCAACGTGCCATGACGTATATCTTCCACGATTACATGCACAAAACTTTGGAAGATTACATGGATGATTTATTAGCCAAGTCTCTCTTGCGCTCAAATCATATCGCTGACTTAAGCAAGATCCTCGATCGCCTCATGGAGCATAAAGTCAGACTAAACCCCAAGAAGTGCGTCTTTGGCGTCACATCCGGAAAACTCTTGGGTTTCATAGTCTCAAAACGAGGAATCGAGGTGGACCCAAAGAAAGTCAAGGCAATCCTTGAAATGGTTCCCCCAACCACAATCAAGCAGCTCAGGAGTCTGCAGGGGAAGGTCGCGTCGATTAAACGCTTCATAGCGCAATTATCTGACAAGTGCCGACCCATGAACAAATTATTGCACAAGGGGGTTACATTTCATTGGGATGACGAGTGCCAGTCAGCCTTTGACGAGATCAAACAATACTTGGCTTCGCCGCCGCATTGGCACCACCTAGGCCAGGAGTGCCGTTCTACTTATACATCTCAGCCATCGAGGTGGCACCGGGCGCCATGCTAGCCCGTAAGAATGAACTTCACAAGGAACAGAGCTACATACTATCTTAGCCGCACTCGGTCGGGCTACGAACTTAACTATGCATACGTTGAGAAACTTTGCCCGGCAAGTGGTGTTTGCTACCAAAAAGCTACGCCACTACATGCCGAGCAACACTACGTATGTTGTGTCTAAGGAGAATCCATTGCGATACATGATGAGTCGTACTTATCATAGTAGTCGCACGGCGAAATGGATCATGTTGTTGACGGAATTTGACATAGAATTTATTGGACAAAAATCTATCAAAGGACAAGTCATAGCCGATCAACTAGCAGAGGCTCCTCTTGAAGACAATCAGCCTCTGGTCATAGACCTACCCGATGATGGGGTCTTTCATGTCTCAGAATCGCCAGATTCCGATGAGCCTGAGTCACAGCCGACATAACCCTATTCTTCGATGGTTCTAAGTGTGAGCAAGGTGGTGGTGCGGGAATTGTATTCTTCACACTGCAGGGTGCTCCAATGCCCCCGTCATTTAAATTAAACTTCCCGTGCACCAACAACAACGCAGAGTATGAAGCCTTGCTCCTAGGTCTTCGGACAAAGAATCGCCATGAACATCAAAAGACTGAACATCTTCGGTGATTCGCTGTTAATAGTCAATCAAGTCAAAGGGGTATATCAATGCAAATGCCCAGTTCTGAAGGCTTATAAAGCCCTTGTGGACAAATTCCTGGTAAAACTTGAGTGGTATGACATCGAGGCACTCCCTCGATCATCAAACCGTTTTGCGGATACAATGGCCTCCTTGGGGTCGTTAATTCCGCAGGACCTTTTTGGTGATATGACAACCATTCAAGTCAAAACCTTATCGCAATCCGCGATGGAGCGTGCAAGTTTAGACTCGACGCCAAGAATCCACATGATACAAATTGAACCATCCTCGGATAGGTTCTCTCGAATCCGAGATCGTCTGAAACACGCCAACTGGGGGTCCTTGTTCTCCCCTACTCCCATTAATAGCAACACAATACTATTCTTGCAGGTTCTATCTCATTCAGCATTTGCTAGGGATGAACTTCAGGAGGGATTGGCTGTTCATACTATCGAGGTTTCTGATCAACAGGACTGGTATTTACCCATTCGAGACTACCTCAAGTTAGGTAGTCTCCCACTTGATTTGACTCATGCCGCAAAACGAGCACTCAAGCGGAAAGCGGCTAAGTATGTCTTGATAGGAGACATCTTGTATCGTCGCAGCCTATGAAGGAATCCTCCTTCGTTGCTTGGACCAAGCAAGAGTCCACTTGGGCGCCGCCCAAGCGCACGATGGTACATGTGGTGGCCACTTCAGTGGAATGGCCATCGCAAAGCGCATTCTTCGCATGGGCTATTATTGGCCATCTTTAGAGCGAGATTGTTGCACCTATGTCAAGAAGTGCGTGAAGTGTCAACATCATGCCAATCTAATGCACGTACCTTCTCATGCCTTGCAGACAGTCCACCGCTTGGCCATTTTCGCAATGGGGCTTTGATCTCATTGGAAAGATCTCCCCGCGTCATCAAGCCGTCACACGTTTATCATAACGGCCACGTAGTACTTCACCAAGTGGGTGGAAGCAATTCCGCTTACCTCTACGACAAGACCCCGCATTGTGGAGTTCATTTTGCATAACATCATATGTCGTTTTGGTATTCCATCCAAAATAGTCTCGGATAATGGGACACCTTTCAAGAATAAAGACGTGCGTGCTTTGACCACAAAGTACAAGATTCAGCACAGCTTTTCAACACCTTATTATCCGCAGGCAAATGGACAAGCAGAGGCGTCAAACAAAACGCTAGTTGCCATCCTTAAAAAGACCGTCGCAGACAGTCATAAGGATTGGCACATTCAAATACCACTTGCCCTATGGGCCTATCGCACTAGCATTCGGACGCCCACTGGGGCCACTCCGTTTCCACTCGTGTATGGCTCCGAGGCGCTCATGCCTCTAGAGTTGGAGATTCCTTCCCCGCGCATATCAATGCATGAGTTCATAGATGATGATTCTCGCGCGGCAGGCCCGGTTAGACCAGCTTACGTTGCTTGATGAACGACGCGTTAATGCTCTCGAGCATTTACGCATTTATCAAGAACGACTTAAGAAAGCTTACAACATGAAAGTTCACCTTCGGGACTTTCGCGTTGGTGATTTGGTTTTGAAGGAAAATCAACAAAATTCCAGTTTGCCATCCCACCTAAGGGACAAGTTTGCGGCAAATTGGTTAGGTCCATATGTCATTGATAGCAAAATCGGACCCGGGACATACTGGTTAGCTTCTCTTGATGGTATCAAGGAAACAGAACCCTTGAATATCAGTCATTTACGACCATTTCATATCTAAAGAAAGCCATATCCCAAAAGGCTCCAAGGATTCTTAAAATCGCTTGGTCAAACCAAAAGGCTCCAAGGATTATCACAATCGCTTGGTCAATCCCCCAAAATGCTCCAAGGATTATCGCAATCGCTTGGTCACCCCAAAAGCCCCAAGGATTATCACAATCGCTTGGTCAATCTCAAAACGCTCCAAGGATTTCCACAATCACTTGGTCACAAATCATGAAAATTCAAAAACAACAAAAATCACCAAAAACAACAAAAATTTGCATCTTACTTCTAGGCATATTCAAATTCATCAAATAGACAGTTCTCGCAATTCATCTTCATATTCACCACAATCAATCCATCAAAAATACAAAAATACATAGCTGCATTCAAGCATTGCATCCATACATTGTATATTCATGGTCGTATAGGTCAAAGGCACCATAGGTCGTCATGGTTCTACTAGTCCATCTTGTTCCACACTGCTCCATTTTACAAAAACAACAAAACATCATGCACTTTACCACACCGTAGTCGATGGTCTCTTAATGTATCAAGAGTTTTTCGTGATTCAGTCATCATTTTGCTCTTTAGCACTGAAATGTATCAAGTCAAACAGATTTTACGAAGGTAGAGTTGCACTTGCAATACACCTTGTTACGTAACATCCCAACACAAATTAAAACACATAAAAATTCCCGAGTTGTGTGAACGAAGGATGAAACCTGCACAGTAATCCAAGTTACCATAAGCGAAACGGTTATCTTGCTCATCCCCCCGTGCGAATGACCCCAAGAATGCCGAGAGTTGGCAAAAGGACA
The DNA here is from genome assembly GCA_028583015.1 of Wollemia nobilis. Lineage (NCBI taxonomy): Eukaryota > Viridiplantae > Streptophyta > Pinopsida > Araucariales > Araucariaceae > Wollemia > Wollemia nobilis. The sequence goes on from JAQPPZ010005339.1 coordinate 640,714, forward strand.
AGCGTCCTCCCTACCCAATTCCCTAAGAATCCCAAAGTTGCAAAACGTCAAAAATTTGCAAAATGTCAAAACTTCAAAATTTGACACCCCACAAAGGCACATCTCAAAAAGCACAAAGAATAGTGATTATCGTCACTCCATATCCCTTGCTCAAGAGAAAAGAAAAACAAATCAAAATAAACAGTGATTCTTATCACTATAACGAGCAAGTATCCCAATACAATTGAAAAAAAAAAAAAGAAGGGAGTTGACCTTGAATCCCTGGAACTCTCAGCATTCTCGACAGGTCATGATGCAAGCCTCAGTACCGGTTTGGTTGATAGCCTATCGGTCACTGGTGGTAAACTTCTCGCATGACGATATATCTCGTCACATTAACTTGTGTACGGATCAATATTTGCATGTGGATGAGCTAGCTTATGGTATCCCCGGAGAACACCGCAGATTAATCTAACTACATACACCAAAGGAGTTAGTGGAGCTAATTAGGTGATCCTCAATACAAGTTCGGTTGAAAGCCCATCTGGCACTGGCGGTATCCTGACAAATACCACATAAATGAACTCAATTGCACACACAGGGATGTGAAATAACTTGGTTAAAAACAAGTCCGATTCATACCTTGTTCAAAAGTCTTGTAAGATAAAGTACAATCATGGCTAGTAAGCTCAAAGCTGTCTAAGTCTCCGAAAACCTTTGCTACATTGCTAAACCAATTGCACTGCTTTTCATCCTTGCAATACCATCAGAAAATACCAAAAGACGAAACACCACATTTGTACATAGCCAAATAATGGAGTTCTAAACAGTCTATGGTGCCATAACCAACTCTCACCAAGTCCATACATCCATTACATTTCTGCATATCACATGCATTTACATTCATCATACATCCATCAAACTAAATCCACATACAACATTGGTAATTATCATACCATATGCATCCATCCATATCAAGTAGCATGCACCCATCAACATCAACCATTGTGCATAAAATCATGACATATACGTAAAGAAAGAAAATCAAAACAACAAAAACATCACAAAAATGCAACACAAAAAGAAGCAATAAGCATTGTCGGACACGAGTGCTCTTGCACTCAACCTCTTGGCATAGAAAATCGATGTCGGGGCCCAAATTCTCATTCTCCTACTTCCTTAAGAAGGCTATCATAGCCGGACCGCTCCACAGGAAGACGGGTTTTTGATGATTTCACCCTATTATGGCATCACCAAAAGGGTTAACACCCACCAAAAAAAAAAAAAAACAGGTCCAAATGTCGGGAGATTGCACGTGCTCAAATGGAAAAACATCTAAAGCCACCCTAACCTAAGTCATCTTGGGTCAAGCGACTCGTCGCTTTTCTCACGAAGGTCATTCCCTCATCGATTCGTCGCTTGAGGGGGTAGTCACACTTAGTCACCAATCAACAAGCACACACCCAATCAAGGCAATGACATGCATTCAAAGAATCATTGACAAAGACAATCACGCTCCCGCTTGGGGCAAGTAAACAAGCAATCATTAAATTGATCAAATACTTGGCATTCCCGAAGCATGAGCACAAGGTTCCCTTGTGGATAAAAGGTTGCGCCCTTTGCCTAATCATGACTGATCAATGTCCAAGCTCAAGTCACACCTCACCAAAACAGGTTAACACTTGAAATCAAATTCATTAGCTCGTCAGAAGCAAGGATTCAAGAATGCATGCCCTTTCCATACTTGGGGCATTAAAAGTTGGTTAGGTTACCAAGGAACCCTAATCTTTAGTGCTTTGGTCGTATATTTTTGCTCAGGATCGCGTCACCCGCAGCGCTTCCCAAAAAGGGGCATCTGTAGACACCAAAACAGCACCATTTCGATTAAGTGATTACAAACATTGATCACATTGATATCACAGCTTTTAGGGCAGCCCTTAGAGGTCAAATAGTGGTCTTAACCACTCGCACAACAGTTCGGAAGATCGGAAAATGAGCAGAGCAAAGTCGGTCGTTCTAGAGCCTTTAGCAAACTTCTTAGCCTTCTTCAAAGCCTTCCGCGCCAAGCCTTTTGTCAAAAACCTAAGCGGGCCCAAAGTGTCGCGATATCGCGACACTTTGGGCCCCGAGCTCAGCGGGCCCAAAGTGTCGCGATATCGCGACACTTTGGGCCCCGAACCGCTGGCCCAAAGTGTCGCGATATCGCGACACTTTGGGCCCCGACACAAAGCGGGCCCAAAGTGTCGCGATATCGCGACACTTTGGGCCCCGACCCAGGCCCAAAGTGTCGCGATATCGCGACACTTTGGGCCCCGACCCAAAGAGGGCCCAAAGTGTCGCGATATCGCGACACTTTGGGCCCCACGGCCCGAAGTGTCGCGATATCGCGACACTTTGGGCCCCGACAAACGGGCCCAAAGTGTCGCGATATCGCGACACTTTGGGCCCCGACCCAAAGCCGACACTTTGGGCCCAAAGTGTCGCGATATCGCGACACTTTGGGCCCCGAGCCAAAGCCGGCCCAAGGTGTCGCGATATCGCGACACTTTGGGCCCCGAGCCAAAGCCGGCCCAAAGCGTCGCGATATCGCGACACTTTGGGCCCCGAGCCGACACGTCATCAGTCAAAGGCATGCAGTCAACTACCTAGGGAACGACCGCCACGTGGCACCCTCTACGTGTCCCTTTTCGAAAAAAACCCCGCGGGTCTGTAGAACGACGGATTCAATGGCGAGTATTAATTAGACGAGCGGTTTTAATAAATATCCGATCCGAGGCCATGCCTCATAACTTCCAATGTCAGTGCGAGCCATGCTTAATAATGACCCGATAAGGATCAAATCTGAGCGGCCTTACGGATTTAGGGTTTTGAACATTAATGTTTTCAGAGGCCGAACCCTCTATAAATAGAACCGGCTCGATACGTAAAAGGAGGGAAGCATTTTCTGGAAAAGGAACGAAGTGCTGTTAAACTAAACACAGTCATTTGAATCTTGCAATTCCGGCAGTGGATTACAATAATCCATCAATTCGACGACAACACGTTATCCGGGACTTTGAGTCAATTCCTAGTGGATTGGCGTCGAAGTCGGATTTTTACAGGGCGGCCCGCTTGGGCATCCCACTTATGTTCGTAGTACTAATTCAATTTATGCTGTTTCGAATGGATTAAAGTCGTTTATGTTTCGTATATGCTGTTTTCAAACGTATTAACGCAATAGTTCATGTTTTTATAATATATGCCGTCTTCGAATTCGTTAAATAACAGTTTACGTCTTATATTGGCGAATACATGTTGTTTCGAATGTCTGTCGTGCTCTGTTATTTATAAAAGTGGCAGGTTACGTAGAGTTATTTAATATGCATTTAATCAAATGTTTGCATACATTATTCATTGTTTCACAAAGTCAAGCGTTCCGACTTCTTACCGCACGTGCTATTAACCGTTTACTGTTTCTTTTACAAGGAAGAACAGCAGCAAGCGAGAACTCACCATAATCAAACATCAAGCGGCGGCAACACTACAGCCCGTCTATTTTACATGTGGGCATGCGGAAAGAGATCACCGTTTATCCGGTGTAACTGAGAATATTGCACTAAAGAGATTTATTGTAACCGGGCTAGAATCTTATTAATAAAAGGGGTTGTCCTCCTGTTATTTTAATTTGATTGTATCCATGTCATTTCACGTATAAATCTGGTTTTATCTTTATTACATCTGAACACTGTTTTCTTTACTTTCTGAAATCTCATGCTTTCACCACTTAAATTACATCATTACCACATAGTGGTATTACAACAACTTGACTATTATACATGTATTGCTTGGCAATTTTGGAACATGGGTCTCCTCCTTAAAAGTTAAGAATCTAACTAGTTAAGCTGATGCAATTTGATATAAATATTATCAATTTGATTGCTTATAATCATAAATAAGCATATGCATAGTTTTCTTAGCCAATAATATTTCTCTTAAAGTTATACATTAGTGAGTGAATACTTGGAAAAAAGGGGTGATGGTTCTCATATTAGTAATTATACTTTTTACAAAAATAAGTGAAATAGGAAGGGTATTATTTCTTATTTACCTTGATTATATGAGTTTCAAATATAAATTACTTTTAAATATTATGTAATTCAATAATACTCATAAGTTTTTTAATATTATATAATTCAATAATACTCCTAAGTTGTTAGAAATCACAAATCAAATTAGAAACTCAAGCAAAATTAATATCAAAGGGTCAGAGGGTCCATCCTATTGGTCAAGGGAGGGTGGAGACTAGGGTTCGAATCCTTGAGGTATCATAGAACCCAAGGGTGTGTCGCACCAACATCTACATTAAAAAATTTACCCTGCACAACTGAAGGTAATAGTGGTAGCAAGGAGTAGGATTCAAACCTACAAAGAGTCGATAAACAATGTAACGAGTTACCAATTCCTCTAGTATATGCAAAAAAAAAAAAAACATTATCATTTTATCAAATAGTAAAAAAAACTTATTTTTTATTTTTCAATTATTAAAAATGCTTATACTGCAATGCATCATTGATAAACTCACATTGTTGTAGTAGCACTACTATGGTGCTATATGACTAACAAAATGTTGATGGTATTTAATGCAATTTTAGCACTAGTTTGGACATTATACATATGAATTTGGAGGAAGAAAATAGATTAAAAATAGTCATATTTATTTAAACTAGATGTTGAAATGCAATTATAGAAAATAAATTAGCAGGGGTATTTGTAGGTTACGAGTTAGAGAGGGGAAGGAGGTACATTACAAGAGATATATAGGATGCAAATTGGAAGGGGTCAATTTTTAGAGTATGATTTTAGGGGTTACACTAAGATGAGCTCTACATGCTAATGTTTGCATATTTTTTAACTCACCTCACTCTAAATTGGTGTATATCTACATATATTTGACAATATTCTTCACTGTGTTGGTCAATTTCCTCATTAGATACAATTTCACTGGAGTATTCACAACCATTCAAGATGAAACAAAATAAAAAACTATATAAATCTTAAAACACGTTTATTGACATATAAGTATAATCATGATCATTCAATAATTTTTTTCGGTTATATAGGAGATTTGGTCATAACCACACTATTTTTAGTAACTAACAAGTGTAGGGTTCAAACCATAAGGACTGCTTCCACCAAACCTATTATGCTTTGTTATTATTGATCCAGCATGAAGGGGACCATCAGTTGCTTAGGATTCGTAACATCATCATTAGTCTGGCATGCACTCAAAGGATTCAAATCAGACTACTACCTTTACAAACAAGTTGCCCCCGAGGTTTGAACCTGGGTGTCTTCTTAGTAAATGCCTGGCCAGACAAGCACTTACCAATCCACCTATCCCTCGAGTACCATGATCATTCAATACTACCAATAGAACGTGTTTTACTCATTTTGGTTTGATTTTATTTATATGTGTATCCTTTCACTATACACCAATATCACTACTTAATCTCATTTTAAGTTTTAATAAATTGCTTCAAATAAATATTTCTAGACAAAAGTGGTCATGTGTGGTTTATTGCCTTTGCAATAGTAATATAAATAACAACTATGGACACTAATTTTGAGCTTGATCCTTCTTGATCTCATTGAAGGAAAGATAAAAATTATATTTCAAATCCTAAAGTTCCATTTGAGCACTTCCATAATGCAAAAATCTAGGGTTGCAACATAATAGATTATTATAGTCTAAGAAATATGAGATAAGATCCTAATCATATAAACCATCAATATATTATGCAATAAATAATGTTTCATAATTTCTATAAAGTTAACATAATGTTACAATTATATTTCTTCTCTTCCTTTTGATATTGAAAGAAGGAAGATTAATATGGGGATACTATGAACATCCCATACCTAAACATAAGTTTTATTAGAGGTTTTCAATTTGAATATCCCCATATTCTAAGACATCATAAAAGTAGTATTTCAATAGCATACAATTGTTAGGACCCCATCCTAACACTATGATGTAATAACCCTTGCTTAACATGGGGGACATCCATGATAATATTTTGTAATAGTTTGTGGCATTAGAAGCACCTAGACAAGTGGTATCATTATATGTAATTGTTATCAACAATATAATTTTTTATTGGTAGAAGATTCTAGTTCAGGTGACATTTTACATGTAAGAAAACCTTGAGCGTTAGGTAAAGATATGAAGTCTTTAAAATTGCGAGGGTCATGAGTCTTTAAAATTGCGAGGGTCATGAATGAATGTATCTTTTTGCATATTTAATAAAAGTATTGAAGGATGTTGCCCCCTCAAAGTGGACTATAATTTTGTGTTACTTTGTAAGATTATTTCATTTCTGCACTTATATTTCATATTGCAATATCTTGTGTTTCATGCATTTATATTTTATTACAATATTTTTGTGAATGTGTTTATTTTAATGAGAAGGTTTCTAAAAATTGGTATCAGAGCACTTTCCAGGGTTATATTCTACTATGACTACTATAGTTTCTTCCATTTTGGTTGTTAGATATAGGATTTCATATTTTAGTTTTTGCTAGTTTCCTTATTTAAAAAAATTAAAAAAAAAAAACTAGCCTTTTGTTTTATACATTAGTTTATTAGGCTAGAAATCCTATATCGAAGGTTTTAATATCACGGATAAGTTGTCATCATTGGCTAAGTTATATTGCCTATAGAGCATTTAGTGAAATGAGGGACGATTAGGCTCCAATACCCAGGCCTCAAACATCACCCTTCTACGGAATTGAGTTCCCACGTATCTTTGAGTATATTAGGATACCTCCTAGAATTAGGAGAAATATTTATCCCTTTGGAATATTTTTGGCATTGTATTATCCATAGTACATTGGATACATCATCCGAAAAGATCACCCTCTTGTACTGACAAAGAGGCGGGTAGTGTGCTCAAGGGCGTGTGTGGAATCCTCTTTGAGTAGTGGCCTAATATATTGGTCAAAGCACTATCATTCATCACTATAGTATAACAAAGGGCTTATGGGAAATACATTCACCTTGGCTTAAAGTACCCTATTGTGTTGAATATCAAGCTTGCAAAAAATAAAGTTCTATGAATATTGACCCTGTAACCTTAGATATTAAGTTTGAGTTTGTATTAGAGTTTGACCCTCTTGAAGTTCAAAATAAATTCAACATAAAATTTGATATATTATAAATGTACATATATCCTTTCAAATAATTTTATTTTTTATTTTTATATAAAATTTAAAAATCAAATATACAAAATAATAATATTTTATTTTAATAATATCTTAAACATTTGTTTAATACATATACTTTAAAATATATTAAAATATTTTAAATATAAATATTTTTTTAACTTTATCTAAACATAGTAATTTTTTAAGAGAAATTCTTAAATGTTTAAATTAAAGATAAATTATAAGTTTTCTACCAATTATAATAAAAAATCATACAAACTATAAATTTTATCAAAACTCGTGATAAATTCATTCTAAAAAAAAAACATGTATATCAATGAGGCAAAAAAACAAAGCACTAAGTGCTAGTCTGGATGGGCACTTGCCGAGAGGAGACCTAGGTTCAAACCTTGGTGGTGCCATTTTGAAAAGGAAGTAGTCTGCTCTGAATCCTCTGAGTGTGCGCAAGACCGACAATAATGGTACGAAGCCCAAGCGATCATAGGTCCCCATATCACGTTGGATCAACAATTAACGAGACAGATAGGTTTGGTGGTTGCAGTCCCTATGGTTTGAACCTTATGCTACCAGTTACTAAAAATAGTGTTTGTAGCCAACTCTCCTATGTAACCAATATATATCTACATATATATATATATATATATATATATATATATATATATTGTAGACACCAAAATAGCACCAATCCGATTATGTGGCTACAAACATTGATTGCATTGACACACACAGCCCCCAGGGTAGCCCTCAGAGGTTAAATAATGGTCCTAACCACTCTCACAGCAGTTTTTTAAGGTCAGAGATCGATTTGGCACCTCTCAGGAACTCTACTCCTTACTCGTTCCACCTAGGGATGATTGCAAACTGGTATTCATCCCACCCTAGGATGATTAGTAGTATTCACTCCTAGGTAGGGCGAATAGCAAGTTTGACGAAAAAAAAGTCAAATCTTGACAAATCATGCCTCTAGCACTCCAAAACGCTCCAGGGGGGAGAAAATTCCTCCTTGAATAAGGGCTCCATGACTGCCTCTGTAACTGCCTCTAGCACTCCAAAACGCTCACTCGCACTCCCATGCAATGGAGGAGTTAAGTGGCAGATTTGGGCTACCATTTGTCAAGATTTGACTTTTTTCCTGTCAAACCTGCTATTTGCCCCACCTAGGAGTGAATACTACTAATCGTCCCAGGGTGGGATGAATATCAGTTTGCAATCATCCCTGGGTGGAATGAGTAAGGAGCAGAGTTCCTGAGAGGTGCCAAATCGATCTCTGACCTTCAAAAATTACTGTGAGAGTGGTTAGGACCACTGTTTAACCTCTGAGGGCTGCCCTGGGGGTTGTGTGTGTCAATACGATCAACATTTGTAGTCACATAATCGGATTGGTGTTGTTTTGGTGTCTATAGATGCCCCTTTTTGGGATGCGCTGTGTGTGGTGTAGTGCTGAGAAAAAATAGATAACTAAAGCACTAATGATTAGGGTTTCTTAGTAACCTAACCAACTTTTGAAGAGGAACCCGAATTTCCTAATGCAGATCACCCCAGGACCAACTCAGGATATCTTCCATGTTGAAGAGGAACCCAAAGTTCCTAACATAGATCTAAATTTAGCGAATGATATCCACTTGATCCCAACTCCACACCAATTAGACGACAGGTCCCACATGTCAGTCGAGGAGACGACTAGCGTAGACATCGGCTCTGATCCAATTAATCCATAGATAATCAAGCTTGGGGTAAGCCTATCCCTCGAAGAGCAAGCTGACTACATTGCCCTTCTCAAAGAAAAGAAGGAGGTTTTTGCATGGTCCTACAAAGACATGCCGCGGCTAGATCCATAGATGCTACGCATAATCTAACGCTTGATCCGAAATTCAAGCCAGTTAAGCAAAAACTACGTAAGATGCACCCAATAGTAGCTTTGATGGTCAAAGATGAATTGCAAAAGTTGTTGGATGCACAGTTTGTCATCTGCATGGATTACCCACCATGGCTGTCCAACATGGTGCTCGTCAAAAAGCCTGATGGGAGGATTCGCATATGCACTAATTTTTGAGATCTAAACAAAGTGAGTCCTAAGGATGATTTCCCCTTGCCTAGCATCGATGCATTGGTAGACGCTACAACGGGCCACGACATGCTTTCCCTCATGGATGGTTTCTCGGGATACAACCAAATTTGTATCAATCCTGAGGACCAACTAAAAATGGCGTTCACAATGCCTTGGGGGACATTTTGTTATAAGGTCATGCCCTTTGGCCTTAAAAATGTTGGCGCCACCTACCAACGTGCTATGACATACATCTTCCATGATCACATGCATAAAAATTTGGAATATTATATGGATGATTTGTTGGCCAAATCTCTTTTGTGCCCAGATCATCTCGGTGACTTAAGCAAGATCCTCGATCGCCTCATCGAACACAAAGTCATACTAAACCCCAAGAAGTGCGTATTTGGCGTCACATCTAGAAAACTCTTGGGTTTCATAGTCTCAAAGCGAGGCATCGAGGTGGACCCAAACAAAGTCAAGGAAATCCTTGAAATGCTTCCCCCAACTACCATCAAGCAGCTCAAAAGCCTATAGGGAAAGGTCGCGTCAATCAAGCGCTTCATAGCGCAGCTATCTGACAAGTGCCGACCCATGAATAAATTATTGCACAAGGGGGTAGCATTTCACTGGGATGACGAGTGCCAATCAACCTTCGATGATATTAAACAATACTTGGCTTTGCCATTGGTATTGGCACCACCTAGACCAGGAGTGTCATTCTACTTATACATCTCAGCTACTGAGGTGGCACTGGGCGCCATGCTAGCCCAAAAAAATGAACTACACAAAGAATAGGCTACTTACTATCTTAGCCGCACCCTGGTCAGTTATGAACTTAACTATGCATACGTTGAGAAGCTCTGCTTGGTAGTGGTGTTTGCTACCAAAAAGCTCCACCATTACATGTTGAGCAACATGACGTATGTTGTGTCTAAGGAGAATCCATTGCGATACATGATGAGTCGTACTTATCATAGTAGCCGCATGGCAAAATGGATCATGTTGTTGACGGAGTTTGACATCAAGTTCATTGGACAAAAATCCATCAAAGGTCAAGTCATCGCCGATCAACTAGTAGAGGCTCCTCTCGAAGATGATCAACCTCTGACCATAGAACTACCCGATGATGGGGTCTTCCATGTCTCAGAATCGCCAGATTCTGATGAGCCTGAGTCACAGGCCGACATAACCCTATTTTTTGATGGTTCTAAATGTGAGCAAGGGGGTGGCACAGGAATTGTATTCTTCACACCGCAAGGGGCTCCAATGCCTCTATCATTTAAACTAGATTTCCCATGCACCAACAACAATGCCGAATACGAAGCCTTGCTCATAGGTCTTCAGACAACAATCACCATGAACATCAAATGATTGAACATCTTTGGTGATTCATTGTTAATTGTCAACCAAGTCAAAGGGGTATTCCAATGTAAATGCCTAGTTCTATAGGCCTACAAAGCCCTTGTGGATAAATTCTTGGCAAATCTTGAATGGTACGACATCGAGGCACTCCCTCGATCATCGAATCATTTTGCAGACACTATGGCCTCCTTGGGGTCACTAATCTCGTAAGACATTTTTGGTGATATGACAACCATTCAAGTCAAAACACTATCGCAATCCATGATGGAGCGTGCAAGCTCTGACTTAATGCCAGGAATCCACATGATCCAGATTGAACCATCCCCGGACAAGTTCTCTCGAATCCATGATTGTCTGAATCATGCCAACTAGGGGTCCTTATTCTCCCCTACTCCCCTTAATAGCAACACAACACTATTCTTACAAGTTCTTTCCTGCTCAGATTTTTCTAGGGATGAACTTCAAGAGGGATTGGTTGTTCATACCATCGAGGTTTCTGATCAGCAGGATTGGTATACACCCATACGAGATTACCTCAAGTTAGGTAACCTCCCACTTGGATTGACGCATGCCACGAAAAGATCATTCAAATAGAAAGTGGCTAAACATGTCTTGCTAGGAGACATTTTGTACCATCACAGCTACGAAGGAATCCTCCTTCATTGCTTGGACCAACAGGAGTCCACTTGGGTGATCACCCAAGCGCACGATGGTACATGTGGTGGCCACTTCAATGGTATGGCCATCATAAAGCGCATTCTTCACATGGGCTATTATTGGCCATATTTAGAGCAAGATTGTTGTGCATATGTAAGGAAGTGTGTGAAGTGTCAACACCATGCTAATTTGACACACGTACCTTCTCAGGCCTTGCAGCCGATCCAATCGGCTTGGCCATTCTCGTAGTGGGGCTTAGATCTAATCGAAAATATCTCCCTTGCATCGTCGGGTCATCACACGTTCATCATAATGGCCACAGAGTACTTCACCAAGTGGGTGGAAGCAATTACGCTTACCTCTACGACTGGACCCCGCATTGCGGAGTTTATTTTACATAACATCATATGTCATTTTGGTATTCCATCCAAGATAATCTCGGATAATGGGACGTCATTCAAGAACAAAGACGTGCGTGCTTTGACCACAAAGTACAAAATTCAGCATAGTTTTTTGACACCCTATTATCCGCAGGCAAATGGGCAAGCAGAGGCGTCAAACAAAATGCTAGTCGCCATCCTCAAAAAGATAGTCACAGATAGTCATAAGGATTGGCACATTCAAATCCCACTTGCTCTATGGGCTTATCGCACTAGCATTCGGACGCCCACTGGGGCAACTCCATTTTCGTTGGTGTATGGCTCTGAGGCAGTCATGCCTCTAGAGTTGGAAATACCTTCCCTACGCATATCAATGCAAGAGTTCATCGATGATGACACTGTGTGGTAGGCCCGAGTTAGACCAACTTACGTTGCTCGACGAATGACGTGTCAATGCTCTCGAGCATTTGTGTATCTATCAAGAGCGACTTAAGAAAGCATACAACATGAAGGTTCACCTGAGGGACTTTCAGGTTGGTGACTTGGTCTTAAAAGAGAACCAACAGAACTCTAACTTGCCACCCCATCTAAGGGACAAGTTCATGGCAAATTGGTTAGGTCCCTATGTAATTAATAGTAAAATAGGACCTGGAACATACCGACTAGCCTCTCTTGATGGAATCAAGGAACTAGAACCCTTGAACATCAGTCATTTGAGGCCATTCCATATTTAAAAGAGCCATAGCCCAAACCAAAAGCTCCAAGGATTCCCATTATCGCTTGGTCAACCCCAAAATGCCCCAAAGGTGCCCATTACCCCTTTGGTCAAACCAAAAAGCTCCAAGGATTCCCATAATCGCTTGGTCAATCCCAAAATGCCCCAAAGGTACCCATAATCCCTTTGGTCAAACCAAAAGCTCCAAGGATTCCCACAATCACTTGGTCAACCCCAAAACACCCCAAAGGTGCCCATAACCCCTTTGGTCAAACCAAAAAGCTCCAAGGATTCCCACAATCGCTTGGTCAAACCCCAAAATGCCCCAAAGGTACCCATAATCCCTTTGGTCAAACCAAAAGCTCCAAGGATTCCCACAATCGCTTGGTCAAACCCCCCCCCAAACAAAAAGCTCCAAGGATTCCCATTATCACTTGGTCAATCCCAAAATGCCCCAAAGGTACCCATAATCCCTTTGGTCAAACCAAAAGCTCCAAGGATTCCCGTAATCGCTTGGTCAACCCCTAAATGCCCCAAAGGTACCCATAATCCCTTTGGTCAAACCAAAAGCTCCAAGGATTCTCGCAATCGCTTGGTCAACCCCAAAAATGCCCCAAAGGTACCCATAATCCCTTTGGTCAAACCAAAAGCTCCAAGGATGCCCACAAACCCTTTGGTCAAACCAAACGCCCCAAAGGTACCCATCATCCCTTTGGTTAAACCAAAAGCTCCAAGGGTTCCCACAATCGCTTGGTCAAAAATAAGAAAATTCAAAAACAATAAAATCATCCAAAATAACAAAAATTTGCATCTCATTTCCATGCATACTCAAAATCATCACAACAATAAAGAACTCTTTTGCATCTCATTTTCATACTCACAAAAATCAATCAATCGAAAACACAAAAATATAAGCTGCATAGGCATCACAACCATACATTGCATATTTATTGATCATACAAGTCAAATGCACCATAGACTGTAATTACTCGGCAAATCCATCATTTTCCACATTTCTCCACTCTATAAATAGTCCATCAAAAATAAACGCCATTCACATATTTTTGCCATATCATAGTCAGTTTTCTTCTAATGTATCTAGAGTTTTCTGTCATTCAAGTTGTCATTAGCTTTCTAACCAAATACTATACAAAGTCAGACAGATTTTACAAAAGTAGAGTTCTACTTGGATCACACCTTGTTACGTAGCATCCCACCACAAGTTAAAACACATAAAAATTCCCAAGTTGTGTGAACGAAAGATGAAACCTGCAAAGCAATCCAGGATACCATCTAGTGAAAAGGTTATCTTGCTCATCCCCCTGTGCGAATGACCCCAAGAATGTTGAGAGTTGGCAAAAGGACAAGCATCTTCCCTACCCAATTCCCCAAGAATCCCAAGTTCTCAAAAAGTTGCAAACATCAAAAAATTTTTTGCAAAAGTCAAAACTCCAAAATTTGACATCAAAACCAAAGTGCATACATCAAAAGGCACATACAATAGTGATTCTCATCACTCCATATTCAAATCCCTTGCTCAAAAAAAAAAAACAAAAATAAACAGTGATTTTTATCACTACAAAAGAGCAAGTATCCCAATACAATTGAAGAAAAGAAGGGAGTCGAACTTGAATCCCTGGAACTCTCAGCATTCAGAAGGTCATGAGGTGCACCTTAGTACCGGTTTGGTGGATAGCCTATCGGTCACTAGTGGCAAACCTCCCGCATGACGATATATCTGTCACATTAACTTGTGTGCAGATCAATGTTTGCATGTGGATGAGCTAGCTTATGGTATCCTAGATAGCATCGCAGATTAATCTGACTAAATACAACAAAGGAGTTAGTGGAGCTAATTAGGTGATCCTAAGTATAGGTTTGGTTGACAACCTATCGGCATTGGTGGTATCCTGACAAATACCACATAAACAAGCTCAATTGCACACACAGGGATGTGAAATAACTTGGTCAAAGACAAGTCGGATTCATACCTTGTTCAAAAGTCTTGTAAGATAAAAGTACAATCTTGGCTAGTTAGTTAAAACATCTGAGTCTTAGAAAACCTTAACTACATTCTAAACCAACTGTGATATCTTTCATCCTTCCATCGCCATCAAAAAATACAAAAAACAACATGTATACATGAAAAGTCATTTACCACAGCAATCGCCTAGGACAAAAAGCCATAAGTTCTAAACAGTCTATGGTGCCACCGCCAAAAATCACAAATTCAATTCATCCATTCCATTTGCATATCATATAAATTAGAAACATTAGCATTCATCGCAACATATCCATACATAATATAAATTAACATGCATCCATCAAACATCAGTCACTGTGCATAAAATCAAATCACAACACGTGCATAAACAAAAGAAAGTCATTTGTATATATATACCATCAAAAATTCCCACAAGCTACAATAAACCGGTCCTCTGACCTCACAAAAAGGCAAAAGCTCAAAAACCCCCAAGCCTAGGGCGTCGGCCACCATGATCACGCAGGATCGGTGCGACGGGAACTACCCCCTGTGGTGTGGGTCCTATGGGACCCCTCAGGGTGGCTGTTGCTAGCCCCCGCATCACGCCTACTAGCGCCTCCCTCATCCAGTCGCCTGCATCGAGAGGATGCTGACTGCTCAGTATCGCTCCCTCTCGTGCGGTGCGATGATCCACCTCCACTAACCGTAGGGATCCGCCCATCGAGGCGGATAATCTCTGCCTCTAGCTCAAACCGATGCCGAATCAAGTCCATCTCCCACTGATGAAACATCGCCAAGTTATCATCACGCTATGCCAGCTGCATCCGTAGGAGATCCATCTCCCATGTAGCATCTGTATCCCCATCCCATCGATGGTACGTAGCCAATGCGTTCTCCCTCTCCACTAGCTGCGTCCGTAGGAGATCCCTCTCCTGCAGCGCATCCCCGAGCTCCTCATCCCATCTCCGGAGTAGCCCCTCCAATCATGCTATCTCAGTGCGCAACCCTACCTCCGTATCCTCTGGGACTGCCTGAGGCATCGACATCTCCGAAATGGTAGCCTGCTTCGGCTCCCACTGCTCCGGGACATCCTGCATCTTTGGCTGCTCTGGAACCCCAAAATCCTCACCCACCTCATCAACCTCCACCATGTCCGCATCATCCAACGGAGCCCCCCAACCCTCTCCCGGTGCCTCTGCACCCTCCTCTCCTACTGCTACCGCCTCTGGACCCCCTAGAGGCCCCTCCGCCTCACCACTCCTCATACTCAATAGTAACCCCGATGTCATCCATGTCTGGGACGTCAATCATTGTATTCGAATCCTCACCTAGCGGCTCAATGATCGGCCAGTCCAGTGTCCTCTCGTCGCCCCGACGTCGATAGATCAAGGGCTCCTCAGGAAATCCCTGGTGCACCCCAAACTTTCGCGTCACCCGACCATACGAGAAGTACTCCTACTCGGTCCTGTGCTGCCTGATCAGCCACCTCCCCTTGCAAACCCATCGGAGCCACTCCCTAGCCTCAGGCCAAGCTGGACAATCTAGGTATGGCCGCTAGACTACCTCCCTAGGAGCAAGCCATGAGAAGGCATCAGCGTAGTGCCCCATGGCACCTGCCCATCGTTGACTATGCCCTCGCTCCTCCGACCTATGCCACAGTGCCGCATACCCTATTTCTCTATCAACCATCTCCGCCCGAGTCATCCACGGCAACCCCACCGGCCTCTCCATAGCTATGTGCTGCCAAGCCCAACACTGCAACAGGTAACTGCATCCAATACCCTTTCGCCTCCGATAGTGGACCTCGTACAACTCATCATAGAGCTATGCCAGTAGTGTCTGCCCCCACCTCATAATCAGGGGTGCCTCCGTCGGACACTCCACCAACCTGAAGACCACCTCCAGCAGGTTCCACGGGAACCTCACACCTAAAGAGTCGGGCAGCAACATGTTGGAGATGAGGCTCATCAGTAATGCGTGCCTCACTCCCAACATGCCCCTCTCTAGCCACCACCGTACCAAAATGCCACCAATCTGGCAGTCGCCCTCTGCCCTCTCCATCGGGCTGTCCACACCCAACTCCTCCCCATGACCGAAGCATCGTGTTAGCACTGCCATCCGTTGATCACGTGGCATCGTCCTGATAGGAAGCCCATCTATCAAAATCCGTAGAAGCCGATAGACGTCCTCGAGAGTCACTGTCATCTCCCCTATTGGGAGATGGAAGGTATTGGTGCGGGGATCCCATAGGTTGATCAACACGGTCAGGTATGCTCGATCCCCCACCACAGGCTCTAGTCGCGTCACATGCTTGAGCCCAAGGGCATCAAGCCACTCCCAGTCCACCAAAGTCAGCGCCTCTCGGGCGTCAGAGAACACCGTCGGTTGACGGTACCGGCTCTTCACCACCTGCAAAACAAAAATAGCAAAACATTAAAAAAAAAACATGATAACAAAAAACAACCAAACTGTACAACAATGCATAAACATACAACAAAATAGTTCAATAAACTGTACAATCACACCTAACAAATGTACAGCTAAAAATAGTTCAAAACAAACAAAAAATTCAAAAAAAAAATAGTTTGTCAGTACCTAGGGTTTTTAACTCTACGTTTAAACTGATAAATAAAAACAAAAAATTCAAAAACAATAGTTTGTCAGTACCTAGGGTTTTTAACTCTACGTTTAAACTGATAAATAAAAACAAAAAAATTAAAAAAAAAAATAGTTTGTTAGTACCTAGGGTTTTTAACTCTACGTTTAAACTGATAAATAAAAACAAAAATATCAAAATCAAAATAATAGTTTTTCGTTAACCTCGGGTTTATAACTGAAGTTAACGAAAATACAAAAATCAAAATAAAAACAATTTTTCTAAAGCTAGGGTTTTGCTCTCAGTTTAACCTAGGGTTTTAGTTTTAAAACAATAACAACATCGCATTTAAACCTAGGGTTTCTTATAACCTTAACAAAAATACAAAACAAAAAATAAAAAACATTTCTTTTTAGCCTCGGGTTTTACCTTAGTTTAAACGGAAAAACAAATTCAAAATAAATTGCGATTTTAAAACTGTAAAATAAAACACAAGCTAACTAAACGAGAAGGAGCACTTACCGGTCTCACTTCGGCTCCATCGCTCGATCCGGTTCGTGAACTCATGGCATCGGGAAAAATTCGATAGCGCTTCGCTTCGCAGACTCGACCTCCTCCTCCTCAGAGCTCCAAATCGCTAGAAAAATCGAATGCAAATGAGCCCAAACCCTAGTTTTGGCCCTTAAATAGGCTTTTAGGCCTGTAATCATTCCACCCTGGGATGAGCACTCTAGTTAGCACTTGTCCCACCCTGGGACGATTACAAAACTGGCATTCGTCCCACCCAGGGACGATTACAAAGCAAAAATTTCAAAAACAACAAAAACTGCACAAAATGCACAAAAACAAGCAATAAAATTGTCCAATAAGAGTGCTTTTGCACTTGACATTTCAGGCATGCAAAATAGACGTCGGGGTCACAAATCCTCACTATCCTACTCCCTAAGAAGGCTACCATAGCCGGACCGCTCCACGGGAGGACGGATTACCAAGAATTTCATCCCCAAACGGCGTCCCAAAAAGGGTCCAAACCCACCCAAAAATAGCAATAACATTGCCGAACAAGGCGCCTTTGTGCCTCTACTTATTGGCATGCAAAATAGACATTGGGGTCACAAATCCTCACTATCCTACTCCCTAAGAAGGCTACCATAGCCGGACCGCTCCACGGGAGGATGGATTGCCGAGAATTTCATCCCCAAACGATGTCCCAAAAAGGGTCCAAACCCACCCAAAAATAGCAATAACATTGCCGAACAAGGCGCCTTTGCACCTCTGCTTCTTGGCATGCAAAATAGACGTCGGGGTCACAAATCCTCACTATCCTACTCCCTAAGAAGGCTACCATAGCCGGACCGCTCCACGGGAGGACGGATTTTCGAGAATTTCAACCCCAAACGGCGTCACCAAAAGGGTTAACACCCACCAAAAATAGGTCTAAATGTTGGGAAACTGCACACACATTCAAAGATAAACAACTGAAAGGCACCCTTACACAAGTCATCTTGGGTCAAGTGACTCATCGCTTTTCTCATGTCGGTCATTCCCTCATCGATTCGTCGCTTGAGGGGGTAGTCACACTTAGTCACCAATCAACAAATACACACCCAATTAAGGAAATGGCATGCATTCGAAGAATCATTGACAAATACAATCACGCCCCTACTTGGGGAAGCAAACAAGCAATAATCACAAGATGATCAAACACTTGGCATTCATGAATCATGAACTCAAGGTTCCCATAGACAAAAGGTTGTGCCCTTTGCCTATTCATGACTGATCAATGTCCAAGATCAAGTAACACCTCACCGAAAAAGGTTAACACTTGAATTGAGTTCCTTAGCTCATCAAAAGCAAGGATTCAAGAATGCATGCCCTTTCCATACTTGGGGCATCAAAATTTGGTTAGGTTACTGAGAAACCCTAATCATTAGTGCTTTGGTTATCTATTTTTGCTCAGCACTATGCCACGCACATCGCATCCCAAAAAGGGGCATCTATAGACACCAAAACAGCACCAATCCGATTATGTGGCTACAAACACTGATCGCATTGACACACACAGCCCCCAAGGCAGCCCTCAGAGGTTAAACAGTGGTCCTAACCACTCTCACAACAGTTTTTGAAGGTCAGAGATCGATTTGGCACCTCTCAGGCACTCTGCTCCTTATTCGTTCCACCCAGGGACGATTACAAACTGGTATTCGTCCCACCTTGGGATGATTAGTAGTATTCGCTCCTGGGTGGGGCGAATAGTAGGTTTTATGGGAAAAAAGTCAAATCTTGACATATATATATATATATATATATATATATATATATATATATATATTAGCAGGTTTTATGGGAAAAAAGTCAAATCTTGACATATATATATATATATATATATATATATATATATATTGTTCAAGTTTAAAAATGAGAAATGTTTAATTTTGTCTCCTAAGAAATTAGGGTTAAAATGGGATCATTATATTTTTTTTATTTAAGTTTAGACTTGCGCATGTGAATATTAAGAACTATGAATGCAAGATGGTTTTTGTTAAGGTAGAGCAATGTTTTCTTCTTTTATTTTGAAAAAAATTGCAAATTATTTGAAATGAGGGGCATTTCAAATAGTAGGTGCAAAAATAATGAAGTTTTTGAATGGGAGATTTGTTTGTCAATTGCAACTTTTAGAGCTACCCATTCTCTCAAGTGATGATAAAGAACTAAAGAAAACAACGTCCCCATGAGGTTGAGAATAGATTGAAAATGGTTGCATCCGATATAATTTTTGCAAAAAAATTCAGGCTTTCAAATTGCATGTTCTCTTGTCAAGTTCAACTATCTAAATCATAACCTACAAAGAAAAGGAAGGAGATGTTGCAAGAAGTCTTGATCACAACCATTGTGTTTATAGTGCTTCCTATGTATGTGCATTATTTCAATCAATTTTAAGCCTTTGCTCAAGTATCTAATGCTTTGACATGGATATGAAGAATTTTTTATAACACTTTGACATGGATATATATTTTATATTTTTGAGGTAAGATATTTTACCATATTTTAATTTTGAATGAAATTTCTATAAGTCATGGGTTTTATTTTTCAATTGCCAATGATTGATTTTAGGGTTTTTTGTGTCTATTTTTCACCCAATTATTTTCCTACCAATTTTAGGGTTTGTTCAAAAAATTTGTGTTAAGGTTTTCCATTCAATGAATTTCAAACTTCATCTAAAAAATTTGATGAATTTGATAACTAAGTCTGTAACCATAACCCTACCAAAAAAATTGAGAATACGAGGAAGACATCCCTATTCTAGAATTACTGCATGAAAATAGATAAAATAAATTGTAAAGGAACATAATAGTTAGGACAAAAATCACCAGAGTAAAAAATAGTAGGAACAGGGTAGTTAGTGTTAGTAACAATTGGGATATTCAGTCAGTAACAATTAATATAGGATTTTCAATTGTTGGTATCAATAATAGTTAGCTATGATAATCAAAATTTAAAATAGACAGGGTGTAGCCTATGACAAACACAAACTAGATAATTGACATAAAACTATCAGTATTAGTTGGCAGTGTTAGTAGTTTGAGCAGAGTCAGACCAGATAGTGATAGCATAGTGTTAGGATTTATTAAACAATGTTAGTAGTCAGAATAAATAGTATAGAGTATCATAGAGGTTGGCTGACAAAAATTGAATTTTTGAGAGAACCAATCCTCTAGGAGGAAAATTGACAACACTCAAAGAAAAAACCCCCCTAAAAATTCTAGGGTGTCCAAAACCAATGTTGTGGTATATAGCTCATTGCAACCATCTCGTCGAGCTTCTTAATTTGGTATATAGCCCCCATGCACTTTTTTAAGGGTGTCAAAAAATATCATTGTGCAACTTAGTCCATTATGATTACCTTTTTAAGGTGATCATTTTGATATATAGAACCCAAACCACTTTTTGGGCTCCTTACTAAAAATAATAACCCCTAAAATCAAATTTCTACTTTTAGTAAGAATTACCAAGAGGTCTTAACTCTTAGAACATGGCTTCAGATACGTGATAATAACTAAAGCAAAAAGAATTAGAGGTAAAAATTGCTAATCATATGGATTATTTGGGAAAACAATTAGAGTCCCAATTCGGCAACAACGTAGACTAGTTAAAGACAAAAAAATAGTAGTCTATGAATTTTGTGACAAGGACACAAAGGTAAATGAAGGTAAAACTAGGCAGTCATGTCTCTATTGATTCCCTACCACATGATAGATTGTGTCATCAAGATCAATACGATAAAGGTACAAGTCACCATTAGGAAAAAGTACCAAATAACAATGAATTTAAGTTGCCCAAAATAGAATTCCTTAAATTTGATGGAAAAGATCCTAGGGGATGGATCTATAAGGAAAAAATATTTTAGTCTTGGAGGATGAGGAAGGGGTGACATTGTTTCCTATTACGTTGCATCGGTTCATCTTCCATTCTAACTTGGCACCGCAATGGGCCAGGCATTTTGATGTATGTCCCAATGCCAAGGGGCAGTCATTGGACCGAGAGACTTTTTTGGTCTTAGCATGTGGGTTAGTCTCAAAAATGGTGTCGGTCATAGATGGTGTACAATGCTTTGGCAACGAAACCCGTTGAAGATGGCATGTGTTGGTTTTTGACTAAGTATGGATTTTTTCATGTGCTTAACTGTAGATATCCATGTTGGTTAACTGTTATGTGCCAAGTAATTTGGAAAGCTCCTTTCCAGGTTGGACCCTCGATAATTGTATTCAGCTAATATGCTTAAGGTGGATAGTATTTGGGTTAGTGGCAGATAAAGTATATTTAAGGCTACAATGCTCCTGGTCGATTCATGGGTATGGTAAAGCACCATGGTGGGAAGAGTTTGATTTGGGCGTAGGCTCGGATACCTAAGAAAAATTAATGCTTGGTTCCATTTGAATTTGGGCATAGGTGTGATTAGCGATGTAATGGACCGCATGGGCTTTAGCCTTAATGGTAGTTAATGTTGTTGTTCAGCCATGTAGCCATTTTGATTTTTAAACATTGTATTTGCATAGGTGGGTATTTTGAAAGTGGCCCCCTTGGCAACGTCATGTATATATTTACCCCTTGTATGCATTGTAAGGGAGTTCGATTAGAACCTATTGGTTGCTTTCGATTGTATATACCTTATGTAATATTAACTTGATGTAATGAAAACTATGCTTCTGCCATGACTGTGTTCAGTGTTGCTTAGAATTTATTTCTCAATGTGTTTGTCGTGTTAGTATTTTATATGCTGGGTTTACATTCTTGAATTGCTTGATGTCTTAAGTGGGTAAATGGAGAACCTTTGGGGTTTTTTTCCTCGTGTTCGAGTTGTTTAGACTTCTGTTATGTAGTTTACACTTAGCATTATGTTGTGCAACATGTTGGGTTGTTGTTCTATTGGTGAAGTAGGTGTAGTCCCTAGTGTCATGCGTGTTCAATGAGATGAAGGCATTACATGAAGGTTTATGCGGTCACGTTGCTAGCTAGACCTCCGATAGATGGTATTGGCTACTAACAAAGCCAACGTGTTGTAGTGTAAGAAAATATCATGTGAAGAAAGTGCTATGTTGGTGAGCTCCTATTGGTATGTGCACAATGGTGGAGGATCCTCCCATGGGCCCTACCAAGGGTGGCGAGAAATCAAAGAAAGTAATGCAAGCCCGCATTGTTGAAGAAACAGAGGCATGCATGGTGTAGTGTTGTGACAAATTGTATGAAAATATTTTATCCCTTGAATCGCTCATTTCAGACTGGAAAGTCATGGTAGACAATTCCTTGCTCAGGTTGGAAGAATGGAAAAAGGAGCTGACCATTTGATGGATTGAAAATAATATCAAGATGTCTAAGTTGTAGAGCCATCTCGAGGAGAGCCTGCAAGCTCAAGAAGCATTGAAACAGGAGGTAAACATGCTCCACATTGCTATGGCTGTGTCAGTTAGTGAGAATGTTGAGGCTAGCTGCACCACTACTCTAGTCATGGCACCTCCTCATGCTAAATCCCCAAAACCTAGAGATCCTAAGACTTTTTATGGTATCCATGATGACATAATATTGGAGTACTTCTACTAGGATGTGGAGGAATATCTATCACTCTTGGGTAAAATGACAAATGAGGAAGAGGTTCGAACTACTGCAAGGTATCTTGACAATGTTGAAAAGATTTGGTGGTGTAATACTATCATAAATACTGAGTCATGAAAAAGGAAAGAATCTAAGTTCATGGAAAGAGCTTAAGGAAGTTTTGTGTGGTCAGTTCAAGCCTAAAAATATCGATTGGCTGGCACGTCATAAACTGTGTGTGCTTCACCACACTAGGAAGCTACATGAGTATATAAAGTATTTCCAAGAACTCATGGTTGACATAAAGGATATGGATGAAGTTGATCATTTTTTTAATTTTGAAGTGGACTTGCATCCGTGGGATCAAGCAAATATGCATTTCCATTAGCCTAAATATGTTGTTGCTGCTATTATCGCGGTGGATTTGTTCTTAGAATTCAGAGTCGAAGGTGCTGACAAGAAAGGAGCCCAATATACTGGCCATGTAAGGGGTAAACCACCATTGAAAAGTAAAAGTCAAATCCAAGATTCAGGAAAGCCGAAGTGTTCTCCTACGAAGAAGCTAAAAACCACACCTTCGTTGTCTATTGCATCTAACAAATCAGGAAATTTCACCATGGCATGAAAAGAAAAAAGCAAGAAGGTGATTCGTCTAAGGCTGAATGTAGCAAAGTAATATGGTGTTGGACCTATCAAGGGCCACACCTATAGATAGACTATCAATAGCGGACAAGGTTAACGATAGCTCAACAAGAAGCACAGTCGAGCTCACCATCGGATAAGCAAATGTCCATACTTAAAGAATTGAATGCGCTAGCTACAGCAAAACCCATGGAAGAAGAAATATTGAGGAAGAATCGTCTATTATACATGGATATGGTTATTGGTAGGTAGTGAGTGTAAGATTTGGTTAACTCGTGTGCTACACATAACTTTCTCAATGAAAAATTTTCCAAGGAATGGGTCTCCACTACACTGGTGGCGATAAAATGCCAAAATTGGTGAGTGGCCCTGATTTGATAACCTGTAGTTTAGCTAAAGAAGTACCCATTCAGTTGGGTGAATAGGAAGGCATTGTGGATGTCTCAATGGTGGCATTGATAGACTTTGACCTTGTGCTAGGCCAAGAGTTCTTCACTTGTGCAAGATTCGGATACTTCCCATGCCTTGACAACATGTTCATTTTTGACAAAGGTGGACCATGCATGGTTAGATCTATGCAAAGAAGACAGAGCACAGTTGTGCTTGAGAAACTATCAAAGTTGCAAGAATTGTTGACAATGAGCCTATGCAAGGAAGCTCAAAAAAAATTAAAGAACCCCTTTTCCTTATAGCTATGCTTGGGGTTTGAGACGAAGAAGAGCCATCTGCTCCTGTGCCATTGGAAATTGAAGAATTCTTGAAGGTGTTTGAAGATAGGTGACAGGGGACCGAAAAAACACACTTCTGCTAACCCTACTTTTTCATTAAGAAATCTAAAAAATTACATGCAGATAAACAGCCCGTAGGCTTTTACAATGACCAACGCTCGGCTTGGTCTTCTCTTCTCACTTCTAAGCTCCAAGTGCATTCTTCGATCCACCACCATTCTAATACATTCAACTGGGTTTTTATAGAGGCCCCGACCCTCTGAAAACATTCTTCAAAAATGGGTTCACCAACCTAAATAATGACTCCCTACGAAACATCCTTCCCATAAATCGGCACCAACCCGATTAAATACCCCTCTCCGCATGGTCCCTGTCACCACTGAATCCGTCAGATTCTCTGCACGCCCATCCTTTTCATCTCCTATGCTTTTTGGTATTTGTCTGCCATTTACTGCACCCTGGGTGCCACGTGTCATTTTGGAATAATTTTTGAAAATACCGACTGTCGTAGTTTTCCTGCCATCTCCTTCTCCTTCTCCATTGCCTTCTCTCTCCGTCGTGATATTGCGACATGTCACGATATCGCGACGGTTCCTCTTCCCTACGCTCCATTCCTATTTTGGTCATGATATCGCGACATGTCGTGATATCGCGACCATTTTGCCTTCGAACTCTAATTTCAATTTCTTGTCGCGATATCGCGACGTCACGATATCGCGATGTCCCTGTTGCTCCTTTCGTCCGCTTCATTTTACGTCACAACATCGCGACTTCGTGATATCACAACGTAAAACAAAGCGAACGAAGGGAGCAGCGGGGACGTCGTGATATCACAAGTGTTATGGTGGATCGGAGAATGCATGCA
Organism: Wollemia nobilis; assembly: GCA_028583015.1. NCBI lineage: Eukaryota > Viridiplantae > Streptophyta > Pinopsida > Araucariales > Araucariaceae > Wollemia > Wollemia nobilis. The sequence goes on from JAQPPZ010005339.1 coordinate 665,965, forward strand.
TAAGTGTAGAAGTGGAAAGCTAAGCCGAGAGCTAGCTAATGTAAGCCTGTGGGCTGTATGCATGTATTTTTTAGATTTCTTAATGAAAAAGTAGGGTTTGTGTAGCATGTGTTCTTTCCAGGTCCCCTGTCAGTGGTATCAGAGCTAGAGATTTTGAGTGCATAAACAGATCGCCGGTCGTGAGGCAGTTTGCGCCTGGATCTGTGGTAGGGTTTTGAGAGAGAGAGTTAAGATCCCGGAGCGTGTTAGCAGATCGTCGACTGTGAGGCAGCTACACCGGATCGGTCAAGCTTTGTAAGAAAAGCAAGGAAAGATGCATTCTCGAAGAAGCCGTGTCAATAAGGAAGATATGGTGTCGGAGGAAGAGTTCTTGGCATTGCAGCAACAATTTAAGGCATTGCAAGAGGATTGGATCAGCATAAAATTGTAGGAGCAAGAGGAGAAGTGTAAAAGGCAAGAAGAAAGACAGAGAAAGAGAGATGCTAGAGTGCATCAGAAGTTGAAGTTGAAGAAGGCTGCAGAGGTGTGCAGCAGTGCCGGGACCTACCCGAAAGAAGACAGATTTTTCTATGCAAGAGGAGTTGAAGTGGGCTGCAGATGAAGAATCATGCAGCAGCGATAGAGTCTGTCTGATAGAAGACAGAAGTTTATCTGACCAGGAGAAGTGTTTGGAGCAGGCTGTAGAGGCAGAGGAGTGTCTAGAGCTGTTGCAGGAGGCAACAACCAGGCCATGTAGAAGTGAAGATCACTTCTCCACTTACCTCGGGTGTCTGATGCAGGAGCATCCAACAGCACCTATAGCAGAAGCACCCAGTTGCGGGAAAACTAGTGCTGAAGAGTCAGCCAAGGAAGAAAAATATGAACAAGAAAGCCTAAGGGCAGAAACTATCGTGATATCACGATAGGAATTGTATCACGATATCACGATGCAAATGGCGAAGGGAGGCCTAAGGGCAAAAATTGTCATGATATCGTGACAAAAATTGTGTCGCGATATCGTGACACAAGTGACGTGGAAGACTTGGCAGTAGAGGGTGTCACGAAATCGCAACATTTCATGATTTCATGACATGTCGTGAAATCACGACACCAATGTCGAAGAGCAGAGAGAAGCGGGGAAGTTTCATGATTTCGCGACATGTCATCAAATCACAACACAAAGGCGAAGACTCAGCAAAACAAAGGGACTGGTCATGATTTTGCAACATGTCGCAAAATCATGACCGTCACGAAATCATGACCAAGGCATCGAAGTGAAGGGCGGAAGGTGGAGTGGTCGTGATATCGCGACGTCATGATATCGCGACATCACGATGTCATGACATAAAATGAAGCGAACGAAGGGAGCAACGAGGACGTCATGATATCGTGACATCGTGATATCGTGATGTCACGATATCGTGATGTCATGATATCACGATAAGAAATTGAAATCAGAGTTCAGAGGCAAAATGGTTGCGATATCGCGACATGTCCCGATATCGTGACCAAAAGAGGAATGGAGCACAGGGAATAGGAACCATCGTGATATCGTGACAGTCGTGATTTCATGACATGTCATGAAATCGTGACCACTCCCTCTATTTTGCTGAGTCTTCACCTCTGTGTCATGATTTTGTGATAGTCATGATTTCGTGACATGTCACAAAATCGTGACACTTCCCCACTTCTCTCTACTCTCCAACGTTGGTGTTGCGACATGTTGCGATTTTGCGACACCCTCTGCTGCCAAGTCTTTCGCATCACTTGTGTCACGATATCACGACAGTTTCTGCCCTTAGGCCTCCCTCTGCCATTTGCGTCATGATATCGCGACACAATTCCTGTCACGATATCACGACAGTTTATGCCCTTAGGCTTTCTTGTTCATATTTTTCTTCCTTGGCCGACTCTTCAGCACTAGTTTTCTTGCAACTGGGTGCTTCTGCTGTAGGTGTTTTTGGATGCTCCTGCATCAATAGGATTCCAAAACAACTACCTCCATAGTTGCCATGGAGAAGAGCCATTGATCATTGGATCAAACTGTTACCTAGTTTGTTATCGTTGGTTAGAACATCGTATCACCTAAGCAGCTAGAGTTAGTTGATTTGAGGAAGCACCTTGAAGAGCTATTAGAAAAATGGTACATTCAACCATCGTGCTTGCCATATGGTGCATCGATGTTGTTCGTACACAAGGCAGATGGTAGCCTGCACTTTTACATGGACTATAAATCCCTGAACAAATAGATAGTTAAAATAGCTACCCACTCCTATGCATCGATGATTGCTTTGATCACCTAGGTGGAGCCAGGGTCTTCACGAAGTTGGACCTATGCTCAAGTTATTACCAAGTGAGGATTGCATTGGAAAACAAGAATAAAACTACATGCATGTCATGCTATGGTAGTTTTAAATTTCTTTTGATGTCATTTGACCTTTGTAATGCTTCGGTAACTTATTACACCATGATGAATGATGTTTTCCATCCCCTTCTTGACAAGTGTGTCATTGTGTATCTCGATGATATTTTGGTGTTCTCGAGGAATATGGCATATCATCAGAGATATTTGGCAGAGGTATTTAAGTTGCTATGTGAGCATGACTTTTATGTGAAGAATGAAAAGTATGCCTTTGGGCAGAGTGAAGTTAAATTTCTAGGCCATGTGTTGAGAAAAATCTGGACTCATAAAAGGTGGCAGCCATACGTGATTGGGAAGTACTGAAAGATGTTCAAGGAGTTAGGCAGTTCATGGGACTCGTAAAATTTTATTTCCAATTTATGAGTCTCTTCTCAAAGTTGGTAGCCCCACTAATAGACTTGAAAAAGAAGGACCTAACATTTGTGTGGATAGCTAAATGCCAAAATTCATTCAAGATGCTTAAGGAAAAGTTGGCATCCAGTCCAGTTTTGACTTTGCCAGACTTTACCAAACCATTTGAAGTGTATGTGGATGCCTCAGAAATTGCGATAGGTGGTATCTTGGTGTAGAATGGGCACCCTATCACTTTCAAATATTAGAAGTTGATCGATGTGTAGAGGTAGTACTTGGTTCACAAAAATGATATGGTAATGTTGGTACACTACCTTAGAACCTATCATCATTATTTTGTGGGTGCTCATTTCATTGTGAGGACTAACAATGTGGTTAATACCTATTTCCTCACACAAGCCAAGTTGACAGGGAAGTAGGTGAGGTGGCAAGACTTCCTTGTCAAGTTTAACTTGGATATAGTGCACTCAACGAGAAAAAGCAATGTGGTGGTGGATGCCTTGAGTCGTAAACAATAATTGGTCTCTTTGGAAGAAGTAGTTGGCAGTGCCATCGTAATGCATGGTGAAAGTATGATTCGATTGAGTGACAAAGTTTTGGTGCGTGTCCATGAGGGCATAACTAAATATCTAATAACTGAAGCCATTGTAGAAATAGCCAAATTTTAGTTGGATGCCAACAAGTTCAGTCGTAATCAGTTCCAATATGGGCTACTTTGGTATAGGTAGACCCACTTGGTCATGCCTCGATGGGATGGACTCCATCATGAATTCATTAAGGAATGCTATGATAGCTTATGGGTTGGTCATCCAGGTTAAGCTAGGACTTTGGCCTTGTTGAAGCATGGACTCTTTTGGCTGCATATGGAGAAAGATGTTGAAGAATACGTCTGTGCTTGCCTAATTTTCCAATAATACAAAAGCATGAACGTGAAGCCAGGTGGCTTGCTGCAACCATTGCCTGTGCTAGTTTAGCCATGGACCAACATGAGTATGGATTTCATCGTGGGGCTTTTGAAAGCAGAAGGGTTTAGATCAATCATGGTTGTCATGGATAGGTTTTTGAAGTATGTCGTGTTTGTTTCATACCCACAGCCGTGTCCAATAGAGACTACAATAGAGTTGTTCTTCAAGAACATTCTGAAGTTCTGGGGAGTGCCTTTGAGCATAGTTTCAGACTGTGATAGCAGATTCACTAGTGCCTTTTGGTGAGTACTATTTTGTTTGATGAGAACATGGCTATAGATGTTGAGCCATTTTTACCCATATATGGACAGCCAAACTAAGTGCATCAACCAAGTTCTAGAAGCATTTATGTGGAATTTTATCAATGATGACCAATCTAATTGGTCGAACCTCATCGACATGGTCCAATTCTGCTATAATAGTTTGAATGCATGAACTAGTAGATACTCAAAATTTGAGCTTGCCACGGGTCAGCAACTGCTTACCCCTCATATTGTCATGGCCGATTACTTGTGCAGTTTTCCCCCTATCAAAGAGTATCTATGGCAATGGTAGGTGAAGGTAGACTTGACAAGGATGCACTTTCTAAATGCCACCAAATAGATGAAGGAGCAGGTAGACACTAGGCATCGAGAAGAAGAGTTTGTTGTTGGTGATCTTGTGTTGCTACAGATGGAAGCTGAAGTGTTCAAGCCACCAAAAGGCAAGTCCAAAGCCTTAGTGTAAAATTACGATGGATCCGTTGAGATGGTTGAAAACATTGGCATTACCACATATAAGTTAAAATTGTCATTGCACATGAAGGTGCATCTAGTATTCCATGTAATTCAATTGATGTGACTACAAATTGATGAAGCTGAGCCAGACTAAATGTTGTCAAATCGACTCCCTACAAATGTTTGTGATACCTCTAGGTAGGAAGTTCAGAGGGTGTGGGATTCACGTATAATTGGTTGGGGTAATAGACTTTACAAAGAGTACCTCATGACTTGGAAAGGAAACACAATGAATAGTTGGGAGTGAGAATAAATTTTGCTGAAGTGGAACGTGAAGATTACCAAATACTAGAAGTGACAGGGTTCATATGATACCTCCATACCATGAAAATTATGGGGTTACCCAACTGGGTGATGGATGAGCAGACCTCAGTACTAAGGGTGTCACCAAACAAAATGGGAGAGGATGTGGAAGGGGTGACAGTATTGCCCATTTCATCACGTCAATTCATTTTCCATTCTGCCTTGGCACTGCAATGGGTTGGGTATTTTGATGTATGTCTCAATGCAAAGGGGTGGTCATTGGACCACATGACTATTTTGGTCATAGCATGCAGGTTATTTTTGGCAAGGGCATCGATCACAAACATTGTACAGTGCTTCAAAAATAGAACCCATTGAAGATTTTTTTTTTGGCTAAGTATGGAATTTTTCCATGTGCTTAACTATAGATGTCCATCTGGGATAACAGTTATGTGCCAAGTAAGTTGGAAAGCTCCTTTCTAGGTTGGAACTTTGGTAATTGTATTCAGCCAATATGCTTAAGGCAGATAGCATTTGGGTTAGTGGAAGATAAAGTATATTTAAGGCCACAGTACTTCTGGTCGGTTCGCAGGTATGGTAAAGTGCTACGGTGGGAAGAGTTTGATTTGGGTGTAGGCTTGGATGCCTAAGACAAATTAATGCCTGGTTTTATTTTAATTTGGGTGCCGATACGATTAGAGATGTAATGGACCATATGGGATTTACCCTTAATGGTAGTTAATGTTGTTTGTCGGCCATGTAGTCATTTTGGTTTGTAAACATTGTATTGGTGTGGGAGGGTATTTTGAAAGTGGTCCTCTTGGCCACGTCATGTATATATTTATCCCTCGTGCACATTGTAAGGGACTTCGGTTAGAACTTTTTGGTTGCTTTTGGTTGTATATATGCCTTATGTAATATTTACTTGATGTAATGAAAACTATGCTTTCACCATGACTGTGTTCAGTGTTTCTTAGCATTGCTTTCTCAATGTGTTTGCCATGTTAGTATTTTATATGTTGGGTTTGCATTCTTGCATTGCTTGATGTGCTAAGTGGTTAAATGGTGAAACTTTGGGTTTCTGTTCCTTGTGTTTGAACTATTTAGACTTTCGCGATGTATTTTACAGTTAGAATTATATATTGTGTGACACGTTGGGCTATTGTTCGATCGATTAAGTAGGCATAGTCCCAAATTTTCTGGGTGTTAAGTGAGATGAAGGGGTGCCATGGATAGCTATGCAGCCATGTCATTGGCTAGCCCTTCAATCCATCGAAAGGGATGTCCAAAGCCTTAGTGTGAAATTACGATGGACCCTTTGAAGTGGTCGAGTGCATTAGCGCTACCACCTATAAGTTAAAACTACCACTACACATGAAGGTGCATTCAACATTACATATAAATTAGTTGAGGTGACTACAAATTTATGAAGCTAAGCCAGACTGAATGCTTCCGACTTGACCCCCTACAAAAGTTCTTGATGTTGCTAGGTAGGAATTTTAGAGGGTGTGAGATTCATGTACAGTTTTTTGGGGCAATAGAATTTACAAAGAGTACCTCATGACTTGGGAAGGAAACATAATAGATAGTTGGAAGCAAGAAAAAAATTTTATGAAGTGGAATGTGAAGATTGTTAAATACTGGAATGTGAAGATTGATGAAGTGGAATGTGAATATTGCTAAAGTTTTGATGAAGTGGAATGCAAAGATTGCTAAATTTTGGTGATACCTCCATACCATGAAGATTATGGGGTTACCCAACAAGGTAGTGAGCGAGCAGACCTCGAAGTTGAGGGCATCACCAAACTTAGTGGGGGAGGATGTGGAAAGGGTGACACTGTTGCTCGTTACCTCACGTTGGTTCATTTTCTATTTTGCCTTGGCGTCTTAATGGGTTGGGTGTTTTGATGTATGTCCCAATGCCAAGGTGCGGTTATTTGACCACAGGACTATTTTGGTCATAGCATGTGGGTTAGTCTCAACAAGGGCATCAATCATGAACAGTGTACAGTGCTTTAGAAATAGAACCTATTAAAGATGGTGCATGTTGATTTTTGGCTAAGTATGGAATTTTTCCATGTGCTTAACTGTAGATGTCCATGTAGGATAACGATTATTTGCAAAGTAAGTTGGCAAGCTCTTTTCCAGGTTGGACCCTCGGTAATTGTATTCGGACAACATGCTTAAGGTGGCTAGCATTTGGGTTAGTGGTAGCTAAAGTATATTTAAGGCTATAGTGCTCCTAGTTGGTTCACGGGTATGGCAAAGCACCACGATGGGAAGAGTTTGATTTGGGTGTAGGCTCAGATGCCTAAGACAAATTAATGCTTGGTTTCATTTGAATTTTGATGTAGGTGCAATTAGCGATGTAATGGACCATGTGGGATTTAACCTTAATGGCAGTTAATGTTGTTGGTCAGCCACATAGTCATTTTGGTTTGTAAATTTTGTATTGGCATGGGCGGGTATTTTGAAAGTGTCCCCCTTGGCCACATCATGTATATATTTACCCCTCGTGCGCATTGTAAGGGCTTCGATTAGAACTTATTGGTTGCTTTCGGATGTATATGCCTTATGTAATATTTACTTGATGTAATGAAAAAAATGCTTCCACCATGACTATGTTCAGTGTTGCTTGGCGTTACTTTCTCAATATGTCTGTAATTTTAGTATTTTATATGCTAGGTTTGCATTATTGCATTACTTGATGTTCTAAGTGGGTCAATGGTGAATCTTTAGGGTTTTTTCCTCATCTTCGAGTTGTTTAGACTTCTATAATGTAGTTTACACTTAGTGTTATGTTGTGTGACACATTGGGTTTTTGTTTGATCAGTTAAGTAGGTATAATCCTTGGTGTCATGGGTTTTTGGTGAGATGAATGGGTACCATGAAGGGTCATGTGGCCATGTCACTGACTAGCACTTTAAAAAATCGTATCAGAGCTTTCTATTTACAAAGCCATCATGTTACAATGTAATCAAATCTTGTGCGAGGAAAGTGTTGTGTTGGTGAGCTCCTGTTGGTCATCACGCAATGGCAAAAAATATTCTTGCAAGCACTACCAAGGGTGTTGAGAAATTAAAGAAAGTAATGCAAGCCCACATTTTCAAAGAAATGGAGGTGCACATGGTTCAACATTGTGATGAATTACATGAAAATATTATACCCTTTGAATCAATCATTTTAGACTGGAAATTCAAGGTGGACGATTCCTTACTCGAGTTGGAAGAATGAAAAAAATGAGATGGTTTTTTGGTGGAATGAAAGTGATATCAAGATGTCTGAGTTGCATATCCATCTCGAGGAGAGCCTGCAAGCTCAAGAAATGTTGAAGTAGAAGGTAAACATGCTCCATGTCGCTATAGCTACATTAGTTAGTCAGAATGTTGAGGTTGACTGCATCGTTGCTCTAGTCACGGTGCCTCCTCATGATAAAGCCCCAAAACTTAGAGAGCCTAAGCCTTTTGATGGTGTCTGTGATGACATAATATTGGAGAACTTCTAATAGGACATGGAGGAATATTTGTCATTGTTGGGCCAAATGATTGATGAGGAAGATGTTTGAACTATTGTTAGGTATCTTAATGGTGTTGCAAATACTTGGTGGTAGAATACTATCACAGATGCTGAGTCGATCAAAGCTAAGAAGCTAATTTCATGGAAAGATCTTAAGGATTATGTTAAGATATCACTATTAAAAATAAGCACACTCACACAAAATACTAAAAAATAACTCAAATACATCAAATAACTCAATAACACTATGTAGAAATTAAATGCAGAAATGGAACAATCTCACAATAACATAGAATCACAAGCACCTCCTTCAATATTTCATTAGTTTGCAAAAGGATGATTTTGTACATGGCTTCATATCTTTTAAAGAAAAAATTCATGCAACCCTACATAAAGGCTCAAGAGTTGGCTTACATGCAAAATGGCACTCGACCTAGAATTTCTTATCTACCATCGGTTACAGTATTGATAAAAACAATTACATGAGATGGAACCACTTGGCTAGGCACCATACTTAACAAAAAAATTACAAAGTATTAAAAAATAATATCATAATGGGATCCCCATGTTGGAAGTGGGTCATTACATAAGTAAATTAGAATTACAAAATAGCATTAGGATAGGATCCTAACATGTCCTTACCCTTCGAAAAGCTTTGTCCTCAAAGCTAAAAATGAGGGAACTAGTGCTGGAGCTGATGGAGAGACTCCCATGTAGCATATTTTGGCTGGAGCCTACACCACTGAACAAGAATTTTTGTGATGGTAGGATTGCAAAGAGTGTGGGTTCGATGATCCAACAATTATTTAGGTTCGAATGATATGGACCCTTATTCATCTAATTCTGGTAATGTTGACTGAACATGTACCTATGTGCCCACAACATTTTTGTGAAAGGAAACATGGAAAATAGGATCGAGCTTGTAGGTGGGTGGAAGAGCCAATTTGTAAGTAGTGGAAACAATCCATTGAAGAACTTGGTAGGTTCCATAGTATTTTACAACTAATTTTTGGCATCAATAGATTTGTAGAGATGTTTTTTTGTATGGTTGCAAGCGAAAGAAGACACTATCACCCATATAAAATCTATGCTTAGAATGATGTTGGTCAGCCTATTGTCACATTTGATTCTGGACCATGTCCAAATTGGACCTTGGAGATGATTAGGATGTATTACAAAGGCATGAGTGGAGGGTGCCCATAAATGGCCTCAAAAGGGGTTAGTTTGGTTTTTGTATGATAGGAAGTGTTCTACCACCATTCGACCAAAGGAAGCCACTTCACTCATAGAGTAGGATGATCTGATGTAAAGCAATGAAGATAGGTCTCCAAACATTTGTTGACAATCTTAGTTTTACCATCCATTTGTGGATGGTAGGCTGAACTCATTTTGAGTTGAGTTCCATGCAACTTAAAAAATTCTTGCCAAAAATGACTAGTGAAAGTTGGGTCTCGATCGGACACAATGGAGGTGGGCATACCATGAAGGTGAAAAATAGAATCGAGAAATATTTGGGCAATGATGGAGGTTGTGTAAGGATGACCAAGGGAACAAAAATGAGCATACTTCAAAAGGTGATCCACTACCATGAGAATAATGGACTTACCACCAGATTAAGGTAACCCTTCTATAAAATCCATGGAAATATTGGTCCAAACATTATATGGAATGGTCAAGGGTTGAATATTACCTAGAGAGCATACCGTTTCACCTTTCATCCATTGGCAAGTATCACAAGCTCCTACAAAATCATGGATATCCTGTTTCATACCTTTCCAAAAGAAATTCTGCTTGAGGTGTTCATATATTTTAAGAAATCCTGAATGGACTGCAGAGGGAGCAGTATGTAGTTCCTTCATGAAAAGCTCACAAATTGGGGATGTGCGAGGAATAACAAGGTATTGGTGATAATTTAGGTCATGGCAATCCCAATTGTAGCCTGGGAATGAAGTGGGATCATCACGGAGTGAGGCCACCAAATCTTGCAAGTCTGCATCCTGAAGTACCTCCTGCCATAAGGAATCTATCCATTGAGGAATAGGTGAGGAAATGGCACATAACATACTGAGGGCCTCAAATTGGCAAAAGAGAGCATCAGCCATAAGATTATCTTTGCCCTTCTTATATGTGATATCGTAATCATATCCCATGAGTTTAGAAACCCATTTTTGTTGTTCTTGGGTAGCAACTCATTGTTCCAAGAAGTATTTGAGACTCTGATGGTTTGTTTTAATGGAGAAATGGTGCCCAATGAAATATGGTCGCCAATGGGTTACGACATGTAATATTGCCAACATCTCCTTGGCATATGTGGATTTTTCTAAGTTACGATTAGAGTTCCTTACTAGTGAAATCCAAGGGTCTCCATTCCTACATCAACACTGCCCCGATACCACAACTGAAAGCATCACTTTCAATGATGAAATTCTTGGAAAAATATGGCATGGCTAAAACTGGTTTTGTGTTCATAGTATGCTTCAATTCAAGGAAGGCTTGGTCAAAGGGCCCCATCCAAGCAAAATATTCCTTTAACATGGATGTGAGGGGGGCTACTATTTTACCATAATTATGAATAAATTTATAGTAGTAACATGTAAGCCCTAAGAATCCTCTAAGTCCCTTGACAGTGCAAGGTTTTGGCCAGTCCTAAACTGCCTGAATCTTCTTGGGGTCAACCTTGACACCATATTTGGATATAACATGTCCTAGATACTCCACTTCAGTTAGACCAAAGGAACACTTAGACTGCTTAGAAAAAAGTTGATGTTGTGCCAACAATTGTAATGTTTGATCCACATGGATAAGGTGTTCCTCCCATGAGCTACTATAAACCAAGATATCATCAAAGAAAACCAGTATGAACTTCCACAGGAGGGGGTGAAAGATGTTTTTCATCAGGCTCTGAAATATGGAAGGAGCATTTATCAAACCAAAGGGCATTACCAAGAACTCATAGTGATCTTCATGAGTACAAAATGCAGTTTTTGGAATATCCTCATCCTTGAGCCTGATTTGATGGTAGCCAGAATGAAGGTCTAACTTGGAAAAGTACATAGCTCCATGTAATTCATCCAGCAACTCACCCACTACCAGAATGGGGAATTTATCATTGATGATCATTTTTTTGAGCTCACGATAGTCTATACACAATCACCATGAGCCATATTTCTTGTGAATTGGTAAAATTGGAGAAGAGTAAGGGCTGGTATTAGGTCGAATGACACCATCTTTGAGCAATTCTTGTACCATCTGCTTGATTTTAGACTTGAGAGCATGAGGATATCAATATGGTCTGATTTTGGGTGGTACATTACCTGGAAGTAGTGGAATATCATGGTCATGTGAGCGACAAGGTTGTAGGGTAGTTAGGTCTGAAAAAATGCCATCGTGTTTGGTCAGAATAAGTTGTAAATTTGCTATAATTTGATCCACTATGGAAGTGCTTGGTTGAATTAAAAATATTTGTGCAATGACCCTGTGGGATGACTTTTTCAAAAACTTATCCATACAATTGGAACTGATAATTTGGCAAGGGCATGTTTTGGCACCATGGAGGGTGTGTGTTTGTCCATGTTATGAAAATTGCATCCATAGTTCTACAAAGTTCTAAGAGATAGTGCTCAACCATTGGGATCCCAAAATAATGTTACATCCTCCCAATAGGAGGGCAAACATGTCTTTCTTGAGTTCATAATCCTCCATATTTATTTTAACATTGTGACATTTACCTTTTCAAGGTAAAGTGCCTCCATTTTCCACCATGAGTTCAAATGAATTGCATGTGTGTATATAGCAATTGTTTTTCTTAGAAACTTTAGGATCAATAAAGTTGTGTACTTCTTGAATCAATAATAATAGTAAGGCATTGGACTTTGAAAAAACCCAACACTTTCATGGTTTCTAGAGTGGTAACCTCGGCAAGAGCATGGACAAAAAATTTTCCTTGAGGTTCATGGGTTTCCTCTTCCTATTGAGTTGGTGCTTCAGCTGTGTCACTCTCATCATCACTATGGTCACTGCTATCAGGTTCCTCTACATATATTAATAACAATCTCTTATTTGCACATCTATGCCCCTTCACAATTTTTTCATCACAATTATAGCATAGCCCTTGGGCATGATGCACATACATTTCATCTCTAGTCAGTCGCTTAGGAGCAATAGGTTTATTATTACAAGGTTCCACAAGCTTGGGGGATGGGGGGACGGGTTTCTAGGGACGACGAGGAATTGGAGGCCAATTTTAGGGGATGGCTCGGGGATGGTTGGGGGGTAGGGCTGGTATAATACTATAAAAAATGAGTTTTTTAGAAATTTAGAATAATCTACACATTCAAAATTCTACACCCAACAAAAATGATATTTCATATTACTAATCATTTATGTAAGTGCATCCATTCATATTCATATTAGTTACTAACACATAAGTGTAGCCATAATTGAGCCATTTAACATTTTCATGTTCATATTAGTTACTAATTTGTAGCCATTTAATTTTTTCAAGTTCAACAACTATAACTTGAAGGTTCAGCCAAGGATATCAAGTGCAAACAATGTTCAAACAATCATCACTTTAAGTAATAACAGTCATCATTTTTTCAGCCACCAATGTTCAAACAAATACTGTCATGTTTAAAAAATTTAGTCACTAACTGTTCAAATATGACAGTAATAAGAAATCTGAAATAGTCATAGTATCAATTCTCATTTGCAACAAAAAGACTCAAAACTAAAGTATTAAAAGAGTATACAATGTAATAGAACTCCTATGGAAATTTTTTTGGGCTATCACTATCAAAATCTGTATTACTTTTTGATGAGCTGCCCTCATCATCTAAGTGAAGATCCTCCAATGAAATGCCAACCAACCCCTTATGACTCTCGTCCTCATCAATTTGTCCTACATCCTCTGGATCAACATCCCATCGTGTAGCTGGAGATTGATTGTACTCTGGCTTAACTCTCTCACGAAGATGAAGAGAGCTATGCACTGCAACTAGCTTCTCTGCTCTGTAAGAGGTAAGCCTATTCCTCCTCACATTATGGATAAATTTATATGTAGACCAATTCCTGTTAGCATCAGAGGAACTAGCAACTTGTGAAAGAACCCTAATTGCAAAATATTTCAAGTTAGGTGTGTTGTCCCCATATAGCTGCCACCATCCAATGGTATTTCTTTGGGAAGTGGTAGCCCTATCCTCCCTACACTTTGGGTGGCTGAAGTGAGTGCCCTCGATATTAGCAAAATTAAGCCACTCATCTCTAATATTTGAGCTCTCCTCCCTCGCATATATCTTTATAATGGCCTCCAAAAACCCTTCTCTCACCTCTGGATCCTCATGGGGAGACACTCTCCCAAGCCTAGGCTTATACCACTTTGGGTTTACCGAATATGTTGTCATATGAAGGGGGGTGTTCATCCTATCCCATATCCTCTGTATAATAGGTCTAATGTAGGCCTCATAGAATAACAAGGATGGATCTCTAGCAAAAATGAATTTTTAAATCTCCCCCAACATGGTGTCAAAAGTTTCATATATTTCTCCTAGACTAGGAGCATCTGTGTTAGCAAATCTGATGACAACAACAATAGGGGCAACAAAAGACACAATATACCTACAAGAAATCAAAAACAAAATTTAGAAACTTATATGTCACATTGTCATATGAGCACTCCAATTTGAAACAAACAATGAAAATTGAAAAATCATAAATGACATTTTGGTTTCTTACTTGGCTTGAGACCACCAACTATCATCCAATGTTTTGTCTCTAATTTTTTTGCCCTCCTCTATCCTTGATTTCGGCCACCTCTCCCACTCCGTGCATACTACCATGGATTGTAGAGCATCTTGCACCTCAATCATCCTCCCCAATAAAATGAAGTAGGTCATGTATCTAGTGTCTCCCGATTTTATGAACTCCTTCTTTGAGAAGGACCGAAAGGGGGCTAACGAAGTGTGATGATTGTAAATGAACATTTGTATGTCTCTAGCTTGTGCAAACATCTTCTTCACCCAATCTATCCTCCCAATGTCCTTCAATGTATGAACACAACACAAGATCCAAAAAATATGTTTATATTCTTGTTCTATCATTTTTCCTGCACGCTGTCAAACAGGGGCTGCATCCGTAACTACCTGTAGTGTACAACAAAAAATTAAAATGGTCTCATTTAAGTTTTTAACAGCCATTTAGAATCTAGATCTGTAATTTTAAAATTTAAATATTTTGATTTTCATAAAAAAAATCTAAAAATATTAAAACTTAAAAGTAAAACAGAAATTATCGAATTGATTACATGTACAACATTGGAGGCTCCAACCTCTTAAATATCCTCCTTCAACTGAAGGAAATGGAACTCAACATCCTTTTTTTTCTTGTGTAATCAATGGCTTTGATAAAATAGGGACCTACTTTACATGTGACAATGATATTGATGAGTGGACATTGACGAATGTCAGTCCACCCATCCATGATGATAGAACATCCATGAGTCCACCATGTGTTCCTCATCTGCTCCATAACCATGCTGCATTTGGAATAGTGTTTGTCTAAAATAGAGGTACACACCCTAGTTTCTCCAGGCGATAGATATGAAGTCCCTGCCTTGGCTATTTCTCTTACTACATCCTTTAAGTAGGGGGAGCGTGCAATATGGAAAGGCAGCCCATGTGCAAAAAATTATTTTTCTATAGCATCATCTACTAATTCTCTTCCTTGCACATTAAACATTTCATTTACAGTTCCCCTTTTCTTTGAGGGCAGTGGTGGAATACTGGATGTTTGGGTTAATTCTTGTGGCTATTCTGAGGAGGCCACAATGTCCTCTCTAAATGATGGGCTGCCTGTAGGTAAAGATAAACTAGAATTTTTAAATCTAGACTCTTGCACAATCTTATGGACTTCATTAACTTGTGCCCAGGTCATTTTTTGGAAATCCCTAACCCCTATTCTTGTCTTATCTATGATATGAGACTCAAACCTATTATAGATGCCCTTAAATGAAGTTTTGCAAAAATTACACAGCCATGTTCTTGAGCCCCCAAAAAAAAATTTCCCTTGGTCACAGTTAATTACAAATTGCATCAGTGGTTTTTTATATTAAATGGACCCCTGGCATATTCTTTAAGTAACAAATATGGGCAGTCAAAACTAGGTTGAGAAGCAGTGCTATCCCCTTTGGAAGTTTGGGGTTGGATGGTAGAGGATGAATCCCTAACAGCAGCAGTATTCATGTTTATGTTTAGATTTTTAGTTTGCTTTCCCTCCTCCAAATCAATCTCAAAAGAACCTGATGCACTACTGGCCATGTTTTGTGGTGAAATTAAAATATAAAATTTCAATTTGAAAACACTAACAGCTTGGAAGAGGTAAAAAAAGTTTGAAAACCTAGTGTTGTTGTTGTTGTTGTTTTTTTTGTTGTTGTTTGTTGCCTACTGATGCTACCATTGCTGCCATTGTTGCCTACTGCTACTGCTATGATGCCCTTGCTACCTTTGTTTACTACTACTACTGCTATGCTACCATTTTTGCCTACTATTGTTTTTTCATTTTGCTCTCCAGCTCTCTTTTTCTTCTTTCTTGAAAAATGAAAGATGAGTGTAAGTGTTTTTTTGTTTTCACTTTATATAACATACTTTTAGGTTTAGGGTTTTGGTGGGGGGTGTGAGACTCAAAATAGGTCCCACCCCTTACATTTTTAAAAAGTAAATTTCTTTTTTTTTTTGTTTCCATTTGGTGGGGATGCCCAGCCGTGGGGGATGGTTGGGCCCCATGGGGTATGCCTAGACTGTCCCTAGGGATGGTTGTGCATCCTCGAGGATGACTAGGCATCCCCAAGGATGGCTGGGCATCCCCATGAACACCCTAAAAATGGGGACATCTCAGGGACAGGAGGCCACAGCCCTTAGCCATCCTGAGGATTTTTTCCAGCCATCCCCCAAAAATGGGGATGGGCAAAAATGTCCCCCTTACTATCCCCCCGTCCTAAGGGATGTGGGAAATAGGGGGACGTGTCCCCATGGAACACTATATTATTAGTACTATTTTGAAACCAAAGAGTAAAGGGAGGTCGAGCTTAAGAAAATCATGATGTTCGTCATTGAGTTGAGTTTAGATTCAGCCAATCGAGCTAAATTGATGGCCTCCATATTGGTTTATGGTTTAAACATCTTGACTTCAGCCTAGAGATCATATTTCAACCCACTCATGAAACAACTCATAAAAAATCCCTCATTCAAGCCCTTGGTTTTATTTTCCAACTTCTCAAATTGTGTTTGGTAATCATAAACTATGGTTGTTTGTTTCAACTTTGTCAAAGCTCCTGTAAAGTCTTCATAGTCACTAGGGCCAAATCAGGCGAGTAATTAGGACTCAAAGTCCTCCCAAGATATATCAGGGCTAGTGGCTTGTAACCATTGGAAACAGTGTAAGGCATATGATTCTAAGTTGAAGGAAGCCATATAAACCTGGTGATAGATAAGGACATTGTAGAGTCTAAAGAATTGATCACCCTGACATAACCACCCATCGACATCCTTTTCACTGAACTTAGGGAAGTCCAATTTAGGCATTTTGAAGGTCAGATCGTAATCATAGTGAGTGGTTTTTGTGTTCCTTCTTCGATCTTTTGTTTCCTTTTGATGACCTCATTAAAAGTTTTCAACTTGGTGTTCATATGTGAGAGTACCTTTCAATTTGGTTTCCACCTCTATAAGTTGTTCTACCAATCAGATTCTAGTGGCATTATGATCCATTTGAATCTCTTGAATATATTCTCTTATGGTGAGGTTTGTAGTGGTCAAGTAATCAAGGGATTTTTGCATGTCGACCAATATTGTGGTAAGTTCTAACTCCTTGTGTTGTCCACGAGTGCCCCCCACCATTGTGGGCCCTCTTTTACTGAGTTACTAAAAATAGATGTGGGGTTTCAAGAGTTACTATTTTTAGTAAGGCATCCATAAAATTTCTTAGGTGTGGTATATCAAAAGAATCAGCTCAAAAAAATAGGTACAATGAGCTATATCCCAAAACACTGATTTTGAGAACCCAAGACTTATTATTATTGTTCTAATGAGTCTACTTGTGTTGTCAGTTTCTGATTTGGAGTTACGTTTCAAAAGTTGGGTTCCGAGATCAATTATCTCTGACCTAAATTCTACCCCCTAACCATCCTTTCACTATCATGTCTCTTCCCATGTCACTTGTACTACAGTTATTGACACAATTCATGTTACTGACCCTGGGGATTCTCTAACACTGATATTACTATTTTTGAAACTTGAGGTCTGTAATTCTAAAATGTTATAGAGGGCTTTTATTTTCGACCTGACTATCACTATTACTGACCAAACTATTTCTGTCATTGTCCTAACTATTCTGTCTCTGACCATGGGCTATTGCAGATACTTGCAAAATTTGTTATGGTTGTTGGTGCATTCAAGATTATTTTATGTTATAAGGAATGCCTTCTCCATATTCTCACTTTTAGGGTTGTGAATGCAGGATAATAGAATAGATATTTGCAGGTGGAAGTTATGTTTTGTAGAACCAGGGTATGCTAAGTAAGGGAGTATGTAATACCCATAGGTCCTCTGTTATATCACAGTGATGAATAATAGTGCTCAGACCAAATATTTGAGGCCACTATCCAAGGAGGATTACACACATACCCTTGAGCACACTATTTTCCTCTCTGACAGTACGAGAGGGTGATCATCTAGGATGTTGTGTATCATGGACTATGGATAATACAAGGCTGAAAAGCTTTGTACTGGATAAAATTTTGTTTAAACCTAGATTGTCTCCTAATACACTCAAAGATACGTGGGAGCTCAAGTTCGTGCGTGAGTGTTGTCTAAGGCCTGGGTATTGGAGCCTTATCACCCCTCACTTCACTAGATGCTTTATGGGCTATCTATCTTAGACAATAACGATAGATCCTTCAAAATATTTTAAAACCCTTGGTACAAGGTTTCTAACCTACACAACTACTAAAAAAGAGACTGTATTTTTTGTGTGTTTTGGTTTTTTTGGCTAAAAAAAATAGACTATATTTTTTTGGATTTTTAATAAAGAAAAAAACAAAAAAAAAAAACATACAAAAAATGATACCTAACAAGCAAAATGGATGGCAAAAATCATTGTAGTTGTAGTAGAACTCGGCCCTGGAAAGTGCTCTGATACCACTTGTTAGGATATCACTAATAAAAATAAGCACACACACAAAATACTAAAAAATAATTCAAATACATCAAATAACTCAATAACACTATGCAAAAATTAAATGCAAAAATGAAACAATCTCACAATAACACAGAATTATGGGCCTCTTCAAGTGAGCAACCTCCTTAAATATTTCATTAGCTTGCAAAAATATGATTTCATTCATGGCTTCATATCCTTTAAAGAAAAACTTCATACAACCCTACCAAAAGGCTGAAGAGTTGGCTTACATGAAAAATGCCACTCGAGCTAGAATCCCCTACCTACCATCGGTTACATTCTTGATAAAAATAGTTACATGAGATGGTGCCACTTACCTAGGAACCATACTTGCCACATACATTACAAAGTATTACAAAATAATATCATAATGGGATCACCCACGTTGGAAGTGGGTCATTACATAAGTAAATGAGAATTACAAAATAGCGTTAGGATAGGATCCTAACGAAGTTATGCACGACTAGTTAGACCCAAAAATACTGACTGGTTGGCACGTCATAAACTGTGTGCACCTCATCACACTAGGAAGCTGCGTGAGTATATCAAGTCTTTCCAAGAACTCATGGTTGACATAAAGTATATGGCTAAAGTTGTTCATTTGTTTAATTTTGATATGGTCCTGTAGTCATGGGCTCAAGTAGAGCTGCATCACCATAAGCCTAAAGATATTGTTGCTACTATTGCCAGGGTAGATTCATTCTTAGACTTTAGAGTCGAAGGATCTGGCAAGAGAGGATCCCAATATACTGGCCATGTGAAGGGTAAACCATCATCAGGAGGTAAAATCCAAATCCAAGCTCGGGAAATCTGAAAGGTTCTCCGATGAAGAAACTTAAAACCACACCTTCATCGTCTATTACTTTTGGCAAGTCTAGAAAGTCCATCGTGGGCATGAAAAGGAAAATTCAAGAAGGTGATTCATCTAAGGTGAAATGCAGTAAAGTAATGCGGTGTTGGACCTGTCAACAACCGCACCCACAAAAATACTATCCCCAGCAGACAAGGTTGATGATAGCTCAACAAGAAGCATAGATGAGCTCACCATCGGATAAGCGTATGCCCATACTTGAAGAATTGAATGCATTTTCCATACTAAAACCCATGGAAGAAGAAATATTGAGGAAAAACCATTTTTCTATGTGGATGCAATTATTTATGGGCAGTGAGTGCAAGATTTGGTTGACTTGGGTGCTACGCACAACTTTCTCAATGAACGAGTTTCCAAGTGAATGGGTCTCCACTACACTGGTGGTAGAAAGAGGTTAAAATCGATGAGTGGCCTTGATTTGATAACTTGTGGCATGGCTAAATAAGTATCTATTCAACTAGGTGAATGGGAAGGCAAGGTGGATGTCTTGGTAGTGGCATTAGTAGACATTGACCTTGTGCTAGGCCAAGAGTTCTTCACTTGTGTGAGAGTCAGATACCTCTCGTGCCTGGGTAGCATGTTAATTTTTGAAAAAGGTGGACCGTGCATGGTTAGATCTATGTATAAAATATAGAGCATGATCATTCTTGAGAAGCTATCTAAGTTGCAAGAGTTGTCAACGACGAGCCTACGCAAGGCAACTCAAAAAAACTTAAGGAACCCATGTTCCTCATGGCTATGCTTGGGGCCTAGGATGAAGAAGATCCATCTGCTCCTGTGCCATCAAAAATTAAATAAGTCTTGAAGATGTTCGAATATAGGATGCCAAAACAACTACCTCCATGGTTACCATCGATAAGAGCCATTGATCATCGGATCAAATTATTACCTGGTTTGTTAGTTGAACTAAGGAAGCATCTTGAATATTTGTTGAAAGTGAGGTACATTCAACAGTCACGCTTGCCATATGGTGTGTCGATGCTATTCATGTGCAAGGCACATGACATCCTACTCATTTGCATGGACTATAGAACCTTGAACAAACAGATGGTGAAAAATAGCTACCCACTCCCACACATTGATGATTGCTTTGATTGCCTAGGTGGAGCCAGGGTCTTCACAAAGTTGGACCTATGCTCAGATTATTACCAAGTGAGGATTGCATTGGCAGACAAGCAAAAAACTACATGTGTGTCGTGCTATGGTATTTTTGAATTTCTTGTGATACCATTTGGCCTTTGTAATGCTTTGGTGACTTTTTGCACCATGATGAATGATATTTTTTGCCCCCTTCTTGACAAGTGTGTCATTGTGTATCTTGATGATATTTTGGTGTTCTCAACGAATATGGCATTTATCATATACATTTGGTGAAGGTTTTTAAGTTGTTGCATGAGCATGACCTTTATGTGAATAAGGAAAAGTGTACCTTTGGGTAGAGAAAATTTAAATTCCTAAGTCACATCCTGAGCAAAGGCTCACTCAAGCTAGACTAACATAATATGGCAGCCATACGTGACTGGTAAGTGTCAAAATATGTGCAAGAAGTTAGGTAGTTCATGGGACTCACCAACTTTTATTGATGATTTATGAGCTGCTTCTCGAAGTTTGCAACCCTACTGACAAACCTGATGAAGAAGGACTTGTTGTTTGTGTAGATATCTAAACGCTAAAATGCGTTCGAGATGCTTAAGAAAAATTTGATTTCCAGTCCAGTTCTGACTTTGCCAGACTTTACCAAGTTGTTTGAAGTGCACATGGATGCCTCAAAATTTATGATGGGTAGTGTTTTGATGCAGAATGGGAACCCAATCACTTTCAAATTTTAGAATCTGACTAATGTGTAGAGGCGGTACCTGGTTCACAAAAATGATATGGCAACATTGGTACATATTTTTAGAACCTGGCATCATTATTTACTAGGTGCTCATTTTGTTGTGAGGAATTACAATGTGATAAATACATATTTCTTCACACAAGCCAAGTTGATAGGGAAGTAGGCGATGTGGAAAGACTTCCTTTTTGATTTTGAGTTAGATATAGTGCACACGGTAGGCAAAAGCAATGTCGTGACAGATGCCTTGAGCTGTAAATAGTAGCTGGCTACTTTGGAGAAGTAGTTGGCAGTGTTGTCATGATGCATGGTGAAAGTATGATTCAACAGAATGACAAAGTGTTGGCATGTGTCTGTGAAGGCATAAATAAGGATCCAATCACTGAAGCCATTGAAGAAACAACCAAAGTGTAGTTGGATATTGACAAGTTTAGTTGCTCTCAATTTTGAGATGGGTTGCTTTGGTATAGGTAGACCCACCTGGTCATGCCTCGGTGGGATGGACTCTATCGTGAGTTCATTAAGTAATGCCATGACAACTTGTGGGCTGGTCATCCATGGTAGGCTAGGAATTTGGCCTTGTTGGATCATGAACTCTTTTGGCCACATATGGAGAAAGATGTTGAAGAATATGTTCACACTTTCCTAATTTGCCAACAAGATAAAAGCATGAACATGAAGCCAGGTGGCTTGCTGCAGCCACTGCCTGTGCAAGTTTGGTCATGGACCAATGTGAGTATGGATTTCATCATGGGACTTCTAAAAGAAAAAGGGTTCAGATCGATCATGGTGGTCATGGATAGGTTTTCAAAGTATGTTGAGTTTTTTTTCCTCATGTTCGAGTTGTTTAGACTTTTGCAATATATTTTACACTTAGCATTATGATGTGCGACATATTGGGTTATTGTTTTATTATTTAAGTATGCATAGTCCCTGATGTCATGGGTGTTTGGTGAGATGAAGGGATATCATAGAGGGCTATGCAGATATGTCGCTAGTTAGCCCTCTAACATTTGGTATCAGATTTGGTTACTGATAAAGCCAGTGTGTTATAGTCTAAGCAAATCTTGTGCGAGGAAAGTGTTGTGTTGGTGAGTTCCTATTGTTCTGCATGCAATGGCAGATGATCCTCCTATAGGATCTACCAAGTATGGTAAGAAATCAAATAAAGTAATGCAAGCCCGCGTTGTTGAAGAAATGGAGGTGCACATGGTACATCATTGCAATGAATTACATGAAAAAATTCTATCCCTTAAATTGCTTATTTCATAATGGAAAGTCATGATGGATTATTCCTTGCTTGGGTTGGAAGAATGGAAAAAGGAGATGACCATTTTGTGGATTGAAAGCGATATCAAGATGTCTAAGTTGCAGAGCCATCTCGAGGAGAGCTTGCAAGCTCAAGAAGTGTTGAAGTAGGAGGTAAACATGATCCACATTGTTGTGGCTATATCGGTTAGTCAAAATATTGAGGCTAGTCATACTACTACTTTAGTCATGGTTACTCCTCATGATAAAGCCCTAAAAAACATAGAGCCTAAGCCTTTTGATGGTGTTCGTGATGATAGAATATTAGAGAACTTCTACTAGGATGTGGAGGAATATATGTCATTGTTGGGAAAAATAACTGATAAGGAAGATGTTTGAACCGCTACAAGGTATCTTTATGGTATTGCAAAGACTTGGTGGTGTAATACTATCATAGATGCTGAGTCGAGAAAATGAAAGAATTTGAGTTGATGGAAAGAGATTAAGGAAGCTCTGCATGGCCTGAAAATGTTGATTGGTTGGTGCATCATAAACTTCTTGCACTTTGCCACACAGGGAAGCTACGTGAGTATATCAAGTATTTCCATGAACTCATGGTTGACATAAAGGATATGTCCAAAGTTGATCATTTGTTTAATTTTGAAGTGGGACTATAGCCATGGGCTCAAGCAGAGTTGTGTTGCCATAATCCTAAATATTTTGTTACTGATATTGCCATGGTGAATTCAATCTTAGACTTTAAATCCAAAAATTCTAGCAAGAAAGGAGCCCAATATTCTGGCCATGTGAAGGGTAAATTACCATTGGGAGGTAAAATCCAAATCCAAGCTTCGAGGAAGACAAAGGGTTTTTCGATGAAGAAACTTAAAACCACACCTTCATCATCTGTTGCTTCTGGAAAGTCGAGAAAGTACACCACAAACATGAAAAGGAAAAGATAAGAAAGTGATTCATCTAATGTGGAAGGAATAAAATTAATGTAGTGTTGGACCTATCAATGGCTACACCTGTAGAAATATTATCCCTAGCAGACAAGATTTACGATAGATCAACAAGAAGTGCAACCGAAATTACCGTCAAATAAGTAGATGTCCATACTTGAAGAATTGAATGCGTTGACCATAGAAAAACCAATGGAAGAAGAAATATTGAGGAAGAACCATCTGTTCTACATGGATACGATTATTAGTGGGCAATGAGTGTAATATTTGGTTGACTCGGTTGCTATGCACAACTTTATCAATGAATGGGTTGCCAAGCGAATGGGTCTCCACTACACTGGTGGTAGCAAGAGGCTAAAATAAATGAGTGGCCCTAATTTGATAACCTACAACATGGCTAAAGAAGTACCCATTTAGGTAGGTGAATTAGAAGGCAAGGTGGATGTCTCGGTGGTGGCGTTGGTAGACTTTGACCTTGTGCTAGACCAAGAGTTATTCACTTGTGTGAGATTCAGATACTTCCTGTTCCTTGGCATCATGTTTATTTTTCATAAATGTGGACTATGCATGGTTAAATCCGTGAAAAAAAGATAGAGCGTGACCATGCCTGAGAATTTGTCGAAGTTGCAAGAGTTGTCAGTGATGAGCCTACGCAAGGAAACTTAGAAAAAACTTAAGGAACCCATGTTCCTCGCAGCTATGCTTGGGGGTTGGGATGAGGAAGAGACAACTTCTCCTATGCCATTGAAAATTGAAGAAGTATTGAAGGTGTTCAAAGATAGGATGTTGAAACAACTACTTCCATGGTTGCCATTGATAAGAGCCATTGATCATTAGATTGAACTGTTACCTAGTTCTTTGTCGTTGGCTATAACATTGTATCACCTAAGCAGCCTAGAGTTAGTTGAGCTAAGGAAGCATCTTGAAGAGTTGTTGGAAGTTGGGTACATTCAACCATCGTGCTCACCATATGGTGTGTTAGTGTTGTTCGTGTGCAAGGTGGATGGTAGTGTATGCCTTTGCATGGAATATAGAGCCTTGAACAAACAAATGGTAAAAAATAGCTACCTACTCCCATGCATCAATGATTGCTTTGATCACCTATGTGGAGCCAGGGTGTCCACAAAGTTGCACTCAGGTTATTACCAAGTGAGGATTGTACCAGGAGATGAGCATAAAACTGCATGTGTGTCACGCTATGGCAATTTTAAATTTCTTGTGATGCCATATGGCCTTTGTAACACTCCAGTAACTTTTTGAACCATGATGAATGATGTTTTCCACCCACTTATTAACAAGTGTGTCATTGTGTATCTCGATGATATTCTGGTGTTCTAAAGGAATATGGCAGATCATCAAAGACATTTGGTGGAGGTTTTTAGGTTGCTATGTGAGCATGATGATTATGTGAAGAAGCAAAAGTGTGCCTTTGAGCATAGCAAAGTTAAATTCCTAGGCCACGTGCTGAGCAAAGAGTCGCTCAAGCTAAACCTGTAGAAGGTGGCAACCATACATGATTGGGAAGTCCTAAAAGACATACGGGGAGTTAGGCAATTCATGAGACTCACCAACTTTTATCATCAATTTGTGATCCACTTCTCAAAGTTGGTAGCCCCACTAATAGACTTAATGAAGGACCTATTGTTTGTGTGGACAGCTATATGACAAAATGGATTCAATTTTCTTAAGGAAAATTTGACGTCCAGTCCAGTTTTAACTTTACCAGACTTTACCAAGTTGTTTGAAGTTCACGTGGATGCCTCAAAATTTGTGATGGGTGGTGTCTTGGTGTAGAATGAGCACCCGATCACTTTCAAATCTCAAAAGTTGAGCGATATACAGAGGCAAAATCCAATTCACAAAAAGGAGATGGCAGCATTGATATGCTACCTTAGAACCTGGTATCATTATTTGTTGAGTGCTCATTTTGTTGTGAGTACTAATAATGTGGAAAATACCTATTTCCTCATGCAAGCCAATTTGAAAGGAAATCAAATGAGGTGGCAATACTTCCTTGTCAAGTTTTACTTGGAGATAGTGCACGTGATGGGAAAAAGCAATGTGGTGGTAGATTCCTTGAGCCATAAATAGCAATTGGCCAATTTGGAAGAAGTAGCTGGCAGTGTCATCATGATGCATGGTGAAAGTATGATTAGACTGAGTGAAGAAGTGTTGGTGCATATTTTTGAGGGCATAACTAAATATCCAATCACTAAAGCCATTGCAAAAACAACCAAAGTGTAGTTGGATGTTGATAATTTTAGTCACTATCAATTTTGAGATGGGTTACTTTGGTATAGGTAGACCCGCCTGGTCGTGCCTTGATGGGATGGACTCTACCATGAGTTCATTAAGGACCATGACAACTTGTGGGCTTGTTATCCAAGGTAGGCTAGGACTTTGGTCTTGTTGAAGCATGGATTCTTTTGGCCACATATGAAGAAATATGTTGAAGAATACATTTGCACTTGCCTAATTTACCAACAAGACAAAAGCATGAACATGAAGCCAAGTGGCTTGTTGCATCCATTGTCGGTGCCAGTTCGTCCATGGGCCAACGTGAGTATGGATTTTTTCATATGAATTTTGAAAGCAAAAGGGTTCAGATCTATCATGGTGGTCATGGATAGGTTTTCAAAGTATGTTGTATTTGTTCCATGCCCACAGTCGTGTCTAGTAGAGA
The DNA here is from genome assembly GCA_028583015.1 of Wollemia nobilis. Classification (NCBI taxonomy): domain Eukaryota; kingdom Viridiplantae; phylum Streptophyta; class Pinopsida; order Araucariales; family Araucariaceae; genus Wollemia; species Wollemia nobilis. The sequence goes on from JAQPPZ010005339.1 coordinate 692,042, forward strand.
CCGCAACTGAGTTGTTCTTCAAGAAAATTGTGAAGTTCTGGGAGTGCCTTTGAGCATAGTTTTAGACTATGATAGCAGATTCACTAGTGCCTTTTGGTGATTTTTTTTCCATTTGATTGGAACATGGTTGCAGATGTCAAACCATTTCAACCCATAGAAGGACAGACAGACATAGCATATCAACCAAGTGCTAGAAGCATTTTTATGATATTTTGTCAATGGTGACCAATCCAATTGGCTAAACCTCCTCGACATGGCCCAATTCTTCTATAACAGTTGGAAGGTGCACACTAATAGATACTCGCCATTCAAGCTTGCTATATGCCAACAGTTGCTTGCCCCTCACATTGTCATGGCCAGTTACCTACGCACTTGTCCCCCTATCGAAGAGTATCTATGACAGTAGTAGGTGAAGGTAGACTTGACAAGTATGCATTTGCTAAAGGCCACCAAATGGATGAAGGAGGAGGCAAAAAATATATCAGAGGCCTAGCCAATGATGTGGCTACACAACATTCTATGGCACCCATTTGTCTCGCCAAATACCCATGGCACTAGGGACTACGCCTTCTTAACTGATCAAACAATAGCCCAATGTGTCACACGGCATAACGCTAAGTGTTAACTACATCATGGAAGCCGCATGCTATGACAAAAATAGTCTACGATCCAATGACCGCCCCTTGGCACTGGGACATACATTAAAATGCTCGACCCATTAAAGTTCCAAGGCAAAACAAAAGATGAACTGGAATGACAAAATAGGCAATAGTGTCACCCCTTCCACATCCTCCCCCACTAAGTTTGGTGATGCCCTCAGTGCTGAGGTTTGCTCACTTGCAACCTAATCAAGTAACCTCACAATCTTCATGGTATGGAGGTATCATTGGATGCCTGGAACTTCTAGTATTTGGGAATCTTTGTGTTCCACTTTAGTAAACTTTCTTCCCACTCCTAAGTATCCACTGTGTTTCCTTCACAATTCACGAGGTACTCTTTGTAATATCTATTGCTCCAACCAATTGTACATGAATCCCACACCCTCTGAACTTCCTACTCGATATCCTCACAAACATTTGTAGAGGGTTGAATTGATAGAATTCGATCTAGCTTAGCTTTATCAATTCCCATTCGTCTCAACTGACTTACATGGAATACTGGATGCACCTTCATGTGTAGCGACAGTTTTAACTTATAGGCGGCAGCGCCAATGTGCTTGACCACCTTAAAGGGTCCATCGTAGTTTTGCACTAAGGCTTTGGACTTCCATTTCGATGGCTTGAACACTTTAGGTTCCATTCATAGAAACACAAAATCACAAACAATAAACTATTTTTCTTGGTGCCCAATGTCCACATATTCTTTCATCTGTTCAGTGGCCTTTAGCAAGTGCATCCTTGCTAGGTCTACCTTCACCTACCACTATCGTAGATACTCTTTGGTAGGGGGACAAGTGCACAGATATTCGGTCATGACAATATGAGGGGTAAGTTGTTACTGGCCTGTGGTAAGCTCAAATGGTGAGTATCTACTAGTGTATGCCTTCCAACTATTATAGAAGAATTAGGCCATGTCGAGGAGGTTTGGCCAATTGGATTGGTCACCATTGATAAAATACTGTAGAAATACTTCTAGAATTTGGTTGATACACTTAGTCTAGTCATCCATCTACAAGTGCAAACAACTCAACATCTATAGCCACATTCCCAGCAAATGGAATAAAACTTGCCAAAAGGCACTAGTGAATCTATTGTCACGGTCTAAAACTATGCTCAAAGGCACTCCCTAGAACTTCACAACATTTTTGAAGAATAACTTGATTACGGTATCTGTTGGACATGAATGTGGGCATGGAACAAACTTGGAATACTTTAAAAACCTATCCATGACCACCATGATCGATCTAAACCATTTTGCTTTCAAAATTCCCATGATGAAATCCATACTCATGCTAGCCCACGGTCGAATTGGCATCGACAATGGCTGCAACAAACCACCAAGCTTCACATTTATGCTTTTGTCTTGTTGGAAAATTAGGCAAGTGTGGATGTATTCTTCAACATATTTCTCCATATACAGCCAAAAGAGGTAGTGCTCCAACAATTCCAAAGTCCTAGACTACCCTAGATGACCAGCCCATAAGTTGTCATGACATTCCTTAATGAAATCATGGTGGATTCCATCCCATCAAGGCATGACCAGGTGCATCTGCCTATTCCAAAGTAACCCATCTCATAATTGATAGCGACTGAACTTATCGATTTCAAACTGCACTTTGGTTGTTTTTGCAATGGCTTCAATGATTGGATTTAGTTATGCCCTCACGGATATATGTTAGCACTTTATCACTTAGTCGAATCATACTTTCACCATGCATCATGACGACACTGCCAGCTACTTCTTTCAAATTGGCCAGTTTTTGTTTACGGTTCAAGGCATCCACCAGCACATTGCTTTTGCCCTCCATGTGCATTATCTCCAATTCAAACTTGGTAAGGAAGTCTTGCCACCTCACTTGCTTCCCTATCAACTTGGCTTGCACGAGGAAATATGTATTCGCCATATTGTCAATCCTCACAATGAAATGAGTGCCCAGTAAATAATGATGCTAGGTTCTAAGGTAGTATACCAATATTACCATCTCATTTCCATGAATTGGGTATCTACTTTATACATCACTTAGCTTCTAAGATTCGAAAGTGATCGGGTGCCCATTCTGCACCAAGACATCATCCATCATAAATTTTGATGCATCCATGTGCACTTAAAATGACTTGGTAAAGTCTGGCAAAGTCAAAATTGGATTGGATGTCAACTTTTCCTTAAGCATCTCAAACACATTTTAGCATTTAGCTGTCCACATGAATGGCATGTCATTCTTTGTTAGGTCTGTCAGTGAGGCTGCCAACTTCGAGAAGTGACTCATAAATTGGTGGTAAAATTTGGTGATTCCCATGAACTAATTAAATTCTTGCATGTATTTCGACACTTCCTAGTCACGTATGGCTACCACCTTTTGTGGGTCCAACTTGATTGAGCCTTTGCTCAGCACATGGCCTAGGAATTTAACTTTGTTCTACCCGAAGGCACACTTTTCCTTCTTCACATAAAGGTCATGCTCGCCCAACAACTTAAACACCTCTTCCAAATGCCTTTGATGATCTACCATTTTCCTTGAGAACACCAAAATATCATCAAGATACACAATGACACACTTGTCAAGAAGAGGACAGAAAACATCATTCATCATGGTGCAAAAAGTTATCAGAGCATTACAAAGGCCAAATGGTATCACAAGAAATTTGAAACTACCATAGAATGACATGCATGCAGTTTTCTACTAATCTCCCAGTGTAATCCTCACTTGGTAATAACCTGAGCGTAGGTCCAACTTCATGAAGACCTTTTCTCCACCTAGTAAATCAAATCATTCATCAATGTGTGAGAGTGGGTAGCTATTTTTCACCATCTATTTGTTCAAGGCCCTATAGTCCACACAAATGCGTAGGCTATCATCTACCTTGTGCACGAATAACATTAGTGCACCCTATGGTGAGCATGATAGTTGAATGTATCCTACTTCCAACAGATCTTCAAGTTATTTTATTAGCTCAACTAACTCTGGGCCGCTTAAGTGATACATTGCTTTAGCCAATGGCAATGAACCAGGTAACAGTTCAATCCAATGATCAATGGCTCTTCTCAGTGGGAATCATGCAGGTAGTTGTTTCGACATCCTAAATTTGAACACCTTCAATACTTCTTCAATTTTTGGTAGTATAGGAGAAGATAGCTCTTCTTCATCCCAACCCCTAAGCATAGCCGCAAGGAACATGGATTTCTTAAGTTTTTTCCAAGCCATCGTGTGCAGGCTCATTGCCAATAAATCTTGCAACTTTGGTAGCTTCTCAGGCATGGTTGTGCTATGTTTTCTCTAAACATATCTAACCATGCACGGTCCACCTTTATCAAAAATTAACATGCTACCAAGGCATAGGAATTATCTGACTCTCACACAAGTGAATAACTCTTGGCCTAGCACAAGGTCAAAGTCTACCAACACCACCACTAAGACATCCACCTTGCCTTCCAATCCACCCATCTGAATGGGTACTTCTTTAGTCATATCGTAGGTTATCAAATCAGGACCACTCATTTATTTTAGCCTCTTGCCACCACCAGTGTAGTGGAGACCCATTTGCTTGGCAACCCATTCATTGAGAAAGTTGTGCATAGCACATGAGTCAACCAAATCTTGAACTCATTGCCCACCAATAATTGTATCCACGTAGAATAGATGGTTCTTCCTCAATATTTCTTATTCCATGGGTTTCACTATAGCCAACACATTCAATTCTTCAAGTATGGACATCTACTTATCTGATGGTGAGCTCGGCTATGCTTCTTGTTGAGCTACCATTAACCTTGTCCACTGGGAAAAATCTTTCTATGGGTGTGGCCCTTGATAAGTCAAACATTGAATTACTTTTCCACATTTCACCTTAGACGAATCACCTTCTTATATTTTCCTTTTCATACCCATGGTGGAATTTCCAAAATTTTTAGAAGCAACAGATGACGAAGGTGTGGTTTTAAGTTTCTTCATTGGAGAACCCTTTAGCTTACCCAAAACTTGGATTTGGCTTTTACTTCCCAACAACGGTTTGTCCTTCACATGGCCAATAGCTTGGGCTCATTTCTTGCCAACACCTTTGCTCTAAAGTCTAAGAACGAATCTACCATGGTAATAGCATAAAAAACATATTTAGTCTTATGATGATATAGCTCTGCTTGGGCCAATGACTATATACCCACTTCAAAATTAAATAAATGATCAACTGTGACCATATCCTTTTTGTCAACCATGATTTCTTGGAAATACTTGATATACTCATGCAAATTCCTAGTGTGCTGAAGTACATGCAGTTTATGACACACCAGCTAATCGATATTTTTAGACCTAAACTGGCCGTGCAGAGCTTCCTTAAGCTCTTTCCATGAACTTGGCTTCTTTCCTTTTCTCGACTCAGCATCTGTGATAGTATTCTACTATGATTGTGTTCAGTGTTGCTTAGCGTTGCTTTCTCAATGTGTTTGCCAGATTAGTATTTTATATGCTAGGTTTGCATTCTTGCATTGCTTGATGTGCTAAGTAGGTAAATGGTAAACCTTTGGGTTTTTGTTCCTCATGTTCAAGCTATTTAGACTTTTGTGATGTAGTTTACACTTAGTGTTATGTTGTGCAACACGTTGGATTGTTGTTTGATCAATTAAGTAGGCATGGTCCCCAAGGTCATGGGTGTTTTACGAGACAAAGGGGTGTCGTAGAGGGTTGTGTCACCACGTCATTGGCTAACCCTTCGACAAATGGTATTAGATCTGGCTAACAATAAAGATAGTGTGTTGCAGTGTAAGAAAATCTTAATCCCACACCATATGTGTTTGAAAATTACTTATTTCAATTTTTAATCAGATGCACAACATTGGTTTCAGAGGCTTAGGAAGACCAAACCTAATCTTTCTTGGTATGAATTTGAGCAACATCTAATAACTCGCTTTGGTCCTAGTGAGTTTTAATATTGTATAAGAGCTCTTTCTAAACATATTCAAACTTCAACAATTTGAGAGTATCAAACTCAATTTGAAATATTGGCCAATCATACCATTGGTTTAAATGTGAATTTCTTCTAAAGTTGTTTTTTGAGTAATTTGAAGGATGACATTAGGGTTGAGGTTAAAATGTTGATGCCCTAAATATTACAAAAGACAATAATTTTGTCTATTTTTGTAGAAGATAAATTTAAGGCTTAAGGATGCACCTCTAAATTTCCTTAATCTTGGCCACATTTCTTGTCCAAGGCTATGGCAAGTCCTACCACTAAATCTCCAACCATCAAAAATTGACTCACAAAGATATGAACAACAAGAGGGCCCAAGGGCTATGATATAATTATGATGACAAATATTTCCCAAGGCACATGTGTGTTAAAGTATATTACATTATTGGGTACATATCAATTTACCACCTTTGGTACATTACTAGAGTAGGAGTTTACTTTAGATTAAATTTAAGTAGTTACTTTAGCATGTAATAAATGCACAAGTGTTAGAATGTGCAATGATGTAAATGTGCATGTAGTCCACATGTACATGACTCATAGGATAGATTCAAAGATAGATTGAAGGCCAAGGAACTTATCTTTCTATACATAGGCCTTATAGTAAGTGAATTAAGAGGATTTAATATAGAGAGGGCATAGTATAGATTGGTAGAGGAGTAAAATGTAGTTCATTTAAAAAATAGTTTGTGGAGTGTTCATGTCCTCCATTATACTACCTTGTACTATTTTTTGTAAGCTTTCATTAAGGGTATATTTCTAAGTTAATACAAAATTTTATCTCTTTATTTTCCTACATATTATAGTGTCATTATCATAAAGATATCATATATTTATTATCTTACGTCTTGTGGTTGCATTTCCTATATCATATACTCGTCAAAATATAATAGTGGTATCAAATCACACGGTAGATCGATAGGAAATAGGGAGAGACACAAGTTAGATTGAGAGGAATCTAGAAATCTCATTTTTAGAATTTTTGAGATTATATTTGGCTAGAGTATTTCCATAGGGTTGCAGATAAATGTTTGAAGATTAAGACTCAACATTAATTCCACTAGATTGAAAAATTAACTAATGAAGATTGATTATCTCTATATTTAGAGTTTCTTCCATTATAGTCCTAATACTTTGTTGTAGGAAAAAGGAGATTCAAATAAATTTGGAAAGCTTTCTACAAAAGAGCTAGGAAGAATATCTTCTTTGGAATCAATCCAAAACTAGAAGCAATAAGAGGAAGTTTGAAGATTTGGAGGTCTGGAAAAAATGTCACATTGCTAGATATTGCAAAAGAAGATAAAAGGCTATAGGAGCCTTATTATAGATTTGATGGAGAAGAGACTCTAGAGAAGAGTCTTGGTAAATATAGGAGATTGGTGATCTCCATTGAATATTGAATACTTCATCCCGAAGAAGTTGAAAAAACCCATAGAAGGTCCATTGAAGAACTTTCAGATTTGGAAGCTTGAAGATAGAGAAGGACTAGCAAAGGTCCTATATTTGTAGTAGATTTCAAATATCCAAGAGGCATATTTCATTGATAAACTTCTATAGTAGAAGTTTGAAGAAAAGGTCTCATTGAGAAAGACTAGATAAGCTATGAGAGTGAAGACCCTAGAGAAGAGGTCTCAAGAAGAAATAAGGAGAAGGTTTGGAGAGCCTCATTGAAGGAGATTCATAGAAGGCCATTAAAGGAGTTCCTAGTAGAAATAATTGGATAAATTTACCACTAGGGATAAGTTCCTAATATAGGAATAACATGGTACAATTATCACCATCTAACAACAAGCCCAAGGGAGAAGGATTTGGCAAATAGCTTGTCAATTTAGAGGAGTTTGGTGAAGATCTCAAGACTTTCAAATTGTTTAGAAGAAGATCTTGATTGAAGTCAGAATTCAACAAGGAGTTTGAAGGAGAAAGGATCTAGAAATTACTACCAAACCTAAGAGGATTGAATATTACCTTTGAATGCTAGAAGGCTCATTCGAAGAAAGAAGATCTACTGATTTCTTTATTAAAATATTGAAGGGGTATTGAAGGAATATATAGTCTAATAGTGTAAATAATATCTAGTGTGGTAGTCAAAAGGATATATAGTTTGATAACACAAAGAATATATAGTCTAATAGTATAGAGAATACATAGTTGATAGTCAGATCAATTAGTTATTAGTCATCAAAGTAGTCAGTTGTTAGTTCTTAGTACATTAGTATAAATAACAACTAGATTAATAGTCAAAGTAGTCAGTTGTTAGTAGTTTACTATTAGAGTAGTGAGTTGTTAGTAGTATAATAGTGAAGAAGTTAGTTGTCAAAAGTTTTCTACCAGAGTTATTAGTTGTCAATAGTCATTTTATGGTATAGTCCATTATGATCCTCTCTTTGAGTGGATCATTTTGATAACTTTTATAAACTTCTTTAAAGACCCTAAAGTGACTAAAATTGGTAGGTGATATTAGATCTACCTAAGATCTAGAGCTATTAGGTACACCCATGATCATGTCATCAAGCTTGTCTTGGAAAGCGTATCATAAAAATTTCATCCCTACTAGTAACCATATGTGCAAAAGACAAATTGAAAATATGGTATAGGAGTTATTAGCAATAAGGGTCATTCAACCAAGTGTTACCCCATATTCTTCCCTGGTACTCTTCATGTATAAGAAATATGGGTCTCATTAGTTATATAAAAAATTCTAAGAACTTAGGAAAGTTACCATCAAGGACAAATTTCTCATTCTCATCATTGATGACTTACCGAATGAACTCTATGGTGCTCACTTCTTCCCAAAGTTGGATCTTAATTTAGGTTATCATTAAATTAGATTGTGGAAAAAATATATCCTAAAGATAGCATTCAACATTCATGAAGGTCATTATAAATTCCTCATCATACCAACTGGTCTTACCAATGGATCATCCACTTTTCAAAGTCTTATGAATACAATCTTTCAACCATTCTTATGTAGATCTATCTTGGTCATTTTTATGACGTTCTAATTTTTAGTTGTACATGGGTGGAACATTTACAACAATTAGAGTAGAAACCATAACTCTTAGATGATCATAATTTGTGTTCCAAATGATCCAAATATTCTTTTGGGATGTAGAAAGTGGAATACCTAGGCCATATAGTTTCATGGGAAGGGGTCAAGGTGGATCCTAAAAATATTACTACCATACAAGAATAGCCCAAACCACGTAGTATAAAAATTTTTCAAGTTTTCCTATGCCTCATAAACTATTATAAAAATATTATCTATAATTATGGAAAGATTGCATCCCCTTTGATGGCTATGTTGTAGAACTTTTTTCTATGGTCAAAACCTATTGAAAATGATTTTTTGCAACTTAAACAAGCTATGTTCTCTACTTCTATGTTGGCTATGCCTAATATCTCCAAGTCAATTATGGTTGAAAATGATGCCTTTAAGAAGCCATTGGTGTAGTGCTTATACAAGAAGGATGGTCATTCACCTTCACTAGAAGGGCATATCAGGCAAAAATCTAGGATAATTGATGGAATATATTACATTATTTGGTACATGCCAATGTACCACCATGGGTACATGTTTAGATTAGGAGTTTTCTTAGATTAGGATTTAAGTATTTACTTTATGCAATGTAATAAATGCACAAGTAATATTAGAATGTGCAATGATGTTAATGTGCATGTTTTCCATGTGTACATGAGTCATAGAATAGGAATATGAAAAGTCATATATGGGTGAAATATCAAGAGACATGTCTCATTATATATAGGCTTTTATAGAATGAATGAAGAGAATTTTTTGATGAGCATAATACAGACTAGCAGTAGATACAATGTAGAGCATGTATGGAGTGTTTGAGACCTTCATTTTAGAGCAATGTACTATTTTTGTGAGCTTTCATTAATGGCATATTTTTGAGAAGTTGTAGAAATTTCTCATGAAATTTACATTCTTAGTATATTTTTTTTTCATATATCTAATGTTGCATGCTCATTTTGCACCTTGTGGTATTTTTTTCATTAAATATACATCTTCAAAAGCTAACTGATGCATTGTCATTATACACATCATTAATTCTCAATGAATTTGTCAATCCAGGGCTGTGTACAAGGCTATCTACGGAAGAAGGGGTAAACAGGGTTATAACTTAGGTCAATCTAGAGCAACAGGTTTTATTGGTGAAACCAATTGTGTGGGGGTTTTTAGGACATTCCTATCTCTAAATTGCATGAATTAAACCTTAATCTAAGTTGCAGAATTGGAAACTAATCATTAACTATAGAAATGAAGTCCTAATTACAATTGCAGAATGAGACCTAATTATGTTGCAAAAATAATAGTTGCAAAATTGAAAGTCTGATTCTAATTGCAGAAAGGAAATCTAATTACTTTTGCAGCAATGAAAATCTAATTCTAACATGGAAATGAAACTATCAAGGCTCTGTAATAGAAGGTTGTCAATCTTCTATGCAGGGGTTGACAACAAAACATAAAATGCAGGAAATTACAAAAAATAACAAATTTTGGAAATGATAGTCTACAATAAATTGAAAGCTTTGCTAAAAGTGGGGATTACAACCAAATCATTAATCACAAAACATAAAATAAACTAATATTGCAAATATCATTAGTTGTTTACAAAGGAATGAAAGGACAAGTTCTACAACTCATTCTACTACAACAAAATCAGAATAAAAACCTGCTGTTAGTCCTCCTCCTAGGTCTGGAAGTGGCCAACCTCTTTTTCCAGAAGAAGGTATGAGTCTCTCTCTCTTTAGATCTTACTCACACTCATTTACAAGCAATATGAAATAGAAACAATATACTTTATTGATGCAAACACATGATTACAATAATGTTGTTGAAAATTGTTACAGGACTGTAACAATCACTTTCTGATTATCACCTATTATTCTCTCTATCTTCTACTCCCCTTACTCTCTACTACTTTATTTTCTTATTTACCTAGCTCAACCTGAACGGGAGCCATATTTATAGATGTCCTAAGATCTACTAACAAGATGAGAATATCTCAGAAGATCTAATCCTATTATGTTGCAACAATTCCAGGTTTTATCCTAAAAGAAGATCACACTTTGATCTTTCCATAAATGGTGGCTTTGGTCGGCAAGGACGGCAAAGTCAGATCTAAGATATTTCCCTTTATCCTTTTCAATCTTTATTTCCTTTTTCCAACGTCAAAATTCGGTCAATAAGTCAAAAAGCACATTCTGTTTTCATTCCGAAGATACTGTAATTCTCATTTCGAAGATCCACTCATTTCGAAGACACTACAACTCTCATTCCAAAGATACTACAGCTCTCATTCCGAAGATCCACTCATTTTGAAGACATTACAGTTCTCATTCCGAAGACCCGCTCATTTTGAAGACACTGTGTTTTCTCATTTCGAAGATATTTGTTCATTCCGAAGAGACTTCGGAATGAACAAATGTGGGCTCCTTAAATGATTTTCTCTGCATTTCTTATGTGGGTTACTTCTCAGGATCAAATTCCAATGGTCTTCATCTCTTTCCACATGTGAATTCCATGCCTTGCCATTCATTGGCAGCTGGCTCGAATTTACATGGGAAAACCTAGTTTTTGCTGCACAGTAATAGTTTTCTTGAACTGTTGCCAAATTTAGGTAAAATGAATGCTTGAGACATATCAAAACATGATTAGTGAAATGTTGTTATTAATCTAAGCATATCTCATTTTAGCAAGTCATAACAAAACAACATAAAACTTATACAAAAAGTTGTAAAAATCAGAATATAGTACTTCAAATACATTTATTATGCAAATAGTTAATACACAGCATATTGAATTAACTTAACTAGCATATTAGATTAACATAAGAGTTTATAGGCAATTTCAGTGTTCAAAACATGTTATGATTGAGGCATTTTTAGGCCTCATCATTTTCCCCCCAACTTATATTGATGCATGTCCTCATGCATTCTATTGGGCTATGGAATCACATATGTCCATGGTCAAATTCCATGACTTGTAAAACAACTTCTTGCCTATGTAAAATCCCCTGTTCTTCTGAAGGTCCCTGAGCCATTCTTCAAACTATTCATCAGGTTGGGCATCTTCTTCAAAGTAGAATGGGACTAGAGTGATGATGGTGGGAGGCCTAAATCTGAGACCTATCCAATTATGTTGCATGAGTTCAATCAACTGTATTACTCCTTCTGCCCTTCTTCTGGACCATTCTAAGTTGATGGGGGAAATGGGTTCTCTTTTCTATAAAGACATGGGAAGTTCAGCCCATCTGTTTCTACAGACTGATAATGCTGGAAAGAAATTGTCATTACAAAAATTGTGGAATCTGTTCACATAGTCCCTTAAGTTTATCAAGTACATTCTCTTCACATCATCCCTGTTCATCATGGTGAAGTGTTGTCTTGTGATAATGGGGTGATTTGGCTGAATTGCTCTGACTAAAAATTCAGCTCTTGTTTCAATCTCTTTATTCTGTCTTTTTTCTTGGTCCCAATAAAATTGATTCTGCAAGGTGGACATGAATGCCCTCAATTGAACATCTCCAATGTAGATTTGTGGATGAAACTCTACTTCTTCTGGAATAAAGAAACTATGTAAAAACAGTTCACATAGGAGATTTTTCTGCTCAAAAGGGCTGTCAAAGTATGCTTCCAAGAAATCTACAGTGGTGTCCAATTTATATGGAAGACCTAAACTAATCCTCATGACCTGCCATCTGAGGTATTTCTCCTTCAGAATAAGACTGTAAAATCTGGCTAGTCGTCTGAATTGGACTAAAAATTTAGCAATTTGACATAAGTCAGACACCTTTTCTTTCAATGCCTAAATTTTTGTTTCCTTGGCTTCTAGCTGTTTTGCTTCTAATTTGAACTTTTTAGTTTTAGTGGCAAGCTTCTCATACCTAATCATCCAGCTGGCTATGTCTGCATTGTATTGTTCTAAGGACACAGTATTAGGTGGTCTAACTACAGGTGGAATTCTAGGTAGCAGATCTATCTAAACCCCTTTTTCTACCACTTCCACTGGCTGTTCATCTGTCAAGAATTCTACTTGCACCCCCTTATGTGCTATTTCTATTGGGTTGTCATCAGATAGTAATTCTACTTGCACCTCCTTATCTGCTACTTCTACTGATGGTGTAACAGTTTGAAATACAGGGACATCAATAGGAGTACTTACTTGATATGTTTCATGTTGTTGCTTGGACCGTTCCTATGCTGGTAACTCATCTCCAATGTTTGCTGCTGTGCTTTTTGCCAATTCTGAAGCATCTTCAGAATGAAAGGGTGCTTCGGAATGAGAAGGCACATCTTCAGAATGAAAAGGTGCTTCTTCAGAATGAGCTCCTATATCTGCCTCAATAGAGTCATCTACCCTAGATAAATCCACAAGCAGTTGAGCTAAGTCATATTCATCATTGGATACAGTTGGTTGTTTTTTAGACTGTGACAACTTCTCTTTTAGTTCTGCCACTTCCTGCTGTAACTCTGCAATTTTTCTTTCCTGCATCTCAATGATGTTTTCTTTCTCTGAAATCCATCTGGTTTGTGTCTTGACAACACTCCTTGCTGCTCTCAACTACTCTATGATATCTTCCTCCTCTATTTCTACTTCAAAATCAGATGCAGACAAGTCAGCTACAATAGGCTGCTCAACAACTGGCTCTTCTTCTGCAACATCTATTTGTTCCTATTTAGGAGGCTCTATGAAATTGTCTATAATTGCATCTACTATTTTTGTGGCTTGTTGAACTGTAGCCACCTCTAGATTATCCTGTCCAGCCTCTTCCTCAATTATCTATTCAGGAAATTCTGGGAAGTTTTCAAGGGCTGGTTGTATCTCTGTGACATCTGGGCTGCTTTGTCCATCTTCTTGTTCCATGACCTGGTCTGTCATTTCCCTCAAGTGGAGTCTTGTAGACCTCCGAGTTCCAGATGCAAATTTCTTCTTTTTGCTCTATTTTTTGGTGACAACCAAGGTTATGGGGTTAGTTTCAGATGCCTCTGTTTCCCTTTTTGTTTCTTCCCCTATTTGGCTAGGTGTTTCATTTCTCTGTTCTGACAAATCGGTTGCAACTTCAAAAAAATGGACCTTCTTCTATTTTTCTCTTCTGCTTCCAGTTCTAGATCCTCTTTTCTTTTGCCTTTTTGCTTGTGAAGTTGAAGGTTCTGGAGCAAGGTGTTCTGCTACTGCTGTTGGGTGTGTTTCTTTTTCTGCAACTTGCAAATTCTTCTATAGCATCTTCTGCAACATCTTTTGTAGCAGCTATTTCTTCTTCTACAACAACATTAGCAGTATTTGTTTCTTCCTCTTCATCCTCATCTCCAAAAATTACATCATTTAATGTAGAGTAAAACCTCTCAAAGCTCCTAGGGTTTCCTCTAAAATGGTGCTGGCAAATTAGTTTGATGAGACCATGGTGGCGAAGACTTCCTTTTCCTTCTTGATATCTTTTTGCCATGTTTTTTAATTCTTGGTGCAGATATAGGGGAAGATTTACCCTAACCTCTGGTTGTTGCCTACCATGTCTGAGATGATTTAAAATTTTGATATGATGCCTTGACAACAGTACATACTGCCCTTCATAGGTTAGAAATTTGATTACCCATGTGGCTACTTCATCCCAGGGTTCCTACAGGCTGGCCCTTTTTACCCCCTTGCATGTGTTATTATGTGTTAAATACTCAAGTGCCCTATCATTTTCTTCCAAAAATTGATTGACTGTGTTTACCAATGTATTTTTGCCAGACCTAGAAATTGGAAGACCTTCTAATGGCAGCTCAATAATTTGACTCAAAACTTCAGGGGTTACCTCAATAGTCATGTCGTTAACGTGTGCCCAGTTGTTTTGGAACGTGTGGGCGAACATGTCGGCCAAGTCTTCAGAGGATCCATTAAATTTATCCAAAAATGGCATAAACCCTCCATCTTCAAAAATCTGCACCACTACTGGATTTTCTTAGAGATTGGTGGTATCTGCTGGTTCCATTTTTGTTTTTCGCCCCATTTTCCTGTCTTGGTTCATCACAAATTGCTCTCTTCTATCGCTATTCCTCTACTGGTTCTCTGGTTTCTGGTGGTTGCAACTTTGCAATTTCTCTATTTTTGTTCTTCGAAATGAACCATAATCTGAGCACTATACCTCGTAGTTTTTTTTGCGTTAGCAAACATGTCTTCAAAAAGAAGGGTGGCACGTGTTTCTATTTTTTATTGAACACATGTCCATCAATGATTGCATAGATGCCCTAGCTGTCAAATTCACCTTACTTGTTTTCTATTTTTTTGTTTTGTCTGCGGTCTCTCACGTGCATGTTTATCAGCATCAAAAATTGGTGGTGTACTATTGGTTACGTCCTTCGTGATTTTGGTATTTTCCAAATGGGTGCAAAAACAAATCATATGCTGACTGACACGTGTTCCTTTATCGTATGCGTCAAAATAATTTTCACTTGATTGTATTTCTTTCCTTCCTTGGATGCCACGTGGAGATATTACATTGAATGTTCTTTCCGAAGATTATAATTTATTGCGAAAACAAAACTTCATTTCAAATATTATGACTTCATTCCGAAGATTATGACTTCATTTCGAAGACGAGTCTTCATTCCGAAGATCATGCTTCTTTGCGATGTCAAATCCTCATTCCGAAGATAAATCCTCATTCCGAAGACAAATCCTGCTTCATTTCGAAGACAAATTTTCATTCCGAAGACAGAGCTTCATTTTGAAGACAAATATTCATTCCGAAGACAAAGCTTCATTCCAAAGACAAATTGTCATTCCAAAGATAAAGTGCAACAATCTACTGTCATTTCGAAGACAATTTCAATCCGAAGACAACACAACAATTAGTCTAAAGAAGATAGCAAGCACTATTTTTGGCATTCTTGTTCCTAAGATTAGGCAAAAATCAATATTCCCATTCTCAAAACATGTTTAAGTATGCCAACTCTTATGGATATCTTTTATGCTAATGGTTAATTGTTATATACTATATACCAATCATTTACAATGAAAGGACAATAAATGTAAGAAATACATACCTGATTAAAACAATTTAATGCAAGTTTTTGAAATATGACTGCTTATGTTGATGTTTTGCTGAGATTTTTTGCAAAATTTCAAAACAAGTGCGATTGGTGAATTTGTACAATGATGGTTCAAAAATTTTCAAGGTTATGCATGCCAAAAAACTGGTTTTCATGCATACCAACCCAATAGTGCCTTGAAAAAGGTTTTCACTGCTGAGTTATTCATTTTTCTCTTTTTTTTTTTTTTTACCTCTCCTTTTCTCTCTTTTTTTTTCTTGATTTTGACTATGCCCATGAAGGAATTTCATGATTTCCCTGAAATCATGCCCATGAAGGAATTCATAATCAGAATTTATTCATATTTTTGTTTTCTATTTTTCTGATTTTTTTTGTATTTTTCTATTTTTTCTTGAAATCCATGATCATGCTGATTGTTTTGAAGTGGAAGAGGAAATTTCTTCCACCTATTGTGTATCCAAACTGTCAAGCTACTGCAAGAATTCCTCTTTAGTCGAGGTGTATGGTACACCCTGAGGCGATGTCCATTCACTACCAACTTTCTCTATGACCCATCAATAGGAGATAAATGGACTGCTCCATTGTCAAATACCTCCTCAATCCGGTAAGGTCCAAGCCATCTAGTTCTCAGCTTTCCAGGGAAGTCCTCATAGCGAGAATCAAAATAGTAAGGCCCAATCTCCTTGTTGAAGTTTCCTCTTCTAAATGTGACTGTCATGCCACATTTTCCTCTGCTCCTGAATTACTTCAGTTTGGTGCAGAGCATCCAACCTAAGTTCATCCAATGCATTCAGCTGTAGAATCCTGTCTGTTTGTGCCTCGTGACAATTCAATTCCAATTTCCAATGTTGTGCGTAGTGTTAGTAGCTCAAATTCAATAGGTAAGAGGGGCTTTTTACCAAAGACTAGTTCATAAGGTGTGAATCCAGTAGTGGATTTCCAAGTAGTATTGTAAGCCCATACTCGCTTCGGGTAATTTATCTAGCCGCTTTCTCCTATGAAAAGCTACTATTTTTGTTAAAATTTGTTCCAGTTTCCTGTTTGTTACTTCAACCTAGCCATTTTCTTGTGGGTGATAAGGTGATGATTTTCTATGTTTGATTTCATATAATTCTGTAAATGCTTCAATGACTTTGGATGCAAATTGGGGTCCTTGGTCTGTGGTGATAGACCGGGAGCTCCAAATCTCTAAAAAATCTGAGTATACAAGAAATCGATGACCTTCTCTTCATGAGCATGTTTGAAAGCATGCACCTCTACCCACTTTGTCAAGTAATCGGTGCATACTAGAATATGCACCTTTCCCTGAGAAGGTGGATCAATAGGTCCTACAAAATCAAGCCCCCACCTCTCAAATGGTTCTAAAACCAATTGAGGTTGCAATGGCATTTCATTTGTATGAGTGGGTTTCCCCATTCTTTGGCATGCATCACAATGCCTGATGTAATTTTTCACATCCTTGTGAAGAGATGGCCAATAATATCCTGTCCCTAAGATTTTCCTAATTGTGCTTTTTACAGAGTAGTGTCCACCTGAGGGTTCTTCATGACAATCCCTAAGGATATCATACACCTCATCCTTTCGGATGCACCTACGTAACACATGGTTAGTACTGCACTTAAAAAGTATACCCTTAATCCATTCAAAAGAAGAACTTTATTTGATCAATTGTGTTTTCTATTTTGAAGTGAAATGTGGAGGAACTTTCCCTATGACCAAGTAATTGGCTATATCTGCAAACCAGGGTGATTGAACTGATATAGCAAATAATTTTTCATCAGGAAAGGTGTCTTCAACTAATTCCCCTTCATCTGTGTTTTGTAATCTGGACAAGAAGTCTGCTACAACATTAGATTTTCTTGGTTTGTTGATTATAGTGATATCAAATTCTTGTAGCAACAGTAACCAACGAATAATTCTTGCACTTACCATAGGCTTATTCATCAAATATTTAATGGCTATGTGATCTGTGTGAATAAATATTTGATAACCTGTGATGTAATGCCTGAATTTGTTGATGGCATAAATTACCGCCAAGAATTCTTTCTCAATTGTGGTATAATTTTTCTCAGCTCCTATCAAATTCTTGCTAATGTAGTAGATGGCATAGTGTTCACCATTGTCAATTTGTCCTAATGCTGCTCCAATTGCAGTATTGGAAGCATCAGCCTATATGTGAAATGGTAATGTCCAATTAGGTCCTCTTAACATAGGTGGAGTTACTAATTTCTCTTTCAGAGCTTCAAATGATTCCTGACACTTTGCAGTCCAAGAAAATTCAGAATCTTTAGTCAATAGGGAAAACATGGGATTGGCTATTGTGCTAAAGCTAGGAATAAACCTGTGGTAAAAACCAATGTGTCCTAGGAATCTTCTGACATCAGTCTAAGTTTTAGGAGGAAGAAGGTTCTTGATAATTTCCACCTTCTTTGGATCAACCTGGATCCCTTGAAGAGAGATGTGATGGCCAAGAACTATTCCTTCCTTCATCATCATAAAACATTTTTCTGGATTCAAGGATAACTGGTATGCTTCACAGCGAGTTAAAACTTTGTCAAGGTTTTCTAATGTAAAGTCAAAAGTCTGTCCACATACTGTGAAATCATCCATATATATCTCAACATTGTTGGTAGTCAGATCAGAAAAAATTGCTAAAACTACTCGCTGAAATGTTGTTGGGGCATTACACAAACCAAAAGGTAAAACCCTATAGGCAAATGTTCCCCATGGACAGGTAAAGGTTGTTTTCTCTTGATCTTCAAGTGCAATCTGAATTTGATTATATCCACTAAATCCATCAAGAAAACAAAAGTATCTCTTTCCAACAAGGGTATCTAACACCTGATCTATGAAAGGTAATGGAAAATGGTCTTTGTATGTTACTTTATTCAGCTCTCTATAGTCTACACATACTCTCATTTTTCCATTTTTCTTAGGAACTATAACCAATGGAGAGACCCACTAGCTATCAAAAATTGGGTAAATGAATCCTACCTCCAATTTTTTTTCAATTTCTTCCTTTACAATATCCCTTAGGGCAGGATTCAGTCTTCTTTGAGGTTGTCTAACTGGCTTGACTTCTTCAGTATAAATTTTATGGGTGCATATATCAGGGTGAACTCCTGACATATCTTTATAGTCCCAAGCAAAAGCATGGACATGCTTCTGCAAGACAGCTATCAATTTGTCTTCTTCTTCCCTAGTAAGCTAGCTGTAAATGTTCAAAAATTTTCCTAGCTGGACTTCTATTTGTTTTGTATTTGGAAGGACTGAATTCACTTCTTCATACTTAGTGATCAGGGAGTTAAGAGGACATTGCTGAGATGGAAGGAAATAAGAAGTTTCTATTTTATTATTCTCTGATGGAAGCATATCCTGTATAGAACAATGAGAAGGAAAAATCAGGTGATGGTGCCACCCATGTGGTAGTGAAACAGAGTTTTCCTATGATAGTACAGATGTTTCACCTTCAGAATTTTGGTTCTCCTCATTCCTTAACAATTGTTGGATATTTTTTGCTTCCTCTTCTAACCCTTGTTCTTGTAGAACATTCATTAGGATAGTTTCATTTTCTAAATTTTCTGTGTCTTGGAGGTCTTCCGTGTGTTCTCTTACTACCAAGGTGGCTAGTGTGGAAATAACCTCCTCTGATTCTTCATCTAAATCAGGAAACCATAACTGACCTAAAAAATTGTTGGAGGGTCTTGCAGGAGGATACAAAGAGATCTGTTTTAGATCAATACCATTTGAAATAGTCATTTTTCTAGATCTGCAGTCTATGAAGGCTACTGTAGTTGCAAGCCAAGGTCTTCCCAAAATGATGGGATATCCATGTGTTGAATTTCTTGGCTATAAAACCAAAAAATCTACAAGGAATTCCCAAGAAGAAACTTCTATAGGAACATCTTCAATGATACCTTCAGGTTTTGCAACTGACCTATCAACCATTTCTAAAACTATAAATGTGGGGCTGAGATGTTTGAGCTGTAATTGTTTCATTATATCCTTGGTCATGACATTTATTGCAGCTCCTAGATCTACTAAGACATTTGATATTGGTACTGAACCTATGGTAACTATGATAACTGGACTTCCTGGGTCACTATACTTTGGAGGTACTAGTTTTCCAGACAAGAGATCAGCTATCTTTCCTTCAACCTGAATAGTCTTAGGAAATGCTTTCTTTTTTCTTCCTGCTCTTTTAATGCACAAATCTCGGATAGTACTTTTAATCATTGGTATATCCTTAATGGCTTGCAATAAGGGCAATGATATAGTTAAATTTTTAAGTTCTTTGACTAGGTCTGACTCAGAATTTTTTGCTGTGGTATTGAATCTTTCAGGATATGGAATTATCCCTGATGAAGGTAATTGTTTTGCCTGTGGTTCTATTGTTTCTTATTCTTTCTCTATTGTTGGTTCAACTTTAATTGGTTCCAAAGGTTCTTGCTCTTCATTTTCCTTGATTTTATTTGAAACAAGTTCAGGTACAACTTTTCCTGAACGAAGTTGGATGTTACTACAATCAATAACATTTATTTCAACATTGTCTTCAGCTTCAACCACATAGACAGGGGATGCCTGTCTCATGTTGTTTGGATTAGTGACTGATTGAGCTGGAAGTTGAGGTTGTTTCACCTGTTGTGTTTGTTGTGGTTGGTTCTATTTTTCTTGAAAATTTTGATTAGGTGCAGGCAAAAAATGTTGATTTTGACCTTGATTTCTTTGCTGCCTTGGATAGGACTGATATTGTTGATTCCACTGTGGTTGATTTTGCATCCAATGTGGATTAGTCTGATTCTGATTCCAAGGTGGATTGTTTTGATTCCAAGATGGGTTGTTTTGATTCCATGATGGATTGTTTTGATTTTGATTCCAAGTTGAATTACTCCAATTTTTTTGTGGCCATTCTTGGGAATTTTTCCATTGAGGATAATTCCAAGGACATTGGGATTGTCCCCAAGGCATAGTACCAGGATTATGCCCCCAATTTTTAGGAAAACGAGGGGGATTTTGGTATTGAGAGAAATTTCCCCCTTGTTTTGGTCCAACATAGTTGAGTTCCTCAATCTAATTTTCTAACATAGTTTTGAGTTGTGGTAGCAGGTGGCATTGATCAGTTGAATGCCTCTTTGAACATATACTACAAATGGCTGAGATAGATGTTTTATTCAAAGGACATTCCTGCAAAGCATGTTTATTTCTACATCTTGGGCAATAAATTGCCAAAGGTTCTGTGTTTTTTGCTTTTGCGGACATTTCCCCCAAAGTTGTGTTTAATTGCACTAGAATATCAGTTTAAAATTTGCAAGTTCCTCTATTAGTTCTTTCACATTAGTGCCATTTGTATTTTTTTTTCTCTTTCCTTGCTTATTGTGAGAGTAATTCCTGTAGAGATCCATAATTTCCTCATTACTAAGAGTATTTACATCTCCTCTTCCCATCAAATAAAATACATCTATGGATTCATCTTGTAACCCTCTTAAAAATATGGTTTTGCATAACTCTGGTTCTATAAGTCCACATCTCCTTTGAACAAAGGAGAACCTATCAAGATAGTCTTCTAATGTTTCATCATATTCTTGTTTAATCCTAAATAACTCATCTTTCTTGTTCCTTACATGGAAATACTCCTGATATTTGTCTAAAAACACAGTTTCCATTTGATCCCAAGTTCGGATGGAATTTTGCTCTAAACTCATGAACCAACGTAATGCTGAGTCCTTGAGTGTTGAGGGAAAGACCTTAAGTTTTTTATTGTCATTTACATAATCATAGGTTTGACACACTATCTTGAATTAAAACAAAAATTGATCAGGATCTTCAGATACAACACCTCGAAAGGTTGGAAGTATCGAAGGTGAAATAGTTTTCATGGGAGAGTTTTGTGTTGGATTCAAACGGATAGGATATTCAAATGTTCTGGAAGGTCGAGGAATATACTGATCATCTCCTTCATCATGGACATAGCCATGTTGGCCATCTCTATCTAGATTACCTCCCTCTGCCATAGTTTCTTGTTCTCTAGGAACAGTTAATCCTATCCAAATTTCACTCTCAAGAGGTCCAAGACCCTTTGTTGATGATGATTCTGATGATTCTTCTTTCTTAGGATGTTCTAATGATGGTGAAACTGGTGATTTTCCTTTCTTATAATGTTCTAATGATGGTGAGACTGGTGATTTTTCTTTCAATCTTTCTAGTAATTCAAACACAAGTGATTCACCCCTTAGGCATGAAGATCTTCATAATGGAACAAGCCAGGGATCCTTTTGGGTAATTCTACCAACTATTCTATTCAGATTTTATCCTGAATCTTCATTGTTCAGTCTAACTAATAGCTATTGGACTGTTGTTACCTTCTAGCAACACAATTCCTTAGAAACGGTGTCAAAATGATGTGTTGTCATTATACACATCATTAATTCTCAATGAATTTGTCAATCCAGGGCTGTGTACAAGGCTATCTACGAAAGAAGGGGTAAACAGGGTTATAACTTAGGTCAATCTAGAGCAACAGGTTTTATTGGTGAAACCAATTGTGTGGGGGGTTTTAGGATATTCCTATATCTAAATTGCATGAATTAAACCTTAATCTAAGTTGTAGAATTGGAAACTAATCATTAAATGCATAAATAAAGTCCTAATTACAATTGTAGAATGAGACCTAATTATGTTGCAAAAATAACAGTTATAGAATTGAAAGTCTAATTCTAATTGCAGAAAGGAAATCTAATTACTTTTGCAGCAATGAAAATATAATTCTAACATGGAAATGAAACTGTCAAGGCTCTGTAATAGAAGGTTGTCAATCTTCTGTGCAGGGGTTGACAACAAAACATAAAATGCAGGAAATTACAAAAAATAGTAAATTTTGGAAATGACAGTCTGCAATAAATTGAAAGCTTTGTTGAAAGTGGGGATTACAACCAAATAATTAATCACAAAACATAAAATAAACTAATATTGCAAATATCATTAGTTGTTTACAAAGGAATGAAATGACAAGTTCTACAACTCATTCTACTGTAGCAAAATCAGAATAAAAACCTGTTGTTAGTCCTCCTCCTAGGTCTGGAAGTGGCCAGCCTCTTTGTCCATAAGAAGGTATGAGTATCTCTCTCTTTAGATCTTACTCACACTCATTTACAAGCAATATGAAATAGAAACAATATACTTTATTGATGCAAACACATGATTACAATAATGCTGCTGAAAACTATTACAAGACAGTAACAGTCACTTTCTGATTATCACCTATTATTATCTCTATCTTCTACTCCCCTTACTCTCTACTACTTTCTTTTCTTCTCTACCTAGCTCAACCTGAATGGGAGCCATATTTATAGATGTCCTAAGATCTACTAACAAGCTGAGAATATCTCAGAAGATCTAATCCTATTATGTTGCAACAATTCCAGGTTTTATCCTAAAAGAAGATCACACTTTGATCTTTCCATAAATAGTGGCTTTGGTCAGCAAGGATGGCAAAATCATATCTGAGATATTTCCCTCTATCCTTTTCAATCTTTATTTCCTTTTTCCAGCGTCAGAATTCGGTCAGTAAGTCAAAAAGCACATTCTATTTTTATTTCGAAGATAAGTGGCTCATTCCAAAGATACTGCAATTCTCATTCTAAAGATCCACTCATTCCAAAGACACCACAGCTCTCATTCTGAAGATACTACAGCTCTCATTTCGAAGATCCGCTCATTTCAAAGACATTACAGTTCTCATTCTGAAGACCCTCTCATTTCGAATACACTATGTTTTCTCATTCTGAAGATATTTGTTCATTCGGAAGAGACTTCAGAATGAACAAATGTGGGCTCCTTAAATGATTTTCTTTGCATTTCTTATGTGGGTTACTTCTCAGGATCATATTCCAATGGTCTTCATCTCTTTCCACATGTGAATTCCATGCCTTGCCATTCATTGGCAACTAGCTCGAATTTACATGGGAAAACCTAGTTTTTGCTGCACAGTAACAGTTTTCTTGAACTGTTGTCAGATCTAGGTAAAATGAATGCTTGAGACATATCAAAACACGATTAGTGAAATGTTGTTATTAATCTAAGCATATCTCATTTTAGCAAGTCATAACAAAACAACATAAACTTATACAAAAAGCTGTAAAAATCAGAATATAGTACTTCAACTACATTTATTATGCAAATAGTTAATACACAACATATTGAATTAACTTAACTAGCATATTAGATTAACATAAGAGTTTATAGGCAATTTTAGTGTTCAAAACATGTTATGATTGAGGCATTTTCAGGCCTCATCACTAATAGTGGTATCAAATCCACAAAGGGAGATTGATAGGAAATATGGAGAACCACAAGAAGATTGAGAGGAGATAAGAGATTTTATTTTCAAAAAAACAAATAAACTACTTTTTTGCTAGAGTCTTTTGACAGAGTTGTAGAAATACTTGTGAAGACTAGGACTCGACATTGATTCCACTTGTTTGACAAATCAACTAGTTAAGTTCACTATTTTTAGATTTGAATAATTTGCATTATTATCTTCTAATATTTCATTGTAGAAAAAAATTGATTCAAAGAGATTTGAGAAGCTTCTTACAATAGCTAGGAAGAATAACTTCTTTAGAATTGATCTAGTGCTTCAAAAAAAATCAAATATTGAAGAATTTGGAGGCCTAAGGAAAAAGGTCTCATTGCAAAATTGGTTGATTTAAGATAGAATATTGACGAGACTCAAGAACGATATCTCCATAAAAGATTGAATATTGAGGAGAACCAAGAAGGAGGTCCTCATAGAATTTAGAAGTTTGAAGACTCCAAATTGAAGAAAGAAGAAAGTAGCTTTATTGAAGGTTGAGAAGGAGAAGACCCAATAAAGATATCCCATTGAAGAACTTCTAGATTTGGAATAAAAAATACTGATTATTGAAGATAGTAGAGGACTATGAAAATTTCTATTGAATATTTGACAAGATGTAAAATTTGAAGACCTAAGGGAAGATGTCTCAGGAAAATTTGGAATAAGAAAGAAGAAGAAGGCTAGAAAAGCCTTATTGAAGAACTTGAATAAGTGGTCATTGGACAAGATTTGAAGAAAAACTAAAGGAAGAATATTTATAGCAAGGATTAGCTCATATAAAATAAGAATTTGGGACAATTATCACCATCTGACAACAAGCCCAAAAATAAGAAGGATTTGGCAAGAATTTTTCCAAATTTTGGAAAGGATTTTTTAAAGACTCAATATATTCAGATTCTTGAGGAGAAGGCTAGAAAATAGGCTTTATTGAAGTCAAAATTTGACAAGTAATATTGAAGGAGAAATAATATAGAAGAGACCAAAATATTTGAGAGTTTTCAGGACAGCCACAAAAGATTTGAAGGCTGATTTACAAAGGAGAAGCTTGTTGATTTTACAGTAGAAGTTGAAAAGTCACAGGACAACAAAATAAAGGTGACTAAGAGCTGCAATTTAGAGAATATTTGGGTAAATTTTGAAGAGCCCTTACAAATTTAAGGAAGGATTAACACCAAATTAGGCAACAATTTGAATAAGTTACAAGATATTATTGGACAGCATTGGAAGAGGAAGAGAGAGTTGTGATTTGGAGAATTTTGAGATAAAATTTGCGAGAGTAAAGGACAGAAAAATGAAGGAGGAATTGGCTACTTTAGAATCCAAAAATGTACAAATATTAGGACAACAATATGGAAGCATTTTGGGAAGCACTAATATCTGCAAATTTCAGATTCCAAGAGAACAAGTTTGGAGGAGAATTTGAGCCACAATGATCAGATTTTCAAGCAGGATATTAAAGGCTAAAGAGCAGAAAATTTGGGCAGCAATTAGATCTGGAAAACTGACAAATTTAAGGCAGCATTTGAGTAGAAAGGAGAGCTACAACATTGACAAGTTTAGGACAGCAAAACAAAATGAATTTAAGCTGCAAATTTCACAAAATTGGGGCAGCAACTAGGTGAACCAAATCACCAAAAATACTAGCTACAAAAGGAGGCCAAAAGGTGTGTAAAAGTGGTGCTATGAAAGTTCATTTTTAAAGTATTAAAACTAGTTCATTTTAAGGTTTTTTGAAAGCACCATAGTAGATTTATTTAAGGAGAAAAATTTAGTTTTATTCAAGTATCTCCAAGCCAAGGAAGGAGACTTCTTTATTATCTTGAAATTTGCAAAACAAAACAACAAAGGAAGAAGTTAAAACTTGCTAAAAAAAAAGGAGTGATAAGTAGGAGAAGCATGTGTCATGTTCAAAATTTAAGTGCAGATTTTTTTAAGTTCTATTGAGAAAATTAAAGAGACTCAATAGTTAACAAAGGAAGGGTAAAATTATAGTATCTAAAGACACCAAGAGGTGTGGTAAGTATTGAAAAGGTTTTGGTGAAGGCAAGTTATCAAAGGAGTAGAAGAACTTCCATAAAAAATGCCATCATATTGAAGGAGATATCCATTTGCACCAAGAAAGACAATGTAGAGAATTGATAAATAGTCATTGTATAGCCAACTTAGAAAATCAAAAACCATCATCATATTGTAAGGTTGACCACTAAGGTGCACCACTAGCGTAAGGAGAAGAATCATAGTCTCACTGCCACCAATAGCATCACAGGCCATAGCATACAAATAGATAGCATCAAAGAGTGAGCATTGAAAAGATAAAATATCCAAGAAGAAGAATATTAGGACAAGGTGAGTGCCACCAAATATGAAGCAAGCTCCATTACAAATGAATCATCGAACATTGAAACTACCATAGGAGGAGAGCATTGAAGGAGTGATAGCCAAAATAATCTCAATAGATATTGGTAAGCTGAATAACACAAAGGAGTTTCAAGTGTTTGAAGACTAAGCAACAAGAGAACCAAAATTAGGATGAATAAGATGCATGATAAGGAAGGTCAAGCATTATATAAATTAGCTTCTATGTAAAGGACATTGCATATTCCATTAGATGAGAGCAACATTCCATTTTACACGTTCAAGGAGCTAATACATTCATGCCCATGAAATATAATTATCTTACCAAGCATTAAACAAGATAAATTTGGATAGAGTGCCACAGGAAATATTTTAAATAAGTGAAAAGAATTTTGGTGCCACTTGGTACTTGATACTCAGAACACTAGTCATGATTGAAGGAAGATGCAACATCTAAAGGTTATATATTAATGCATGGGCTTAAAATAGCCTAAGCACAATGAAGAGAGCACATTAGAATCATACTTAAGCACCTTGGAGAAGCATAAAATAATGGAAAATGATAGTCAAACCTCACAAAGACCAAATTTAGTAAGCATCAAGTAGCATTGAATGCAGTGCAGTCAAAGGAGAGCATAGGTTGCAGAGTTACAAGAAGCAAGATGAAGTTTGAAGTGCTATATTAAAGAAGGTATGGAATATTTGAATTAATTTATAACCTTTGCAAAAATAAAAGGAGGTATAAGGTATAGTATTGAGTTAAAGATTAATTATTCTTCTACACATAAGGTTATTTGGATAAATGGAGCTATAAGGTAATGCATTACTGAATTTAAATGTTAGAATATTTATTGAATTTTATAGAATATTTTTGAAGAAAGTGGAATTTAATTGAAAGCATTTGAAATAACTTAATCCTATTTGAAATTCAAATTGCATAGAAATATTTGGAAATAGCTTAACTTGGAGAAATAATGATTTCCACGTTGAAATTGAAATATTGAATTTGCAAATACATTATTTTGTTGAATTTTCAATTAGGGAGCTATAAGGAGTTCAACACCAATTTAAAATATTTGAAATTTAGAAACTATATTATTGAAAATTGAAAAGAGCACAAACATAGAGTTGGAAATTACATTTGGTTTTAGTCTCTTTCTCAAATAAATGAGACATAAGGAATCCAACTTAAAGGTTTTGAAAATAGTGAACCTTATCAAAATTGAAATTGCATCAAAAATTATATTTAGCTTTCTATTCATAGGGAGAAATAATGTGAAGAATAGAAGTTGAACATTAGGGAGACAAAGGAGATTCAACTCAAAATCAAACTAAGAAATATAAGTATCACATCAAATCCATAGAGATACAAAATATTCTACAAAACTTGAGAATCAAAAAGATCTTATCAAATTTGATCTCATACTCAAAACTAGGGAGATATAAGGTAGTCTACAAGTATCATCATGACAACAAAAAAAATCATTCTTACATAATCCTAACTTCTTAAAGGACCTAATTTCTCTTCATGGAAAAAAAAAGTGAGGGCAATATTGATATTTGAAATTATTTGGGATATTGTTAAGGAGAAAATATTAAGCCCACTATAGATGCTAGGGAGATTCAAAAGTTTGAATAAGATGGAGCAAAAGCACTCATGTTAATAACATTGTCAATTATAGATGAAATACAACCCTACATCAGTTCAACAACAACTTCTACAGAAGCTTGGAAAACCTTAGCCAAGATATTTGAAGGAAAGAATAAACCCACTACCTTGACCCTTCAAAACTAATTGCATTCTCTATGTTGAGCAAGGTGCAGCAGTAGTATTTTCATTGTTGTCAACACAGTCAGAAAGATCTGTTGATGCAGTGGACAGGAAGTTCAAAAGCTATTCAGATGCAAAAGACAGGAGCTCAAAAGTTATTCAAAGTATGTACAATGATTTTCCAAGAAGATCGAGGTGGCCCATTTGCAAAAGATCAAAGAAAAAGACAAGTAATAAAAGTGTCGCGATATTATGACATATACAACAAGCAAGAAAAAATGTCGATATTTCGCGACAAGTTGGAAGAGAGAGAAAAAGCCAAAAAAACTGTCGTGATTTTGTGACATGTTGGAAGAGAGAGAAAAAGCAAGAAAAACTATCACAATTTCACGACATGTTGGAAGAGAAACAAACAAGTGGAAAAACTGTCATGATTTCGTGACATGTTGGAAGAGATAAAAAACAGGAAATATTGTCATGATTTCGCAACATGTTGGAAGAGAAAAAGGCAAGTGGAAAAAACTATCACGATTTCACGACATGTTGGAAGAGAAAAAGGCAAGTGGAAAAACTGTCACGATTTCACGACATGTTGGAAGAGAAAAAGGCAAGTGGAAAAACTGTCATGATTTCGTGACATGTTGGAAGAGAAAGAGAAAGCAGGAAAAGGTGTCGCAATTTCGTGACAAGTTCAAAGAAAGAGAACAAGTTGGAAAAGTTTCACGATTTCGCGACATGTCGCATTTTCGCGACTAAAATAGGAGAGAGAGTAATTTGGAAAAGTGTCACGATTTTGCAACATGTCGCATTTTCGTGATTAAAATAGGAGAGAGAAAGTAAGTTGGAAAAGTGTCACGATTTCGTGACATGTCGTATTTTCACGACTAAAATAGGAGAGAGAAAGTAAGTTGGAAAAGTGTCATGATTTCATGACATGTCGCATTTTCATGACAAAAGAAAGAGAGGAAGCGTACGGAAGTAGAACTGTCACGATTTCGAAACAAAGGCAGAAAGCAAGACTTCAAAAGCAGAAGTGTCATGATTTCATGACAAAAGCAAAAGAATGAAGTACGGAAGCAGAAGTGTCCTGATTTCATGACAAAAGTAGAGAAGAATTCAAAGGCAAAAGTGTCATGATTTCACGACAAAAGCGAAGAAGTGAAGTACAAAAGCAAAATTTTCACGATTTTGTGACAAAAGTAGAGAAGACTTGGAAGGCAAAAGTGTCACGATTTCATGACAAAAGCAAAGAAGTGAAGTATGAAAGCAGAAGTGTCACGATTTCATGACAAATGCAGAGAAGAAGACCTCGAAGGCATAAGTGTCATGATTTTGTGATAAAAGCATAAAGCAAGACTTCGGAAGCAGAAGTGTCATGATTTTGTGACATGTCGCATTTTTATGACTCGAAAAGGACAGGAAGGCAGAGAAGCAAAAGTGTCATGATTTTGCGACATGTCACATTTTTGCAACTCAAAAAGGACAAGAAGGCAGAGAAGCAAAATTGTCACGATTTTGTGATGTCATATTTTCATGACTCGAAAAGGACAGGAAGGCAGAGAAGCAAAAGTGTCGCGATATCGCGACATGTCGCAGTTTTGTGACGCAAGAAGGGCAGGTAGGTATAATAACAAAAGTGTAGCGATATCGCACAATGTCGCATTTTTGCGACAAAGGAATAGAAAAAGCATATGGAGGCGAAAGTTTCACAATATCGTGACATGTTATATTTTCGCGGGCCAAAGCTAAGAGAAAGAGCAAGGAGAAAAAGAATCGTGATATCGTGACATGTTGTATTTTTGTGGTCCGATGCAAAGAGAAAGAGCAAGGAGAAAAAGTGTCACGATATCGTGACATGTAGCTTTTTTGCGGTCCGATGCAAAGAGAAAGAGCAAGGAGAAAAAGTGTCACGATATCGCGACATGTAGCTTTTTCACGGTCCGATGCAAAGAGAAAGAGAGAGAAAGAAAAAGTGTCATGATATCGTGACATGTATTTTCGGGGGCCAAAGCAAGGATAAAGAGAGAGAAAGTGAAAGTGTCACAATATCACGACATGTTGTATTTTTACGGTTGAGTTGAAGCCGACGAAGACCAATGATAGTCGACTAAAATCAGGGTTTATAGTTGTCATGAAAGCCCACTAATATTAGGGTTTACAGCCGACTAAGATTAGGGTTTTCATCACAAAAATTTTGTTATAAAATGAGGCCTATTTGGAGAATTGAGGTTGAAGAATGTGTCATCGAATATGTGTCAAAGTGTGAAATGTGGTCGTAAGAGCACAAAAATCACAGAAGCGGTGAGATGATGGCGAAGTGCACAAAGTGAGCAAATAAGTCATGTCAAATTATTCTAAGTGCATCTATGATTGCATAGAGAAAGCAGAAGGAGCGAAGTGCGCAAAAGGGAGAAGACGATTGTGAAGTTGGACTACAGCGAAGTAGAGTGTGCGAAGTGTTTGCATAGAAAGAGCAGAGTGTACAAAGAACACAAAGGTGAAGAAGACCAGTTAGGATCATGCAAAAGCAAAGGTATCTTATAGACAAACTTATAGATTCAAATTGAAGTCTAGGTTGCAGCTTGGCATCAGGGGTTGGTGCTCCTTTTTGTTCGTGCAGATAAATTAGGGGTTAGTGCTCCTTCCAGTTGGTGCTGGTAAATCAGGAGTAGGTGCTCCTTTCTGTTGGTGCAAATAAATCAAGGTTTGGTGCTCCTTCTAGTGGGTTCTGGTAAATTGATTGTAAAGTCTGTGCTTTGTAAAGGCTGGATTTAGATGGTAGTCCAAGCAGTCATTCTTGAGGAGTATCCAAATTGGTGAACCTCATTAAATCTTATGTTGTGTGATGTTCTCTTGTGATACTTGCTTTATCTTGTTTTAAGGTTTCATTATTTCAAGTTTAAGAGCTATGAATTTAACTTTAAAGAACTACACTGATTCACCCCCCCTCTCAGTGCCATTGTAAGACTAAAAATTGGTATCAGAGCCAAGTTCTCTTATCAGGCTAAATCAGTTAGGGTTGATCTTGGATTAGTACGCAATGGGTAAGAAGAATAGATCCTCCTCCAAAAGGGTATATCAATCAGTTTTAGTTCCTATGGAAGAGAAAATTGAACCAAAAAAGGTTGAAGACTTCTCATCAAATAAATAACCTATGTTTGACGAAACTAATTATGCGATCTAGAGAATCAGGATGCAAACATATCTTTGTGCTTTGGGATACGACATCTGGGACTCAGTAGACAGTGAATACACAATACCCATCACTCCTCCAACTGATGTTGCCGATAAGAATCTATTTGAGAATGACTCAAAAGCAAAGAATGCTATCAGGCGTGTATTAGTAGACAGTGAATTGATAAAGATCATGAGTTGTAAAATGGCAAAGGAAATATGGGACAAACTGAGGAGTATTCATGAAGGAGACGATGAGATCAAGGAGGCCAAGTTACAAACACATCAAGCTCAATTTGAAGCTTTAAAGCTAAATGACGATGAGAACATAGAGGCATATATGTTGAGAGTTAATGAAGTCCTAGAGGATGATTCTAAGAAAGAAATAGGTGGTCTTTTCATGACACTCGAAGAAGAAACAAAAAAAGAACAGGAATGTGATGAAGAAGAAATTGATACATAAATAAATTTGAAAGAAGAATTAATTGCAGCTCTGGATGAATTGAAGATAGAAAGAAAAAAGAATAAGGAAATCTCAAGAAATCTTGAGGATGCAAATGAAATAATAACCAGTTTAAAAGTACAGGTAGAAGAATTCAAAAGGATTGAAGAAGCTCTCAGGTCACAGTTCAATGAGAAAGAGATTGGTTGCTGCAAACAAGAGGAAGAGATTGTTTTATTGAAGAAACAACTAGAAGAGGCCAATACAAATCTCAAATTCGAGAAGAGAACAGAGTTGCTAGATAAAATGATAATCCAACAAAGAAGCTCCATGGATAAGCGTGGTCTTGGATATGAAGCTGAACAACCTTCATCTTCCAACTCTGTAGAGAAGAAGAAGTTCAATGTTGAAGGATCGAAGCAAGAAAAGTTTGAAGCTAAATTTTCAAAAAGAAATATCAAAGGACATCTACAGAAAAGCAACCACAACAAAAGAGGTTCTATCACTCTCACTCTATTCATAATAATAATTTTAATGGCTATTGTTTCAGATGCAACTAGTATAGTCACAAGGCAATTTATTGTGGATTGAATAATAAATCAAAGAGTTATGTTGGTAGAAATACATCTACATTTCTGAGTGAACACTATGTACAATGTTTTCAATGTAATAGTCATGGGAACATAGCAAGGTTTTGTCCAAGCATTTTTGTATCTAATCTAAGGCAAAATAGTAGATTTCATTAGACGCAAAGAATGCAACATGGATAGAGAATAAATCAGGTACATATAAGAAAGGAAAATAATCATTCATCAAGGATGCATAAGAGACAACCACACAAGAGAAATGTTCGAGTTCACAAAAAGGTGCAAAATAGGGATGCAGTTGAAAAATCCAAGCCCGAGTTCAAGAAATTTTGGAGAAAGATAGAATAAAGGAAATCGTGTCTCCTTGGACTGAAGGAGACTACTCCGCTATTGTACTAAGCAACTCCAGGTAGCACATCCTCAGGTGGAGCAATCTTGAAGTTTCATTTTATTGCTCCTATGTATTTGTTTGATTACCTGAGGATGAAAGGCAAGTAGTTAGGGAAGTTGTCGTATAGTTGTCGAAGTATGTTTTCAGTTCATGTAGTTTGTGGAAGTGTCATGAAGGGTGGTGATTAAATTGAGAATTGTCATTATTGGTAGTATTGCTATATGTCATTGTTGTATTGGTGATGGTTCTTACTACCACTATCCAAAGTTAAGGATTATAACAGTTCAGATAATTTGGTTAGTGAAAGAATGTTGCCCTAGCCGCATATATGTGTTTCGATAAAAGTAGTGTATATTTGAACTACACATTGACGTGAATATTGTTAGATATTTTATGATGTTGTGGTGAAAAATATTGAAGTCTAATCATTGATTCATGTTTAGCTCATCAATATGAGCAACTTTGCTTTGTGAATCATACCTATCCGAGGTCTAGAAGTATGAGTTTGAGTAAGGTGCACTATAGTTGGCCGTGAAGTGTTTAACAAAATATTGTCTCCTGATTCGAACAGTTGAAAGTAAGGTGTGACCAGTGGTGACTGTAGAAAACATAGACCAAGTTGAAAATATAAAAAGGGATTTGGTTGGTGTTGTGGTACTGTGTTTGATGCTTGCACAGATTTTGCAGTAAAATTGCAGTGTTGGTACAGTGTTGGAAAAAAGTTGGTACAAGTGTGAGTCACTTGTCAATTTTGTTGACAGATGTGAAATCAAAATTTTTGAATGGGAAGCTTGAAGAAGAGGTTTATATTGAGCAGCCATATGGTTTCCAGCTTGGTGATGATTGGTTGAGTTGATTTTATTGAGCCTAGTCAAGTTATGTGTGAAGTGATTTTTAAAGTTCTATGAAATAAATTATTCCATCATTCTATGTTGAGTTGAGATTGAGGTTAGAAGATATTAAGTCTCTAACAATTCTCTTTATGCTTCTATGAAGTGGATTTGATTTGAGATTTTCATTCATTGTTGAGTTCATTTTGAGTACTACTTGAGCATGATTGATTGAGCCTTTGAAGAAGGCATTTGGGAAATATTTGAGGACAATGTTGGGACAGATTTGAGGACAGTGTTGGGACACATTTCTAGAGTAGATTTGGGCAAGTTCTTGGTGAAATTTCTAGAGAAGATTTGGGCAAGTTCTTTGTGAGCTTGCTAGACCATATTTGGGCAAGTTCTAGGTGAGCTTGCTAGAGCAGATTTGGGCAAGTTCTTAGTGAGCTTGTTGGAGCATATTTGGACAAGTTCTGTGTGAGCCTATTGAGCAGGTTATTAATGAGTCCATTAATAGAGCTTTGGAGGTGACAGAGTATAGAGGACAGAGTCTCAATGGATAGATATCTGATAGCCAACACAGTTGAAGATAGATCTGAATCAGGATTCTTCAAGTGGAGAGAGGTCCACCAGTCAGTGCAGTAGAGAGACAGAGTCTTCTATAATATCAAGGGTACTATGGAGTATGGGTTATGGTATCCGAAAGGTAAATACTTCACCCTTATTTTGTATTCAAATGCAGATTGGGCAGGATGTGTAGATGACAGAAAGAGTACCAGTGGAGGTGCATTCTATCTTGGAGACAGATTGGTTGCATGGCACAGTAAGAAACAAGAGTCAATTTCTTTATCGACAGTAGAGGCAGAATATATTGCAGTGACAACATGTTGTACGTAGG
This sequence comes from Wollemia nobilis, assembly GCA_028583015.1. Taxonomy (NCBI): domain Eukaryota; kingdom Viridiplantae; phylum Streptophyta; class Pinopsida; order Araucariales; family Araucariaceae; genus Wollemia; species Wollemia nobilis. The sequence continues at coordinate 726,517 of JAQPPZ010005339.1, forward strand.
TATTGTGGATGAAAAAAACCCTAAAATATCTTGGTATTTGCTTCAGTGAGCCAATATCATTTAAGTGTGATAACACCAGTGCTATTAACATCTCCAAGAATCTAGTTATACATTCATGCACAAAACACATCGCTATCAGGTATCAATTTTTGAAGGAGAAAGTTGCAGAAGGTGAGGTTAAGTTAGATTTTGTTCCAACTACAGAGCAAGTAGCAAATATCTTCACAAAACCATTGCCCAAGGAATTTTTTGAGTACCTTCACAATAAATTGGGAGTGATCACACTTCCCAAGAATTGACTAGCTATAGGGATCACATTCTTAGGGGGAGCATTTAAGTATTTTATTATCTGTTTGCTCATGTTCATGATTTTTGCTAAGGGTAATAAATTGTTCCTGAGAATGTTGTGCATGGACTCAAGGGGAGTCTGTAGTAGCCCTTTGGTATTATTGTCAAAGGGGGAGAAGAGTTACAGAAATTGCACATGTGTTGCCAACAATTCCAAAGGGGGAGATTGTTGAGCAAGGTGCAACAACAGTATTGTCATTGTTGTCAACACAGTCAGATAGATCTATTGATGCAGTAGACAGGAAGTTCAAAAGCTATTTAGATGAAGAATACAGGAGCTCAAAAGTTATTCAGAGTATGTACAATGATTTTCCAAGAAGACCGAAGTGGCCCATTTGCAAAAGATCAAAGAAAAAGACAAGTAAGAAAAGTGTCGCGATATCGCGACATATACAACAGGCAAGAAAAACTATCATGATTTTGCGACATGTTGGAAGAGAGAGAAAAATCCGGAAAAACTATCGCAATTTCATGACATGTTGGAAGAGAGATAAAAAGCAAGAAAAATTATCACAATTTCACAACATGTTGGAAGAGAAACAGGCAAGTGGAAAAACTGTCACGATTTCACGACATGTTGGAAGAGAGAGAAAAAGCAGGAAAAACTGTCGCGATTTCGCAACATGTTAGAAGAGAAAAAGGCAAGAGGAAAAACTGTCATGATTTCACGACATGTTGGAAGAGAAAAAGGCAAATGGAAAAACTATCATGATTTCATGACATGTTGGAAGAGAAAAAGGCAAGTGGAAAAAGCGTCGCGATTTCGCGACATGTTGCATTTTCGCGACTAAAATAGGAGAGAGAAAGTAAGTTGGAAAAGTGTCACGATTTCGCGACATGTCACATTTTCACAACTAAAATAGGAGAGAGAAAGTAAGTTGGAAAAGTTTCACGATTTCACGACATGTCACATTTTCGTGACTAAAATAGGAGAGAGAAAGTAAGTTGGAAAAGTGTCGCGATTTCGCAACATGTCGCATTTTTGTGACAAAAGAAAGAGAGGAGGTGTACGAAAGCAAAACTATTGTGATTTCATGACAAAGGTAGAAATCAAGACTTCAAAAGCAGAAGTGTCACGATTTCACGACAAAAGCAAAAGAATAAAGTACGAAAGCAGAAGTGTCACGATTTCATGACAAAAGCAGAGAAGACCTTGAAGGCAGAAGTGTCGTGATTTCATGACAAAAGTGAAGAAGTGAAGTACAAAAGCAGAAGTGTCATGATTTCATGACAAAAGCAGAGAAGAAGACTTCGAAGGCAGAAGTGTCATGATTTCATGACAAAAGCAAATAAGTGAAGTACGGAAGCAGAAGTGTCGTGATTGAAGAACACAAGCTTATACTGAGAGGGGGGGTGAACAGTATAAGACCTCTTTTTACTTTTTCCTTTATACTTCAAAATAGTAAAGCAATATACCCAAAGCAATATCAAAGCAATGCACAATATCATCCACAAAGTGACACCAATTTTAACGTGGTTCACCCGAATGGCTGAGCTACGTCCACAAAACTTTTCTCTAAAAGTTATCTCAAAGTTCTTTGGGAATCCTTCCCAATTACAATGTTTATGAGCCTCGGCCCAAAGGAGATACCTTCCCCCAATCAGAATTTATGAGCCTCTGCTCAAAGGAGATACCTTCCCCCAATCAGAATTTATGAGCCTCTGCTCAAAGGAGATACCTTCCCCTCTGCTCTGGAAATGATCCCTCAGAAGATCAATTGCCTCTACCTCTTGCCAGCACGTGGAACTCCTTTCCATCGAAGACCTCCTATCCTCAATGCTTAGCCTAAGAGACCTCTGCCTTCTATGATCACGTCCATAGCAGCTCAGCAACCTATACCAAACACAGTCAATCGGTCTAGTACAAGTCTTCCTCTATCTGTCAGATCTATCCAACTCTTGAACAAATCAATCCTCTGCATACAAGCCTTCTCAAAGACTTGCCAAATCTGTCCTCAGGTTCTTCTCATAGAACCAATGCACCTCTGTCCTCAAGTTCTCTGATAGAACTATCAAACTCAGCTCACAAGTCCTCTGCTAGGACCTGTCCAAATCTGCTCACAAGTCCCCACCGGAACCTGTCCAAAAACTGCTCACAAGTCCCCACTGGAACCTGTCCAAAAACTGCTCACAAGTCCCCACTGGAACCTGTCCAAAAACTCAGCAAGCTCACCAAGAAAAACTTTCTTAGTAGGAAATCACAAAGTGAATTGTTAGAGACCCAATGTGATTTGTCAAACTCATAGAAGCATAAAGAGAATTGTTAGAGACTCAATATGTTCTATACTCAAATCCCAATCTCAAAACTCAACTCAAATCAACTCAGCTCAATCTCAATCTCAAATCTGAAAACTCAACTCAATATCCGAAATGGATAGGATAGAATGTTTTCTTTCAAGAACATGAAACCCCAACAATTGCCAACTATGCAAAGAATCACATAACAATGATACTCATGTTCTTTTCACCATCAATTAGGGTTTCAACAACAATGCTCATCAAACAAGGTTTAGTCAACCAACACCATTCAACTCAACATCAACCTTGAAGCATTCAACCAATCATCACAAGAAAAGGAAACAAGTAGAAATCCTTTTCCCTCCAAAGATATTTGAACAAAACAGCCACCAACACAATATCACCAAATGCAAAGAATAACTTGCTCAAATCAACTCAATGGAGTAAGCCCAATATCATGAATCAAGTAAAGCAATAACTTGATCAAACAACCTCTATGGAAGCAACTCAACCATCAAACTCAAAACAGCCAACCAAGGGTTCCACCAACTCAATGCAAGTAGCTAGACTCACAAATATAAACCCTAGTGCACAAAGCTTCCACTATCTCAAACCAAAAATTATGCATTCACCAAAAACTCTCCTTAAGGATAACAATGCATAAGTAGTCTTCAACAAACCAGAAAATAGGATTTACACCTAGCCAAAGGATACCTAGTAGAATACCTTTTCACTCCAACCTTATTTCAGAAAACATACACCAATCATACTCATAAGAAGAATGTGCCCATACCTTATTGGAGTAGAAGATAATTGAACCTTCAAGCTGTCACCACACACAACTCTCAAACTTCCAACCAAGTTAGGGTTAGAATAAAAAGAAATGAGCAATAATATAAACTTCCTTTATTACACCTTTTAGCTCCACTTCTTTAAACACAACCACCATAACATGCCAATAAATCAACAATCACGGACTCACACCTTATACCTCCATTTTTAATTTTAGCATAGCAAAGAATAATCTTAAAAATACATCCAAAGAAATATGCCCTTATTTCTCCTAAGATTTTATTCAATGCTAATCACAAAAGCCAAAACTCATAAAATTTAATCACACCTTATAAATCGCTGTCCAAGAAACTCTGAATTTCGTGGCATAAAGACGTTTTAATAAAAACGTGTGTTACTCTAGCAAAGCACCCCCACGAGACTCGAAACGGTGACCTCCGCCAATGCAACGCCCAACAACAGCCTTTGCTACCACTAGCCCATGCGGGCTACGAAGTTCACAAGTGAACTTCCCTCCACTTCACCCTCGAAAAAAAACTCCCGAAGACTTTTCAACCGCACGTGCTTCTAAGTCTTCCTTCGATCGCAGCGAATACAGAGCACAAACACCGCAAATTGCATTCGGGGAATTTTGAATTAATTAGCCTTCCAACCTTAGGAGTTGGAGAATAAATAGTCTCTTCGAAGACACCTTGACGTCGGCAAAAATAAAGACCATTTCAAAATTAATCAAAAGTATTTTCAAAAAGGGTTTAAAAACCCTTAAATAATTTTAATAAATTAAGAATAAAAAAAGGTTTAAAAACCTTTAAGTATTTTTAATAAATTAAAAATAATTTCTCCCTTAATTAATTAAATAATTAATTAATTAAAACCTTGAAGGGTTTTAAATAATAATTAAATAAATAATAAAGAGAACCTCCATTGGTTTTAATAAAAACCATTTAACTTGGTTTTAATAAAAACCCTATCCAACTTGGTTTTAATAAAAACCGGTTTGGTTTTAATGAAAAACCCTTGCCAATGGAATCTCTCCGGATTCTCTTAAAAATATTCTCTTGGAATCTTCCACCTTTGAAGCCAACACATCCTCTTAACATTAATGCCATTTCCTTTTGACATCAATGACAACTCATAGACAAGAAGCTAGGATCTCAAACCCAAAATTGCCAACAATCTCCCCCTTTGTCATTGATGGCAAACCATGCTTCTCAACAACACGGAAACTCAACATAAATAGCTCCCCCTATCTTGAGGCTCTCCCCCTTACTCAAATCTCTCCCCCTTTGTCATCAATGGCAAAGGGTCACCTTTGGGGCTCGGGACTAAGAATGAGCCTCTTAGCTTAGTCCCTCCCCCACCTCCTGATGAGGTGATTAATTCTTGGGTGGGAGTAAAACTCCCATTAGGCACTGATCATCATCAGTGTCTATAGCTGCCTTACCATGTCTTCTCTTGTTCTCCTTGTCCATATTCCTATTCTTGTCACTGTTCTTGTTCTTGTTCTCATCCCTGTTCTTGTCCATGCCTTGATCCTTGGACCTGTTCATGCCATCGTTTCTGTTCCTGTACCTTGGAATTTCAGCTCTACATTGTCTGATTGTGTGACCTTCATTGTTGCACTTGAAACACTTGACGATGTTGTTTCTCTGAGGTAAACCTGATCTTTGAATCCACCAGTTCTAACAAACCTATTCTGACCAAACCTATTCTGACCAAACCTGTTCCTGTTATTTGCCTTGCAATAAATTGCCTTATGCCCAAACTGTTGACAAGAGTAGCAATACCCTTGAAAGTAACTAGCACTTATGAAACTGTCATTTACCTCCTTCACTTGAGCCATGCAATGTGAAGCCATGTGACCAAACCTGTGACAAGCAAAACATCTGCCTTGAAACTTTCCTTTAATTGACCTCTTAGGTTCTGAAAACTTCTTCTTCTCATTCTGAATTATATTTTCTATTTTTGTGCATCTATCATTCAAGGACTCCTTTTCTGAAATACTTTCCTCATCAGAACTCTCTTCTTTTTGGAGTCTCTTACTAGACTCTCCAACTTGTTCCTTGTGTGGCTTAACAAAACCAAGACCTGTTTTATCTATTGTCTTTCTTTGACCTTTGATGAGTGACTTAACCTTTTTGGAGCTATCTTGAAACCCTTAAAGCTTATCCTTGTACTCTTTAGTTTCCTCTTTCAAAGAAGCCATTTTCTATTCTAACTCACTATACTCAAGAACCTTAGACTCTAACTCATCCTTGAGTTCCTGTGTCTTAGCTATAGAGAAGTCAAGACTTTCTATAAGATCATCTCTCTCCATACAACATTCATCTAACTTATCCTTGAGTCTAGCATTCTTCTTTCTTTCCTTTTTCAAAGCACTAAGAGCACTAATAAGTTCACTTTCAAGATCATTTATTTGATTGCCTTTTGAATCATCAAAGCCTTTTTTAGATTTCTTATCACTAGAGGTGCTACCCTTTTCAAAAACCATACATGCATCTTCCTTATAGTTTTCTGAAGCATCCTCATACATACTAGAAACCAAATCATTATTTGTGCAATCATCCTCAAGGTGACCAAAATTTCCACATCTAAGACATTTCATGATAATGAATCTATGTTTCGGTTCTTCCTCTTTTTTTGATATGAACAACATCTCATTTTCATTATCACTTGAAGAACTTTCACTATCACTACTAGAACACTTACTTGCTTTGTCTAGGTAGAAACTCTTCTTGTGCTTGTGAGAATACCTCTTTCCTTGATTGTTGTGCTCATCTTTGTTTTTCCTGTGATGCTTGTGCTTTTCAGAATCCTTGCTCTTAGAATCCTATTTATCTTCATCACTTTCATTCTTGGGAACAGTACAATCAGTAGCATAATGACCAAACTTTCCACAATTGAAACATCTTACATTTTTCATACTTTTGTGCTTTCTAGAGAACTTGCCTTTCTTGTTGTAATATGCCTCTTCATCACTAGAAGACTCATCACTATCTTGAAGCTGTTTACCCTTGGATTTCTTGGTAGCCTTGAAAGTTGCCTCTTTCTTGACATCAACCTTCACTTGAGTTCTCAACTCAAATGCTGCAAGTATACTATGGAGCTCATCCTTTTTCAACTTATCCAAATCTTTAGCTTCCTCAATAGCAGAAATATTTTCACTAAATCTATTAGGAAGAGATCTTAAAATCTTATCACAAACATCATTTTCAGCAAGCTCAAGACCTAAGTCTTTCATGGAGTTAACAACCTCATCCATACGAAGCATGTAGTCACTAATATTTTCATCATCATTCATCTTGAGTTGTTCAAACATACCTTTGAAGTGTCTCAACTTGGCCTTTCTGACATTTGTATCACCTGTATGAACCACCTTCAATCTGTTTCCACATTTCACTAGCTGTCTTGCGGTGAATCACTTTGGTGAGATCTGCTTTCTGTAAGCCTTTCGAGATTGCATTCATTGCTTTTGAATTGTTGTGATGTAGGAGCCTTTCTTCTTTAGTATTAGGACCATGTTCAGGAATAGTGTACTCATCTTCAATCACTTCCCAAACCTCATTCCCAAGTGCCATTAGATGAACCTTCATCCTTGCACTCCAAAGACCAAAATATGACCCATCAAGAATAGGTGTTGCATTGCCACTTGAATGATCCATTGTGTTCTTTACTAGCTTTTCCTTCAAGCTGTTAAACTTTTCGAAGGCACCTGCTCTGATACCAATTGAAGAACACAAGCTTATATTGAGAGGGGGGGTGAACAGTATAAGACCTCTTTTTACTTTTTCCTTTATACTTCAAAATAGTAAAGCAATATACCCAAAGCAATATCAAAGCAATGCACAATATCATCCACAAAGTGACACCAATTTTAACGTGGTTCACCCAGAATGGATGGGCTACGTCCACAAAACTTTTCTCTAAAAGTTATCTCAAAGTTCTTTGGGAATCCTTCCCAATTACAATGTTTATGAGCCTCGGCCCAAAGGAGATACCTTCCCCCAATCAGAATTTATGAGCCTCTGCTCAAAGGAGATACCTTCCCCCAATCAGAATTTATGAGCCTCTGCTCAAAGGAGATACCTTCCCCTCTGCTCTGGAAATGATCCCTCGGAAGATCAACTGCCTCTACCTCTTGCCAGCACGTGGAACTCCTTTCCATCGAAGACCTCCTATCCTCAATGCTTAGCCTAAGAGACCTCTGCCTTCTATGATCACGTCCACGGCAGCTCAGCAACCTGTACCAAACACGGTCAGTCGGTCTAGTACAAGTCTTCCTCTGTCTGTCGGATCTGTCCAACTCTTGAACAAATCAATCCTCTGCATACAAGCCTTCTCAAAGACTTGCCAAATCTGTCCTCGGGTTCTTCTCATAGAACCAATGCACCTCTGTCCTCAAGTTCTCTGATAGAACTATCAAACTCAGCTCACAAGTCCTCTGCTAGGACCTGTCCAAATCTGCTCACAAGTCCCCACCGAAACCTGTCCAAAACTGCTCACAAGTCCCCACTGGAACCTGTCCAAAAACTGCTCACAAGTCCCCACCGGAACCTGTCCAAAAACTCAGCAAGCTCACAAAGAAAAACTTTCTTAGTAGGAAATCACAAAGTGAATTGTTAGAGACCCAATGTGATTTGTCAAACTCATAGAAGCATAAAGAGAATTGTTAGAGACTCAATATGTTCTATACTCAAATCCCAATCTCAAAACTCAACTCAAATCAACTCAGCTCAATCTCAATCTCAAATCTGAAAACTCAACTCAATATCTGAAATGGATAGGATAGAATGTTTTCTTTCAAGAACATGAAACCCCAACAATTGCCAACTATGCAAAGAATCACATAACAATGATACTCATGTTCTTTTCACCATCAATTAGGGTTTCAACAACAATGCTCATCAAACAAGGTTTAGTCAACCAACACCATTCAACTCAACATCAACCTTGAAGCATTCAACCAATCATCACAAGAAAAGGAAACAAGTAGAAATCCTTTTCCCTCCAAAGATATTTGAACAAAACAACCACCAACACAATATCACCAAATGCAAAGAATAACTTGCTCAAATCAACTCAATGGAGTAAGCCCAATATCATGAATCAAGTAAAGCAATAACTTGATCAAACAACCTCTATGGAAGCAACTCAACCATCAAACTCAAAACAGCCAACCAAGGGTTCCACCAACTCAATGCAAGTAGCTAGACTCACAAATATAAACCCTAGTGCACAAAGCTTCCACTATCTCAAACCAGAAATTATGCATTCACCAAAAACTCTCCTTAAGGATAACAATGCATAAGTAGTCTTCAACAAACCAGAAAATAGGATTTACACCTAGCCAAAGGATACCTAGTAGAATACCTTTTCACTCCAACCTTATTTCAGAAAACATACACCAATCATACTCATAAGAAGAATGTGCCCATACCTTATTGGAGTAGAAGATAATTGAACCTTCAAGTTGTCACCACACACAACTCTCAAACTTCCAACCAAGTTAGGGTTAGAATAAAAAGAAATGAGCAATAATATAAACTTCCTTTATTACACCTTTTAGCTCCACTTCTTTAAACACAACCACCATAACATGCCAATAAATCAACAATCACGGACTCACACCTTATACCTCCATTTTTAATTTTAGCATAGCAAAGAATAATCTTAAAAATACATCCAAAGAAATATGCCCTTATTTCTCCTAAGCTTTTATTCAATGCTAATCACAAAAGCCAAAACTCATAAAATTTAATCACACCTTATAAATCGTTGTCCAAGAAACTCCGAATTTCGTGGCATAAAGACGTTTTAATAAAAACGTGTGTTACTCTAGCAAAGCACCCCCGCGAGACTCGAAACGGCGACCTCCGCCAATGCAGCGCCCAACGGCAGCCTTCGCTGCCACTAGCCCATGCGGGCTACGAAGTTCACAAGTGAACTTCCCTCCACTTCACCCTCGAAAAAAAACTCCCGAAGACTTTTCAACCGCACGTGCTTCTAAGTCTTCCTTCGATCGCAGCGAATACAGAGCACAAACACCGCAAATTGCATTCGGGGAATTTCAAATTAATTAGCCTTCCAACCTTAGGAGTTGGAGAATAAATAGTCTCTTCGAAGACACCTTGACGTCGATGGAAATAAAGACCATTTCGAAATTAATCAAAAGTCTTTTCAAAAAGGGTTTAAAAACCCTTAAATAATTTTAATAAATTAAGAATAAAAAAGGTTTTAAAACCTTTAAGTATTTTTAATAAATTAAAAATAATTTCTCCCTTAATTAATTAAATAATTAATTAATTAAAACCTTGAAGGGTTTTAAATAATAATTAAATAAATAATAAAGAGAACCTCCATTGGTTTTAATAAAAACCATTTAACTTGGTTTTAATAAAAACCCTATCCAACTTGGTTTTAATAAAAACCGGTTTGGTTTTAATGAAAAACCCTTGCCAATGGAATCTCTCCGGATTCTCTTAAAAATATTCTCTTGGAATCTTCCACCTTTGAAGCCAACACATCCTCTTAACATTAATGCCATTTCCTTTTGACATCAATGACAACTCATAGACAAGAAGCTAGGATCTCAAACCCAAAATTGCCAACAGTGATTTCATGACAAAAGCAGAGAAGAAGACCTCGAAGGTAGAAGTGTCATGATTTCATGACAAAAGTAGAAAGCAAGACTTCGAAAGCAGAAGTGTCATGATTTCGTGACATGTCGCATTTTCGTGACTCGAAAAAGACAGGAAAGCAGAGAAGCAAAAGTGTCATGATTTCGTGACATGTCGCATTTTCGCAACTCGAAAAGGACAGGAAGGCAGAGAAGCAAAAGTGTCACGATTTCACAACATGTCACATTTTCGTGACTTGAAAAGGATAGGAAGGCAGAGAAGCAAAAGTGTCACGATATCACGACATGTCGTAGTTTCGCGACTCAAGAAGGACATGCAGGCAAAATAACAAAAGTGTAGTGATATCGCGCAATGTCGCATTTTTGCGACAAAGGAATAGAAAAAGCGTACGGAGGCGAAAGTGTCGTGATATCGCAACATGTATTTTTGTGGGCCAAAGCTAAGAGAAAGAGCAAGGAGAAAAAGTGTCACGATATTGTGACATGTTGTATTTTCACGGTCCGATGCAAAGAGAAAGAGCAAGGAGAAAAAGTGTCATGATATCGTGACATGTAGCTTTTTCGTGGTTTGATGCAAAGAGAAAGAGCAAGGAGAAAAAGTGTCACGATATCACGACATGTAGCTTTTTCGTGGTCCGATGCAAAGAGAAAGAGAGAGAAAGAAAAAGTGTCGCGATATTGCGACATGTATTTTTGGGGGCCAAAGCAAGGAGAAAGAGAGAGAAAGTGAAAGTGTCGCGATATCGCGACATGTATTTTTGCGATTGAGTTGAAGCCGACGAAAACTGATGATAGCCGACTAAAATCAGGGTTTACAGTTGTCATGAAAGCCGACTAAGATTAGGGTTTACAGTCGACTAAGATTAGGGTTTTCATCACAAAAATTCTGTTATAAAAGGAGGGCTATTTGGAGAATTGAGGTTGAAGAATGTGTCGTCGAATATGTGTCGAAGTGTGAAATGTGGTCGTAAGAGCGCAGAAAGCACAGAAGCAATGATATGATGGTGAAGTGCACAAAGTGAGCAAAGAAGTCAAGTAAAATTGTTCTAAGTGCATCTGTGATTGCATAGAGAAAGCAGAAGGAGCAAAGTGCACAAAAGGGAGAAGACGATCATGAAGTTGGACTGCAGCGAAGTAGAGTGTGCGAAGTGTTTGCATAGAAAGAGCAGAGTGCATAGAGAATGCAAAGGTGAAGAAGACCAGTTAGGGTCATGCAAAAGCAAAGGTATCTTATAGATAAATTTATAGATTCAAATTGATGTCCAGGTTGCAGCTTGGCATCAGGGGTTGGTGCTCCTTTCTGTTGGTGGAGATAAATCAGGGATTAGTGCTCCTTCTAGTTGGTGCTAGTAAATCAGGGGTAGGTGCTCCTTTCTGTTGGTGTAGATAAATCAGGGGTTGGTGCTCCTTCCAGTGGGTGCTGGTAAATTGATTGTAAAGTTGGTGCTTTGTAAATTTTGGATTTGGATGGTAGTCTAAGTACTCATTCTTGAGGAGTAGCCAAATTGGTGAACCTCGTTAAATCTTGTGTTGTGTGATGTTCTCTTGTGATACTTGCTTTATCTGGTTTTAAGGTTTTATTATTTCAGTTTTAAGAGCTGTGAATTTAAGTTTAAATAACTACACTGATTCACCCCCCCTCTCAGTGCCATTGTAAGACTAACACTCTAAAAGTTAATAGTGGTGAAAGTATAGAATTGTTTCTAAGGAAATTAGCAGATATAAAAGGAAAATTATTAACCTTAGGAGAAATTGTTTAAGACAAGTTTCTTGGTCAAGTAATCCTAAGAGCACTTCTAGAAAGTTATAAGCATATAGTCATGTCTTTACAAATTCTAAGTAAAGATACATCATTTGATAAATTAGTCAATATCCTACAAGAATATGAGGTAGAAAATTTAGTAAAATATTAAATGACTAACAATGCAATAGTCTTAAAAGATAATCCACAAGGAAATGTTACTTCATTCTCAAAGGGTTTAGATCAGTATGGAATAATGGATATTTTAAAGTATGTAGAAAGAAAGGACATAGTACCAATTATTGTAGATTCAATCCAAGAAATTAGTATCAAGATAATCAAATAAATTTTGGAAGCCAATCAAATAGGCCATTCCAACCAAGACAATATTAAAATCAATATAATTCACATCAACAATAGTTTTAGCATCCTTATACTTCTCAAAATAAATAAAATCATCCTCAAATACAATATTGACAAAGAAAATAAAAAGGACACTTAGTTCAAGAGATTTAGGAAATTCAAGAACTAGAAGAACCTATAGATGAACATGAAGTTAAATCTCTCTTAGAAAAAATTGTTTTTTATAAAGATACTAACTATATACCTGATCAGGATACAGACAGGGAGCAAAATGAAGAATTAGAAAGGAAGAGCTCAAATTCCAAAACCAATATGAAATCCATATTGAAAACTTAAGTCTTCAATAACCAAATAAGGTAATACAAATATATTACATTATTTGGTACATGCCAATGTACCCCCATGGGTACATGTTAATATTAGGAGTTTATCTTAGATTAGGATTTGAGTATTTACTTTATGCAATGTAATAAATGAACAATTATTATTAGAATTTACAATGATGTAAATGTGTATTTTTTCCAAGTGTGCATGAGTCATAGAATAGGAATATGAATAGTCATATGTACATGAAATACCAAGAGATATATCTCATTATATATAGGCCTTTATAAAATGAGTGAAAAGAGGTTTTTGGAGAGCACAAGATAGAGTAGTAGTAGTGCTGCCTCCATAGAGCAACTATCGGGGTCTCTTCTCCACACATAAAATGAGGTAGTTTGCATTACCTATCTATGCAGTCAAAGATAGTATGAGCCTCTAATTATGATCCAATCCATTAGGAATTGATCCATTTTAGAGAAAGTTTTGAATATCTATATACCATGGTTTTGATGATGTATATCCAAATGACAAAGACATCCAAAGGTGTAAGACTGGATTCAATTGAAGTAGGATCCTGAAGTTGTTGAATTATAATGGTGGTATGATCATACTTTAACTCCAAGAGAATTAAAGAATTAGTAGCTACCATAATATATAGAGTGCTTTCTTGAACAAGGAATAGATTCAATGGTGACCTTTTTGAACAAGGAGATAAGTTTTTGAACATATTTCTTATACAGGAAAATATTTTCATATTGATTTTGATACACATTATTAATTTGGTTCACCATTATTTGAGAGTCCCTAAAGACATATAATACCTTAATTTGTAATGCCATGGCTACTCACAACCCAAGGATTAAAGCTTTAGACTCTGCTATATTATTGGTGCAAGAAAATTGTAATTTAAATGATAAGGGGATTAATAACTTTTGAGGTGATACGAATATGACTCCTATAAAAATTTATTGATAAAAATTTTGGATTACAAAGTACAACTGAGCTTCCAACCAGGACTCAAATAAATAGCCAAAGTGGCTAAAACCACTAGAATATAATGACACCCAAAAAAGACAACAAGAACAAACCACATTAAGTCTGTACATCCTTGTGGATCAACTCCCATAGGCGTTAAGAGTCCCCAGATGGGAGACTCTCGCAATTATCAAAACTCTAAGGATCCAGCAACTTAGAAGCCCTTTTGGCCAGGTAATAAGCAACCACATTCCATTCCCTTAGAATGTGCACAAAGGATATAAATTCAAACTCTTCACTCATTCTAAGAATTTGAATGGCTACAGAGGCCAACTTCCAATTAACTTCCTCCACCCTTTTATTGTTTAAAATATTAACCACAATTTGAGAGTCAGACTCACAGATAATCCTATGCTAGCCAAGAGAAAACCCCCTCTGCAAGGCCTCAAGAATTGCAAGATCTTCCATAAAATTATTGGAGTGAACACCTTTATAAATGGAAAATAAAAAATTGACACCACCAGTAGAATCTCTCCCAACATCGCCAATTCCAACATGTCCAGGATTACCCCTGGATGATCCATCAATATTAATTTTTAAAACTCCTCTAGGGGGTGGCCTCCACCTACCATCTTTCCTAACCTTCTTGCTAAGCTAAGTAACCCTACTAGGGATAGAAGAGTTCACACCATCCCCAAAGAGACCAAGGGCTTGTTGTACCTTCTCCTCCCTAGAATCCAAAAGAGGGTCCACATCACGTTTGTTATGGATGGTTTCCTAAACCATATACAGGATCCTTTGCCAGATCTATTGAACAACAAAATAACTGCCCTAAAATATGCGTCGGTTCCTTTTGAACCAAATTTTCTAGATGATGCAAGAAGGGCCCAAATTCCAAGCCACCCAAAGGAAGGGGGCCTTGGCCATAGGTTTTCCCAGACTACTCCAAAACTTCACCAGGGACAACACATGAAAAAATGGATGGTTCCAAGCGCTCTACCAATGGTGCCAAATGTCTCTAGCAAAGGAGCATTGGAAAAATAAATGAGAAGAATCATCCTCATTCTTACTGCAAAGGACAAAAAAGAGGGACCTTGAAATCCCCTCTTCCTCACATTATCCAAAGTGAGGCATTTATTAAAAGCTACCAACCAGAGAAAGAAGTTACATTTTGGCTAGGAAAATTTGTTCCACACATTTTTCCACCAAGTGATAGGAAGACTCCCATACTTTTGCTTATCAAGAACCTGATAACCATAGGCTACCGACTAGGTTCCCTTAGGATCAGGGTTCTAAGCCAGAATATCCTTACCCCTTAATGAAGAACAAGGCCTCCCCATAAGAATAAGAGCAAACACCTCTCTGTCCTTGGCTAGTCCCCCCTAGGGCCATTCTTGTGGATATTTCCACCTATACATCTCCATATTTCTAAAATACTGGATTTTTTTAAAGTCCTCCACATGAGACTAGCCTGCTTACAAGAAAAAAAATGCTTAGGGAATGTAACCTAGGATATTTATTCAAGATAGGAGGGTGACCATCCCAAGAATCCTCCCAAAAAAGAGCATTTGATCCCTGATTGCAAATCCAGAACAAACCCTGCTTGATTAAATTAGCTCCTCTTTTTAGAGTGTCCCAGATAACTAAACCTTTCCCAACCAAGTTGACTCTAGGTATCTCAACCTTAGAAATACCTCTCAAGTATTTACAAGATAATATTTTAGCCCAAATATGATCTTGAGAGGTACACCATATCCAATAAAGTTTTGCAACAAAATCCTACCCAAAAAGAGTTGTATGTCGTAACCCAAGGCCTCCATCTTGCACCGACCTATATATAGAATCCCACCTAACCAAACTCCATTTAGATTGATCAAGTTTTCTAGACCATAAAAATTGTCTTGACAAAGCATCCATGTCCTTGATGAAGTGAGAGGGAGCTATTTGTACAAAACATCTATAAATAGGTAAATCTTGAACAACAAATTTTAAAAGCAACACTCTACCTGTAGTGGATAGCCATCTGAAAGTCTAGTGATTCACCTTCCTTCTAAAATTATCAAGCATAGACTGCCAAGAAGATCTAGGTAGAGGATGAGATGAAATTGGAATACCAAGATAAATGAAGGGGGGAGTCCTAACCTGGAATCTTAGAATGCGAGCAATCCTGGCTTGAATAAGAGGAGGGGTATTGAAGAAGAAAATAGAATACTTGTCCTCATTAATCAACTGTCCAGAAGCACCAATATATATGTCAAGATATTGTCTAATATTTTTAGCTTCCCTGATAGTGGCAACTCCCAACAAAGCAATATCATCAACAAATTGAAGGTGGGAAAGAGCTGGAAAACTACTATCCCACTTCCACCCCTGAATGAGACCCTGCATGACTTGAGACTTGAGCAATCTTCCCAACCCTTTTGCCATAATGATAAACAAATAAGGAGATAAAGGATCTCCTTGCCTCAATCCCCTTGAGGCCTTAAATAGCTTTGATGGCTCATTATTAACAAGAACAGAGAAAAGGAAGAAGAAACACAGCTCGTCACCCATCTAATCCATTCCTCCTCAAATCTAAAAGCAACAAGAACTTTTTGAAGAAAGGACCATCTGACCTAATCATAGGCTTTGGCCATTTCCAACTTAAATAACATAGTTTTCTCCTTAGAAGTTTCCATCGAGTGAATAGCTTCAGTAGCAATAACAACCCCATCCAAGATTTGTCAGCCAACAACAAACCCTCCTTGCTCCTCAGAGATGATTTTTCTCAACCATATCTTTAGCCTCAGTAATAATTTTTGTGATGATCTTATACGTAACATTGCAGAGAGCAATAGGCTTGAACATATCCAAGGAATTTGCTCCCTCTTTTTTGGGTATAAGCACCACAAAGGTAGCATTTAGGGCCCTTAGCATCTATTTTTTCTTTTGGGACTTATGGACCTCTTCCAAAAGATCAAATTTGATTAAATCCCAAAACTCTTGATAAAACTCAATCGGGAATCCATTTGGACCTGGGGCTTTTCCTTTTTCATCTTGAATACAACATTTTCCAACTCCTCAATGGAAATTGGACCCATCAAGTGCTCATTCATCTCTCTAGAAACAATCATTGGAATACATTTTAGAATAAGCTTTTCATTCTCATCATATGATAGGGAGTCCTCCTTGAAGAGAGAGGAAAAATACCTCTTAGTCTCTTCTAAAATATCCTTGAAAGAAGAGAGTAGGGCACCCTAAGAATTCACAAGAGAGGTAATCAGGTTACCATTATGGCGAGCCTTAACTAAGTTATAAAATAAGTTTGTGTTCCTATCCCCTTCTTGAAGCCAATATACTCAAGCTTTTTGTTTACAAAAAATTTCTTCCCTCAGTTCCCATTCAGCAAGGTCTTTCGCAGCCTCAGATTCCTAAACAAGAAGCTCCTTCATGAATCCCTGATATCTAATCTTCCTTGAAGCTTCTTCCATCCTCCTAAGAGCTACCAGATTAGCCAAGGAAAGGTTCCCAAAATTCAATCTATTCCATCTCTTCAATTTATGTTTTAAAAATTGTAGTCTCTTCATAAAAGAATACATAGTGGTGCCATGAGGAGGTTTTCCAATGGTCCACCAGCCTCGCATGAAATTATGAATCTTAGGATCACAAAGCCACATAAATTGAAACTTAAAGGAGGGATTCTTTTTTAGCCCTAACTCCAAAGTAGAGAGTTTTATAGCCAATGATCAGATCCCCTACCCTCTAGAATCATAGAACTAGCACTTCTGTTATTACCCATCCAATAACTGGATATCAAAAACCTATCTAGTGTCTCTGAGATGGAAGCTTCCCCACACCTTCTATTGTGCCAAGTAAAGATCCAATTATTTGGCTTGATGTCAACCAAGTTTAGGGTCTAGATATGAGCATTGAAGATAGAAGAAAAAGGTTCGAGATGGTCCACCCCACCACGTTTCTCCTCTAGACAAGTGATATAGTTGAAGTCTTCATCCAAAATCCATGGGTGCAGGGGACCCAAACTTCTCACAAAGAAAATGTGCTCCCATAAATTCACTTTACCATTGTAATCAATGGGAGCATACACATTTTTAAGTATGATGGTTTCACCAAATTCATTATCATGCCTGACCATCGAAATAGACCATCTTTTGGAAATCCAAGTAAGAGGGGATATCTTAACCGGATCCCATAAACAAGCAACGCCACCAGCATATCCACATGCACCAATACACTGGAATTTCCCTCTTCTCCACAAATTTGGAACAATATTGAACATACTATCAATAGCCAATTTAGTCTCCTAAATAAACACCACATCCGGAGAATGCACATGAACCAAATCACAAATAGCTTTTTATCTAGGGATGTTGTTCAACCTCCTTACATTCCATGAGAGGATAATAATTTTTGGGGGTTATAAAAATGGGAGTCCAATGTTCTCACCAAACCTGACTCCACCAAAGTATCCCCCATTAACTTAATTTTATCCTGGTCCTTCTTCCGACCCACCTTCATATTCTTATCCGATTTTTTTTTAATTATTTTCTACTGCAATCCCAACACCGTAGGAATTTTGTAGTCTAAGGATGACTGCATCAGTGCCTTATTAGGAGAGGACATAACTAAATCTGTACCACTTTCTAAAATAGTTTCCCTTATAGGGCTAGACCCAACCATGTACCCTATACTTAGATCCAAAGCCCTTTATTCTTCATTAAAACCCCCTAGATCTGATTCCTTAAGTTCCCCCTCAAGAAGAGACATGTGATTTGACCTTGTTATATTTGCATCAGGTAGCGACATTTCAGGTATCTCCATGCACTAATCAAGATCATCTAATATTTCAAATCAGTTGAGTAGAGCATCTGGATGGCTATCCTTAAGGTCTTTATTTGCCCTTCGTCCTTTGTTTTGAGCTTTTACCAGAACAAAACCTTCCTTATCTGGTTCCCCTTCCTTTATCGGGGCTTTTCCTTTATCCAAACCTTGTCCAGACCGAGAGGACCTAGGATTTGAAGCCACAGGTGGGACAAACTTAGGGAATTTTCTTTGCAGGTGGCCATATTCACGGCAAATCTGGCAACAAAATGGAAGAGCTTCATAGTCAAGTTTTTGAACCCATGTAGTTGATCCAAATTATATTTCAATAGAATCTGGAATAGGATTATTTAAGTCAATTTCAACACAAAGACAAGCAACAGAGATTACCTTTTTATCCATTGTTTTTTGTGATGGTCCAACTGGCTTCCCAAGCAAAAGGGCAATCTTATGCAAGATATCAGTTCTCCAAAATTCCAACGGGATCCATGGAAGCCACACCCATACTGGAACCCGTGACGGCCACTCCTCTGATGGGTTGAAACCCACATGCCATGGTTTAATAAAGAGTCCCACTTGGTTATATAAATAAGGACCCCCTTTAAATGCTTTGTTACGATCTACAATACAAGAGAAAACCACCATAAAATAGTTGTTCGCACTCAGCATCACCTCCACATCACCTTTAGGATTCCAATTCTTCTTGACCAAAGCCTCCACAAAGGGGAGAGAAATTTGGATGCCCAAAAATTTTCCAATAAAGGCATGTTTGGTTAGATACTCCACATCTTCCACCATCGAGTCTGGTTGAACCACAAGAACTGGCCTGGCTTCACATCGTTCCAATCATCCATTGTTCTTTAACAAGCGGTTCCTAACATGCACTGGAAAATCCTGTTCCTTCCAGTCATTTTTAGATGAAAAAACATCACGAGCATGCACTCTCTGTGCCAGAACCGATGCCACCACGTCATTCCTCCAATTTTTTAGACCTCCTCTGGAAGTTGTTGCCATCCCCGTAGAGTATTTTTTCTTCATCAAAACCTAGCAGAGTAGTTTTTCCTCAACAAAACGCAATGTGCTATTTTTATGAGCTTTCATTAATGGCATATTTTTTAGTTGCAAAAGTTTCTCATGAAATTTATATGCTTAGTATATTACCTTTTTCATATATTTAATATTTCATGCTCATTTTACACCTTGTGATAGTTATTTTATTAAATATACATATTCAAAAGCTAACAATTGACTTATGAGAAGGAGATAGTGGTTATCTTACATGCTATAAATCAATGGAGGCCTTATCTTATTGGGTGATATTTTTCCATAAAAACAGACCACCATAGCCTTAAGTACTTTCTTGAGTAGAATGTATCCACACCCTAATAATAGAAATATATCTTTAAATTATTGGGTTATGACTATGAAATCATTTATAATAAGGTCAAGTAAAATATAGTTGTCAATGCACTATCTTGCAAATATGAGGATCAGGGTATGCTATGTGCCATATCTATTCCAATTTCTCAATAGACCCCTTACCTTTAAGAATAAGTGACACAAGATTCCACCTCTCAATCCTTAATTTAGAAACTTCAAACTAATATTGACTTTTACCCAGGATATACATGGGATGGACAACATCTATTGTACTGAGGTCATCTTGTCATACCTAAAAATTTACCACTCCATGAATCTATACTTTAGGAAATGCATGCTTCTCTAACTATAGGATATTCAATCTTCTTAAAGATATATGAATGGGTTAAATGTATATTTTTTGGGTTGGGATGAAAAAGGATATCAAAAACTTTGTTGTAAAATATGACACCTATCAAAGTGTTAAGGGTGAAACTATTTTCACACCAAGTACACTTCAACGTCTTACCATTTTAGAGACTATTTGGATGAATATTTCTATGAATTTTATTGAATGACTTCCAAAGTCAAGAATAAAAATATCCATTCTCTTGGTAATGTATTGTCTCTCAAAGTATGCTTATTTTTGTTCTTTAGCCCACCCTTACAAGGCATTAACTATTGCCCAATTATTCCTTGATTTCATTTCTTGGCTTCGTGGCATACCCCAATCCATTATTTTTTATTGTGATCCCACTTTAACTAGTTATTTCTAGCAATAACTATTCAATATATGCAGCACACAACTCAACATGAGCTCATCATACCATCCACAAACCAATGGTCAAACTAAAATTTTTAACAAGTACTTGGAAATGTATCTTAGTTGTTTTGCATCTAAGCAACCATCTCATTAGGTCAAATGGCTTCCTTTGGTTGAGTGGTGGTATAATACTTATTATCACTCCTATTGGAGGCATTACATTATTTTATCCCATTGTAAACATTTAGACTAGGATGTGAGTTTTATTTTATATAATGTATGTGTCAAGTTAGTAAGAGTGTGCATATATCATGTATTTTAATGTGTGATGTGTCTAGTTAGGAAGTGAAGAGTTATGAGTGTGATGTGTCTAGTTTAGAAGTAGGAGTTATATGTAATCATGAGATACTTTGTCTTTGTGTAACATGTGGGACTTACTATCTAAGAAAATAATGTGAAGAGTCAAGTTCTCCTATGAGTTTGAGGAGAGAAAAATCCAAGAGTCATGTAATGTGAAAAGTCTCATGTATATTTATATTGGAGACAAAGCTATGTAAAATGTAACTTGAATAAGCTTTGCTTTATGCATTGCTTGAGTTTTATTATCAATAAATTTTTCAATGTAATTTATGTGAGATTCATTTTTATTTGATATGTGATTGAATATTGATGATATTATTGTGAATGATTTATGATCCTATGATTGAATCCTATGAAATAATCTTCAATATTTACTAACAACTCCACCAAGATGACACCATATGAAGCAATTTATGGAATTCCTCCACCATAACTTTTGTCATACATTCTAGCTAGCTCCAAGTTTGAAGCAATGGATTCCACTCTCATGGAGCATGCACAACTACTCCAACATCTCAAAGATACTTTGATCATGGTCAACACCATTTTGAGCATAATTTTAACATCGGGGATATGGTTTACCTATACTAGCATCCCTACAAGCAATCATCAATAAAAATCCATGGCATTCAAAATATAGAACCAAAACTCTATGGGTGATATAAAGTTATCCAACAAATTGGCCTTGTCACCTAAAATCTAGATTTTTTGCCTTCTTCATGACACATCCAATTTTCCATGTCTCATATTTAAAAAAGTCCTTGAAAATTGTATACAAGTCCAATCTATTCTACCCTACTTATATGATAAAGGCCCAATCATATTAGAACTCATGAATATTATGGACTAACATACATGCACACTTTGTAAGTGTACTCTCACTGATGTTCTAGTATAGTGGCATGGACCACAACCAAAATATGCCACCTAGGAGCCACTCCATCAACTACAGTAGTAGTTTCACCACCTTAAGCTTTTACGACAAAACATATTTAAGGTAAAGGGTATGTTAGGACACTATATTAACACAACCATTATCGTATACTTATCTAGTGTTGGTGTATGTTTTCACCTTGGTCACATAGTGTGTATAGGGCCATCATGATGTAACCTTTAATTTTATTATAATTAGGAATTAGTATCTTGAGTTACCTCTTTCATGTGGTCCAACCCTTGAGTATTAGGGTTAGGGTAAATAAGAGTCTATATAAAACCATGGGTTTGGAGTAGAATTTATCTCATATTTTGTCAAATTGTATTAGAGCTCTGCTTCCAAGCATATTGTCCCTTCAAAGAGGCTTGCAATATATATTTTCTTGATTAATATTTTTGTATTTCCAATCAGATATTTTCTTAAGCATTTTTGTTATTTCATTTTCATGGTCATTTGGATTATAATAATTTCCATTAAATATTGTATTATTTTTGTGATTATGCTTATTTTTATCTAAAGGCTCCTAACATAAGGTAACTGTTAGGAAACATGTTGCTCCCAAAACATGAGAAAGAAAGGCATATCCCTAAGATAGGTACTCGAGT
Organism: Wollemia nobilis; assembly: GCA_028583015.1. Taxonomy (NCBI): domain Eukaryota; kingdom Viridiplantae; phylum Streptophyta; class Pinopsida; order Araucariales; family Araucariaceae; genus Wollemia; species Wollemia nobilis. Next base: position 748,774 of record JAQPPZ010005339.1, read on the forward strand.
ATATTAAGAACCCAAAGTTCTTATAAGAAAAAAGAAGGTATGCTCACCATGAAAACAAAAGAAAATATGCATTGTAACATACCCTAATCATGAAGTTCATATATAATAAATAAAGAATACCTTCAATATAGTGGACAAACTCATGCACTATAGGATATATAGAGCATGAATGTCACAAAATGGGTAACAAGGTATACCCCCACTATAATGGAGGCTTTTATCACATAAAATTAATATATTCTAAAGATATATTTTGTGGTCATAGTCAAATATGCCCAAGAAATGGTCACAAACGGGTGCATTGTTCCCAAACTAGAAATAATAAGACATGAAAACTATGCATTATAGCATACCCAAAGTTTGAAGTTATTACAAGAAATAACAAGCCATACCCCCACTATAGTGTATGAAATTACACACTATAACATTCCCAAGATATGAAGTTCCTATAAGAGAGAACAAGACATGCTCCTGCTATAACAGGATGGCTCCATGAATAGAATATGTTATGTTCAAAAGATATATGAAGTAATAATATTTGACTTAGTATTTTAATTGTTTGATTACTAAATAAGACTTTTGAGATATTTTTAGAATTTTGCCTAGTCTTTATGTCAACATACCATATGGAAGATAGTAAGAAATTGAATGAAGTTAGTTTTTTTTATAGAAATTAAAGCAAAACAAACAAGGAAAACAAAATAAAAATGAAAGATAACATAAGATATTATTATGTCCCTTACTATAAAATGGAGTAACCATAAAAGTGAAAGAACAAAATTTTTAAAGCATTTTTCAACAGGAGTAACTGTTAATAAAATTGATCAAAAAATATACCAAACAACATAAAAAATAATCGTAAGATCAAAAGAAGAAAATTATGATCCTCTTAGTAAAATGGTCATTTTTTGGAGATAAAATTACCTATTTTATCACTATCACCACTTATATAGGTGATGGTGGAAATAAAGGAGATGTTTTAGTAAAATACTTAACAAACTTTAAAAAGACATGTCATAGATCAAGAAAATGTATAATGTAAATATAAACAAAGCTATAACACAAGCAAGACAATGCAAACAAGAGTGAAAATAGGGGGAAAAAATAAAGGATCGAAAATTCAACAAGTAAATACAAGCAAGATGCTACACATAAAATTATTTTACATACATAAATTTTATATGTTCCTCCAACTCAACACTTTCCATAGTTTGTAATTTCAATATACACTACACCCATTGATTTCCTTAATGGTGCATGAGCTAAGCCACTTCAAAATAAAATTTATTTTAAACTTTTCATATATATTATCAAAATCTAGAAGAACATCCCAAACTTTGAAGTCATGATGATGGACTTTCATATTATACTATTTACCAACATATTTTTTGAAAACTCTCTTATGCAAAGAAAAATCCCATTAAGTGTAATAAATTCAACAAGTTGAGCCTCATGATATTTCTTATAAGATTCATCATAACATAAAATATTTCTCAAAGACACATATAAAGAAGGAAATTCAACTTAAAAAGGTGTCACAACTTTAGAACCATATACCAAAGAATAAGGAGTATTCCTTGTGGATGTCCAAATACAGATATAGTGCATCCACAATGTAGGATGCAACTTTAAGTGTCAATATTGTTTGGATTATTTAATAGTTTTATTTAGGATATTTAACAAAATTTTATTAATTTCTTTTATTTAAACATTCCCTTATGGGTAAAAGGTAATAGGTTGTAGAAAAGTAGTGTTAAATTTTAATCTCATTATTTAATTCCCTCATTTTCTTATTTTTATATGGTCGTTCATTATCTAAGACCATTCTTCAAGGAATTCTAAAGTGACACATAATCTAATTTAAAATAATTTTAGAGTTAGTTTTAAATTTTTTAATAGTCATAGCCTCCATCCACTTGGTGAAGTATTTTATTATAGAAGTGACATTTTTGTAACTTTTAGTGTTGACAGGAAATATGGAGCCAATAAGATCAATATGCCAGGTAGAAAAAGGCTAAGGAAACTTAATGGGATTATGAATCTAAGTAGTTGCATGAATTTCATATTTGTGGAACTAACATTTATTGCATTCCTTGACATAATTATTTTCATTACTTTCTATTATGAGCCAAAATTATCTCATTCATACGAACTTATGGGCTATGGAGTGATGGCTAAAATCCCCCTCATAATCCCCTTTATGCACTTCAAACAAGGTTTTTGGATCTTTTTACTATATAAGACATCATAAAAGAATGCCATTAGGATTCCTAAAGTATAAGATATATCTCCTACTAGTATATATCTAACTACTCTCCTACATAGTTTGGCCCTATGTTTAGCATTTCCATTCAATGGGTAGATTTGATTGTCTCTAAAATGGAGATTGTCTCCATACCAAGGATCGTCAATGGGGATTAAAAAATACACTATACTAACATCAATGGTGTTTATACTCACCAAACCTTAAGTAATATAAATATTATATCCATCATAAATATTACCACAAAGTTTGTTTCATCAATGCTTTTATCTTTTGTAAAATTAGTAGTTGAGGCAATCAAGGAATCAACTTCATCATTCTATCCTTTGGGAGAAAAGTAGATACTAAATACCTCAAATGTATAGATTAGATTGTTAGAAATAAATGATAAGGAATCAAATATGGTTCTTTAACTATACATTCACCTGTAGTCCATCAAACTATAATTTGGGAATTACCTAAAACTTTGATGTGGTATACATTGACCTTTTTTTCCATAAAAAGTCCTTGGATTAAACCTTCACATTCTACTAGATTCTTAGTTATATTAGGAAATTTTAAGCAAAATTTAATAGGAATAGTAAGACTAGAAAGTACTTAAGTAATATTACTACCCCTACCCCATGTTTAATTTTATCCTCATAAAAATAAAGGATCCAAGTCTCTTTAATTTTAGTTTTTTGGAGATAGTGGCTTTCTTTTCTTTAGTATTGGACTCATTTACAGTGTCAAAAGCTTCTTTAAACTCAAGAATAATTTTCTTCTATTCAATAAGGGTATAAGTCCTAGAATCTTGGATCAAACTAGAGGCAATGGATGAGGGGATAATCACAAAATTATGTGGGGCACAAAATATGACCATTATGTCTTCATCCCTCAAATTTTCTTTAGAATATTGTTAGGATGGATCAATTATTGTAGCAAATTGATATATAATCACCTATGCCTTAGCTACCTTTTTCAGATATTATAAAAATATCAAATTACATCATGGCTATGCATTTGCCATATTAGGTGTCACTCAAGATGTATGGATTTTGAAAAAGGTACCTTAGAGGATCTATTTCAATAACTATGTAAGTGTTTTGATATAATACCTTAACATTTTACATATAAAGTAAATGGCCAAACAATATGTCTTCTTGGTAGTGTAAATATTTTTATTTAAAGAATTGTTTAATTTATGCATAGATGGCATACTCTCTATTATTATCACCTTTTTATACAAGTATGACTTCTAGGATACCTAAATAGTTGAAGTGTATAATATAAATGATTTATAACTATTATTTTTACAAACATTTGGGTCCTTTAGGAGAAACCCTTTGATATCATAAAAATCCTTATCACAATCCTCATCCCACTTGAATTCCATATCTTTCTTAAGAAGTCAATTTAGAGGGTAAGCATTGAGATCCAACTCAGTTATAAACTTGTAGTGATAAACCACTACACCTTTTGAAAGTGAAAATTTTATTCATAGACAAACACATGAAGAAAGGCCCAATCAAAGATGCCCAATCAATTCGAGGTCAAATCTCATGAGCAAGAAAGGTCCAAAGGTCAAAATTTTTGTTAGAGTAGGTGTTTGGACTCTAGCTCATGCTCACCTAGGTACTTTATTTTTATATTAGTTTAGTTTATTTTTCCCACTCAATTTATGTGTGGATATTTATTTTTATCTTATTTAGATTTTATGGGGATATTTGGTATTCCTAGGCAGTTACACTCATTGATTACATTTGGAGGTTTGAGATATTTTTTCCACATATCATATCACTCATCCCTATTTGTACGATGTATATTGATCCTTATCTATTTTTTGATCCTATGACTATGGTGGATATTCCTTGCCTATTTAACCAGGGTGTCTCCATTGTATTCGCAATCAATTCTGACATATGATATGATATTGTAGTTTTTGTGTTAGCTTCCATTATCTTGTTTTTGTTTTTCAGTCTCTTTGTTTTGGTTAATGTGGTGTTGCTTCAACCCCTTGATCCTTGTGGATTGGTTCAATGTTTTTCATTTTATCATTCCTTTTATGGTATTAGAGCTTTGAGGACTGTTGGAAACATCCATTTTTTAGGTTCATGTAGCCGGTCATGTTAAAGGTTTTGCAGTTAGATATTGGAGGTTTTCAAGCCCCAGAAGGTGAAAATTGAATTTTTTCTCTTCTATTGTTTTGAAAAGAGCTTCTATATCTTTTTTATCCCTTCATTGCATCTTGGTTGACTCCTCTAATGATGGGGATTGATCATAAAGGTTCTATTTTTTGAATTTTTTTGGAGTTTTTTTGTTGGTTGTTTTAATAGTTGTATAACCACCATCGGCCTTGTTCACTGACTATTGTTGATCCAGAACCATCATCGATCACTTTTGACCACCAACAGACTATCATATATGGATTTTTTTGTATGCCATTTTTTTCTTGCACACAGTCCATGAAATATCTAGTTTTCTACAATATCTAAAGTTGCTTGTTGCAAATATAGATTTCTAAGATCTACAACCTATATTATTATCTCCTGAGTTCTTTCCAAATTTTAAACTCAGATCTGCATTTAAGTTACTGACAATTTTTGCTAAATATTAAAAAAATTTAACATATTTTGCTAGCAGTTCTATGTATTTGAAAACAACTTTGTAAAAGATTTGTTTTGTGAAGTTGTTACTCATTTTTATTTCTTTTTAGATCTACAAAATTTTAGTGATTGTAAAAATTGGATCTGATCATATACTCTTTGTAATGCCTAAATTACAAAGGAATTTGATTTTTTGGGGGGGATTTTATTTCTAAAAGCATTGAATAAAAAATTTCTAGGTGGGTGTCTTCGTGTCGATTTGAACACCATATTTGTGGATATTATTTCTTGTGATTGAAAAATAATTTAGAGGATTTTGAGCCACTTAAATCACATAATAATCACATATGGAAGCCATGCACAATGACACTTATTCAATCTAAAGGGTTATCAAGATTAATGCAATAAGAGCTACATGAAGTTACAAAAGAGTATCATAAGTTTGTTCATGATTGCAAAATGGATGAATGTAAAGAGTTAATTGCGATGAATGTGAATGACAATATGTTGTTTCATATTAATTATTATGATACTCCTTTTCAAATTTGGGAGAAGTTTGAGAAGTTATCTAGGCAAGTGGACACTTTAAGAGTATTACATCTTGATGTTGAACTTAGTGCTCTTAATCCAGATGTTTTTCCATCTATGGGTGATTTTCTCACTAAATTTAAATCCTTACTCACACTTTAAAGGATAGTGGAACAAGTAAAATACATGAAGAATGTATTTTCATGATCTTGTCAAAACTTAGGGGTCCATTCCATATGTTTACCTCCACATTTTTTACCAATATGGATTCCATGGGTTCTGATCACAAAATACCTACTTTTGAGAAATTTTATGCCAATATTTTAAGGGAAGAATAAAAATTTCTTAAATTTGAGCATTACGCATCCTCACATAGGGCATTTGTTGCATCCTCCACTTCTACTTCCAAAGTCAAGGGAAAATCCAAGTCTAAGTCCCAACTTAATCCTTCCCCTTTTCCTTCATTTCATCAAAATCCTAAATATTCACATAAAAAAAAGTCATCCTCCAAATATTCCATTCATAAACCTAAGTAGTCCAAAAGAAAAAATAGGTCAAATGTTACTTGTTCATATTGTGGAGTCAATGGTCATTTTGATGACAAGTGTTGGAAAAATTTAAAGACTTAGAGGAAGCCTTTAGGAATAAAAAATTGTCTTTCACTCCTTCAAAATATAAAAGCAAGGCTTTGTATGCTTTTAGAAAATCATCTGAGGATATTTCTAAGGATTCGATTTTGGATTCTGGAGTAACTCATCACATTATTTCATCTAGGGAATCATTTTCCATCTTGTGTTCTACTTCTACATCTTGCATTGAGGTTGGAGATTCTTCTTCCATTTTAGTTAAGGGAAAATGTGACATACAGGTTGATGGTGTATGCATTAAGAATATCCTTAATGTTCCAAATATATCCACCAATTTGCTCTTAGTGTACCAAATTTATCATTCTAGGGAGGGTAAATTATGTTGTTTACACCTCAAGGAGCTAAGATTAGAGATTTGAGTGATCCACAGTCTATTGTTGCATAAGAAGTTAATAACCATAGATCACATCTTTATCACTTTAAGGATTTTGATTCTTCAATTGGAGGTACTTGTTTGGTGGCTCATGTAGATTCGAAAAGCAACATTTGATCATCTCAATTATAGATATTTGAAGGATTTAAGAACTCATGATATTGTCATTGGATTACTAAGGTCTCCTATATTGATAGAGTTTGTTTAGGTTGTGTGCTTGGAAAACAACATCAAGATATTTTTCCCAAAGGTAAGTCCAAGAGAACTTCTCATCTTGAGTTGGTGCAAAATGACTTGATGGTTTTTCCCACTCCTTCATTTTTTGGAACTGAGCATGCACTCACCTTCATTGATGATTTCTCAAGGAGAACTTGGGTATATTTTCTCAAGTTCAAGAGTGATTTTTTTTCCACATTCAAAGTTTTTAAGGATTTTTTTTAGAATCAATATTTGAGTTGCATCAAGAAGCTTCACATAAATAATGGAGGGAAGTATTTCAATAGGGAGTTTTTAGATTTGCTGGCTCTTAATGGGATTATACATCAACACTTTATCCTACATACACCACAACAGAATGGTGTAGCTAGGAGGAAAAATAAAACACTCAAGGAATTGGGAAATTGTATGATGCACTCAGAAGATTTACCTTCCAATTTTTGGGCTGAGATAGTCAGTTGTGCAAATTACATTTAAAATCACACACCTCATCAATCTCTTGAGCAGATGACTCCAAAGGAGGATTGGACAAGGACCAAGCCTGATGTTTCTCTTTTTTATTTTTTTGGGAGTCAAGCATGGGCTCATTTTTTGAAGAAGAAAATAATAAATTTGGATAGAAAGAGCAAGCCACTCATTTTTGTTGGCTATTATGAGGATATGAGGGCTTATAGATTATTGGATCCAAATACACATGAAGTTATTTTTTTAACTCATGTCTAGTTTGATGAGCATTATTATCCAACTAAGCCCACTCTTTCTACTCCTCCATCCTCATCTACTTTTCACTTTGAATCTGGTTGTTTTGATGATGATCATAGTTAGGATGAGGATATTATTGAGACAATTATAGAGATTCCTACACATGTTGCCCCCATGCCTATATGGGCTTGTACTATAGTTGATGAGGCAATATCTTTCATTTAATGTCTCCCATATTCAAAGTATACTTCTACTTCTAGCACACATATTCTTTGTTACACATTTTTTGTTGATCCATAGGGGTTTGATGAGGCCCATGGCATTTGGGAGTGGGATGATAAGTATTCTTCCTTAATGAAGAATCATACTTGGGATTTTGTTCCTCTTCAAAAAGGAAGAAAAATGGTGAGATGTAAATGGGTGTATCACACCAAATATGCAGCAGATGGGTCCATTCATAGGTATAAGTCTTGACTTGTAGCAAAGGGTTTTTCATAGGTTGAGGGGATTGATTACTTTGATATTTTTATCCCTATAACCAAGTTAGATTATGTTCATCTTGTACTCTCTATTATTGAATCACAGAGTTGGTTAGTTTACTAGATGGATGTGAAGAATGCCTTCTTGCATGGATATTTATAAGAAGGGATTTATATCTAGCAGCCTCTATGATTTGTCTACAATTCTTCATTGGTGTGCAAATTACAAAAATCACTTTATGGCCTCAAACAAGCCCCTAGAATTTGGTATGAGAAGATGGATTCTTTTCTTCTATATTTTGGATTTTCGATATGCCATTATGATCTTATAGTTTACACTTTGAGGGATAGAGAGGAAATCATCATCATCATTATCTTATATGTTGATGATTTATTGATCACATGTAGTTCTACTTAACGCATCTAGTTTGTGAAACACTCTCTTTCCAAGCATTTTGAGATGATAGATCTTGGACGTCTATACTTTTTCCTTGTGTTTTAGATTTCACAATCAGATTCTAGGATCTCTATTTATCAATAGAAGTATACATTATACTTACTTCAGAAATTTGGAATGGTTGACTTCAAACCATCTCTTACTCTTTTTATTTAGATGTTATTTTAAGTGCCACATGTTCTAATTCTAGATTTGATACCACCATTTATAGATAGTTGGTTAGGATTTTGATTTACTTAACTCACATCCATCTTGACATATTATATACAATTGGTTTGGTCTCTCAATTTTTGCATGATCCAAATGACAGTCATTGGCAAGCTACCAAGTGGATTTTGCAATACCTTTGAGGGACTTCACATTTTATGCTTCACTTTTCTAAAGGACCTTTATAGTTGGTTGGGTATACAAATTTTTATTGGACAGGTTGTGTTGATACTCAACGGTCTACTTTTGTTTATGTCTTCTACCTTGGTTATTCACCTATTTCTTGGGTGTGAAAAAATTAGATAGCTATTGCACTTTCATAAATAGAGGTAGAATATCGAGCAATAGTACTAGCTAGTCAGGAGATTCTTTGGATTCAATAATTTTTTATAGAGCTTCGATTCTCATAGGATCAGTGTAGCACTTCACTTTGGTGTGACAACCAAAGTACCATATATATTTCTCATAATCCTATTGAGCATCAAAGGACCAAGCACATTGAGATTCATATGCACTTCATTTGGTAGCTTATTCAATATGGAATGATCAGCTTGGACTACATTCCCACTCAGCAGGAGATTATTGACATCTTCACTAAACCCTTCCAATCTCCTGATTTTCATTTGTTATGAGAGATGCTTGAAGTGAAGGAATGTGTCCTCGAGGGGTGTGGATGAGGACACCTGTCTTTATTATTCTTCTCTCTTTCTATCTGGATGGTTTTTCCCACGTGCTTTTTTATCCTTCTAGTTCAAGAGCTTATAGATACACATTGTGCATAAATGCCTGATCAAGCCTTGTTACCAAGACTCATACTATGGATATGCCACTTCTTTTTGACCCCTAACTTCACTTGGATATGTCGAGACTCTAGCTCATGCTCACCTAGGTACTTTATTTTTATATTAGTTTAATTTATTTTTTCCCACCCACTTTATGTGTGGATACTTATTTTTATCTTATTTATATACTATGGGAATATTTTGTATTCCTAGGGAGTTACACTCATTGATTACATTTGGATGGTTGAGATGTTTTCTCCATGGATCATATCATACCTCCCTATTTATACGGTGGAAATTGATCCTCATCTCTTTGTTGATCCTATAGTTGTGGTGTGGTTGATATTCCTTGTCTATTTAAGCAACGCTTATACATTGTATTCACAATTAATTCTAACATATGATATGATATTGCAATTTTTATATTAGCTTCCATTATCTTGTTTATGTTTTTTAGTCTCTCTATTTTGGTTAATGTGGTGTTGCTTCAACCCTTGATCCTTGTGGCTTAGTTCAGTGTTTTATATTTTTTCATCATTCCTCTCAAGTTCTTGAGTTATGGATAAAAGGCAAGAACAAAATTCCCAAAAAAGGAACTAAAGGCAAAAATTCTCGAATATCTAAAGATAAGCGGTCCCAAAAGATGAAGAAAATATCTCGAAGAAGATGATTTCTACTTCCCAAAATTCAAATAAATAAAGTGCACATTATTTAAGGAATATTTTCCTTCCTAAAATATATATTTTGTATCTCTAATAAAGGAAAATAGTAGCATGGAGCTTTAGCAAAAGCAACTCAAAGATCTAATATATTAAATTAAAGAAATATTATGTGCCTAAGTGATGGGAATATCCAAAAAATGGGTAGATGACAATTAAGGTGGTAGTTGCTCATCCAAGTGCTAGGATTGACTAATATTCAAACCTTTAAATCTATAGAATCCTAAAGGAATAAACAATCAAACAAGACATGACTCATTATTTAAAATAAAAACCACCTAGAAATCTCTATATGAGTTTTGGAGGGAAACTCCCTTGTAAATCTATAAATAGTAGTTTTAACTTTGTAAAGGATCTCCAAGTTTACAATTATATGTATTTGTAGAATTTCCTTTCATTTCTCTATATAAAAATAGTTATGATTCATGAGTGGCTTGTGGTAAATTTTGAACCCCTACTTCTAGCATAATCTTTGTAAAAGTTTACCTACATTACATATACATGGGAGTCTGTGTCTATTTTTGGCCTTTACCTATAGACTTTTTGTGTATTTGCATGTGTTTGTGATATTTTGCCTTAATATTAGATTTGCAAGTGTATGTGTGTGTGATGGGCCTATGTCTATTTTTGGACCTGCCTACTAGCTTGGCTCTCCTACGAGACCTACCTACCTATACATATAGATATATATATAGATATAAATATATATAACTGGTAAATTTTGATTTCACTTCACTATGTCGAGGAGAGGAAGTGTTCACCATTGGAACATAGCATTTAGGCCTACATCTATAGGAATATCTTAGCAGATCTCTTGTTGCATCACCCCCTTTTTTTATTTGTTGATTTTATTTATTTTCTCACATCCCTTTCCCTTTGTAGAGAAAATAGCACCTTTAAGATCACATATTAACAAGGAGAAAATTTTATAAAAAATCTTAGATGCCCCCAATTGTGCTAAACCTTGTACTCTTAGTTGTGCCCCACTATATCAGTTTGATATGAGTTATGATTGTCCCAAGCAGGGATAATAAAAAACAATAATAGTTTAATGGCACACCCTAAGATACCCTAGTGATACATCATTGCTCCCATAATTGTAACAAGGAGTAGGGATATGACTTGGTGAGGGTCTTAGTCTATTTATTTCTTGCTAAAGCACCTCTTTTCTCACATGGTGACTCTGCTCCAAAAAATACCAGAAGAAGTCATTGTTGCAGATACCAAACCAAGGTTCAGGTGAAGACCCTTGTCTATCTACTTTTGAGAAGTAATAAGTTGTATTCACTTGGTGGCTATACTATAATTCAAAGTATATAAAAGGATCATGATAGCTCCACCATGAAGGTGGCATGTCAAATCATGAATGTTTTAATACTCGTGAATTTATCAGTATGGAACAAAAGAAATCCCTTGAGATCTTCAATGCCACCATATGTTTGGGATGACTATTCAATGCCTATACTACAAAACTTACCATATCATAATGGTGAAGGATCTTCAACCCCATAAGATCATCTACAATATATGGTTTGCTTCTACCAATTGCACAACATCACAAAGTAGAACATGGCCCTGAGATTGTTGGCAGCTTCCTTTTAGAAAATACTTGAAAGGGATTTTATTCCCTCCTCCCAAACTCCATTATATAAATGGATTAGCTCATTGACCTATTTATAAATGATTTCAAGGAGAGGTAACAATCAATCCCAAATGTCCATACTACTATTCCTCAATCCTCGCTCACCTTGCAACCAACTGATCCTCACTAGATTATGAAAATTTAGGAAGAGGAAAAATATTTCATTAAGGTAGGGGTAGTCATTCTCATCAAGTCTTGATGTTTTTATAAGAATACAAAGGATAGGAGGATAGTAGAGGTCATAGGATCCATTACATCATAGTTTTTCAAACAAGTAAGCTTGAACATCTCTACAAGCCAAAAGGAAACTCTCTTCTCCTCCATAAGTACAAAGGATGCAAATAATATAAGTTGGAGGAGGAAGAAGTATGCTATCAGAGTTAAATCAAAAAGGGTAGTTGGAATTGGTACCAGCCTTACCTCAACAAGAACATACTCAAAAAGAAAAGAATAAATTCATTGAGTCTTAGATAATAATTTGGGTGCCCTTTACTCCATGCCTAATGGATAAAGGTCACTCACTTAAAAATTTGTACATATGTACCATAGGCTATCTTAGTTTCATGAGATAGTGGAAGTCCCGACCACCTATAGAGTTTCAAAATTTTGGCTTGTCTGCTAGAAACATTTATTTTTGAGGAAATTTTCTTGACTTTGTGCCCAATAGACGAAGGCACCATTTTTTGGGTTCCTTATATTTATTAGGTTAAATATCCCTTGAGATCCACCAAATTTGTAGTGATAAATTACTACACCTTTTGAAACTAAAAGTTTGAGTCATGGATAGGCACATGAAGAAAGGTCCAATCAATAAGAGGCCATATATCATGAGCAAGAAAGGTGCAAAGGTAAAAAAAATTTAGGTCATAGATAAAAGGCAAGAAAAAAAGTCTCAACAAAGGAACTAAAGGCAGAAAGTCTCAAATATTTGAAGATAAGTGGTTTTGAAAGATGAAGAAAAACTCTCAAAGAAGATGACGTCGACTTCCAAAAATTTAAATCAATAAAGTGTACATTCTTTGACAAAGACTTTCCTTCTTGTAAAATATATGTTGTATCTCTAAGAAAGGACAACAGTAGCATGGAGTCATAGCAGAAGGAAGATTCAAAATATTAAATTTAATCTATCTTCTACACCTACGTGATGGGAATCCCTAAAAAATTGGGTATATGACAATTAAGATTGTAGTTGCTCATCCAAGGGCCAGGATTGACTAATATTCATATCTTCAAATATAGATAATCCTAAAGGGACAAATAGTTGGACAAGATATGACTCAGTATCTAAAATGATAGCCACCTATAAATTTTTACATGAGTTTTAGAGGGAAAATCCTCCCTTGAATCTATAAATATGAGTAATGTTAGCTTTGTAAAGGATCAAAAATTTTGTAATTATGTGTATTTATAGGATTTCTTTTCATTTTTATTTGTAAAAATAGTTATGGTTCTTGAGTGGCTCATGGGCCATTTTGAACCCCCACTTCTGGCACAATCTTTGTAAAAGTTTTCCTACATTATATATAATTGGGAGCCTATATTTTTTTTTTGGCCTTTTCCTATAGACCTGTTGTGTATGTATATGTGTTTGTGATATTTTTCTTGAATATTAGATTTTCTAAGTGTATGTGTGTGTGAGGGACCTGCATCTATTTTCAAACTAATTCAGTTACTAGCTTGGCTCTCTTGCAGAACCTGTCTACTCATATATTCATATAACTAGTAGATTTTGATTACACTTCATTGTGTCAAGGAGAGGAAGTGTTCACTATTGGCACATAGCATTCAGTACTATTTTTGTAGATAATTCTTAGTATATCTTGATGTAAATTCACAACAAGAGACCAACAATGGACTCCAAGGGTAAATTGCAAGACAAAAGAATAAGATAAAATACACCTATAAAAAGAAACCTACAAATGCTTATTTTCATTATCTGAATTCACATCCCCCTTAAAATATATTCTCCCACTCCTTATACTCCCAAAAAAAACCCTAGCCTACACTACCCCCTTACTATTTTTAGTCACTTTCTATTTTTAGCAACTCACTTGCTATTTTTAGTAACCCAAAAAAAGAGCTCGAATGGCATCCAAAATGGAATCATGCATCCGTTATTCAATAATAACCACTATCCCAAAATAGCAACCCCACTCTAGTTCTACACTAATAGTTATGATAACTTTTTCAGTTGTGAAAACTGAAAATTACATTAAAAGCTAATTTTGGGCCTCCTAGAGGCATTTTTTACCCGAAAAATAACTCTACACATTTTTAAAAAAATAACGGGGTAAAACGGACATTCGGAGCAAAATTTATGGCCCCGGTAAGGTGCATTAGATCTCTTGGTGCATCACCCCTTTTTTCTTTTATTTATTGAGTTTAATTATTTTCTCGCACCCCTTTCCCTTTGAGCAATTAACACCTTGAATATCACATCTTAACAAGATTTTGACCTTGTAAAACCTCTTAGATATCCTCTATTGAACCAAATTTGTGCTCTTAGCTATGGCCCACTATGTTGCTTCAATGCAAGTTGTGATTGTCTTGGATGGGGATAATAAAAAACAACAACAAAACCTATGAATTGCCCAAGCTTTATCAAAAATAATTTTATATTTTACATTGTGTATTGGTGATGTATGGTATCAATGGCCTTTATTTTATCATGAGCCATATTTCTCCCTTGTTAAGACACAAATCTTAGTATTTTTTGCTAGTTACACCAAAAACACACCATTTTTTATTGAGCTTACACTTTATAATGACATAATCAATTGAAAATGACCTCAAAATCAATTGGATAATCAACCTCTTTTATCAATCTACAAAAAAGTCATTTATATAGGATTACACTATTTTCCCAATAAGATCAATACCTTTTGATAGGTTTCTCTAGTATTTTTTAATCTAAAAGATATAACAACATAATAAAATGTACCACATGGTATTGTGAAGCTTATTTTTATGTAATCATTGTTAAAATTCACACCTATTTCCAAAAATAAATAGAAACAATCCATCCACTCAAATATTATATAGAAAGCATAAAAATGATGATAAATAAAAAATATAATGGGAACCTATAAGTACCATAATAATCACTATATTATCCATAGATAAGAATCACAACATTTCATACGGGATGGAGTGGTGGGGGTATTCATATCAATACTAAATCCCAAAATTACATAAATGAGTTTAACATAAGTTGATATAACAAGAGGACTTTAAGGTTAATTATAATTTATAACATAGATTTAACCATAACAACATTAACCACATCACATAAGGTTTACATTATAATAAACTAAATATATTTTATAGTGATTTTCCTTAGTCCTATATAATATTATATCATACATTGTAAGCCTTGGCCTTAAGTCAGGTTACACTTTCAGCATCTTGTCTTAATGTAAATTGAGGGGCCAAGGATACAAGACATTAGTGACAATAGTATCTTCCCCTCATAATGGATGCTCTATTGAGCCTCTACACTTGGGATAGACTAATTTGAATCCTCCTCATCACCTGACATCCACTACTACAAAAATATCTCTTGTAAAAGAGTCTTCTTAGGGTGGACCATAGTCATCACTACCATTATTAAATACTCTCACACACATCTAATAAACACTTCCTCTAAGGCTTTATATGTAGAAGAGAAGTCAATATCACCACCACCTCTAAGGAAAAGTTGCTTTAATCTACCATAGTCACATATTGTATGATTTTAGGATATAGTCTTTTCTTTTATAGCATACATCACCTTGTTTGAAGAATTCAACTTGCTCTTTGTCCACCTAATTTGCATCACCAAAAAATGCTTTGTATGAAACTACTTAAAATAAGAGCCATTACAAACTTCCAAAAAGTATATAGATAATGAATAGAAGAAGAAAGATATTATGAATAATTAGGTCTTCATAAATAAGCTAAACCAATAGCCAAAATTAGAAAGAGGGATTGACTAAAGCACATTCTAAATATTTTTTCTATATTCCTCCAAAAGACTCAAAATCTACTACAACTATGATAGGATATTTTTTTTGAGTAAATAATTCTTATACATATCCACCATGGGTATTGAACCCGGGTCACATCACCGATAATGCAAGTGGTATCCTTTTCGATAGACCACACTCATGGGGATTACTACAACTATGATAAATCCAATTATGTCTCCTAAAAAAATATATCAAAAATTAATATTATATTTTACATAATGAATATCCCTTCTAAATTAGGTAAATAGTGTTTGAGAACAACTCCTATTAGAATAGGTTTATGAACGGATGCTACCAATCCATAGCACATGAAAAAATTATATGATCTTAAAAAAATAGACTCAAAACACTTATGTATGAAAAAGTTATGACCTCCAAAAAAAATTCCCAAATGGCCACTTAAAAATACAAAAAATAGAGCCCTAGACCTTAGGAATAGAAGTGTCCAATCATAGCCGACCATGTGTCATCCACTTATTTTTTATTCTTTGTCATATATTCACACCACTTGATGCCACTAGTCTCTTGCATTGTTAGTGACTACAATACTTCTCAACTCCTAATTTTACAAAGGCATGTTAATAAGTAAAAAATATGTATATGTGGCATGAAGAGGTACCACAATGATTGCCTTTACAGTCATCCCATATGGAAGAGAAGTCAAGATCACCACCACCTCTAAAGAAAATCTTCTTCAATCTTCCATAGTCGCATAAGATATGACTTAAATATAAATCCTTTCCTTTCATAGCATACATCACCTTGTTTAAAAACTTCAACTTACCCTTGGGCCACTTGATTTTTATCACCAAAAATTGCTTTGCATGAACCTACTTAAATAAGAGTTATTATAAACTTCTAACAGTACCTAGAAAACAAATAGAAGGAATAGACCATGAATGATTAGATATTCATGAATAATTTGACCCAATATCCCAAAGGATGAAGGTTGGAGTATATTACATTATTTTGTACATGCTAATGTACCTCCATGGTACCTTTATGGTACATTTGTAAATAATAGATTAGGATTGAGTCATAGTTTAGAGTGTGATTTATATTTCTTCTTTTATGTAATTATAAAAGTGTAGTAAATGCACAAGTGTCATGTAAAGTTGTAATATGCAAGAAATGCACAAGTGTCATGTAAAGTTGTAATTTGCAAGAAATGCACAAATTTCATGTAAAGTTGTAATGTGTAGTAAATGCACAAGTGTCATGTGAGTTAGAGTGCAAGTGTAGTTTGAGTCTATGTGCACAAGTGTCTTATATGTAAGAGTACAAATATGTAATGTAAATATGTGTACAAGTGTATTATATTATAGAGTACAAGTAGAAGTGTAAGAGTCATGTATAGGTGTGCATACGTTATAGATTCAAGTGTTCACCATGTATGCAAGTGGCAAGTAGATAAGCCAAGATTCGCGAGACTTAGTACTTGAAATGGCATATCACTATGGCTATACTATGGAAAAAATGCTCCATAGAAAGGATCATAAAATACAATTCATATATCTCATTGTCTAATTGTAAGAGAAAGAGGAGTAATAAAGCTTGTGTATATTTTGAGCAATTAATATTGTAAGTTATTCTTCATGCATAGTACATGAATGAATCATGCTATTTGCATTCATATTTTAGCATATTATTGAATGTTATTTTATTTATTAAAGACTTGATATACATATTAATTTGATCATATTATTCTACTTATATTATTATCATCTTGACATTGTTATTATTATATTATGGCTACTTCATATTTGGGACCTGTGTGATTTAACCTATGATAATTTTTGGTAGTATAAGGCTTAAAAAGCCATCAATGGTATCAAAGCTACCACCAAACTCTATGATATTGATAGAGTTAATTTTAGCCACCATTATTAATTGATTTTATCTAGTTTGATAAAGTCGATTAAGAGTCTATCCACTTTGAAGACAATGAGACTTAGACTCTAATTTTAAAGGTCATATTGAGTATAAAAAGCTAGAGATTTTCCACAATTGAAGAATAACCAGTGAAGACTAGAATTCAAATAATTTTTTTAGGGCTATAATCAACCCTTGATATTAAATATTTGAGATTCATGGACATATATCCTTTGGCATTGAAAGTTTAAGATTCATTGACAAAGATATCCCTTGACGTTGAATATAAAAGAAAGTTGAAAATTAAGGAACATTCAAAATTACCTTGACAATATATTGGAAAAGAAGTATATTAGATATTTTATATTTCAAATTTTGGATGGTAGATAAAGCAAAGAAAATTGAGAAGCTTTCTACAGAATATAGAGAAGAGATTTATCTTCTAAGTGCAGAGATAGGAAAGTAGAGAAAATAAGTTAACGTCAAAAGTCAAAGTAGAAAGAAGAAAGAAATAACGTCATTTATAGAAAATTGAGAAGCATTCAAAGCTTCCTAAGATAGATAGAAGAAAATAGTAGAAAGAAAGAAGATAGATATATCAATCTTGAAGAAAGATAAAAAAAAACACATAGCTTACTTTATATAGCTTCAAGCATTGGATTAGAATTTACATTGGTTGAAGAGTTACAACATATTAAAAATATTTAGGTCACAAAGATATTAACCTTGACACCATAAAGAGAATCAGGTCAAATAAGTATTGCCCTTGACAATAGAAGCAGTTTCAGGTCATATTGACCTTGATATTGGACCAAAAATCCAATATTGAAGAAAAGAGATATTGGATAGAAATTAAAAGAGGAGTATAAAGTATTTAATATATATTCATATCAAGAGTCTAGGAATAAGGAAAGAGATATATTGCACAAACTATACATCTATATTGCATACAAATATGTTACAAAGGAAAGAGAATTATGGAAAGTGCAATTTGTAAAAATAAAGTGAATGTGCAATTTAGATATACAATAGAAGAATAGCAAATATGTCATAGATAATAGTAAAGGTAAAGACATCACAAAGAATAGTAAAGCCAAAGACACCATAGGAGAATAGCAGATACACCATAGATAATAGTAAAGTTGAAGGCATCACATATAATATCAAAGGTATCACATAAGAATAAGCTAAGTCATCACAAAGATTAGCAAAAGCATTCAAATATTAACATAATATTCAGTAAAGCATTTGGCTACATTAGTGAAAATAAGAGTAGAATTAAGCATTGCAGCAAATGTAAGCTTCAAGAGTACAGTCACTGTCTTATTTGAAAGGATGAACCTGCAAGAATAGAATTCATATTAGTACAAGATATCATTGGAAATGAGAAAAGAAGAATTTTTAGAAGCTAAGAATCCATTATAACAAATATAATGTAGAGCAGAAGCACAGTGTAAGTTAAAGCAAGTCTATAACACAGAATTGAGAGAGCCTAGAAATCAAAACAATGAACTATCAAGGAAGGCAAATCCAACAAGTGAGTAATAAAGGAGAAACATGTACTCATTATGGAAGTTATAAATAGCAACGAGGTTGACTAGTGCTAAATAATTTTGGAAATGCTATTCACCAAATATAGTGCTGTAGTTGTTACATTTTAGAAGGAAGTGAAATATTCTTTGAATATTTCTACATGTAAACATCCACATTGTAAGTACCAGGTGTGTAGACACTAAAATCACGTCAATATGATTATATTGCAATGACACACTCTTATCAACACCATATGGCCCTAGTAGGAAACTATCAGGGGTTAAATAGTGGTCCTAACCACTTTTGGGAAGTTTTGGTCCATGTAGCCATGGTCGTCCCACCCCAAGATGACCATAGTTCATGGTCATCCCACCCAAGGACAACCACCAACAACCATCCCTAGGTGGGACAGCCATGGCCTAGGCCCATCAAAAATTCAAGGGTGGGATAAATGGTAATAAAATTCTACCATTTATCCTACCCAATAATTTGTGATAGATTGAGAGCCTGCCAAATCCATCACAACCTGCAAATTGGAGGCCCAAATTGGAGGCCTCTTCCACCCAATGTATGGCAAGGGTTTTGACAAGTGGTAACACTTGCATACCCCAACTTGCCCATTTTACCCTGTGGTCCTCTTGGACTATAAATTGGAGTCTTTCCACACAAATAAAAAGAGAGAGGTCTTTGCAATAATTCACAATGAAGTGCTACCGAGATTCACTCTCCCCTTTCACTACATATTTGTCCTTGGAATATTCATCAACCAAAGGAGATTTCTAAGTCATACCCAAATATGCAAATCCATTCTAAAACCCACCCATTATGTGAATTAGATCACCAAATCTGATGAAAACACCTCTAGGAGTAGTTTGAACCATATCCTAGTGAAATTGGTGGTAAAAACCACTACGTTTGGTGGTTGTCTCCACCTAGGAT
Source organism: Wollemia nobilis (assembly GCA_028583015.1). Classification (NCBI taxonomy): domain Eukaryota; kingdom Viridiplantae; phylum Streptophyta; class Pinopsida; order Araucariales; family Araucariaceae; genus Wollemia; species Wollemia nobilis. Next base: position 768,725 of record JAQPPZ010005339.1, read on the forward strand.
GGTTAACAGTCCCAATTGGAACACCTAGGGATGGCCATGAATTGGCATATAATTTTGAGTAAATTTTAGTGTATATCATTTCTAGAGTAGTTTATATGCACCATACTAAAATTTGGTGAAATTTGGAGCAATTTTGGACCTTCAATTAGGTTTTTCATGATGATAGTCCCAATTGGAACACCCAAGGTTGGCCATAGATTCTGCTTACAATTTTAATTCACTTTATGCATAAATCATCCCTAAAGTAGATAATATACATTATGCTAATTTTTGGTATGATTTGGAATAGTTTTGTAACATCTATTATACTTTTTGTATTCAATGTTACATGCATCTTTATGATTTAATCTTAATCTGCACATGCTATTAATAAATTTTAGTTTCTTGTGTGTAGATCTAGGTATTCCAGTGCACAAGGAAGGAGTTACAAGTTTAGATATGTATATATCATTGCAGTGGTAGAAAATATTGCTCTTCAATCGTGAGTGTGAGGAAGACACTGAAAGCACATTGTTGTGGCTGCTCCACAACGTACCCCAAAATTGGGGACCCACATTTTTTGCATGTTTTCCAAGAAGACCGAAGTGGCCCATATCATTTGAAATTTGGGATACATGAAAGTTGTCAATTTTGCAAGATAAGGTGAAGCATTTTTGTATAATCCATCTTACCCATTTGTGTTCAGGATGCATTGCATAATAGCCTCGAGTCTCATTCCATTCCATATTTCAAAAAAAAAAAACAACCACCAAAAGCATGTCAGACCCTCTTAGGATCATTGCACAATAAACATTAAGTAAGGTCTTGGGGTTGGAAACTGATGCCGCATTGTCTTGAATTAGACACGTTCTGCACATATAAAGAACATCTTGGGCAAAATGGTTGAAACCTTACTTGGAAGAAAAGTGAGGCGAAAAGAATTTTTCTTGTCTGTCCCATCATGCAAAACATAGTCCATGAAACAGTGGTTTTCACCACTCCACCTCCATAACATCACTTGGATTGAAAGGATCGTACTACATGTCCCTCATAAGGATGAGTAGTCATCCCTAAGATTCAAGGAAGCCATTACTACTCCACCTCCATAACATCACTTGGGTTGAAAGGATCGTACTACATGTCCCTCACAAGGATGAGTAGTCATCCCTAAGATTCAAGGAAGCCATTACTACTCCACCTCCATAACATCACTTGAGTTGGAAGGATCGTACTACGTGTCCCTCATAAGGATGAGTAGTCATCCCTAAGATTCAAGGAAGCCATTATCACTCCACCTCCATAACATCACTTGAGTTGGAAGGATCGTACTACATGTCCCTCACAAGGATGGGTAGTCATCCCTAAAATTCAAGAAATCCATCATTAATCCACCTCCATCACATCATTTGAGTTGGAAGGATCGTACTACGTGTCCCTCACAAGGATGGGTAGTCATCCCTAAAATTCAAGAAAGCCAAAGCCAAAGCCTGGACTATGGGGCTGATCTCCATCGGGGCTATAGACGCCTGAATGGCAGTGGAGTAGGCTCATGCGTGGCGACATGTCTCATTTAAAAGCAAGACCTCTGATCGCTCACATGGATAGGCTAGCCTGGAAGTTATCCATAATAGGTTTAATCATTTTGCTTAAGATGAGGTAATGAACTCAAATCAGAGTAGTAAGGATAGGGTTAAATTCTCATCACGCTTAGGTTGAGAATCTGATTCCCCAAAGCTATGATTTCACTTACACATGCACATTGATTCAATATGGCAGTGGCGCATAACCAACCTTGAGATTGGGTATATGAACTCAATTCATGCATGATTGGTCCTGAGAGGGTTTGATAGTTTTAATGTTTGTGCTCGTGCTACTAAAAGTTAAGAGTCCTGGTAAAGAGGGTCAGCCATAGTTCATTATGTTGGCAATACATTCGATCTTGCATAGACCCTCCATGATTCATTATATGCATTCATGTGAAATTGGCAATAGAATGGGGAACTATTTCAAACGATAAAGAATGAATCACTATGCACACATTGAGCGGATGTTGAATAATTCTAATGTTTCATGTATTTCTGGTTTATTTACATTCTTTGGATATTTGCTAATGCTTGCAGTTGAGTTGTAGGTTTTCAGGTTGGGTTTCTCACCGAAATACTCAGGAGCATTTCCCAGCAGAGTCGCCATTTTTTGTGGCTGCTCCACAACGTACCCCAAAATTGGGGACCCACCTTTTTTGCATGTTTTCCAAGAAGACCGAAGTGGCCCATATGCTAAAGATCAAAGAAAAAGAAAAGAGAAAAAGTGTCGCGATATCGCGACATGTTGCATTGTCATGGCCAAAAGAGAAAAAGTGTCGCGATATCGCGACATGTTGCATTGTCACGGCCAAAAGAGAAAAAGTGTCGCGATATCGCGACATGTTGCATTGTCGCGGCCAAAGAGAAAAAGTGTCGCGATATCGCGACATGTTGCATTTTCAAGCCAAAAGAGAAAAAGTGTCGCGATATCGCGACATGTTGCATTTTCACGGCCAAAAGAGAAAAAGTGTCACGATATCGCGACATGTTGCATTTTCCCAAAAGAGAAGAAAGAAAAGTGTCACGATATCGCGACATGTTGCATTTTCGCAAGACAAGAAGAAGAAAAGTGTCACGATATCGCGACATGTTGCATTTTCGCGACAAAAGAGAAAAAGTGTCGCGATATCGCGACATGTTGCATTTTCATGGCCAAAAGAGAAAAAAGTGTCACGATATCGCGACATGTTGCATTGTCAGGCCAAAGAGAAAAAGTGTCACGATATCGTGACATGTTGCATTGTCACGGCCAAAAGAGAAAAAGTGTCGCGATATCGCGACATGTTGCATTTTCACGGCCAAAAGAGAAAAAGTGTCACGATATCATGACATGTTGCATTTCATGGCCAAAAGAGAAAAGTGTCACGATATCATGACATGTTACATTTCAGGAAGCAAAAGCAGAGAAACAAGAAGTGTCACGATATCGTGACATGTCCAATTTTTGCCAAGGGAACAGAGCAGTTGACAGTGCGTCTGATAATAGTGACGTGGACATAAGGACAAAATCCAATGAATAAGACAAAACGTTACATAAGGAATATTTAATGATTTGAAATCATTTAAGATGGTCGTTACACACGGAAGGAAACGGACGCAAGCCCATGTGGAGAAAAGGAAACGTTCTTTCGAAATCAAACAAAAAGGAAGCCAAACCATGGAAATGAAACGAAGGGCCACAAAATAGAAACGAAAAGTCTTTTTGGAAATCAAAACACATGCATGTAGAGGGAAGGTGAAACGAACAACCATTGGAAAATGAAACGAAAATCTTCCTAAAAATTTTAAATACGCCATTCAAAGAGGCCAGAAGGGGCTGGAAATTGTAGAAAAAAACAAAGACTATCTTTCGAAATAAAGGAGTTTTTTTTGGCAAGAGCAACTCTTGTGTGTGAAATCAAAAGGAGATTGAAACTAAGACTATTGCTATTTCTGTAAATCTTTCCTTTGCATTATTTCTTCTTGTATCTATTCGTTTACGCCATAAAGTGGGTTACGATAGGTGAATGATGGAATGATGCAATTATTTGTTTCCTTAGAATCTTGCATCTGATCTAATTTGATTGTGTTTATGTTGCAGGTCTGTTAGGTCAGGTTGTTTTAGAATTTCATCTCATAACTTGGGGTTTTGCAGGGAGGAGATTGCTAACCAAATTAATGTCCTATTTTGTTTTTCCAGCTAACTTTTGTAAATAATGTTTATGTTTTAGTTTTTTGATATTTAGATTAATCTCGCCTTAAAATATACTTTTCGATTCGGGTCCATTCCAGAATTTCTGCATTTGTTTTCATTCTTGCATCTCCAAACACCTTCATCTAATTTTTAGATAAAATATGGGTTTAGGAGGGCTACTAATTCCAAATGCACATTAAATCAGATCAAGTGAATGAATCCTAATTTTCTAACATTACTAACTTTACTAACACCAAATGCTAACATAGGGATAGTGGAACACTTTTAAATGAAGATAAAATGAACCCGCTAACTCTAAAAATGAACCTCATGTTAAAGGCATGGAGCTTAAAATGAAGTGGTTTATACCACACACTTTCTCATTTGGAATCCTTTTAAGTTGAAGATAAAAGAGGTTACTAACTGGGTTTCGGGTAGATCACTTTAATCTCAAGAACATTAAAAGAAGCTATCTTCGCATTTGGTTGATTTAATGGATTATGGTTGCAAAGTACTTGTTCGAATCATTAAAGGCCCCTTGTTAACAGTTACTTGCATGGTTTAAGTTATTATGGTATACATTCATTTATTTGCTTTAGTCTTGATTGATTATATGCACATGAATGTTTGTTCACAAGAACCTTGGAGAAATGAATAATGCTACTTAATTTCTTTGCAAGAGAGAGTTTCCTGTTTGAGACTCTAGTTGTGGTGATCATTTTGCTATAGGGAAAAATATCCACTCAACATTTTGGCGCTAGAAGGAGGGCCTTCTTTATTGCTTTGTGATTGCGATCTGTTCTAACGATTAACGTGGGTAGTTTTGTTTCCACCTATTGTGCTTGCAGGTATAACATTTATTTGTTTCATTTTGCAAGTGAGTTGAGAGAAGTCTTTTAGAGTTCTAGAGTTTTCAAGCTGGCCCAACCTGAGTACATAGCTACTAGGTCCAAAACCACAGGGGAAACTATTTTCCAAAGCCTTTCTCCCACTGGTAGGAAGCCGAGAAACAAAACATTAGAGATCGAAATACCACCCAGTGTACTTGAGTTAGGAGCTTCTTTAGACTCAAGTACGTCTAGTGGGCCTGAGCCCACAATTTCAAACGTGACAGCTACACCAAGTGCGTCTGTCCCCATCATTACAAGTGTCGCCATTGTTCCTATAGGGTCGATACCTTTGAATAACATGGCCCAACAACAACAACAACAACAACCACCTGCCCTTTGGTATGGTGCGCAAAGTTCTCCCTTGGATATCCCTGGGGTAGTCCATGACTTGCCTAGAAATATTGAAAGGGGATTGCCTAAATTCGTGCATGATGGTCCCATAACAGTCGAAGAACATGTCCAAATTTACAAGGATTACATGTTTAGACAAGGAGTTACCCATGAAGATATCGCTTGTCAAATTTTCCCTGCTAGTCTAGACAGTACGACCAATGAATGGTACAGGAATCTTCCCGTAGGGTCCATTACTTCATGGGCCCAATTAGAAACTGCCTTTATTAGCCAATTTTGAATGTTGTTGGATCCTTCCATAATTTATAATTTATTCGTATCATGCAAAAGGTTACCCAATGAGCCCATAAGAACATTCAATCAGAGGTTCCAAAAGCTATATACAAATTTGACTCGCCACTTTGCAGTAGATCCTGCGGTGGCCCTGCAACTGTACTTTGGAGCTTTAGATCCGTTAACATCCTTGTTGACTAGAAGGAATCCTCAGGTTACGACGCTTTCATTAGCTTATGCGGAGACAATGACCCTTGAACAACAAATGAATTTACCAGGAGTAGGGTTGTCTCAATTGACTGGGATGGGACAATATGGTCCATACAGTCAATTCGCCATGATGAATCAATTAATGGCACCACAAGTTCCAACAATGAACAATTTCCAACAACCATCTCAAGTCGCATCATTTCCCACTTATCCTAATGCCTCTGTTCCAACACAGGCATTGATTCCAAATAACCCGATGACCTTGCCTGGGTTCAGTATGGGCAATAACTTGTTGACCATACCTGGGTTCACTCCGATTAGTATGCCAAGCCCAATGACTTATCCAACAATCACTCCTATTCAAAGTGTGAATCCAGGATGGAATCAAAGTGCCCAGACCCAAGCCATTGTACCTATTCCAGAGGTGGCTAATGCAACAAATACAGTTGGGCCCAGAATTACAGTGCCCCAACCACATGGGCCTGAATCCGTGATAGAAGACATGAAGGAAACATTGGCCAAAGTTTTGGTTACTGTGGGAAATGTTAATAAAAAAGTTGACCAAGTCATGGGTCATAACCGACCTCATAACCATAGAGGAAAAGGAACATACAACACACATCCTAATAATGGACGAGTACCCAATCCCGTAGCCAATCAGGCAGATGTCTCGAAAGATTTTGGAGAGTCAGGATCTTGTGATAATGATTGCCCGCACTATTGCCATGGAAAGCAGGAGTCTATATTGACTGAAGTTATATATTCCCAAGAAAGTGAAGAAGAGGAGGATGTGGAGTTTTTTGGAAAAGAAGATGAAGAAACATTGGAAGTTCATGCCAATAAACGTTTTGGGAAAGGAAATCACAAGTATTACACAAGGAGTTCTAAGGATCCCAAAACTTCCTCTACCCCTCCAAACAACCCATTACTTCCTCCCGATTTCAAAGGAGATGTTAATCCACCTCCTCCATCAATGGCGGAGAAGTCTAAGTTGGTGCAAAACATGTCAAATTTGGAAAAACCCACTTATGACTTGATAGAAGACATGAAGAAAACTAAGGCCAATGTCTCAATGTATGATATGTCCCAACTTTTAGGCCAAGAAGTAAGTCCACCAAAAGGTTTGGATCCACCTACCCAAGTTCATGAAGCTAAGGGTGTTGAATCCCAATTGGTTTGGAAAGGGGAAAAGTGAGACGTGCCCCCATTTCTCATAACCATTAGAATTGTTGGTAGAAATCTACACAATTGTCTAATAGATTCAGGGGCCTCTGCTAGCATTATGCCCCTAGAAATCTATCAAAAATTGGGACTTACACCAAAACCTTCTAAAAGCAAGGTGGTGCAACTGGATAGATCGGCCATGGAGGCAGAGGGAGAATTAAGGGATATTCTTATTCAAGTCAACTCAGAACCTAGGGTTCAACATCACATAGATATATTGGTACTTAACATTCCTATCAAATATGGCATGGTGTTGGGAAGAGATTGGAGCAAGAACTTAAACGGATACATTGTAACAGACTCTTCACATATGTGGTTGCCTTGGAGAGGAGTGGCCAACCAAATTCGAATTGATAGTGAACCTAGGCTCAAGGAAATGATAACAGAATACAACAAACCTAATGAGATTCAATACATTGAAACTGAATTAGGAGCCTATTGCTTGGACGTAGAAATTCTTGAGAATTCTCAAAATGGAAGTATTGGATGCAATGATTCTGAAGAACACCATAAGGTTTGGACTTTAAGATTTGATGGATCCAAGTCCAAACAAGGGGCGGGAGCTGGTATTGAACTTTCATGTCTAGACAGAAAACCTATGTTGGCTGCATATAGATTACAGTTCCTAGCCACCAACAATGTGGCAGAATATGAGGCCTTGATTTTCGGACTTCAATTGGCCCTTCGAAAGAAAATCAAATGTATCAAGGTCTTAGGTGATTCTGAATTGGTGGTAAAACAAGTTAAAGGACAATATGCATGTAAGAACAAGTGGCTCAGCCTTTACCAAACCAGAGTTAGAGATTTAATAAATGAATTTGATGCTTTTAACATATCTCTAATCTCTAGAAAAGGCAATCGTTTGGCAGATTCTTTAGCCGTAGCTGCTAGCATGCTTAAACCAGTGGATCACAAGAAGTGCAAGAAATTTTCCATAGAATTAGTCCCTTGCCCCTCGATACCTGATAACGTCATGAATTTCCAAGTCTTTGATAGTGACAGACATATATTCAATTTTGTCACTAATTCTGGTATCTTTGAAAATCAAGTTATTGATGAAGACGAGAGGGGGCAAGAAGAGGCAGGTTTGAAAATGGAAGCTACTAGAAAATGGAATGAGATGCCAAATGGGATGGCCTCATTAGAGAAAATGTTTGATATTGGATACCAACCGAAAGGAGGGAGAAAAGTTCCACCTCCCAAAGAGGCTTGTGACTCAGTCAATATTGGAAGTGCAGAAAACCCTCATGAAATACTCATTGCAAAGGCATGTACCGAACATGAAAAGAATTCCATTGCCAATGCATTGAAGGAATACATAGATTGCATAGCTTGGAGCTATAAGGAGTTGAGAACTTATGATCAGAATGTTATAATGCATACAATCCCTTTGAAACCAGACTCCAAACCCTTTAGGCAAAGACAGAGGCCAATCAATCCGTTACTAGAGCCCTTGATAGAAAAGGAGGTAAAGTGACTATTAGAAGCTAAAATCATCTTTCCTATTAGGCATTCCACATGGGTTGCTAACTTGGTCCCTGTGAGGAAAAAGAGTGGAGAGATAAGGCTATGTATTGATTTTAGAAATCTGAATAAGGCCTCACAAAAGGACAATTACCCTTTACCTACCATTGATGAAATCCTTCAAAAGGTAAATGGGTCAGAAATGATGTCATTCCTAGATGGCTATTCAGGATACAATCAAGTCCTCATCCATCCTAATGATAGGATGAAAACCGCCTTCACCACAAAATGGGGCACGTTTGCATATAGGAGAATGCCTTTTGGATTATTGAATGCGGGTGCTACATTCCAACGAGCCATGGACTTTGCCTTTAAGGGGCTCATCGGTAAGTGCATTATTGTCTATGTAGATGATATTCCCATATTTTCTAAGAACAGGGAGAACCATGTCAAGGATCTAAGGAAAGTTCTCCAAAGGTGTAGGGAACATGGCATTTCACTCAACCCAAAGAAGTGCATTTTCGGGGTAACGGAAGGAAAATTATTGGGACATGTAATATCCAAAGATGGAATTTCCATTGATCCTGAAAGAATAGATGCCATACAACAGATTCCTTTTCCCAATAGCAAAAAAGAATTGAGATCATTTTTTGGGAAGATTAATTTTGTTAGAAAATTTATTTCAGGTTTTTCAGAAATTGCAAAACCCTTGAACGATATGTTGAAGAAAGAGGCCCAAATCAAATGGACGAATGAAAATAGGGATGCTTTCCAAAGAATCAAGGATGCGATTTCTAGAGCCCCGATTTTAGTGAGTCCTGACTATGCGAAGCCTTTCTACATTTACACATTTGCTTTAGACCATTCCTTTGCGAGTGTTCTAACTCAGAAGAGTGAACGCAACATTGAAAATCCCATTGCCTTCCTTAGTACTCCTCTCAAAGATGCGAAATTGAGATATTCCATCTTGGACAAGCAAATGTATGCCCTATTTAAGACTGTAAAAAAATTCAGACATTATATAGTCCATAGTAGGGTGTTTGCTATAGTCCCAGATCCTGCAGTTAAAGCCATGTTTATACAGAATGAACTGGGTGAAAGGCGAGGTAAGTGGATCTCAACTCTTCAAGAATTTGATCTTGAAATTCAACCTATGAAGATAGTGCGGGGACAAGGGTTGGTTAAGGCCATAGCAGAAAATGATCCCTTAATTTCCTGTCAGCATTATGAAATAGCAGATATAACTGAAGATGAGTGGTACGTAGATGTTGTGTATTTTTTACTAAATGGTAAGTGTCCACCACATTTAAATTCTACTCAACGAAGAGCCTTGCATCTAAAATCTGCTAATTTTCTAATCAGATCCGGTGCATTATACAAGAAAAACCATGAAGGAATTTACCTTCGTTGCGTTGATCGAAAAGAGGCAGCACAAATACTCGAGGAATTCCATGGTAAGTATGGGACAGGACATGGGTCTGCTAATGCCACAACCCATCAAATCCTTAGAGCTGGTTACTATTGGCCTCAAGTGTTCAAAGATGCTCATGCTCATGTGAGGTCATGTCATACTTGTCAAATCGTGGCAAATAGAGAAAGGGGTGCTTCTATGCCATTACAATATGTAATCGAGTCTAGACCTTTTGCACAATGGGGTTTGGATTTTGTTGGGATCATCAGTCCCAATTCATCCGATTCCCATAAATACATTCTCACGGCTACAGATTATTGCACAAGGTGGATGGAAGCTATTCCCACTAAAAATGCCACTTCAGAAGTTGTTATTAAATTCTTAGAGGATAACATTGTCACTCGATTCGGAATGCCTAACTCCATTGTAAGTGACAATGGTTCCGCTTTCTCCTCTCTGGAATTTGCAAATTGGGCATTCGACAACATGGTGAGTTTGAAGTTTTCTTCAAATTATTATCCACAAGGTAATGGATTGGCTGAGTCTTCTAATAAGAACTTGTTATGTGTCATTAAAAAGTTGCTTGAAAGAAATCCTAGAGATTGGCATAACAAACTTAAGTTGGCTCTTTGGGCTGATAGAATCAGAATCAAGGAATCATTAGGAACATCTCCTTACCACTTAGTTTATGGACAAGATCCTATTTTTCCCACAAATCTTAAGTTACAAACATTACATTTCATGAAAGATTACCTTGGAACTGATAATAAACTTGAAGCTAGACTAACACAATTGATGCATCTGGATGAAAAGAGGGATGAGGCTATGCTTCACTTTAGTAAACACCAAGATGTAGTAAAAAGGTGGTTTGATAAAAAGTCTAGAGTCAAAACATTTAAAGTTTCAGATTTAGTGTTGTTGTGGGATAAGAGACATGAGAGGAAAGGAGATCATGATAAATTTGATTACTTATGGTTGGGTCCTTACCAAATTTCAGAAGTCCTAGGTGAAAACAACTTTAGATTAAAAACCCTGGATGAAAAATATTTGGCTTTACCCGTCAATGGGCTGCATTTAAAGCACTATTTCCAGGCCTGAAATGGCAAGGCCTTGTATTATATGTAAATATGTCATGCTTTGTTTTTGCGTGTGCAGATTTGATTTTCTTAGGTGTGTGTTAGGTTTTTTGCTTTCAACCTTTATTTTAGCATGAGGAGATTGTTCTGAACGAGGTTTTGGAGGCATTTTGATTGCATTGTTCTTTTCTTAGCTTAGTGTGTTGGTCATGGGACCAGTTTTGGGCGTGATAAAAAAAAAAAATAGCAAAGTGGTTAGTGTGTATCCTTAGCAATGTTCTAAAACTAGAAGTATATGAAACAACATAATTGTTTTACAGAAAGCTCCACGAGCACTGCAAACACATTAAAGAATATCGTTTGAAATTTGGGATACATGAAAGTTGTCAATTTTGCAAGATAGGGTGAAGCATTTTTGTATAATCCATCTTACCCATTTGTGTTCAGGATGCATTGCATAATAGCCTCGAGTCTCATTCCATTCCATATTTCAAAAACAACCACCAAAAGCATGTCAGACCCTCTTAGGATCATTGCACAATAAACATTAAGTAAGGTCTTGGGGTTGGAAACTGATGCCGCATTGTCTTGAATTAGACACGTTCTGCACATATAAAGAACATCTTGGGCAAAATGGTTGAAACCTTACTTGGAAGAAAAGTGAGGCGAAAAGAATTTTTCTTGTCTATCCCATCATGCAAAACATAGTCCATGAAACAGTGGTTTTCACCACTCCACCTCCATAACATCACTTGGATTGAAAGGATCGTACTACATGTCCCTCATAAGGATGAGTAGTCATCCCTAAGATTCAAGGAAGCCATTACTACTCCACCTCCATAACATCACTTGGATTGAAAGGATCGTACTACATGTCCCTCATAAGGATGAGTAGTCATCCCTAAGATTCAAGGAAGCCATTACTACTCCACCTCCATAACATCACTTGAATTGAAAGGATCGTACTACATGTCCCTCACAAGGATGAGTAGTCATCCCTAAAATTCAAGGAATCCATCATTAATCCACCTCCATAACATCATTTGAGTTGGAAGGATCGTACTACATGTCCCTCACAAGGATGAGTAGTCATCCCTAAGATTCAAGAAATCCATCATTAATCCACCTCCATCACATCATTTGAGTTGGAAGGATCGTACTACGTGTCCCTCACAAGGATGGGTAGTCATCCCTAAAATTCAAGAAAGCCAAAGCCAAAGCCTGGACTATGGGGCTGATCTCCATCGGGGCTATAGATGCCTGACTGGCAGTGGAGTAGGCTCATGCGTGGTGACATGTCTCATTTAAAAGCAAGACCTCTGACCGCTCACACGGATAGGCTAGCCTGGCAGTTATCCATAATAGGTTTAATCATTTTGCTTAAGATGAGGTAATGAACTCAAATCAGAGTAGTAAGGATAGGGTTAAATTCTCATCATGCTTAGGTTGAGAATCTGATTCCCCAAAGCTCTGATTTCACTTACACATGCACATTGATTCAATATGGCAGTGGCGCATAACCAACCTTGAGATTGGGTATATGAACTCAATTCATGCATGTTTGGTCCTAAGAGGGTTTGATAGTTTTAATGTTTGTGCTCATGCTACTAAAAGTTAAGAGTCCTGGTAAAGCAGGTCAGCCATAGTTCATTATGCTTGCAATACATTCGATCTTGCATAGACCCTCCATGATTCATTATATGCATTCATGTGAAATTGGCAATAGAATGGGGAACTATTTCAAACGATAAAGAATGAATCACTATGCACACATTGAGCGGATGCTGAATAATTCTAATGTTTCATGTATTTCTGGTTTATTTACATTCTTTGGATATTTGCTAACGCTTGTAGTTGAGTTGTAGGTTTTCAGGTTGGGTTTCTCACCGAAATGCTCAGGAGCATTTCCCAGCAGAGTCACCATTTGTTGTGGCTGCTCCACAACGTACCCCAAAATTGGGGACCCACCTTTTTGCATGTTTTCCAAGAAGACCGAAGTGGCCCATATGCTAAAGATCAAAGAAAAAGAAAACACCGCAAGGAGAAAAAGTGTCGCGATATCGCGACATGTTGCATTTCACGGCCAAAAGAAAAAGTGTCGCGATATCGCGACATGTTGCATTGTCATGGCCAAAAGAGAAAAAGTGTCACGATATCGCGACATGTTGCATTGTCACGGCCAAAAGAGAAAAAGTGTCACGATATCGCGACATGTTGCATTTCACGGCCAAAAGAGAAAAAGTGTCGCGATATCATGACATGTTGCATTTCACGACCAAAAGAGAAAAGTGTCGCGATATCGCGACATGTTGCATTTTCACAGCAAGAAATAACAAGAGCAAGAGAAGAAAGAAAAGTGTCGCGATATCATGACATGTTGCATTTTCATGACCGAAAAAGAAAAAGTGTCACGATATCGCGACATGTTGCATTTTCACGACCAAAAGAGAAAAAGTGTCACGATATCGCGACATGTTGCATTGTCATGGCCAAAAGAGAAAAAGTGTCACGATATCGCGACATGTTGCATTGTCACGGCCAAAAGAGAAAAAGTGTCGCGATATCGCGACATGTTGCATTGTCACGGCCAAAAGAGAAAAAGTGTCACGATATCGCGACATGTTGCATTGTCATGGCCAAAAGAGAAAAGTGTCACGATATCATGACATGTTGCATTTAAAAGATTCAAAAGAGAGCAAGGAGAAAAGAAGTGTCGCGATATCGCGACATTTCCGATTTTTGCCAAGGGAACAGAGCAATTGACAGTGCATCTGATAATAGTGACGTGGACATAAGGACAAAATCCAATGAATAAGACAAAACGTTACATAAGGAATATTTAATGATTTGAAATCATTTAAGATGGTCGTTACACTGGAAGGAAACGGACGCAAGCCCATGTGGAGAAAAAGAAACGTTCTTTCAAAAAAAAAAAAAAAGTGAAACCAAACCCGGGAAATGAAACGAAGGGCCACAGAATAGAAACGAAAAGTCTTTTTGGAAATCAAAACACATGCATGCACAAGGGAAGGTGAAACGAACGACCATTGGAAAACGAAACGAAAAGCTTCCTAAAAATTTTAAATACGCCATTCAAAGAGGCCAGAAAGGGCTGGAAATTGTAGAAAAAAAAAAAGACTATCTTTCGGAATAAAGGAGTTTTTTTTGGCAAGAGCAACTCTTGTGTGTGAAATCAAAAGGAGATTGAAACTAAGACTACTGCTATTTCTGTAAATCTTTCCTTTGCATTATTGCTTCTTGTATCTATTCATTTACGCCATAAAGTGGGTTACGATAGGTGAATGATGGAATGATGCAATTATTTGTTTCCTTAGAATCTTGCATCTGATCTAATTTGATTGTGTTTATGTTGCAAGTCTATTAGGTCAGGTTGTTTTAGAATTTCATCTCATAACTTGGGGTTTTGCAGGGAGGAGATTGCTAACCAAATTAATGTCCTATTTTGTTTTTCCAGCTAACTTTTGTAAATAATGTTTCTATTTTAGTTTTTTGATATTTAGATTAATCTCGCTTTAAAATCTACTTTTCTGATTCGGGTCCATTCCAGAATTTTTCATTTTTTTTCATTCTTGCATCTCCAAACACCTTCATCTAATTTTTAGATAAAATATGGGTTTAGGAGGGCTACTAATTCCAAATGCACATTAAATCAGATCAAGTGAATGAATCCTAATTTTCTAACATTACTAACTTTACTAACACCAAATGCTAACATAGGGATAGTGGAACACTTTTAAATGAAGATAAAATGAACCCGCTAACTCTAAAAATGAATCTCATGTTAAAGGCACGGAGCTTAAAATGAAGTGGCTTATACCACACACTTTCTCATTTGGAATCCTTTTAAGCTGAAGATAAAAGAGGTTACTAACTGGGTTTCGGGTAGATCACTTTAATCTCAAGAACATTAAAAGAAGCTATCTTCGCATTTGGTTGATTTAATGGATTATGGTTGCAAAGTACTTGTTCGAATCATTAAAGGCCCCTTGTTAACTATTACTTGCATGGTTTAAGTTATTACGGTATACATTCATTTATTTGCTTTAGTCTTGATTGATTATATGCACATGAATGTTTGTTCACAAGAACCTTGGAGAAATGAATAATGCTACTTAATTTCTTTGCAAGAGAGAGTTTCCTGTTTGAGACTCTAGTTGTGGTGATCATTTTGCTATAGGGCAAAATATCCACTCAACACGCACCCTGAGTTTCTAAAATGGTTAGATCATTTGACATTGTAATGAGTTGTATCAATTAAGAGCCCTCAAGTGGACGTTTTGTGACTACATATTTCGAAAATGTATTAATATAAAGATAACCCCCCATTTATTTCACTTATTTTTCATATTTATACATACTTTAATTTCACTTTTGAATGCTTAAATAGATCAATAGATGCATTTCATTTCCCTTTGCTATGTGAGCCATTTTTTCCGCTCTATAAGGTGCATATGAAAAAGGTCGTACGAGAAATATATCAGATGTGTAGTGAAATAGCAAAGCAAATACGTGCATAAACAAGTCAAATTGAATAAGAAAGGAGCAGATGTGTAGTGGAACAATGAAGTAAATATGTGCACATATGAGTCAAAGTGAATAAGAAAGGACGCTTTATAAGTTCAGTTTTATATTTAGGGGTTTGGGAGTTATAAGGTTATTTTTAGATAAGGTTTGAAGTTTAATTGAGTTTTTTTAATTTTATAGGTTTGGAGTGAAAATTATTTAAATTTTTGTAATTTTGGAGTGATAAGGAATTCAACTAGTTTATTTGATTGAAATTTTTTTATTAATTGTTTTTTAAGTTTGAAGATTTTTTTAATTTGGAGTTTTATTTTTGAGAAAATTAAAATTGATTTTTTTTTTTACAAATTTAAATATTTGGGAGGTAAAAGGTTTTCAACATCAAAGGATTAGGAAAACAAAAAAAAATTACAAATTTAATATTATTTTATAAATAATGGATTCATAAGGTTTACTACTCCATAGGAATTAAATTAGTGAATTTGAATTATTTAAACCTAGGAGTTATAAGGTTGTCAAATTCAAAGGAATCAAGTTACAAACTTTGATTAATATGGATAACAATATGAAGTCCATAATTAAAAAGGAAAAATTAGATGTCATTAAAAATTGGATTAAAAATTTGATTGAAAAATCTAAAGGAAAGTTAGATATGGTATCACAATTCATTTATAGAAAAGTTATAGATAAAAATTTTGAGAAAATTTGAATACTATTTACATATAATATTTTTTGAAGTAATTCATGATGGAAAGGATAATATTATAATACATCTATATATTGGTAGCATAATGTATATTGAGACTCTTAAGAAGAAATTGAAAATTGATGAATCATTTCTAGAAACTATATTCTTTTATTTATTGAAAGGGGTTTTGAAATGATCCCCAAACCTTTTATAAATATAACCCAAAAAAAGAGACACTCTCCTTAAGGCTATCTTCTAGAGACAAATAAGGATCCTCTCAACTAGGGAGATAACCACCACAAGACCATCTACAAAGAGATCAAAATATTGAAAAATGTTTTCCCGTCTAAACCAAGGAAAACCATAATGCAACCAAAATGAAACAAGCACCAAAGAAAAATAATAGGGGAACACCAGGCCCCAACTAAAATAGCACAAAAATTTTAGAAAATAAGCACAAATCCTTCTCGAAAAGGAAACTAAACTCCCTCATGGGAGAAGCAGTGCAAACAGGGAAATCTTGCACAAAGGAGTCTTTCGAAGGCCTGAAAGATGGATCAACAATAAGAGGAGATACCACAGGTCATAGGATCACACTACAAATGAAATAGAATGCACATCCAAAATTCAAGAAAGTCCAAGGAATATTCAAACCACCATGGCACCCTAGAACGGGAAACGTAAATTTGATGCAGGAACAGTCATCAGGAGACCATCTTTTGCAACAAGCTAACATTCATAGGGTCCCCCCCAAGACCAAAAAAAGTTACAAAAGAGGCTCATCAAAACATCACCAACACCATATCAATACCCAACCACACCTACTATCTATTTAGGAAGATATCCATAGAAACCTTCAACCATAGTCGCATGAGAAAGCATAGGGTCCCATCCAAAATACCAAAAATCAACTACAGAGAAAGATTCCATAAAAAAACCCTAAAAAAAACAAGCATAAGATCTTGTGATAGAAAGATCAAAAAACCATGAACTTACCACTAAAAGTTCAACCTGACAGTAACCATAAGAGTCACTCATCTAAAGACGATAAAAATGGGGTCCTCCCTTAAAGACCTAAAAAAATGTAGAAAAGGAAACCCTAGGCTACAAACACAATGATAAAATAGGATTACAAGCCCCCCTTAGACAAGCCCCCCTTCGATAACCCAACTAGGATAAGGAAGGAGGAAGCTCCCACTATGGGTAATGATGAAGTGTGAGGTACCCCCAAAAGACCATAAAAATCCATAGGGAAGGCCTCCACAACACCACCTCCCAAATCGAGCTAGCCAAATCCAACCACCACGAGAGGGTACTAAGGACAAAATATCTAGAACATTCCAATCAAGCAACTGCATTTGTAAAAATATGAGAAGACCCTTCCTAAGAGGCCCTAGGAATATCTCATAAAGATCTTGGAAATACAAGCTTTGAGAAGATCCTAGGAAACTAAACTCCATCATGGGAGAAGCAGTGCAAACAAGGAGATACCACATAGATAAGTCTTCTAAAGGCCTAGAATATGGATTAGCAACAAGAGGATATCCTATAGGGCATAGGATATCACTACAAAGAAAATAAAATGCACATCCATAAGGCAAGAAAGCCCAGGGAATATTCAAACCACCATGGTGTCCCAAAATTGGAAGCATAAATCTGACATAGGGATAGTCATCAAGAGATCATATTTTATAGTAAGCTAACATGCATAGGGTCCCCTCCAAGACCAAAAAAATATACAAAATAGGCCCATCAAAACATCACCAATACCAAATCGATGCATAACCACATCTACTATTGGTTTAGGAAGATATCCACAGAAACCTTTAACCACAACTATTCAAGAAAGCATAAGGTCCCACCTCGAAGACCAAAAATAGCTATAGAGAAAGGTTCCATTGAAAAACCATGAAATAGACAAGCACTTGATATTCGAAGAGAAATATTATAAGGCCATAAATCCATTACTGAAAGCTCAACCTGAAAGCAATTGCAAGAGTCACTTATCTAAAAACAATAAAAATGAGGTCCTCCCTTAAAGATCCAAAAAAATGTGGAAAATAAAACCTTGGGCTACAACCACAATGAGAAAATAGGATGATGATCCCCCCTTTGACAACCCAACTAGGAGAAGGAAGGAGGAAGCCCCAACTATGGACAATAATGAAGCTTGAGGTGCCCTCAAAAGACTAGAAAAGTCTGTAGGGAAGGGCTCCACAACACCACCTTCCAAACTGAGCCAACCGAAGCCAACCACTACCAAAGGGTGCCAAGGATAGAATCTCTAGGACATTCCAACCAAGAAACTACATTCCCAAAAATATAGGAATACCCTTCTTGAGAGGCCCTAGGAAGATCCCATGAAGGTCTTGGAAATGCAATAGGATATAGTAATATCCTAGGAAGATCTTCCCGATCGAAGATATTCTAGAAACTATATTTTATTCTTCATGCAATATTGACATTCCAAGTTTGTCTAAAGTGGTAAATTATTAATGATGCTTTAAGTGAATTTTTAGAATTTACTACATAGGAAAAGAAGGATTCAAATGATTCTAAGCTCAAAAATAAAGGAAATATTCTTATGCATGAATATAATGACAACGAGAGAGTTCAATTAGTTTGTGATTCATAAGATTTGAAGTTTAAATACAAATATGAACTCAATGTAGAAGTCAAGTAAAAAGATGAATTTTATGGATCTCAAGCAAGAGATCATATACAATGTAAGGTCATTTGAAGATTGAAGACAAATATGAAGACCATGATTGAAGACTAAAATCTTCAATAACCTAATAATATAGTACAGATGGGTGTTGAAGTATATTACATTATTTGGTACATTGTACCCCCATGGTACCTTCGTGGTACATTTATAAATAATATATTAGGGTTGAGTCATAGTTTAGAGTGTGATTTATATTTCCCATTTTATGTAAGTGTGAATGTGCAATAAATGCACAATGTTTTTGTAAAGTTGTAATGTGCAATAAATGCACAAGTTTCATGTGATTTAGAGTGCAAGTGTAGGTTTAGTCTACGCGCACAAATGTATTATATGTAAGAGTACAAATATGTAATGTAAATATGTGCACGAGTATCTTAGATTAGAGAGTACAAGTAGAAGTGTAAGTGGCAATATGTCATGTATAGTTGTTCATATATTATAGAGTCAAGTGTTCATCAAGTATGTAAGTGGCAAGTAGATAAGCCAAGAGTCATGAGACTTGGCATATAGAGAGCAATAGTCTAGTACTTGAAGAGTCATATCACTATGGCTATATTATGGAGACAATGCTCCATAGATAGGTTCATCAAATACAATTTATATATCTCATTATTTGATTGTAAGATAAAGATGAATAATAAAGCTTGTATACATTTTGAGCAATTAATATTGTAATTTGTTCTTCATGCATAGTACATGAATGATTCAATATATTTACATTCATATTTCAGCATATTATTGAATGTTATTTGATTTATTATAATCTTGTATATACATATTAATTTGCTCATATTATTATCATCTTGACATTTTTATTATTATATTGTGGCTATTTCATATCTGGGACCTATGTGATATAACCTATGATATAATGTGGTATTATAATATTTTAAAAACCATCAAGGAAGAGGTATTGACTAAAGCACATCCTATATCATTTTCTTGTATTTCTCCAAAAGACTCAAAATTGATTGTATCCAACTACATTTTCCAAAAAAGTAGACCAAAATATCTAATTACACAAAATATGGTAAATTTACCCTTTCAAAATAGGTAAATAGGATTTGATAACCAATTCCATTAGAATAGATCTTTGAACTAATGCTACCCATGCATAGAGTAAGAAAATTCATGCAATCTAAAAAAAGGGCTCAAAATGCTTCCATAGCAAAATTTATGGCCTTCATAAGTTCTCCCTAATAGACCCTAAAATTACAAAAAATAGAGCCCAAAACCTTAGAAAAATAAGTGTCCAATCATAGCCCACCATATGTCATCCACTTATTTATTGATGTCTCATATTTTCATGTCACTTGGATGTTACTAGGTTGTTTTGTTGTCAATGACTACAATAGTTCTTTGCTCTTGACCCATCAAAGACTTTTTAATAAGTAAATAAAATGAATTGGTGGCACATAGAGGTGCCATGATGACTACCTTGACAACCATCCCATCAAGTATTTAAGAAAATATTATTGGAGGACTCAAACCCAAACCTTTATAATGTGAAGAGACTTGCACTAACTAGCATGCCAAGCCTACAACTAAAGCATGACCTATGTTTAGCCATTGATATCCTCATCATCATCCATGATTTCAATCAAAATATTTTCCAAAAAAAAATATGACACCAAAGTGTTTTGATCTCATTCCCTATCCTCTCTATAAAATTCCTTCTAAAAAACCTACCATCACCTTGTATGATAAGCATTTTGTACATGATCCCTTAAGATTCATTACAATTGATCCTTTGATTCCTTTTTCAAAAATGAAGGTGAGGAGTTCAAAACTCAAATATCCTCCCATTTAAAGTCTTATTATTAACCAATTGGTTGAGATTCTATAACAACAGATGAAGAAGAGATGCAAAAAATATTGTAATAACCTAGATTTCACTCAAATACTACTAGAAGGGAAAAAATATGATTTGAACCTCTATTGTAGCTGCAAGTAATGTGCTACATGCACTATTGTATCCATCTTGAAACTCTCCATAACTAAGTATTATTGTGTATCTACTCATTAAAGATAGGCACAATACCTATGAAGCAAATAGGTGTTTCTTTCTAAGCACATGAAAGAACCAAAGCAACCCCAAAAATTCTTACCATGACATAGTTAAAATTTCCTATTATCTATAGATTCAAACAATTTCATTTTAAAATATTTAAATAAATTTCATTTTGTAGATATAATATGATATTATTTGATAAATATTAAACACATATTTTTTAGAGCTTTTAAGAAGAATTGATGAGAGATTTGAAAAAGACCTCCTCTTGGCCTTTTATGAAAAAATTACCTATAAGGTTTTGTTGGAATTATCCCTACATATATTGTAGGTTCATTATTAGCATGTTGATAGGATAGGTTTATTCGAAGCACATTAGGGTTGGTTAGAAGATTTCTTTTCATCCATACTTAGCATAGGCTATTTGTGAGTTGATTTGTTAAGCGTGTATTATGGCTATCAAAGCCTATATAATTTTGTAATTCTACCTTTATTAATAGAGTTTTTGAACCTCTCATTTGGTATCATAGCAGATAAGAGGTCGATGCAATTGGTTGAGGTGGGCCGAGAGGTGCCCACAGGAGAGTCTACTTATCAACTATAGATTATGCACTAGCAAATATAGACGTGGCCTTAACGTGCCCGACCCCTATTCAAGACCTGGATGCGTGTGGACGTAACATGGACGACAGAAACCTAAACAGCAGTTAACTCCAACAAAACCTTTTAGGCTTCATAAATAGAAAATTATTTTTTGCTTGAAGTACTTATAATAAAGGCATATGAAAAAAATCAATTATAGGATATGCAAATGAGGAGTTCATTGGCATACGTTGCTAGTGAGAATACTGTGTGTGGAAAAATTATGATAAGGTCACAAGGATGTTACCTTGCTCTTCATTATCTACTAGTCAGAGAGACTCCTGAAGCATTTGATGAAAAAGTGTGTTATGTATGGTCTTAATATAGTCTTTATTCAACTCCAAAATTTTGTAATTGCAAACCAAATAGTACGTGACACCACTTAAGATGGTTATTGTGAAGATAACAACTCTTTAGATAGCAGACCCACTCCAAGTGATAGTGAGTATAAATATTACGAACCTGAGGAGTTTGAATCTAACCAATTTATATTTGTTGAGTTTGCACCACAGGAACCTGAAATCATCTGTATCAGTGATAGTGATTATGTTGAGCGAGTGGAACCAAAACCACATTCATCTAAAATCATAATTGTTAGTGATGACAGTGATTTTGTAGCTAACAATTTTTTCATTGAGGAAATAGGTGATCCTATGAGAGTAGAGAAATATCTACATGAGAGAATTGACAACATGTGGTTCGATCTAAATCTATAATTTTATTTGTTTGTAAGCATCTTGCCTTGTTTGTGGAGTTGAACATTATTGAAGAATAAAATATTTGTTGTTAAGACCCAGCTATAATTTTGTAGAGCTTATAGATATTCTTTACAAAGAAAGTATTGTGATGGAAAACATGAAGGTGCCAAGTTTCAATGGATAATATTATGCTTATTGGAGCATAAGGATGAAAACCTTGTTGATGGCCAAAAACATCTGGAGCATTGTAGAAGAAGTATATGAAGAACCTACTTGGAACAAGCTACAAGGAGAGGAGAGAAAAGATATGAAAGGAAAGCAATATGAAAATTGTGTAGCTCTTATGGATTTGAGGAGAGAAATAGAAAATAGTATTTTTTCTCTCATAGCCAATTGTAGATCAGCTACAATGGCATGGCAAGTGTTGAAGGATACTTATGGGTTTTATACAAACACCCATAAAGCCCTACGTGACAATCATGAATATTGTTTAAGCAAGGAGGAGCCTTGTTTCCTTGAAGAATTTTTTGAATCAAATCCTTTCGAAGGATTTTTTGAAGAGTCTTGAAAAGCCTCATATGAAGACATGCTTTGTAATGGAAAATTTTTTCTTGAAGAGGAAGAACTCTATGTAGAAAACCAGCAAGATAAAGAATGCATCATGGATGAAGCATATGTTATTGACTTTTGTGATGAAAATATAAGAATGGGTATGTATTCCTCTAGAGGAAGAGGACGAATAAGAGGATTTTCTACTGATAGAAGGCAAAGTGATGAAAAATATCTCATGGAGGAGATAAATGAAGAGTGTATTATGGAGAATGCACCTAGAATTCTCATGGAGGAGAATGATAATGAACTGGAATGTTGGCATGATGATGGAGAAGCAATATTCATGGAATACCATTGGCTCACTTATCTTGAAGACCATTCACTTGGAATGGATGTGTGCTCTCTTGAAAGATCAAATGAAGTTATGTGGGATGATTTTCCAAGTGTAGAAGAGGACTATCTCAAGGAGGAGATAGAAAATAGTGAGATAGTCATTAATGGACTTCATGATGTAATGGAGGCATCATCAAAGGAGATTGAGAATTGTCTTAATGAGATAATTGTGGATGATGATCACTCACTTGGAGTGACTACATTGTAGAAAAATAGTTGTATTGAAAAGGCAACAATGTATGATTGCTTGAATGAAAAGGCAACAATGTATGATTGCTTGGATGAATGGTGTTTCAACACACCAACATGGATTGAACAAAGGAGGAGAACTCTTAGTGAATATTTGATGGTTGATCTTGAAGCATCATACAATGAAGGAGAACTACTACAAAATAGCTTTATGGAAAGCACCAAATCTACTCATACTAAAGGTAATGTTTTTATGATTAATATTTTTTTTTATGAGCAGGAATGAAAAGAAATGAGAATGTCTTCCAAAGGCATTATTGAGAGGTGATTGTCTCATTGAGATATCTTTGATGAAGAGTCTTCTTGTATAGAAGACAATGATGGAGAACTTGGGTCACATGGATCAAAATTATGTGTTCAAAATTCCCTAGGAGAAGGAATATTATAAGGCCATTTTTTTGAGATAATATTTGTGTGAGGAGCAACTTTATGTTGCATATGTAGTTGGTCATTATATGGCCATATTTGTTGTGATATTTTGTGTGGAAATATGTGAAAGAGTTGTATGGTATAATCATCTATGTCAGATGATTAATTGTAAATACTCATGGGGAGTATTTTTTAGTGTTGAAGATGTAAAAGAAGATCAAAATGTGAGAGCATGGTTTAAAGACCATAATTATAAATATTTAAGAGAGTGGTTTTTGAACACCAAAAAAGGATATACCTTTTTTAAGGGGGATATAATCACCAAAAGAAGGCACTCAAGAATTTGTGTTATGGAGGAACAACATCAAATATGAAGGAGATCCCACATGAAGAGTGTAAGAAGTGTCACCACAAGGTTTCTGCAACTTTTGATTTATTGATTCAAGATTGGAGGAAACGTAAGAGAAATGTTTTCTTCCAACTTTGTGATGCTTAAAGAACTCTTGCATGAGTGTCTTTTGCATCAAGGGGGGTAATGCTGGAATTATCCCTACATAGATTGTAGGTTCATTATTAGCATGTTGATAGGATAGGTTTATTCAAAGCACATTAGGGTTGGTTAGAATATTTCGCGTCATCCATACTTAGTATAGGCTATTTGTGAGTTGATTTGTTAAGCATGTATTATGGCTATCAAAGCCTATATAATGTTGTAATTCTGCCTTGATTAATAGATTTTTTTACCTCTCAGGTTTATAATTTGGAGGAATGTTCATAGGCTCCAAAAAAACTCTTTTTTTATCAAGAAACGCTACTTCATACCTAGTCTAATACCATGTTAGAAGTCACACCTATTTCTAGAAATAAATAAAATAAATCCATCCACTCAAATCTCATACAGAAAGTGTTAAAAATGATGAAACATAAAGAGACATGGTGGGCACTCATAGGCACCATAAATAATAATTTTGTTACCTATAGTTAAGAATCATAACTCCAATACAATGTATGGAGTGGTAGTGATATGTTTACCAATACCAAATACCTAAATTACATAAATTATTTTAATCTAAGCTAACATAACAAGAGGTTTTAAAAGTTAATTACAAGGTATAATATGGGTTTTACCATAACAAGCTTAACCACAACCTATATTACATAATAAATTATTAAAAATAATTAAATACATTGTATAAGGATTTCCCATATGCCTAACACGGTTATTTCATACAATGTCATCCTTGGCCATAAGGTAGATTACTCTTTCAAAATTTATTGAAGAAATTTTGATTGTAGAAAAAATAGTTGTCTATAAGAGACAACATATCATATCCTATGATATAATTGTCAATAGCATTTATTAAATTAGAGTAATGCATCCTTAGGATAAGTTATGTTAATGTTTCAAAAGTCACAGTACTTTTGTTGGTACCATATTATATACCCATCATGAATAGTCAATAGGTCTAATAAAATTAGCATCTAATAGTTTCTAAATTTTTGTTTTACACATATTTAATGAGAAGGGATAATCTTCACTACTTTTGTTTGATAGTGATTGCATCCTCATATATTAAAATAATATTAACTATAAAATATTCATCCATACCAGGTGTGTCTGAGTAGTTTATACAAGAGCATCCAACATAACCAATGTACTAAATGGTTGGTGAATCATTGGTAACCATTGAGTCTAGCTTTAACAAGAGGGAAGAGGAATGTGAAAAATAATGGATAGAGGAATAAAGGAGATGGTACAAAGGAGAGGGAGGATAGACATCATATAATAGAAGGAGCAAAATATGTAAGAGGAGAAAAAATAGAATGAGATACATAGGAAAAAAGAGAGCAAAAGCATTGTTGTAATATATTCAAATTTATTCCTACAAATTTGGAATAAATTTTAAAATCCAATGTAGTCTAATGCATCAATGTCTTGCTTTATATAGCCTATGGGAACCTTCACAATAACATATGATATTCCCTTCCTAATCCATTTTGTGAGTTGGAGTGAGATGTTTTGAATTATTAAATAGCAAATTATAGATCTGTATAAATTTTGGTATGTGCAAGTTTGGTATGTGTATGTTGGAGGAGAAGATAAAATTGGATCATTGTTAAAGAAAATATAGTATCAACTATCTACAATTTCATATAAAAAAAATGTATTATTACAATTATTACAAGACCATAACACCATTTAAAAAAATGGATAATTGCTTGTCATTCAGAGTCTCTTGGAAGATACATCTGGTGGAACCATCATCCTGATACATTATCATCTCAAAGAGCCACCAACTTGAGCATCAAAGTTTTATGCTAAGTTTCTATCTTGAGACATTTCCATCTCATAGGTTCTCCATCATAGGATATTGCCTTACCATATTGTTGTGTTGCCATCTCAAGAATAAACTAACTAGTATCAATGTGTTGGAATGGATTGCACATGTGATTATCGTGCATTTAAAATCATCTATTGAGGTGATAATTTGTTGTTTGGGAAGATTATCCTTATGTGGATTCCCTTTTTCTATATACATAACTTGGTAGCAAAGTAGATGTTTGTCATATATATTGGAGGAAATATGGCATAATGAGCAAGAGGAAGACCACATGGTTTGGGACCTCAACCAATGCATATAGCTAAAATGCTTAGAGGAATCCCCACTAGGCTAGATGTAATTGAGATACCCAAAGGAGAGGCATTCATATTAAAGAGATTAGTGACAATGAAAAGGAGAAATTTGGTCATGCAAAAGCTCAAGGTGAAGACCAAGGAGAAGAATCAAAGAAGAAGTTGATTTGGGCAATCTCAAATATGGGAAGTAAACCACAGATGGATACTCTCAACTTTAATGTAAATTTAAATCTTAAATAATTGATGGATTAGATAACATATATGGAGATATTATTTTATTATGAATCTATGAAGGATCTAAAATAGGTCAAATTTTCATGTGCACAATTGAAAGGATATGCTTCAATATGGTGGGATCATGTCCAAACAAAATATAGCAAAAGGGAAAGGATAAAATCCAAACATGAAAAAATTATATATCTAAATTGAAATATAAGTTTTTACCTATATATTATCAAATTGGATTGTTTAGAATACTCAAAACCTCAAGGAAAAAAAGTTAGGAGTAAAAGAATATATGAAATAGTTCTATAAATTGACCATAAGAGGTCATATTGAATATGACGAGGAAAAGTGACAAGATACATAAATGGACTAAAATTGTCCATACAATATGAGATTGGTATTATTCAAATCCAAACTATTGAAGAGATATATTAGTCTTTGTTCAAGGTAGAGGAAAATTTATTATGAAGGCAATAAATTAATGCTAGAGGACAAGGATGATCCTCTTGAGGAAGAGGATAAACTAATAGTGGAAGAGGATAGCAAATTTAGAAGGGAGAATCTAGTACTTCTCAAGATAATAGAGAAAACAAAGACTTATCAAGAGGAAAAATAGGTTATGGTAGAGGAAGAAATATAGGATTCCCTAGAAATTATTAAATATGTGGATAAGATAACCTCCTAGCATATGAATATCCTCAACATAGTATACCAATAGGTATGAAAAGGAATCATATAGTCATATTATACAATAATATGATGAAAGTGTGACATCACCAAAGCACATGGAGGAACTAGAAGAAGGAGAATCTCTTATGATAAAAAGGGTATTGTTAAAACTAGTAAAAGAAGTACATGAACCTGAGCAAAGAAGGAACCTATTCAGAATAATTTGCAAATTAGGAGACAAGTGTTGCAAGGTGATTGTGGATAGTGGGATCACAGATAACTTAGTGTCAATAAATATGGTAGAGAAACTTGGTTTGAAAATTATGGAACTTCCAAATCCTTAAAAAGTATTGTGGTTACAAAATGGACACCAAATTTTGGTAATAAAACAATATATGGCAAACTTCCAGATTGTCTCTTATAAGGATGTGATTCTATGTGATATCATATCAATGGATGCATGTCATATTTTTTTGGAAATACCATAAAATTTGATATAAAAGTAGTACATGATGGTAGACTAAATACTTATTCAATTTTTAAAGATGGCAAAAGTTATACATTAAGTCAATTGAAGAACAAAGAAAATGAGGTGGGTAGGATGAAGAAAGGAGAAGCATGTTTTACTTTCATTACTAAATTCATAGAAGATGGTACATCGAATAGGATGAGTGACATTCTACACGAAGTGAAGGATATATTGGAAGAATATGTTGAGATTCCTTTAGAAGAATTACTAGACAAGTTACCACCTAAGAGAAGCATTAGTCATCAAATATACTTCATACCTAAATCAATTTTACCAAACAATGCAACCTATAGGATAACACCTATAGAGAATGAAGAGATTAAAATCAAGTCCAAGAGCTATTGGACAAGAGGATGATCAAGGAGAGCTTAAAATCATGTGCAGTATCGACTATACTACCACCCAAGAAAGGAGTAGAATGGCATATGTGCATAGACTCTTGAGCAATCAATAAAATTAGAAAGAAATATAGGTTTCCATTACATCATATATATGACTTAATGGATTGTTCAAGAGGAGCAAAGTACTTTATAAATATTGATTTGTAGAGTGTTTATCATCAAATTAAAATTAGAGAAAAACATGAGTGGAAGACTATGTTTAAGATCAAGGAAGGCTTGTATAAATGGATGGTCATGTTATATGGGTTGATAAATGCACCTAGCACTTTTATGCGACTAATGAATGAGGTCTTGAAGCCATTTCTTAGTAAGTTTGTGGTGGTTTACATGGATGATATTTTGGTGTTTATCAAGATAAAGGAAGAACACCTAATGCATCTAAGGTTAGTTTTGTAAAAGTTGGAGGAACAATTGTTGATCAATTTGAAGAAATGTAGTTTTATGAAGGAGGAATTGGTATATTTGAATTTTTTCATTTCCAAGGAGTATGTTTGAAGATAAAAGGTTTGGTAAGTTTAACAAAATTTTCTTAGAAATTTTAGTGGAATTTGTGCTCTAATCATTGAAACAATGAAATGAGGTAGATGTGAGTTCAAATGGATGAATGTAGTGGAAAGGATATTTTAAATATTGTGTATCGCTCCAAATTTTTCACACCCTTACCTTCAGGCTATAGGATCCGTGCCCGGAAGGAGGATGGGAAAAGGATGGCGCGGTACCTCGGACTGAGAGGCCTTGCGAAGGTCCCGCCTCTCGGGGGAGGTGTATTATGGTGATTTTTTGATGGATGGTGGGTTCACCAGGAAACGTTTGAATGGCAGTTTCCATGCCTAGGTTGGGAATGTGTTTGATGTGTTTAGTTTTATCTTTAATCATCCAAGTCCTAGGTTTGGCCAAATGAAACTAAGTTGTTCTATTATGAAAGTGCAGATTTAAATGAATACAGAGAACAAAATTAGACAAAAAAAAGAGAGAAAAAGCTGGATTATAGAGCCATACCTGATCCGGATGTCTGATGGAGATTCTAATTTTTGAAGCAGTCAAGATCGTCTGGAATTTGATAGGATCATCTCCTATCTGACAGGATCGTTTGAGATCTGACGAATTCGTCAGACGAATTCGTCAGAGACCTGCAAATAGAGAAATAGATGCAAAATACAGAGAATGCAACTATGATAACAGAGGGTAATGATGTAAAATGGCAGTAAGAACATTAAAATGATAATATCAAACTAAGACACGAATGCATTATAATGATCTAATGACAATTTATGCTTTTATTATGCATTAAAGCTACATGGGTGAACTCCAAGATGCAGGATAATAAAGAATAACCATAGAATTAACTAAATGCAGAATAATGCAATGAAAAAGAGTGGAGAAAATGCAAAATTTGGGCACTGATTGCCCCCAATGTGGACTGCAGTCGAAATCATCTCGAATTGGGTCGAGATCGTCCGAGATTGTACGAGATCGTCTGAGACGAACTGAGCTTGCTCCGGCTGAAAAACAATGAAGTTCCTACAAACAAACTTGAAAAAATGCGAATGCAAACAGTGATTTAAGATGGTCTAGTGCATGTAGAATTCGAGTTACAGGGAATTTCAGCCAGGGGGATGCTAAGGGGAGGGCCTAGGATTAAATAGGCTTAGGATAGAGGTTGGGAGGTTGGAGATCATCCCAATTTGGGAGATCTCCAACGGGGGAGGTCTCTAACGGTGCAGACACGCTTCTGCCTAGATTAGAGACGTCGTTGGAACAGAGTCCAACTATGCACAAATCAGTTTGGGACGAGATCGTCTGGACGTCCTACGCTAGACGAAATCGTCCGATCTGAGGCGATATCGTCTTATCGGAGACGATATCGTCAAACGGACAAAAC
This sequence comes from Wollemia nobilis, assembly GCA_028583015.1. Lineage (NCBI taxonomy): Eukaryota > Viridiplantae > Streptophyta > Pinopsida > Araucariales > Araucariaceae > Wollemia > Wollemia nobilis. Next base: position 798,575 of record JAQPPZ010005339.1, read on the forward strand.
AAACTCTAAAAATGGCACGGGAAAGGAGGAAACGGGTTAAACGACGGTTTGGGAGCGGTTTTGGAGGTTGAAATTTGAATTTGAATATTTACTAGAGTAATTGTAATTATTAAGGTTTTATTGCGCCAATTTTAGGGTGCTACATTTTGCCCCCTCTTTAGCGAATTTTCCGAAGAAAATGCGTTAAAGATGAGTTCTTCTCGATCTACGAGAAAGCAAAAATTATTCCCATTTTTAGGCGACGATTCTTGGTCGAATCGTACGACAACTTACTATGGTGCCCCCTCCGTGTTTTTACCCAAATCGAACGTTTGAGGTAAAAACACGAAAAAGCAAAAAATTTTAAAATGTTTTTAATTGTGTTTTGAATAAAATTAAGAAAAATAGGGTAAAACCCTAATTCATTGTTACTGTTCATTTTTTTGGTTTTTAGAGCTCTGCAAGCAAAATGGTCGAGACAACGCACAGATCGACAGAGGTCCGGCACGAGCTACGGGTAAGAGTCTAAACTTAGTTTAGAATGCTTTAAGTTGAATTTACATGCTTTTTAGGTGAATTTTGAGCAATTTTTGAGCATCGCGATCGTTTTTGGGCCGTCGACGTCATCGGGACGAAATCGTCCCGATTTCGACGAAATCGTCTCAAGTTCGCCGATTTCGTCTAAGGGCGAAATCGACGAAAGGGGGACGATTTCATCAAATTAGGGACGATTTCGGCTTGCAAAATCGGAGACGATTTTGCTCAAATTTGGGACGATATCGTCCAATAGTGGACGATATCATCATTTATATAAAATTGAACTAATTTTACTTGCATTATTAATTACTGAGTTTTTATTAATGATTTTTATTGTGTTGATTTTGTTTATGTTGTAGAGAGGATTACTAAAGAGTAGAGAATGGAAATATGGCGGGTTGAGGGATGACTTGGCCGCTCTATCGTAGGCAGAGCGAGATCAGCTGGCACAGGTCGGCTTGCAGCATGTGGTAGAGATGCCACAAGTTTCTACAGATATGGGGCTATTGATAGCCCTAGCAGAGAGGTGGTATCCGGGTTCTTCCTATTTTTGGTTATCGACAGGGGAGATGACTCCCACACTAGAGGATGTATGGAGGATTTTGAGGATCCCCATACAAGGACGACTGATCACTCCCACGGCCAATCAGGGCCACGCGATGATGCGACTATGTGGCGATCCGAGCTTCACCCTAGAGAAGGGCGAAGTGAACATCGAGTCGCTGCGTCAGATGCCTGGGGCATCGAGACTCACACGGGTTTTGGCTGGGGTGGTAGGTGGACTTCTGTTGTGCCACCAGAGCGGATGCAGGGTACCATGGGTACTGGAAGATGTGGTCTATGACATGAGAGACCACGGCTACAGGTTTGCTTGGGGCAGCTTTGTTCTATGTCGATTGTATAGGATCCTGCATGGGGTCGTATACAAGGGCGGCCGATGTCTGGTTATGACATCGCTACTATAGGTTTGGTGCTGGGAGCACATTGCGATGCGAAGGCCGGTAGGGCTCCCATTGATAGGGATTGACGGGGAGAGGCCCCGAGCTTTCTACTGGTGGCTCCGAAGAGGGTCACAGCGACGGATAGATCTATCGATGTCCCGGAGACTACTTGATGACCTTGTCTTCGACCAGATCACCTGGAGGCCTTGGAGGGATCATCCAGGGTGGGCCGAGGATGGACAGGAGCTGGCTCGCATCAGGCGAGTCTGCTGGCTGAGGATGGAGAGGGGAGAGGTGGAGCTCCACCGCTATGACCGAGTTTTGAGATAGTTCGGTCTACAATAGGGGATCCCATCTCTTAGGGATTACGAGTTTTCTCGGACTATCCGGGATAACACTATAGTTAGCGGGGCTCCAGATATGCAACGCTTCTAGAGTCAGGATGTAGATGATGCCCCCATTCAGCCAGTGGATGGGGACGATGCTGGGGTAGTCGACGGCTATGATGCCTGGTACACAGGCATCCACCCTCCTCGGATGACGAGGGCTCAGGGTCCGATTCATGCAGTTGTGCGTCGGATGGGGAGGCGACGCCAGGGCGGCCATTGAGGCAGCCCAGGGTCATGGTGGGAGAGAGCAAAGGAGACCACAGGTGTAGCAGAGGCCATGGCAGCAGGAGAGGAGGGAGGAGAGACCCCCTTCTCCATAGAGAGAGAGGCCACCATCGCCCGATAAGGGCAAGGGTGTTGACACTAGGGAGAGCAGCGAGACAGCGACTCTCCGAGCAGAGATAGTCCATCTCCAGGCACAGGTGTAGACATTGCAGGATGAGGCTGCACGCCACCGAGCTGAGGTGACACAGCTCAGAGATGAGATTGCATGCCTCAGAGCATGAGGCGGAGGAGCGAGCACTCGGGAGCTAGCACGGTCTATTGCCCAGATCACATTCTACTAGGGTATTCTACTACCAGATGGTGCCAGAGGGGGAGAGGGTATAGCCACCTATCGGCTACCATCGCGGATCCGATCAGGATTGGGTCATCAAGGACTTCATCTCGATCCATGACTAGGACTCACAGTACCACACATACTACGATGGGGCCACCTCGTCCACCTCAGGGCGGGGGAGGAGATGAGGCTGAGAGCTCGAGGGGTTCTCGAGGCTAGCTACTATAGATTGCACTGCATAGATTGATATATAGTATTTATTATTTTTGATAGAGGATTGAGTATGCCGAGGTACAGATTGTGGCATACCGATTCGATTTTGATATGATGTATATTATGGTTGATACAGATATAGATGAGATATTTTTGATCATATGACTTGTGTCTTATGTATTTTTATGATGCTTTTAATGTTTTGATTGATTGATTTGATGATTCATGTAATTACGTTGTTGGAAATATTATGGTTGAAATGTCATGCTTGAAAAATTTAAATGAAATAATCTGATAGAACAAATTGGTTGTTTGTGATGTGATGATTTGATAAAAAAATAAAAGGGACTTTTAACAATAATTTCAAAGGACATTGTCGCTATTATAGACCATTTCATGGAGTCGCCGCTCACTCGGTCGTCAAGCTAATCCCAGTATAGAAATATTGTTAAAAAGTAAAAGAGTGCTTAAGAGACTGTCTTAAGACTTTGGTGCAATGGTGCAAATGATGATGATGATGGTTTGTTTTCAGAGTTTCATAAAAATAGTATGCATGAAATAATGTTAAAATGATTTTTTCTAGGCATAAATTCCTAAGTGTGATAAAATTTTTGGATAATTCCCTAGGAATTATACCATCATTGCAAAATTGAAGGTTGACATAATGACATGAAATAGTGATAATGTGCATGCTTTTTGTCAAAAAACATAATTGTATAACATAATGATTTAAGTCATATGGTTTTCATGATTTTTTTAAATAAATGGGGAATAAAAATTGGTACAATGGTTTGCGCTAGGCATAGAATATGTAGGTATAGACTTATACCATCATCGCGAAAATCAAAGAAAAAAATAGATAGTTTTATTGCATGGTTGATTTTTAATTTTTGAAATAGAAAATATGAAGATGAGGACTTGCGCTAGGCATAAAATTCCAATTTTGGTTTTGGAACTATACCATCGTCACGAAAGTCGATAATATATATATATATTTTTTGTGTGTGTGTGTGTGTGTGTTTGTGTGTGTTTTGATTGTATGGTTTTGAAAGAAATTTTGATTTTTTCTATTATGTATGTAGTTGTCTTTATACTAAACAACTGTACTTTAAAGAAGAAAATGAATTATTCCAGACAATTTGCAAAAAAAATATTTCAAAGTATCTTAAAGACAAAAGTTAGATTTATAAGGAATCCCATGTGCATATGTGAGTTCATTTCCAATCTTGATTTATCATAATGATACACAAAATCTCTCAAATACAAATGTGTGTGCAATTGCTATGTTCATTTACCAGTTTTGAGCAAGATAATATGATACAAGTGATTTGAATGAACCAAATAAGTGTTCATTAACCATGATGTAGATGCATATAACCATACTAGACTACTATGTAAGTCGGATTATCAAGAGCTAGCTAATCCATAAGCAAACATAGGTCTGTACAAAAGAAGGTCGCTAATGTGATAGACATATCGCCATGCTAGGAGTTACCCAAGGCCAAGCAGGTTGGGCACAAACCACCTGTTATGGGGCTTACCTCATAGTTTTCGAATAATTGAGAATTCCAGGGATTCAAGCTCATCAACCCTTCTTTTCTTTTCAAAGGGTAGGGAAAGGGATTTTATTGCTTTTGCTTTTGCTTTCTTTTGCTTTCTTTTGTATTTTTGCTTGATAATGTTGTAATGATATAAAATAACATTTTTCTTTTTCTCTTTTTCTTGAACTTTGCTTTTTCTTTTTGTTCTATGCTAGGGATACTTGCTCGGATTAGCTGTAGAGCAAGGGATTTTTATTCTGGGTAGGGGTGAGCTTGTCCTTTTGCCAATTCTCAAAGATTCTAGACCATGTGCATGATAGGATAGCAGGGGAAACTTTTCGCTCAAGAAACCACTTCTACTATGTAGCATAGCATGGACATTACAAATGTAATCATTTTATTGTGAAAGGATATGCTTGGTTTAAGTAAATAACAAGATCAATTCTCTATGCTCAAACTTTATTTAATTGAATTTTGTGGACTTTGATATAAGAGAGATTAGTAATCATGTCAGATAAAAATCAAGATATTTATTTTGTGTTTGTGAAAGTGAGGGATTCCAAATAAATGCTAATTTATCCAAAATAATTTGAAAATATAACTGCAATACTTCAAGAATTGAGAGGTACAATAAACATATACAACAAATGTTTTTGAAGATTTTGATGATTTTGATGTTTTTATATTTTGATTTTGATTGATGAATTGAGAAGATACATAATGTGATTATTTTTTGAAATTTTTATATTTTTATATGAATTTTTAGATGATGGAATTGGTGGTATATACAAGATGATCTATATACACTATACAAGGTTATTTGAGTATAGCATGTCTAAGGTTGCTTCAAAATCAAAGGAGGTTTTGAAGGATAATTTGGTTGTGTTGAAGGTAAGAACAAAAGGTGATGAATAAAAGGTAGTGATAACAAAAGCTTTGTTATAATGTAGAATAATGTAGCAAAAGATTTGACTTTTATATGTGTGAAATTGATCATATTACAAAATAAAATGTCAGAAGGATAAGAAAGTTCTTCATTCTTATTACTATAATCCAAGTCTTGATAAGATGGAGAAAGTATATGTGAAAGATATGCATGAGTGTTATTTGGTAAACAAGGATGATCATATATGGATGAAGAAAAGTGATGGATAGAAGGTAATTGTGACAATGGAGAATGTATAGAACTTGATGTTTCTTGAATTTCATTATTAAAATATTTTATAATAACATTTGATTCATTAAGATCTTCTTCCTTTAATTTGAGTTTTTGGAATAATTGATAAGTGCATAAATTAAGAGAGGAGCCATTATCTACCATGATAGTTTTAACAAGTGTTTCTTTACTAGATCCTGTAATGTAAAGAGATGAGTCTTCTTGTGGAGTAGAGGAAGGAATATCCTCATCATAGAATGAAATATGGTTAACCTCAAGAGGGTTTACACCATTAATTATGTTCTTAGAGAAAATATGATGAGGAACAAATTGTTGGCTAGGTATCTTGAACAAAGTTTCCTTATGAGAACTTTGTAATACTTCTAAAAGGGATATCTTTGCTTGAGGATTAATCACTTGTTGTTGGCTATCAAAGTGGATTTCAGATTGAGATTTTGATTCTAAATATGAGCTTTCTATGCTTACATTCCATTTTGGATCATTCTCTAGAGCCAAAGATAGTTTTGAAGGTTGGTCAAATGAGGAATCCATCTCTTGAATATCAGATTGAGTTGATTGAACTTGAGGTTGCTCATTTGTAGTTTTTGTTACAATATTAATAATATCATCATGATGGGACACATTAACATGCAATATTTGATTGGTTTCTTGTTGTTGATAATTGAATAGGGGTTCTTGGGAGATCCCCATGTCTTGATTGATTATTGGTATTTGTTGTGTAGGAGTTTGATTGTTTACTGGAGATTTATAATCAGTTGTAGATTGTAATTCCTTTATATTAAAAAGACCCTCATCAATCAAATCTTGAATTGAACATCTTAAATCTTTACATTTTTGTGTCATATGTCCATCTACTCTATGATATTCACAATGTAGCTCAGGTTTAAACCAATCTGATGTGGTATCAGGTTGTCTTATGGAAGGGAGTTCAATCCTATTTGTGTCAAGTAAATACTTGAGAATTATATCCATTGGTTGATTGAGCTTAGTAAATTTACGTGATGAAGGTTTTCGAGAGGTTTTTGATACGTGCCTTAGGAATTCAGTCATAAAAGGACCTAATGGTTTCTCACCTCTACTTTCTTTATTATGGGTAGAATGATGACAGGAAGATTGCGAAGTATGAGGTGAGTGCATGGTAGAATTGGAAGAATAAGTATTTTCTTGTTGAAATGGATGTGTTGTATTGAAAGAAGAATATTGAAAGGGTGGAGGAGGATTGTATGTGGATTGATAGACATAATATGGATATATGGGAGAATAGATAATATCGTTATGAAGAGGATTGGAAAAGGGATTGTCCTGTTGGGTTAAGGATGAAAAATGAGAAAAGTGTGATGGAGGTGGTGTTGAATAGGGATGAGGTTGGTCATAATCAACAAATGTATTTGGCTGAATTCTTCCAACATTACTAATGGGCTCATATTGATTTGAGTAAAAACTCATGGTTTCTTTAGTACTTCTAAAAGTAATATTTAGTATCTACTATTTAGAATTGAATCTAAAACATACAAACTTGAAATGATGATTTTGTTTTTTTTTTTTTTGTATACATATATATATATATATTTTTTTTTTTTATATTTTTGAATCAAAAATATGCCTATGTTATTCACGTCGGGTTCACCAAAATGTATCGCTCCAAATTTTTCGCATCCCTACCTTCAGGCTATAGGATCCGTGCCCGGAAGGAGGATGGGAAAAGGATGGCGCGGTACCTCGGACTGAGAGGCCTTGCGAAGGTCCCGCCTCTCGGGGGAGGTGTATTATGGTGATTTTTTGACGGATGGTGGGTTCACCAGGAAACGTTTGAATGGTAGTTTCCACGCCTAGGTTGGGAATGTGTTTGATGTGTTCAGTTTTATCTTTAATCATCCAAGTCCTAGGTTTGGCCAAAATGAATCTAAGTTGTTCTATTATGAAAGTGCAGACTAAATGAATACAAAGAACAAAATTAGACAGAAAATAGAGAGAAAAAGCTAAATTAAAGAGCCATACCTGATCCGAATGTCTGATGGAGATTCTAATTTTTGAAGCAGTCAAGATCGTCTAGAATTTGACAGGATCATCTCCTATCTGACAAGATCGTCTGAGATCTGACGAATTCGTCAGACGAATTCGTCAGAGACCTGCAAACAGAGAAACAGATGCAAAATACAGATAATGCAACTATGATAACAGAGGGTAATGATGTAAAATGGCAGTAAGAACATTAAAATGATAATATCAAACTAAGACACGAATGCATTATAACGATCTAATGACAATTTATGCTTTTATTATGCATTAAAGCTACATGGGTGAACTCCAAGATGTAGGATAATAAAGAATAACCATAGAATTAACTAAATGCAGAATAATGCAACGAAAAAGAGTGGAGAAAATGCAAACTCTGGGCACTGATTGCCCCCAATGTGGACTGCAGTCGAAATCATCTCGAATTGGGTCGAGATCGTCCGAGATTGTACGAGATCGTCTGAGACGAATTGAGCTTGCTCCGGCTGAAAAACAATGAAGTTCCTGCAAACAAACTTGGAAAAATACAAATGCAAACAGTGATTTAAGATGGTCTAGTGCGTGTAGAATTCGAGTTACAGGGAATTTCAGCCGGGGGGATGCTAAGGGGAGGGCCTAGGATTAAATAGGCTTAGGATAGAGGTTGGGAGGTTGGAGATCATCCCAATTTGGGAGATCTCCAATGGGGGAGGTCTCTAACGGCACAGACACACTTCTGCCTGGATTAGAGACGTCGTTGGAATAGAGTCCAACTATGCACAAATCAGTTTGGGACGAGATCGTCTGGACGTCCTACGCCAGACGAAATCGTCCGATCTGAGGCGATATCGTCTTATCGGAGACGATATCGTCAAACGGACAAAACAAACTCTAAAAATGGCATGGGAAAGGAGGAAACGGGTTAAACGGCGATTTGGGAGCGATTTTGGAGGTTGAAATTTGAATTTGAATATTTACTAGAGTAATTGTAATTATTAAGGTTTTATTGTGCCAATTTTAGGGTGCTACATATTGAAACACAAAGTCACAGAGCAGCCAATTTTAGCATTTCCAAACTTTAAAAAAAAATCCAAGTAGATTGTGATGCCAACAAAATTGCCATTGGAGGATTTTTGAACCAATAAGGTTGATCCATTGCCTATTTCAGTGAGAAGTTGAGTGAGACTAAGAAGAAATATTTATTTTATGATTAAGAGTTCTATACCATCATGCAAACACTCAATAAGTGGAGGTATTATATATTACTAAAGGAATTTGTGTTGTTCACATATCACTATGCTTTGTAATTCATTAACAACCAAGCCAAATTGAACCAAAGACACATGAATTGCAAATGGGTATTTGATACCTTGAGTAGATGAAACTTGTTGATGAATGCAATGAACATTGAAGTGGTAGTTTTTGATGCAATGAAAGATCTTTATGTTGATGATTTTAAATTCAATAAAGTTTGGGTAACTTGTAATGATCCTATTGTAGGGGATAGAATTCCATGGCATGATTATTTATCAAAGAAGGATTATTATTAAAAGGACAACAATTATGCATATCATGAAGCTTAATGAGATAAAAATATAGTTTAGGACTTTTTGGATATTTTAGAATAGATACGACAAAGGGACAACTATGTGCAAGTTATTAATGGCTAGGAATGAGTGTGGATGTAAGAAGATTTAAAACAACAAGTCCACACTCATTCCTGGTGATAAGGATATAAGTATGGATAATTTTCTTGGATTTCCCTAAACACAAAAATATAATGAGTCAATTTTTGTTGTGGTTGATACATTTTTAAAGATGGCACATTTCATACCTTATAATAAACAAATGATGCTACTCATATTGTTAATTTGCTTTTTTAATAAGTTGTAATATTGAATGATTTATCAAAAATAATTATGTGAGATCGAGAGAGTAAGTTTATAGGTCACTTTTGGAACACGTTGTGGAAACAATTGAACAAAAAATTGAGTTTTAGTTTAGCTTATCACCCACAAGTGGATGGAAAAACTAATATGAAGAATAAAATCCTTGGAAATTTGTTGAGGTGCTTAGCTGGTAAGAAGCTAAAGTTATTGGATACCATTCTAGAATAGGTGGAGTTTGCATATAGAAATTCAATAAATAGAAGCACAGCTAAAATATCATTCTAAATTATGTATGATATTTACCTAGAGGAGCATATGAGTTGTAGAGTTAATTTATAGAAACCTAGTGTTGTAGCAGAGGACTTTGTTGATTACATGCATAATTTACATTGAGAAGTTAAGGTTGATTTAGAAAAGAGTGACATAAAATACAAATAACATGTTTCTCTTAGGCAAAGGACATAATATATCTAGATTTGAGACTTGTTTTTGGCACATTTTTGGAAGGAAAAATTCCCAAAAGGAACTTATAACAAACTAAATTGGAAGAATATTGGACCTTGTAAGGCCTTGGTAAGGTTTGTAGCAAAAAATCCTATGAAATTGAACTCTTGGAAGGAGTAGACATATCAATAATATTTAATGTGGTAGATTTGTATCTATACTATGATAAGCTTATGAATAATACTAAAGATATCACATTTGATTTTCCTATAAAAGTGTGTATAGAATAATTGAAAAAAAAGGAATGGGATGAAATTGACATAGTGATAGATTCTATAGTGGTCAAGAGGATAAGAGGTAAAGCATATTATGAATAGTTTGTCAAATGGAAGAACCAAGTAGCTAAAGCAATAATATGGATGAATCCTTCTGAGATTGCTAAGCATGGCATCTCAGTTGTAGATTTAAAAAAAATTCTAAGATTTTACACATGAAACATTTATTCTTACTTAATGAGTATGATGTAGGAGCATCCAACATAACTTATTTATTAAAAGGTTTGTGAATCGTTGGTAATAATTGAATCCATCTTTAACAAGAAGGAAGAGGAAGGTGAAAAACCATGGATAGAGAATAAATGAGACAATCTAGAGGAGAGGGAGGAGATACATTGGAGAAATAGGAACAACAGATGTAAGAGAAGAGGGAAATAAAATAAGAGATACAAGAAAAAAGAGGGAAAAATCATCATTGTAATATGTCTAAATTTATAACTACAAATCCAAACAAATACCAAAATATATTGTAGCTTGATGCATTAATTCTTTGCTTTGTATAGCCTATAGGCATGTTTGCAATAACATATAATATTCCCTTTCTAGCCATGGTAGCAATCTACTACTGTGAAGATTCTATGGATTCAAATTTTATCTTAGTTATGTTAACAACTCACATTTCATCTTAATTATGTCAACAAATCTAGAAATATTAGATTGGATAAAAATTATTCTTCATTATCTCCCTTAGGCTGATCATGCACCTAATTAACCTAGTGGTTATTTGGCTACTAAATTGGATTAGGCTCAATCTATTATGGATTCTAATTATGGGAGGCCCATAGCTTTTATCTTGATTAGTTTTCATCCTTTATTTGTATACCCTTGGTATTTATTGGACTAATTTGGATTAGGAAAGAATTGATGTTGATTATATATTGAAGCCCTTCATTGATCATGATTTGGAAATGGGGTTTATAGATACCTACACTTTCATTCTATGGATGATTGTACTTCTATAAATATATACATTTATCCTTGAAAAATTTGTTCTAGCATGTTGAATTTTATCTATGTGAATGTTAAGCCTATATTTTTGTTGAAGATAAAACCTCTTAAGTTTAACACAATAATTATAGCCATGCCCCTAAAAAACATGCTAGAAACACCATTTAGAGTAATCATACCATTCTAAAACCTAAAAATTATTATTGCAATGATAATTTTTAATTTTAGGGAATGGACACATTCTAAGAATATTTTCAAAGGTCTACATAGATTTCTAAGGTATTGGGAAAGTTTCAACATTCATCAACATATTTATAAGCATACCAATAATTCCTAGATCATGCACATAATCTTGTACAATAATATTACATTACCCATCCCTTACAATATTCTTATTTGGGTTCTTAGTATTAGAAAATTTTATTTTATCTCTATGCTCTCAATATTGTATACCTTTAACAAAGGCTAAACGTATTTCTAAGGAAGTTACCCACAAGGTTACCTTTTGAACTTAGTTTGGGTGGACTCTCTTAGATAATTCACAAACATGTTTGTAATAATATCTTTTGGCATTGGATTTTAATTTTTCCACTTTTTATGATATTTTCTATATACTCCTAGGAACCTTGTTTGCATTTAAGAAAATAAATTATAGCTTCTATAGCACACATGTCATCATTGTTAGCTTATGGAGCCTTAAACTTAATTGAAATGCATTCACAAGTATTGAAATAAGCATACAATATTATAACTATGATAAAGGAAACTTAGCATGCATGAAAATATGATAGAAAACTTCATACAATGCTCTAGAAATGCTCATATAAAAAAGCTCACGAAAATTGTAATGCTCCTCTCATGGAGTTTACATCTACTCCATGATAAAATAAAATGGAGCTACATTGTGACTACTACTACTCTAACCTATGCACACGAAAATTCCTCTCCAAACACTCACAATGAGACCTTTATATAGAAATATAGATTCCTTGCCTCTCACTCAGCCCTAAGATTCATGCACATGTGGACTCCATGCACATTTACATCATTGCACATTCTAACACTTGTGCATTTATTAAATTACTCTAATAAACTATTTATCTCCTAATATAATCTTAATCTAAATATGTACCCATGAAGGTACATTAGTAAAGAACCAAATGATGTAATATATTCCAACAATCATCGAACTCTTGCTTTAGTGTCTTCACATAATTTCAAGGAAATTAATAACAAAATTGGATGAAGAGGTACCAATCCAAGGCATTGTCTACTACTTCTCTAGTGACTAATTTTAAAATAGCTTCTTAATTGTTAAACCAATATTTGTAAAAAAATGTGAACTTATCCACAAATATTTGAGCTTTCGCAAAACCATCATAAAAGAACTTAAGGACATGTCTAATTAGGTCAATGAACTCTTTCTTTGAAGCGAAATTTTAACATTGGCAGTTCCTAAGAGTTGGATCAAAATACATGGTATAAATATTCTATGTTTTGGAGGAGGTAACAAAGAAATATAGAAAATCCAATGTAGTTAGAGGAACTATAATTTGTACTATAGGACTTTTTCTAAAGGTATTCAAAACAAGTTGTGTAAGGTTTTGAACCACTACATGCTACTTGTGTTGAGCTTGAATTTGAGCTTCCAATTACATTTGTAAAATATATTATTTTGCAACCATGAAAGTGTTCATAAAATTAGTTAGATAAGACTCATTAAACATAAATCTAGAAAAATTAGATGCATGTGGAGAGCTAGTAGACTATTGTTGAAACTTAGATACATTGTGTTCTTGGCTTTATAAAGCCTTTACTATCACAGGTTATATATCATAGATCCCAAATATAAAATAGTCATAAGAATAAAAATCAAGATAATAATATGACTAGAAAAATATGAGCTAATTAATATGTATATCAATGCTTATAATAAATCAACTAACATTCATTTATATACTGAAATATGAATGTAAATAGCCTAAATTATTCATGTACTGTATGAACTTAAAATTTATTGCTTCTCTTCCTGTTACAACTTTGAATACTTGAATCTTGATAGATTATAATTACTTTCCTATGGAACAATATCTCTATAATATAGCCATAGTAATATGACTCTTCATATACTTGACTATTGCTCTCCATATACCAAGTCTCATGACTCTTGGTTTATCAACTTACCACTTGCATACTTGATGGACACTTGATTATACAATACTTGCACACATCTACAAGACTCTTGGACTCTTACATTCACTCCTAATCTAGGATACTTATGCATAGCTTTACATTTCATATTTGCACTCTTACATACAATATACTTATGCACATTATCTCAACCTACACTTGCACTCTAACTTACATGACACTTGTGCATTTCCTGCACATTACACTTTTACATGACACTTGTGCATTTCCTACACATTCACACTTACATAAAAGGAGAAATATAAATCACACTCTAAACTATAGACTCAACCCTAATCTAATATTTACAAATGTACCATGAAGGTACCATGGAGGTACATTGGCAGGTACTAAATAATTTAATATACTCAAACATATGCATTTATATTTCCAGTGCATATACCATTACTACCACTTTAAGAGATAATTGTGGATGATCATTCACTTTATAAATAGGAAAGAAAAATTACGTAACTTGGCTAGTTTCTTTGGACCCTAATATTTTCTAATGTATTTCTCCATGGTCTTTTCTAGGGTCTTTGTCTGATTTATCCTCCCAACTTACAAGGTCTTCAACATGAATATCAAATTTATTATAAGAGTTCTCAAAGGTAGTATTATATATGATACAGCCTTTGAAAGATGCAAAATGCAACACCAAACAATGCTAAATAAATTGAACACAAGGAAACTAGAATTGCACAATAGATGATCTTATATTAATGGGGGGAGCCTAAAAACTCCATTGTTACAATGTGGATCCTTGAATCCTTTTTTTATACAGATTTACAAATGGCTAGGGTTCTCTGAAACCCTAGAAAACAAGATTGTGGTGTCTTTAGGCATGTCTTACTCCTAATAGAGTTGAGTAGGCTTTAAGATATCTAATGTCAGGCCACTTTGGCTTTAACAGCTATCCAATGTTGATGTAGCATCTTCATATCTACACACAATGACACAACAAATAGATTAGTAATACTTGCAATGGTTCCACAGTGTGAGACCCTCTATAATAAATAATAAAACCCTATCTATTACAAATGAAGTGAACAAAAATAAAAGTGCATAAAATAAATTAATAACCAATAACTTTACCTTGCTTGTTGTCTTCTGATCTATGAGATTTGTTGCAATAAATAAGTGTGGTGATGTCCTAGCATCACTCGAAGGCTAGGATGTCTTTAGAATACTTACGTAAAACACCTGAGGGTGCTTTGTGGCTGTACGAAATACCTGTGGGTGCTCGATACTGGTAGGGAGGCACCCAGAGGTGCGCAACAGTGGAAGGGAAGCGCCCAGAGGTGCTCGGTGGTGATAAAAATTGCTCGAAGGTGCTCTATGGCTGAGGAAAGATGCTACGGAAGTAGATCTAGCGATGGGAAATGGATGGTGATCGATGCGAGGATTACAGAAAGTGAGGATGGAGGTAGAAGTACTTGAATACTCCAAGGGAAGATGAAACTCAATGAATATCAAGGTACAAGTTGCTCAAGGACTCCAAAACTTAGATTGCTTAGGGAACTCATGGGTTGAGCCATCAAAATGACCTCTATTTATAATCCAACCTAGGGCATGCTAGGGTTTCAACGACACTAATTGTGTGGTTGAGATAAAAGCACATTGGAGGGTGGATATTAAATTTAGGGTGTGGAATGGATTGATGTGGATGGACGGATAGGATTAAATGAAATTGGATGGCTGGGATTAATTTACTTATATAAATATATATTAATTAAATATATATATAATATTAATATTAAATATATATAAATATACATGAATAATGGGAAAAAATGATGATAAGGCATGGATGGAGGACAAGTGGCTAGGTTTTGGTGGATGAAATTATGGGAAAGTTAGGATGGATGACAAATGGCTAGGTTTTGGTGTCTACAAATGCCTCTTTTTGTACTGTGTTGCATGAAACACAATGCAGTGCAAAAATACGAGACACCTATTTTGTCTAGGTGTAGAAGCAACTTCTCTTGGGATGTGGAACATGAACTTGAAGACAAAATAATAAAATAATTTTGAGTTTTGCGTAGCTTACCCCCTCAATTTACAAATGAGTTTGGGAATGAAGCTCACGAGCCAATTGAAAAATTTGTGTAAATGAATGATGCAAAATGTGATACTATTTTTGACCCAATGATGGGAAGGGGAGTGGTGGAAAATATGGTATGATGCATCTATTTTTTACCCAAAATATGAAGGGATTTGTGAGATATGAGATGCAAAATGTGTCTATTTTTGCCCCAATAGATGAAGGGATTTGTGAGATATGAGATGCAAAATGTGTCTGTTTTTGCCCCAACATATGAAGGGATTTTTGCCAAGTGCGGATGCCATGATCATGTAAGATGTATCCCATTATGGGAAAGTCAAAACCAAATGTGGTTACCCCAAATTTGGGGTGATTCAATGCTATTGAAAAATTTTACCTTCCGACATCATTGATATGCAAAGATGAAAAATGCAAAAAAAGTAGTCAACCTCCAAGGGCCAGCTACTGACTATCAAATAATTTCTATGATTTGAACTAATCACCCTAGCTAAAGCCAGTCACCATGATGACTGTCAAGAAAACATGAAATGATGAGATTTGATTTTTGTCCATGTTTTAAGCCCCACAAACTAGGCCATCAATGACATATTTTGTGCAAATTATTCTTGGCAAGGTTTCACGCAAAATGTGAAGTACCAAAGATGATTATGCTTTTGAACAAGGATATATGTGATGATGAAAATGACCAAGTGTTCTTATGGTAGATCTTTCATCTTACCGAGTTGCATGGATGCAAATCACAATCACCAAGTATATAGAAAAACCCACTATATACAAGATTCACTTGAATGTCATTTGGCACTTGGAAAATGTGCAAATGATGATGTGGTGATAATGATAATGATCATAATATTGTGAATTTTTGGACCGTTTTGAGGTGATTTTGTAACTTTTTTGGTGAATTTACAATGTGTGTTTGCAAACAAAAATTATGCATCCAAAACAGTTGAAATATTCACCAAACCTGATAAAATAATGAAATGAATACATGGATGAAATTTGGGGTGATTTGGTTGGGAGAATCCACTATTTTGAAATAATATGTCTTTTGTGTAATTTGATGCCAAACGCCCATTGGCATTTTTGGCATGCAAAAATACCCATCGATGTTTGGGCACTCTGTAGACATCCATGGGTGCTTCAGTGCGCTATAAAATGCCCATGGACATCTCAAGGTACCTAAAGCAGCTATAAATAGTTGCCATGACAAGAAACCAAGCTAATTTGTGCATTTGGAAGTTAGAGAAGTTGCGTCTACGAGAGTGGAGTGAAGTGAGGTGGAGCAATTTGAGCGTGGAAGCTATGGTGACGAAGGGAGTGGGTGCGGAGTCCAGGGCTATGGCTGGAGCACGGGTTGCTAAGGTAGCACCTTCTTATTATGTATTGTGCAATTTTTTTTTTGTAAAATTATTAACAAAAATTTTGTGTTGTGCTATAGATTAAGATTTTGGAGGCTCGGTACCGATTTTCGCCTTACATCCTTGAGATGAGGAAGATGATTTTGGATGAGGAGTGGGAGTTGTTGGAGGATGTGGGGCTAGCGAAGGTATCTCGATTGGATGTGGTGAGGGCCGATGATGGGTACCTCTCTACCTTGATGGAGAGGTGGGATGCAAATAGGGGGAATTTTTAGCTCTCCATGGGTGAGGTGATTGTTACCTTGGAGGATGTATATCACATCCTCAAGGTATGGTGGAGGGGATCCGAGTTAAGGTTGAGTTCAACCAAAATACGAAGAAGATGAGGATGTTTGGGTATGCATGGTATGGGGTGAATGTGTAGTATGGGGGTATTCCTTAATTGTCCATGTACATGGACAAGGAGTTCAACCACCTTCGTGCCTTGGTTATGTTCATGTTGGCCAACATCGTGGCTTTGAACAGTATTGGATGCAGGTTTCCATGGAACCTGATATGAGTGGTGAGCAATATGCTCACTAGGTGGTAGGTATACGTATGGGCTCCTGCCTTATTGGTGCAGGTATACCAAGAACTATACGAGGTGATAAGGTAGGGGAGGAAGGTTTTGGGGTGCATCCTACTACTACAGTGTTGGGCATGGAAGCATTTTAGTGTGGCTTGACCGAAGGGTTTACCTATGGTAGGCTTGGGTATGAAGCAGTCCTATGCTAGGCGATGGGAGTTGGCTAAGGAGTTACAACCGATTCGTCCAGTGAGAAAAATCTAGTGGTATCAAGAGTTTTGGGTTGGACTAACATCTACCCAAGTGATATGGAGGTTATGGTAGGCTTGCAGGTGGACCGATGATGGATAGCACTTGCGATGAGTATGTCAGGCTTAGTGGGTGGTCGATAGACATCATATTAAGGTAGAGTACTTTCCATTTCTCACAAGTGCTTCGGTAGTTTAGGCTAAGGTAGGATGTCCTCGATGAGCTGATGTGCTATAGGAGACATCAAGATAATACTAGGCTACCATGCACAGAGTTGTGGAGGGTGGCTTGTAAGTATGATGAGGAGATAGATCTCCTAAATTTTGAGGATGTGGAAACTACCACGAAGTATGATGCATGGTTTGCATCTTAGCCACCATGGGAACCATCTCAAGGAGTAATCGATGGGGATGGTGATGGTGATGGTGGGGCTAGGGATGAGGGTACTCAAGATGCCAGGGATGAGGGGATCCAGGAGACCCCTAAGTGGTAGTGGTGCCTTCAATCTGATAGTCAAAGGTGGAGGGCTAAGGGTGTAGCGCAGTAAGCTCCTGATATTGGAGAATATGATGGAGACGAGGAGGATGCAAATGAGGTTCTGGATGGACCTCCAAGTTAGAGTGAGGTGGATTGGGTGCATTTGGAGTATTTGGTGGTAGAGTGGGACATAAGGATTACAAGGCTCCAAGTAGAGCTAGCAAAGAGAGCATCGATATAATGTTGACATAGCACGTCTTCGGTCTCAGCATAGGTATATCGAGGCATTGGATGATAGGTTGATGGAACATCATATTCCACTTCTAGATCCTCCAACATCATCTGTGTTTGGGGGTACTATGTGTAATTATTCTAGGCATAGCTCTAGGTCTAGGGCTCCTCCTAGGTTGGAGGCTCCTCCTAGGTCATAGGGGTCCTCTTGGAGGGTATAGCTAGTGCTTAGATGCACTTTTGTATATGAGCCTTGGTGCTCCATTGTATGTAGCCTTTTGGCACTCATTATACATGTGATATTTATACACACACACACACACATATATATATACATGGCTTTTACCTTTTGTGTTATATTTTTGTGTGAATGATTTTTATGTAGGCATGTTTATATGGAATGCTTTTGTGTAATGCACGTGTATATGGATGATGGATGTATATGGTATATTATGGATGATTAATGCAAGGTGGAATGTATGGATGATTAATTCAAGGTATAATGTATGGATGTACTAATGATCATTTATATTTTAGATTTTTTTTGGCTATTTTTTTAGCATTGTTGTTTAATCAAGGGCATCAAACTTGGTGGCATATGGGATGAATGGCTCATGACATGACATGGATGTTGATATGGAAGAAGATATGGATTTTGATATAGAATAAGATATGGATGTTGGTATGGAAGAAGATATGGATGTTGATATGGAAGAAGATATGGATGTTGATATGGAATATTGACTATTTTTAAGAGACTCATACATACTAGTGATATCAAAAAAACTCACTAAAATGGCCTAATATCCCTAGGATCAAATGTGTGCAGTGAATTCATTTACCGAATCAAGAGCATGGAAATTACTTGAGGCAATCAAAAACTAGTGTGTTTGCAAGTGAGTTCATTATATCATCTTGAGTAAATTGGGTAAACCTATTATGGATGAAACCAAGAAGCTATCTTGTCTATATGAGTAGTCATAGGTCTATTTGGAAGAGATGTGTCACCACGCATGAGCGTACTGCACTGCTAGTCAAGCATCTATAGCTTTAGTTGAGGCTAACTCCATAGTCCATTATTTATGTTTTTGATATCTTAATTTTTGGGGATGACTACCTAACCGTCTGATTGGAAATGTAGTATGATCCTTACAACCTAATGATCAGTGGTGTGTGATGTAAAATATTTAGAGTTTTTGTTATGGATTTTTCCCTACTCTTTATTTTATTTTGAAATTGTGATAGTGGTGAAAACCACTATTTTTATGGACTATGTTGCATGATGGGACTAGCAAGGATGACCATTTTTACTTCAAGGTTTATACCAAGTATGGTGTTATCCCTCTTTGACACAAGATATTTTTAAGATGTGAAATTGTGTTTGGTTCAAGAATATTTTTGAGTTAATTACCAAAACTCAAGATTTTCTTATTGAAGATGTGTGATGGTCCTAAAATGAACTCGACATGTATTTTTAAATTTTCTTAAAACACTAGTAGTAGTTGAGTAACCAAAAATACCTAGGACTTGTGAATGTGTGGTTTGCACGAATGGCAATTTAACTTAGTGACATTGTGTGTATGACTTTGTGAGGGTTCCCATGACTAAGGTAACATGACTTTTATTGGAAAAATTAAGACCTTGAACTTAATAAATGATCCCTAATATGGAATGCAAAATGTGAATGTGAATGCAATGTGAAATGTGGGTGAATGCATTATTTTTATAAATGCATTTGCAAGTGAAATGCAATATTTTGAATGAGATGGATGCAAATATTGTTGCGTATCAGTCATGTATATATATACATGACTGATACGCAACAAATCATGTATAGAATGCTCTCAAGTGTATAACACTAAGTGGTTCAGGTTCTTTCTGTCCTTCTAGACTAGCAAGCCTATAAGTACCATTACCCACTCTTTGTGTAATAATGTATGGACCTAACCAATTAGCCACGAATTTATCATGAAGATGTAGCAATGCATTGGTATTTTTTTGGTTCTCTTTAAGGACAATATATCCTACTTGGAATTCACGTAGATGAACTTTGGCATTGTAAGCACATTTGAGGCAGTCTTGATAAACTCGTAAATGCTCTAAAGCATTGACTCACCTCTCATAAAAAAGTGTGAGTTGGTCAAGACGTGCTTTTCTAGTCGTATCATCATCTATGAACTCTTGCAAAAAAAATTGCAAGGAAGGTATCTCAAGCTCAAGAGGCATGATTGCTTCGGCTCCATAGACCAATGAAAATGGTGTTGCCCCTGTAGGTGTGCATATGCTTATTCGATAAACCCATAATTCCAAGGGAATTTGTGTATGCCAATCTCTATAATTTTCTTTAACAAGTTTATTGAGAATATCAATTAAGGTCTTGTTCGAAGCCTTAGCTTGTCCATTTGTTTTTGGGTAATAAGGAGTCGAGAAACTAAGTCGGATGTTATATTTCTTATAAAGTGCTTGAACATCCTTGTTCTTGAAAGATTTTTCATTGTCAAAGATGATTTTTGAGGGTATACCAAAAAAAACAATTATATGATGGAGTATAAACTACATAAAATTATGTCATGTTGTACTGGTTAGAGGAATTGCCTCAACCCACTTTGTAAAGTATTCAGTGGTTGTGATGGTGAATGTATGTTATCCCAAGGAAGGAGGTGAAATTTTTCCAATTAGAAATAGGCCCCATTGTTAAAAGAGCCAAAGTATTTGAATAGGTTGTAAGTCTTGTGATGGTACATGAGTTATATTAGCGTGCTCTTGATACTTTTTGCATTGTGTAATATATATGCAATAATCACATTCCATTGTGGTCCAATAGTAACCCATGCATAAAATATGCTTTGCAATGGCCATTCAACTAAAATGACCTCCACAAGTACCATCATGGCCTTCATCTATGGCTCTTTGTGCCTCACTAGACTCGAGATAATGAAGGAGGATTCTATCATGACCATGTTTATACAACACATCCCCCAAGAGGATGAAACAAGCTACCTTTTGCTTGAAAGCACATTTGGCAGTTTGATACATGTCATATGGAAGTGTTTCAAACTTGAGGAAGGCTACTATTTGGCTTGACCAAGGCTCATATGAATCCTATTGGATAAAGCAAACATCATTTTCATCCTTAGACTCAACATGAATAATTTTAGATTTAGAGATCGTTGAAATTATAAGGGGTTGTACCTCTCCAAAGGAATCTTTTGTAATCAATGATCCAAGGGAGGTCATTGCATTTGCAAATATACTAGTTGAATGTGGTAAACTATTGATTTCATACCAATAAAAATTAGAGACCAACTTCATGATAAAGCTTAATGGTGGGTTCTTTGCATTGGTATTCTCCATTGATTTGCTTGATGACAAGTTGAGAATCACCAAATATCCTAATACATTTAATGCTCATAGCTATAGCTTATTGAAGACCTAGGATTAAGGTTTCATACTCTACAATGTTGTTTATGTATTAGAATTTGAGTTTGAATAATGGGATAGGTACCCCATGTGGTGTATGAAATACTACTCTAGCACCTTGACCTTTCGCACACTTAGAACCATCAAGGAATAGTGTGATATCGACATATTCCTCCGAAATGACATCTTCTTCTTGTTCAGTGATAGAAAATACTGAATCATCTGGGAGTTCAATAATCAAAGGATGATCACTAGGTAGTGGAGCTTTCACAAGTTGATCGGCTATTGCTTGACCTTTAGTGGATTTTTGGCTAATGAATTCCAAGTCGAATTTAGTGAGGAGCATTATCCATTTAGCAATGTGGGTGTTATTATAAATGTGGGACATCATGTAAAATAGAGGATTTTCTCTAGCTATGATATAATTTGTGTGGCTAAGCATGTAATGTCAAATTTTCTTAGTGGTAAAAACCACTACTAAGCACAATTTTCTACATAAGCGTATCTGGTTTCATATCTTACCAATGTTCGACTAATGTAATAGATAGCTTGCTCTCAATTTTGTTCATTATTTTGTGCAATAATTGTCCCTAATGCAAAGTCCATTATTGAGATATAAAGATAAAATGGAACCCCCGAATGAGGAGGAGCTAATACTTGTGGAGAAGCTAGGTATTTCTTAATGTCATCAAAGGCTTTTTGAAATTCATTTATCCAAGATAATGGCACTCCCTTTTGTAGTAGGTGATTGAATGGCCTACATTTTTCAAAAATTTACACAATCAAATGACATATTGATTGGATATTTCCTTGTAAACTATGCAATTCCTTTAAGTTAGTTGGGGGAGGCATCTCCATGATGACCCTGATCTTGTTGGGGTCCACCTCAATACCTCTTTTGGAGATAATGAATCCTAGAAGTTTACCCGAGGTAACACCAAAGACACATTTCTTGGGATTCAACCTTACATTATGCTCTGGAAGTCAATCAAAAACTTTCTCCAACACACCAATATTTTCTTGTTGAGTTTTAGATTTAGCCAAGAGATCATCCACATAGTCTTCGATAATCTTATGCATGTAATCATGGAATACGTATGTCATGGCATGTTGATAAGTGGCACCTACATTTTTGAGGCCAAAATCCATCACCTTGTAAGGAAAAGTTCTCCAAGGTGTAGTGAATATTGTTTTGTGTTAGTCATCAGGATTTATTCGAATTTGGTTGTATCCTGAAAAATCATCCATGAGTGAAAGCATTTCATGGCCAACGTAGGTGTCGACAAGAGTATCAATATTTGGGACAGGAAATTCATCCTTGGGACACTCTTTATTAAGATCTCAAAATTTAGTGTATACATGTATCGCTTTGTTAGGCTTACGAATGGGTACCATGTTTGAAATCCACACATGATAGTCGATAAGAACTATGAAGTTCATGTCTAAGAGTTTTTGAAGCTATGTTTTTACCAAAATGGCCATGATAGGATGCATTCTCCTAAGTTTTTGTTTGACCGACTTAGCATCAGGTTGTAAGGTGAGATTGTGGACAATCAAACTAGGGTCAAGATCAAATCTGCCTAGGTAAGGATTTTGAGTAAATGTATGTGCCCTAGACCTAGACCAACATTGAAAGGCCGAAGGGAAGAGATGCCCCTCATGCCAATATCCAAAGAAAGGCCATATCCTATGCTAAACTACTTGGGTGTTTGAATATAAGAGTGCAGGAAAGAGATAAAAGGAGTTAGGGTTAGAGAGATCGATGATGTAAGGTGGGAGAGAACAAGAAGCATGATCACCAGCTAGCAACTTGAATAGAAGCAAAGAACACTAAAGATAAATAGAAGGAACGCAATATAACTTTTTCTATGTATCCTTTAGGCAAGTTTTAGGGTACATTCCCCGATCGCACATCGGATGCAGGATTCAGCATCCAACATACAAATGAGGAAAGACAAAAGAATCAAGCACATAAGACAGCATAAAAGAAAGCCAATACGACGTCTTTCAACTCCTATGTATCCTTCAGAATGAGTTTTAGGGCACAGTCCCCGATCACACACCGGACACAGAGTTCAGCATCTCGATATACAAACAAGGAAATACAAAATAATCAAGCATAGAATGCAGCATAAAAGAGAAGAATTAAGCTCAAAGCCTCTTAGTATTAATCATAGGACATCAAGTTACAACAGCTTTCTAGCAGATAGTTCCCCCCCTTTTTCCATTACAATGCCTAGGTTTTTATAGAGGACCCAAGCCTCTGAATCATAATTACATAGCGAAGGAGAGTACGCTCTCGAGCCTTGAGAATTCGGCTCCCCGAGGCTCTCGTGACTGAGATTTCAAATTTGTTACCAAAACTGGCAACTACAACTGGGTCAACCATGGAAAGGTGCATTGATGAGTCGTCTTTACATCCTTGGTCTCTGGGTGTGGTGCTCGAGTGGTTGCCATGCTCGTTGGGATCTCCATCATGGCTTGATACTTCATTTTTTATTGCCAAAAATGAACAGCGAGCTTATCGGGCACAAAAAAAAGCATTTATGAGGCACTTATCACCTCGAGAAAATACCCAACTTGGAACGCGTGCCCGTGAAGCGCTTTGCTAATTTTTCATTCACCACCTCACTTCGCAATGGTTCTGGGCCAAAGAAAAACTCCTCCTTGGATTATACTTCACTAAACTGAGCTTCGCAAAACTGCTTTAGGTTTGGGGAGTGCCGAAGCATATTTACTTTTCAAAATGGGTCTCTTCCTCTTTGTCGCTTCATTGATTAAATTACTTTGCTGATGCCTTCGAGAAATGCTTCGCTACGATCCTTTTTCAAAACTGTGGTTCAAAAATATTTCAACCGAAGCAGATGTTACATTCTTTATGACCTCCATCACTTCGGGTGGAAGTACTTCATACGAAAGCTTAGCCGAAGCAAATTCTTTGCAATGACTTTCGCCGAAGTAAAAATGGTTCGTTGATAGAGGAGCCCGAAGTGAGTGCTTCGGCAACTTTATGGCGAAGTTCTTTCAATTCTCCTCGAGTTCCGCTTCGCTGATTTACCGACCGAAGTATTTGCTAAAAATACTTTGGGTGCGAAGTAGTTTCATCCCCTTTTCTTTGTATTTTTCTTCGGCACACCGCTTCACAGAAATCTTGCCCGAAGTAGTTTTTGAAAATGCTTCGAGCCCGAAGTAGATTGCTTGATTTGGATTTTTCGGTGAAGTTCTTTGAACGCTGCTTTTGTATTCTTCTTCGGCAATACTACTTCGCAAAACTTTTACTCGAAGTAGTGCTGGAAATGCTTCGGGTGCAAAGTTCTTTTTTTTATTTTTCCTTCAATGAAGCTCTTTTCTCTAGCTTGTTTGTCAGCGAAGTTCTTTCTTTTCTACTTTATGTACAAATGGGTGGCATTGGGGGCCAAAATTGCTGCAACTTTTCAAAATAAAAATAACAAAGCAAAAACTTTATACAACACTATACAAAACTTGTTTCTTTTTCTACCCCTTGAGAAATGTGACAAAATTGTCAACAGGACCATGCAAAAATGTCCTTCTTCCTCTTGAGGAGAGCAATTAATTGCTCTTGTTTGTTAGGTGATAGACTTTTTCCAAGCTTGACAAGCTGGGGGTTGTCTTTTCTAAACTAAGGTCCACATTGATAGTATCTTCAATAAACATGTGGGAACCTTCCTCAAGTTGATGGGGCATAGGAATCAGATGAATGTCATCTAAGATGTCATCAAACTCTTCTGGCTTATCCTCATCTACTTTTCCCTAGAAAACCTCTGTATCCGAAGGTGAAGGTGAAGGTGAAGGTAGATGGGGTGGGGGAATGTATTTGGTGGAAGCCCTTAACAATTCCTCAAATAAGACAAATTTGGCAAAGGATGGAGGTGAGGAAATCTGATTCATATCAATAAGGCTTATGTCAATTGGAATTGGTTTAGCTAGATCGTATGGATTATGGAGTAGGGTAAATAAATTAATAGGATTCATGCTAACTTATGGGTAATGTGGACAAGTTTGGATGGAGTAGATAGGACCTAGGAACTAGTTCTAGGAGCTTGGTTAACCTGAATAGTAGCAAGCAATAAAAAATGCATTTTACTAAATGATATATACATGCAATGCAAAGAAATACAAATGTGTTTTTTATTTTTGATTGAATTTTGATTTTTTTTTGTAGTGGTGAAAACCACTATTTTTGTGTTATGTACATATGTTACAAGTTGGCTTATGAAATGGCTTAATGTAATGGAGGTGGTGGTTCACTAGTAGGGGCAGATCACTCTTGTGGAAGAAGAAAGCGAAAGATAGGCTCATGGATGGGGAACATGTTGAGATAAAAATCATCTTTTTTAGTATGGAGAATGATGGGTTTCGATTATTCTTCAGATTCATCTGAAATTATCGATATAAGCTCGAATTATTCATAGATTTCATCGTCAAAATTATTGGGATGGAGGGCTTCCTCTCCTGAATTGAGATTAAGCTTTTGGAAGGCTTGTTCAAGAGAAGAGATGGTGGAAAGTGGGTGGTAACCTAAATCTGAATGGTCATGCACCTCTTGATATGGAACATCAATAGGTTGATGCACTCCTTGTTCATGTAATCCTAGACCATGACCTTGCCAATTGACTATGTGAAAATATCGAGATGGAAATCCCATCATGTTTGGAATGTTGGCAAGTTTTGGTTCTTTGGGTTCCTCTAGGGGTGCTAGAGTTGATGAAGAATCAGTCCCCCATATACAAAATTTATGTTATTTGGAGCTGAACCCATGTTATATACTACTCTTATTGCTAAAGGTTGATCACATGGGTGATCGAAATCCTTAGTACTAGGAATGGTGAGGGGTGTGATGGTAATTTCTTGGACCATGTATTCACCAATATCGAGATTAGTGAGGTGGACCTCGGCTTGGGATGACATGGAAGGACTATATTCAAATGATGGCTCGAGGAATGATGAAGGTTGGGATGTTTCATAATCTGTTAACTCAACTTGTGAAACATTAGGTGATGGTGATGGGTCGAATTAGGAAGATTATTGAATGGATGATGCTAATGAAGTGGATGGTAATGATATTGATGATGTGGACTGACTGTGACCACATCTGCATGTAGTCAATGATGAAGATGATGGGGGTGTGGAAGCTCAATTTTGATTAGTGATAAGGAGCTCCTCAAGAATAGGATCCTTTGATGAAGATATTGGTGAAGTGGTGGATGGATTGGCTGATGGTGAAAGGAAAATGTGAGTGGAAGGGAACATGGACTCATAGGGATTTGAAATGAAATTAGAATACTTAAATGACTCAATATCTATTGGTATGCAATGTACCTATCCCTCATGAACGTATTTCAAGCATTGATGTAAAATAGAAGGGACACATCTCATTTCCCTCATCCAAGATTTTTTGAGTACAGTGTACACCATGGATCCTTCCAAGATGTGAAACATGGTATGTAATGTTTTGACCCCTACTTCAATGGGTAAAACAATAGTTTCAACTATGGAACACAAAGCATTGTTAATGAAGGGAGCCTAAAAACTCCATCATTACAATGTGGATCCTTGAATCCTTTTTATATAGATTTACAAATGGCTAGGGTTCTTAGAAACCCTAGAAAACAAGGTTGTGGTGTCTTAAGGTGCATCTTTCTCCCAACATAGTTAAGTGGGATTTGAGATATCCAATGTCGAGCTACTCCAGCTTAAACATCAATTCAATGTTGATGTAGCACCTTCATATATGCACACAATGACATAGCAAACATATTAGTAATACCTACAAGGGCTCCATAGTGTGAGGCCCTTTATAAGCAATAATAAAACCCTAACTTTCTATCGCAAATGAAGTGAACAAAAATAAAAATGCATAAAATGAATTAATAACCAATAACTTTACCTTATTTTCTTGTTGTATTTTGATCTATGATATTTTTTGCATTAAATAAGTGTGATGATGCTAGGAGGTCTTTATAACACTTCATAAAATGCCCAAAAGCACTTTACGACTGTAGGAAATTCTTGTGGGCGCTCGATACTGGTAGGGATGCACCTAGAGGTATGCAACGATGG
Organism: Wollemia nobilis; assembly: GCA_028583015.1. Taxonomy (NCBI): domain Eukaryota; kingdom Viridiplantae; phylum Streptophyta; class Pinopsida; order Araucariales; family Araucariaceae; genus Wollemia; species Wollemia nobilis. The sequence continues at coordinate 826,158 of JAQPPZ010005339.1, forward strand.
AAGGGAAGTGCTCAAAGGTGCTTAGTGGTGATAGAAAGTACCCAGAGGTGCTCGATGGCTGAGGAAAGAGGCTACATAAGTAGATCTGAAGAGGGGAAATGGATGGCGATGACTGTGGGATAACGATGAGCGAGGATGGAGGTAAAAGTACTCGAATACTCCAAGGAAAGATGAAACTCAAGGAATCTCAGGGTACGAGTTGCTCAGGGACTTCAAAACTCAGGTTGCTTAGGGGTTGAGCCATCAAAATGGCCTCTATTTATAATCCAACCTAGGGTATGCTAGGGTTTCAACAACACTAATCGTGTGGTTGAGATAAAAGCACATCGAAGGATGGATATTAAATTTAGGGTGTGGCATGGATTGATGTGGATGGACGAACAGGATTAAATGAAATCATATGGTTGGGATTAATTCACTTATATAAATATATATTAATTAAATATATATAATATAATATATAAAATATTAATATTAAATATATATAAAATAAATATATATAAATATACATGAATAGTGGACGAAAATGGTGGGAAAGCATGGATGGAGGACAAGTGGCTAGGTTTTGGTGGAGGAAATGGCAGGAAAGTTAGGATGGATAATGGCTAGGTTTTGGTGTCTCCGGCCTTATTTGTAGGAGTACTCAATTTCATCTTTTTCTTGAGAAGATTCTTATTGGATCTAGTAGTTTTACCAACACCTATGGAAGAAGGGAGGGTATCCATAAGGAAAGAAAGCAGTTTTTAAATAGAACCTATGGTCTATAAAATAATATTTTTTTAGAAAGACCATGAGAATCATTTAGTAACTAACCTACCAAACCAAAATGGTTGAAAAATAGAAAAAGTAATGTTTCAAAAGGAGGAAAGGAGTCAAATTCACCAAATGTTGTATTAAATTTTTAAATCCCTAAACTATTATATAAGCTATGAAGAGAAAGCATAATAGATCAAATGCAAAAAAATCTAAAAATACCTTATACTAGACTATTGCAAGTAATTTGAAGAATAACTACTCTAATATAGAATAACATGTAAAGTAGATAAATAAACATTTTACACTAGTTTCTTAACTATTAAAATATAAATCCAAGAATAAGAGACTAATGAAAAAAGCAAAAGTATACAACACTTTCCTTTCAAGTTTTATCCTTGAGGGACTAACAAAGTAGTAGTTCTTTCAAAAATCAAGTAACTGAAGCATCAAACAAAATCTAGAACCCTTTAAGTTTCATCTTTGAGGTACTAGTAATGTAATAACTAAGGTATCAAAGCAAGGTATCAAAGCAAGAAAACAAAATAAAAATGCAAAAGCATACAACACTAGCCTTCTATGTTTGGTCTTTGAAATACTAGTAAACCAATGGTTAGACCAAACAAGTTAATAAAATAAACAAAACAAAAAAGCAAATAACATTCTCTTTCTCAAGCAAAGTAAACTACTAATAATAAGGGACCCTATCTAGCATTGAAACCAAATGAAAGGGAAAATATTGCATAATTCCTATAGATAGACAAGAAGCTAGGATAGTACATTCTTTGATGGAGAGCATGACCTTTACATGAAATTTCTTGAAGGAGCGCCTTATCCTCCTCTATTGGACAACATCAAATCAATGGTCAATAATCTTGATGGAACTTGCAAGGGCTAAGGGATTCATATGAAATAATTATGTTTATGAAGGTGAAGAAATAAATATGCAAGAGTAGACGGAGAGAAAAAGTGAGAGTGAGGGAGATTAAAAGAGAGAGATGCAATTGTAAGAGGGATTATGGATGATCAAAATAAGAAATTATTTTGAGTATTTATAATCATAAAGAGAGTCAATATACTTTCCATTTCAATTAATGGTTAGATTATACCCTTCTCAAGGCTATAGAATCATGACCATCAATCAAGAAGACACATCATTTCAAGTCTAAATATCTAACATGATAGTGTTTCCAACATGTTGCCCAAAAACCTTAGTTATGATCAATTATGAAATAGTAACACCATTGATATTTTTGACCTAGGAATACAGCAACATGTGGCATCATGTGTATCCATCATTTCTATATCCAAAATTTGTGTCTAAGGGATCATTTGAGCATGCAATGGCTAGAAAAAATGGCATGTGGGATCACATTATGGGAGACGTCTATAGAAGGTATAAAATTCTCTTGGCCAATTGATTAATCACCATCTTACTAAAGGACTAACAAATATAGTCCACTTGCATCCCATAATTAGGAGGATAAATTTCTTGATCACATATAAGTCAATTGCTAGTGCTCTTTTTCCAATTATAAAGCTAGATATTATGTAGATGGAGAACTCTAGAAGGACACATGTCAACATACTCTAGAGATCTCCTTTTTAGATTCTTCTCATTATATCAATATATTTTAAATATATTTTTCATCTTCTCTTCGCCTCTTCTTATGATATATATAATTATATAATATAGTCAAAAATCCTATGTTTCTAGAAATCCTCTTCTTGAAATTTCCCCATGATATCTCAATAATTTTATAGTACTTTAAAAAGTCATTTACACTATCTCATACTTTCTAGATATTTTACAAGATATTGCCATACATTTACTTATTTACAACATATCTCGAGATACTTGACCTTGTAGCAAAGACATTTTTAACATGACAACAACACTTTTACTATTTATTGTTTACCATGATATGTTCTAATCACCACATTCATATTGTACTTATTTCATACAAACCTTATATTTCTAATATTATCATTTTATAATGATCATTACAAAATTTTCAAACAACTATTGCATTGTAATCATCCCAAGCAAGCTATTGTGTCCTAATCTTCTTGAACGAGCTACTTCATAATATATTGTATATATAACTTATGTTGTTATATACACAAACAACATGATAAAATTTAGTGTCAACATACACTAATGGCTAAACATGGCATGAAGGACCATGATTTGCATCTTACACTGGTTCTCATTTCCCACCATAGTTTTATGGTATTGATTGTTTATGCAATTTTTTTAAAGGGCTTGGTATAAAACAATAAGAGATAATAAAAATTTAAGATAGTAAATTAATTTTTTTTTTATACATAGAAGAATCAGTATTCCCCTTAGCCTAATACAAGGATGGACATTAGATGAAACTCGGATGCCACCACTATAAACCCTAACTCACTGGGTAAGATGAAATCAATGAAACCCTCACTCCTCGAAGGCCTCAAATCAGAGCAGCCAACTAACAAACACTCAGCCGCTACCAACCTACAGTAGATTATATGTTATGCAAGTAAAATTAAGATAGTGATATGTTACTAATAAATATTTAAATTACAACTTTAAAGCTTTGCTCATCTAATTCCACTAATTACGTCAAATAATTATTCTTCATACACTTCTCTCAACCCTTCAATGCAAATCAATCTCAATGAATCTCTTTTTCTTAAAAACTATGATAAAATATGCACTATTTTTTAATTATAAAATAGAATAAAATTTTGAAATCAAATAATAATAAAACAATAAATCTTCTTAATCAAACACTATCACATTTTAACCAATAAAATAAAATAATTAAATAATTAATAAAAATATTTTTTAAGTGATGTTTAATACTCAATATCATAAATGATAATATCTAATAAAAAAAACTTAAACCCTTAACCTCTTTTATAACAAATGTCCCCACTAACCACTCTTTAAAGAGATGAATCAACACCAATCTTTAAAAGACATGAACCACGTTAAATCATCCCATTTAGAGTTGACTTCTTTGAGGCATGGATGAGAAATAAAAATATGCTTTTTGACCAATAAAGATTTATTGTTTAGAGAATTTTACTGTAAATGTTGTTTTCTTTTATAATATAGGTTGAGTACAATAAGATAATAATTAATCATTTTATTGAAATATTGGAGTTGATTTGTTTTTGGATTTTTATCAAGAAATTCATTATAATGTTTCAATAATACTTGGCATCCTACTTCAATTGAAAATGTAATCCCTTGTGTCATTATACTTGACATCCTGCTTCAATACAAAATAATAATAATAACTGATTGAACATACCAAAAGTTAGATTGCATCCACAAAATAAATTAATAACTAATGTCTACAATGTTTTTTCTCATAATAATGGTTGAGCATAAAATAACATAATAACTGATGTCTTATCGCAATATTGTTGTTGGTATGTTTTTTGGACTTTTATGAAAGAAACTCAAGTAAAATCATGACAATGATCCCTTTTATCCTAATAATAATATATTGAACATACCAAAAGTTAGATTGCATCAAATGATAACTGATATCTACAATGCTTTTTTCTAATAATATTAGTTGAACATAAAATAATATAATAACTGATGTCTTATCCAAATATTTCAGTTGGTATATTTTTGGACTTTTATGGAAGAAACATGAAAAAATATATTTTTATCTTAATTATTCTGGTATCAAAAAGAATAATAAAAAAATAATAATAATAAGTGATTGAACATAACTGATGTCTTATCCAAATATTGCAGTTGGTATATTTTTGGACTTTTATGAAAGAAACATGAAAAAATGATACTTTTATCTTAATTATCTTGGTATCAAAAAAAATAATAAAAAAATAATAATAATGAGTGAACATAGACACTGCAATAGTATAACTTTGAACTTTCATCGGGGCTTAAAACAATGAGATTCTGTTAAAAATAAAAATTAAAAATAAGTTAGAGTGGCATCACCCAAAGGATTTGGTGCGATATTGTGTTGGTCTTTTACTTTTATTTTGGTTTTTTTTTAAGATCGGTGTGAATACATTCTTGAACAGGGCCGGCAAACGAGAAAGGAAAACAAAAAAAATTTTAGAAAATATACACGTGGCATGAGAATGCGAGGAATATCGTTAGATATAGAAGAATTTAAATTTTTCATTTTATATGTAAAAAATATTATATTAAAAAATAATAAAATACATATTTACAATATGCACTTAACCAACACCATTAACTTAAATTTACAACCAATATTTTTTTTATCATTTCCTAATACCTAATAATTTGACGTTTTATTCTTAAAAAGCATATTTTTACATATTTTTATTTCTATATCTTTTCCCAATACACTTGTCACAACATTAATTTTTAAATTCCTTAGAACAACGTGATCATGGACAAAAAGCATACGAATCAATATCACCAACAAATCTAAGATAGACTTCAAGGCTATCAAATATATAAATAATTATAATGTAATGGTGTGTCTTCTTGGAGTAAATGATTTTTTAAAATAAAAAAGCAATGCACATTTTTTTTTTTTTAAATTGGAGATATTATTTATAAAGATTTTAACTGGGTCTCCATCTTAGATGTACAAATATTTATTGTAGCCAGGAATTCTTTGATACTGCAAAATCCTTTTCTAAAAGGGATGGATCCACTGAAAATGTATCATTTTTGCTTAGATAAAACAACAGACAAAACTCCCTCGCAGGGGAGATTAAAGTCGGTAGAATCAGACTGCAAGACCACGCAGGGGCTGAACAACACAGACTGAAACAACCCAAAGACCAGGCTAAGGCCCTTACTAAAGATAGATAATCTTAAAACACAAAAAACCATGGAGTTAAAAACCTGCGCACTGCCACCCGAACAGGGATTTTTGGATACCTGCATGAAGATACAGTTTTGAAGCAGGTCAAGGATCAATCTCCAAGACCTCCTCACCTGCATGACCAACATTCAAACGCCATGATGAAGCTTCTGAGGAACATTCTTGTCAGTCGGTTTGAAATGTCAGAGGTCGAAATCAAATCCCCACTGACGTCGTCACCCTCCAAGGGAGGGGGGAATTTTGGCTTGACTCAACCTTGGGTTTTTTGGTGCGGGACGATCTTCGAACATGAGGGGAAGCCTCTTCAGTTCTCACCCTGTGCTTGCCTTGGGGAGTCTTTTTACCAGTCGAGGGAGTGGGACTGCATGGAGAAGTGGAGGTTTTGGCAGGGGAGGCAGCAGCCTTGGGAGGGGAGGTTGAGGGATTGACTGGGAAGGAATAAGGTTTGGGAAGGGAAGCGAGGGTATTTGCAGATGCAGAGGGTTTGACTGGAGAAGCAGCAACACTAGTAGGGGTGGCGGGAACCCTTTCATTTTTCAAAGGCTCACTAGATAGAGAGTGAGCAGGCCTTTGGGAAGGTGGACAAGGGGGGCTTGACTACAAGGAGGTTGTCATAATGGGGAGATTGGACATGATGTGGTAAAAGATAATGGTGAAAAGACCCTAGTGGGAGGGAGGAGTGGTATTTTTGTTGGCAATTTTGGGTACTTTGGGTACATTGCCTTTGCTCAAATGTATAAGTTGTCATTGATGTCAAAAGGCATTTTTGTGTTGATTTCAAAAGAGTGTGATGTCAAGAATATCTTGAGAAGCTTCATTATGTTAAAGGGTTTTTATTAAAACCATGGTGACAAGGCTAAAGGTTTTTCTTAAAACCATTTGGACTCATTAAGGGTTTTTATTAAAACCAAGCTTAACTTAATGCAAAGGTCCATGTTTATTATTAATAATTAAATTAACTCAAACCTTTGTCAAAGGTCCAAGTTTAATTTATTATTAATAAAATAATAATTATTATTATTTTAATTATTATTAAAGGGTCTTTCAACCCTTAAGCGACGGAAGAAACAAGAATTCTTTCGCCGATTTGTTGCCATCGTTGGAGGAGCGCCGACGTCAAACAGTGAAGGAAAAATTGCTATATAAGTTGGCATGTTTTTCAAAAGTGAGTACCTCCGATTAATGTTGATATCTGCGATTTGTGGCTACTCTGTTTTAGTTTGATTTGCGCTTGGCATCTATGATTTGCATTTGCACTATTTCGTTCGATTTGTGCTTGGCGTCCGTGATTTGCATTTGCTCTATTTCCTTCGAACAACGCTTGGTGACTTCGAGTTGAGCTTGCTCTATGTTTTTGATCTCCGTTTGACGTCTTTGATATCGTGCTTGTTCTGTGTCTTGGAGATTGTGCTTGGCAAACTCGGATTTGAGCTTGGGCTGCATCCTTACCTTTTGGCTTGACGGTAGTGGATTGTTTGCATGCGGCTTGTGGAAGACGTTTACATTTTCTAGATTCTTGGCGTCAAAGGAAGATAAAAGAGAGGGCAGCGGTGTATTACTTCGTTGGGCACTTGTGACCCAACGGCGGTGGCGTTTAAGTGAAAGCGCTAGACGGCAGAGGTGCCGAGTTCGATTCTCTTCATTGGGAATTTCCTTTTGGTCGTGGTGTGCAAAGAATGGTGGTTGTAAATGCGCGGGAGGTATAAGGTTAAGGTATCATTTTTTGTTTTGACATTGGTTTATTGATGTTTAATGTTTATGTGGAGTAATAAGGTGTAAAGAGGTTTTACTTTGTATGTTATTGTACTTTGGTGGTTTTTACTAAGTTGGAGAAATAAGGTGTTATATTTGGATCTTTATTATTGTGTATTATTGTATAGTTGCTAACTCTAATTGGTGGCAAATTGAGAGTTAGTGTTGTGACAGATTTTGAGTTCTCCTTCTTCATCAAAGTAAAGGTATGGGCAACTTCTTCCATGTATGTTGTTTATGGTATATTTTCTGAAATTGAGTTTGGAGTGAAAAGGTTGTCTACTAGGTATTTTTGTGTAAATCTTATTTTCCGGATATTGAAGATTGTTTATGCATTAAAGTCATTGATGAATTTTTGGGTGAATGCATAATTCTGGTTGAGTAAGAGGAAGCATTTTTGCACTAGGGTTTATGTTAGTAAGACTTGCTACTTGCATTGAGATGATGAAACCCTAGTTGTTGGTAAAAAGAATATAAGCATCATTGTTATATGAGATATTGCATGGTTGGCAATTGTTGGGTTGTGTTTCATATTCTTAAGAAAAGCATACTACATCTATCTTATTCTTTTGAGATTGAGTTTGAGTTGAGATTGAGTTGAGATTGAGATTGGGAGTTAAGTATAGAACATATTGGGTCTCTAACAATTCTCTTTATGTTTCTATGAGATTTGAGATTGAGATTGGGAGTTAAGTATAGAACATATTGGGTCTCTAACAATTCTCTTTATGTTTCTATGAGATTTGAGATTGAGATTGGGAGTTAAGTATAGAACATATTGAGTCTCTAACAATTCTCTTTATGCTTCTATGAGGTTTATGAATCACATTGGGTCTCTAACAATTCTCTTTGTGGGTTCATGCTAAGCGAGTTTTTCTTGGTGAGCTTGCTGAGGTTTTGGACAGGTTCCGGTGGGGACTTGTGAGCAGGTTTTGGACAGGTTTCGGTGGGGACTTGTGAGCAGATTTGGACAGGTTTCGATGGGGACTTGTGAGAAGATTTGGACAGGTCCTAGCAGAGGACTTGTGAGCTGAGTTTTTGAGAGTTCTATCAGAGAACTTGAGGACAGAGGTGCATTGGTTCTTTGAGAAGAACCCGAGGATAGATTTGGCAAGTCTTTGAGAAGGCTTGTGTGCAGAGGATTGATTTGTTCATAGAGTTGGACAGATCTGACAGAACAGAGGAAGACTTGTACTAGACCGACTGACTGTGTTTGGTACAAGTAGCTGAGCTGCTGTGGACGTGATCATAGAAGGCAGAGGTCTCTTAGGCTAAGCATTGAGGACAGGAGGTCTTCGATGGAAAGGAGTTCCACGTGTTGGCAAGAGGTAGAGGCGATTGATCTTCGAGGGATCATTTCCAGAGCAGAGGGGAAGGTATCTCCTTTGAGCAGAGGCTCATAAATTCAGATTGGGGGAAGGTGTCTCCTTTGGGCCGAGGCTCATAAACATTGTAATTGGGAAGGTTTCCCAAAGAACTTTGAGATAACTTTTAGAGAAAAGTTTTGTGGACGTAGCCTAGGCATTCTGGGTGAACCACGTTAAAATTGGTGTCACTTTGTGGATGATTTTGTGCATTGTTTTGATATTGCTTTGGGTATATTGCTTTACTATTTTGAAGTATAAAGGAAAAAGTAAAAAGAGGTCTTATACTGTTCACCCCCCTCTCAGTATAAGCTTGTGTTCTTCAATTGGTATCGGAGCGAGGTTACTTCGAAAAGTTTAACAGCTTGAAGGAAAAGCTAGTAAAGAACACAATGGATCATTCAAGTGGCAATGCAAGACCTATTCTTGATGGGTCAGATTTTGGTCTTTGGAGTGCAAGGATGAAGGTTCATCTAATGGCACTTGGGAATGAGGTTTGGGAAGTGATTGAAGATGAGTACACTATTCCTGAACATGGTCCTAATACTAAAGAAGAAAGGCTCCTACATCACAACAATTCAAAAGCAATGAATGCAATCCTGAAAGGCTTATAGAAAGCAGATCTCACCAAAGTGATTCACCGCAAGACAGACTAGTGAAATGTGGAATCGGTTGAAGGTGGTTCATACAGGTGATACAAATGTCGGAAAGGCCAAGTTGAGACACTTCAAAGGTATGTTTGAACAACTCAAGATGAATGATGATGAAAATATTAGTGACTACATGCTTCGTATGGATGAGGTTGTTAACTCCATGAAAGACTTAGGTCTTGAGCTTGCTGAAAATGATGTTTGTGATAAGATTTTAAGATCTCTTCCTAATAGATTTAGTGAAAATATTTCTGCTATTGAGGAAGCTAAAGATTTGGATAAGTTGAAAAAGGATGAGCTCCATAGTATACTTGCAGCATTTGAGTTGAGAACTCAAGTGAAGGTTGATGTCAAGAAGGAGGCAGCTTTCAAGGCTACCAAGAAATCCAAAGGTAAACAACTTCAAGAGAGTGATGAGTCTTCTAGTGATGAAGAGGCATATTACAACAAGAAAGGCAAGTTCTCTAGAAAGCACAAAAATATGAAAAATGTAAGATGTTTCAATTGTGGAAAGTTTGGTCATTATGCTACTGATCGTATTGTTGCCAAGGATGAAAGTGATGAAGATAAACGAGGATCTGTAAGAGCAAGGATTCTGAAAAGCACAAGCATCATAGGAAAAACAAAGATGAGCACAACAATCAAGGAAAGAGGTATTCTCACAAACACAAGAAGAGTTTCTACCTAGACAAAGCAAGTAAGTGTTCTAGTAGTGATAGTGAAAGTTCTTCAAGTGATAATGAAAATGAGATGTTGTTCATATCGGAAAAAGAGGAAGAACCAAAACATAGATTCATTATCATGAAATGTCTTAGATGTGGAAATTTTGGTCACCTTGAGGATGATTGCACAAATAATGATTTGGTTTCTAGTATGTATGAGGATGCTTCAGAAAACTATAAGGAAGATGCATGTATGGTTTTTGAAAAGGGTAGCACCTCTAGTGATAAGAAATCCGAAAAAGGCTTTGATGATTCTAAAAGCAAACATATAGAGGAAGGTGAAGTAGATCTTAAAGGTGAACTTATTAGTGCTCTTAGTGCTTTGAAAAAGGAAAGAAAGAAGAATGCTAGACTCAAGGATAAGTTGGATGAATGTTGTATGGAGAGAGATGATCTTATAGAAAGTCTTGACTTCTCTATAGCTAAGACACAAGAACTCAAGGATGAGTTAGAGTCTAAGGTTCTTGAGTATAGTGAGTTAGAACAGAAAATGGCTTCTTTGAAAGAGGAAACTAAAGGGTACAAGGATAAGCTTCACAGGTTTCAAGATAGCTCCAAAAAGGTTAAGTCTCTCATCAAAGGTCAAAGAAAGACAACAGATAAAATAGGCCTTGGTTTTGTTAAGCCTCACAAGGAACAAGTTGGAGAGTCTAGTAAGAGACTCCAAAAGGAAGAGAGTTCTGATGAGGAAAGTATTTCAGATCATGAGTCCTTGAATGATAGATGCACAAAAACAGAAAACAGAATTCAGAATGAGAAGAAGAAGTTTTCGAGCCTAAGAGGTCAAATAAAGGAAAGTTTCAAGGCAGATGTTTTGCTTGTCACAAGTTTGGTCACATAGCTTCACATTGCATGGCTCAAGTGAAGAAGGTAAATGACAGTTTCAAAGGTGGTAATTTCTTTCAAGGGTATTGCTACTCTTGTCAACAGTTTGGGCACAAGGCAGTTTATTGCAAGGCAAATATCAAGAACAGGTTTGATCGAAACAGGTTTGGTCAGAACAGGTTTGGTCAGAACAGGTTTGGTCAGAACAGGTTTGGTCAAAATAGGTTTGGTCAAAACTGGTGGATTCAAAGAACAGGTATGCCTAAAAGAAATAACATTGTTACTTGTTATAAGTGCAACAATGAAGGTCACACAGTCAGACAGTGTAGAGCTGAAATTCTAGAATACAAGAACAGGAAATAGTGGCATGATCAGGTCCAAGGATCAAGGCATGGATAAAAATAGGGATGAGAACAAAAACAAGAACAGTGATAGGAATAGGAATATGGACAAAGAGTTCAAGAGAAGGCCCGACAAGGAAGTTATAGACGTTGATGATGATCAGTGCCTAATGGGAGTTTTACTCCCACCCTAGAATTAATCACCTCATCGGGAGGTGGGGGAGGGACTAAGCTAAGAGGCTAATTCTTAGTCCCGAGCCCCAAAGGTGGCCCTTTGCCATTGATGACAAAGGGGGAGAGATATGAGTAAGGGGGAGAGCTTCAAAGTGAAGAGGAAAGCTTCAAGTCAGGGGAGCAAAACTTCAAAGGAAGATTCTCAGTTGTTAGCACGATTGGTTTCGTTAGTTTTGGCTCTTGAGAAGTGTTGTCGATAAAGGTTTGCCATCAATGACAAAGGGGGAGATTGTTGGCAATTTTGGGTACTTTGGGTACATTGCCTTTGCTCAAATGTATAAGTTGTCATTGATGTCAAAAGGCATTTTTGTGTTGATTTCAAAAGAGTGTGATGTCAAGAATATCTTGAGAAGCTTCATTATGTTAAAGGGTTTTTATTAAAACCATGGTGACAAGGCTAAAGGTTTTTCTTAAAACCATTTGGACTCATTAAGGGTTTTTATTAAAACCAAGCTTAACTTAATGCAAAGGTCCATGTTTATTATTAATAATTAAATTAACTCAAACCTTTGTCAAAGGTCCAAGTTTAATTTATTATTAATAAAATAATAATTATTATTATTTTAATTATTATTAAAGGGTCTTTCAACCCTTAAGCGACGGAAGAAACAAGAATTCTTTCGTCGATTTGTTGCCATCGTTGGAGGAGCACCGACGTCAAAAGAGTGAAGGAAAAATTGCTATATAAGTTGGCATGTTTTTCAAAAGTGAGTACCTCCGATTAATGTTGATATCTGTGATTTGTGGCTACTCTGTTTTAGTTCGATTTGCGCTTGGCGTCCGTGATTTGCATTTGCACTATTTCGTTCGATTTGTGCTTGGCGTCCGTGATTTGCATTTGCTCTATTTCCTTCGAACAACGCTTGGTGACTTCGAGTTGAGCTTGCTCTGTGTTTTTGATCTCCGTTTGACGTCTTTGATATCGTGCTTGTTCTGTGTCTTGGAGACTGTGCTTGGCAAACTCGGATTTGAGCTTGGGCTGCATCCTTACCTTTTGGCTTGACGGCAGTGGATTGTTTGCATGCGGCTTGTGGAAGACGTTTACGTTTTCCAGATTCTTGGCATCAAAGGAAGATAAAAGAGAGGGCAGCGGTGTATTACTTCATTGGGCACTTGTGACCCAATGACGGTGGCGTTTAAGCGAAAGCGCTAGACGACAGAGGTGCCGAGTTCGATTCTCTTCATTGGGAATTTCCTTTTGGTCGCGGTGTGCAAAGAATGGTGGTTGTGAATGCATGGGAGGTATAAGGTTAAGGTATCATTTTTTGTTTTGACATTGGTTTATTGATGTTTAATGTTTATGTGGAGTAATAAGGTGTAAAGAGGTTTTACTTTGTATGTTATTGTACTTTGGTGGTTTTTACTAAGTTGGAGAAATAAGGTGTTATATTTGGATCTTTATTATTGTGTATTATTGTATAGTTGCTAACTCTAATTGGTGGCAAATTGAGAGTTAGTGTTGTGACAGATTTTGAGTTCTCCTTCTTCATCAAAGTAAAGGTATGGGCAACTTCTTCCATGTATGTTGTTTATGGTATATTTTCTGAAATTGAGTTTGGAGTGAAAAGGTTGTCTACTAGGTATTTTTGTGTAAATCTTATTTTCTGGATATTGAAGATTGTTTATGCATTAAAGTCATTGATGAATTTTTGGGTGAATGCATAATTCTGGTTGAGTAAGAGGAAGCATTTTTGCACTAGGGTTTATGTTAGTAAGACTTGCTACTTGCATTGAGATGATGAAACCCTAGTTGTTGGTAAAAAGAATATAAGCATCATTGTTATATGAGATATTGCATGGTTGGCAATTGTTGGGTTGTGTTTCATATTCTTAAGAAAAGCATACTACATCTATCTTATTCTTTTGAGATTGAGTTTGAGTTGAGATTGAGTTTGAGATTGAGATTGGGAGTTAAGTATAGAACATATTGGGTCTCTAACAATTCTCTTTATGTTTCTATGAGATTTGAGATTGAGATTGGGAGTTAAGTATAGAACATATTGAGTCTCTAACAATTCTCTTTATGCTTCTATGAGGTTTATGAATCACATTGGGTCTCTAACAATTCTCTTTGTGGGTTCATGCTAAGCGAGTTTTTCTTGGTGAGCTTGCTGAGGTTTTGGACAGGTTCCAGTGGGGACTTGTGAGCAGGTTTTGGACAGGTTTCATGGGGACTTGTGAGCAGATTTGGACAGGTTTCGATGGGGACTTGTGAGCAGATTTGGACAGGTCCTAGCAGAGGACTTGTGAGCTGAGTTTTTGAGAGTTCTATCAGAGAACTTGAGGACAGAGGTGCATTGGTTCTTTGAGAAGAACCTGAGGACAGATTTGGCAAGTCTTTGAGAAGGCTTGTGTGGAGAGGATTGATTTGTTCATAGAGTTGGACAGATCTGATAGACAGAGGAAGACTTGTACTAGACCGATTGACTGTGTTTGGTACAAGTAGCTGAGCTGCTGTGGACATGATCATAGAAGGAAGAGGTCTCTTAGGCTAAGCATTGAGGACAGGAGGTCTTCGGTGGAAAGGAGTTCCACGTGCTTGGCAAGAGGTAGAGGCGGTTGATCTTCTGAGGGATCATTTCCAGAGCGAGAGGGAAGGTATCTCCTTTGAGCGAGAGGCTCATAAATTCAGATTGGGGGAAGGTGTCTCCTTTGGGCCGAGGCTCATAAACATTGTAATTGGGAAGGTTTCCCAAAGAACTTTGAGATAACTTTTAGAGAAAAGTTTTGTGGACGTAGCCCGGGCATTCGGGTGAACCACGTTAAAATTGGTGTCACTTTGTGGATGATTTTGTGCATTGTTTTGATATTGCTTTGGGTATATTGCTTTACTATTTTGAAGTATAAAGGAAAAAGTAAAAAGAGGTCTTATACTGTTCACCCCCCCTCTCAGTATAAGCTTGTGTTCTTCATTTTTTACGGGTGGCAACCACGAAAAGGCGAATGGAGTGGTGAAGAAACCCTGGGATATTCATGGGTTTGAAACCTCTGATGTGATTAACTAGAGCAAGGTGAAAACTGGCCATCGATTTGTTTGGGTCATCACAAGCCAAATACTGCATGAGAGGGATAGTGACAGTGGGGAAAGGATCAGGGAGGGACTCTCTCTTCAGGGCCACTCCGTCCCACAGGAAGTTCTGGTAATTTGGGAATCCCTCCAATTTTGGCTCCCAATAGTGCTTGTCATGGCGGACCAAACGACCCGTCAGGGGTAAAGCCGCAATCTCTCCAATCAGCTGAGGAGTAACCTTGAAGCGAATGTTTCTAACACAAACATGGCCATTCGACCAAGTGCGGATAAAATCTGCAGTAATGTCATCCTCGACTCCACGGAATTTGGATAGCAGGGTAAAGAGCCTACAGCCTTGCAGAAAGGCAATTGACAGAGAGTCGAGCTGGAGAGAGCTTGGTTCTACGAAGGCCATGGCGGAAAGGGAAGGACTAAAAACGAAAGGTGGTGCAAGGGAGGCGGAAATTGGCCAGAGTAATAGCTTGCATGGGACGTCGATGGACAGACGACGAGCAAGGGATAAATAGGAGGAGGGAAGCGGAAGGGTCAAGCCGAGGAGAGTGGATGAAGGACAGGTGGACGGTCGACTGCCAATCCGAGGATGACAGGGATAAGGAGTGGACATTGGGATGATATCCGCATGGGTGACGATGATGTTATGGGAGGGAGAAGCAGACATGGCCGACGGAGGGAGGGCAAGCGAGGGAGCAGCCGAAATCTCTACAGCGGGATATGGGGAGAAACATTGGTAAGCAGCAAGGGTGGACAGGAAGTCCCACTCATAGTTATGATTAGGATGGGTGTCAGCAGGCTGACTAATCATGAGGTGGCAACGCGCCATGCTCCATAGGGAAAAATGATGGAGGAAGACCTAGAGAATCACCTGCACAACATTGGAAACAGACATCATTGGTTAGCGTGGAGACCCTTATAGGACTTGCCAAGTGCTTCCGTGAGCGCCAGCTGAAGAATATCTGGCAGGGGGGAATCGTGCCACACCATCATTGGCATCTGACCTATGCCCAAGTTGGCTAACCTGTCAGACAGCCCGTTTGCCTCCCTGTACACGTGGTTCACTTCCACTTGGACATTATGATGCAATAATTCCCTGCTTTCTTGGATTAGTGGTCTTATGTTCCACGAGGGAATTCTATTGGATGTGATGTAGCCGATGATGTTTAAAGAATCCCCTTCAACAAGAATTTTGAGGCAAGTGTTTCCGATCAATTGGAGACCACGCCACAGAGCCCAAGCCTCGGCCACATTGTTGGTTTGATGGTGAAGGTTCTCTGCGAAGGCCAAGACTATCTTCCCAAGGTGGTTCCGAACAACACCCCCTGCTCCTGCCAGACCAGGATTCCCTTTAGACGCCCCATCAAAATTGAATTTTAACCATCCCTCCGATGGGGGATTCCAACAAGCTTTGAGGCGGGGATGGGGAGTAGGAAGGGGCATGGTGGGGATGGGAATGTTGAGGGAATTGATGATGTTGGCTTCCCCTTGGCTGAGCGAGAAGCTTGGCCAAGGGAGAAGTTGAAAATTTTCAGAAGCATAGGCTAGGGATTTAATGGTCGTGGAAGTAGGGTTGTTTGAGTTGGTGGAAAAAACCCTGCGGTTTCGCTCTAGCCACACTTGCAGATAAAGTGATGGAGGTAGATTTTCCACAAGAAGGCCACCTTGGGATGTCAAAAGGGGGTGGGCCATTGGATGAACAAATCCACGAGGGATTTAGGACGGGCCCACTGAATGTGGAAGGTGGAAAAAATGAAGTCTAGGCCTTCCTTAGCAAAATCACACTCAACTAGCAAGTGGTTAACGGACTCCCAATTGGATAAGCATAGGTGGCATCTGTTGGGGACCGAGATTCCCCTCTTCATGAGGTTTTCAGTGGTGAGGGCTTTGTTTTGGATAGCAGTCCAAGCAAAGAAACCAATTTTGGGGATAAGACGCTTAATCCATACAGCTGTAAAAGGGATCGGGGAGTCACGGGGGCTAACCAGGAGGGAGTGAGCTGACTTTACCAAGAAATCCCCACTGTCTGTCCTTACCCAAATCGGAAGATCCGGGGTGGCAAAGGATGGTCCCCCACCCTACCTGGGAAAGTCTTCCACTGACCCTACCTATCAATGTAATATTTCACCTTGATTCCCCATCTTCTCTCTAGACCCGGTCTAATTTTAGCAAACTCAGGGAACTCCTTGAGGGGTTTATCTTTAAGCCACGTGTCTTCCCAAAAGTTGATGGATGATCCTTTACCTAGCTACCATCGAGAGCCTTTGATGATGAGAGGTTTTTCTTGAATAACAACCTTCCAGAAGGCGGATCCATTAATAGGGATGTTACTGTCCATCAGAGACATATCTTTGAGATACTTGCTCTGGACCGTTGAGACCCATTCCACTTTGAAGTTGGTAAACAGTTTCCAGGCCTGCTTTGCCAGAAGGGCTAGATTCATGTTGGCAGACTTTCTCAGCCCGAGGCCTCCTTTGTCCTTCGGTTGGCAGACCTTATCCCAGCTCACAAGATGAAATTTTTTGGTGTTTTTTGGACCTGCCCATAGGAATTTTTTTTGGATCTGCTCAATTTTGAAATGAACCGAAGTTGGAGCTTTGAAAATAGACATGAAATAGATTGGGATGCTTTGGAGGACAACCATGGTAAGGGTTGCTTTGGCTGCTTGAGATAGAAGGGAGCCTTTCCACGCTGCAAGCTTGCGTCTGATCCTGTCAATAACGTTGTCCCACATAGACTCTTTCGGGCTTTTGGTGAACAGGGGTAGACCCAGGTAAGAGGTGGGAAGATCTGCGATGCAACATTGAAGGATGCGAGCAATATTCCACTGCCTTTTCCTAGAGTGTTGAGAAAATAACATTTTCTCTTAAGGTAGTTGATCTCCTGGCCTACAACAGAGGCATAGGTATCAAGGATCCCTTTGATGGATTTGGCTTGGACAACGGAGGCTATGGTTGCAATGATGGTATCATCAACAAACTGTTGATGGGACAGGGGAGGGGATTCTGAAGAAGCCTTGATCCCTGTAATACACCCTGTCACACATGCCTTCTTGAAAGCTCTACCTAGGGATTCAACAAGGATGATAAACATGAAAGGGGATAAGGGATCCCCCTATCTGATTCCTCTGAGGCTAGGGAAATAACCAACAGCTGAACCATTGACTAAAACTGAGAACCATGGATCTGAGATGCATCCCTTAATGAGGTTAATCCATTCTGAGTGAAAACCAAACCGAGACAGGACTTTTAGGAGAAAATCCCTATCCACCCTATCAAAAGCTTTGCTAATATCCAATTTTAGGAACATGGCCACTTTCTTGTTGCACATGTTTGAGTGGAGTGTTTCATGGAGGGAAATGATGTTGTCAGTAATGGATCTTCCTTCAACTGAGCTACCTTGGCAAGGATCAATGATGGAGGGGAGAATTTTCTTCAATATTTGAGCGAGGGACTTGGTTAGGATCTTGTAGATGATGTTGCACAAACTAATAGGCCTGAAATCATTCATGGTTTTGCACTGGGGGCTTTTAGGGACCAGGGCAATGAAGGTGGAGTTGGTCCCTCGAGGGATAATTTTGGTGAGTTGAAGCTCCATGATGGCATTGCAAACATCTTTTCCCACTATATCCCAGAAAATCTGAAAGAAGCGGGGGGGGAACCCATCCGGACTTGGAGCCTTGTTAGCCTTCATGGAAAATAAGGCACTCTTGATTTCCTTCTCAGACAGGGGTTGGATCAGAGATTGATTCATTTTGGGGGTGACCAAGGGGGGAATGTTTTCCAGCAGGGCTTCCTGGGCTGTAGTGTTGGTGGGGATGGCAGCTCCCATCATGTTATTGAAAAAGGAGGAGGCTTCCTCTCGGATCTTGAAGATATCCTGAGTGATAGTTCCATCTTCTAGGGTGAGCTCCTTGATCTTGTTTGTGCTTCTGTTGCGTAAAGTAGATGCATGGAAGAACCTTGTATTAGCATCCCCATCCTTGAGCCAGAGAGCCCGAGATTTCTGTCGCTAGAAGGTCTCCTCTCTAGCAAGAATGTTGTGATATTCTGCTAGAAGTTGTCTTTCCTCATTTGTCAATTGAGGGGTCCATTGATCATGTTGGGTTTACTGTTCTAACATTTTGAGTTGGCTTAACGTTTCCTCTTTGGCCTTGAAGATATTTCCAAACACTTCCCTGTTCCAGATTTTAAGGTTTTCTTTGATGGACTTCAGCTTTTGGGAGACCTGAGAGATGGTTGTACCTAGGGTAGGGGAATTCCACCACTCACCAATCCTCTGCTTTAGGTCCGGGTGATGGATCCACATGTTCTCAAATCTGAAAGGGGTTTTGAAGGATGGGGCCTTATTCGATTCCAGGAGGAGAGGGGAATGATCGGAGCCTATTCTGGGAAGAGGGATCAAGGATGTGTCTCCAAACAGGGGAATGGCCTACTGAGAAAGGAAAAACCGATCCAGTTTGACTTGGATGTGCTCAGTCCCAACCCTTTTATTGCTCCAGGTGAATTGGCTACCTCTGATCTGGATGTCCATAAGCTCATTCTCTGAGACAAACTCTTGGAAGTCCATGATGCTCTTGGAGGGAGTGCATGCACCCCCTTTCTTATCAGAGTGGAAAAGGGGGGAATTGAAATCTCCCGCTACCATCCATGGGAGGTTGGAGAAAGCATCCTTCATAAGAGATAGGGATCTCCACATGCTGCATCTTTCCATGGGATTGTTAGGGGCATAGATGTTGGACAACACCCAAGTGAAATTGTTTTCTTTGTAGTAGAAAACCAAGTTTAGGGTCCTGTTGGAATAGGAGATGACTCTGCCTTCTACCTTTTTGGGGTCCCAAAAACACAGGAGGCCTCCCGCCAATCCTTCAGCTGGGGATGAAGCCCATTGACCCTTTTTCCAAATTTTCTGAACTATATTGTGAGTTTTTTCAGCATCGGTTTTGGTTTCTTGAAGGATGAGTATGGAAGGTTTGTACTCTTTCCTTATGGTGCGAGCTAACCTCTGTTTGCTCATGTTGTTAAGACCTTTGATGTTCTAGGAGAGGATCTTCATCTGGATACTTTAACAGATTTTTTGCCTCCCTTTTTCTGAAGAGGGGGAGGTTTGGGATTCTTAGTCTCATCCTTAGCTTGGTTAAACAGTGTAGGGCATAGGGTTAGCTGCACTCCATTCATGATCTGATCATCGGTATCCTTCTTATTTTTCTCTTGGTTGGATGGTCGACCTCTTTTCTTTTCGCCCCGATGTCTATGGGGCCTTTCCTGCTTCTCGTGATGATGGAGCTAAAGTCTGCTTTAGAATGGGAGGGACTGGAAGCGTCTTCTAAGGATTTAGGATAGGAACCGGATGGGGACAGGGGATCTTCCGAGGGGCAAGGCACACCCGACTGGAGGAGGGGGTTGGGATCAAACAAGGGATCGACCTGGGGAATGATGGGGGAGAGGGGGATGGCGGGAACGGGAGCAGAAGGCCCAAAGTTGGGAGGGGAGGGAGGGGGAAGGGGATGGGTGGAGGGGTTCTGCATAGGGATGGATTTAGGGAAGAGAACCTCATCATTTGCAAAGCTTAAGGGCCCAAATCTGTTAGGGAAAGCGAACATAGAACATACCTAATCAGAGTTTGAAGGAGGATTGCTGATGAGGGGTTCCTGGTGAACAACCTGCTTCCCTTTATCTCTTTCTGGTTGGGTGCTTCCGACTCCTTTGGAATGATTGTTGCGCTCTCCCACCTGGGTCTGCTTGAAACGAGGGGGAGGGGGAGCTTTGACTGGAGCTTCCTGCTAGGACTTGAGGGATGGACATTGAGATCGGAGGTGCCCCTGGGATTTGCATTCAATGCAAAACGCAGGTTTGTTCTCATATTCAAAAGCTTGGCACCAATGGAAGTCCCCATAAATGAGGTTTAAGCGGGTGGGGAGTTGGGAGGCAAGGTTGGCATTGACACAGATTCGGGCATGGCTCATGCGGGATCGGGCCTTTGTTGCAGGGTCAATCGCCACGAGTTCCCCAATGTAACCCCCTATCCATCGGAGGATATCTTCATAGCAGAACTGGATGGGAAGCTCTGGGAGACGGACCCAGATTGGTGCAAAGTTGATGTCCTGAGTTCGGGGGTTGAAGTCTTCCCCCCATTTTCTTAAAAATAGACTTTTCCTACCAAATAACCAAGGTCCCCCAGTGAGGATCCGAGCATAATCATCCTTGTTGTTCAGGCAGATCAAGAAGAAACCCCGGGAGAGGGCCACCAGCTGAAGGCTTCCCGTCGTTCGCCATTTGAAACTAGCCCATCTTCGTATGGATTCCATATCAGGTCTCCCTCCCATGAACTTGCCTACCAGAGAGGGATTCGTTGGAGAGCTTCTCTGCCATGAACGAGACGGGGAAGACCATATTCTCTCCTGATACGGTCACAGGGGGATGGTTTGCGATTGCTATGGGGCTAGGTTTTGCCTTGCCCGTGACCTTCTCCAGGTACGTCAGAGGGGCATCGGTATTCCCTCCAGGGTCCGGGTCGGGGCCCTTGGGTCCATCCTCCGAGGGAGGGATCTCACCCTGCTCCAGGTCCCCAGAGGGGGCCTGGGAAAACCCGCCCGTCCCGCCAGCAGAAACCCCGCCAACAGACGCTATGGTTGCAAAGGTTGCTATGGAAGTCATTTTTTTCCCAAGCAATGCACACATTAATCTTGTGGATATTATGCTTAATTAGGTATATTTTGAGTTTTTTTTTTAAATAAAATTTTATATGTTTTATTTTTTCAAATATTTTTTATTATTTTATATAAATGGGTTTTATATAGAGTAAAGAAATTTTTCAATAAATTTTTAATAAGAAGATTTTTTTTTTTAAATCTTAAATACAATATTCTTATAATATTTTTAAGATAAAATCTTCTTAGAATATTAGGATATTTATTAAATTTACTTGTTTTTTCCATCAACTAAAGAAATTTAAGTGAGGAATTTTAGGGTTTTTGCAATTGAATTATTGATGTTTACCTCTTGTAACTTTTATGGTTTTCAACACTATAAGACAAGGTCATCTCTAGATAACATTTTATTAGATTTACTAAAGGCATTAGTGCTAGGACTATAAGAGACAAGAACACTTAATAGTAGATATTTATTATTTTCTTGTATAAGATCTTTAGTGTTTTCAAGAATTTTTTTATCATCTTTAATATTAATAAAATTATCTTTCACTTTTTTCATGATTATAAATATATTTTTGATACAAATATAATTAATAAAGAGACCATGTCATATGAATTATGTGCTTCTAAAACCAAAAGTAGTAAAGGAAAATATTAAGTATAAAGGTTTATATTCAAAGGAAAGTGAATAGAAATAAAACATTAGATGTAACATGGACTTGCATTTTTCAAAGTTATATGATGATGATAAGTTATTTGATTGAAAAACTAACAAGAGATAACTAACTATAATGAAATATTATTGAAGATACTGTTAATTATTCATCCCCATATTCTAGAAAAGATCAAGAGAATTTTCAAGAGAGAATGTAAGAACGAATAAATCTCATAAATCCAACATTATATTCATACAGGATAGTTATAAACATTATCAATTTTTTTTTCTTTTTTTAAGTCGCTTATATAGATTAAAAGAAGCCCCACCGGAATGGCATCATTACCACATATTGGTTTAACAACAACTTACTATTATACATGTATCTCTTGGCAAGATTTGAACATGGATCTCCTCCTTGAAAGTTAGGAATCTAACTAATTGAGCTAATGACGTTAGATATATATATTATCAATTTGATTGCTTATAATCATAAATAGGCATATGCATAGTTTTCTTAGCCAATAATATTTCTCTTAATTTATACATTAGTGAGTGAATACTTGGAAACAAAGGTGATGGTTCTCATCTTAGTAATTATACTTTTAACAACAATATGTGAAATAGGGAGGGTATTATTTCTTATTTACCTTAATTATATGAGTTTCAAATATAAATAATTTTTAAATATTATGCAATTCAATAATAATCATAAGTTTTTAAATATTATATAATTCAATAATACCTATAAGTTTTAGAAATCACAAATCAAATTAGAAACTCAAGCAAAATAAATATTGAAGGATTAGAGGGTCCATTCCATTTGTCAAAGAACTTCCTTGGGAGGGTGGAGACCACGGTTCGAATCCTTGAGGTCTCATAGAACCAAAGTGTGTGTCACGCATTGTCGACTACGTTAAAAAGTTTACCTTGTGCAATTGTAGGTTATAGTGGTAGCAAGGAGTAGAATTTGAACCCACGAAGAGTCTATGAAAATGTAACGAGTTACCAATTCCTCTAGCATATGCAAAAAATAAACATTATTATATTTTCATCTAATAGTAAAAAAAAACTCATTTTTAATTTTCAATATATAAAAATGCTTATACCGCAATACATCATTGATAAACTCACATTGTTGTAGTAGCACTACTATGGTTATATATGACCAACAAAATATCGATGGTATTTAATACAATTTTAGCACTAGTTGGGACATTATACATGTGAAGTTGGAGGAAGAAAATAGATTAAAAATAGTTATATTTATTTAAACTAGATGTTGAAATGCAATTATAGAAAATAAATTAGCAGGGGTATTTGCAGGTTACAAGTTAGAGAGGGGAATGAGGTACATTAGAAGAGATATATAGGATGCAAATTGGAAGGGGTCAATTTTTAGAGTATGATTTTAAGGGTTACACTAAGATGAGATCTACATGCTAATGTTTGCATGTTTTTTAACTCACCTCACTCTAAATTGGTGTATATCTACATATATTTGACAATATTCTTCACTGTGTTGGTCAATTTCCTCATTAGATACAATTTCTTAACATATAAATCTTTAAATAAAATAAAAAACTATATAAATATTAAAACTCATTTATTAACATATAAGTATAATCATGATCATTCAATACTACCAATAGCACATGTTTTACTCATTTTGGTTTGATTTTATTTATATGTTTATTCTTTTAATATATACCAATAGTACTACTCAATCTCATTTTAAGTTTTAATAAATTGCTTCAAAAATAAATTTCTAGATAAAAGTGGTCATATGTTGTTTATTGCCTTTGCAATAGTAATATAAATAATAATTATGGACACTAATTTTGAGCTTTATCCTTCTTGATCTCATTGAAGGAAAGATAAAAATTAAATTTCAAATCCTAAAGTTTCATTTGAGCACTTCCATAATGCAAAAATCTAGGGTTGCAACATAATAGATTATTATAGTCTAAGAAATATGAGATAAGATCCTAATCATATAAACCATCATTATATTATGCAATAAAGAATGTTTTATAATGTCTATAGAGTCAAAATAATGTTATAGTTATCCTTCTTCTCTTCCTTTTGGGATTGAAAGAAGGAAGAGTAATATGGGCATACTATGAACATCCCCTACCTAAACTTAAGGTTTATTGGAGGTTTTCAATTTGAATGTCCCCATATCTTGAGATGTCATAAAGTAGTATTTCAATAGCATATAATTGTTAGGACCCCATCCTAGCACTATGATGTAATAACCATTACTTAACATAGGGACATCCATGATAATATTTTGTAATAGTTTGTGGTATTAGAAGAACCTAAACAAGTGGCATCATTATATGTAATTGTTATCAAGAATGTAATTGTTTTGTTGGTAGAAGATTCTAGCTCGGGTGGCATTTTGCATGTAAGCCAACCTTGAGCGTTAGGTAGATATATGAGGTGTTTAAAACTACAAGGGACATGAATAAATGTATATTTTTATATAATTAAATGAAAGTATTGAAGGATGTTTCCCCCTCAAAGTGGCCTATGATTTTCTGTTACTTTGTGAGATTGTTTAATTTTTGCACTTATATTTCATATTGCAATATCTTGTGTTTCATGCATTTATGTTTTATTGCAATATTTTTATGAATGTTTTTATTTTAATGAGAAGGTTCCTACCAAGTGATATCAGAGTACTTTCTAAGGTCATGTTCTACTATGGCTATGATAGTTTCTGCCATTCTGACTATTAGGTATAAGATTTCATATTTTATTTCTTGTCAGTTTCCTTATTAAAATTAAAAAATTTAAAGAAATAAGCCTTTTGTTTTTTGCATTAGTTTATTAGGTTAGAAACCCTATGTCAGGGGTTTTAAAATATCATAGAGGATTTATCATCATTGGCTAAGCTAGACTATCCATAAAGCATCTAGTGAAGTGAGGGGCGATCAGGCTCCAATACCTAGACCTCAAACAACACCCTTCTATGGAATTGAGCTCCCACATATCTTTGGGTATATCGGGAGGCCCCCTAGGATTAGGAGAAACCTTTATCCCTTAGGAATAATTTTGACCTTGTATTATCCATAGTACATTGGAGACATCATCCAAAAAGTTCACCCTCTTGTACTAACAAAGAGGTGGGTAGTGTGCTCAAGGGCATGCATGGAATCCTCCTTGAATAGTGGCCTAAAATATTGGTTAGAGGACTATCGTTCATCACTACAATCTAAAAAATGACTTATAGGTAATACATACACCCTACACCCTGGCTTAGAGTACCCTATTGTGTTGAATAGTTTGCAATAAAAATTTTATTCTATAAATATTGAACCTATACCCTTAGTTATTAAGTTCAAGTTTGTATTAGAGTGGGACATTCTTGAATTTCGAAATGAATTCGACATAAATTTTGATATATTATAAATGTACATATATCCTTTCAAATAATTTTATTTTTTATTTTTATATAAAATTTAAAAATCAAATATACAAAATTATAATATTTGATTTTAATAATATTTTAAACATTTTTTTTAAATATATTAAAATATTTTTTTAAATATAAATATTTTTATAACTTTATATAAACATAGTAATTTTTAAGACATGAGAATATTTTTAAATGTTTCACTTATAGATAAATTATAAGTTTTCTACCAATTATAATAAAAAATCATGCAAACTACAATTTTTCTTAAAACTCATGATAAATTCATTCTAAAAAAAAGGATCATGCATATTAATGGGGCAAAAAAAGAAAGCACTTAAAATATATTATATTATTCAAGTTTAGAAATTAGAAAAGTTTAATTTTATGTCTCCTTAGAAACTAGGGTTAAAATGGGATCATTATATTCTTTTTATTCAGCTTTAGACTTGCGAATGCGAATATTAAGAAATGTGAATAAAAAATGGCTCCAGTTAAGGTAGAGAAATTTTTTCTCCTTTTATTTTGAAGGGCTCGTAGATTATTTAAAATGAGGAGTATTTCAAATAGTAGGTGCAAAAATAATGAATTCTTTGAAGAACACAAGCTTATACTAAGAGGGGAGGTGAATAGTATAAGACCACTTTTTACTTTTCTTCTCAAATCAATATTATGCAGTGTATAGATAGCAGTATCAATAGTAGTAATCAAAAAAATGTACAAAACACCACACACAATAGAGACACAGATTTAACGTGGTTCACCCAATGTGGGTTACCTCTAAGGGAGAAAATATTTCTTCTAAATATTTCTCAAATGATCTCTTGGGAATCCTTCCCAAATTACAATGTTTATGGACCTTGGTCCAAAGGAGATGTTGATCCCCTAATCTCAAGTTCATGGATCTCTTCCATAGGAGAACTCTTTCCCCTTCTACTCTAGCTAGTGATCTTCTAGAAGACTTTATCTCTATGATGCTCTGATTGGTGGATCTCTCTCCACTTGAAGACTTCTCACTCATATCTGTCTTTAATTGTCCTGGCTACTAGATCTCTATCCACTAAGACTCTGCCCTATATACTTTGTCACCTCCAAAGCTCTATCTCAATACTGTACCAAACACATTTCAGTCGGTCTAGCATAGTTCTGCTTAATCTCTTGCACTAAACACAGTACAATCAGTATAGTACAATTTTGCTCAATAGGTTCACTCAGAACTAGCTCAAATCTGCTCAATAGGTTCACATAAAACCTATCCAAATTTGATCAACAGGCTCACACAAAACCTTTCTAAATCTTCTCAACAAATCCTCTCTAAGACTTGCTCAAATTTTCTCAATAAGTCCTCTCTTGGACTTGCTCAAATATGCTCAATAAGTCCTCTCTTGGACTTGCTCAAATCTGCTCAATAAGTCCTCTCTTGGACTTGCTCAAATCTTCTCAATAAGTCCTCTCTTGGACTTGCTCAAATCTTCTCAATAAGTCCTCTCTTGGACTTGCTCAAATTTGCTCAATAAGTCCTCTCTTGGACTTGCTCAAATATGTTTAGAAAGCTTTCACAAAAGCTTAACTCAAAATAGTCCACAAGCCTTCTCAAAGACTTGTCTCAAATCTACTTAACAAGCTCACACAGAACTTGTTCAATCTCATAGAATCATAAAGAGAATTGTTAGAGACTCAATATGTTCTATACTCAAAGTACAATCAATATCTCAATTCAATCTCATAGAAGCATAAAGAGAATTGTTAGAGACTCTATATGTTCTATACTCAAATCTCAATCTCAACTTAATAGAAGCATAAAGAGAATTGTTAGAGACTCAATATGTCCTATTCTTAAATCTCAATCTCAACTCAAATCAATCATATAGAAACATAAAGAGAATTTTTAGAGACTCTATATGTTCTATACTCAAATCCCAATCTTAAATCAATAGAAGCATAAAAAGAATTTCTAGAGACTCAATGTGTCCTATTCTTCAATCTTAATCTCAACTCAAATCAGAATATAGAATATTTTGTTTTATGGAACTTGAACAACCATTTCACACATCCACTTGACTAGGATTAACCAACTCAACTCAACCAATCACATCAAGGAACAACCCTTTCTCACAAATCCTAGTTCAAGCATGTATCAACCAACTCAAAATGTTTCCAACAATGCTTTATCTCAAGTCTCACATAACAATAATACTCATGTTCTTTTCTAGATCATGTTCAAGTTCATTTCATCATCAATGGGCTTCAACAACAATGCTAATGAAACAAGGTTTAAATACAACTCACAAATCAAAAAACCTTGAAGCATTCAACCAACCATCTTCACAAAGGAAACTTTAATTAATCCTTTTCACTCCAATGATATTTCAAAAATCAACCACCACAAACAATCAATAGGAGAATGTGCCCATACCTTTTTGATGCCAATAAGTTGTCCACAAAATCTGCCACACTTAATCACAACTTTCATTTTCAATATTAATAAGGGTTAGTGGTCTTTTAAATAATCACAATAAAAGCATAACTTAATTTACACCCTTTTCACTCCAACTTCATAAACACATACACCAAAGTCTATTTTAATAAAAGCCCTTATTAAAAATAACCCACAATAAATCTCTCAAAATCATTTTAACAACTCATTATTTCTTCTAAAATGAATTCTCCATTTACATCAAAATAAAACATAAATCAAATATGCTTTTGCAATAATAATCATAGCCCTAATGATAAAATTTAATTCCCATTAAATACCTTATAACTCCAAAATTTAGGGCTAATAAAAATTATTAAAGGCAAAAACATAAATACCTCTCAAGGGGATTCAAACCCCCGTCCACCACACACCGCGAGCTTCTTAGCCGCGACTAAGATTCCAACCGAGCCAAAGCGATCGTTGGAAAAGAAAATGCCAAAAGGGCATTTAATATTCCTCCGCCTATCGCAAAGGACAAAGCGCCAAAGCACTTCCTATACAATGTCGTCAAGGGGATTCGATCCCTAATATTTGCACTACCCACAGTCTTATAAAAATCAATATGCCAATGCGCCACACCTCATACCATGTTTGAGATTTCTAAATCGATGCAAATTCTCTGCTTCCTTTTCAACAATTCGCACGAGCTCTTTCGAATTCCAAGGCAATTAACACAAGAGAGCAAGGATGATTATTTGGTTTAATTGCCACCCCTTTATATAGTGTTTAATAACACTTTGAATACATCGAACGAAATATTAAAATTGTATTTGCATGATGACATCAATGGAAAAATTTCCATTTAAATTTGAAATAATTAAAATTTAAACCAAACATTAAAACTCAAATAACTCCAACATCGAGGCACCTTTTTCGACGAAACGAAAGCCCAATGTGGGTTTTAATAAAAACCTATATCAAATCTATTGTTCATGGTTTTAAATAAAATCTTTTATTTTACATGCCTTGGTTTTCACAAAAACCCTTCATAGATCCTTTTAACATTTATTGCTCTATTGACATCAATGACAACATTTTAGCTTAGGGACTCAAAATGTCCAATAATCTCCCCCTTTGTCATTGATGGCAATCCAAATCCTTTTAATAAATTCTAACCTTATTTTTTGCTCCCCTTGGGGCTTTGCTCCCCCTGGCTCAATGCTCTCTTAGATATCAAATCTCTCCTCGTATCCAAAAACTCTCCCCATAATACACAAATATCTCCCCCTTTCAATGGCAAAGGGTCACATTTGGGGCTCGAGGCTAAGAATTAAGCCTCTTAGCTTAGCCCCTCCCCCACCTCCACATGAGGTGTTTAATTCTGGGGTGGGGGTATTTCTACTTCCCAAAAAAATTGTTCTCTACCTTTGTCTTTTCCTTTTTCTTTTTGTTGAATTCTCTCACTATTTCTTTTCGAGTCATCATCCCTGTTCTTGTTCCTATTCTTGTTCTCATCCATATTCCTGTTCTTGTTCTCATTATTTTTTGAGTCTCTTTTCTTTTCTGAGTCTTTGTTCTTGTTCATCTTCTTGTTTCTATTCATGTTCCTATTCCTATTCCTGTTCATATTCCTATTATTTTTCATGTTCATATTCTTGTTCCTATTCATGTTCATATTCTTGTTCCTATTCATACCTTTTTTTGGAATATTTACTCTACACAATCTTGTTATGTGACCATAATTATTGCACTTATAACACTTAATGTTATTATTCCTTGGATGTGCAATAGTCTTAGGGTTTCTCCTGGTGAAGCCATATCCTCTTCTATCATGAATCCTGCAATTTATTGCCTTATGACCAAAAACATTACATGAATAACAATATCCTTGGAAAAGTTGTTATCTTCCATATACTTGTCTTTCATGTGTCCTGCATTGTGAAGCCATGTGCCCAAACCTGTGACATGAGAAGCATATCCCATTGAAGCTTCCTTGCCTAGACCTCATTGGTCTCCTATTCTGATTGTTTTTCCATCTGTATCTTCTTTGCCCATTGTCCCTATTGGACCCACTACAATCTGACTCATCCTTAGAAGTTTCACTTTCACTTACATCTGAGAATCCCTCTTCTAAAGTATATTCTTTTGATGTTGTTTATTCTTCTTAAAGACTTGAATTAGACATTGCCTTTTCCTATTTCTTTCCAAAACCTAAACCTGTTGAACATGATGTTCTTTTTGTCCATGAATGAACTTATCCAAGTTCTTAGAGCTATTTGTGAAACTCTTCATCTTGATCTTGGAATCCTATAAATATTTCTTTAGAGTAGCCACTTCTTGTGCTAACTTCTCACATTCCAATATTTTTGCTTCTAACTTTTCTATAAACTAACTTGCCTTGGCCTTTGACTTCTCTAAGTCCTCTATGAGCAATAATATTTCTTCATCACATTCTTGAAACTAAATTTCAAGCTTAGAGTGTTGCTTTCTTACCTTCTTCACTGTGTCAAGAGCATAGATAAGTTCACCTTTGAGATCATAACCATTCTCTTTTGAGTAGTCCTCTATTTGTTTGCCTTTGTCCATATCATTTCTTTCTTTTGACTTGCTTTCTATAGGATCACTCAATTCTTTATATTCTAAATCCATTATAAGATTCTCATTTGATCTATCAAGTACATATTCAAAATCATCATCATTGAAACTATAACCATCTCTTGTGCAATCATCTTCAAGGTGTCCAAATTTACCACATCTAAAACACTTGGGAATAACTTGAGTCTTTTTCTTAACTTGATCTTTTTCCTTAACCATGAACAAGACTTCATCTCTATCATTGTCTGAAAAAGCTAGCATCACTATCAATTTGGTACTTACTTGAATTATCCACATAGTAGCTTCTCTTTTGCCTTTGGAAAAACTTCTTCCCTTGTCTATTTTGTCCATCCCTATTTTTATTTTGGTACCTATAATTTTCAAATTCCCTGTACCTGTGATCCTATTTTTCTTCATCATTGTTGATCTTTGGCTCTTTGCATTCTATTGCAAAATTTCCAAACTTGCCACAATTAAAGCATTTGACATATGTCATATCTATTGGTCTTTTGAACCCTTTATCTCTTCTACCATAGTTAGCTTCTTCATCACTAGAAGATTCATTGCTTGATTCTGTCTACTTACCCTTTTTCTTACTATCCACTTTGAATGCAGCTTCTTTTGGAGGAATAATATCTTTTTTTCTTATCTCAAAAGTTGTAAGCATACCAAGAAAAGCATTTCTTGTTAGATTATCACTATCAATTGATGTTTCTATGGCAAAAAAAAATTCACTATACCTTTTTGGAAGAGTCCTCAAGATCTTGTCGCAAGCATCAGATTCATCAACCTTCATTCCAAGACCTTTCATCTCATGTATAAGTTCATCAACCTTGTTGAGATAGTCACGAATGCTTTCATCATCCCTCATTCTTAGATTCTCAAATTCTCCTTTGAGATTTTTGATCTTTGCTTTCCTAACACTTTTATCTCCTTCATATATGGTTTGCAAGAGTTCCCACATATCTTTTATTGTTTTGCATTACATTACCTTCATAGATTCTAATCTACGTAATCCTCTTATAATTGCATTCATATCTCTTGAATTTGCATGCATGAAAAACCTACCTTCCTTATCTATAGGAGGATTAATTTATGAATTGTACCCAAATTCCACTACATCCCAAACTTGATTGCCAAGTGCCATCATGTGAAATATCATCAGCACACACCAATATAGAAAGTCACTTCCATAAAATACTGGTACTATATTATTGAAGGCCTCATTATTTTGATGCTTTTGATTCATTGTGTTCTTAGACCGCTTTTCCTTCAAGCTGTCAAACTATTCTGAAGAAACCCGCTCTGATACCAATTGAAGAACACAAGATTATACTGAGAGGGGGTGAAAAGTATAAGACCACTTTTACTTTTCTTTTGAAATCAATATTATGCAGTGTATAGATAGCAGCATCAATAGCAGTAATCAAATCAATGCACAAAACACCACACACAATAGAGACACAGATTTAACATGGTTCACCTAATGTGGACTACCTCCACAAAGAAACTATTTCTTCTAAATATTTCTCAAATGATCTCTTGGGAATCCTTCCCAAATTACAATGTTTATGGACCTTGATCCAAAGGATATGTTTATCCCCTAATCTCAAGTTCATGGGTCTCTTCCACAAGATAACTCTTTCCTCTTCTGCTCTAGCTAGTGATCTTCTAGAAGACTCTATCTCTATGCTGCTCTGACTGGTGGATCTCTTTCCACTTGAAGACTTCTCACTCATATCTATCTTTAATTATCATGGTTGTTAGATCTCTATCCATTAAGACTTTTTCCTCTATAATCTACCACCTCCAAAGCTCTATCTCAATACTATACCAAACATATTTTAGTTGGTCTAGCACAGTTTTGCTCAATCTCTTGCACTAAACATAGTACAATCGATCTATTACAATTTTGATCAATAGGTTCACTTAGAACCAGCTTAAATCTACTCAATAGGTTCACACAAAACCTATCCAAATTTTCTCAATAGGTTCACACAAAACCTGTCTAAATATGCTCAATAAATCCTCTCTAGGACTTGCTCAAATCTGCTTAATAAGTCCTCTCTTGGACTTGCTCAAATATGCTTAATAAGTCCTCTCTTGGACATGCTCAAATCTTCTCAATAAGTCCTCTCTTGGACTTTCTCAAATCTCTCAATAAGTCCTCTCTTGGACTTGCTCAAATTTGCTCAATAATTCATCTCTTGGATTTGCTCAAATCTGCTCAATAAGTCCTCTCTTGGACTTGCTCAAATTCACAAAATCTTAACTCAAAATAGTCCACAAGCCTTCTCAAAGACTTGTCTCAAACCTGCTTAACAAGCTCACACAGAACTTGTTCAATCTCATAGAGTCACAAAGAGAATTTTTAGAGACTCAATATGTTCTATTCTCAAAGTACAATCAATATCTCAATTCAATCTCATAGAAGCATAAAGAGAATTTTTAGAGACTCTATATTTTCTATACTCAAATCACACTCTCAAATTAATAGAAGCATAAAGAGAATTGTTAGAGACTCAAGATGTCCTATTCTTAAATCTCAATCTCAACTCAAATCAATCTCATAGAAGCATAAAGATAATTGTTAGAGACTCTATATTTTCTATACTCAAATCCCAATCTCAACTCAATAGAAGCATAAAGAGAATTGTTAGAGACTCAATATATCCTATTCTTCAATCTCAATCTCAACTCAAATCAGAATATAGAATAGTTTTTTTTATGGAACTTGAACAACCATTTCACACATCCACTTGACTAGGCTTAACCAACTCAACTCAACAAATAACATCAAGTAACAACCCTTTCTCACAAACCCTAGTTCAAGCATGTATCAACCAACTCAAAATGTTTCCAACAATGTTTTATCTCAAGTCTCACATAACAATGATACTCATGTTCTTTTCT
Source organism: Wollemia nobilis (assembly GCA_028583015.1). Classification (NCBI taxonomy): domain Eukaryota; kingdom Viridiplantae; phylum Streptophyta; class Pinopsida; order Araucariales; family Araucariaceae; genus Wollemia; species Wollemia nobilis. Next base: position 859,314 of record JAQPPZ010005339.1, read on the forward strand.
AGATCATGTTCAAGTTAATTTCATCATCAATGGGCTTCAACAACAATGCTAATGAAACAAGGTTTAAATACAACTCACAAATCAGAAAACCTTGAAGCATTCAACCAACCATCTTCACAAAGGAAACTTCAATTAATCCTTTTCACTCCAATGATATTTCAAAAATCAACCACCACAAAAAATCAATAGGAGAATGTACCCATACCTTTTTGATGCCAAAAAGTTGTCCACAAAATCTGCCACACTTAATCACAACTTTCATTTTCAATATTAATAAGGGTTAGTGGTATTTTAAATAATTACAATAAAAGCATAACTTAATTTACACCCTTTTCACTCCAACTTCATAAACACATCCACCAAATTCTATTTTAATAAAAACCCTTATTAAAAATAACCCACAATAAATCTCTCAAAATCATTTTAACAACTCCTTATTTCTCCTAAAATCAATTCTTCATTTCCATCAAAATAAAACATAAATCAAATATGCTTTTGCAATAATAATCACAACCCTAATGATAAAATTTAATTCCCATTAAATACCTTATAACTCCAAACTTTAGGGCTAATAAAATTATTAAAGGCAAAAACATAAATACCTCTCAAGGGGATTCAAACCCCCATCCACCACACACCACGAGCGTCTTAGCCATGGCTAAGATTCCAACCGAGCCAAAGTTCTCGTTGGAAAAGCAAAGGCCAAAAGGGCCTTTAATCTTCCTCCGCCTTCCGCAAAGGACAAAGCGCCAAAGCGCTTCCCACACGTTGTCGTCAAGGGGATTCGATCCCTGATATTTGTGCTGCCCATAGTCTTAGAAAAATTGATACGCCAATGCGCCATGCCTCATACCACCTTTGAGATTTCCAAATCATTGCTCTTTCTTCTCTACTTCTTTTTCAACAATTCGCAAGAGCTCTTTCGAATTCCAAGGCAATTAACACATGAGATCAAGGATGATTATTTGGTTTAATTGCAACCCCTTTATATAGTGTTTAATAACACTTTGAAGACATCTATGGAAATATTAAAATTGTATTTGCATGATGACGTCGATGAGAAACTTTCCATTTAAATTTTAAATAATTAAAATTTAAACCAAACATTAAAACTCAAATAACTCCATCATCGGGGCACCTTTTTCAATGAAACGAAATCCCAATGTGGGTTTTAAGAAAAACCCAGATCAAATCTGTTATCCATGGTTTTAAATAATTTTTTTTTATTTTCCTTGCCTTGGTTTTCACAAAAACCCTTCATAGATCCTTTTGACATTTATTGCTCTATTGGCATCAATGACAACATTTCAACTTAGAGACTCAAAATATCCAACAGTCTTTGAACAAGAGATTTTTTTTTCAATTGTAAATTTTAGAGCTATCCATTATCTCAAGTGATAATCAATAACTAAATAAAATAACTTCCACATCATATGATGAGGTTGAAAATAGATTGAAAATGGTTGCATCCGATATAATCTTTGCAAAAAGAATTAGGCTTTCAAATGGCATGTTCTCTTGTCAATTTTAACTATTTAAATTATCACCTACATAGAAAAGGAAGGATATGTTGCAAGAGGGCTTGATCATAGTCGCTATGTTTATAGAACTTCCTATGTATGTGCATTATTTTCTTTCGATCAATTTTAAGCCTTTTCTCAAGTAGCTAACGCTTTGACATGGATATGAAAAAAAGTTTTATAACACTTTGACATGGATATATATTTTATATTTTTGAGGTAGGAGATTTTACCATATTTTAACTTTGTGTGAACTTTATATAATTCATGGATTTTATTTTTCTACTACCAATGACTAATTTTAGGGTTTTTGTGCCTATTTTTCACCCAATTATTTTCCTACCAAATTTAGGGTTTGTTCACCTAATTTATGTGTTAGGGTTTTGAATTCAATGAATTTCAAACTTCATCTAGAATATTCGATGAATTTGATAACTAAGAATGTAACCATAACCCTTCCACAAAAATTGAGCATACAAGGAAGACATCCCTTTTCCAATATTACTGCATGAAAAAATAAAATAAATTGTAAAGGAACATAACAATTAGGATAAAAATCATCAGATTCAAAAATAGTGAACTGATAATGAATCCAACAGATAAAGAGGGTAGAGAAAAGCAAAAGTACACTAAATTGTATTATTATTAGCAGTTTATTTATCAATTATGTAAAGCATTGAGCACTGCATTAGCCATGTTAAATAGAAGGATAGCGGTAGGAATATTATTTCAGCTTCTCCATCAACAGGTTAAGCCCAAGTTTATTTGTTTTACTAATATAGGGCTATCTTGCATTTGTATGATCTTCTCTTGTTCTTTTATTGTACATATTTTGAGCTCTATGTAAAGGGTTGCGGCCCTCCAACCTCTTTTTTATCAATACCACAAAAAAAATCATCAAAGTAAAAAATAGTGGAAACAAGGCGGTTAGTGTTAGTAACAATCGAGATATTCCATCAATAAAAGTCAATATAGGGTTTTTAGTTATCAGTGTTAATAATAGTTAGCTATGACAATCAAAATTTAAAATAAATAGGGAGTAGCCTATGACAAAGAAAAAATAGACAATTGACATAACAATGTTAGGATTGGTTGATAGTGTTAGTATTCCAAGTAGAGTTAGACTCGATAGTGATAGCACAGTCTTAAAATTTATTAAACAGTACTAGTAGTCAAAACAAATAGTACAGAGTATCATAATAGGTTGGCTAACAAAAACTAAATTTCTGAGAGAACCAAGCCTCTAGGAGGAAAATTGACAACACTCAAAGATAGCACCCCCCTAAAAAGTTTGGGATGTCCAAAAACTAGTGTTGTAATATATAGCTCATTGTAACCATCTCATCGAGTTGATTAGTTTGGTATATAGCCCCCATGCACTTTTTAAAGGGTGTCAAAAAATGTCATCGTGGGACTTAGTCCATTATAATCACCTTTTTGAGTTGATCATTTTGATATATAGAACTAAAACCACTTTTTGGGCTCCTTACTAGAAATAATAACCGCTAAAATAAAATTTCTATTTTTAGTAAGAATTACCGAGAGGTCTTCACTCTTATAACATGTCTTTAGGTACTTGATAACAACAAAATCAACAATAATTAGAGGTAAAAAATTGCTAAGCATATGGATTATTTGGAAAAACAATTAGAGGCCTAATTAGGCAATAGCTTAGACTAGTTAAAGACAAAGAAAATAGGAATCTATGAATTTGGTCACAAGGAAACAAAGGGAAATGAAGGTAGAACTGGAAATTCATATCTTTATTGATTCCCTCCCACATGATATATTAGGTCACCAAGATCAACATGATAAAGGTACAAGTCACCATAAACAAAACATACCAAATAACAATGGATTTAAGTTGCCCAAATCAGACTCCAAAATTTTATGGAAAAGATCCTATGGGGTGGATATATAAGGTAAAATAATATTTTAGTCTTCATAATATCCCACATTACATATTTTTGACAATTTCCTCTTTCAATTTTGAATCAGGTGCACTACAATGGTTTCAGTGGCTAAGGAAGACCAAACCTGGTCTTTCTTGGCATGAATTTGAGCAACATGATCTACTCACTCACTTTGGTCCTAGTGAGTTTGAATATTTTATATGAGCTCTTTCTAAACTTATACAAATTTCAATCATTCAAGAGTATCAAACTCATTTTTAAAATTTAACCAATTATACCACTGGTTTATATGTTGACTTCTTTCAAAGTTGTTTTGTGAGCAGTTTGAAGGATGACATTAGGGCTAAGGTTAAAATGTTGAGGCCCTAAATATTACAATTGGAAATAAATTTGGCTAGATTGGTAGAAGATAAATTCAAGAATTAAGGATGCAACTCTAAATTTCCTTAATCTTGACCATCTTTTTCATCCAAGCCTATGGCAATTCCTACCACTAAATATCCAACCATCAAAAATTGACCCACGAAGAGATGAAGAATAAGAGAGTCCAAGGGCTATGCTATAATTATGATGAAAAGTATTGCCCAGGGTATAGGTGTGTACACCAAAAATTGTATCTTCTAGATATGGATGTGATACCAACCATAGAATATTTAGAGGAATAAGGGAAGAAACCACAAAATAAACCAAAGTTCTCAAGGAATCCCAATCAAAAATATTTGTACATGCTTTAGTAGGAGTATCAACTCCTCAAATTATGAAAGTAACTGAATACTTCAAATAACAAGGGGTCATCATTCTTATTGAATTTGGTAATACACATAACTTTATTGATCCACATGTGGCTAAACAAGAAAAATTTTACAATACTACATGTAATTCCTTTGAATTCATGATTGCTAATGGAGGCACCCTACCATGCAAAGGAAAATATCATAATGTCAAACTCCAAATTGGGGAATATAATCTCAATATAGACATGTTTTCCCTACCATTAGGTGGGTGTGATATAGTTTTGGGAGCATAATGGTTGTGGATGTTAGATCCAATTTTATGGGATTTTTTTGAGTTATGGATGAAGTTTATTCAAGATAAGACCAAATATACTTTACATGGTATGAATGTTAGAGTATATTATAATATTGGGTACATATCAATGTACCACCTTTGGTACATTACTAGAGTAGGAGTTTACTTTAGAGTAAAGTTAAGTAGTTACTTCAACATGTAATAAATGTACAAGTGTTAGAATGTGCAATGATGTAAATGTGCATGTAGTCAACATGTACATGAGTCATAGGGTAGATTCAAAGGTAGAGTGAGGGACAAGGAATTTATATTCCTATATATAGGCCTTATAGTGAGTAAAAAATGAGGAGATAATATAGAGTGCATAGTATATATTGGTAGAGGAGTACAATGTAGTTCCTTTAAAAAATAGTTTATGGAGTGTTCATGTCCTCCATTATACTACATTGTACTATTTTTGTAAGATTTCATTAATGGCATATTTTTGAGTTATTACAAAAGTTTATCTATTTATTTTCCTACATATTATAGTATCATTATCATATATATATATATATATATATATCTTAGATTGATTATCTTACATCTTGTGGTTGCATTTCCTATATCATATACTCATCAAAAGCTAACAGTGGTATCAGAGCACACGGTAGATCGATAAGAAATAGGAAGAGCCACAAGTGAGATTAAGAGGAATCCATAAATCTTATTTTCAAATATTTTGAGATTGCATTTGGCTAGAGTATTTTCACAAGGTTGCAAAAAAACTTGTGAATACTAGGACTCAACATTAATTCCACTAGATTGACAAATCAACTAGTGAATATTGATTATCTCTAGATTTAGAGTTTCTTTCATTATAGTCCTAATACTTTATTGCCAGAAAAAGGAGATTCAAAGAAATTTGGAAGGCTTCCTACAAAAGATCTAGGAAAAATATCTACTTTGAAAAAAATCCAAAATAAAAGGCACTAAGAGGAAGATTGAAGATTTGGAGGCCTCAAGAAAATGTGACATTGTTAGAGATTGCAGACCTATAGATTATAAAAGTGAATAAAATGCCATAGGAGCCTTGTTGAATATTTGAGGAAGAAGAGACTCAAGTAAAATAGTCCCAGTGAATATAGGAGATTGTGATCTCCATTGAAGATTTAAGACTTCACCCTAAATAAGTTGAAGAGACCCATAGAAGGTCCATTAAAATACTTCTAGATTTAGAAAATTGAAGATAGAGAAGGACTAGCAAAAGTTCTATTTTTGAAGCAGCATATTTTAGATATCCAAGAGGGATATCTCATTGCAAAACTTCCATAGTAGAAGTTTGAATAAAAGTTCTCATTGATAAATACTATAGAAGCTACGAGATTGAAGACCCTAGAGAAGAGGTCTCTAGGATAAAGAAGGAGAAGGCTTGGAGAGCCTCATTGAAGGAAATTCGAAGAAGGCCATTAAAGGAGTTCCTAGGAGAAGTAATTAGAGAAATTTACCACCAAGAAGAAGTTCCTGATAAAGGAATAACTTGGGATAATTATTTCCATACGATAACAAGCCCAAGGGAGAAGGATTTGGCAAGAAGATTGCCAAATTTGGAGTAGATTGGTGAAGATCTTGAGACTTTTAGATTCTTGAGAAGAATGCCTTGATTGAAATTAAAATTTAACAAGGAGGTTGAAGGAAAATGAGCCAAATATTACTACAAAATCTAAGAGGTTTGAAGAGTACCTTTTAAGGCTAGAAGGCTCACTCAGAGAAAGGGGATCTGCTAGTTTCTATAGCAAAAATCTAAAGGGTTGTTGAAGGAAAATCTCAGGTATGATTTGAAGGAGTTTTCTACCAAATTTTTTAGATTCAAGGATAGCATTTCAATGGAGATATTGATTGCTTTGCAATATAAAAAATTCATATTATTAGGATAGTAAGGAAGCAAAAACTTAGGTAGCATCAATAGTTGCTAAGTTTTATATTTCCAGGATATATCCTAAAGGTTGAAACCAAAAAACTACAGTATCATGTAGTAAGATATAAGGAGGTACAAAGCTATAAATTGGTGTATTGAGAAGTTGTTTTGGACAGCAAAGAAGAGTTGCAAGTTCATCTAGTTAAGGGTAGAAATAAGGTGCAAAAGTTCATTAATATAAGAAATAAGGTGCAAAAGTTCATCTAGTTAAGGGTAGAAATAAGGTGCAAAAGTTCATCTATAAAGTTCATTAATATAAGAAAATTTGGTGCAAAAGGTTCATTAGAGTCTTCAAGGGAGTGCAAAAGATAGTTTCTTTAAGATTCGTTAAGCACCATATTAGAGTTAAAGTTTCAAGGATAAGGTTGCATATTAGAGTCTTCAAGGGAGTGCAGAAGATAGTTTCTTTTAAGGTTAATACTCACACATTAAAATAGGAGTTAGATATATTTTTACAGAAAGAAAAATATCATCTTCCTATTGTTTATTTGAAGCAAATAAGACTACATTAATTTTGCATAGTTTATAGTGCATATTTCAAGTTATTTTGAGATTTCTTTTATAGGATTGATAAGGTAGGATAAATATTGCACTATACTAGTTTTTCTTAAGAGTTTTAAGGTGCACTAAATATTTTAGTTGTAGTGAAAATTAGTGAAAAGTTAAACCTCTAAAATAGCATATTAGTTGCATGATTAAGAACTTGGATTCGTTTTTACTAAGTTATCCAAGAAAATAAGTTAGAGGTTAGTGTTGTCTAGTAAGGAAGGCAACAATACATTACTATTTACTCTCAAGGATTAGAGCAGAGAGCCGATATATCTAAGAAGCAAGGAATAGCTTCAAAAGGAGACATAACTTTGGTATAAAATAAGGGACTTAATCATATCTATTGTAAAGGTGTTTGCATTACATTGGCACTGGTTTTTTACTTTCAAATATAGAAAATAGGGATAAAATAAAGAGTGTCTTAAAGACACTATAATAGGTAGCAAAGTGTAGTCTCCAAGTGGCCACATTATTGAAGTTTGAGGAGCAAACTTCAAGCAGGGTAGAGAGCCAACAAAGGGGCTCACAAAGCTGGGTTTTAAGGTGTCTAAAGACACCATTTTCATCGTTATATCCAGTTCCTACGATAGCATCAACCTACAACACAAGGTATCCATATAAAGGAGCTATCATCTATTGCATAACACAAGGGATATACATAAATAATAAGGTACCTACATAAAGGATAACATAAACTATCTACATAATCTATCATCCATTGCACACTACAAATATAACACTAAGGATAGCATATTGCAAGCATAAAAGGGCAAGGCACAAGGTAAAAACGAAGGTGCAATACCCAATATACAACTTGGAAGAATCATCCACTGAGAGGAAGCACCTAAATCTACCATTGGAGCATCATAGAACCTCCATTCCAATGCCCTAAGATCGTCACAGCTGAAGCCAACCTTGAGATGCAATATCATCATTGATGGAATAGCTTACACTCATTGGCAAGAAGGAGAAAGCATTTGCTATCAAAGGAGCCAAAGAAGCTTGCAAATAGTTGGCAAGAATAGGTGTTGAAGAAGCTTAAAGGATTTTGGTACATTGGAAATAAGTGTGCATGCAAGGGGAGACATCTACATTTGTCCTAATAGTGGAAGGAATATTGTGCCACTTGGCACAAAGGGCATATTCATCCTCTTAACTCCAATGCTCAAGAGAAAGGGTGCTCAACTAAGTAACACCTTTCATCATAGTTTCAATGCTCACCTACCTTAGCCAATGCCCAAGAAGGTATTCAAATCTACACCACATAGCATAACGTTCTTCAAAGACCTGCACCACTCAAGGAGGAGACTAAAATATTTGGTAATACCTTGTGCCACTTGGCACCCGCATCAAGAAGGTAGAAGCATGTTTGTAGTTACCATAAATAAGAACTCTTATGAAGGTGAACTATATATTTAGTTAGAATCAAAGCACTTATACACAAGAAGTTCAAAGCCTATTAAAGGAGGATAATACTTTGACAAGACATCCATTAAAAGAGCAGCGTTGAATGCTCACCATCATTCAGCAAATACAACACCCGAAGGATCCGTTGGAGTGAAGATAGAGGTATATCATGTGCAAAATTATAAAGGTAATATCAAATTAATTACTTGCTTTCATTAAGATTAAAAGGAGTTATAAGGTGAACCATGTAAGATTAAATTTATTACTGCATTGAAGCAATAAGAATTAACCAAGCATTAGTAAATTATAAAGCAAGTTTATATCTTCAAGTGATATTTCAAGCTACATTAGTTGAAGTACATATATATTATAATATTTCTAAATATTCATAGTAGGAGATATAAGGTTTTCAACATTGGATAATTGAAATATTAGTTTGCAAATATTATTATCTTCTAAATTTCTACATTAGGGAGATATAAGGAATACTACACCAAACTTTAACTAATTGGAATTTAGAAAATTGAACTATTGAGAACTAAAGGTTGAAAAGAAGTAAAATTATTGTTTTCTTGAAAGAGTTGGAATTAATTGCTTATACTTTTCTCATAGTCACATTAAAGAGATAAAATAAATCCAACCATAGAGAAATCCATCAAATTGATAAGTGCATAGATCAATAGGAAAAATAAGGTGAAATAGGAGTTGATTATTATCATTCCCAAAACATTACCAAATCAACTCAAAAGGTGAACTATTACTTCCTAAAGCACTTTACCAAGATTAGAGTATATTCTAATCACTAGGGAGACATAAGGATCCTACAAAACCTAAGTCTTAGAAAGGTTTTATCAAAATAATTCACATACTCTAAACTAGGGAGTCATAAGGTAGTCTACTACAAAGGATCTATCAAAAGTGTTCTTAAAATACTAAAGAGCTAAAGGAATCCTATCATATACTACAAATTACAATGTAAAAAAAATAACAAGAGGGATATTTCATCACAATGCACACTACAAGAGGACTCAAGATCAGAATCCATCCAATATACCATATCAAAGATACAAAATCACTTCAAACTCAAAAAAATCATAGGTCAAAATGAAAAGGACATTTGGTATATTGATTCTAGTGCAAGTCATCACATGAAAAGAAATCTACAATTGTTTGATTATATTGAAGCCACTAACAATTATAGGTTGAAAGTTGCAGATGGAAAAATCTATCACATACATGGATATGGGTGTGTAACACCTAGTAAATCATTTCCAAATTTTCTACTACATAATATAATGTATGTTCCTGGATTATCATCTAATCTTATTTTAGTAGCAAAGATAGTAGAGAGCAAAAGGATAATTGATTTTAGACACATAAATGGAGTTAATATGTGTCACATTATAAATAAAAATGAGATTGAAGCCACTAGATCAATTCATAGAATATATATGCTCTGGATTCTATAAAAAATTTACAAGATATTGTTGTGTTTCAAAATAATACTAATGCATTTCTTGAGGAACAGATTGGTGAGAATGAAGAACCTATATATCATAAAAGCATAATAAGAAATAGAAGGTTCAAAATTAAAATAATGAGAGGACAACAAAACTATGCACTACTTGGCCATCTAAAAAATAATAAGAAGAATAAGAACCAAAATAAGATACTCATCCAAATTCATACAAATAAGATAATGAAGGAAGTAAGAGAGAAGAACTTAGGTTACAAAACCAAGATGAAGATCCATATTGAAGACTAAAGTCTTCAATCCCAAATAATATAATACAAGGGGTGTTAGGGGTACATATCAATGTACCACCTTTGGTACATTACTAGACTAGGAATTTACTTTAAAGTTAAGTAGTTACTTCAGCATGTAATAAATGCACTAGTGTTAGAATGTGCAATGATGTAAAGATGCATGTAGTCCACATGTACATGAGTCATAGGATAGATTAAAAGGTAGAGTGAGGTCAAAGGAACTTATCTTCCTATATATATAGGCCTTATAGTGAGTGAAAAGCAAGGATAGAATATAGAGAGTGCATAGTATAAATTGATAGAGTACAATGTAGTTCCTTTTAAAATAGTTTGTAAAGTGTTCATATCCTCCATTATACTGCATTGCACTATTTTCATAAGCTTTCATTAATGGCATATTTCTAAGTTATTACAAAATTTTATCTCTTTATTTTCCTACATATTATAGTACCATTATCATATAGATATCTTAGATTTCTTATCTTACATCTTGTGGTTGCATTTGCTATATCATATACTCATCAAAAGCTAACAATGAAAGCTAATGTGGCTCAATTTATTTCTACCCATAAGATGAAAAAGTTGTTAAAAAAGTCCTCTCATGGATTGGTGGCATAAATATTTGTTATTGATGCTTCCACAGAGGGGGCAAGATATCATCTAATATAATTGCAGGGTTTATTGAACAAATATGCTCAAGTTTTTTAGAACCTAAGGGATTACCTCCTCATATTTCTCATGAATATGTCATTCAATTTTTTCCTAGTAGTCTTCCCCAAAATGTTCATCCCTACAAGTATGCGTACTCTCAAAAATTCAAAATTGAAAAAATAGTTCAAGAGCTTTGTGATTGTAGACACCAAAATCCAGCCACTTGTAAGTCATTTATACCTTCTTGTTAGCCACGTGTCAGTCATCCACCTTCCTACCATTATTTGGCCCAAATCCACACCTTCCCGCCATTATTTGGCCCAATTTCACCTTTTCTCGCCATTATTTGGCCCAATTTCACCTTTCCCGTCATTTTTCATTCCCAAATTTATTTAAATTAATATTTATATATATATTTTAATATTTTAATATATATATAAAGATACTTTAAGTGATTTAATCTGAGCCGTCCATCCTTCATTTAATCTCATCCGTCCATCCATCTTAATCCGTTTCACAACCTAGATTTATTCTCTACCCTTGGATCCACTTTAATCTTAGCCACACGTTCAAAGTGTCGTTAAAACCCTAAAGTGTGCCCTAAGAGTAGATTATAAATTGAGTCACCTTGATGGCTCAAAATCCTATCTCTTTTACTATCTCTCTTTTGTTATCTATCGCTATCTATCTCTTCTTCAGCTAAACCTACCCATCCATCGCCGTCCCTTTTCGTCGCATCCATCGCCGCATCCGTCGCCAACTTCGCCGCCATCCCTTCTGCAGCATTCTGTAGAATCCCCCATTCTTGTCGCAAGTGCCCGCGGGCGTTTACCCGCAGCCATAGATGCATACCGGCGTCTGCAACCCCGATCCAGAAGCACGCGGGCGTTCAGCGATCGCACTAGGGCGCCTTCCGCATCCGATTTGACAGTTACATCACTTCCAGGTGTCGCCTGGTCTCGCCGCGTTAACAGAAAAAGAGGTATAGATTCTAAAGCAAGTAATATTTTTATGTATTAATCCACCGTTAGATTATGCATTCTATTTATTTCATTTCTAGGGTTTTAGACTTTTTTTGAGGGCTCACACAGTGGAGCCCTCTTACTAGTTTCTAACCTTTTTGTAGTTTTAATGTGTGCAAGATTTTAATGGCAAATTTTATTGGAGCTACCCATCATATCGCAACCATCTTCCTCTTTCGCTATTCCATCTCATTCACCACTTTCTTCATCAACTAATCTTCCTTCTTCTTCATCAGTGACCACATGCACATGTGGCCATGACCAATCATCTCTTTCCACGTCATTACCCCATTCTTCTACACCTTCTTCAACATCACCTATTATTCCTCCATCTTCCCAACCATCACCAGCTGATGTTTCACAAGTTAGTGAAGCATCAACCCAACCAAATCCTTCCAATTCTTCTATCCCACATTCTTCTATTCCATCATCTAGTCTTTCTCCCTCCCAAGTCAAGGTCCATCTCACCGATGCAGGTATTGGTGAGTATGCCATTCAAGATGTCCACATCACACCGTTCAATGTGCAAACAGTTAAAGATTTTGGTCATCCACATGACCAACATTTATCCATTGGATCGGTTTATAACATGGGTTCTATGCCAAATTCCATTAATTTTGTATATGGGGGAATAGAGTCATCTTCTAGTCCTACCACCATACTAGAACCTAAGCATCCGGTCCTCGCCAATATCGAAAGGATGGAGGGTTTTCCCTCTCGCTATTTCCACAGTCATAATTGGCAGCAATTTGGCCTAGGTCGATATGAGCAAGGGGTAACTCGAACGCATCGATATGCCATATCGTAGACCCACCGAGCGTTTTGGTCTGGGCTACCAACCACTTCCATCCCTTTCTTCTTTTGAACGAGCTTTTCAAAGCATTAATCTTAATTCAGAAGAAGAAATCCTCCACCCCGACGAATTCGAAGATGAAGCCTATGAATAATTTGACGTCATGTCAAATGGTGATGAATCTGAAGAAGAGTCGGTGCCCATTGTTCCCCTCATTAAACAAGACGAGTTTTATCTCCAATTGTTCCCTCTCCAAGAGGCCATCTTTCGCTTGCTTATTCCACAAGAACGAGGTGAACCACCCCCTCCGCTACATCCATAAGCCATAATCCAAACCTTTATTATATGTATATACTAAAATAGTGGTTTTCACCACTACCAAAAAAAAAAAAAATCAAAAAATTCGAAAAAAAAAAAAAACTGAAAAACTATGTTGTTTTGCATCTCAGGTCTTCCGAGGTCTTCACCGGTTTTCCCTTCCATTCCGCCCATCCTTTCTTCCATAAGTCAAAAATGAATTTCGAATACTTATTCACACCACTCCATAATCCATATGATCCGGATAAGCCAATCCTGATCAACCCAAGCCTGATTGGCATGGATCGGATTTCATCCCCTCCATCTATTTTAGAGTTCATCCTTTCTAAGGAATTGTTAAGGGCTTCCGCCAACTACATTCTTCCTTCACCTCCAAATTCACCTTCATCTTCTAAGCCAGAGGTTTTCCAGGCAGACATAGATGAGAGCAAGGCACAGGAGCTTGATGACATTTTAGATGACATAAATCTGATCCCTAATCCCCATCAGCTTGAGGAAGGTTCCCACATGTCTATTGAAGAAACTATCAATGTAGACATTAGTACAGACCAATATGGCACCCAAATTATGAAACTGGATAAAATTCTATCATCAGAGGAACAAGAGCAAATGATTGCTCTACTCAAGCGGAAGAAGGAGATATTTGCATGGTCTTACAAAGACATGCCAGGCCTAGACCCTAATTTTGTTGTCCATAACCTCACCTTACAAAAAGATGCTAAACTTGTCAAACAGAAACTTAGGAAAATGCATCCTACCGTGGCCCTCATAGTTAAATCGGAGATTCAAAAACTTTTGGATGTTAAATTTGTCGTCCCGATTGATTATCCTGAGTGGCTTTCTAACATGGTACCCGTTCACAAGCCTAACGAGGGGATACGTGTTTGCACCGATTTTCGAGATCTAAATAAAGCGTGTCCTAAGGATGAATTTCCTCTTCCAAACATTGATACTCTTGTTGACACCTGCGCTGGTCATGAAATGCTTTCATTCATGGATGGATTTTCAGGATACAACCAGATTCGAATAAACCCTGAAGATCAACACAAAACAGCATTTACCACACCTTGGGGAAATTTTTGTTACAGGGTGATGCCCTTTGGCCTTAAGAACGTAGGTGCAACCTATCAACGAGCCATGACTTATATTTTCCATGATTATATGCATAAGATTATCGAAGATTATGTGGATGATTTATTGGCAAAATCTAAAACTCGACAAGAGCATTTTGATGTATTGGAAAAAGTTTTTGATAGGCTTCTAGAGCATAAAGTAAGGTTGAACCCTAAGAAATGTGTCTTTGGTGTTACCTCAGGCAAACTCCTAGGTTTTATTATCTCTAAACGAGGTATTGAGGTGGACCCAAACAAGTTCAAAGCCATTATGGAAATGTGTCCCCCAACTAATTTGAAGGAGTTGCGTAGTCTGCAAGGAAAGATTAATTCAATCCGTCGCTTTATTGCACAACTTTCTGATAAGTGTAGGCCATTTTGCCACCTACTACAAAAGGGGGTACAATTTTCATGGACAGATGAGTGTCAGAAAGCCTTTGATGACATCAAGCAGTACTTAGCATCTCCACCAGTCTTAGCTCTGCCTCGTCCAGGGGTCCCTTTCAATCTTTATATCTCAGCAACGGACTTTGCCTTAGGGACAATGCTTGCACAAAAGAATGAACAAAATCGTGAGCAAGCTGTCTATTATATTAGTCGAACATTGGTAAGCTATGAAACTCGATATGCTTATGTGGAAAATTTGTGCTTAGCAGTGGTTTTTGCCACTAAGAAACTTTGTCATTATATGCTTAGCCATACAACATATGTCATAGCTAGAGAAAACCCTCTGCGTTATATGATGTCTCGCACTTATAATAACACTCGTACCGCTAAATGGATAATGTTGCTTACCGAATTCGATCTTGAATTCATTAGCCAAAAATTCGTTAAAGGTCAAGTTATAGCCGATCAACTTGCGGAAGCTCCACTACCTAGTGATCATCCTTTGATTATTGAGCTCCCAGATGATTCGGTATTTGCTATCACTGAACAAGAAGAGGACATCATTCCGGAGGAAGATGTTGACATCACGCTATTCTTTGATGGCTCTAAGTGCACGAAAGGTCAAGGTGCTTGGAGTTGTGTTTCATACACCTCAAGGGATTCCCATCCCTTTATCATTCAAACTAGACTTCCAATGCACCAATAATACAGCAGAGTATGAAGCCTTAATTTTAGGTCTTCAATCAGCCATAGCTATGAGCATTAAGCGTATTCGGATATTTGGGGATTCTCAACTCATGGTTAAACAAATTACAGGAGAATACCAAGCCAAAGAACCTACCATTAAGCTTTATCATGATGTAGTAATGAAGTTGCTCTCTAAGTTTGATTGGTATGAGATCACTAGTTTGCCTCGTTCGACTAATAGATTCACGGATGCCATGGCCTCTCTTGGATCATTGATTCCAAAGGACTCCCTTGGAGAGGTACGGCCCCTAATCATTTCCATAATCTCTAAGTCCGCAATTGTCCGTGCTGAGTCTAAGGATGAAAAAGATATTTGCTTTATCCATTCGGATCCATATGAGCCTTGGTCTAGTGAGATAGTAGCCTTCCTCAAGTTTGGAACACTCCCATCTGATTTGTCTCGAACTGCCCGTCATTGTTTTAAGAAAAATGCAGCTCGTTTTGTTCTTTTGGGGGATGTGTTGTATAAATGTGGATATGATGGAGTACTCCTCCGCTGTCTAGAAGCAGGTGAAACACATAGAGCTATTGCTAAAGCCCATGATGGTACTTGTGGTGGTCATTTTAGTGGAATGGCCATTGCGAAGCGTATTTTACGTATGGGGTATTATTAGCCCACTATGGAACAAGATTGTTGCAAATATGTTAAACAATGTAAAAAGTGTCAAGAACACGCTAATTTAACCCATATACCATCACAAGCTTTACATCCCATCCAAAGCCTTTGGCCCTTCTCACAATGGGGTCTCGATTTAATTGGCAAGATTTCACCTGCCTCTTCAGGATAGCATACTTTCATCATTATAGCCACTGAATACTTCACAAAGTGGGTTGAAGCTATTCCTCTAACCAAGATATGACAAGTCCTAGAATTGTGGAGTTTATACTTCACCATATCATTTGTCATTTTGGTATTCCCTCTAAAATCATTTTTGATAACGGCAAGTCTTTTAAGAATAAGGATGTTCGAGCTCTTTGTGAAAAGTATAATATCCAACATAGTTTCTCAACTCCTTACTACCCACAAGCCAATGGACAAGTTGAAGCTTCCAATAAGACCATAATTGCTATTCTTAAGAAACTTGTTAAAGAAAATCATAAATATTGGCATACACAAATCCCCTTGGCATTATGGGCTTACAGAACAAGCATCAGAACCCCCATTGGGGCAACGCCATTTTCTTTGGTCTATGGAGCTGAAGCAATCATGCCTCTTGATCTCGAGATCCCTTCCTTACGAATTTCTTTGCAGGAATTTATCGATGATGATATCGCTAGACAAGCACGTCTTGATCAACTCACACTCATAGATGAAAAATGAATCAATGCTTTAGAGCATTTGCGAGTTTATCAAGACCGATTGAAACGTGCTTACAATGCCAAAGTTCATCTAAGAGAATTTCAAGTAGGAGATCTTGTCCTTAAAGAGAATCAACAAAACACCAATGCATTGCCGCATCTTCGAGATAAATTCGCGGCTAATTGGTTAGGTCCATATATGGTCACCGAAAGAGTGGTTAATGGAACTTATAGACTTGCCGATTTAGAGGGAGAGGAAGAACCCGAACCACTTAATGTTATACACTTGAGGGCATTCTACGCATAGTTTGAATTTTATATGTACATATATACATGGCTTTTGCATTTCATTGTTAGTTGCATACATCTCATTCAAAAACATTGCATTTCATGTGCATACATCTCATTGAAAACCATAACATTTCATTTTCAGCCATAGTTGCATATCATGTTAGAGACCATTCTATCTTTTGGATATAAAATTTGGTCAAGCAAAAGTCATGTTGCCTTAATCAGGGGCACCTTCATAAAATCCATCAAACCGAATTGTCATTCGTACACCCATTTTCCATTTGCACATATTTACATTGCCAAATTGTTTTCAGTCACTCAACCATTCCTAGTGCTTTAAGCAAACTTTGAAATGCATGTCAAATTTCTCTAGGGCCATATCACAAATTACACTAAATAAAATCTTGAGTATTGGGAAATGATTTCAAAGCGGTCTTGAACCTATCACATTTTCACATCTTAAAAACATCTTGTGTCAAAGAGAGATAACACCATCCTTGGGTTGTGCCTTGAAGTGAAAAGGGTAATCCTCGTATGTCCTATCATGCAAACATAGTCCATAAAACAGTGGTTCTTACCACTATCACAAGCAATCACAAAATATAAATATAAACAGAGTAGTAAGGATAGGGTAAAATTCTCATCATACTTCGGTTGAGAATCCGATTCCCCAAAGCTCTAAGGAAATGAACATTTTTCACACACCACTGATCCCAAATAAGTTGTAAGGATCGTACTACTTGTCCAATCAGACGGATAGGTAGTCATCCCCAAGGCTTACAAAGGTCAAAAACAACATGGACTATGGAGTTAACCTTCACCGGGGCTATAGACGCTTGACTGGCAGTGGAGTATACTCATTGCGTGGCGACATGTCTCTCCTCAAAAAGAGACCTCTCAATGCTCATACGGACAAACTAGCTTCTGGGGTCTTCTCCATAACAGAGGTTACCTAATTTATGCAAGATGAGGTTAATGAACACACTTGCACACACACAGGTTTTTGATTGCCTAGAGTCACTACCATGCTTCTGATTTGGTTAATGAACTCGCATGCACACACATTTGGTCCTAGTTGAATTAGGCGATATTAGTAAGTTTGTTTGATACCACTAGCATGTTTTGAGTCTTTGTAAAACAGTCTTCCTCCATATCTTCTTCCATATCGTCCTCCATATTTTCTTCCATATTCATGTCATTCCATACGTCATCCATTCACAAGCCACCAAGTTCGGTGCCCCTGATTAAACAATTATTATAACAGTTGGCTAAATCTAACTATCTAAAAATATGAGTGCTTCTTAGTGCATATTTCATTTACTTAGTCTCGCATTAATCATCTATAATTTTGCATACCATTCCATCACATATGCATCAAAAACATTAAAACATATAAAAACATGCATCACAAAAACATAGGCATTCACACAAAAGAGAGTAAAACACCAAATAAATAAAAGCCATGTATATATATATGTATAAAGGTCAAACTGTACAATGAATGCCAAAAGGATACAATATACAATAGAGCACCAAGGCTCATAAAGATTGCATCTAAGCACTAATCTAACCATCAAAAGAGGACCCCTGAGACCTAGTAGGAGCCCTAGACCTAGTGGTGTGTCTAGACTCACTACGCCTAGAGACAAAAGAGGATGGAGGATCAAGCAACACAATGTGATGCCTAAACAATGTGTCCTCCAGAGCCTCAATGTAATGAGTCCTCGACCTAAACCTAGCTATGTCTATCCCGTGTCGTCGCTCCCGCTCTGCTAGCTCTGACTAGAGTCTCGTCACCCTATCATCCTGGGGCACCCTGGTCACTCTATCCAAGTTCGCCTACAGCTGGGCCATCCTCTCCTCCTGAGCAGCTAACCGGGCATCCCGCTCCATCGCCTGTTGCTCCAGCCGAGCTATCCTCTCGTCCCGGGCAGCTAACATAGCATTGCGCTCTACTATCTCACTGCGTCAGCTCGTTCTCGTGCCCGCTAGGGGGTATCTCCCTAGCCTCTCCTGCAGCCTCTCCTAGGCCCTCTTCGCCATCCTCCCCATCATCTTCGCTACCCGGAGCCTACCGTGCCATCTTCCCCTTTCGCCTTCGACTGTCAGATCGAAGGCGGGGACCCTCCCTGCGCTTGGGAACCTCCGCGGTTCCCTCGCCCTCTCCAGCCCCAGCCTCGGGCTCTCCGGCTCCACAAGCCACCAATGGTGGCTCCCACCTCGGCTCTGCGGCCATCCATGCTGCATACTCAGCTATCACCCCGATGTCGTCCATGTCGGGGATCTCCATGTCTTCATCATCCTCTGCTGCCTCCCTCCACGGCTCGACACACGACAAATCACCCTCTGATCTGTGCCTCCGGTAGCGCACTGGCTCATCGGGGACATCCTGCCTCAATCCGACCTAGCGGAGTACTCAAGACATCTGTATGTACTCCGCCTCGCTATGGCCCCGCCCCACTACCCATCTGGCCTATCGCACCTATCTTAGGTGCTCTCCATCCCCGATCCACCTCGCCTCCCGCCAGGGCCTCCAAATGACTTGGGCATCTGTCAAGTCTGCCCATAATCTCCTATACCATTGCCCCGATCTCACGGGGCGGCTAGGCTGTCTCTCCTCTACCACTGGCCATCTCCTACCATAAGCCTGGCTCATGTCCCAGTGAGCCCATGGCAACCCCTCCGGTCGAGCCACTCTGAAGTGCTCCCAGCCCCAGCACTGGAGAACCACACTGCAACCTAGGCCCTTCCGACCCCGTCTTCGAACCTCATACAACTCTCGGTACACCTGCGCCAATAAAGCAGGTGCCCAGGCATACACTACCCTATTAGTGAGCATCTAGCTCACTACACCCATCAGGTTCCATGGGAACCTGCACCCGATGTTGTTCGGGGCCACAATGTTGGCCAACACGAACATCATCAGAGCCTCCACCGCTACCAACTCCTTGGCCGTATACATGGCCAAGTATGGGATCCCCCCGCTCTCCGTCCGGATCTCCCTCCAGTAATCCCCAAACAACTTGGCCATCTCCATGGCTCTATCTCGTCCAACCTCCACCCGCGCCCCCTCCATGGGCACCTTGAGGATACGGTATACATCCTCAAGCATCATCGTCATCTCTCCAGTCGGGAGCTGGAACGTCCCCCGATCTGGATCCCACCTCTCGGCCAAAGCTGAGAGGTACCCCTCATCCGCCCGAACTACCTCCAATCGGGATGCCTCCGCTAGCCCCACTGCCTCCAATATCTCCCGATCTGCTCGGGACAACGACTTCCTCATCCCCGGAATGATAGGGAAGAACCGGTGTCGTGCCTCTAACACCCTAAGCTGCAAAACAACAAAACAAAAATTTGTTACAAATTTTTCCCAAAAAAAAAAAAAAAAACACATAATAAGTGCTTGCTTAAATGAACAAATACCTCAGCTGGTTGCACTGGCGCGTTCACTCCTATCTCCGCCATAGCTCCCACACAAACCTTTCACTCCACTCCCTCAGACGCACTTCTCTCAAGCTCGAACGCACAAATGAGCGAAATTCTCGCTAAAACTATTTAAATAGCTGGTTTTGGTGCCCTAAAATGCAGTGGGGTGTTTCATGGTGCATTTAGACATAGTCCTGCGTTTGCAGAGGGCCTAAACACTGGCGGGCGTCTCTGCCAACCACAAATGCAGACCGGAGTTTGGTGTCAGTATTGAATAAAGGAACAAAACTTGCAAAATTGAAGCTTACCTCCTTCAAATTTTATCAAATTCAATTCATCCATTCTTCTTATCATAATAAAACATTTTGTGAAGGTTACAACAGTTTTGGACACAAATTTTGTCATTTCGCTCAAAAAGCGCATCATTCATCATTGTTTTACAAATTGGGTTAAAAATATTCAAAACCTTCACAAAATTAACCACATTCATCAATTCTTCTGATCTATCGTCAATTTCATTCATTCTTCTTTCATCATGCATATTTTTGCCAAATCAAATTAAAGTAAACCTCGTATCTAGTGGTATATTCTATCACCTTGGCGATTGCAGCGATTTGCATCCATGCAATTCGGTAAGAGGATTAAACCACCATAAGGGCACTTACCATTTATCATCATCAATTATTTCACTGTTTGAAAATTGGAAATCAATTTTGGGTATTCTACTTTTCAAGTGACCTCATACCAAGATTAATTTGCTCAACGGTTGTCATTGATGGCCTAGTTCATGGGGCCTTAAACATGGACAATCTTTAATATCATCATTATTTTGAGTCTTGCTAGAGATTGAGGCTACCTAGGTTGATTGGTTTCGACCCGAGGAATTATCCATACAGTCACTAGGAGCATCTCTGAGTTCTGGACTCTTTTCATGCATCTTTCATCTCTACATATCAATGGCGCCAACAAGGCAATTTCATTAACAGTATGGACTCACACACAGGAGTTGGGGCATCCATTATCAATTTCTAATTTTCCTATAGTGGAATTCATCTTACATGATCATGGAAATTACAATTTGGCAAAAATCCCTTTATAACCGTTGGGGCAGAAAACGGTCCATCTTTCACATCACTCATATCGTCTTCAATCATATTATTTTCTGGTTTGTACACCAACCCCTTTCTTGTTGGGACATAAATAGATGGTTCATACACCAACCCCTTTTTTCACCGTTGGGGCAAAAACGGTTCATTTTCTTCCAAATTTCTTCCAATTGGCTTGTGAGAACCATTCTCGCTCACCAATTGAGGGGGTAAGCTGATAAAATTTTAAATATTCTTTTATTCTTTGGTCTTCAAAGTTGTGCTTTAGTCTTGAGAGAGAGTTGTGTCTGATCCGACTTTTCGAGTGTCTTAAGTTTTTGTGCTTGCATTGTTTCTTCACACAAAGCAGCTCAAAAAGGGCATCTGTAGACACCAAAATCCAGCCACTTGTAAGTCATCTATACCTTCCTGTTAGCCACGTGTCATTCATCCACCTTCCCACCATTATTTGGCCCAAATCCACACCTTCCCGCCATTATTTGGCCCAATTTCACATTTTCCCGCCATTATTTGGCCCAATTTCACCTTTCCCGCCATTTTTCATTCCCAAATTTATTTAAATTAATATTTATATATATATTTTAATATTTTAATATATTTTAATATATATATAAAGATACTTTAAGTTATTTAATCTGAGCCGTCCATCCTTCATTTAATCTCATCCGTCCATCCATCTTAATCCGTTTCACAACCTAGATTTATTCTCTACCCTTGGATCCACTTTAATCTTAGCCACACGTTCAAAGTGTCGTTAAAACCCTAAAGTGTGCCCTAAGAGTAGATTATAAATTGAGTCACCTTGATGGCTCAAAATCCTATCTCTTTTACTATCTCTCTTTTGTTATCTATCGCTATCTATCTCTTCTTCAGCTAAACCTACCCATCCATCGCCGTCCCTTTTCGTCGCATCCATCGCCGCATCCGTCGCCAACTTCGCCGCCATCCCTTCTGCAGCATTCTGCAGAATCCCCCATTCTTGTCACAAGTTCCCACGGGCATTTACCCGTAGCCACAGACGCAGACTAGCATCTACAACCCCGATCCAGAAGCATGCGGGCGTTCAGCGATCGCACTAGGGCACCTTCCGCAGCCGATTTGACAGTTACATCACTTCCAGGTGCCGCCTGGTCTCGCTGTGTTAACAGAATAAGAGGTATAGATTCTAAAGCAAGTAATATTTTTATGTATTAATCCACCGTTAGATTTTGCATTCTATTTATTTCATTTCTAGGGTTTTAGACTATTTTTTAGGGCTCACACAGTGGAGCCCTCTTACTAGTTTCTAACCTTTTTGTAGTTTTAATGTGTGCAGGATTTTAATGGCAGATTTGATTGGATGATAGCAGCTGCTTAAGCTGGAGTGGTCCGAGCCAAAGGATACAACGAAGCCCACTCATTATGTTGAGGTTAAGGATACATTCTTCGAAGACGCCACCATATTGTGCCAGCTAGGGTTTCGGAGAACCCTAGCACAAATTGTAATCTTGTATCACGAAAAGGGTTACAAGCCCTGTTGTACTCAAAAGGAGTTTCTAAACTCCATTGATTAATAAAAATCATTTGTTTTGTACAACTATGTTCTGCATTACTTTTTATCGTGATTTCTTTATCTTTTGTTTGGCGTTGTATCTTTAATCTACAGTGATGTTGGGGTTATCCATCCCAGTGTTAGTCCCTATTCTTCTCCAAAGTTATTAGTACAAAAAAAATGATGGAACTTGATGGTTGTGTGTGGATGATTGAGACGTCAATAAGATCACTATTAAAGATAAATTTTTTATTCCAGTGACTGATGA
This sequence comes from Wollemia nobilis, assembly GCA_028583015.1. Taxonomy (NCBI): domain Eukaryota; kingdom Viridiplantae; phylum Streptophyta; class Pinopsida; order Araucariales; family Araucariaceae; genus Wollemia; species Wollemia nobilis. Next base: position 882,407 of record JAQPPZ010005339.1, read on the forward strand.
ATTGCTTGATGAATTGCATGGGGATCAATACTTTTCCAAGTTGGATTCACGGTAAGGGTATCATCAAATTTGAATCAAATATGAGGACATTCCCAAAATGGATTTCAAAACTTATGAAGGATATTATGATTTCCTAGTTATACCATATATATTAACTAATGCACCTTCTACCTTCTAGAGTTTTATGAAGTCCATTTTTTGCCCTTTCCTTCACAAATTCATTTTAGCCTTTTTGATGATATTTTAGTTTACAATCATTCATGGTAAGAGCATCTCCAACACTTGGATCAAGCACTCCAACTTTTGTCTACCAATCAGCTCTATGCAAAGCGGTCCAAATATTCTTTTGGACAACAAGAGGTTGAATACTTGGGTCATATTGTCACTAAGGATGGAGTTCACATTGATCCCAAGAAGATTCAGGTTGTTCAAGACTATTCTAAGCCTCATACCATAAAGGGACTTCATGGATTTTTTGGACTCACTAGATATTACAAGAAATTTATGAATAATTATGGAAATATAGCAGCCCCTTGACAAATATGTTGAGGAATAATTCCTTTATGGATTTTGTAGATTTGAAGCATTCTATGACCACTACTCCTATGTTAATAATGCCAAATTTCTCTAAACCCTTTTTCATTGAAATTTATGCATCTAGAAATGGCATTGGGTGGTTTTAATACAATAAGGTAGACCTTTGGCTTTCATGATTCAAGCACTCTCAAGAAATAATTTGGGTAAGTCATCTTATGATAAGGAAATGCTTACCATTTTACATCTTGTAAGTCATTGGAAATTCTATATTATTGGGAGATATTGTTCCATCAAGATTGATAATCAAAGTCTCAAATACTTCTTAGATAAAAGTGTGGCCATCCCAGAACAACAAAAATAGTTTTTTAATTATTGGGTTATGACTATGACATCACTTATAAGAAGGGTAAGAAGAACATTATGGTAGATGCATTATCCTAACTCTATGAATAATAGGAAATATTCCATGCTATATCTACACCTCTTTCATAATGGATTCATCATCTCCAAGAATAATTGATCAAGGACTCCTCTTTTCAAATTTTAGTCCATAAAGTCCAAGTCAACCCTTCTTCATACCCTGGCTATACTTGGGATGGTCAATATTTATGGTACCATGACCATATTGTTGTGCCCCAACATTCATAAATAAAGTACTTTATCCTGTAAGAGATGCATGCTTCCCCAATAGCTAGTCATTTAACGTTTCTCAAAATCTATACAAGGACCAAGCATACCTTTTTTGAAAGGGAATGAAAAAGGATATTCATACTTTTGTGGCTGAATGTGACTATTTCCAATATATGAAAGGCAAAAATGTGTGTTCTCCTACTACCCTTCAACCATTGTCAATCTTTGAACAAGTTTGGACAAATATCTCTATGGATTTCATTAAATGGTTACCTAAATCTGGAGGAAAATTGATTATTCTGGTGGTAGTGGACCGTCTTATGAAGTATGCTCATTTGTGTTCTCTATCCCACCATTACACAACCTCTATTACTGCTCAAATATTCCTAGACTCCATATTTTATCTCCATGGAATACCTCAATCAATTGTCTCTAATAGGGATCCTACCTTCACCAGTCACTTTTGGCAAGAATTATTCAAGTTGCAGGGAACCCAACTCAAGATGGGTTTAGCCTATCATCCTCAAATTGAAGACCAAACTAAAATTGTGAATAAATTCTTGAAAACATACCTTCATTACTTCACCTTTGACCATACTACACAATGGTCCAAGTGGTTTCCTTTGGCCGAATGGTGGTATAACATAACATATCACATTGCTACTAAGGTGAGCCTATTTGAAGTAGTCTATAGTCAACCTCTACTAGCACCATCTTCTTACATTCTAGGCAGCTCCATGGTTCAATCTATGGATTCCACTCTCTTCTAACATGGTTTCATTCTTTGTCAACTCAAGATCAATCTAGACTTAGACTAAAATCATACGAAACAATAAGTTGATCACTAGCACATTAAGTGTAGCTTTCAAGGTGGAGATATGGTTTTTCTTCACTTATAACCATACAAATAGTCCTCTCTCTAACTATATGGGTGTTAGAAACTTGTTGGAAAACATTATGGTCCATATCAAGTATTACAAAGGATTGGGTCGATAGCCTACAAACTGGCCCTTCTAGATACTTTCAAAATTCATCTAGTCTTTTATGTCTCTTCTCTCAAGCATGTTTTTGTCTATAAGTTCTAGGTGTAGTCCACACTACCAAAGTTATATGATGAAGGATCCATTATTCTTAAACCTAAATGCATTCTATACTATAGATCATATACCCTTCATCAACTTGTTATCACTAATGTTCTTGTCTAATGGAATGGCTTACAACCTAAAGATGATACATGCGAACCACTTCAACAATTTTAGTAGTAGTTTCCTCATCTTTAGCTTTGAAAATAAATATTTCCAAATGGGAAGGGCATGTTAGGACCCCATCCTAAAACTATGATGTAATAACCCTTGCTTAACATGGGGGACATCCATGATAATATTTTGTAATAGTTTGTGGCATTAGAAGTGCCTAGACAAGTGGCACCATTATATGTAATTGTTATCAAGAATGTAATTGTTTTGTTGGTAAAATATTCTAGCTCGGGTGTCATTTTGCATGTAAGCCAACCTTAAATGTTAGGTAGAGAGATGAAGTCTTTAAAACTACGAGGGGCAAGAATGAATGTATATTTTTGCATAATTGAATGAAAGCATTGAATTAGGTTGCCCCCTTAAAGCGGCCTACAATTCTATGTTACTTTGTGAGATTGTTTCATTTTTGCACTTATATTTTGTATTGCAATATCTTATGTTTCATGCATTTATGTTTTATTGGAATATTTTTGTGAGTGCATTTATTTTAATGAGAAGGTTGCTAAAAACAATCATGTAAATTATAAATTTTTTATTTTTGAATAAGCTATGTGTGGCTTCTATTGAGAGCCACTCCCATTACAAAAAAAAAATATTACATTACTTTCATTATATTTCTATAAAATTAATTAAATCATATCCAACCTACCTTTCTATCAAAAATATTCTTCATTTGCTTTTCTTATCAAAGAGATTTACCATATTCCTTATTATTAAGTTTTTGCAATCATATTTTTTATCATTTCATATAGATGTCTTCCAAAATTCAAATTTTATTAACATAAAATTCAACACCATGAATGGCTAAAATATTTGTTGCCCATTTTTTATATCTATAAAAATAAATATATTGTCTATAACAATAAGAGAGTTTATTAATACCTTTTTTAGGGTTATTATTCATGCCCCTAATATTCCAAGGTATTGTTTCCATTGTTATTTTTTTTGTATTTGTGGGTTTAACCCCACTTCTTATTTTTTAATGAGGTTACACATTTTTTTATGAGGGGTCCTTGTCCCCTCATATTGAGTGGGGTTTGAACTTTGGACCTTTCAAAGAGAGGCCAAAGCCCTTACCACTGCAATAATCTTGGAGCTTAATTTCAATGAGTTTACATATTTTAATCCCACTTCTTATTAACACTTGAGATATTTGCTTTTTTTTCGATATCAATATCCCTTTGGGTTTATTTTTCTCTTTTTTTTTGCTTCTTGGGTCTTCCTCTCTATTTTCATTTATACCAATACTTTCATCTTCATCCATCTCTTCAATCTTCTCACACTACTCAAAGTAAGACTTATCATCTATAGGTTTGTCTTGTTGTGCAGGATTTGTAGAGGAAGGAATAACCTCAAAAGAAAAATCTTATTTATATTTCCCTAGAAACCCTAAAGTTCTAGGATGCTCTTCCAAAGTAATTACCTTCTTATTCAGCCCTAAACCCCCTAAATTATTACAAACTTCCTCTATCCTCATTTCTTTATTATGTTGCTCTTGAAACCCTAAAGTGCAAGGGATAATCTCTATACCACTTTCACTTTTATTACCAAGAGAGGATTCTATACTACTTGAGGAAAATGAAGATGATTTACCTGGAAATATCTTAACCTCTTTTGTTGTCTTTATGTTTGGATTTTCCTCCACATTTATCTTTGCACCTTTAATTCCTTTTGAACTTGAACTTACATATTGTACTTTCTCATCCCTTATATATTTCTTTGTTTCTTCTAATTGTTGATCCAAGTGAGTTATGATGGCCTTTTACATAACATATTGTAGATAGGTTTTATTTACCCCTTCTTTAGGAGTGTAATATCCTTGATCTAGTCTACCTTTTATTAATGTATGATTTCCTTGCTTCGCCTTGAAATTTTTATTATGACCAAATTTTTTTGTCTCTTTCTTCATAATTTTCACTTTGCAAACTCTTGTTGAGTGGCCAGTTTCATAGCAATTATGGCAATGAAATATGATTTTTTCATAATCCACTTGTTGATCCCATTATCTTGATTCAAATTTAATCTTAATTTATTGTGGCAAAGGTTTTGAAATATCCATAGCAACACATGTTTTGGTATATACAACATGTTTTTGTGCCTTAATAGTTAGTCCTTATTTGATGAATTATCCTAGGGCATTTCCAATATTCTTTCAAACATCCTTATTGATAAGCTGATATGGAAATCCAAAAATCCTAACCCAAATTGGAAGCTTCTTAATATTTTATATCTCAATAGAAAAAAATTCATTCCATGGTCTTAAATAAAGGGTATCCCTCCCTCTAAACCATGGGCCACCACTCAATATTTCATCCTAGATTTTTGAATTAGAAAAAATGACAAGGACAAAATATTTATGAATAAAACTCATAGAGTAATTTGAATTCAATCCCCACTTCCACTTGATCCAATATTGAATCTCCAAAACCAAGATCTATGAAACTTACATATTAACCCACTAATTTTCAAAACCATTATATCATGCTTGATCATCTCATCCTTGATGGTCACTTATAGTGCAACATCTGCTACTTTTATTAAACTTTCCATATGTTTATTCTTCCACTTATCTTCAACTTGGGCATCCATAATTCTAGTTAGGGCATCCTCACTTCCCATTGGTGCTTTCAAATATGGCTTTCCTTCCAAACTAACTAATGGGGTTAGGTCTAGGGATCACTCCTAGCTTGCACTCCCTCCTGGATCACACTCCCTCTTAGCTCACACTCACTCCTAGCTTGCACTTCCTCCTAGCTCACATTTACTTCCAACTTGTACTCCCTCCTAGCTCACACTCACTCATGTCTCTTCTTTCTTCCAATATTCCTTTGCTTCGACAATTTTTTGAAAATAATATTTGTTGCATTCATGGTAAGGGTTTGAAGCATTGATACACTCTAAAAAAATTTGATGTCCTTCTATCATATCTTAAGATGTTAGTATTATCTTACACTTCCTTTGGTCTCACACTCGCTCTTGGCTCACACTTCCTCCTAGATCACATTCCCTCCTAGCTTACACTTGCTCTTGTCACTTCTTTATCTTGATATTCCTTTGCTTCGATATTTTTAAAAAAATAATATTCACCACATTCATGGTAAGGGTTTGAAGCATTGATACACTTCGAATGAATCCATTGCTCTTTTGCCGTATCTAAAGATCTCAAGATTGGCTTGCACTCTCTCTCAGCTTGCACTAATGTAAATTATATACTTATTACATGAGCTACGGGGAATATAATTTGTTATTTCGTATTACATAAAATTATCTTTATAGTCTTGAAATTTTAACAGTATCCAAATAGTAGTATCTTAAATTGTGATTTTGTAAGCTTATGATAAATTATGTAACTATTTCTATTCATGACCTTTTAGATGTGGCAACAAGTAAAAGAGCACACACTATAATATTAAAATTGGGTTGCTACAATAGTGTCATATTATTAAAATGAACCACAAATGGTATTAAACCAAATAAATGCTAAAAACTATGTTTTAAAATATTTATGTTATGTTTTCAACTTTTTAGCTACTTTTTAAATTGAGTATTCAAGTACATTTGTTTTGTGTAGGAAATATTTCATTCTTGGGATTTGATTACATAGTCTCTAGTTCTAAAATATTTTTAATCATTGGTATTCCATGCCTAATAATAAAGTATCTTTGCTTTGTCATCCCTTTTTAACATATGTCCTTCCCTTTTTTATTACATCACACCTTTTGAATGTACCCCTCCCCTTTTTGAACCCCTATAACATGTCCTAAAATATCTACTTGATTTTATAATCTTGATCATTACTTTTTTAAAATTTCATTTTTATTTTAAATGATGTCTAAGCTAGAAATTCTTTATACATATCATAATTAATATGAATTTAAAAAATATATTTCAATTATCTTTTATTTCAATGTCCATTATTATAAACTTTATTGGTATTATGCTAATGCCATGTCAATATTAACATCATGTAGTGTCGGTGAAAGCTAGCACTGGATGGCATCATCATAGTGATGAATTGAACCCTTAGTTAGAAAATAAGAAGAGATTCAGTACCCCTCTTTTTTATTCTCTTGTAAAATCATTGTTATTCATGATGTTTTACTTATTATAAATCAAAGAGGTTATAGGTATCAAAGATACTTTAAACATTGGAGTGGTGAAAAACACATTAAAGGCACCACTTAAAAGAATTAAAATATGGTGTGTGGAAATAGACCAAACATATTACTAAAAGTAAATCCAAGATACATGATGATATAAAAAATAGAAAATGGCCAATGGGGCCTTAGTTTAATGCTTGAGATAATTGGATGTTAAGACTCATAACAAGATTCAAATGCATGGAGGCACCTAATGGGTTATATAGTTCAATGTGACTTTTTGACTTAATGTCATGAGACTATGTATTGTTGTAGAGTCCAAGATGTGAATCCAAGTGGTACCTTGAATGTCAGATTGTGAGTAAACTATGTGGTAAAGGGACTGGTTTTTATCAAACTCAATGGTGGTACATACATGGTTGCTATGAGGATTTATAGTGAAGAGATGTAATTTGATACAAAACTTAGCGGTAATACAATTTCAAGTTTCATGATCAATCCCAACATTTCACTCATTATATCTAGTTTTGATCTTCTATGTTTTGGTCTTTAATGATAATGTTGATGGCAATATAATAACTAAGTGGGAACTTAAATATTGACAAACCCATAAAACAAATAAAAAATAAAATAGAAAAGTATAAAGTAGAAAAAATTGAAGGAAATCTTAAATAACAATGAGGTAAACTATCAATAAACTTGGTCAGTTCAAAAATTTACAAAATTCTTTGGTAGAATTTATAAGATGTTTTAATAAAACCAAAACATATTGGTTTTTGCTTTTAAGTATAATGTTAAATGGTTTCAATAAATCTAACTAAAAACCTGAGGGTTTGAGTTAATTTTGTAAATTTAAAATAAAAAATAAATAGATAAAAATTTCAAAACAACCTCTATAAGTAATAGTTATATGTTTTGCAAATTCAACTCAAGACCTTAAAGTTCAAGTTGATTTCACACAAAATTTTATTAATTAGTTTTCAATTTGAGTTAACTTTAAAATGCCTATACTGTATAATTATACCCTTCTAGTTTAAAAAACAGTAGAATTGAATCAATTAGAGTTATAGCTAATATAAAATTAATGAATTTTATATTTTTCAATTTCTTAAGAAGAGAATATATGCAAATGAAAAATTAAACTGAAATGACAAATATTTTAAAATAAATCCTCATTGAGCTAAAATGTTTTTTAAAACTTATGTAATATTCATGAAAAATATTGTATAAGTCATTAAGACTAAACCTTGCCCCCAAAATCCCTAATTATCCCTTTAACACATATCTCTCCCTATCTACTTGCCCATAAAAGTGATCATGACCATGGCATAGATCTATATCATCCCTCCTACTAAGTCCTAATAAAAATCTAATCTTCTTATAATCCATTTAAATCTATAATTAATATATTTAAAATCATGTATATATTATGCTATGTTTAAGTCTAGATACAAATATTCATAGTTATAAATATTGTTAATCACATACTTCCTATACTTAATGATTAGACAATAAGCATCGCATTACCTCCCCCAAGATGAAGATAATAAGATCATTGTCTTTTATTTGATTATTGCATAGTTTAGTCACATCTCTTATGTTTTATGAATTTTTATTTCAATAAAATTTTATAGGAAAATTTGTGATGGATAAGAGAGGCATAAGTGTTTTGATGTTTTTAAGGAGCTTTTTAAGATTTTCTTTTCAATTGGTTATATGGGATTGCAATGGTCCACTTGTATTATATCATCACCCCATAGTGATATTATAACAATTTGGCTACCATGCATATATCATTTGGTAAAATTCAAACCAAAGTCTCCTCCTTTAAATTCGATAAATCTAACTAGTTGAGTTAATATCATTTGATTTTTAAAATTTATTTTTTATTATTTAATCTTTGAAAAATTAATTGTTACTATCAAACTTTTCATTTTGATAATTTTTGAAGGTATAGAATTTGACTTAAAGTCAAAAGATTAAAATTTCTAATAAACATATAATTTGACTAAATAAGAATGTTGAAGAGGAATTTTGGTAGATTATGAACTTAATTAGATTCATTGATATGTTTCTTGAGAAAAAAATTAATTAACACAATATTCAAGTAAGTATTAAATAAAATTTAATGTAATTTAATTATTATGTTTATTCTTAAATTTTTAGTTATGATATTATATATTTATTTATATTTTATTTAATATTATATTCTAATTATAAATGGGATATCAATAAATCCTAAGAAATAATTATCATAAAAATAAACCTCATGGTTATACCCTTGGGGTTTATAGATAAATTTCTGATCATGTGAAGAAGCCTAGAAAACAAAGAGCAAGTAGTTAGAGAATATCTAAAAAGACTCACTTTGATAAAATTTAGTTTTCCTCCTACAAAACAACTAATATTTTTTTTAATAAGCTATGTGTGGCTTCTATTTGGGGCCACTCCCATTATGAAAATAAAAGATTACATTACTCTTGTTACATTTCTAACAAGTTAATTAAATCATATCCAACTTTGTCATTCTATCAGAGACATTCTTCATTTACTCTTATATCAAAAATATTATTCGTCTTCCTCATACTGCTAATTTCCACAATCAACTCCTTTTATATCAATTGCCTTCAAAAATTTAAATTATGTCAAGATGAAATTCAACACTACGAATGGCAAACATTTGCTGCCCAACTTCGATAACCAAAAATATCTTGTCTACAACAACCTTACAATTTCTTAATTAAAGGTTCTTATTCATTCCCTTAATATTCCAACATATTATTTTCATTGTTATTTTTTTTATTTTATTTGTTAGTGATATTTGCTTTTGTTTTCCCATATCAATATCCTTTTGTGTTTTCTTTTCTCTTTGTTTTTGCCTCTTGGGTCTTCCTTTTTTTTTCATTCTTAGCAATACTTTCATCTTCATCAATATCTTCAATCTTCTCACACTACTCATAGTAAGACTTATCATCTTTAGGTTTACCTTGTTCTAAAGGATATGAAGTGCAAGGAATAACCTCAAAATCATACTCTTCTTTATATTTCCCTGGAGACCCAAATGTACAAGTATGCTCTTTTGTAGCAATTACCTTCTTTTTTTACCCTAAAAACCCTAAATTATTATGGGTTTCCTCCAACCTCATTTCTATATTATTCTACTCTTGAAACCTTAAAGTGCAAGGGATAACATATTCACCACTTTCACTTTTATTACCTAAAAAGGATTCTATACTACTTGAGAAAAATGAAGATGATTTACCTGGAATAAACTTGACCTTTTTTGTTGTCTTTGTTTTGGGTTTTATCTCCACATCTTGTTTTGCACCTTTAATTCCTTCTAAACTTACCAATTGATATTGTCGATAGAATTTATTTGCCTCTTCTTTCGGAGTGGAATATATTTGATCTAATCTAGCTTCTATTATTGAATGATTTCCTTGCTTCATCTTGAAGTTTATCTCATGGCTAGAATTTTTTATCTCTTTCTTCATAGTTTTTACTTTGCAAACTCTTGCCATGTGTCCAATATCAAAATAATTGTGGCAACGAAATGCAATATTTTCATAATCTACTTGTTGATCCTATTCTCTTGATTCATATTTAATATTAATGGATTATGGCAAAGATTTTGAAATATTCATAGCAACACATATTCGAGTATATATAGCATGCTTTTGCTCCTTAGTAGTTGGTCCTTCCTTGATGAATTTTCCTAGGGTATTTCCAATATTTTTTAGAACATCCTTATTTATAAGTTGATATAGAAGTCCAAAAAGCCCAACCCATAAAGGAAGCTTCTTAATAGTTTCTGTCTCAACTGAAAAAATTTCGTTCCATGGTCTCAAATAAAGTGCATATCTTCCCATAAACCATGGACCACCAACCACTATTTTATCCCTAATTTCTAAACTGGAAAATATGATGAGGAAAAAACCTTTAGGAATAAAAGTCACAAAATAATTTGAATTCAATCCCCACTTCCACTTGATCCAATTTTGAATCTCTAAAAATCCTAGCCATGATCTATGGAACTTACATATTAGACCTCTACTTTTAAGAACCATTATATCATGCTCAATCATCTCATCCTTGATACTTACTTTTGGTGTACCATCTGCTACCTGGATCGAACTTGCCATGTATTCGCTCTTTTTCTTACCTCTAGCTTGGGCCTTCATACTTCCAACAAGGGCATTTTGATTTCTATCTAGGGCAACATGATTTCCCATTAGGAATTTCAAAAATGACTTCCCTTCCACAATAGCTAATGGTGCTTGCTCTTGGTTTGCACTCATTCTTGTTTTACACTCCCTCTCTACTTGCACTCGCTCTTGCTCCCATATTGCACTCTATCTTGCCTCACACTTGCTCCTAGCTTGCACTCTCTCTTGCCTCACACTATCTCTTTTTTTCTTAGTTTTCCTTCACTTCAAATTTTTTTTGGAACTAATGTTCCACGTATTCATGGTAAGGGTTTGAATTATTGATGCACTATGGATAAACTTATCTCTCTTTAGCCATGATTGAATCCTAGATTGCACTTCATCTTAGTTTGCACTCCATTTTGGTTTGCACTCTCTCCTACTTCACACTCTCTCCTACCTCGCACTCACTTCCAAATTGCACTCCCTCTTGGCTCACAATTGCACTTCTCTTATTTTTTCCAATGTTCCTTGGCTTCAACAATTTTTGGAAATAATGTTCCACACATTCATGGTAAGGGTTTGAAGCATTGATGCACTCTGGATGAATCTTTTTCTCTTTCTCCATGACTACTATACTTTCTCCCAACTTGCACTTGCACTCACTTTTGGTTGCACTCACTTGCACTTGCTTTCAGATGCACTTACTCAAACTTGTTGAAGCACTTACTCCCTAAGTGCTCACACTTGCTGCTACACTTACTCCTAGATTACACTCGCACTTGCTACTGCACTTAATTCTGACTCACACTCAGTGTTGCACTTACTCCTGGCTTGCATGCTCACACTTGCTACTACACTTACTCCCAACTCGCGTGCTCACACTTACTGCTACACTTACTCCTAGCTTGCATGCTCACACTCTTTAAAGAGTTTAAATTTAATACTTTTAACATCTTCTACAAAACAAATAACATTACTAATAATAAAACAAAAGAATATTTTTTTGCTATTGACCATTATACTCCTTTTTGAAAAATTTTAAGTGTATAAAATATAAATTTATTTTCATCATTACCATCTACATATAACAAATATTTAATAATACATAAATAAATAATTCTTAGAAAAAAAATTTGGGGGTACATAGGGAAAAATCTATCATTTTTTATTAGATGGATGAAGGAGTTTTAAAAGGGTCTCCAAACCTTTTAACAAAGCAGATCAGTAATCAAAAATGTGATAAAACACTTCAACCAAAGATCAAGCTACCAACCAAAGAGATAATAGGCAACATTTACATCAGCAAAAAAATTTAATTTTTAAAGACAGAATGTTGCCCAGCTAGGATAGAATCCAACACAAATATTGAAACTAAAAAGCATTTAAATGGACCAATAATAGGCAAATAAAATCTAAACTATTACCCAGACAAAAAGGATCAAAACCACCACAAATAATTACACCAATGTCCATAAAGCCATCACTCAACTCAGAGATAAAATCCATCCCCTTCCTGATGAAGTAATTTGGATCACTACTAGGTGTCAGACACCCACCAAACTGCATAGAAGCATTATTTGATTCCTTCTACCTAAGAAAAACAAACCTCTTCTGGAAGTTAGAGATTAAAAACCAAAACTCCAACTTCCACTCAAAATTGAAACTGATTCTACATTTCGCTAGCCTAAGGTAAAATCTTTATTTACGAGATTTGATACTATTTTCCCCCTTAAGATACTGGAAGGATTGACAAAATGAATCAATCTTAAGTTGTTTACCTTTTGGCTCCTTATCATTTTTAATCTTCTATAGGAATTGAAGATCATCTGCATCCCCTGTATCTACTACCCGAAACCTTGGTAGTTTTCCAATCTTCCTTTTTACCCCCAAATTTGACTAGCCTTTTTGATTGCTTCTTGTTTTAGGCTAAGAATATATTACCCTTAGTGCTCCCTCCCTAGGGAGAGGGGATTGAACTTCTTTTTGAGAAGCAACAACCTTCAAAGGAGAACCAGGCTTCGCCATAACCTTCAAAGGGGAAGAACCACCCTCAGCTACATCTTGAGGAACACCATGCTCCTCTTGAACCACTACCTAAGAATTTAAGCTGAGAAAATAATTTTGAAGGAACTCTTGAGGAATAGGAGTTTCAAATTTCAAAACAATGAGGTCAGGCTGAGAATGGCCACTATAAGAACTATCCAAATTCTTCACAACTACCACTCTTGGATTACTAATATCAACCTCCACCAGCTCATCCATGATCCTATCCCCTACAACCAGGTCCTCATGCTCAATACAAATGGGATTCGACATAGGATCCACCATGGACCCTATGCTCTGGCTATGACCCTGAGATGCCATTGGTTGCTTCTTAGCCTAGTTATTCTTGGGAGGATTCCTTTTAAGAGTCTCCATTTTGTTCTAAATTCCCTTAGGGTATGCACTAGAGGAATGACCAAAACTACTATAGACTGAGCATATGATAGGTCTATTATCGTAAACTATGGATTGGATCCAAGAAATTTGGTTGGAAATGAGATTAATATGGTTTGATAAATCCATATTTGGGTCTACCATTACACACATTCTAGAAAGAATCATTCGTGACTTAGCTTGAGTTGCGAAATCAATCAAGATTAAATCCCCAACAGCTTTAGCTATACCTCGCAATATATCTTTATGCCAAAAGTGTGAAGGAAAATTTGGAAGCCTAATCCAAAGAGGAACCATATTAACTTTCTGAGTCCTTGGGTTAAAATCTAGCCCCCATTTTCATAGGAAGAGCCCCCTTCTATCAAAAAACCAGGGCCCTCCCCCAAGGATACATTGTGAGTCTTCTTTACAATAGAGTTTGATTAAGAAAAAAGTGTTGGAAACTACTACAATATCCAAAAATCCTTTGGGTTTCCACTTGATTAAATTCCAACTCCTAAAGGAATCAATACTCGGATGGCCCCCTTGGAGTTTACCAACCAAATTCCATTAGCCTTCCTCCATGGTGACAGCCATCATCTCATATGGAATTATTAGCTTATTACAGGATGGGGATAGATCAAATAGAGCACTAGGGTTATGGGATATGTAACCATTTGCAACAATTGAAGCAAAAAAAAACATGCTTAGTAAAATGGGTTGTCCAAAACTTGGGGACCCACCTCCATGGCCACCTACAGGGCCTTTCTTCATTTATAGCATTCGTAAATCACCATCAGACTCTCCAGAAATAGCCCTTCCACTTGACCCAAGCCCTGATCCAAAAACCACCTTGTGGATCCAAAATCGCACGTGGGCCTTGAAACCGCTCGGTGGGCCCGATGTGGCCCGATTTCGCTCGATGGACCCTACCATCATCAAATTCAAATCCACTAACTCTCATTGAAAAAATAATGTTTCAAAACTGATAAATCTATCATTTTTAATCACAATTAAATTTGAATAATAATAAACTAATTTATTGTGATTTTAATCACAAATTATTTTATGTTAACGTCCAATTTGGACATGTGTGTGGAGGGCTAGCCCTCTTGCTTTCTAACCAATTAATGTGATGATGCCAATCTAGTGGAATATTCCATGATGGTGTGTGTTTGTGAATAATCCAACATTAAATATGTTATGGGAATTGAGTGGTTTATGAACCCCACCACTTGCCATACTCTTTGCCAATGGAGTAGCATACTTTTTGTCAATGGGATAGTAGGCTTAAAATTTCAAGTCCTTGGTCTACTTCTATGGAATTCTCATCCCTATTAACATCGATTTTAGGCATGTGTGTGGGGGCTGGTCCTCTTACTTTCTAACTAGTTAATGTGATGATGCAAGTCTAGTGGCATATTCCATGATTAGAATTTCATTCCACGTTAATAAGCATATTCCATTATTGAAATTTCATTCCACGTTAATACCTGACATTGAATTATTCCATGATACCAAACATGGAATTAAAAAATATTAATTATTTCTATAAGGTTGTGATGATGACATCATGATCGCATAATTATAAAAAATAATAATAAGACATGGAATTTCATTCCATGTTAATACTAGACATAATATTAATTAGTTCTAGAAGGTTGTGATGATGACATCATTATCGCATAATTATAAAAAATAAAAATAAGACACGAAATTTCATTCCATGTTAATACCAGATATGCATGAGTTTGGGCATGTGTGTGGGGGTTAGCCCTCTTACTTTCTAACCGATTAATGTGATTATGTAAGTCTAGTGGCATATTCTATGATTGAAATTTTATTCCACATTAATACCTGACATGGAATTATTCCATGATTGAAATTTCATTCCACGTTAATACCAAACATGGAATTAAAAAATACTAATTAGTTCTATAAGGTTGTAGTGATAACATCATGATTACATAATTATAAAAAAAATAATTTCATTCCATGTTAATACCAGACATGGAGTTAAAAATATTAATTAGTTCTATAAGGTAGTGATGAACATCATGATTGCATAATTATAAAAAAAATAACAAGCCACAATATTGAAGTTAAAATAAAGTTTTCCAATATAAATTTAATAAATGATTATTATGAAAGGTAGCATACCATCTAATCTCCACAAATATTTAACAATCCACTATCTAAAAGAATTAGAAACACCAAAAATGGAAGTTAAAATAAAGTTTTCCAATACAAATTTAATAAATGATTGTTATGAAAGGTAGCATACCATGTAATCGCCATAAACTTTAACAATCCACTATCTAAAAGAATTAGAAACAATGAGAGGATTTTGATAATCTCCAAAAATACATTTTTTAAAAGACTTTGTGAAAACATGGTTGGAAATATAGAATGAATTGTACTCCAAAGTGATTTGATAATTCTATAATATCATATGTTCTATATGTTGGATTTCATAGTAGTTTAAACATAGTTAGAAATATAGAATAAATTGTACTCCAAAGTGATTTGATAATTCTATAAGATCATATGTTCTATATGATGATTTCATAGTAGTTTTTAGAAATGAATGAAATCAACACATTTTCCAATATTGTTGAAAATAAATACATAGAAAATAATTCACGTGATACAAGGGGTGTTCATGGATACCAAATAATCTCATTAAAGAAAAAATAATACACTCCAAATGATAATCAAATCATTGGTATAATGGGGAATTTATACCCAAGTATAAGTTACCTTTAGGTGAAGATTAAGGAATTGACTTTAAGTTTAAATAATAAAAATATTTCAAAAATTACTTTTGCAAGGTTTTTAGGCACCTAAAGGGCTTATACATAGAATATAATACAAAGTTTTTATGGCCTCAAGTGAATCTTAACCACCACATATTTCAATGTCTCCCCTTAAGTTTAATGGGGGACATTTAGAGAGACCCTTACTAGTCATCCCCCCTTAAGTAACATTCTCCCACACCAAGTAGCTCTTGTTGTTGGAGAATATTACCTTATTTCGTACATGTTAATGTACGACCTTGGTACAACCTTGTAAATATTATATTAGGGTTGTCTTAGATTAGTGTGTGAGTAAATATTTTATGTAATGTAATAATATGCAGGAAATGCACATGTGTCATGTAAATGAGTGTACAAGTATTATGTGTATAGATGAGCACAAGTATCTTATATATAAGTGTGCACAAGTGTCGTTGGATTAGGAAAATTCATGTTCAAGTGTGCATACAAGATAGAGTCATGTTTATGCAAGTGCCAAGTAGATAAGACAAGAGTCATGAGACTTGGTATATGGAAAGGATGAGTCAAGTAACCAAAGATTCGTCCTACAATAGCTATATATTACTCCATAGAGAGGTATAGAAAGATCATCACAATCTATAGAGTCTGCAGTATCTACATAGTGAACATAGAAAGTATTATCATTGTATGAGAGTTTTATGATATATTTGTAAAATAAATATGAGTAATAAATATTGCATACATTTGAGCAACTAATATTGTAAGTCTTGTTATATTTTATGGTTTAGGATAATACATTCATATTGTAGCTTATTAATGAATGTTATTTGATATATTATTAGCCTTGATATTTACATATTAGTTGTCTCATATCATTTATTATATTTGATCCTATGAGATTTACATTAATATTAAGGCTTCAAAATCCATCACTTGCATACCTATAAAAGGAACCTTGAGCATGACCTTGGTCAATATATCCATTGTATGTTATGCTAATGGCACAAAAACTAGATCAAGCATCCCATAGGCATAGATTCATTGCATATAGTGTATCCAAATCTCAACATGCTTGGTTTTATGATGAAACACTATATTAAGAACAATTTGGATGGTGCTCTAATTGTCACATTGAAGAGTGAACAGGTAGGACTAAGGAATGTTCATCTACTCTAGAATTATAAGCATCTATTAAAGGTGATTTTCTACCTTATTAGTTGTATAATATTCAGGTTTTGTGAAATACTAAGAAATAATAGACTATCATCTAGAGCACCAAGAAATAGGTTTAGAACCCAAATAAAATACAAAACCTATGGTGAAGTACCACTCATCCAATCACTAGCCTAATCTGCATCTAAAAATCCTATCAAATTCATAGGTAAACCAACTAAATAATGAATAATCTATGTAGCCTTGATGTATATGAGGATTCCCTTGGTTGTATTCTTGTGACTCTCTAGAGGTTCCTATATATACCTAGAATAATAGTTGATAGTAAAGGTAATATCAATTTATGTGTGAGTAAGTTAGAGAAGACCTCCCATAAGCAACCAATTAAAGTGGCATCCACCAAAGGAGTCATACACTTAGCATGAAGCTTCACTCTTGAAGTAAAAAAAATATGTTTAGACTTATAATCCTCCATCCTAAAGCGATTAAGAACATTTAAAGAATACTTGGAATGTGAAAAAATTATCCCAAAAGCAAATTGATCAATCTTAATGCCCAAGAAATAGTGTAGGAACCCCAAAATTGTCATCTCAAAGGAAGCATGAATTTATGACTATATCCTAAATCAAAGTAGAAGAGTTACCTATAATGAGAAATATATCTATATAAATTACAACAATAAATGTCTCGTCATCATAATATTTGTTATAAATATCATGTTTGGCCACACATCACCAAAACTCACAAAAGGAAGAAAGAGTGGATCTTATCATATGAAGCTTGTGGTGTCTACTTAAATACATATAAGAACTTAGTCAACCTACATACTATAAGAGTGGCACCCTCAAGCTCAAAACTAGATGGATTCTACATGTAGATCTCCTCCTAAATTTCACCATGAAGAAATGTACGCTTCACTCTCATGTTATGTACCTTCCAACCATATAAAGTAGTTATAGAGAGAATCATATAGATATAATCCATCATAGTAACTAAGAAAAATGTCTTAGAGTAGTCAATTATCTTCTTCTAAGATAATCCCTTATCAATAAGGCTTATCTTGTACTTATCCACCTAACCATATAAAATATACTTGATATTATACACTCATTTACACTCAACCACATTATCCCTCTCTAGAAGAGAAAAAAGCTCCTATGTTTGATTCTTCATCAAGGACTCATTCTCTACAAGCATGGCATCTTTTCACTTTGGTCAACCCTTAGCCTTTGAATATGTGAGAGAATCTCCTTAAATATTAACTTTCAAGAGCAAATCTTGATAAGGTGCCTCATATTATCTCTCCATGGAGATAATGGGTTAGACATCATACAAAAGTATTTGAACCCCCATGGATTTTGGGTGAACTATGGAATATCTAGCCATATCCCATGGCAAAGCAACATTAAAAAATAAAATTGAAGCATCTAAATCAAACTCACCACTCACCTCATCATCCATTTTTATAGCACAAGGAAACCACCAGTCACCTCATCATATTATGCTATAGCACAAAGAAAAAACCACTCTCATTTTTCTTCTTCTTCCTTCCTACCTACTTCCTCTATTCCTCCTTTAATTCCTTCATTTTCTTCTATTGCACTAATATTTTCTTTTATAGGTACAACAATTGGTTATTCTAAAGATACATCACCTCCCAAATATGATCTCATATTTAGTGTTTTCATTATTTCCATCATGTTATTTTTGTTTCTCATAATTGAAGTTGCTACCACTCACCCATTAGCCTCCTATGATGAAATTCCATTATCTTCATCTCCACTAGTGTCACCATTTTCTACTTTGTTGATGCAAATAGAAATTGAAGTATCAACAACTACTTCACCATTATTTATCATTTCCACTCAATTTACCCCACATACCATGTCATATTCCCACCATTTATATCAAGTTTCTCAACTTTGAGGTCCCTATTTAGGACTATGATGTCATAAGAGTAATATTATGTGATAAAGTATATCCAAACCATCCAAGAATATCAAGTTGTTATAGAACCAATCCAATCTTATATTTGGCAAGTAATTAATGCTCATGGAGTCATAAATATATGAGAAGCATTGGAATCCTTGTAATAAGAGATAAAATTCAAGGAGGAGTTCAACCAAATAATAAACAAACCCCAAGGATACCGGTGATCATGCAGTCACAAGTTTCTATCAAAGCTCTATGGATAGATCCATATAGAGCCTCCACTAATTCATCTAATTTGATCACTAGGATTTTATAGTTAGATCCTATCAAGACAAATCCATATCAAATGATCTAAACATCCAACCATTGCTTAGGGAAATTATGCAATACAATAAGCTAGTGAGGAAAAATGAAACTACCAAGAAGAAAGCCCAAAAAATGAACACGTAGTAGTTGAGCTTCCATCAAATAAATTATAGATTTGATAAGATTTGAAAGCCCTCAAAAAAGATGCAGTTGAAGGTTCCTAGTTGCAAAAACAAGTTGAGTTTCAAGAAAACTCATAAAAATAAAGAACCAAAGGAAGAAACTAGAAGACCTATCCATGTAGTTTCAAGGGTGGAACCAACTTATGCAGAATCTAGAGTAAGAAAAGAAAGAACTAGAGTTATGTATCCAATGAATACAAGTTGTGTAATAGGCCAATAACTAAGATATCACCTAGATTTTGAATGAGAGTGAAGACTTTAATAAAGGAGTAGTTTTTAGACTTTAGGAGAAAGCACAAAATATTTTAAACACAATAATATTTTAGATATTTTATTAGACTAAAAATTCCATACAACTTGTATATTTATGTATCAATGTGTCTCTTATTTTTAAGAGACTCTTCAATGTTTCACCCATTGGTGTTCACTTTTAACTTTGCATTTTCATCTTCTATCATGCTTATGAGAGATGTGACTATCCAAACTTATATGATGTAAAACCATCAATCATTCTCTAATAATTTCAAAACATCAAACATTGTAATAATGGCTAACACCCCCTTATCACAAAATTTAATATAAATATCATTACCCCCTCTAGTTTTGGTAAATTATAATTATACTTTGACTCTTGATCTTGCTATGGCTTTGGATCTTGCTCTTACTTTAGCTCTTGCTTTGGGTGATCCCCACTAGATTTACCTCTATGGTATATCTCAGGGTATACCTCTATGTCATTGCCTCTAGGTATTTACCTCTAGCCTTCACCTCTTAGTCTTCTTTGGGTTATTGCCTCTAGATTACCTCTATGTTACCTATGGTTCATCCTCTAGGTGACCTCTAGGTTACCTTTGGATCATCACCTCTGGGTCACCTATATGTCATTACCACTGGGTTGCCTTTGGATCATCCTCTAGGTCACCTTTAGGTTGCCTATGGTCCATCCTCTGGATTTGTCTTTAGGTCATCATCACCTCTGGTACATTACTATTGAATTATAGCTTCAATTTCAATCCACATATTTAAGAATCTTCAACATAATGTTTTAGTGTATATTTTGTTACTACAAACCTTCTAAGCATGCCTCAGGTCATATTTTAATATAGAACTCGTTCATTTCAAGTTTTTCTAGGTTACATTGATCCATGGGAAAACTTACATTTGATAAACTATGATGTTTTTCAACCACCAAACTTTACTTTCTTTTGTAGAATCCATTCAACATTTCTTTTACTTTATCCCATTTTGACACATTCATCCATCCATAATTCATATATATTTCATTGGCCACTCTATTTTTCTATAAACACTTTCTTCTCGAGTGATTATTACCTTCATAAATCTCACAAGGATGTAGGTTCCAACACCTTGATGTCACATGTTCATATCTTCCATAATGACTACAACAACTTATCGTAGGAGCTTAATTTTTTGTATATTATTATTTTTTCATAAATTTAGTGTCACTACTTTGTGCTTGACCAATATATCCAAGGCCTTCATTATTTGGTCTTATATCTGGCATAATGGGTATTTTAATACCATTACCATATCTTCCCAAACTTATACCATTGTTTCTCATTTTCTCATTAATTTATACCAAATCCTTTGGTATACTTTTCAAAATACCTAATTTTAATATCTTCAATATGGTCTCTTTTACTATCATTGACAACATTCAAATACCACACGTCATCATTACAATGACCTTCAACATAATATAAACAATTACTATCACTTTCAAATTTCACACCATTGCCTTTGTCATTGTAAATATGATCATCTTCTATAAAAACTCTTGTTTTATCAATAATATTCAAATCATCAGTATCACAGGATATATTTCTTGTATGATATCACTTGTATCATAACACACATTTGCTATTGTAGGATTCAAATCACTTGTTTCATAAGCAAAAAATATTCTTTGGAGAAGGTTACTTGTGTCACAACAAACACTTACCCTCATGGGCTTGACCTTCAATTTTCAATTATTTCTATTTGTTTTTTATATTGCACCTCAAAAATGTCAATAGTGATTAATGTCATGCACATTCTTCTCACATCATCAATAGAGATTGTCATGTCATTTTTAAAGTACTCTTTACAAGTATTATATTTTCTAAGGATTAATTGTAAATAATACCTAAGTTTTGAAAAACCTATACCTTCACTAATTTTTGATGACACACACTTTTGAATTTCACTTTATTTCTTGGTTTGTTTACTGATCCTTTAATTTCTTGGTTTTATCACTTCCTTGTCCATGAGGAACTTATGTGCTATTTCACACTCTTCTTCAAGATCTTATTCAAGTTCCTTCTTAACAATATACCCTTGTTGTTTCCCTTACTGATGTTGTGATTGAAACTATTGATTCCTTTGAGCAGATCTAAGAAACTGAGCCCCATGAATCATCAAATTGTATTTACAAATCTTGGCATCATGTCCTTTTTCATAACTATGAAAATACCTCCACCTCCATTGAGGCTGCATTTATGATGAATATGAAGTGGAAAGACTCTTTAAACTCTTTTGAGGTTTCTTTGTGGAGATATGAGCATTATTGGGCAACTCATATCTTAGCTAATTTTCAATTTCATACTATTGAAGGATGTTTACTAATTCTTTAAATGATACCCTTTTATTTGATAGTTGGAGAATAACTAACGTTTGAAATAATTCAGGGAGATCTCTAAGTACAACAAAGACTAAAAATATTTCCTCTACATTTTCTCCCTTGGTGTTCAATTTTACATTAAGTTTACAATTCTTTGTAGAAATCATTCTATACTCTCTCCATCCTAGACTTTTAACATGTGTAGTTATGACTAAAGATGAGATATCGTGGCCCTTCAAATATAGTACAAAGTATTTCCCATGCATCCTTTGATATTTTTTATTCGCTTATATGTAGTTGTATTTCATTTGTCACTCCAAAAATGATGATCATAAGTTCTTTTACATCTCTTTCATCATACTTTTGCTTAGCTTTTGTCTCCTTGGGTCAAGTTTCATTACCAGTAACTATATCCCAGAATTTTTGACCACTAGTATTATCTTTATTTTTATCTTCCATGACGTAAAAGTTGCACCTTTGAGCAATTGATATTCTATGAAAAATATTTTTTTGTAGTCATGGAAAAGGTTCCATATATCTTCCAAAATGGTCCCCTTTTCTATATACCACCAGTTCTATATACAATCCTTTTGATATACCCATCCTTCCTATATACTTGTCAATACGTGGAAGAAGCTAGTCATCTCGACATATGCAATCATACATAAGAGATACCTTAAGGTACATGAAGGAGAGTGATACATGATATTAAGGTAGTACTAAAAAGAATTTTTCCTATCAATAACACTTGCTTAAATAGAAACCCTCATGCATGGGTATAACTTCCCTATATGCTTATATTTTCTCAGTTTTAGGACTTATGTCTAACAATAGTAATGAATGTGGTAAAAATGGAGTAGAAAAAAATCATAAAATATGTCATTATTTCTCTTGAACGATTTATTGGGTCGATGCCTAGACGTGTCTATGGAAGTTATATTAGGATTTAGACATAGTAACTTAATGCAATAACATTACCTATAAATTCAAGTCAAAGGCAGCATTTATATCGAATGATACGATTGTGCAAAGCATATATTTTAATTTTTGTATATAAATTTTTTTTGATGCAATAAAATTGCTTGGAAAAATAATTTGTCAATCACTGCCAAAAATGCATATTTATAAAAATTATAATTCTCCTTGCAAAAATATTCACTATAAACTTTAGGACCCCTAATATTTAAAAAAATACTTCCAATTATCTTGTTCAACTTCTTCTTAACCTATTTCCTTAAATTTTTAACCTTTCTTTCAATAACCAATTCTTCCCCTATGCAATTTGCAACTTTTTAAAAAATCAAGAAATCATTCCAAATACGCATGACAGATGGGCAGGAAAAATTAGAACTACTTTCTTTTAACGTGATCAATATCCATTCATTACCTTGTGTTGTTTAACCATTTTTTTCTACTCAAGAAATAGAAGTTGTTGTTTTCAATATTACCCATGTTCTAGAGCTTGTGAACATCACAAAATATTTTTTGAGTCACTCAAAAAAGAAATATCAATATCCTCAATTTTAATAACATCAAATTAGAATGTAGGTCAAATTAATATTTCCTTCATATGTTAATTAATTTCTCATTAACGACATGGCTATGCAGTAGAACCATCCCATATTCATAGAAGAATTTCACCACCTCCATGTGGCACTTGAGTAATAATTTTCCTTCTTCATCATATTCTTATGAGTAGGAATTATAAGAGCCACTATGTTTAAGAGATTTCATCCATAACATTTCTAGTTTGTGCTAGTTGCATGTTCTTCCTTCTTTTTTTAATAGTTGTGACATGCAATATATTCTATTCTATAGAAACTAGGAGATAAATCATATTTTAGTCCTTGTAATTCTTCAAACCTTTCTTCTACGAGTTCTTCTATGATGTCTCAAGCCACACTTAGTTTCAGGTCAAGCACTTTCTTCACACATTCTCCCTTGCAAGGTTACAACATACTTATAGGGCATGTCGTCAAATTATTATGGTTGTTCGTTGTTGAAATTCTCATAGAAACTCTCTTTTAACTGTGGTCTCTTCTTAAAATATTCACACACTCTCTACTGGTTTTGATACCAAATGTTAGAATTAAGAGAAAATAAATAATATTTTAAACACAATAATAGTTTGCATATTTCACTAGATTGAAACTTGCATTCAACTTACATATTTATGCATCAATATGTCTCTTAGTTTCAACAAAATCTTTGGTGTTTTCACCCCTTGGTGTTTCACCTTCAACTTTAACTTTTCATTTTCTCTCATGCTCACATGAGATATGACTTCCAACCTCATATGAGGTGAAATCATCAATCATTCTCTAATAATTACAAAACTTCAAATAATTTAATAATGGCTAATAGTCACAAAAAATAAAAGGCACATATTAGATATAGAACAAACAAATTCCTTATGGGATACAAACAAGAATGAATAAATAAATACTAGGACATATTTGAAATTTAAGGTTAGCAACAAAAGCATCCTCAATTAGTTGTTGAATATTATTTAGCAAATAGATAATGAGACTATGAGTTGGTCATAGAGGATAGATACCAAGAGGTCCTAAAATAGTTATCCACTATAAAAACAAGTAAACACATCAATTAGGGATGGACACAAAGTAATTGATCAAACAATTGAAGGTAATCCCAAATGCCAAGTGATGGATTTAGATCTACAAGGACACAATAGCCACCCTCGTAATATTGATA
Organism: Wollemia nobilis; assembly: GCA_028583015.1. NCBI lineage: Eukaryota > Viridiplantae > Streptophyta > Pinopsida > Araucariales > Araucariaceae > Wollemia > Wollemia nobilis. The sequence goes on from JAQPPZ010005339.1 coordinate 907,198, forward strand.
CAAGAAATGTTAGTAGAAATATAGGTGTTAGTAAATTCTAGACTACTGGACATATTTGGTTACTAGAGAAGACTTCTTGATGAAGACATAATTTATGCTATGATTTAAGAGGAGAAGGTCAAAGCTAAAGTAGAGATTATGCTAGAATTGATAGAAAAGCTAAAAGCACTACTAGGCAAAATAAAGAAATTGATGGAGAAGCATGATACTCTATCTAATAACCCATATGATTCTCTTGTAGTGAATACCAAAAACCTGATGGACTTAAGGCTACTTAGGGATGGTGAATGATGAATTTTTCTCAAAACACTACAATAAGAGGATAGGAAGCACCAACAATATTGTAATTTTATTGTGATATGGTCCCAATTTTGTAATTTTATTATGATATAGTCTCAATTATTGATATTGGCACACTATCAAGTCACTAGAAATGTAGTAATGTAGTCACTGTCTTAGGATCCCCAATATTTTATAGAAATGAACTGATTGGATTGATCAATTTAATCTCCTAGGAGGCTAATTTTGCAAAATAAATTCCATAGGTATGATTAGTCTAGTGAGAGTAAAGTGTTTATTTAACTGGAGCAATTCACTTCCAAACTAGAGTAAATTTCTCTTTAGGATTTAGGGATATCCAAATAAAACATCTAAATATTGGGTTGTATAATAAGGATAGAGAGCTTTTCGGTTTTTTATATACGTATTAACAACAAGATCGATATAGGGCCGAGTGCGAGCTCTCTCCTTGATTTAAGCATCTTCAGTTATTAAAAGCTGCTTTTGTAATATCAATCCATTCTTCTCCCTTTTATAATAAGGCTTCCCCGCTCTCGGGAGCGAATTTGAGTATAATAAGGCTTCCCCGCTCTCGCTCTCCCCCACCGTTTAAAAGGGCCTTTTTAAAACAGAGGGGGAGCGGGAGAAGATTAAAGTTGATGGAATTTAGAGCGAGCCCAAAACCTGATTATTTGAAAGGTCGGTCGAGCTCTACCTATCCTCCCTTGCAACAGAGTGATCATTATATAGTAGTAATAAAGAGTGCTTAGCCCTCCCCTTAGTATAGAGGGATAAATGAAGTAACTCTCTCCTTCAAACTTGAAAACAAACTTCTTTGTTTCAATGGAGGGCGAGGTGAGGTAAGCAAAGCCGGCTGATTGAAAGGGGGGGTTGCTCTTAAAAATAAATGCTTTCAATGAATGCTCTCTATTTTAAAAAGGCCGCTCTCTTTCTCTGAGGGTTGATTCCGAAAATAAAGGACAAACGTGAAACTCATTTAAAGCCCTTTAAATTAGGGACCCCTAAGATTTAAAAGGTTCTACGTTCTTCAGTGAGATGGTCGAGCTCTACCTATCACTCCTTTAAAGGTAAGCGAGTGCTTATCCAAGCCTTTTAAAATAAAATAAAATAAAATAAGAGGTCAAAAACTCTCTGCCACCATTTAAAAGAGTAAAAATTTCCTTTAAAAATATTTAAAATAGAGAGGGTGAGGCCCTTTTCTCATAAAGGTTGATATTAAGCGAATAAAGAGGTTCTAAGGAGGAAGCCCACACTCAATTTACATTTATCTATTCGTCACCCTCTCCATATATCTATAACGGACTTAAAGTTCCTTATTTAAAATAGAGAGGGATTCCCCTCCCTTTTAACATTATATATAGAGAGATATCCTCTTGCTTTTTAAAAAAATCATGGAGTTATTCCCCTATTATTGCATATATAAGAGACTTGACCCAAAAAATATCTCAAGAGCCCTTCCTCTACCCGGTCGTCGAGTGCTCTCCCTCCCGCCCGACCGACCACCAGTGGGATTGAGAGCAAAGCAAAGCCCCTCTTTTAAAAAAGCAATCTCCAGAGTTATTTTAAAAGGTCGATCTCCTTTAAGCTAGACCCTATCATGTTGGATGTGTGGCAAAATGCTAAATTTGTGTTACATCCCTTAGGCCTAAACACCCAAAGAAAAAATTGATTTCAATTTTTTTAGAAGACGGTTTTTGAGCTAATAAAATACCTTTACAAGCACACGATTTTGAAATTTTCCTTATGGTTGGAGTTGCTAGACATGTGTTGAGATGTTATTAGTTGGTTTCCTAAACATGGGTAGGAAAATCCTAAATATAGGCAGGAAAACCCTAAACATGGTATCTCTGTGTGTGTATTTATTTTATAGATGCAACTCTATAATAGATGTATGTGTGTAAATAACCATGTGAGAAGAACATCTCTTAGATGTAATGTTGAATGTATTGTGAATGAAGTTATTCTTCTTCCATTTTTTATTTGTGCTCTATGGCATGTCGTGTATAAATGTTTACTTGTACATCGTTCTTATTTTTCTTGTTAGTTGTTTATCATCTACACATTATTTTCTTCATTATATGAGTTTATTTCATCTTTTATTTGTTGTTTAATTGTTTGGCTACACATTTCATTGCACCAACAACTGGTATCAGATCAACTTGATGAAACTCATTTTCTTGGCTATGCACAAAGCTTGTAAATACTTTTTATTTTGTTATATTTTTATGGATTTGTAGATAAATCCATTTTCATAGCACACAATACAGTGGAAGATTTATGAATATATATAATAGTAAATATGGAAGGTAAATCTAGTATAAAGAAGTTGAGTGGGTAAATTTCAATCTTTGGAAGTTGAAGATGGAGTTTTTACTTTTGGAAATAAATCTAAAGACAACTACAACTACAACAATGATGTTATAGGAATGGCACAAGTTGAATGGGATAGACAGAATGAGAAATTCATTATCTTGATTGGGTTGAAATTGGTTGATTCTGTTTTGATTAATGTCCAGGGTGCTAAGAATGCTAAAGAGTTGTAGGATAACCTAGGAAATTTGTGAGTCCAAATATTTGATGAACTTGATATTCTTGAGAAAGAGTTGTATTCTTTGAAGATGAAGAATGGAGATAGTGTAGTTGACCACTTGAACATTTTCAATACACTAATGAACCAACTAAGTTTTGCTAGTTATGAGGTTAAAGATACTGAATAGTGCATTTGCTTGTGTACTGTAGGGTTATGCATAGTGACGAATATTCATAAATTGGGCGAAAATTAGGATTTCTAAAATTAGAAATTGGCGAATATGAAGACCCTCGACATCGGTCCATTTGCCTAAAATTTTTAGGACCAATTTTTTCTGAGGGTCAATTCACCACAATATATATCCAAACATAGGCATATTTGTACTCGTTGGAAAGCTCTTTTTGAGCCTAATCTAATGGTGGTGTTTTTATGAAGTTATAATGTTATTTAATAGGTAAAAATTTTCCCTAAATATGACCTTACTTTTTAGGGCTTCAAATACCCCAAATTTTGGTGTGAAGATGATTGATTTGATTTGCTTAGGATTCGCCTTGATTTCGATTAGGATTCACCATTTTTTTACAAGTACATTTCGAGTCTAACCCCTTATGCATAACCCTATTTTGTAGTTTGACTGGCTCTTGGGATAATCTTATTGTTGTAATTAGTGGGAGTTCTAAGATGGAAAATATCAATAAAGATGAGAGTATTGCACATCTATTATAGGAGAAACCAAGAAGGAATGTGGAGCATTATGAGCACTAAGAAAATTTGATAACTAGAGGACATGCCAAAGATAAAGATGATGATAAATATTCTAGTGCAAGAATATTTTCTAGTAGAGGATGGAAGTCTCAGTTGGTGTGTTGGAGTTACAACCAGAAAGGTCATAAGAAATATGACTATAAATTAGATTTTTCCAAAAATAAATTTGATTCAACTACAGGAACATCTACCAATTATAAGAATCTATTACATATTGTTAATACATGTCTTGTTGTTTGTACATAGTCTAATCTGTGGTTTAAATATTATGGAGCATCCTTCTATATGACTCCCCATAAGGAGTGGTTTATAGAATATGAAAAAGGAAACTATGGTAGAGTTTTCTTGGGTGACAATTTTAGCCATGAAATTGCTGGTAGAGGTAATGTTAAAATCAAACTCAAATATGGGATTGTTATGTGTATTCCAAATGTTAGATACATTTTAGGATTAACAAGAAGTCTGTTATCAATGAGACAACTAGTTGAAGCAAGAATGGAGATTACATTCAATTATGATTATTGTATTTTAACTCGTGGAGTCATTACTCAGGAAAGTGAAGTAAGACTTGGAACATTGAATAATTTGGATGCAACATATTTGAATTATGCATGCACGCATATCTAGGGTTATGCATAAGGGTTTGGACCCAAAATATACTTGTAAAAAAATGGTGAATCCTAATTGAAATCAAGGCAAATCCTAAGAAAATCAAATCAATCATCTTCACACCACAATTTGGGGGTATTTGAAGCCCTAAAAAGTAAGGTCATGTTTGGGGTAAATTTTGACCTATTAAATCACTTTATAACTTCATAAAAACACCAGTATTATATCATGCTCAAAAAGAGATTTCCAATGAGTACAAATAAGCCTATGTTTGGATATAGATTATAGCAAATTGATCCTAAGAAAAAATTGGTCTCAAAAATTTTAAGTGAATGGGCCGACATTGAGGGTCTTCATATTCGCCAATTTCTAATTTTGGAAATCCTAATATTCACCCAATTTGTGAATATTCACCATTGTGCATAACCTTACACATATCACCATTGTAGAAACAAGTAAACCATCAAATTCAAAGATGTCAAGTATGATGTTGTGGCATAGGAGGTTAGGACATCTTGGTGAAAGGAGCTTGAAAGAGATGTATTCAAAGTAGATATTCCATGGATTGGAGAAATAGAAGTTTAGTTCTATGGTTTTATATAAATCATACATTTTAGGAAAGCATAAAAGAGTCACTTTTGCCTCTAGTGACTATAGAACCAAGGAAATATTGGAATTGGTACATTTTGATATTTGTGGGCCTTTTGAAGTTGCTTCATTAGGTGGCTCTAGGTATTTTATTACTTTCATTGATGATTTCTCTAGGAAATCATGGGTTTACTTTCTTAAACAAAAGTCAAGGGCTCTTGTTGCCTTCAAAGAGTTTGTTGTTGTAGTTGAAAGACAAACTAAGAAAGTGAAGGCTTTGAGGAGTGATAATGGTGGAGAATATTGATCCCAAGAATTTAATTTTTTTTGCAAGTTGCATGGTATTGTAAGGCAAAGAACAAATCTATATACACCATAACATAATGGAGTTGCAAAAAGGCTCAACCGAATATTTTTGGAGAATGCAAGAAGCATGAGAGAGGATGCATGTTTGAATATTTTTTTTGGGTAGATGTTGTTAATATAACTCTATGATCAATATATTAGCTAGTTCTATTCTTAGTGGGAGAACACCAGAGGCATCTTGGAGTGTAGTTTGTGGAATAGAAAATACACCATTTTATTCATTACAAGTGATGTTACAATACATGCTTTTACAATGCCCCATGGGCTACAAAAATGGCTTCCAAGGTGGAGTATCCTTTCTACAAAATTCAAATGTAATGGTGTAAAAGTCTTCTAGACCACTTTAAAGTGTGGGTGTATTTTTGTGTTTGATGACCAACTTTGGTTGAATGAGTCTCCAAAAAGCCCTACATGCAACCAAAACAATAGTTAGTAGCACCCCTTGGATCCACCTAAGTTGGACCCAATTTTATGAAAGGAGCAAACAATGACAAGTTGAATTAATGCATTAAACAACCTTAAAATGAGATTAAAACATCAAAATCTTACCTTTGTCACCTCTATCGATTGTTTGTGATTGGATGTCTAGTCGTGTCTAGTCTTGGACAGTCAACCATATAAGGATAGGTGGTTGAGATTCTAAAACATATAGGGGTAGGCGTTGTGACTGTGAACCATCTGGGGGTATGTGTTGTGACTGTGAACCATCTAGGGGTATATTGTTCACTTTGTACTACTCAAAATATGATGAAATTTTTTGGAGATATTCGATATGGTGTCAAGATCTTCTAGTATCAATTTGGATTTTGTTCAAGCTTTCACCTATGATTAATTTCATAAAATTAATGCATGCAAATGGATTTCTACAATATTATCCATGGTTGATATGCAAGCAAGTGGTATGCACACAAAATAATTCTAACTGCATGTTGATAGATTTTTGGTCTGTAATATCACACTCATGCAAATGAAGGAAATGGAAATTTATTTATAGAATTTTGGGAAGGGTTAAGGGTAGTGATGTGGATATGAGGTGTAAATGACATAGCAGCTAAGTGGCTTGGGTGAGGGGAGGAAAATCTAGGATTTCCCACTTGGATGGTCAAAGAGGGATGTATGTACCATATATCATTAACCTTCTTGGGTGAGGAGAGTCCTCATCCTACTCAAGTGATATGTCCACACCACACCTCATTAATATCCTTGGGTGGGAATAGTCTCGTCCATATGTATTAAATAGCATGGGAGGTTGTGTGGGTGCATGGGGATATGGAGAGTAGGGAGTAGGCTAGGCTAGGGTGAGGTGGACCTAAGCTAGAGTCAAAGGGTAGACTAGGGGAATGTGCACATAGGCTAGGGGGAGTGGGATAGTCACATGGTGACCATATGCTAGGTGTAGTATGGGGATTAGTAGTTAAAAGGGTCTAGAGGAGTTGATTTGATGTTTCTAAGGTTACATGTCAAATATTTAAATTAATTAGGACCTTTGTAGAATTATTGATTATTGACCTTAGATAAATTTTAATTTGACCTTTCTTAGGTGTCTATAGAGTCAAACTCTTATTTGGTCATTTGAGACTATTTGGGTGTGAAGTATTTATTCTTGTGCCCAAGGAAAATAGGAAAATGCTAGACAATAAATCTGTTAAAGAAGTACTCATTGGATATGGTGATGAAATCTATGGTTACAAAGTATGGATACCTTTAGAGCATCATCATGTGTTCAACTATGATGCAGTATTCAAAGAAGATATTTGTAACAAAGAATATCCCATTCGAACAACCCCAGAAAGCCAAGAATAATTAATATCAACTACTAGTTTGAGAAATCAGTAAGCTAAAAATAAACCATAAATTGTTCCACCATTAAGTGTAGATCCAATTTCTACTCCTTTGTTAGAGTTTCTACCTGATACTAATGAATTTTCATGCAATTGGAAACAACAAGATAATGATACTTATGGAAGAGTACAATTAGTCTTAAGTTGTTGAAGAGTAGCTTGCATGTTAGGAGCAACTCTAGAATTGTGATATTATTCAAAAAGTGCAAATTTTGAGAAGAATTCAGTGACAAATGAGTGCATCAATCAGATTTGGTTATGATGAATACAATAACTTTGCATTATCTTCCATAAGTGATGAATTTGTAGGTGTTAAAGATGATCTCACTAGTGATGAAGCAATTCATTGGAAGAAAGCTATGGAAGAGCAAATACAGTCACTAGAGAAAAATAAGACTAGGAACTTGCAAGTGTTGTCTAAGCATAGAAATTCAATTGGATATAAATGGGTGTTTAAAAGGAAATACAAGACTAATGGTTCAATTGAGAGATGTCGGGATAGGTTAGTAGCAAAAGGATACTATCAGGTTGAAGGGATCTACTTTAAAGAAATATTTTCTCCTATGCAAAAGATTGCATCTATTAGATTGCTCTTTGCATTGGCTACTACAAATGATAGGGGAATTAAGTAAATTGACATGAAAACAACTTTTCTTCATGGAGATCTCAATGAATATATTTACATGGAGCAACTGGTTTGGTTTGGAGTAAGTGGTAGAAATGTTGCATGCAATCTAAGAAATTCATTATATGGGTTGAAGCAATCCAAAAGGTAGTGGTATAAAAGTTTTGATACCTTTGTGATTGGACATGGTTTTTTAATAAGTGATGTTGATCATTGTATCTATCTCAAGTGTGAAGGAAATCACTTTCTAATTATGGTGTTATATGTAGATGTAATTCTTCTTTTCAGAAAGTCAAATGATCTTATGAAGAAGACCAAGTCTGAGTTGTTAGGAGAATTTGACATAAAATATCTTGGCTCATTATACTATATATTGGGTATCAAAGTGAAGGGAAATCATGGTGAGAGGAAGATGTGGATTATCCAAAAGAGATATATTGTAGACTTGCTTACTCTTTTTAGAATGGACCAATGCACTCCTGTATCTACACCTTTTTAAGTTGGAATTGCATTGTTAAATGATATGTGTCGAAAGGATGATGATGAGAAGAGTGTCATGGATAAATTTCCCTATGCAAGTGCAGTTGGTAAATTGATGTATGCAATGGTGTGTACGAGACCAGATCTTGCTCATGTAGTTGGAGTTGTGAGCATATTTATGTCTAATCCTGGTAAGCAACATTGGGTTGTAGTGAAGAGAATTATCAGATATTTGAAAGGCACTATTGATTTTACAATCTATTATGATGACCAAGAAAATAATCAGCTACAAGGTTTTATAGATTCTAATTATGGTGGACATGTAGATACTTCTAAATCTACTAGTGCATATGTGTTCACACTATTTTGAGGAGTTGTGAGTTGGAGAAGTAAAAATCAACAAGTGATGGCTCAATCAACTACTGAAGCTGATTTTTTTTGTAGAAGCATCCGAGAAGGTAGCCTAATTACAAGTAGTGTATAGAGGCATTAATTATAAAAAAAAAATCATTACTTTATGGTGTGATAATTAAAGTGCAATTGACTTCATTTTGAATCCTAAATTTCACTCTCGTACTAAGCACATTCAAGTGAAATTTCATTATATCATAGAGATGGTGGAATATGGAGAAGTTGAGTTGTAGAAGATTGGTACACAAGACAATGCACTAGGTGCACTGACAAAGCCATTAGATAGCAAGAAGTTCATATGGTGTAGATATTTGATGGGAGTTCTCTCATTTTGATTAGTAACCCTAAAGAATAAGGAAGAAGACATTTTTTGTTCATTTACTTAGTGTTTTTAGCAAGTAGGATATTGTTGTATGTGTGCCAAAAATATTGAGTTTGTGTTACACCCCTTAGAAAAATTGGTTCCACATTTTATAGAAGGTTTTTTAGCTAATAATATACCTTTACAGATACACGATTTTGGAAATTTCCTCATGGTTGGGAGTTGCTAGACACTTGTTGAGATGTTATTAGTTGGTTGCCTAAACATGGGTGGGAAAACCCTAAACATGGGTAGGAAAATCCTAAACATAGGTGAAAAACCCTAAACATTGTACCTTTGCATGTGTATTTATTTTATAGATGCAACTCTATAATAGATGTATGTGTGTGAAGAACCGTGTGAGAAGAACATCTCTTAGATGTAATGTTGAATGTATTGTGAATGAAGTTTTTCTTCTTCAATTTTTTTTGTCTATGCGCTATGGCATGTCATGAATAAATGTTTATTTGTAAATAATTCTTTTATTTCCTTTTAGTTGTTTATCATTCGAATATTATTTTCTTCATTATATGATTTTATTCCATCCATTATTTGTTGTTGATTTGTTTGCCTACATGTTTTGTTGTGCCAACATGTCAACAATACTCGATATAGTTAGCGTTCTAGAAAAGGTAAGCGAGCGCATAAATGATGACCTTTAAAATAAAAGCAGCCGAGTGCATACATGAATGACCTTCGGACCTTTTCGAAAAGTGTAAAGGTTACTTAGAGAATCGAAAGCTCGACCGCTCTCTATCCCTATCTAAGGGAGATATATATTTTAAAGCGACAAAGAATCAATCAATCTGCAAAGTTTAGTTATGGTTGGAATCTCTTCATTTCAAAATAAAACTAAATCTCAAAATAGAGGAGAGCCTCTTAGTGATTTTAAGGTATACAATACCCTTTTAATTTAAAGAGGTGCCCCGGTAATCGATCAACGCTTTTAAAACCACCTGGCGTGACTCTTAAAGGGGAGGGAGAGTAACTCCGGCAACATAATGACCATCCTACACTGGCATTCCCGGCGGAACACAGAGGTTGGTTGACTTAATAGCTCCGTCTTTCAGGTTGGTTGGCTCTTTAGAATGAGGAGCTCCCCCTCCATTAGAAAATGGATTCCATACTAAAGATAGATAGTTTCATTAAAATCTTCCATGATCATCCTTCCCACTTCCATATATCCACCCCACTTTATCCTAAAATAATCGATGGTTCAACCCCTCATTTTTAAAAATGTCCCTAGGAGTTTTGAGATCTAATTATTAGAGAGCCTTGTTTTCTTTTCTTCCTTCTCTCCATCAGCAACTAGATCTTACCCAATCACTCTACCTTACAGCCTTTTGATCAGATAAAATGGAGAGACGAGGAAGGAAGGTGGTCCCACCATACCTCTACCTTATAGTTTGGGATACTGTATAACAATGGTAGCTTACCTCTTAAAATATAAATAGATTGCTTATCTCTCTATTTTAAAAGATAAAAATATGGAATCTATTTGATGGTTTGTAATACAATGAGGATTTCATTCACTAACACAAGTAATGACTTGGTTGTCATTGTTCACCAACCCTTACAATGCAAGAGCCTTATAAGACTAGACATAGCATACAGTCTAGATACTAGAAGAAAGGGAGAGGGATATACCTAAAGTGATCCATAAATTCTAGATCAACCCCTATCTATTTTAAAATAGATATTGACTGGTATAAATAGAGTATAAAAGAGTTGCTCTCTATTTTAAAGGGTGGTAACACCCTTTAAAGAGATTTAAAGATCTCTACAAGAATGGATTTTAGGTGTTCTAGTGCCCCTTCTCATTATCCATAGATTACAATAATAGGATCTCAGTTAGGTGTGGTTTAAAATGCATTTGACCTCCCAAACAGGGCCCTAGTTTTTAAAAAAAAAACTTCTTAAATAATATTCAAGTGTACCCACTTCACTAAAGGCTAGATCTAATTGATCTACCTAATCCAATTTCAGTCATATCATGAAGCATCTAATTTTTATCGAATGATTCCTTTTTCTTGTTAAATAATATAATCTTTCATTCTTTAAATGATAACAACCAAACCTAGAGGTGAAAGAAGACTTGGAACTCTAATATGAGATATATTTTTGTGGATATTAATGGGAGAAGGGCAATCCGATCACTCTTAAGAGGTAGGGTGGTTTGTTCTATTCCATCATAATGGGTTAGGTAGGATTTTAAAAGTTCTATTTTCCTTCCCTTAAAATTGAGAGAATTGACAGGTCCCATCTTAAGAGGCAGGGTAGTTTGTTCTATTCCATCATAATGGGCTAGGTAGGCTTTAAAAAATTTTGTTTTTCTTTCCTTAAAATTGAGAGAACCGATAAGTCCCATGTTCTAATCTCACATACAACTATAGATGATATGGGATGAGTCACTTCATAAAGTATTTTTTTGATTACATAGACAATGAGGTAGATATACTCGTTGATAGATTCATATATTCAATTTTTTGGGGTATCTATAGTAGTAAATAGAAATAAAGGGGTAAAAAATAAATTGGATTGGATTTCCCACTTTGAAAATGCGTATGTTTATCATAAGATGCATCAATCATATCTCTTCCTTGCTCATTTATGTGTAATTTATAGGTCTCAACCCTCTGGTGTTAGCTTATGCCTATAGTTAAAAAGTACCAAGGATTCAATGGACACCCTTTTAAAAATAGAGAGGGCGAACACTGACACGTGCCAATACGCTACCAGGTACACTTCTTCAATCACTCGGCTTAAAATTCAAAGCTTCTCGAGTTGTTCAAGTTATTGAAAAGCTACAAAGTATCCTATTAAAATAGAAAGCAAAAAGGTGTACCTTTTATACAGGTTTTAAGCTTGAAGAGGTGGCTATAAAACAATAATGTGGTCTTAGTTATGGATAAAGAGCCCATCCCGCCCCCACCATTTAAAAGGCCCTTTTAAACATGAAGGATGGGTAATATTAAAATGTATCTTCTTTCTTTTCCCTAATTAGCTAGGCCAACTAAACCATAACTATTTAGACATGCTCCTTTTTCTTTGACATAATTAGGGTTAGTCATGTCACTGACATTCTATCCTATTTCAATGTGATTGTGATAGGATGTGAGGAAGCCATTTTTAGGCTTGAGATCTTGATCCAAGAAGAATTGGAGACCCTTTAATATTTTTTTAATTTTACAAATCGAGCTAGGTAGAGGATCCTTTAATATGCTCTTAATTGTGTGAATAAGGATTTCCATCAATGGAACAAGTTAGATAGTTATTCTCTTTTCTCATGGAATAAGAATGAGCATAGACTAATCTACATAAGAATTATGGATGGGAAGTGTGACAATGGAACCATTAGGAGGAACCATATTTTTGTTCACTTGTTATCTCTGGCTAATTGCTAAAAAGGGGAAGAATACAACCCATTAGAATATATATTCAATTAAAGATAATAATTTCCCATCCTCATTCCCATTCAATTTTTATAATTAGGATCTATTCCTTCGAGAATTTCAATCAATGAGTACCACAACAAAGGGGCAACTCCTATGGGAATGTTCAAATGCAATGTACACCTTTATAATATTTTAATTTAAGTTTTGCCACCATTAATATTAAAATGATACGAGGCATCTTTCTTCATGACAAAACACCTCTACAACACTATAGATAGATATGGGAACTATGGAAATCAAATTTATTCTATTTTAAAAGAGAATGTGTAATACTAGAAGAATGAACCATGATGATCTTCATGAACCAAACATGATTGAGTAAAACACCCTTTATTAGTGAATCTATTCATCTAAAGGAGATTAAAGTAATTACATAGGAAGAGCACATAACTGTGTATATCCTCATTCCCCATACTAGGGCAGTAGCAACTTTTGGGGGACACCTAAAACCGCAATAAAATGTGCTTAAGGAGAGCTTAAAGTTGTAAATTCCACATCTCTTCTCTATTTTAAAAGGGTTATCTATTCTAAAAAGGGGCTCAAATACCTCTCTATTTTAAAAAAAGGACCCATTGTGGTATACCTTGTAAATAGAGATCCTTCCCCCTCCCACCTTATAATTATAATGGTGACCTCTAAGGTATAAAGGAAAGATCTTTTAAAAATTCAATAAAGTTGATTGAATGCTTGGAATTAAAATGGTCTTTCTTCATTTCATTATTGTTCTTATCCCTTGATCTTTCAATTTCCTTTTTTCATTGATCGAATTTATAAATTGATTATTTCCATCATAATCATAGATGCTCTCTCTATTAAAAAAAAAAAGATGGCACCAACAACAATCAATGACTATCTTAGCCTAAGCTAGCAGGAATCAATCATACAAGTCAAGTCCAAATTGATTCATCACCACCAAGAGGTGGAATAACCTTCCATACCTATTTAATCTTAATTTATTTACTTCCATCCCCATCTAAGATTTATTTGATGCCTAGTCAAAAAGATATTATATTGAAGGTGTTTGATTAAAATTAGCAGTACATCCCAAATATATTAAAGGTGTTTGATCATGGATTCTTCCTAGACATAGGAACCATGAATGATAGATAGATTATTGACATATCAAATAAATCCCACCAAGACAGAACAAAGAGGGGTAGGTTGAATACAAGCCCTTGTCGATCTAAAGTTCAATGATCTTCAATATCTTCTATCTATCTAGTAGCTCTCCTCCTCTTTCTATTTTAAAGGCCCTTTTTAAAATAGAGAGGGTGTTTTTTTAAGCTTTTAAATGGGTGAACAATGTGCCTCTCTCTTCTTTTAAAAATGGGGGCCTAAGGGGTGTGATCTTCATTCATAGGTTCTCAATTACTAGCACCATCGGTTAATGCATGGATTCAATGACTGACATAATACTATGATGAAAGTAAGGCACCTACCTCTAGGAAATGACATAGGGGAGAAACCTACCTCTATCAAATGATTCCTAATATGAAGAAGAGTTTCATCTTACCTAAATAGTAGGGCTCATCCATCCATTGAATCATCTATTTTGGGTCAATAGTTGATCTATCGACTCATCCATTCAGGCTCTAGCTCATCCAGGGTGCCCTAGAAACTAGATCAAAGGCAATGAGTCCAACACTAATTACCCAATTATCACTCCTACCAAGAGGAAATGGATACTATTTGCCTAGGATATCACCCTAGCCTATAAACTAGACCACAATGATTGATTCCTAGCCCCACCCAAAAAGAATGATCTTCACTCCCATTGAACAAAAATGGAACCTATTCATCCTAGGTAGGAACAAGAGAATCTTGCTCACTAGAGGGGATAAGCCAAAACTAGACCTTTGATAGGCCTAGAAAATCAAGTTTAAAAAGTGATATTTTGGCATGTAGTAGCACAACTAAACATTTTTTAAGGCTTCTAAGCCAATTAAAAGTGTATTTAGAGGCATGTAATGTTTGGTCATGTATCATTTTGTTAAAGATGACCTTAAATATTTACTTTGTCTAGAAGTAGAAATTTCTTATCCAAGGTAATTTAGGGGTGAATTCCTTCTATAAATAGGATATATGGGCTCCATTGTAAATAATTTTTGACCTTAAGAAAATCAAATCTACACCTTGTGAGACCTGCATTGTAATTGCTCTCATTTTGGAAATAATAAGAGATTGTGCAAGACCTTTTGCATTACAATTATGGAACTACTCTTTTGAATTGTGGAATGCATGATGATTGTGCCACTACCATTTTTCCTCTTGTTATTCCCAATTACTTCTATTTCATACACATGGATACTTAGTCATTATTCAATTTTATCATGCACTGATTGATCATACACTTTTGTTGTGGCTATGGTTATATTTTATTTTAATTTCTCACACCTTAACCTTCCAAATTTTAATTTCATCCATTTAATTTTCACTTTTACTTCTCAATATTTAGATTAGATTAGATGAGAAGATATTTAGTGAGGATAGTGGGGGGTTGGCCTAAATATGGGTTCAGAGGGGACATGATTTCCCTTCTTCCAATTATTGAAATGGAATCATAGGTGCATAAGAAGTTAGACCTTTCTATAATTCAATAGTATTCTTGGTACCTTTTTGGTGCCACTACTAGTAGATGTTTATTATTCATACAAACTCTATGTTTTATTTACTAATATTTTTCTCTTTAACTCCTAACTTCTAGCAAGGAAAACCAATTATTTTTCTTACTAATAGACTATATAACTAAACTCTTTGAACAAGAATGGTCATCATAAATGTCATAGATATTTATTAACCTCAAGGTAATTTTAATTTTTAGGTTCAAGTGTTTTGTGAGCTTATTAATTTTTATTATTTTTTATAAAGTTATACATGGTTAAAATATTTTTTGTTTTATTGTATTTATTCTTGTTAGAATAAGTGAATATTCTCTTAAGTTCTACTAGGATAGACACACTTGAGTTTCCACTCCTCCATGTGTCAGGAGAACTCTCAGTGGTGTCTTCATCAGGTTTGATGAGTTGTTGTAATCCAACGGCTCTCAATGATCAACTTTGCTATTTATACAAAGTTGATCCTTGGAATAAATCAATCAGTTCCGCTCTTCTCTTCATATTTTGTGTAATGCTTTGCATGTCTATTATTGGGAAATTCTAACATGGTACCAGAGCAGGATAGATTTTTCTAGCATTCTCTCTTGAAGGTTCTAGGATCTGGTTCATTTGCTTTGGATAATTTTTTTTGACTAACTTGCTTGAAAGTAATGCAGTAGTCAGTTTTTATCCATAGGTTTTTTTCTTTCAGCAAAATATTTATTGTTGAAAATATATGTGTTGCAATATTTTTTAAAAAGTTGTGTTTGAATTCATGCTCGAGGGTGATTTTTTTTTAAATATTATTGAGCTCTTCCTTTATATTCAATACAGGGTTTACACTTTGTGTGCCTGGCATTGTTTTAGCCCATATTCTAAAAGGAAAAGAGCCTTTTTTTTTCAAAATCTCCTCCCTCTCTTCGATTCAAATTTAGAGCCCTCTACTTTTCATAGCAGGCATTGCGATCCTATTTAAATTTTGTGGCTCCATAGTTTTTTTTTTGGCCCACAATGTTTGGGAACAACGTTTAAATTTTTGCATATCATAATTGCGTGAATATCATGTTTATTTATTTCTAACCAAATCCAAATTGAAGGACAACTCTATGTGTGAGATTTTTTTTGGCTCCTCATATCCAGAACAAAGGGAATCCTCGCTCCCATTGAAGCTCGACATGCACGACGTACCTCTCTGGATGCGACGTGGAACACTCACCTCGTGGTGTCCTCGATGAATATCCACATGGAAGTTGGCGTTGTTGTTGGTGACATATCTCCATATCTAAAAGAACTTGGTGTTCACTAGATGGTTTACATCCTATCAAACCCGATGCTCTCTATCAATGATGGTCCATAAAATCTCCTCACCCTACAGAGAAATTGATATTACGAATATTCTACTATTCTCAAGGATTCTGGTTCAAAATCATAGCTTGATTCATGTTAAAGTATAGCAAAAAAAATTTAACTTGTTTTACAGGGATAGCTAGTTTATCAGGAGTCACAATATCTATAAAGCGCTCAACACAGTGACCTCTCCCAAGCTCACATCTCGGAGAACCCCCATTCAACACTTAAGGTATAGTTTTTTTTATTATTTCTTTTGTGCAAGTACTCTGGTTCATTTAATCCTATCTACGCAGATAGCAAGTTCCAAAAGCTATAAAGATATAGCATCTTGGGAACCTCTTTTCTACAATGTTTGAACTCTGCAAGGTCGAAAAGAGCATCGCATATTCGAAGAGGAAGGAACCAGATATTTTCAATCTTGTTGATTTGGTTGCAGGTTGTTCCAGCAGGCGTCTCCTTATTTTTGAGCACCAATCATTCTCAAAAATAGTCTCCACCCTCTGCTTCGAGTCAGGTTGTTCCTTCAGGCATCTCCATTTATTCTGAGAGCACCACTCTTTGTCGAAGTCGTAAGCAGTTTTACAAAAAAATCTATTATCCTCCTTACTAATTCTTTTTGTATAGGTTATTCGATCCTTCCATTTCGAGGGTCATATATTTTGACTCCTTTTCAAAGAGCCTTTTATTTTTCACAAAAATCTCTCTTCAAAAGTCGTGAGTCAATATTGTAACCAATATAATAAAATATTATTTGGGGGGGTTAGTGCAATTTATTGCACATTTGTGTTTCTTAAGGGGGGTTGTATAATTTTTTGTCTATCTTCTTCTAAGTTCATTTAGTTCCTTTTAAGTAGAATATATTTAAAAGGTGTTATTTTTGAAATATTCCATTATATATTTCATAAAGAAGATACTCACTATTTAACCTCTTCAAACACATATTTGTTTATTAATTTTTTTAAAAACAAAAAACACTTGAGTAATTAATATTTAAGGGGGGTTGTATATTTTTTGTCTATCTTCTTCTAAGTTCATTTAGTTCCTTTTAAGTAGCATATATTTAAAAGGTGTTATTGTTGAAATATTCCATTATATATTTCATAAAGAAGATACTCACTATTTAACCTCTTCAAATACATATTTGTTTATTAAATTTTTTTAAACATATATTATTCTTACTCATATAAAATAAAACAAAAATAATATTTAAATTATTTTTTTAGAAAGGTGTTAATCTTCTTTATCCTTTCACTTTTCTAAATATATCTCTTTTCATAGAGAAAATATTTTCAAAACTTAAAATTTTTCCCTCAAAATATATTTGCCTACGTTCCATGTATCATTGCCTCTAACACTTATAGTTTCCCTCACGTAAGGGCGGGTTTTGGAGGCAATTGGTATAAAGGCCTGGCATATATTTTTCTCTATCAACCATTTTACAAAAAGGATATCTCTCTTACTTATAGTTTCCCTCTCGTAAGGGCGAGTATTGAGATTATCCAAATTATAAATCTGGTTGATATCACTACATTTCAAGCCTACAAACCTTGAAAAATTCTTCTCTATACTTAAAGTTTCCCTCAAGTAAGGGCGGGTATTCAGAAGAACATAAAGAGGATTTGGCATTTCAAAAGCAACAATATAACAAACCTCAATACTTATAGTTTCCCTCTTGTTAGGGCGGGTATTTTGAGGATTAATATATTGAAAAGCTTCATAAAATTCTTTCTAATCAATTGCATTAATCCAAATATTGAAGTTCTAAGGGGGGAAATATTGGTTAAAACTTCAACTTTTCTTTTGTGTTAAAAATGATGAATTCAATTGAACCTCTCACCCCTCATAACTTTCACACTTGGAAACCTAAAATTTTAAATCTTATCTCTCAAAAAGGTCTTACTCATTTGCTAGAAGAAAAGCAACCAGAATTTGAGAAAGAATATGAAATTTTTGTTCATAAAGGAAAGATGCATGAAACAATGGGTATTATAAGCTCTAATGTTCATGAAAGTTTGTGGTTTCACATTACAGATTGTAAAACTCCTCATGAAAGTTGGGAGAAACTAAAGACCTTGTTTGGGAAAGTAGATCAAATAAGATCAATGCAACTAGAAGCAGAACTAACAACTTTGTCTCCTGAAGATTTTAGCAGTATTGTTGACTTCCTCACCAAATTCAAAGAAGTCCTCACTCAATACAAAGGTAGTGGGAAGACTAATACTGAAGAAGAATGCATTTATCTAATCCTTTCTAAGCTAAATGGTGTTTTTCAAATCTTTGCTACCACCTTTATATCTACCAAAGATGCTCTTGGTGCAACCTTTAAAATGCCCTCCTTAGAAGAGTTTTGTGATAGACTAACTAGGGAAGAAACAAAACTTGCTAGATATGAAATATCTTCTTCTTCCTCTTCCTCAAAAGCCTTAGTAGCCTCCACATCTTCTAAATAAAAGTTCAAAAAGAAGGAAAAGAACCCCATAACTTGTGCTCACTACAAAAAGAATGGTCACTCTACAAACAAATGCTGGAAAATATTACAGCAACTAGAGGCAACTATGAAGGATCAAAATATAGACAATAAAAAGCAAATAGGAAAAGCCCTTAATGTTCAAGGGAAAACCTCCAATTCTTCCTCTAATTACTGGGTCCTAGATTCTAGAGCTACTCATCACATGACTGCTTCAGATGAGTCATTCTCTTCTATCTCCTCAAGCCCTACCTGTAGCATAGAAGTGGGTGACTCTTCCTTTATCCCTATCAAAGGAAAGGGGGACATAACCATTGATGATGGCTCTATAAATAATGTTCTCTATGTTCCAAACATTGCCACAAATCTCCTCTCTGTCTATCATATTTGTACTTCTGGAAAGGGGAAAACAATTCTCTTCTCTCCAACAGGAGTTGAGATAAGAGACTTTCAAGATCCCCATTCTCTCATAGCCAAAGGAAATATTGATCATAACACTCACCTATTTCACTTCAAAGGATTCCAAAATCCAGAAGGGGCCTCCTATTTTGTGGCTCATGGAGATCTTGAAAGCAAAATTTGGCATGAAAGGTTTGGTCATCTTAGTTACAACTATCTAAAGGATTTGAGCACCCATGATATGGTAATAGGTTTACCCCAAGTCTCTTCTATTGATGGAGTTTGTCCTGGATGTGCTCTTGGGAAGCAACATCAAGATCCTTTCCACCCAAGTAGTTCTCTAAAAGCCTCATCCCCTCTAGAATTAATCCATAGTGACTTGATGTCTTTTCCATAACCTTCTTTCAAAGGAGCAAAGTATGCTCTAACCTTTATTGATGACTTTTCTAGAAGATCTTGGGTCTACTTCCTGAAATATAAAAGTGATGTTCTATCCCACTTTAAAGTTTTCAAAGCCTTAGTTGAAAATCAGGCCTCTTGCAAAATCAAGAAAATTCGCACAGATAATGGGGGGGAATACTGCAGTAATGAGTTCTCCATATTTCTATCAAGTCATGGCATCATTCATCAACATTTTGTCTCCCATAATCCTCAAAAAAATGGTATTGTAGAAAGGAAAAACTAGACATTAAAAGAAATGGCAAATTGTATGCTCCATTCAAGAGATCTTCCAAAAATTTTTGGGCAGAAGCTATTAACTGTGCCAATTATATTCAAAACCGCACACCTCATAAAGCTCTTGACCATTTAACTCCTGAAGAAGCATGGTCTGGCTCAAAACCAGATGTTTCCTACTTCAAAATTTTTGGGTGTACTGCTTGGGCTCACATCCCAAAGAAGAAAAGGAAGGCTCTAGATAAGAAAAGCAAAAAGCTCATCTTTATTGGTTATTGTGAAGAATTGAAAGCATACAAGCTCCTTGATCCCTCAACTCATGAGGTCTTCTTTCATAGGAATGTCCAATTTGATGAAACATTCCCTCAAAAATATCCTCAAACCCCCTCTTCCTCCATTGAGCCTTCTCCTATAGTAGAACCTCAATATTATGAAGAGCCAACTCTTGAAGTTAACTTGGAAATTGATAATCAAGATGAGGAACCTGTAACTCCAACTCAATGTCTTTCAACTCCTTCTACTCCTTCCACTATGCCAAAATGGGCCCGCACCATTGTTAAAGAAGCTACTCCTTACATCCAAAATCTTCCATCAACCAGATCAACCAACCCCATAGGCATTGGTCTTGTCTGTCAGTCTATTTCCTCTGATCCTCAATCCTTCAAAGAAGCAACAGGAATTAAAGAATGGGATGAGGCCATGGAAAATGAATTTTCTTCCTTAATCAAAAATAAAACTTGGGATTTAGTTCCCTTGCCTAAAGGAAGGAAGTTAGTTCATTGTAAATGGATCTACAAAACAAAATATGGGCCTAATGGAGAAATAGACAAACACAAAGCTCACCTAGTAGCCAAAGGTTTTTCTCAAATTGAAGGTATTGATTATGCAGAAACCTTTGCTCCAGTTGCTAAAATGGATTCTGTTAGACTAGTTCTTGCTCTGGTTGCTTCCCAAAAGTGGCATGTCTATCAAATGGATGTAAAAAGTGCTTTCTTACATGGGGACTTAAAAGAAGAAATATTCATGGAACAACTTGTTGGTTTCACTCAAGACTCCTCTCTTGTTTGTAGGCTAAAAAAGTCTCTCTATGGCCTCAAACAAGCCCCTAGAGCTTGGTATGAAAATATGGACTCCTTCCTTCTTTCCATAGGTTTTTCTCATTGTGAGTCTGATAACACCGTCTACATTTGGAGAGATGAAGGCAAAATCACCATTCTTGTTCTTTATGTTGATGATCTTCTTCTCACTGGTAGTAACTTCACTCACATTCAGACTATAAAAGACTCCCTCTCTAAAAAATTTGAAATGGCTGATCTAGGTTTAGCTCATTACTTCCTTGGGATCCAAATAAGTCAAACAGATGCAGGAATTTCATTGTGTCAACAAAAGTACACTCTAGATCTTCTTCAAAGATTTAAAATGATAGATTGCAAACCTTCTCCTACCCCTTTTCAATCTGGCATTAATCTTAGTACTTCCTGCTCATCCCCTCTATGTGATGCAACTCTATACCATCAGCTTGTAGGAAGTCTGTTATACCTTACTCATACTCACCCAGATATCTCATATGTTGTTGGCCTAATATCCAGATTCTCTCATCAACCTCACTTCAGTCATTGGCAAGCAGCAAAAAGAATCCTCCGTTACTTGCAGGGCACTACGCACTTTGGGCTCCTCTATAAGGGAAAATCCATGGATATCATTGGCTACACGGATTCAGATTGGGCAGGTTCAGTAGAAGACAAATGTTCAACCTCTGGCTATGTCTTTTGCCTTGGTTCTTCACCAATAGCCTGGTTATGCAAGAAACAACAAGCAGTAGCCTTATCTTCTATAGAGGCAGAATACAGGGCAATAGTTTTAGCTAGTCAGGAAGCTCTTTGGCTTCGTCAAATTCTAAAAGAATTTGGTTTCTCCCATAAAGAGCCTATAACTCTTTGGTGTGACAATCAGAGCACAATTCATATTGCATGCAATCCGGTTGAGCATCAGCGCACCAAACACATTGAGATACACATGCACTTCATAAGGCAACATATTCAGAATGGGGATATACACTTGGACTATATTCCAACTGAGAATCAAATTGCAGATATCTTCACCAAGTCATTTCCTTCTCCGCGTTACCTTCAGTTGCGAGATAAACTTGGAGTAATACAACTGCATTGACATAGAGGTCTTCCACCTCTCATTATATTGGTTGGAGAATGGTTTTTTCCCTTGTGGTTTTTTTCATCATCTCTCCAACAACATGTATTTTATGAGGACAATATTCACCATCCGAAGACATGCCTCTATCTTGGATATGTTTTTGTGATAGATGGTTTTTCCCCAAAGGGGTTTTTTCACCATCTATATATTGTATATGAGTACCTAATCAGGCCAAGTTGTCGGGACTCATCATTCTTTTGTATTAATAGGACAATCTTCGCCATCCGAAGACAAGCCTCTTTTCTTGTGATAGTTGGTTTTTCCCCAAGGGGTTTTTTCACCATCTATATATTGTATATGAGTACCTAATCAGGCCAAGTTGTCGGGACTCATCATTATTTTGTAATAAGAGGACAATCTTCGCCATCCGAAGACAAGCCTCTTTTCTTGTGATAGTTGGTTTTTCCCCAAGGGGTTTTTTCACCAACTATATATTGTAAATGAGTACCTCATCAGGCCATGCTGCCGGGACTCATATTTCTTATTGTATTAAGAGGACAATATTCGCCATACGAAGACAAGCCTCTTACTTCCTTTTTTATTAATGGTTTTTCCCATTGGGTTTTTACCATCTCTTCAAAAAGAAGTCATTGTACATGAGTACCTCATCAGGCCTTGTTGTCGGGACTCATTTGTACAACCCTCCCCTAGTATCACTTAAGGGGGGTGTTAGAATAAGTGAATATTCTCTTAAGTTCTACTAGGATAGACACACTTGAGTTTCCACTCCTCCATGTGTCAGGAGAACTCTCAGTGGTGTCTTCATCAGGTTTGATGAGTTGTTGTAATCCAACGGCTCTCAATGATCAACTTTGCTATTTATACAAAGTTGATCCTTGGAATAAATCAATCGGTTCCACTCTTCTCTTCATATTTTGTGTAATGCTTTGCATGTCTATTATTGGGAAATTCTAACAATTCTGACAAGTTATTTAAATATTAAATTTATTTTAGCAAATCAATTATTATAATAAGTCGTAGTGTTATTTAGGCAAAGAAATTTACTTAAAGTCTTAGAAATATGGAATTTCATATTAGATAATTTGTAATTGATCATGAAACATTCTAGGTGGTCAACCAATAAGGAGGATTCTATAAAAAAAATATTTGATGCATGGTTGAAGCCTTATTCTCTTATTTATGATCCAAAATGGCTATCAATGGCTTGAGAATGTTAAACTTTTAAAAATTCAAAGTTAAAAAATAATATAAGCAAGAATCCTAGATTATGGATTTTTATTAAAGTAAGCTAGTTTTTAAAGTCCATGAGGTCATGTTGTGGAGTTTCCACAACCACCCCAAAATTCTTGGGGACCCACTTGTCATATTTTGATATGAAAGGTTTTTGGTTTTCTTTGGTTTGTAAGAATAAGGATGTTTGACCGTTTTGTGTTAATGATTTTAATTGCTTTGCTTTTTTGATATTTAATGATTAATTAATCTAGGCATTAATGCTTAGATTAATTAAAATCCATTTTGATGAATAAGAGTTTAATGTTCTTCATACTATCTAAGGTGATGGAATGTGTTTAACAAAGCAAGGCCCGACCTAAAACAAAAAGAGGATACAAAAGGTACAAAGAAATTGAGATAGAAGCCAATATGCTATTATCTACCTAATATAATTGCATTAACTATATTATGTACATAATAGTAATATTTTTAAGATTATGTTATAAGGTTTTAAAATGTTATCATTATAATAATATTATTATGATTATATTATAATGTTATTATTATAATAATATTGTTGTGATTATATTCTTCTAAAATGTTATTATTATAATAATATTATTATATTGTATATAATAATATTATTATAATGTACTTTATAAAAGACGTGATAATAATATTTACGATAAGGTAAAGTTTAATGTCATTTTGTTTGATTGTAGATAAGGTGATGGTGGCTATTCAAAAACATTCAAAGACATGAGTGGCTAGTCCAAGAACATTCAGCGCTATGGCAGCGAAGCTTCGTGGAGCAACATCGACAAAGAAGAGGCGGTCCAAGATGGCGTTAGGGTTTTAGAAGAATAGCATGAAATGCATCGAAGTTATCAGTGAAATGATCGAGAGGCAAAGGCATGCCATCGAACAAGGAAGGAAGAAGCATTATTAGGGCAACCTGTGATGCCAATTGACGGAGTTAAAGGTTGACCTCAAATAGTATGGAAGGTTTTAGTGTTGCATCTGTTTCATTACGCTATGGAAGTGTGAGTGTGAGAGTAGGGAGTTGAACAGCGTCATGTCTATGTAGGTTTGGTAGCACCACGATGTCGATGGCAGCATTGATGGTTGCATAGGTTTGGAAGCACCATGATGTTGATGGCTACATAGGTTTGGCAGCACCACTATGACGATGGCAGTGCTATGGCTGCATAGTCTTGGCAATGCCATGGCTGTGTAGGTTTGGCAGCATCATGACATCGATGGTAGCGCTATGGTTGTGTAGTCTTGGCAGCACCATGGCTACGTAGGTTTGGCAGTGCCACGACATCAATGGCAATGCTATGGCTGTGTAGTCTTGGCAGTGCCATGGCTGTATCGTTGGCAATGCTATGGCTAGGTAAGTTGGACAGTGCCATGGCTGCATAGGTAGTGTGATGGTTTTTTTTGGTTACATGGAAACCAAAGTGCCCAGGATGGGGTAATGTCATCCCAGTACTTGGGCACATTGGTATGGCTTAGGAGAAATACCATCGGGTCTCGGCCTCAAAAAGTGACAACGAAAGTTTCACTGAATAAGATTGGCCTGTATTATTTTAGTTAATGTGAATGTGGTTTGATCACGTTCAATGTTTTAAAGGAGGTCTAAAATCATAGGGGTTATAAGGTATAGTTAATGCTTTTATCATTCGTTTAATGGATGTGAAGGGGTATTCTTGGGTAGAATGCTTATAAGAGAAAGGGGAATATAAGGAGTCATGCAGGGTTATGTTTTTGTTGTTTTTTAAAAATAAATAATGTTTAGAATTGTTATGTTTATTAAATCACAGAAAATGATGATGGATTATTTTCTTATATCCATTCATTATTTTGGTTGTGATATAAGATGAAGCGAAAGGACTTCTAAGCATTATTTATACCTTGCTATCCTACATTTTTCAAGGGGGCTGGAAATGATGTAACATTTCGAGAAAGCAATAAAGAAAGAGCATTTTTTAGATTTTGTGAGGGTAGCAAACTTCTGTGAGCAAAATCAAAAGGAGGGTTTTTATCATAAAACTAACGTTTTTAGTGTCTTATCATTTCTGCATTTTAGTGACTTCTAGCCATTTTCTTATGCCATGAAATGGGTTGCAATAGGTGAAGGTCAAGATTATGTAGTTTCTTTATGTTTCCTTTGAGTATCGCACTTGATTTAATGGTATTGTGCTTATGTTGCAGGTCCATTGATTCAGGTTGTTTTATGATTACCTCATAACTTGGGATTTTGCAGGGAGGATCTTGCTAAACTAATTCAGAATTTGACTTTTTCACTAACCAAATTTACATGTTTATTTCATTTACTATTCTCAAAGTTTATTTTATTTCAAGCATTCAAGCATTTCATTTTGGTCCATCCATAATTTTAGTTTCTTTCATTTCCATTCTGGTCATTTTCTAGAAATTCTGCTAATTTCCTGTTAGTTTCATTTTTTCTAGTCCATTTCCAGAATTGTTAAGCTTTCAAGTTATTTCCATTCTGGTCATTTTCCAGAATTTATGCACCTCCAAGTTTCTTTAATCTAAAGCTTTCAGATAAAACACATGGTTTAGGAGGGATACTAACCTACTATTTCACATTAAACTAAGATAAGAAATGAAAGCTAACTTTGCTAACTTTGCTAACATTGCTAACATGCTAACTTCTACTAACCACTATTAGGGTAGTGGCATCAACATAAGGAAGATAAAATGAACCCAACTATCTAAAATTTACTTCATCTTAAAGGCACGGGCATTAAAATGAGGTGGACAATTCCACATTTTGTCATTTGAAACCTTTTAAATAAAGATAAAATACTCTACTAACAGGGATTCAGGGTAGCACCAATTTAAAAAAAAAAACCTAAAAATAACTGCTTTTATTTTTAGTTAGATCTTTCAAATCACTAAGAATTGTTTAGAACCAGTAAATGCCCCTTGTTTATGGTCACATTGTTAAGATCCTGCTATAAAATAAACTCCAATAACACACTCTCACACAATTGCTTGGAAATAACTCACATAAACATCACATTAATATAACAGAAATTTGCATAAAGAACAATCTCACAATAGAACTGAATCGCGAGGCCTCTTCGAGGGGGCAACCTCCTTCAATACTTCATTAATTTTGCAAAAGATGGTTACATTGGTGCCTTTTCGGGTATTTAAGGAGTTTCCTTCCAAGGTTGGCTTACATGCAAAATGCCACCTGGATTACATGCATAATGCCACCCGAATTACATGCATAGTGCCACTTTGAATTACATGCACAATGCCACTCGAATTACATGCACAATGCCACTCGAATTACATGCACAATGCCACACGAATTACATGCACAATGCCACCTATCTACCATGTGTTACATAAAAAGGGTGCCATTTGTCATAGGCACTACCTAAGCTAAAACTTAGAACATTACAAAATATTAATCATGGGTACTACCCACGTTCACTAGGAATTATTACAAAAGGGGAGTTATTACATTAAGGGTTAGGATGAGATCCTAACATGCCCTTCTCCTTAAAGGAGCTTTGTCCTCAAAGCTGAAAATGAGGAAACTGTTGTTGGAGTTGATGGAGAGACTCCCATGTAGCATCCTCAGGTTGAAGTCCACGCCACTGAACCAGGACCTCTGTGATGGTACGGTTGCGCAGAGTGCGAGTTCGACGATCCAACAGCTATTTCGATGCAAGTAATATGGAGCCTTCTTCATCCAATTCAGGGAGTGTTGATTGAACCTGTACCTTTGTGCCCACAACTTTCTTGAGAAGGGAAACATGAAAAACATGGTGGATCTTGGAAGTGGGGGGAAGAGCCAATTTGTAAGCTGTTGGACCAATCCGTTGCAGAACCTGATAAGGACCATAGAATTTTGGAGCAAGCTTTTGACACCTACGGATTTGTAGGGATGATTGTTTGTATGGCTGCAAGCGAAGGAAGACCATATCACCCACATCAAAACTACGCTCAGAACGATGCTGATCAGCTTGTTGGCGCATCCGATTCTGGGCCATGTTCAAATTTTGCTTGAGTTGGCGGAGGACCTCGGTGTGTTGACTCAGAGCATTGTCGACGGCCTAGACCTTGGAGCTGCCCGGAATGTAGGAGGAAGGCGTGAGTGGAGGGCGCCCGTAAACTACCTCAAATGGTGTGAGTTTGGTGGCGGTATGATAGGAAGTGTTGTACCACCATTCAGCCAAGGAAAGCCATTTTTCCCAATGAGTAGGATGATCGGAGGCAAAGCAGCGAAGGTAGGTTTCCAAGCATTTATTAACAACCTCTGTTTGACCATCCATTTGCGGATGGTAGGCTAAACTCATTTTGAGCTGAGTCCCCTGCAACTTAAACAACTCTTGCCAAAAATTGCTAGTAAAGGTGGGATCACGATCAGATACAATGGAGGCGGGCATGCCATGAAGGCGAAATATGGAGTCAAGAAAAGTTTGGGCAATAGTGGATGTTGTGTAAGGATGGGTTAGGGCACAAAAGTGAGCATACTTTGAAAGGCGGTCCACTACCACAAAAATAACAGACTTGCCTCCAGATTTAGGTAGCCCTTCTATGAAGTCCATGGAGATGTCATTCCACACCTGATCTGGTATCGGCAATGGTTGAAGAGTGCCTGGGGAGCGCACTGTTTCTCCTTTCATCCGTTGACAAGTGTCGCAATCCGCTACAAAAGAGCGAATGTCCTGTTTCATGCCTTTCCAAAAGAAGGTGCGCTTGATTCATTCATAAGTTTTTAGGAACCCTGAATGGCCAGCAGATGGAGTAGCATGTGATTCCTTCATGAGGAGTTCTCAAAGTGGGGACTTAGGAGGAAGAACCAGACGTTGATGGTAACGCAGATCTTGGCCATCCCAACTATATCCTGGTGTAGACTCTGGATCATCCCTAAGTGAAGCAACCAGGTCTTTCAAATCTGCATCCCGAATTATTTCCCGACGTAAGGGCTCAATCCATTGGGGCAATGGTGCAGATATGGCACACAGAATACTAAGGGCCTCAAATTGGCGAGAGAGAGCATCTGCCACAAGATTTTCCTTCCCTTTTTTGTACGTGATGTCATAATCATAGCCCATGAGTTTTGATACCCACTTTTGTTGCTCGGGAGTGGCAACTCGTTGTTCTAGAAAGTATTTAAGGCTCGGTGGTCGGGTTTTGATGGAGAAATGGCGCCCAATGAGGTAAGGCCGCCAATGTAGGACTGCATGCAATATTGCCAACATTTCCTTAGCATATGTGGATTTTCCCAGATTGTGATCAGATAGGGCTTTGCTGGTAAAAGCCAAAGGGCGTCCTTCTTGCATCAATATGGCCCCAATACCACGACCAGAAGCGTCACTTTCAATGACAAATTTTTTTGAGAAGTCTGGCATGGCTAAAATCGGAGTGGTGGTCATGGCATGTTTGAGGTCCAGGAATGCTTGCTCAGCCGGCCTTGTCCACATAAAAGAATCCTTCTTCAACATGGAGGTGAGGGGGGCGGCTATCTTTCCATAATTGCAGACAAATTTATGGTAATATCCTGTAAGCCCTAAAAATCCTCGAAGTCCCTTGAGTGTGCGAGGTTTTGGCCATTCTTGGACTGCTTGGATCTTCTTAGGGTCAACCTTGACACCATCCTTTGAGACAATGTGTCCCAGATATTCTACTTCAGTCAAACCAAAGGAGCACTTGGACCTTTTTGCAAACAATTTATGGTCGGCCAGTAGTTGGAGAGTTTGATCTACATGATTGAGATGCTCTTCCCATGTGTGACTGTAAATCAAGATGTCATCGAAGAACACAAGGATGAACTTCCACAAGAAGGGGCGAAAGATGATGTTCATCAGGCTTTGGAATGTGGAAGGGGCATTTGTGAGACCAAATGGCATTACCAAGAATTCATAATGACCTTCATGAGTGCGAAAAGCAGTTTTAGGAATATCTTCATCCCTAAGTCGGATCTGATGGTACCCGGAGCGAAGGTCTAGCTTGGTGAAGTACATGGTCCCATGTAATTCATCTAGTAATTCATCAACCACGGGGATAGGAAATTTATCCTTGACCGTTATCTTGTTGAGCTCTCGGTAGTCAATACACAATCGCCAAGAGCCATCCTTCTTGAGGACCGGTAAGACCGGTGCAGAGTAGGGACTAGTACTAGGCCGAATGACACCCGCCTTGAGTAATTCCTGTATCATCTTCTCAATCTCTGACTTCATGGCATGGGGGTATCTGTATGGGCGGATATTGGGAGGTGTACTATCTGGCAATAATGGAATGGCATGGTCATGAGAGCGATGCGGTGGTAGTGTGATTGGTTCTGAAAATATGGCCTCATGTTTGTGGAGAACCTGTTGCATGTCTGGTGTAATTTCACCCATTGGGGATGTAGATGGTTGGATGGAGAATAGTTGTGCAATGACCCCACGTGATGATTTCTTTAGCAATTTCTCCATGCCGTTTGAACTGATAATTTGAGGTGTTCCTGCTGGGGAGCCCTTGATGATGTGTGTTTGTCCATTCTGGGAGAACTGCATCCAAAGTTCAGCAAAGTTCCAACTGATAGTGCCCAGTGTACTCAACCATTGAGATCCCAAAACAATATCACATCCACCCAACTAGAGGGCAAACATGTCCTGCTTGAGTGCATAGTCCCCTATCTGGATTTTAACATTGCGACACTTTCCATTACAAAGTAAGATTCCCCCGTTGGCTACCATGACCTCAAAGGAGTTACAAGTGTGGATATAGCAATTTGCCCGCTGAGCAACTCTAGGGTCAATAAAGTTGTGTGTGCTTCCCGAGTCCAAAAGGATGGAAAGACGTTGGCCCTTGAAAAATCCTGTAACCTTCATGGTTTGAGGGGTAGTAATGCCTGCAAGGGCATGGACTGTAATTGCTGTTTCAGGTTCCTGTTTCACTTCTTCTTGTGGAGGAGGTGTTTCTGGAGGGTCCTCATCCTTATCACTCTCATCAGAGGTATCAGGTTCTTCAACATCGATCAGGAACAATTTTTTGTGTGCACACTTATGCCCTTTGAAAAACTTTTCATCACAATTATAGCATAATCCTTGGGCACGACGTGCATCCATCTCTTCGGTGGTGAGGCGCTTTGGTGCAGCAGGTTTATTATCAACTGGGTTTTGGGCTCTAGGAGGAAATGAAGGTCTATTTTGCAGAAACTTTGATGGGCGTCTTTGGGCAGAGAGTTTAGATTCGGCCAGACGGGCCAAACTGATAGCTTCCATCATAGTTCGTGGTTTCAACATTTTGACTTCTGCTTGGAGTTCCATCTTCAACCCACTGATTTAACAACTCTGGAAGAACCCTTCACTCAATCCTCTTGTTCGATTGGCCAATTTTTCAAATTGAGCTTGGTACTCTCGAACTGACCCTGTTTGTTGTAGTTTGGATAAGGCTCCCGTGAAGTCCTCAAACTCACTAGGACCAAATCGAGTGAGTATGTGGGATTCAAAATCCTCCCAAGAGAGATTTGGGTAGGTAAGACGCAACCATTGAAACCAAGTGTAGAGCCTCGGATTCCAAGTTAAAGGAAGCCATCTAGACTCGATGAAATATTGGTACATTATGAAGTCGAAAGAATTGGTCAACCCGACATAGCCACCCATCAACATCCTTCCCACTGAATTTGGGAAAGTCCAACTTGGGCATTTTGAAGGGTGTATCATGGTCACGATTCCTTGTAGAACTCTCAACTTGGTATTCTGATTTGGGTGGTTCTCTTCTCAGTTTGCTGTCCACTTCGATCAATGCTTCTTCTAAGTGATTGCTAGTGGCCTCATGCTCTAGGCGAAGACCTTGGACTTCTTCCCTTATGGAGTGAAAAGCCAAGTTCAAGTTCTCAATGGCTTTTGTTAGGGAATCCAAGTGTTCTAGTTCTTTCTGGTGTCCACGAGTACCCTGGGCCATTTTTTGACCTTTTGTGACCAGTTACTAAAAATAGAATTGAATTTTTTGACTTACTATTTTTAGTAAGTTCCCAAAAAAGTGCTTGGGTGCTATATATCAAAATGATCAGCAGGAGGAGGTGGTCACAATGAGCTATATCTCTTAACACTACTTTTTGGCACCCTAGATCTCCTGTTTTGCTGAGTCTAACGGTGTTTACAGATTTTGATTCTGAGCTACTGAGCAAAAGTTGGGTACTGGAGCACTATCTAAAACTGGCCGTGTTTCACACTCAAGATTCTCTGTATTTTGCGGGTGACTGATATGACAGTTCTGTTCTGACTCTGAAGACTGTGAATTCCGCCCCGACTGTGCTGACCTCTCTCGACTCCGATCGTGGATCGCCATCGTAAATTTGATCGTTACTCTCCAGACTTTCAACTTAAGTGTCACCCTCATGGCTTATCCCGAATGCATGTCCCTTCGTTATTTTTTTTGGTAGAGGACTCCTTTCTCATATGCTCACTTTTGAAATGCAGGTTTACGAACGGGGGTGTTTGGATTCTTATTTTGATTTTTATTTTTGCATTTTTTACAGGTTGTAGTTTTAACAGAACCAGGGAATGCTAAGTATAGGAGTATGTACCACCCATAGGACCTCTAATATACCGACAATGATGAACAATAGTGCTCGTACCAATATTTCAGGCCACTACTCAAGGAGGATTCCACACATACCCTTGAGCACACTACTCGCCTCTCTGACAATACGGGAGGGTAATCATCCAGGATGCTGTGTCCCGTAGACTATGAGTAATACAAGGCTGAAGAGCTTCCTAATGGCTAAAAGTTTGTTTAATCCTAGATGGTCTCCCGATATACCCGAAGATACGTGGGAGCTCAAGTCCGTGCGCGAGTTCTGTCTGAGGCCTGGGTATTGGAGCCTGATCGCCCCTCACTTCACTAGACGCTTTATGGGCTATCTAGCTTAGCCAATAACGACGGATCCTTCACGATATTTTAAAACCCCCGTACAGGGTTTCTACCTACTCAACTAATAATATATTTTTTTGTTTTTGGTCTGGAAAAAAAAAAACACTATATTTTTTTTTTTGGATTTTTTAATAAGGAAAAACAGAATGGAAAAAACACACGGAATTTATACCTAACAGGCGGATTGGATGGAAAGAATCATTGCAGTTGTAGCAGAACTTGGCCTTGGAAAGCGCTTTGATACCACTTGTTAAGATCCTGCTATAAAATAAACTCAAATAACACACTCTCACACAATTGCTTGGAAATAACTCACATAAACATCACATTAATATAACAAAAATTTGCATAAAGAACAATCTCACAATAGAATTGAATCGCAGGCCTCTTCGAGGGGGCAACCTCCTTCAATACTTCATTAATTTTGCAAAAGATGGTTACATTGGTGCCTTTTCGGGTATTTAAGGAGTTTCCTTCCAAGGTTGGCTTACATGCAAAATGCCACTTGGATTACATGCATAATGCCACCCGAATTACATGCATAGTGCCACTTTGAATTACATGCACAATGCCACTCGAATTACATGCACAATGTCACCTATCTACCATGTGTTACATAAAAAGGGTGCCATTTGTCATAGGCACTACCTAAGCTAAAACTTAGAACATTACAAAATATTAATCATGGGTACTACCCACGTTCACTAGGAATTATTACAAAAGGGGAGTTATTACATTAAGGGTTAGGATGAGATCCTAACACACATGCATTATTGAATTATTTCTGGCACTATTGTAATATTTTAGATATTTTACCAAAACCTTGGAGAAGTTGAATGTTTGTCATTTGGTTTCCTTTCAAGAGATAGTTTTCTTTCAATACTCTACATGTGGTGGTATTTTGTAATTGGGCAAAATATACACTCAACATCTTTGGTGCTAGAAGGAGGGCCTTATTTTATGCTTTGTGATTTAGTTTTTTTCTAATGCTAACATGGCCATTTTTGGTTCAACAGTATTGTGTTTGCAGGTGCAACATTTTAATCTTGACTAGTTTATGAGAAGCCTTAATAGAATCGATTTGAGTTTTCCCAAGCTGGACCCACCTAGACGCATTGCTACTAGGTCTAAAACAACTGAGAAAAGCATTTTTCAAATTCTTTCTCCCAAAACTAGGAATCCGAGGCACAAAATCCAGGAGATTAAAATCTCGTCCAAGCTTTTTGATACGTTAGGTTTAGAGATGCTTTGCCAATATTTGAAAAGGCTAGCTCTCAGACCTTTGAATCTAAATACCTTTAGTGTATGTGCACCCATTAGTTCCATCGTAAGAGCTACATCAAGTGTACCCATCTTCATCATCTTGAGTGTATCAACTGCTTTAGTAGGGTCATTACCTTTGGTTAATATGGCCCAACAATAGTAGCAACAACAACTAGTTCCCTGGTTTGGTACCCAAAGTTCTCCGTTAAGTATACCTGGGGATGTCCATGACATACCTAGGCACCTTGAGAGGTCTATCCCTAAGTTTATCCATGATGGTCCCATTTTAGCTGAAGAGCACGTTCAAATTTACAAGGACCATATGATTAGGCAGGGAGTCAATCATGAAGACGTCGCTTATAGACTCTTCCCTAATAGCTTTGACCAAATGGCTCATGAATGGTACAAGAATCTTCCTGTAGGGTCCATTACATCTTGGGCCCAGTTGGAAGCTACCATTTTTAATCAATTTAGGTCATTGCTAGATCCTATCATCATGTATAACCAATTCGTGTCATGCAAGAGGTATCCTAATGAACCTATTAGAATATTTAATGCTAGATTGTAAAATCTTTACACAAATGTGACTCGTCACTTTACAATAGACGCTGCTATAGTGTTGCAATTATACCTCGCAACCTTAGATTCGATGACAACCATGTTTACCAAGATAAATCCTCAAGTTACAACGCTGGCCTTAGCCTATGCTGAAGCCATGACTATTGAGCAACAAATGACACTACAAGGTGGCACTATGCCTCAATTTCCCATGTTAGGGCAATATGGCCCTTACAATCAATTTGCCATGATGAATCAAGTTGTGACACCTCAGATTCCCATGATGAATGCTTTGCCATATCATCAATCATACCCATTCGCTCCCACGCTTCCATATTTTCTAACATACCCTAGTGTTGTCATTACACCCACTTCAAAAATGATGGTTGCTAATCAGATAACCTTACCAGGATTTGAGGCAAGTAGTACTCAAGCCTTAAATGTTTATCCCATGGTTGCACCTCTTCAGGCCAAGGGTCCATGGTGGACCCAAAACACCCAGATTCAAACCTTAGTGTCTAATCCAGAGGTTGCTAATTTCAAAAATATCAGTGGATCTGGGGTTGTCATGCCCCAACCATAAGGACCCAATTTTGAGTTGTAAGAGCTCAAGATAATGACCATCAAATAGGGCAATGACATCATTCAGTTACAAAAACAAGTTGCCCAAAATCACATGCCCAATTGAAACCACGGCCATAGGAGAACAGGACTATACAATACGCAGCCTAATAATGGGCATGTACCCAATCCAGTAGCCAATCAGGCTGATGCATTAGGAGATTGTGATGATTCAAAGTCATGTGATGAGGAAATGTATCACTATTACCATAGAAAGTCATAATCTTTGGTGTCTGAAGTCATTCATTATTTATAAAATGATGAGATGGAGGAAGATATGAATGTGTTAGGAGAGAAAGAAGATGAAGCTTTGGAAGCCCAGACCGCTAAACATTTTGGGAAAGCTAATCACAAGTATTTTACTAGGAGTTCTAAGGATCCCAAAATCTCCTCTACTCTCCCAAACAACCCTTTAGTTCCTCCTAATACAAAAGGTGATGTGAATCCACCACCTCCATTTTTGGAAGCACCTACCACAATGCCAAAAGTGTCAAATCCTGGAACATCCACTTATGACTTGGAAGAAGATATGAAA
This sequence comes from Wollemia nobilis, assembly GCA_028583015.1. Taxonomy (NCBI): domain Eukaryota; kingdom Viridiplantae; phylum Streptophyta; class Pinopsida; order Araucariales; family Araucariaceae; genus Wollemia; species Wollemia nobilis. The sequence goes on from JAQPPZ010005339.1 coordinate 942,288, forward strand.
AGAACCAAGGCCAATATCTCAATGTATGAGGCCTTTCTATTGTTGGGGTAGGATAAAAGCATGGGGAAGAGATTAAATTCTTCGAGTCAAATTCATGAGGTTAAATTTATAGAACCCCAACTTGCTATGATGAAATAGAAACCAAAGGTACCTCCTTTTCTCATAACTATTAGGATCGCAGGCAAAAATTTACACAACTGTTTGATTGATTCTGGTGCCTCGACCAACATCATGCCTCTTGAGATAAGCCAAAAGCTAGGAATTAAGCTTGTTTATCTAAATAGCAAAGTGGTCCAATTAGACAGATCTATGGTGGATGTAATAGATGTTGTAAAATATGTCCTAGTTTAGATCAACTCAGAACCTAGGGTCCAACATTACATGGATATCCTTGTGCTAAATATTGTTGCCAAGTATGGCATAGTGTTGGGCAGGGATTGGAGTAGAAATCTCAATGGTTATGTGGTGACTGATTCCTCTCATATGTGGTTTCCATGGAGAGGAGTTGTAAACCAAATTCGGGTAGACAGAGAGTCCAGAATTAGGGAAATGATTACAAAATATAATAAACCCAATGAGATTTAGTTTACTGAAACAAAATTAGGGGTTTACAATTTTGACATAGAGGACATAGCCGAAGGGTCCCAAAATGATAATCTTTACCATTGTACTTTAGAAGAAAACAAGAGGGTGTGGACCCTAAAGTTTGATGGGTCTAAATCAAAACAAGGTGTGGGAGTTGGGGTAGAGCTCACATGTCCTGGTAGTAAGCCTTTGCTTGCTACCTACAAATTACAGTTCCTGACCACCAATAATGTGGTGGAGTATGAAGCCCTAATTTTTGGACTTCGGTTGGCCCTAAGAGAAAAGGTAAAATACCTTAAGGCATCAGGAGACTCAGAGTTAGTAGTCAAATAGGTCAATGAGCAATATACCTGTAGTGACAAGAAGTTAAACCTCTATAAAACTAGATTGAGGGAATTAATTAATGAGTTTGATGCTTTCAATATTTCCCTCATCTCAACAAAAAATAATAAAATGGTTGATTCTTTAGCCGTAGCGGCCAGCATGCTTTCGCTTGTCGACCATAAAAAATGTAAAAACATTTCCATTGAGTTAGTGCCTTACCCCTCCATACCAGACAATGTCATGAACTTACAAGTGTTTGATAATGATAGACATATTTTTAGTTCTGTCACTAATTTTGGTATATTTGAAAATCATGTTATAGACGAAGAAGAGAGGATGAAAGTAGAAGTAGGAACAACTGGAGTATGGAACGATATGCCAAGTGATAGGGCCTCTCTAGAAAATTTATTTGATATTGGATATCAAAAGAAAAAAGAAATAAAAATACCATCCCCCAAGGAATCATGCAATTCAGTCAATTTGGGGAGTGCAGTAGATCCACATGAAGTGTTCATTGTAAAGGCATGCACACAACAAGAGAAGAAATCAATAGCTTAGGTTTTATGAGAATACATTGATTGCATAGCTTGGAGTTGTGAAGAGCTGAAAACTTATGACCCGAATGTAATCATGCATACTATTCCTCTGAAGCCTGATTCCAAGTCTTTTAGACAGAGGCAAAGAATGGTTAACCCAATCCTAGAGCCCCTGATAGAGAAGGAAGTGAAGAGGTTGTTGGAAGCCAAAATCATCTTCCCTATTAGGCATTCCACATGGGTGGCTAATATTTTCCATGTTAGGAAGAAGAGTGGAGAGATTCGGTTGTGCATAGATTTTAGAAATCTAAACAAATATTGCCAAAAAGACAATTACCCATTACCCACCATTGACGAGATACTCCAAAAGGTAAATGGGTCTGAAATGATGTCATTCTTGGATGGATACTCGGTATATAATCAAATTCTCATACATCCAAATGATAGGATGAAGACGGCCTTCACCATGATGAAGTGGGGAACATTTTCCTATCAGAGGATGTCGTTTGGTTTTTTGAATGCTGGAGCCACTTTCCAAAGAGCCATTGATTTTGCATTCAAGGGGCTCAATGGTAAGTGCATTATTTTCTATGTGGATGATATTCCTGTATTCTCCAAGAAGATGGAAGATCATGTTAGAGACTTGAGGAAAGTGCTCCAAAGGTGCAGGGAACATGGAATCTCCCTAAATCCAAAGAAGTACATCTTTGGGATAACGGAGGGTAAGCTATTAGGACATGTCATTTTGAAATATGGTATTTCTATAGACCCAAAGTGGATAGCTGCTATCCAAGATATTCCTCATCCCAATAGAAAAAAAGAGCTTAGGTCCTTTTTTCGATAAGATTAACTGTGAGAAAATTCATTTTAGGTTTTGCTGAAATCACCAAGCCCCTAAATGACGTGCTAAAAAAATATGTTCAGATTAAGTGGACCAGTGAGAATAGGGATGCCTTCACAAGCATCAAGGATGTTATTTCCAAAGCCCCTATTCTCATTAGTCCATACTATGCTAAACCATTTTATATTTACACATTTTCTTCAGATCATTCTTTTGCAAGTGTGTTAACTCAAAAAAGTGAAGACAACATAGAAAACCCTATAGCCTTTCTGAGTTCTCCTTTGAAGGATGCGAAACTTAGGTATTATGTCCTAGACAAGCAAATGTATGCCTTGTTTAAAACTGTAAAAAAATTCAAGCATTACATTGTGCATAGTAAATTTTTTGCTATAGTTCCTGACCCGAGAAGTAAAGTCCATGTTCTTACAGAGTGAGCTAGGTGAAATAAGGGGGAAATGGCTTTCCACCCTTCAATAATTTGACTTAGATATAAAGCCCATGAAGATAGTGCATGGACAAGGTTTGGTCAAGGCTATCATAAAAATTGACCCTTTAATAACATGCCAAAACTACGAGGTTAATGATACACTACAAAGGAATGGTACGTAGATATTGTATATTTTTTGTTGCATGGTAAGTGCCCTTCTCATTTGAATTCCACTCAACGTAGGGCACTGTGTTTAAAATTAGCTAGATTTTTTATTAAATTTGGTGTGTTGTACAGGAAGAATCACGAAGGAATTTTCCTTCGTTGCATTACTCAAGAGGAAGCAACCCAAGTACTCAAATACTTCTATGGTAAGTTTCAAACTAGACATGGGTCAGCAAATGCGACAGCATACCAAATTCTTAGAGCTGGGTATTATTGGCCCCACTTATTTAAAGATGCACATGCACATGTAAGAACATGTCACATATGCCAAGTGGTAGCCAACAGAGAGTGGAATGCAACAATTTCGTTGCAATCAGTGGTAGAGACAAGACCATTTACACAATGGGGATTAAACTTTATTGGGGTGATAAATCCTAACTCGTCTGATTCCCATAAGTTCATCCTCATCGCTACTGATTACTGCATAAGGTGGATAGAGGCTATACCTACTAAGAATGCCACCTCCGAGGTTGTGATTAGATTTCTAGAGGAAAACATAGTCACTCATTTTGGAATGCCTAAATCCATAGTAAGTGATAACGGTTTTGCAATTTCCTCTTTAGAATTTGCAAATTAGAGGTACAACAATAAGGTGAGTCTAAAATTCTCTTCCAATTATTACCCCCAAGGCAATGGTTTGGAAAAATCATCAAATAAAAATTTATTATGCATAATCAAAAAATTACTTGAAAAGAACCCTAGAGATTGGCATAGTAAGTTAAAATTTGCCCTTTGGGAAGATAGGACTAGAAGCAAGGAGTCAATTGGGACATCTCCTTATCACTTAGTCTATGGGCAAGACCCTATTTTCCTACTAAGTTGAAATTGCAAACTTTACATTTTATAAAAGACTATGTTGGGACTGATGATAAATTTGAAATCATATTAATCCAATTAATGCATCTTGATGAGAAAAGGGAGGAAGCCATGCTTCATTTCAGCAAACATCAAGACATAATCAAAAGGTGGTTTGATAAATGATCCAAAATTAAGGTCTTTAAAGTTTTAGATTTAGTTTTGTTGTGGGATAAAAGGCATGAAAAAAAAGGAGAACATGAAAAGCTTGATTGCTTGTGGCTGGGACCCTATCTAATATCCAAAGTCCTAGGTGAAAATAGTTTTAGATTAAAACCTTGGATGGAAAATATTTTGCCTTACCCATCAATGGCCTTCATTTAAAGCATTATTTTTAGGCCTAAGGGTAGAGTCATTGTATTATATGTACACTAATCAGCTTGCTTAATTGTTTGTCTTATCAGTTTTATTTCCTGTTTATTTGATCTTGTTTCTTTGATTTCAAAAGTCTTTAGTATGTCAAAGTGGTCCAGTTTTGGATTTGATTGTAGGAGTAAGAGGTTAGCCTATGTGTATACAAATGTCAACCAAGACTAAAAGGATGTGAAAATTTGGAATCATATGACAAAAGGCTTGAACATGTGAAATATTATTTGCAGCTCATGAAGCATGAAGTCGTTGATCTTACATATCATCCACCCATGTCTCAATTCTTATTACATAAAAATCATATGCTAAACCCAAACACTGAAAGTGATGTCCAATTATCTTGGGATCAAGGGCACAAAGAACACTAAGAAGATCTTAGATTTGGAATTTGTTGCCAAAGTTGTCGTAGGTCTATCACATTTCTGTCCATGTCCAACATCTTGGGTAAAATAATATGAAACCATAATTGGATGGGGATGTGAGGTGAAAAGATAATTTTGGTCTATCCCGCCCTGCACATAGTCCATAAATTTTGCAATACTTGAAAGCCCAAAATTAGAGTAGTAAAGATAGGGTCAAATTCTCATCATGCTTAGGTTGAGAATCCGATTCCCCAAATCTTTGATTTTGCCTTCATCACACCATGGATCATTGGGTTATAAGGATCATACTACATGTCCCTCATAAGGATGGGTAGTCATCCCAAGATTCAAGAAATCCAAAGCAAAATGTTCACCACTCTGTTTCCATCACACCATTGACTATTGGGTTGTAAGGATCATACTACGTGTCCCTTAGAAGGATGGGTAGTCATCCCAAGATTCAAGAAGTCAAGAGCAAAATCATGGACTATGGAGTTAACCTCCACCGGGGCTATAGACGCTTGACTAGCAGTGGAGTACACTCATGTCTGGTGACATGACTCTCGTAAGTTTGGGATTTATGGTTGCCATGAGGATAGATTAGTCTGATGACCTCATCCATAATCGGTTTAATTATTTTGGTCAAAGATGAGAGTAGTAAAGGATAGGGCTATATTCTCATCACACCTTGGTTGAGAATCCGATTCCCCAAAGCTCTAAGGTACACTTGCACACACTGGTCCTTGATGATGATGACTCATAACCAAGCCCTAGATCTAGTCAATGAATTCATCGCACACATAGTTGATCCTAAGATGGTTAGATATTTTTTAGGTGTTTGCTCAAGCCACCATAGAATGTGCTGCTCATGCTATAAAAAAATTTACCCTCAAAGCTCTCCCTATCCATTGCCATAATTCTAGTTATGTAAAATTTATGATGCAATGCGAAAAAGTTACAAAAAAAATAAGGTGTGTAGTGCTACACACACCTAGAGCTAATATTGCATGATTCTAATATTTTACTATTCTTATAATTCTATTGACATTATTCATGCATTTCCTGATGCTTGTTGCTTTTTGGTTTGGAGTGTGTTTTCAAATTTTCTTTTTGGGTTCTCACTTAAATGCTCAGGAGCATTTCCCAACAGAGTTTCCACAACCACCCCAAAATTCTTGGGGACCCACTTGTCATATTTTGATATGAAAGGTTTTTGGTTTTCTTTGGTTTGTAAGAATAAGGATGTTTGACCATTTTTTTTTAATGATTTTAATTGCTTTGCTTTTTTGATATTTAATGATTAATTAATCTAGGCATTAATGCTTAGATTAATTAAAATCCATTTTTATGAATAAGAGTTTAATGTTCTCATACTATCTAATGTGATGGAATGTGTTTAACAAAGCAAGGCCTGACCTAAAACAAAAAGAGGATACAAAAGGTACAAAGAAATTGATATAGAAGCCAATATGCTATTATCTACCTAATATAATTACATTAACTATATTATGTACATAATAGTAATATTTTTAAGATTATGTTATAAGGTTCTAAAATGTTATCATTATAGAAGCATTATTCTCCATGCAACCAGATAAGGCCCTTGGCCCCGATGGTTCCACCCCCCCCCCCCCGATTCTTCCAAGTCATGTGGGAGGTCGTGGGTTCGGATGTGTGCGATGTTATTCGGGTTATTCAAGCTTCCAGATCCATCCACCCGAAACTCAATTCCACCTTTCTTGCCCTCATTCCTAAGTCTCTTGCCTGCAAAATTTTCTCTGACTATTGGCCCATTAGCATGTGCAATGTTTTTTACAAGATTCTTACAAAGTCTATAGCCAATAGACTCAAAACATTCCTCCTCATCCTGATTGATCCTTGTCAAGGAAGCACTGTTAAAGGCAGAAACATTCTTGATGGTGTCATCACTGTCCATGAGACCCTTCATTTCGCTTACCGCTCCAAGAATGCTGCTCTCTTTAAGCTCGACATGAACAAAGCCTTTGACCGGGTTGATCAAAATTTTTTGTGTGTAGTCCTCCTCAAGTTCGGTTTTCATCCCCACTGGATTGACCTTGTCTACAGTTGTATATCCACTCCCTTTTTTCTGTCCTGGTCAATGGGTCCCCAGATGGGTATTTATAAAGCGCCAGAGGCCTCAGACAGGGTGATCCTTTATCCCCCATCCTTTTCATTCTTCTGGCGGAGGTTCTGAGTTGGTCCATGAAAGAGGCTCTTCGTCAAAACAATATTTTTGGCATTTTGTCGACTTTTAGAGTTGATCCTGTCACTCATCAGCAATTTGTGGATGACACCCTCATCTCCACTGGGGCGTCTGTTGCCCAAGCCAAATCGCTCAAGTGGATCCTATCCTGTTATGAGCAAGCTACAAGGCAAAAGGTCAATTACATCAAGAGCAAAATCTATTTTATTAACACTTCATTACGCAGGCAACTTCGAATTGCTAGAATTCTTGAATGCACTCTTGATTCCCTACCTATGTCCTATCTGGGGTTGCCTCTATCTTATAGCGAGCAGGTGAGTGAGGATATGTGGAACATGATTCTTGAGCGCCTTCACAAGAAACTCGAAACTTGGAAGGGCAAACTCCTGTCGCAAGATGGAAAAGCCACCCTTACCAAAGCTTGTCTTTAAGGGATCCCGACCTACTTCATGTCGATGTTCATGCTTTCGATTGCAGTTCACTCCAAAATTGAGAAGATTCAGAGGACTTTCTATGGTCTGGCAGCGAAGAGAAATCTAGACTCCCCCTTGTTTCTTGGGAAAAGGTGTGTTTGAGGATAGACCAAGGCGGTCTAGGGTTGAGAAGATCAAGACTTATGAATTTGGCTCTGATAGCGAAGCACACTTGGATGATTCTATTTAGCGACCCGGTGGAGTGGGTTAAGCTAGTTAAAAAGAAGTATCTTGGCCCCATTTCCTTCTTGGATGCTGAGACCTCCTCCTTGGCATCAACCTTTTGGAAATTTGTGCTCCAAACCCGGCATTTGATCAACCTGGGAGCCCGCTATATTTTGGGTGATGGCAACCTCATTTTCTTTTGGAAGGATAGGTGGGCGACTGAAGGAGCCCTTGGGTCGAGGGCGGATCTCGCTGGGCTGAGAGGTTTGACTGACCCTAACTCCCAACTCAGGGTGGCAGAGTTCATAGACCGGAGCACCCGTTTTCCTCGGTGGAAGATTCCAGTTGTGGAGGGGTTTAATAATGAGGTTACCTTTCTTGCAAATATCCTCCAGTCAATTTTTAATTCCTTCTCCTAGGAGGAATGACAGAATCATCTGGAGTGGTATGGAGGATGGGCTTTTTTTTTGTTAAATCAGCTTATGAGTTTCTTACCACCAAGACTGCTCTGGACTACAGGTGGAATACTGTGTGGAGGAAAGGAGTTGTCCCTAAAATCAACTTCTTTGTGTGGATTTCTTTCCACAACAAAGCCTTAACAATTGACAACCATCACAAGAGAGGTTTTGCCTTCCCCAACAGGTGTTACTTGTGTCTTGCAAATTTCGAGACGAGGGATCATTTATTCTTGCATTGCTTTTTTTCCCACTCTATTCTTAGTATTTTCCTATCCTCCTTCCAAATCCTATGGTGCTCTCCCCGTTCCCTTAGAGATGCTTTCCACCAATGGCCTAATCCTTTCAAGAATCCCAAACTCCGCTTCCTCCTCGAGGCCTCCTTCCATCATTCAATTTGGAAAATTTGGTTAGAGAGGAATGCCAAAATATTTGGAAGAGCTCCTAGAGGGCCCCCTTATGTTGCTCAAAGGGCGTTGTCCTATGCCATCGATAATTCTATTGTTGCTCCAAGTCCCCGTCCCTACCTTCCGAGCGAAGAAGCGATTCTCAAAATGATGAATCTCTGGCCGTTTTTAGAGGTTGTTAAAGGGCCCTGTCGAAGGAATATTGTTTGGACCAAACCCCCCATGGGGTGGATTATATTAAAACTTGATGGAGTGGCTAAGGGGAATCTTGGGCCCGCTGGTGTTGGGGGTGTTGTCAGAGATCATGATGGGAATCTTGTGATGGCCTATTGTGAAGATTTTTGAGCTCCTAGACAAATCACTATGCCGAAGCCCGAGGCACTCTGAAAGGTACTCAGATACTCTTTGAGGATCCTCAACCTCTTATTATTGAGGGTGACTCGCTCAACATCATAAATTACCTTCTTGGCACTAAAAATCCATCTTGGAAAGTCTACAACATCATCCTCGAGGCAAGAACGCTTCTCTCCTATCGTGGTAGGTGGAAAGCAAATCATACTTTGAGAGAAGGTAATCGTGTGGCTGACCACATGGCCAACAAAGGGCTCATGACCACGTGTCCGATCGTGTGGCGGTCTCACTTCCCATTCGAGGTGGAAAGGTTGGCCAGAGCAGACATCCATTCATGATGCTTTCCTTGCACAGTTTTTGGAAAGCCCCCTCTGACGAATTTTGGTGTGGCGTGGCAATTTTGTCTACTTAGCTGTCCATGGTGTCTTGTATGTTTTGCTTTCCTCATTTCATTTCTTTGGGCTCTACTTGGTGTTCCTTCGATTTTGTCATGTTTCTTTTTCATTGGGTTTCCAGGCCTAACAGCCCTTTTTACAGTTTCCAAGTCTTTAGCATTAGGATGGCTTTACTTGCAATTAGGATTATTGTTACAGCCAAGAGGTATGATGCATCATTAGAAATATGACTAATTTTGTACATAAGGTTTTGGGATCCTCTATAAAAACCCACTGTTAATATATTAAAATAATTACCAAAAAAAATGTTATCATTATAATAATATTATTATGATTATATTATAATGTTGTTATTATAATAATATTATTATATTGTATATAATATTATTATTATTATGTACTTTATAAAATATGTTATAATAATATTTACGATAAGGTAAAATTTAACATCGTTTTGTTTGATTGTAGATAAGGCGATGGTGGCTATTCAAAAATATTCGAAGACATGAGTGGCTAGTCCAAGAACGTTTAGCGCTATGGCAGCGAAGCTTCACGGAGCAACACCAACAAAGAAGAGGCGGTCCAAGATGGTGTTAGGGTTTCAGAAGAACAACATGAAAGGCATCGGAGTTGTTAGTGAAACAGTCGAGAGGCAGAGGCATGCCATCGAACAAGGAAGGAAGAAGCGTTATTAGGGCAACCTGTGATGCCAATTGACAGAGTTAAATGCTGGCCTCAAAGAGCATGGAAGTTTTTTAGTGTTGCATCTGTTTCATTACACTATGGCAGCGTGAGTGTGAGAGTAGGGAGTTGAATAGCGCCATGGCTACATAGGTTTGGCAGAACCATGATGTCAATGGCAGCATTGATGGCTACGTAGGTTTGGAAGCACCACGATGTTGATGGCAGCATCGATGGCTGCATAGGTTTGGCAGCACCACAATGACGATGGCAGTGCTATGGTTGCGTAGTCTTGGCAATGCCATGGCTATGTAGGTTTGGCAACACCACGACATTGATGGAAGTGCTATGGCTGCGTAGTCTTGGCAGTGCCATGGCTACGTAGGTTTGACAGCACCACGATGTTGATGGTAGTGCTATGGCTAAGTAGTCTTGGCAGTACCATGGCTGCATCGTTGGCAGCACTATGGTTGCGTAAGTTGGACAGTGCCATGGCTGCATAGGTAGTGTGATGGTTTTGTTTGGTTACGTGGAAACCAAAGTGCCCAGGATGGGGGAATGTCATCCCAGTCCTTGGGCACATTGGTATGGCTTAGGATAAATACCATCGGGTCTCGACCTCAAAAAGTGACAACAAAAGTTTCGCTAAATAATATTGGCCTATATTATTTTGGTTAATGTGAATGTGGTTTGATCACGTTCAATATTTTAAAGGAGGTCTAAAATCGTAGGGGTTATAAGGTATAGTTAATGCTTTTATCATTCATTTGATGGATGTAAAGGGGTATTCTTGGGTAGAATTCTTATAAGAGAAAGGGGAGATATAAGGAGTCATGCAGGGTTATGTTTTTGTTAGTTTTTTAAAAATAAATAACGTTTAGAAGTGTTATGTTTATTAAATCATAGAAAATGATGATGGATTATTTTCTTATATCCATTCATTATTTTGGTTGTGAGAGAATATGAAGCGAAAGGACTTCTAAACATTATTTATACCTTACTATCCTACCTTTTTCAAGGGGTGCTGGAAATGATGTAACATTTCGAGAAAGCAATAAAGAAAGAGCATTTTTCAGATTTTGAGAGGGTAGCAAACTTCTGTGAGAAAAATCAAAAGGAGGGTTTTTATCATAAAACTAACATTTTTAGTGTCTTATCATTTTTGCATTTTAGTGACTTCTAGCCATTTTCTTATGCCATGAAATGGGTTGCAATAGGTGAAGGTCAAGATTATGTAGTTTCTTTATGTTTCTTTTGAGTCTCACACTTGATTTAATGGTATTGCGCTTATGTTGCAGTTCCATTGATTCAGGTTGTTTTATGATTACCTCATAACTTGGGATTTTGCAGGGAGGAGCTTGCTAAACTAATTCAGAATTTGACTTTTTCAGCTAACCAAATTTACATGTTTATTTCATTTACTATTCTCAAAGTTTATTTTATTTCAAGCATTCAAGCATTTCATTCTGGTCCATCCATAATTTTAGTTTCTTTCATTTCCATTCTGGTCCTTTTCTAGAATTTTTGCTAATTTCCTGTTAGTTTCATTTTTTCTGGTCCATTTCCAAAATTGTTAAGCTTTCAAGTTATTTCCATTATGGTCATTTTCCAGAATTTTTGCACCTCCAAGTTTCTTTAATCTAAAGCTTTTAGATAAAACACATGGTTTAGGAGGGATACTAACCTACTATTTCACATTAAACTAATATAAGAAATGAAAGCTAACTTTGCTAACATGCTAACTTCTACTAACCACTATTAGGGTAGTGGCATCAACATAAGGAAGATAAAATGAACCCAACTATCTAAAATTTACTTCATCTTAAAGGCACGGGCATTAAAATGAGGTGGACAATTACACATTTTTTTCATTTGAAACCTTTTAAATAAAGATAAAATACTCTACTAACAGGGATTAAGGGTAGCACCAATTTAAAAAAAACCCTAAAAAGAACTGCTTTTATTTTTAGTTAGATCTTTCAAATCACTAAGCATTGTTTAGAATCAGTAAAGGCCCCTTGTTTATGGTCACATGCATTATTGAATTATTTTTGGCACTATTGTAATATTTTAGATATTTTACTAGAACCTTGGAGAAGTTGAATGTTTGTCATTTGGTTTCTTTTCAAGAGAGAGTTTTCTATTCAATACTCTGCATGTGGTGGTATTTTTGCAATTGGGCAAAATATACACTCAACAAGTTGTAGGTCATATGGGATAATGTGGTTTTCTAAGTGTTCATCCACTCATACTAAAATATGGTGTACAACTCCACCCCTTTCAGATTTGAACCTTGGGCCTCCTATTAGAAACCTAGTTGAAGGAGAGGACCTTAAAAAAATAGTGAATGAGCTTCAAGAGATCTATTTGCTTATTTTTAAATAGAAGGATGAGTTGATTTTCCATCTATTTAAAGTTGGTATATGCTCGATAAAGTTTAGATAAGAATTAGGGGCAATCAAAAGTTACTACTCATAAGGATTTCCCTTGATAGAATGTTTTATCACTTGATACCCTCCTTAAAGCCTAAATAATTCTTTAGTTAGAAACTAAAGCAAAATTCTTACAAGTGAAAGTCTACAAAGAAGAGGACATCATGGAAATTTTAAGAGTCTTATTTAAGAAGGATATAGAAACATAAGATCATTTACTTTTGCATTATCCCTTTGCTTATACCAAATGGGATTGTTTTTAAAAAATGAGAATATAGGTAGCTCCATAGATATTGAAAGAGTTGATTATATGTTGGATTAATTGTTTCAGAGCTAAAGCATTATGTATTTTATAGAGGATTGGTATTGTCATTATTTTTCAGGATTTATAGCATAAAAGTAATAATAGAATTTGTAAAAACAAATCTCATAATCATGCCCAAGTTAAAAATTATAGTATTGCCTCTCTTGTAAAATGTGTATAGGTGTAGTGCTCATCATAGGAAGTCTTAAGTGTAGAAAAAGAGGTGCTAAACCCTTAGTTACAATATAGAAGTATACATGCAAAGATCATCTATGACAATGAAGTTAATACAGATTATCTACATAGATATACAATAACATAGAAATATTTAGAAGTTTGGCTCACAAACTAAATTTTGATGGTGGTTCTAATTGAAATTCAAGAAAAACTAACAAAGGTGGTATTTGTTGAAATAATAAAGGTAAAATTATCCTTGCATGCTTAGAATCATACAAAAATTCAACCGACACCTATGCAAAGGCTAGAACACTTCTTAAAGGGATCGTAATTTCCATGAAAAGGATGAAAATATATTTCAATAAAAAAGAATTCATGAATTCTTATTAATGTTATTAATAAACGTGGATCTTAGGATTGGGTTAAAAATAACATTATTTTTTAGTCTATCAACTATTGTTGGAGGTAATATCTTGGAAATGTTAACATATCTATGGAGAAGGAAACATGCTAGTAGATAATTTAGCCAACCACAATGTTGACCTTCATCATGCAAAATTCAAAATTTAGAAGGTAATAGAGAAAGTTAGATTTTATCTTATAGTGAAAATGACATAAAGGAGTTGATTACAAAAACATGGTAATTTAAAAAAGATGAAAAATATCTTTGATAGAAAGGAAGACGAAGAATCTCTTTGATAAAGAATAAAGTTGCATATAGTTTAATTTACCTAGCAAAAATTGTAATATATTGTTATTTTGACTTATGCCCACTAAAAACCACACATTACTTAATGTAAACATGTATTATTAGGGGTCATTTTATTATGGAAGTGTTCATTACAATGGACAGAGAGAATTTAAATCATGTGCATATGATTACATTTCAACTATTATTTCTTTAAAATACTTTGACTAAAAATGTTAAGGTTGATATTAGAGTCATATTCGTAGAAAAATATTAGGGTGGTCTTGGATCCATAGTATAATTACAATTGATATATGGTTTATGATAATTGGATCTATTATCTTTAGATGCTATAAACTTAAAGCAAATAACTAGAAGATCTAAAATAAAGTTGCAAGATGAAATATAAGATAATGACAATATTCTAAACATATAAAACTCATAAATAACTTCTACAACAACTCATAAAATAGCCACTAATAAATTCTCATGAAAATAGTATTCTCATATAGAATAAATATCTCCAATACACCATACTTCCACACACTCTCACTCTACATTATGTCACACACATACATAGACATGTATAATGTAATGTGGCTATTCATATGGAGCACTCTTGGCCTTAACTTTTCTTGATAATATTCATCTTCCTACTCTATCGACTCATGTGCACATGGACTATTATGCACATTTACATTACCAAAGTACTTTCCACATTCTAATCATACTTATGCATTTATTACATTACATAAATTAAATACTAACACTCTAATCTAAGACACTCTCTTAATCTAAAGATGTACCAAATAATTTAATATACTCTAACACTCCCTTGTATTACATTATTTGATTATTGAAGACTTTAGATTTCAATATGGATCTTCATCTTCAGCCTTCAATCTATCTCTTTACGATCAAATCCTGACTTGTACAAAATGGTTCATGTTTAACCTTTCTGATGTGACTCCTATTATTCTTTTTCTTTCTTTGCTTTTGTATCTTCATTGATTATTCTCCTTCTAAGCATTGTGTTAGCAAATCATCATAGTAATACACCTTTGATTTTTGTCTTGGATTCTTCAAATAAGTATCTTCTTTTGATTTAGTCTTCATTTTTCCTTTCTTAATCTGACTTCTTTTCCTATTTCTTTTCCTTCTTCATTCCTGCACTTTTACTAGTGATGCATCTTCATTATGGTGAGTTAGTGCATCATCAAAATAATATTGATGTGGATTTGATGATTCTTCCTTGATATAATTATATGAATCATTTCTTTCAACTTGTATCTTTTCTTGAAAGAGTTCAAAAATAATTAATGAAAGATACATCATTAGACATTCTTTTGAAATAAGTACAATGATGTTTTGATATTCCCAACAAGACCTGAAAAAAATTTCATGAAGATATCTCGTAAAGGTAATAAAATTTCCTTCTTTAGCTTTTGTGAAAAGCAAAATCAATTTATTTTTTAGAACATAAAATATTTGATCTTCATCAATGTTGGGTATTAAGCCATGTGAATAAAATATAAGTGCATGCAATATTTCTTCACTACTTTCATTAAATACATTCTTAACAATTTCATCCATAGTCCTCCTAACGTAGACTCCCTTATAACTCCTTAGTCTTAAAAGATAATTTTTGATAAAATTTTCAAATCTCTAAACCTTTGAGGTTGACTACCTTATGTCTCCCTAGTGTTTGGATGAAATATAAAAACTTTTATGTTGTAAACCTTATATCTCCAAATCTTGAATATTTTGAATATATTAATCAACTTTGATGAAATCTTTTCAACTTCAAATCTTTGAGTTGAATTTGAGTATATGATCAACTACTATTTTTGATGAAACTTCAAATCTCAAATTTTGTAGAATACCTTATATTTTCTAATGTTTGGATGACAATATTCAACTTCTATTCTTCAAGATAAATATCTTATTTCTCCCAATATATGAATAACAATCAATAATTTTGATAAAGGTTTCTATTATTCAAATCTCTAGGTTGAATACCTTCTGTCTCTCAAATTTCAATAATATAATTTCTCAATTCTAAATTTCCCAAACCTATGTTGGTGTTGAATTCCTTATAACTCCCAAATAAGAAATTTAGAAATTCTATGATATTTGCAATTTTTGTATTCCTAATTTGATGTTGAACTCCTTATTTCTCCAAAATTATCAATTTGCAAATATTTCAAATTCTTTCTCAAACTCAAATAATTAAATTGTAAAACTTCAAAATAGTTTCTCAAATCTTCAAATTAGTTTTCCAATTCTTCATAAAGCTTTTCAAATAGCAAGTATGAAATTTCTATTATTTTTTTCACTCATAAACCTTATATCTCCAATAGCATTAATCAATCAATGAAAAACTTATAAATCAACTTCAATCTATCATAAATTATAAAATATTCCTTATTACTCCAATCCTTTGTATAAATAGTAAACTTGAGAATTTACCTCAATAATATGGATGTGCGCTATTTTGGGAAAAATATTATGTCTTCATTGTTGAATAGTCAATAGTCTTCCTTGTTGCAAGACGCTCTCTCGATTGTGCAACCCAAACTTCGTTCCAAATGATATCTCCTTGTGCTAATTTTTAGCCCATGCAATAAATGATGATTCCAAAATGCTTTGACTCCTTTCAAATATATTTGTCACTCTTCTATTTCAAGTGCCAAGTGGTATGTAAATGCTTTTTCTCTTCTACAATGTCCTTTGGCACACTAAGTTGTTGTCCTTCCCATAACACTTGGTTGAAAATATTTTCAAACTTTGGTAGGTTACATTTAATGATTTTGTAATGTCCGAGGCATTACATTCCTTGCAATATCAAGTGGTAAATAAACTCTACACCTCCTAAAATGAGTGTGCTTTCTTTTGATAACACTCCACTTCTTCTTTGCAATACGTTTGATTTCATTCCACTTCTTTTCAATGTATTCCAACGTACTATAGTGCTTATCCTTATATGTTCTCTCTTCTCCTTTGATATTTGGATTTCTAGGTTCTCCTTTGTGCAATGTGGTGGCTCTTCCAATGGTTTTACAATCTCCTCTATCTAATGTGGTGGCTCTTCCAATGGCCTATGCTCTCACGATGGTGGAACCACAACTTAGATGGCTTTTCTTCAATACAATGTCACCTCCTTAGCTTCTTTCTCAATCGAATGGTGGCTTCTTCTTTCGATCATAGTGGCTCCTTCACATTTGCTTGGTGATGGCTTCTTCTCACTCTTATTCACCACTATTTTTGTAGCTATGACTGTGTTTCTTTTGGTGTCTTTAAACACTCTAAATATACCTTACTATTGTGCACTATTTTATCTCCTTTTGCTTTAATAATATTGCACTTTGTTAGCTTACTAAAAACAACATTCACTATATAAATTCTCCTTATTACTCCTATTCCAAGGAATCTCTAACTTCTTTTTTGTTGTTATATTTTGCAGGTTCTAGGACGTCTCCTTCCTTGTCTTGGAAATAATATACTTAGAGTTCTTTTTTCCTAATTTTAACTCTAAAAATATGGTGCTAAATAAACTTGAATTAAATCAATTTTTTCATAAAAATGAAATACTCTTTTATGCACCTAATTTCAAACATTTTTGGTCTTCTTTTGTAGCTTACCTCTTTGCCTTTCTTACTACTTAAACTTGTTGTTCTAGACATTCAAATTTGCAACCTTAGCTTGCTGTGCAAAAATATGATTTTTGCAACTTTAATTCCTTTTACTTTGCTGCTCCAAAATCTTGGAAATTTGTAGCTATTGTCCTCTTCAAAATGCTATCCAAAAACTGCCTATTTCTTCTCTAATTTTCTGCCCAAACTTTCTGAATTTTACAACTCTAACTCTCCAACAAATGTTGCTCCAAAATCTGCCTTTCTCTTCTTCAACTTGTTGTCCAATAATTTTTGCAATTCGTAGCTTTACTCTTTCTCCATATGTTGTCAATTCCTCCAATTAGCTATCCATAAATGCTTCCAAATATACCCAAAACTTATCCAATTTATAGTTCTATCTCCTCTAAATGGTACCCAAAATATTTGCAATTTGTTGCCTTAGTTTGTTGTCAAGCCTTCCTTCAATTGGTTGTTCAAGGGTACTTCAAAATCTGCCCAAATATTTTCCAATTTGTAGCTCTATGCCACCTTAAAATTTTTATCTTCTGATCCTTCAACTTCTATCACAAAAATTAGAAATCTTCTCCTCCACAAATCAGCCTTCAAATTCTTTATGTTTATATTCAAATTCTTTATGTTTATATTCAAATTTCTCAAATTGGTAGCCTCTTCTATCTTCTTTCTCCTCCTTAGATCTCACTAAATTTTATCTTCAAATTTGACCTCTTTGTTGGCCTCTTCTTCAAGAATCTGAATGTTTTGAAGTATTCAAAAGTACTTTCTCAAATTTGGCAAACTAATCTTCTCCTTGAATCAGTTTCACAAATCCTTTTGGGCTTGTTGTTGAATGACAACAATTATCCTAATTTTGATGTGATTACCTCTTTTCAGGAGCTTCTTCTTCTTGTAATCTTCTTCCTCAAAATTTCTTCAAATCTTCTCCAAAGGCCACTTCTTCAAGTTCTTAAATAAGGCTTCTCTAGCCTCCTTCTTTCTCCTTCCAAATTTGCTTGATATCTCTTCTCTTAGGTCTTCAAATTCTACAAATCTTCAATTAGACCTTTTCTTAGTCCTCCTCTATATTCTTTCTCAAGTATTCAATTGAGACCTCTTCCCTTAAGTCTCCTTCTCAATCTTCAATGGGGTTTCTCTAGCCTCTTTCTTCAATCTTCAATCTACAACCTTCAATCTTCAATGGGATTCTCTTTCTTGGGTCTCCTCAATATTCAATCTTCAATCTTCTATGGGGACCTCTTTCTTAGGTCTCCTCAATATTCAATCTTCAATATTCTATAGGGACCTCTTTCTTAGGTCTCCTCAATCTCCAATGTCTACTCTTTTCCTGCAACTCAAAAACTAATCCTTGCAATCAAATATATCCAAAATTTCAAAAATCTAAAATCAATAAACTTTACTAGTTGTTCTTCAAACTAGTGGAAAAGAAATCTATTCTAAGTCCTACTATTCACAAGTTTTTCTACAACTCTATGGAAATACTCTAGACAAATTGTAACTTTCAAATTTTGCGAATTAAATCTCCCTATCTCCTCTCAATCTCTGTTGTGGATATCCCTATCTCCTATAAATCTCCCTTGTGGCTTTGATACCGCTATTAACTTTTGATGCTACAAACTTAAAATAAAATAACTAGAAGATCTAAAATAAAGTTGTAGGATGAAATATAAGATAATGGCAATATTCTAAAAATATAAAACTCATAAATAACTTCTACAACTCATAAAATAGCCACTAATAAATACTCACAAAAATAGTATTCTCATATATAAAGATCTCCAATACATCATACTTCCACACACTCTCACTCTACATTATTTCACACACACACATAGACATATGTATAATGGAATGTGATTCTTCACATAGATTACTCTTGGCCTTCACTCTTCTTGAGAATATTTATCTTCCTACTCTATGAACTCATGTGCACATGGACTATTATGCACATTTACATTACCAAAATACTTTGCACACTCTAAGAATACTTGTGCATTTATTATATTGCATAAATCAAATACTCACACTCTAATCTAAGATACTCTCTTAATCTAAAGATGTACCAAATAATGTAATATACTCTAACAAGATCCTTAATCCATACATTATCATAAGTCCAACCTATACTTTGAAGTGTTTTCATGGCCCTACAATATACCTATTTTATGGGATTGAATAATTAACCATAATTATCTCTTCGTTGTCCACTACTTGCTCTAAATGTATTAGATGAAATATTCATAATATATATTATAATTAAATATTTTAAAAACATATAATTAGTTAGTTTACAATTTGTTTAATAGGTTATGTAGGATAAAAAATGAGTCCTACTTATATTACATTGTGAACAATAACATCTTGACAATTATACATGTATTTTGAACCTTGGTTTTTTTCTTAAGAAAAGAGGAAGTTAACCTATTGAGTTAATATCATTTCATAGTCAATTAGTTTTATACTTAAAAATAATATTTATTTTTACAGTTTAATAATAGATTTAAATAAATAAGATTTGTTTTGATATTGAAGGTGTTTCACATCTACATAACCTTAAAACTCAAAATTTTATAGATTTAATTTGATGGCATTTAATTAATGTTAAAAAAATTAATATTTTAAAAGAATTAGTTAACTCAAATTGAATCAAAGCCCACCCATTTAAATTATGTAATTATTATATTTCAATGAACCCATTACATACCATATTATCATCATGGAACCTGAGCCAAATATGGGTGAGACTCTAACTAGTAAAAACTTTCTCAATAGTTATATTTTAACCTTATATAAAAAGTTTAGTTTGATTAAGTAAAATTGAAATCATAGACCCTATTCATATTAATATTTATTTAGATTTAATGAATAACTTATTTTCATATCTAAACCTTGATATTTTTTTTTATTAGAGTGAGAAACCCCTACAACCAACGCACAGGGTTGAACAATCTCCTTCTAACCATGACCCCTCATAAAGCCAAGAGCTATGCTTATCAATAGGGAATTTAACACACACCCACCCCGTCAAACACTCACCTATGCCATGATTTTAACCTTGGACCTCTCGAAGAAGAGCCAAAACCCGAACCATTGCACTATCCCCCTTGGGACTAAACCTTAATATTTTAATAAGATATTTGAACCTTCATTATCAACCTATATTTTTAAGTTATATAAAATAAATTATTTATATAATTTATTTTTATTTAAAATTGGGTTTTGAAAGGTTTGTCCTTTCCTTTTTACATCAACTTAATCATATCAAACTATATATCCTATATCATGCTTCTAAGACTTAAACCTTGGTATGGGCTACATAATCCATAAGTCCTAACCATTAAAACAAAGCCTCATTGATAAAATTAAATATTCATATATATTTCTTTGGTTAAAAAGGATTAATAAATTAAATTAGTTGAAAATTAGATTACATCTCTTGCCTTTCCAAGATTTAAGGCTTTCAAGCCAATTTTAATAGAGGATGTGGGACTATTCTTCCTCATGTCTAATCTATTATAGTTATCTATGTAAAAAAAGAGTAACCACATAAAATCTAGATATAACAACCCGTATTATCATAAATGGTAAGAATGGGAAAAAGAGCTTCCCTCGTTTGTTGAGGCCACCATCTAGAAGGATATCCATAGCAAGTAAAGTCTCCTCAATCAAGAGCCTAATTAGCCATCACATATGCCACCATGTTCTGATCTTTAAATATATGTATGAACTCCACTATCTTAAAGTGTTGTTGGGTCATCTATATTTGTTCAAGTATTATTTGTATTCTCCAATCTATATTATTTTTCTTACCTCATCCTTTTAAGTGGTCAATCATTATTTGGGAGCATGATTCCACCTGAATTTTCCTCCATCCCCACCTTTATAGCCTCTTGTAATCCCCTTAAGATGGTATATCCCTCTACCAGGTTATTGGATAATATACCAAGGTTTTTTGTAAAGATAAAAGTAGGGGTGTCATTTAAGAGATGGCTTATTCCCCCATACTCACTCTTCCTATATTTTCCCTTGAGGCTCCATCTATATTAATCTTACCTAGTCCCCTTAGAGGGGGTTTTCAATTCTCATTTCTGATTACTTGTCCTTACCCTTTTTATGTGACCACCATTGGAGACACTCGTAATCAATATATTATCTAAATCTACTTTTGATTGGGATTATGGGGGCTCTTTTAATAGGTATTGGATTGAATCCCTCATATTGGCTATGATCATTTTCTAGAAAAAGTGGTTGTCTATGTTTTCATAGTTGAAGATATAATTATTTCTCTCCTTCCATAAATTCCATAAAATAAAAGTCATCCCCACCCAAAAAATCTGCTTAGTGGGTTGGTCCATTTCCTCCCATTTAGGCCACTCCCTCAAAAGTTGTTCTATAGAAGATTTCTTAGACCAGTGGATGCCTAGCAAAGTTACCACATGTTTCCATAGTTTGATTGTGATGGGATATTCTATAAAAATATGAGATATTGTTTCCTCATCCTCCCAACACATCTCACATCTGAAAAGGCCCATGCATCCATCTTTTCATCTATTATTTCCTTATTAGCACCCTTCTATGAAGTAGAAGTCAAATGAAGAATTTAACTTTGGGTCAAAGATTTTGTGCCAATAGCTACATGAGTATATCACTTAATAGAATGAGGGTACTCTAACAAAGGATTAAGTATCTAGAGGCAATTGCATATTCACTTTGATTTTTCCCACCCCAACCAAGAGTATCATCCTCTTGAGACCATAAGAGTGAGCTCGCCTGGATGGTCCTATAGATGTCTTTTATTTGATCCTTTGAGATTTGGATTGGCCACTCTATTGGGATCCATTGCCTTCCTACCTCCTACCTACTGCTTTAAGGCTTACAATATTTATCTACCTTAACCCAATTATTTTTATGAATATTCTCCATCAAAGGTCCCCAAATTGAGAATTGAGTTATTAGAAGAGGATGACCATCCCATAAATCTATCCAAAAGTTAGCCTTTTGTCCATTATATATAATATAGAACAATCTTCCCTTAATCATATCCTCTTCTATTCTAGATGGGAGATCCTTTGTTAGGAAATGAAAACTGGATAAGCTTTGTTGGGGTTTAATTCTCTACATAGTTGGCCCTCAAATTTTGAGCTCACAATTCCTCAAGGAATTTTAGCAATATTCAATAAAACATAGCCACTAGTACCTTTTTATTCTTGATAATTGATCTGATTCCTAGTCCTTCCTTATTTTTTGTAAGCATAGTGTATCTCATTTCACCAATACCCATTTTTGTTCTTTCTTGACTTTGTTCTAGAGGAATCTATTACTTATTGGATCTAATTCTTTAAGAACTACCTTGGGGATAGCTAGCATTGACGAGACATAAATAGGTATGACATTGAGGATTATTTTTTATCAATGTCATTTGTCCTCTTGTAGAAACCCACCAATTAGTCCATTTTTCCAATTTGGCTTTCACTCTCTCTGATAACCAAGTGCATTCCTTCTTTTTTTGCCTCACAAATGTAAGTGGAATTCCTAGGTAGGTGATTGGAAGAGATGTCTTCTTGAATCTCAATTTATCCAACAACATTATATCTCGCCTAAGTGAGCAATTAAAAAGGATGACATTGGACTTTTCTTCATTTATAAGTTTTCCAATCGCTTTTGTAAACCATTCTTGAATTATTTTAAATTTGGAGGTCTCCCTTATTGTTGTTTTTCCTAATAATGTAGAGTCATCAACAAATTGTAGGTGAATAATTGGTTTAGCTCCAATTGCTATTATTATTCCCTCCAAAGCTCTGGTTTCCCTATCATTAGCTAATATTCTACCCAAACATTCAACCAATATGATGAACAAATATGGGGATAAGGGGTCTCCCTACCTAATACCTTTGAAGGCTATAAATAGTTGGGTAGGAGCTCCATTTACTAAAACTAAATAGGATACCAAGGAAATACATCTCTTGATCCATTCTACAAAATCACCCAAGAATTCAAATTTTCTCATTGCCTTTAGTAGGAAGTGTCAATCAACTCTATCATATACTTTGGATAGGTCTAACCTAATAAACATGGAGTGCATGTTTTTACCTGAATAGAGTGGATGACCTCTTGAGCTAAGACTATCTCATCCTAAATCTATATTCCTTCCACAAACAACCTTATTTCAAAGAAATAATTTTGTGAAGAAGATGTTTGACCCTTTTTGCCATGATCTTAGTGATAATTTTATATAGGACATTACAAAGGGCAATTGGTCGATAGCCAAAGATGTGTTCAGACTCCTAGGTTTTCAAAACCAATTCTATATATGTCTTGTTCATCTCTTTAAGCACCACTTTGGCTATCCTAGCCTCTTCTACCATTTATAATAGCTCTTCCTTAAATATATCCTAGAATTCTTAGTAGAATTCTATGGGAAATCCATCTAGACATAGAGTTTTACCTTTTTGCATCTTGAAAACTACCTATTGTAATTCTTTGGAAGTAATTGGGGTAGTCAAAAGTATATTATATTCCTCTTTGATGAGAGAAGGAATATCTTGGAGTACTTCTTTTTGTGCCTCTTAGTTGAATGGTTCTACCTTAAAGACCTAGGAAAAATATTCTCTTGCTATATCTTTCATCTCATCCCATGTGTGTATTGAATCACCCGCAACTTTTTTTAGGTAAGAGATGAAATTGTGCAATCACCTTTCTAGGAGAGATATATGGAAGAAGCTAGTGTTCTTATCTCCCTCCTAGAGCCATTGGGTCCTAAATTAATGTTTCCACAAGATCTCATCTCTTTTTTCCTAGCTGAGCAATAAGCCTAGCCTTCTCCTTGCTTCAGATCTCAATAGTGCCATTCATTCGTATCTACTCATTTAGGTCCTCAAGGCTGGTTAAGATATGTTGTTTCTTTTCCTTTATATCACCAAACTCCTCCCAGTTCTATATTCTCAATTTGCACTTGAGGTATTCAAGCCTCCTAAAAAAATTGTACATATTCATACCATGCCTAGGTTTATCCTCCCATCACCATTGTTGAACCTTATATCAAAACCACATTAGCTAAAATCTAAAAGAAGCACAACAGGGTTTGGTATTTCACACTTCCACCAACACTGACCAATGATCTGATCCTTTTCTCTTAGAATATATCCATTGCTCAAAAACTCCTTTAATGATAGAAACATGTCTAGTATTTCTAGAATGCATATTGAACCCTACCTGTTATTAGACTAGATCATTATACCGTTGTCTAGTATGCTTACAATAATTATATTGTTTATATTTATATTATTTATATTGAACCTTGCTTTTTAAAAATCTCAAATATTTATATTGTTTATATTTATTTATTATCATTTATGCTTACACTAATACTAAAATAGATTTTTAAGTCCTGGCAAGAACAATGCAATGGAAAATGTCATTGGGCTCTCTTAGTGGTAACCCAAGTTCAATTCATGGGAAGGGTGGCCTCTGATGTGCCTCCACTTTTCAACCTCTTCAAAAAAAATACTAAGATACATTTAAACTAAATTTATAATAATACATGTATACATTCCTATGGGACATCACAATGGTTCGAGATTTAGCTCTTCTTCAAGAGGTCCAAGGTTCAAACCATGGCATCCATTTTTTAATTGATTATTTGAAATTGAAATGGGTCCTATTTGTATTACAACGTAGTTTTTTTTTTTTTTGGATTTGGTTAGTGTGAGAAACCTTTATTTGGGCATCCTCATCTCACAGTGACCTCTCATACCACCAATGCTCAGGGTTGGGCATCCCCATCCCACCATAACCTCTCATAAGAGGGAGAGTTGAGCTTATCAATAGGAATTTTAACACACAATCATGCGATGGTTTGAAATGGTTTGAATTTTGGACCTCTCAAATAAAAAAAAGCCAAAGCTCTAGGTTCAATTTGTATTACATCATATTTATTTTTATTTTTTATTTTTTATTTTTTGAATTTGGTTAGTGTCAGAAATCCCTACCACCGTTTGGGCATCTTCATCTCATCATGACCTCTCATACCACCAACGCTCAAGGTTGGACATCCTCATCCCACCATGACCTTTCATAAGGGGAGAGCAAAAAAATTTAACACACAACCATGCAATGGTACGGTTTGAACTTTGGACCTCTCAAAAAATAGAGAAAGCTTCTACCAGTGTGGTGTCTCGAGACCACCACATAATCATATTACAACAAGATATTATCCATGTATCACTGGGCAAGATTTAAACCTTGGTCTTGTACTTGAATGTTGAGAAATCTAACCAATTGACCTAATGCCATTTAATTATATAAAATTAATTTCAATTATTAATTTTATTTTATTTATTTATTCTTATCCATTTCAAAATTAATAAAAAAGTCTTGGTAGAATAGTGAAATGGTTAGGACTTTGACCTCTTTCTTTAGCAAATCCATGTTTCAAACATGTTCTTGTGTATTTCCATATACTTATGAATGTTGTATATTAACCCAAAAAAAATCACACATAAATAAAGTGCAATTTTTTTTTTTGGATTCCTAGTCGATTTTTAAAAATATTTCTCTGCTACCATCCCTGCAGTTAAAATTTTGTTACCGCACGCCAAAATTCTGTTCGACGAGAAATATTAGGGACAAATTAAAATGAAAAATGCACCGTAAAAGATTTAACGGCCAACGATTTTCTCTGTTTATTATCTATTCCGGCAAGGATTTCATGACTCTCTGCATCTTTCCACAATAAATCTCCATTGCCCTGAAGACTTCCTTTTTATTCTTCTTGCATAGTGGGAGCCTCATCAACATGGATCCCCGGCTGGAATCGATCTTCTAAACCATAAGGTTGGTTAGCATTTTTCTTTTTCTTTTTTACAATGGCTGGTTAAAGTAGTTTTTAATCTTTCAGAGGTGATATTCTTTATCAATATAAGATTATTTAACCTACTCAGTTACCATGGCTCATAAGTGGCGTTGAGGTATGCTAGCATTTGGCTCACAGAGAAGTTTCTTCAAATATAAACCGAAGACCATAAAGTTTAGAAGGTATGGTAAGTAAAAAACCCTAGGAGCTAAAACCCCTATTCCATCATTCGACATGCGACATGGTCTGAGATTATCAGTGATTGGAATTGTAGATGGGTTGCTGGTAGTTTATAATTTTTTTTTCAAGTTTGAACCGTTTTTTTAAATAGGTTTATTTTTAAGGTTTGAATCTGGATCTTCCTTTAATAAATATCATTGTAATTGTAGTTGGGTTGGTAAATACCATTGTAATTGTAGTTGGGTTGGTATTCACTCAACCGATAGTTTATAATTTTTGCTTTAGACAAGTTTGTTTTTAAGGTTTGGACTTGGGTTTTCTCTTAAAATTTTTTAGAACCTACCACTTAGCCTACGATAGTTTATAATTTTTTGCTTTAAACAAACTTGTCTTTAAGGTTTGAACCTGGATCTTCTCTTAATAAATACCATTAGAATTGTAGTTGGGTTCGAAAAGTTTATAATTTTTGCTTTAAACAAGCTTGTTTTTAAGGTTTGAAGCTGGGTCTTCTTAATAAATAGAACCTACCAATCCATCCAACCCTTTGAAACTAAATCTTTCACTATTTAAAAACAATACTAACAATTATTTTTATAAAATTCAATTGTAATTTATTGAATAAAAACAATAAAATGTTATAAACT
Organism: Wollemia nobilis; assembly: GCA_028583015.1. NCBI lineage: Eukaryota > Viridiplantae > Streptophyta > Pinopsida > Araucariales > Araucariaceae > Wollemia > Wollemia nobilis. The sequence goes on from JAQPPZ010005339.1 coordinate 968,889, forward strand.
AACCTATCTGGGGATAGTAAAATTTTAAGTTCTTTCTACATATTTCTCTTAGTGCTGTATGTTGGGGTAAATATTATTTTACATCTTAAGAAGAAATTTAGAGAGTAAATTGTAGTTGGTGCATGCAATTCGGTCGAGAATAATTATGACGCTACAATAATCTGAGTCCAAAAATTAGGTGAGGCTTGTTGGTTGGTTACGTAAGGTATGTGTTGATCGTGAAAAGATAATAATGCATTTCCTCTTACGTGAAAAAGATGCCGGCAAAATGACAGCGTTCACGTGCATCAGGTTGTACATGACGGATGAAATTTGCATCCTTCTTTTATTATTATTTTATTTATTTTTATAAATTAAAAAATATTATATAATATTAAAATTATTAAATAAATGTTATTAAAAAAGAATGTTTAAAAAGTTTAGGGTTAAGAGTAGAAAGCAAGGAGTTTATGAATCAAATGTTCTAGCTATTTTTAAAATTCTCGATTATCTTACATTCATATAATGGTTCTATCAACCTGAGAAATATTATAGAAAGATGATTTAAGATCAAAGTTTAAGTTTGTTAAAATTATATTTTATAGAGTAGTATATTTATTATTTGCATTTCTATTTTTTTTTGTTACATGTGGAAAACATTTATTTTTAAGTTTATGGAACTTTCAACATACCACTAACATTTATCTTTAAGTTTATGGAACTTCCAACATACCACTAGATGTTATTGACAAATTTCATCAATTTTCTCATATGATTCATGATCTTTAGAAGGTCAAACATTAAACTTTAAAAAAAAAAAACACTTAACAATAATACAAACTCTTTTATGCTACAAATAAATATTGATATCTAGTGTGTGTATTGCAATAAGATATAGCTATAGTCTTTTTGTTGCTAAAAACTTCTATTCTTATGTATATTCATTTATGAATGTTTTATTCCTTATCCACCTCATTCTATTTTTTAACACGTAAATAATATTCCTATTAATAAACTAAATATAATCTAATTTTTCAAAAAAATTAAGTTTTAACGTTTGAAAAAAAAAAAAAATATATATATATATATATATATAAAGTTGAAATATGTAAACTTCAGCCCTAATTTGAGTATAGTGCCATTTGACTTCACCACCGTCCACCCTAAAAAGTAGATAGTGAAATGCTTTCTATGGAAACATTCGACGTTTTTACTTTATTTTTCTTCTTATTATTATTCCACCATATACTTTATTCTAAGCCTATCATTTATCTATCTAAAAATGATGATCAAATTTGCTTTATTGATGCGTTCCCCTCACTTCATTGATTCAAATAGCGTTGAATAAATATATAATTTATGGCTTTTTAAATATTAAAAAACTTAAAGATTTAAGTTTTTTAATAATTATATTTAATAAATTAAAATTTTAGTTAATTATTTTCATGGACCACTTTTGACTTTTATAGAGATGTACACTATATTTAAATCAATCCCCCCGTTATGGAGCCTATTTATGGGTTGAGGATAACATGCGTGAAATTAGTGAGTCCTAGGAAGACGTGCAAAGTATAGGATTCCCACCACACGAATAAGTTGGTGAGATATTTCGTCAGAATAAGAACCACAATAGTGTTACAATCGTGCACTTACGGAGACATTACATAAAAATTATCGCCATCTTAGTGCGGCTAATCATTATTGTTTAAACCCTTGCGGAAGATGACGTCTTTTAATTATATTAATGAGCTGTTAATAAAAGATAGATGCTAAATTGGTTGGTAGGTTAATTTTTTTAGGAGAGGATTAGATTTAGTTTTTTTTTTAAATAATATTTTTTATATACATTGATTATAGGGATTGAACCCAGGTCACATGACAGATAATGCAATCATCTTATTCAACAGATTAGGTTTTATAATAAAAACGTCTATTTAAATCTAAAATCTGTCATGATACCAATTTTCTATTAAAAATAATTATACAACTTGGCCCACCGGTGTTCACTCCGCAGCCCACATTTGGGCCTTTCGATGGCTGAGGGGTTTCGAGTAGTCATGATCACTATTTCGGCTGGTTTCAGTCCTCTTCTCCTACCACTTTTTGGGTGGGGTGTGGATCAACTTGATGGATGGGGAAAACCTTCATTACTGAGGATAATATTTGAACTACCAAAAACCTCTGTCCTTAAAGTCTTGTCAGCTCTAAAGAGTTTCTAGGCTTTGCCAGTAGGGGTTTTTGTTTATGTGCTTTTGGTTTTCCTTATCCACAATTAAGAAGATAAATATGTAGTCTCCACCCACTTTTTTTTTTTTTTTTGTAAAGGAATGTTTCTTATATTTAATATAAGTGGCCTTTCAATCAAAAAAAAAAATTCTATTAAAAATAATTACACAAAAATAAAGCTAGCGACCCAACCCTGTAATAATTGTTCAAAAAAGAAAAATAGTTACAGATTCCTTTATGTATTGGAAAAAAATTTAAGACTACTCTACAATTAAAAATTGACTGCAATAGACGGATGTTTGTGTTCACTATCATCCATGTGACTTCAATAGACGGATGTTTTTGTTCACTATCATCCATGTGACTGCAATAGACGGATGTTTGTGTTCACTATCATCCATGTGACTTCAATAGACGGATGTTTCTTTTTTAGCCATCGTCTATGTGGCATTAAATACAGAGATTGCTATAAAACAAGATATCGTGTCCGCAACATCACGATGGGTCGGCAGATTGCAAACGCTTAGCGTGCCCGTATTTGTCAATGTCGTTGTCTTCGCAGAAATGACGTTCACGAGAAATTGATGCCAAACTGTAGTTTTCTTATGTGAATTTTTTTTTTCTAGAACGTTTCTAACTACCGTGCACTGAGTTAAATTAAAGACTGTAACCCCACGGCATGTTCTGCAGTCAGATGCTTCTGCTCACCCTCCCAAAAGCATAATCTTTAAAGAACAAAAAATATATATAATTTTATGGTCGCTCTCCTCTATTATTGTCAGCGTTTTCAGCGTGGCGAGCGTTCGAGGAAACGTAAGGCAACGCCATGGATTTATCGGTGACTGTGCGCCACATTGTGGTTTTGTAGGCTTATCCGCTGTTTTCCTCTGTTTCATTTCCTTCTGTGCTTGTTTGCAGTGTAACTTCACACTGGCTTGAAGATTGATGTTTTTCCGTGCCTGCAACATGGATCCGGAGGCTGGAATCGATCTGCGCAAAGATAATAAGGTCAGGGAGCATTTCACTACTATTTCTTGAAAGAAATGATTTTCCCCTATTTTTGCATAATGATACTTCAGTAGCTCGTCTTTGGTGAAAAGTAGCTAATAATAGCGGCATTTGGCAGAAAGCCAGACTCCGTTAGTCTAAAATTCGGAATATTTTTCTAAATTGTGTAGTGGACTGCGGGTTTTATCTGATGTTTGAGATCATCTTCATCACAGTGAGAGTTTTAGCAATATTTCTAGGAAAGAATTTTTATAGGCGGTAAACGGCACTCAGATGCAGGGTAGGGCTACGGAAGCTCTGTTTTACCTCCATTATCAAGGGATAGATAAATCACTTGCATATTAGTAGTCTCTTTCTATCTACATGCGATTTGAAATTAGTAAGCTTAAGAAACAACATTTTGCCTTGAAAATTCCTCTGAACTGTTCTCTCAGCACAATGCTGAGTATCAGACCGCGTCTTGAGCTTCGCACCTGAGTCTTGGTAGGCGCGGTCTAAAAATTCATCTCATTTAGCCTTCAGGTGAAAAAAGCATGTCACACTGGAAAATTCCTCTGAACGCTTCAATCAGCACAATTTTGAGTATCAGACCGCTCGTCTTGAGCTTCGAACCTGAGTCTTGGTAGCGGTTGTTTTTTTCTAAAATTTCATCTCATTTAGCCTTCAGGTGAAAAAAACTTGTGACACTGGAAAATTCCTCTGAAAGCTTCACTCAGCACAATGCTGAGTATCAGACCGCTCGTCTTGAGCTTCGAACCTGAGTCTTGGTAGCGGTTGCTTTTTTCTAAAATTTCATCTCATTTAGTGAAAAAAGCTTGTGACACTGGATTATTCCTCTGAACGCTTCACTGAGTATCAGACCGCTCGTCTTGAGCTTCGAACCTGAGTCTTGGTACCGGTTGCTTTTTTCTAAAATTTCATCTCATTTAGCCTTCAGGTGAAAAAAACTTGTGACACTGGAAAATTCCTCAGAACGCCTCACTCAGCACAATGCTGAGTATCAGACCGCTCGTCTTGAGCTTCGAACCTGAGACTTGGTAGAAGCGATTGCTTTTTTCGAAAAATTCATCTATTTTAGCCGTCAGGCGAAAAAAGCATGTCGCACTTCGGGGCAACCGACTGCTATGTGATGCACGTTTTCTTTATTTCCTAATTTTTTTAGGCCTGAAATTTTTTCCCCTAGTAGAGAGTGAAATTTTTTTTCTTATTTTTTTTAGGCCTAGTAGAGAGTGAAAATCTTTGCGGTAAGTGGCGTCTCGGAGCATATGACCGGCCAAAGGAGTTAATTTCAAATATTCTATTAAGGGGGAAGAATATCCCAATCACGCCAAACGATTTGTTAGGTGAAGAGGGTCTCCGTTGGGCCTACCGTTATATTTAACATCTTATTTCAAAAAGGCTTTGATATTTAGTAATTTAAATATTTGGATTTATTTTCAAATACATTAGGCATAAAAATTCTGGAACTTCTAGGTATTTATTGATATCATTCCTGAATTATGCCGCGAAGTTAGGGTACAGACAAATAGAAAGTTAGTGGTTTCTAGAAGCCGCACCATGAAAGGAGTCACATTCTTTTCCAATTTCTAAAAGTGTAAAAGGGCTTGTCAAAATCATGTTGCAAATGGAGGAAACTAGGGAGAAGTTGCTACATAATTTTTTTTATTTTCTGGTAGTGCGATGCAGTGGGCAGATTAGGTGAAGGCCAGAATTGAAATCTAACCTATAAAGAAGATTTCTTTAAATCCTTCCTTGATTAAATAAATCTTTCCTTGTAGAAACTTGTTATTGAAGGTCACGATATCATGGAATTGAAGGGCACGGTATTGATGTGAATAAAAGGGAATTGAAAGTTGTGATTATTATAAGGAGAACTTTAACAAAAGTTTGAAAACATGTTTTTATTTCATTGCAAACGTCCCTCGAAAGTGTAACATTGTTTATGTATTTTTTAAGAAAATTTGCTCCTTCGCTTAGGAAGTTTCGAAGAAGATTGTTATAAGAATAACCATAGTGGAGTGTTAAAAAATAAAAAATACCATCCACTTAAATATATAAAATAATTAAAACAGATTTTAATGTTTATTAGGTTATATGTAGACAGATATCATTTTATCCTATATATGATTCATACTTTTTTTTGTTGTTAAATTTTAGATTTTTAATTTAAAGTTTTAAAATCTTTAACTCTTGAGTTCATTTTTTTAAGATACTTTATTATTTTTATTTTACTTTACAATTATTTATTAAAAAATACTAAAAGTTAATACAGATAATGAATTAAAAAATACTAAAAGTTAATACAGATAATGAAAAGTAAATCTTTTGATTCAAAGTTTCAAAGTCTTTACTGTTAGGTGCACTCATGACACTGAATAATTTTTCATTTGATTTATCCATCTAAAAGTTGATGGAGATAATAAAAAATAGATCTTTAATGAAAGTTTCAAATAATAAAATTCAAACTTTAAATCTTTATTCAAAGTCTTTATCCTTGGGTCACTCATATTTTTTTTAAGACAGTTTATTATTTTTAATTTATTTAATATTTATTTATAAATAGTTGATAAAGTTGATATATGGAATGAAAGACAAAAAAATAATTTGATTCAAAGTTTCAAAGTCAGTCAATTATTTTTAATTTACCTAGTATTTATTTATAAATAGTTGATAAAGTTAATACATAATAAAAAATAGATCTTTAATCAAAGTTTAAAATAATAAAATTCAAACTTAGATCTTTATTCAAAGTCTTTATCCTTGGGTCACTCATATTTTTTTAAGACAGTTTATTATTTTTAATTTACTTATTATTTATTTATAAATAGTTGATAAAGTTGATATATTTAATGAAAGATAAAAAAATAGTTTGATTCAAAGTTTCAAAGTCAGTCAATTATTTTTAATTTACCTACTATTTATTTATAAATAGTTGATAAAGTTATTACATGAAATGAAAGATAAAAAATAGTTTAATTCAAAGTTTCAAAGTCAGTCAATTATTTTTAATTTACTTAGTATTTATTTATAAATAAATAATTGATAGTGTTGAAACATTAGTATTTATTTATAAATAGTTGATAATGTTGATACATGAAATGGAAGATAAAAAATAGTTTAATTCAAAGTTTCAAAATTTTTATTATTAGGTGTACTAGTGACACTCAATAATTTTTTATTTGTTTTATATTTATAAAAAAATACTAAAAAGTTAGATATAGATAATAACAAGATTCAAACAAAGTCTTTAAGTCACTCTTATTTTTATCTTTTAAGTCACTCATATTTTTTTCCAAACAAAGTCTTTACCTTAAAATCACTTATATTTTTTTTTTAATCCAGTCAATTATATGAAGTTGATACCTAGAATAAAAAGATAAAAAATAGTTTAAAAATTAATATATGTAAAGACATTATTATGATTTTATTGTAACTTTAAAGAACCTATCGCATAGAAGTAGAAAATCATATAAATTATCCCTTACATCTTTTTCTTGCAAAATTATCTGTGAAGGTGAAACGTTCCATTCAGAGCCTTAAAATTAAACCTCGAAATGAACGAGTGATTTTTTCGATGCTTCCAACTCCAAGCTTTCCCTTTCTTATGGCTTTTTTTTTCACAAGCATGGATTAGGTAGATCAATCAATGTCCTTCGATTTAAATAATGTCTTCGATACTTCCGACAAGCAGCTCTTCCTTTCTCATGGCATTTTCAATGGATGGAATCAATGCCCTTTGATTTATTCACCAGTTCTTTGGGCCATCCAAACATGAGACTATTGGTCAAGTGGTCAAATATCTTGAACATGGCAAGGCAGTCACAGAGAGCCAAGAACACGGTGACATATGGAATTAAATCTTCTGGGGAAGGTCAAGGGCGTCAAGGTATCGCGGGCTTATTTGGAAGGTAGGCTATAAGGAAATAATGCGGCGTAAGGTATCTTGGGCTTATTTGGAAGGTCGGCTATAAAGAAATAATGCGGGGTATGGAAAGATCGCTGTCTGCGCACGCCAGACTTAATTTTGTGGTTTTGTTAATGATTTGAAAACAAAAATACCGACTGCTCACTCTTACGTAATTGTGCACAGCAGGCTCTTCGAGGAAGCTGCAACTCTTCTGAACCTCGCAAAGATCGCTGTCTGCACACGCCAGACTTAATTTTGTTGTTTTGTTAATGATTTGACAAAAAACAAATCCCGACTGCCCAAGATTACGTAATTGTACATATAAAGCTCCTCGAGGAAGCTGCAACTCTCCTGAATTTTGGGTTAACTCCTTGCATAAATTCTGGGCAACAACATGTATCCCGGAGCTGGAATCGACGGAATCCATTACCTTATGGAAACCAAGGTTGGTTGGCATTTCTCAGCTTTTTCTTTTAGTGTTTATTTCCATTTTTGGGAAGGACATTGGACAGTGAGGTTCGGGGATTCATCCATTTGCTTGTTTCCTTTTACTGGAATTTGTGAAAAATAGCAGGGTCATCTTCCTTGCTGAATCAGAATTTGTAGACTTACATTAAGAAATTTGTGAAAAATAGCAAGCAGGGGTTATCTTACTTGCTGGATCAGACTTTGTAGACTTACATTAAGAAATTTGTGGAAAATAGCAGGCTTATCTTAGTTCCTGAATCAGACTTTGTAGAAAAATAGTAGGGTTATCTTACTTACTTGCTGAATCAGACTTTGTAGAAAAATAGTAGGGTTATCTTACTTGCTGAATCAGATTTTGTAGAAAAATAGCAGCGTTATCTTACTTGCTGAATCAAACTTTGTAGACTTACATTAAGATATGTCCATACTTTAAAATGAATTTAAACGACGACGGGTAAGTGGGTTGGTTACAAGCTTGGTTTTTAGTCAGACCAACCATAAATCTTGAGATGTAAGACACCACATTTTCGTTCTTTCCAGGTGCAAGTGGTAATAGTAAATGATATCATCATGGGGAGGTATCGTTAAAGCTGATATATTTAATTTTTACAAAATAAATTATTAAATATTTAAAAAAATACTTAAAACAGTGAAAATGTTGTGAAGTTGTTATATAAGAAAGCAAGTAGTGAAATAATTGACCTCTTTTAATTGGTTGCATTTTAGATATAAACTTGTAATTTAAGTTTTATGGGATAAATAACAATAATTTCAAGACCCATTTGAAGGGAAACTTTGTAGACTTACATTAAGGTATGTCCATACTTTAAAATGAATTTAAACGACGACGGGTAAGTGGGTTGGTTACAAGCTTGGTTTTTAGTCAGACCAACCATAAATCTTGAGATGTAAGACACCACATTTTCGTTCTTTCCAGGTGCAAGTGGTAATAGTAAATGATATCATCGTGGGGAGGTATCGTTAAAGCTGATATATTTAATTTTTACAAAATAAATTATTAAATATTTAAAAAAATACTTAAAACAGTGAAAATGTTATGAAGTTGTTATATAAGAAAGCAAGTAGTGAAATAATTGACCTCTTTTAATTGGTTGCATTTTAGATATAAACTTGTAATTTAAGTTTTATGGGATAAATAACAATAATTTCAAGACCCATTTGAAGGGAAACATAGTTACGTTGAACGGAAACAAGAGCTAGTAAATGAAGGTCTGTATTTTAGATATAAACTTGTAATTTAAGTTTGGTAGATAAATAACAATAATTCGAAGACCCATTTGAAGAGAAACATAATTAATTTGAACGGAAACAAGAGCTCGTAAATGAAGGTCCTCATAATTGTAATTAACTGAGCTCATAGAAACATAGTTAATTTGAACGGAAACAACAGCTAGTAAATGAAGGTCCTCATAGGAAAGCAAGCTGAATTGTAATTAACTGAGCTCATTTATAACGGCTACTGTGTAATATAATACAAAGCAAATCAACTTTTTATTTGGAAAACAAACGAAATTGATATTGAATGTTATATCTTTGTTATTTTTGTGCAATTATATATTTAAATAATAAGATTTAGTAGGAAAAAATATTAAATATTGAATATCATAGCTTTGTAATTAATATTGCAATTATTATTTTTTAAATAATAGTATTCATGTACTAGTTGAATTGTATCTATTATTAATTTAATATTTATTATTAAAGTTTTTATTGATGAAATAAAATAAAACTAGAATAAATTATAGAAAATATGGTCAGTTTTGTTTTTTGAATTATGATTATAGATCAAAGAATGACACTATTATGGAGAAGCTATACAATCGGATTAAAAGTACGTATTATGATTTTTTTTTTTTTTTTTATGAAAGTGATTATGGATTTAAAATAGTTGTATTGGTTAATGATATTATTGTTGAAAAGTTGGTTGGATTGAAAGATGATATCATTATTGAAAAGTTGGTTGGATTGAAAGATAATATTATTATTGTTGAGAAATTGATTGCACTAAGGATGATACCATCATTGAGAAGATTGGCATGATATGAAAGAGGATTATAAAGTATGGTATGAAAGAGGATTATAAAGTGAAGGATGACACCACTCTTGGAAATTATAAAGTATGGTATGAAAGAAGATTATAAAGTGAAGGATTACACCACTTTTGGAAAGCTATATAACAAAATTAAAAATAGACTTAAAAAATGTGGTAGAAGAAGTTAGTTGTTATGGTACATTATGGAGTGAAGAATAACAAGCAAGATTAAAATAGGTTTTAAAAGTGTAGTATGAAAAGAAACTATTGAAAAATAATATTTTTATTTTAAATTTTGTTACATGGGTTGAATAGACCCATTGATACATAATGATAATGTAACTACTTGGCAATTATGCATATATTATGTATCTGAGGTGTAGACGAATTCGTGCCTCACAAGGGGACGAATGCCTAAGGTTCAAAGCTCGGCTTTGTCGGATTGAACACTTGTCTGTGCTTTTAGCAGCGTAAAAGGTTTAAAATGAATACGGAATGGTGGTTATAGGGATGGACAACACAAAATACTATGATAGCCATAGGGGTCGTTATAGGGATGAACAACACAAAATATTGTGATAGTCATAGAAACAGACAACGAATTCGAATTATCGCATATACGACAGATGTGAGGATCTCTTCCTTGAAAGTTGATGAATTTAACTAGTTGAACTCATGCCATTTGATAAGAACAATACACCTATATGACTATATTAAAAATAGACTTTATTTTATAATTGTTGTATCGTTAATTTTTTTAATTGGTTATATGGGATTGAAACAAACTTGCTACATAGTGGCATTACAATAACATTATATTAAATGTTCAAAACAATCAATCAAGATATTAAAATGATTTAAATCATTACATTTCATGATTGCTATTTTATTATTTCATTTACAATTTCTTATTAACAAAAAAAATTAAAAAAATAAAAATAAAATAAAATAATAATATTTATGAATATTATTTATTATCTCTTTTATATACTATATTAAAAATTTATAATAAAAAATCATCATACTTTTATTATAATTTTATATAAATATAAATTTATATTAAAGATTTTTTTTTTCTTTTATTATTATTATACTAAAAGAACCTGTAACTAGTTAACATTTTCTACGCATAGGATAAACCTTTTGCGTAAAGCTGATGCGTTACAATTTTCTACGCATTGATAAACCTTTTAAGTAACCGGTTGCATTGATGTGACACGTCCATTGGTACTACGGATCCCTAAGGATTGGAACTTTGGTCTCCGTGCTCCTCCAAACTCCTCCATAAACGTTTTAACCATTGAACCAAACTCCATTTTATTTAATTCAATCATCAATTTTTTATTAAACTTACAATAACTACCCCTTAAATTTTAAAATATGAAAATTTTAATGAACTTAATATTTGGTGCACTATTAACATCTTTCACTCTAAAAAAAATTTTAAATAATTTTTTTTTATATTTTTAAATTAAATAATTTATATTATTAAATGATTTTTTTTTTTTTAAAGGAGAGCGTCTACAAATTACATCAACAACCACTCTCGAGGAGTTTGAACACAAGACCACTTAAGAAACAACTATGATTTTTATTACAATTATATATATATATATATATATAATAATTAATTATATACAAACATCATATAATTACATCAACAACCACTCTCAAGGGTTTGAACACAAAATCACTTAAGAAACAACCATCATCTTTAAATAATTTTTATTACAATTATATATATTTATTATAATTAATTATATACAACCATCATATAATATTAAAAATAATTATAAACTGCAAGTTTAATAAGAATTTTAATTTTATTTTGAGAAGTTCAAAGTAGAATATAATTCTTTACAAAAACATGTTTAAACTCATTAAAAGAAATTATATACATTAAACAATAAATCATCCTCTTGCATAATCACATAGATTATCCAATTTATTTTTTTTTATTAAAAGGCATTAAATTGAAACATAATTTTCAAATTTGGATCACACACTTTCGTTATTTTTCGGCCATTCAATTAAATCGTTATTATCTTTATAGGTATTTCATTTTATTAAAGTATTTATAAAAAAATATGAAAATTGTGAAAAACCTCAATCGTAGTCCTCATACGAATTAGTCTGGATATGGAAATCCGTAGCCCCACTTAACGGAGGATTGCTATAACTTGGTACACACGTATTCTTATTTATTATAATAATATTTTTAATAATATGAAGTATAATAGGTAGTATAATTAAGATCATATTTTTAAAGTGAGAATATAATACTTTTTGAAGGTAATTGTTGATATAATTTATAAAAGTTCTCCTAATAATAAAAAGCCACCTCCAAATCCAAATACTAACAATATACAGTTGAGATATTCTCCAACTAACTGCCTGAGTTAAAACTGCAACTGCGCCCCAAAGTTCTGAAAAGCCTGGTCCCCGCAGTAAAGAAGAATATTTGGAGAAGAGGGCTAAAAATGCGTACGTCCGTGATCATGTAGCCACTTTTTTTTTTTTTAAATTAATTTTATATCCAATATATTCATTATGGCGAGCGTCCGTTTCAACAATATTGCGAGGTTGAGCCTGTTGTTGCGTTGGGAACCGAGGTACATTTTTTTGGTTTGTTTTTCTTCCGCCATGGATTTGATTACTCCGGGACTCTTTGCGGCATAAATGTACATTGGCTTCCAGATTGACGTTTCTCCTGGACTGATTGGTCTGCCGACAACATGGATCCAGGGGTTGGAATCGATCTGCTCAAAGACACTAAGGTTTGCATTTCCGTCCTTATACTCATGTTTCTCTTTTTTCCGTTTTCCCTCTTTCTTTTTGGGAAGGATATTGAATGAACAGGCTTACAGAGCATGCATTTGTTGCCCTCCATAGGGGAAAGGGCCATAACAATAATGAGAGCTTGGTAAAAAGCATTATCTGGTTTGAACTGAAAATCATTATAACTTCTTAAATCGTCTAGCAGTCCTGGGGTGTGTCCAAGTTCATCGGATTTGAAATTGTGTTTGTGTTGCCTAACTTACAGTTCCTTTTCCGTGAATCTCTGTTGCTTTTCTCTTGAGACTAGTGTCCTTTAAGGGCTTGGAAAATTATCAAGTTTCAAAAAGCCTGTCAGCCGGAGACACCTATGAAGCTTTAATGGAACGTAGCTTGAGCAGTATATTTCAAATTTACTGTCATAGTTCTAAAAAAAAATCCTTGTCTCAGATAGAAAACCTAGATAAAAATACCTTGGTTTTCCTTAAATTAAACACCGTTTCCAAAATCCCAAGAGGACTGGTATACGTTTCAAATATAACTGAGAGACAATAATAGAATAGAGAGGTCCATGTTCTTTCTGATAAAGCTGCTGCTGAGGACAATGCCATAAAGAAGAAACAACAAAAATCATTTAACTCTTATGCTCAATCTGGGTTTACCCCTTAAAAATAATATCCTCATCACAAAGAAAGTGGGTGAGTTTGGTACACGCACGAACAATGAGTGGGTTACGTGTCAGAATCGGTTGACCGTAATGGGCTCTATGCGTGCCTGGCTAATGCGAGCCTAACTGTTAGGTGAGGCTTGTCTCCTTGGTGGCAATTATGGGTTGGGTTTCATTATACGCTTCAGAGGCCAATAATATATACGGTAGTTTGCCCGTCTGTATATATGCTTGCATCTCTCACCAACATTAAAGAGGGTGTGGTTTGGATTTGATGCCCTACGTAAAAGACGCATTATATTTTTTTTAAAATAATATGAAATATAATTGAGGGCCACTTTTTTTTAGTGACACAACTATGTATTCTCTAGTAGAGCTAAGGAGCCTGTAGAGAAGGAATGAGTGAATAGCGGATAGAATTTCACTTTCTATTGGATCTTAAATTGCATATAAGACATGCCCTCCCACGGGGCCGTTACATAGCAATTATAGAATTGTTACGGAGCCGTGACATAGTAATTATAAAATTGTTAAGTGTTTATATAAAATGATGGAACATCTAATGGAGAAGTCTTCCGTTGGCTTGTCACATATTTTATCGATGTGAGTTTTTTTTGCGGTTGCAAGTTTTATTATACGTTCTTGACAGGGGTAAGTACAAAGGGGCCGGAAACTTAAAAAGGGTGGTGGGGCGTCTTGTTTCTGCTCGACACCATCGGCGGAAACTTAAAAGGGGTGGTGGGGCGTCTTGTCTCTGCTCGTAAGCTGAAAGTGCAGAGGGATAGTGGGGTCGTCTTCTGTTGGCTTGCCGCATCTTTTATCGATGTGAGTGTTTTTTTTGCCCTTGACAGGGGAAAGTACAAAGGGGTAGTGGGGACATCTTGTCTTGGCTCGTAGGGGAATGTGCACGGGATAGTGGGGACGTCTTTTTGTTTGCTTGTCACATCAAGCCACGTCTTTTATCGATGTGAATCTGGTCGAGGGAGTTTGGAGAGTAGGTATTTAAGTGGGACGGAATATATTACATTAAAGTAATAATAATAAATTATTGTTGCTTAGAGGGATAGTATAAGGATTAGGTTTTTGTGTCTTTTGGAGGTTTAAAATTTAAAATGTGGTGTATTTTTGGTTTATGTTAAATTTTGTCGAGAGTTATACTTATGAAAAGGGAATTTAACACAATCATCATACACCTACCCCTCACACCCTCATTCACATCATAGTTTGAACCTTGGACCTTTCAAAGAAGAACCGTTGCACTGCATCTAGATGTTATATATTATTGGTTTTTGATTAATTATTTTGAATATAGAAGTTTCTTGTTAATATTATTTATAATTTTTTAGAAAGATAAAATAATTGAATTTTTTAATTTTTTTTATGTTTTTAAACATAGTATATGATTTTGAATGCATTTTTAATTTTTTTTTGTTATTGTTTAAATGTATAAAATGGATAGAGTTGTTATAGATGAAGATATAAATCATGGACTAGTAGGTAAGATAAGGATTGAGTTAAAGAATAACGATAGAGGCTTGAAAGCTAATAAACATTTATGCAAAAGATTTTTTATTAAAGATAAAACATTGCATTTGTAGAGAGAACTAGAACAACATCATAGTTATCGCCTCCAAGGGCTAAGTGGATTGGTAGTTGTCTGTCTAGCCAAGCACTTATCAAGAAGAGACTTGGGTTCAAACCTTGGGGCATGCTTGTTGCAAAGGTAGTAGTCTGATTTGAATCCTCTGAGTGTGTGTTAGATCGACAATAACATTACGAATCCCAAGTGATCGGTGGTCCCTCTTACATCGAGTCAACAATAATGAGGTCGTATAGGCTTGTTTGGAGTAGCCTCGTGGTTTGAACTCTACACTTGGCAATTAATAAAAATAGTGTGGATGTGACCAACTCTCCTATGTATCTTAAAAAAAACATCATAGTTACCATTTTAATGATAAATTTACTAAAATAACAACAATCTCAAACTTTTTGCAACATATACTCTAATCTATAGCTTCCCAACTTGACTTCTTGTAATATAACCTCATTAGAGTGTAATTGATTGATATTTTTTTGTGTAGAGAGACACCCATTGAGACACAAATATTCTTAGTTTTAAACAAATTTAAACACTTTATGTTTAGATGTTAGGAAAAAAAATACCCTTATAAGATGTCGAATTGATTTTTGTATGAGAGGTTGAACAAAGTACTATGAAGCTACTTTGTTCAACATATCCCGTCATTCAAATGGAAAAGTTGAACTATAACTGAGAGGAAGAAAAAATTAGGGGGGCAACATGTTTTGATCATTATGCTTTCTTATCCCTTTCATAAACCCAATATTGCCTTACATAACATGTCTCCTCATCTCTATTATTTACATGTAAAAAGATACATTTCTTATGATCTTTGAACTTCATATTACCCTTATTAGGAAGCGTAAATATTAGTAGTATGAAGTTAATCACTTAAGGGTTTCTCTTTGAGGGGCGAGAAGAAATCAAAATAATAGAGGACTCCTTTGGTTTAGAAGATGTAGGCTTAGAGGATATATTGGCTAGAATCTCAAGAGTGATATTGGCTCCTCGATTAAAATTTTACTCTGTCTGTGGTGTCCTTTTTCTAACTATTTAGCAAAACCCAGAAAATAACGACAATATTGCACTCAAATTTCATAAATAATCTACACATGGATTTGCCAGAACACACCCAAATTTTTTTTTTTATTTATCAATGCTTCTGGGAGGAAAATACAATAGATGTATGTATAATAGGAATGGAAATTCATTCATAAAATAATGACAATCACCCAAACCTGATGCAGGAGAATATAACCACTCAAATACTGTAAATACTCCCTCAATACAATCAATTGCCGACTTTGTTTAGCTTCTCCAACAAGCATAAGACTGGATCTGGAATATATTGGATCATGCACAGCAGAATAATGACCAAAAACGCTGGAAATTCGCTGCTAATCTGATACAAGTCTGAGATATGTTTTCACAACGAAAAAGCCATCCACTAATCCTCTGAAACTTCTTCAATAAGCTCACATGCAAACCCAGAATTGAATTTGCCCACCAAAATGCCAAAAGAACAGCCTCTGGAATCAATCCCACAGCAAGGATCAACCTTGTCTATCGAATTGAAGCCCTGGATCATCCAAGGTTGAGCAAGGTACAGCCTTCCTCCCAAGAATCGGTGAGATTCTCTCAAAAAAAACAATTCTCCAATCCAAAAGCATGCACAATGAGCGATTCCTCTTCCTTTTATATTTCCAGGATATAATTTTGCATTGACATTTCCAAGCCTCCAAAATTCATTAAAAATCTAATATTGACTTTAATGATATTTATATCATTAAAGTCTTATTTAGTAAATAAAAACCACACAAACTATTATTATGTCTCCTAATACATAATCCCCTTCCACTTAACACACCAATATAATTATTTAATAAAGTGGAGGAGATATACTTATTTATTTAATTTTGGCTCATTACAAGTCCACCCCTCTCAAATTGCTTGTCCTCAAGCAAGTGCAAAGCTGGATGGGCCAAAATTTCTTCTCCTTCCCATGTAGCATCCTCAAGAGGCAATCCTCTCCATTTCACTAGATATTCCTTGATAACCCTGTATCTAAGCTTCTTCTCCCTTGTCTCCAAGATCATCTCAGGCTCAAGAACCAATTTTCCCTCATCATCCAACGGTGGCAACTCTGAAGAAGGTTTTATTTGCTGCCCCAATGCCTTCTTAAGACAGGAAACATGGAAGACATTGTGGATCCTGCTACTCTCTGGAAGCTCAAGTGCATAGGCAACCTCTCCTATTTTGCGAATCACCCTGAAGGGACCATAAAACCTTGGTTTTAACTTCTCTGCACCACTCTTCTTCAAAGAGGACTGCTTATATGGTTGTAGCCTGACATAAACCATGTCCCCCACATCAAAATGACGCTCAATTCGCTGCTGATCAGCGTACTTCTTCTGCTGTGCTTGGGCTACCTGTATATTATCTTTTAAAGCCTTCAGTATATTCTGATGTTCTTCCACAAAGTCTTTCGCCCTGGGCACCCTGCTATCCCTCAACAGCAAATCAATGAAATTGGGAGCATCATAACCATATAAAGCTCGAAATGGAGACATCCTAATAGACATATGATAAGAGGAATTATAACAAAATTCAGCGAGGTGTAACCATTTGATCCATGCATTCTGCTGCCCCGAAATGTAATTCCTCAAATACCCTTCTACCCACTTGTTCACAATCTCTGTTTGTCCATCAGTCTGTGGGTGGTAACTGGTACTGGGAGTCAATGTAGTGCCACACAACTTAAACAACTCTTGCCAAAACATGCTTAAAAATTTACTGTCCCTATCACTTACTATAGTTTTTGGTAAGCCATGCAACTTGAACACCTCACGAAAGAACAAATCAGCGACCTGTATAGCTGTATAAGTGGAAGTAATTGCATGGAAATGAGCAAATTTGGTGAGTCTATCCACTACCACAAAGATACAATCCTTACCATGTGTTTTTGGAAGCCCCGTAATAAAATCCATGGAGACACTCTCCCATTTCTGATCCGGTATGGGTAGTGGTTGCAACAACCCGGCTGGCAAAGTATTACCTCCTTTGTTCTCCTGGCAAATATTGCACTCTCTCACATGCTTGAGTATGTCACCTTTCAACCCCTTCCAGAAAAACCTCTCACGCACCTGTCTATAAGTTTTAAAAAATCCTGGATGTCCCACCATTGGTGCATCATGCATAGCATTAATTAACTTATCCTTCAACTTAGACTCAGGCACAATAAATATCCTGTTCTTATAGCAAATCAGCCCATCATGAACGCTGTACCTGTCATCCTGTATGCTCCCATCAATAATTTTTGATGCCCAATCACTCTTCACATATTCTGCCGCGATTGCAGCTTTCCAATCCGCTGTAATAACTGATATAGCATGGAATGTAGGAGTCCTAGACAAAGCATCAGCAGCAGAATTCTTTTTGCCCTTCACAAATTCTATCTCAAAATCATAAGATTGCAGCTTAGTAACCCACTTCTGCTGCCTATCGTTCAATTCACGTTGACCCAGAAAATATCTCAAACTGTTATGATCACTTCTTACCACAAACTTACCACACACCAAATATTGCTTGAACTTTGAGAGTGCGTACATGATGGCCAACATCTCTTTGTCATAGATACTGAAAGTACGCTCCAATGGGGTAAGCTTCCTGCTCTCATAAGCAATAGGACGCCCTTTCTGCATCAGAATAGCTCCAACTCCTATACCTGATGCATCACAGTCAATAGTGAAAGGTAAAGAAAAATCAGGTATGGCAAGTAAAGGAGTGGTAGTCATAACCTCCTTCAATTTCAAAAATGCTTTCTGTGCCTCTGGTGACCATGCAAATGCCCCCTTCTTGGTCAACTCGGTGAGAGGTGCCGCTAATGAAGAAAATCCTCTGATGAACCTCCTGTAATAACTGCATAGCCCGATAAAACCTCTCAACTCCGTAAGATTAGCTGGAACTGGCCAATTCTGAACTGCTGTGATTTTTTCCTGATCCACCTGTACTCCATTTCTGCTAATAATGTGGCCCAAGTAAAGAATCTCTGTCATGGCAAACTCACACTTGGATTGCTTAGCATAAAACTCCTGCTGCTCAAGAATCTCCAAAACTGTATCCAAGTGTTGTAAATGCTCCTCCCAGGATTTACTGTACACCAAGATGTCATCAAAAAATACAAGGACAAACTGCCTCAACTGCTTACTGAAGATTTGATTCATTGCTGATTGGAAAGTGGCTGGGGCATTTGTTAATCCAAAGGGCATGACTAAGAACTCATAATGACCACAATGAGCCCTAAAAGCAGTTTTAGGAATATCCTCCTCCCTCATCCTAATTTGGTGGTAACCGGATTTTAAGTCAATCTTGGAGAAGTACATGGCTCCACACAACTCATCTATGAGCTCATCAACTCTAGGGATGGGGTATCGATTTTTTATTGTCTTTTTATTCAGGGCTCTGTAATCTATGCACATACGCATGGTACCATCTTTCTTTTTGACCAAAACTACAGGTGAGGCAAATGGGCTACAACTAGGGCGAATATGGCCACTCTCTAAAAGCTCCTTAATGGTTTTTTCTATTTCATCTTTGAACACTTTTGGATGCCTATAAGGTTTTATGATGATAGGTTTAGAGTTAGGCTCCAATTCTATAACATGCTGAAAACCTCTACTAGGTGGCAAACCTTTAGGCAAATCTTCAAATACTCTTTTATGTTTATGCAAAATAGACTGAATTTGAGGATGTAATTTGGAGGGTTTGTTACCTTGTGTGTGGAATATGGTAGCAGCCCATAATGTGTCTTTTTGGCGTATGATTTTCTCTATCTTTCTGTAAGACACCTCCAATATATTGCATGATCCCTCTTGCGCATTTTCCCTAATTCCACGCAGCACTATCTCTTTCCCATCAACCTTAAATTTCAGCTCTAAAGACTGATAGTTAGTCACATAATCACCCAAAGACCAAAGCCACTGAACACCCAAAACCATATGAGGCACAACTCCCAAAGGAAACACAAAGAAATCATCCTCTACTTCAAATTTTCCAAAGCTGATTTTTACCTTTTTTACCATCTTATTGCAAGGGACAATACCATTACCTGTAGCCACATTGAATCCACCAAATGTTTCAGCCTTGAGTCCTTTCTTTGCCACAAATTTTTCATCGATAAAATTGTGTGTAGCTGCTCCATCTATGAGGACAAGTACCTTCTCCCCAACTACCTCTCCTGGTACTTTTATAGTCCTAAATTTGTTGAGCCCACTCAAAGAAGCTAATGCTCCTCCTGAAATAGTGTCATGGTATGTGGTATCCTCTAATTCTTTATCATCGGAAGATGCATACTCCTCATCAGACTCATCACTATCTGATTTCACTTCTATGTAGTGAATTTGCCCCTTACCTTGGCACCTATGTCCTGGAGTCCATGGAAGTTTGCAATCAAAGCAAAGTTGTTTTCTTCTAAGCTCATTTCTCTCATCCGCAAAGGCTTTTGCTGCTGGTGTAGTAAATATGGAAGGCCTATTTGGCGGTCTAGGCACATTTGGCTTGTTCTCCACCCTTGGTGGTATGCTTCTAGGTTGCCAGTTTGATGTATTCCTTGCTGAAAATTGTCTAACAGGTGTATTATGTGCAATATATTTCTGTCTAGGTGGAAGTACACTCTCCAAATTTATTGCCCTCTTAATTGCATCTTCTAAAGTGGCTGGCTCAAATGATTTCACAAGACCTCTTAATGGATCCAACAACCCATCAATGAACAAAAATACAACTCTCCTGGGTGAAATATTTTGCACTTGCACTGCAACCCGCTCAAACTCCTCTATGTAGCTCCCCAAGGATGTAGTTTGTTTGAGAGTGGCTAGCTCCTTGAAGTACTCCTCCACATCTCTCCTCTCAAACCTGTTAAGAACCTTCTGGCAAAACTCCTCAAAGGATGTAATCAGTCCATGACCCTGTGTGGTGAGGCCATGATACCACCAATCGTAGGCAATACCATCTAGATGAAGAGTAGCCAGCTGAATGGCATCTTCCTCTGGCATCGGATCAAGTGCAAAATAGGTCTGCAATTTCTGTAACCATGCACGTGCTGACAATCCTTCACTGCCACTGAATCTAGGCACCTGCATCTTCTGCTGCAACTTCTTATCCCCATGCTTTTTCTCTGAAACCCTCTTCCCAATGATCTTCAAATATCTATCAAAGCTCACTACAGTCCTGAAGTTTTCCGGTTTTTCCATATACTCCAAAAACAACTCATCCAAATTCTCCTGGATATCATTAACCTGCTGCAACTGATGGGTAAACATGGGTTTAGGTGGTTTCGGCAATGGTGTATGCGAATAAGTAGTGGATCTATCATTATCATGTTGGGATGTATTGTTTCCCAGGTTGGATATTTCACCTCTAGGTGGGGATTGATGTCCTGCAGTAGTTCTGGGTGCATTTCTCATACTCTCCTGCTGCAACCCTACCATACGAGCCATCAATTGAATAAGTGTATCAAATTTCCGTTCAATATTGATTGCATCGTCATTCCTAGGTCCAGATGAATTATCCCCTCTTTCCGCCATTTCTCTGATATCTTCCTCTTCTAATGCCTCTTCTTGTGGTTCTTCTTCCCAGATAGGATTTTCTTCTGTATTTACATTTCTTCTACGCAGCTGATATGTATGCTTGATGGGAGGCCTCTGACTCATAGAAAAAGTTAAATTAAGTCCGAAATTCTGAGTTCTGCGATACCCAGAAAGATTTTTGAATTTCTGGAGCTTTGGACTGCTGGAATTTCTGTAACACTTCCACAGGCTGGCCAGAACACGGCTCTGATACCACCTTGTGGTGTCCTTTTTCTAACTATTTAGCAAAACCCAGAAAATAACGACAATATTGCACTCAAATCTCATAAATAATCTACACATGGATTTGCCAGAACACACCCAATTTTTTTTTTATTTATCAATGCTTCTGGGAGGAAAATACAATAGATGTATGTATAATAGGAATGGAAATTCATTCATAAAATAATGACAATCACCCAAACCTGATGCAGGAGAATATAACCACTCAAATACTGTAAATACTCCCTCAATACAATCAATTGCCGACTTTGTTTAGCTTCTCCAACAAGCATAAGACTGGATCTGGAATATATTGGATCATGCACAGCAGAATAATGACCAAAAACGCTGGAAATTCGCTGCTAATCTGATACAAGTCTGAGATATGTTTTCACAACGAAAAAGCCATCCACTAATCCTCTGAAACTTCTTCAATAAGCTCACATGCAAACCCAGAATTGAATTTGCCCACCAAAATGCCAAAAGAACAGCCTCTGGAATCAATCCCACAGCAAGGATCAACCTTGTCTATCGAATTGAAGCCCTGGATCATCCAAGGTTGAGCAAGGTACAACCTTCCTCCCAAGAATCGGTGAGATTCTCTCAAAAAAACAATTCTCCAATCCAAAAGCATGCACAATGAGCGATTCCTCTTCCTTTTATATTTCCAGGATATAATTTTGCATTGACATTTCCAAGCCTCCAAAATTCATTAAAAATCTAATATTGACTTTAATGATATTTATATCATTAAAGTCTTATTTAGTAAATAAAAACCACACAAACTATTATTATGTCTCCTAATACATAATCCCCTTCCACTTAACACACCAATATAATTATTTAATAAAGTGGAGGAGATATACTTATTTATTTAATTTTGGCTCATTACAACTGTCCTTTATAGGGGATAAAGGGGTATGTTCCAATGGTTGCTTAGAAATATCCTTGAGGAGTTGGCTTCGTTATTTCCCCCATAACCCATAAGCTAGTAATATCCTTTGGCACACATGTTTTTTAGGATTAAGAGTTGAATTTTCCACCTAAGGAAAAATGTGGGTAATCTTAGGATGTTTTTATCCTCTATTTGAATAGTTTTTATTTAAATATCCCTTGTCAACAAAACAAGTATAAGGTTTTTAATAATAGACATCTCTATTTGAAAATACATGAACTTTGGACTAACAAGCCTAATAGGTTTTGACAAATGTCAAGTCAAGGTCCATTCTAACATAGACAAATGAATGAACCCAAAATTTGGCAAATTTATTCTTGTAATCTTTACATTAGAAAACCTTACCTAATTGCTCAAAAATATCTAATAAAAAAGGCCTAAAAGCAAGATTAAGAATGGGAGTATGGGAACTCTACCCACATGGCATAACCAATAAGAGGGGTCATAAAGTGGGATTCAACACTCCACACCTCTAAATAAAATGATTTTCCTACAAACAATTTAAATTTTGTATTACAATACAATTTAAGTGGATTTAGAGAGAAGAAAAGACTTGCTATCTAACCCTAACAAAATATTATCAACCTTTAAATTGCAATCATGATTCTCCTAGTTGCCATGTGACCACTTATAAAATGCATGTTCAATAGCTACATCTTTAATAAAGAAAAAACAAAAATGACATAGGTGCATCTATTAGAAAGACATGGATGAGAGAACAACATAAACAATTAGCTATTATATCTAAAATATTATTAAGGAGTAGATATGAAAACCTTACTTATTACAATGAGTTTTGTATGAGCTAATTTGTTGTTGGTTGTCTCGTACAACGTATTTCCTTCATGTTCATCTCCCTTAATTTCAACTGATAAAACATTGTTCATTGGAGGGTTTGTTCTTTTCAACATAAATGTTTTTTCGTACTATCTCTATATACAAGACCATAAATGGGGAAGGACTCATGGGTGGGGTGGATGTCATTGATAGGAGAGAGTGCGAGGCCCATGTTAGGTCCCTACATTTCTCAAGAAACAATTAAAAAAATTGTGCAAGCAATGTTGTTAAAAACATGCGGACATAACAAAAGCTATTAAGGGTTTAACTAGAACATGTTTTCTTAAAAACCCTAGTGAAATCTAAAACCCTCACAAAATTCTATTAGTTACCTTTGTTGTAGTTATATTATTAAAATTGGGCTAAGCTAAAAATGTATTTTATATTGGATGTTTCATGTGTTGTATCACAATCATCGGGTAACCTATTCATTTGGGGAATCAAGAATATCCTATGACAAACAAATGTTGTTCTATAAAATCCTATTAGTAATACTTTTTAACATAATTGAGAGGCTTGAGTGTTTGGTAAGATTACCAATTTATGCCGCCATACTAATTTGACATACAATATCAACTAAGACACGATAACTATGAAGTAGGGTCAATTTTTGCTTCATATGCAACAAGTCATAAAAGAGTTGTAAACTACATAGGTGTTTCTATTATATATATACACACTATGAATATTGAAAAATTGTTGTACACTACATTGTGTTGTTTTGTAATTATTATTGAATATATGATGTTTGGAATGCAACAGTTCTATTCTATTGTCAAGAGAAATATTCAAAAGACTTGGCAAAAATCTAAAAATGCGATCCTTACAAAATTTTGTTAGTATAGTACTAAGCAAAAATCTAATAAGATATTTTCCATAAAATCTAAACCAAAACTCAACATCAAAGCCCAAGTTAACTCAATTTGGACCTTGATGAGGTCCTAAAACTTCCTTTTCTTTGCACTATATCCAAGAATTAAACTTTAATGGTGGTAAGTTGTTGCATCTAGTCAAAGCTAGATTTATCCTCCATAATGTCAATGAATCTGTCCAAGATGTCATTATTCACATAGAATTGAGTGTCAATAGTAAAGAGCAAAAGCCTAGTACCTGCATCTCGTGTCCTCATTGTGCTTAGATTATAGCTCAAATTCCTTTGCCAAAGAGAATACATATAACAAGCGATTAGAATACAATAAAAGAATTTCAACTATGAAATAAAGTGAAGAATCATGAAAATTGTTATAACATCTTATAAGCTAAATGTGTCCCAAGATAATTTGCCTAAAGGATTCAATAAATTTGTTAAAAATCTTGAAAATCCTTAAGATTGGCTCTTCCCATTTAAGTTGTCTTCCAAATATTATTGGATAATCATCTTGTACCCTATACTAGATTTTCTTAACCACATTACAAGACCAAAATAATATGTTTAAGAGTCTCTACTCTATCACAATCATCCCATAATTCTTCAAACTTGAGTTGTACTTTGGGTTTGGTCTTTTAGCCAGCATAATTATTCTTCCTCAATAGTTGGGAATCGAGCAACAAGAACTTTCGTGCATCACTAGCCATATCAAACTTTTGCAAAACTTGAAAATATTGTTTTCACTGAGTCGACCTCAAAAAATGTTTTTCAACAAGTATATATAAGTCTATATTCATGATTTAACTAATGCCTTGAATTACGAGAAAATTGGTGTCTCGCTAGACAAAAATATAGGTGGAGTTTCTTTCTCCTATCAAAATCTTTTAGATAATATTCTTTAGAATATTCTGGTATTTTAAACTATTATGTGTTCATTTCCTTTTCACCTGCAATCGAACAAAGGAAAGAGCATTAATTTAATGGCTTCAATTTCCTTTTCCACTAAGAATGTGGGATAGTTCAATCCTTGTCATTGCACTTTTCCCACGTGTCAATAATTTGAAAATATTATGGCGTTGCTAACTTTAGACGATGCTACCACCTGCAACTTTAAAAAAAAAATTCGGACCAATAATATCTCCTTCTAGCACTCATTTAGTCCTTTTTTTTTAGAAATATCCTAAAGTTATCCATTGATTAAAAAAATGGCTTTCGTTGTGTGTTATTCCTTTGCTTACAATTTGGCCTATGTTCTTTTGATCAGTTCGACGTGCTCTCTAATGTCTTTGGTAGCTTTGGTTATATTTTTCGACACCAAAGATATGAGTCCTTTCCATGAGGAGTTATATTATCCGGCTAAGAATTGATGTCTTCGAGGAGATGTCAACGACTCTTGCGATGGGAGAAATCAATTTTATCCTTTAGAGGTAACTTCTGGTGATGATGTTGAGGCAATGTCCCAGTTTGCTATTGAAGTTCTCTTTGTGTTGAATATCTCTGTTTCGACTTGACGTTGCTTGGCTGGTTAAGCAAATATGCTTTGGCTATGTTTAGAGAGCGTCTTTAGATGCTTTTTACATCTTCTGTTGCTCTTTTATTGTTGAACGTCACTAGTTATGAAACTCCTTGATGAAACTTTAGAAGCACCTTTTTGTTGTTGTCGATGGTGAAAATATTGATGCTTTTGAGAAGAACATTTGTTGTTTGACATTACTTTGAATTGAAATGCTGAGAAGATTGTTGTTGGTCTCCTGTTGAGATGTCTTGATGATTTTGACAAGGTATGGGCATATCTTTGCTCCTTTTAATGAGTTTTAGGAGGCATCCTTGGTGCTCATTTGTGCATGCCAATGATTACTTTATTTTGCTTGACTTTATCTGATCTTTTACAAGATTTTTTATCTTGAGATTGCTTTTGCCTTTACTAGGGTCTTTTGGTAGGATTTTCATCTTGAGACCTCTCTTAGCAAGAGTTTGATATTTTAAAATCTTCCATGTGAATGCTTTACGAAGATAATGGTTACCTCTTTATTTTGAGGTTAAACCTTACTTTATCTTTTGTAGGGTTTTTTGCCTTGGGACCACTTTCTCAACAAAATGCTTTTACAACCTCTTTGGATCGAAGCAAAAGGATGGATCGAAAGGAGAGTTTGATCCCCCTTCCACCTACTCTCATACTACTAATGATGCTTAGATGCTTCGATGCATTGCATTATGAAATAAAATATATTTAAATACAATGAACATCCAAATATAACATAAAAAATCTTGCAACTATCCTTATCCTCTAGTGAATCTTACTATCATATATTAAATAGTTATGTAATTTACATTCACATCATGATGCAATAATTCTTTACCATTTATTCTTGATGAACGATCTAATACAAAAAAAAATTCTTCCCATAAATCAAAATTTCTTATATTGGATTTCCATCTAAATCTCTTACCCTTATTGGAAACCTTGGGGATGAGTTTAGGTTATTGACCTCTACTCTTTTTTTACTTTGTAGAATTTTATAATACCGAGTAGCTGATAGTATCTCATAGTTAAACAAAGTAATAGGTCTCCACCCAGATATCTCATCCCTGTTGAAACCCTTTGGGGGATGAGTTTAAGTTGTTGATCTTTGTATTCTTTGTTTAATTTCATAGAATTTTGAACCTTTGGGAGATGAGTTTAAGTTGCTGATGTTTGTATTCTTTTTTATACCGAGTAGCTGTTGCGTCTCTCATAGTTGAATATAGGCCGGGTAGCTGTTGCGTCTCTCATAGTTGAATATAGGATAGGAGGGCAACGAAAATCGTATAAAAAATAGTCCTATAAGGTCGAATATTTTGAAAATAGTATGGGGTCTTAACAAAACGTAAGACCCAACAAATGAGAAGATTGCGTTGAATAGCCCGAGTGATAAATGAACTAGGAAACGAGTTTTTTTCATGTGGTAAAGCAGATAGCATAATACTCTTCACCGCACCATCGATCTGAACAATCAAAGAGAAAAAGCCTAGATTTTGTAATCTTGTACGAGTCGCATAGATTTCATAGATTTTTAGCCTTTTGATTGGTTCCCCTTTGTCATTGACAGGTAAGTCTAACTTTGTCTAGCATGTGAAATTCTCTGAAATTCTTCTTCTTCTGAACACGAACACATGGCCGACGTTGGCGGATATGGGCAGCTTGCGACCAAAAATGCACATGTCATGATGGTGGGGTTATATTTGAAAAGTAGGCCAGAAATATTCAATGGACACAACTCGAAAACTTGGATGTTGAGCCAAAAACAGGAAGTCCAACATAGACCAAGCGCTCACGAGAAATTAACGGAAGGTTTCTTTTGTGATTTAGTATTTTAAAATTTTCTAGACTACCCTCCTTCCCAGTATTTGCGTGTTTCACGAACGGCAAGTGTTCATAAGGCGGATCTCTCCTGCAATCCATTGCATGTGATAACAACTATGCTGACAGAGAATAATATCATGGCCGCCCTTCTATGTATTGGGTGCATTTTCGCATGTGGCGGGTTGGGCCTGTCTTATGTATTGAGTGCGTTCAACGTGCGAATCTATATCTGCTTTGTCGGAAAGTAAAAGTGTGCATTATATTTTAGTTTATTAATCACTGCCATACAAATTTCAGGGCCTCGTTTCGGGATAAATGTAGGTTCGTTTCTTGTGTGTTCTTTGGTTTGAGTATTGCAGTGTCAATGGATCCTGAAGCTGGAACCGATACCCTCAAACAGAGTAAGGTTGGTTAGCATCATCTCCTTTTTATTGCTCAGTTCTATTTTTTCTTTTCTTTTAAAGTTCTGGTAAGAAATTGCATAATTGTAGGCAACCTAGTTTTAAATTCAGCTTGGCCTGTCTTCATATAAGTGAATTTTCTGGGTAGGTGGTGAAGTTATAAACTTTGGTTAACTGGCAAAAGTGGGATTTGCATGAAGTTTGCTGGGCTTGATTCCCACACCTGGGAGAAAGCTTGTGTATGAACTTTCGTATTTTTTTCTCATGCGTCTTTAACCCAATAAAAATTATAAATTAAAAATGCGTATTAAACAAGCCCTTTGTCTGTGAAGTACGATTGCTGGTGGTAACAGACATAATTAATGGAAGCATGAAGGTTTGCTGCAAGGATTTTACTGTCTATTATTATAGAATTGTCTAAATCTGTAGCAAGGACATTTCTCGCCTTCGGGGCAGCGTTAATTTTAATGAAAAAAACGACAAGTTCTAACCTTTAGTTGTCTCGATTGCCGGTGTTCCCCGTGTAAATTACAAATTTTCGTCGAGTCTAAATCATTTAACATGTTTAAAATTGAATCTGATACATCAAAATTGACATCCCTGAAAATTTATATTAAAACAGCATCTGCCCCAACCTTGCCCGTCAGATGCCATTTGCTCGGCGTTTACCGTTCTCCTCATTATGATTGAGTTATTCCACTTTCATTTTGGGTATTAGAACTCCTTTGAACTCGGAATTCAACGCCAAATGGCTGTAAAATTCAGTTGACGTCAGGAAATCAAATTAAAGATATCACACGTCAAACTTAGCTTTCAAAGATTTTTTAAATTGGGTCTAATGATAGACATGTCACTGACGTACCTGCATCATACTGCTCCATTAAAGCCCAAAGGATTTGCTTCTCATTTTTTTATTTCCTCAAGAATTCTCAAAATCTGTTCTCTATTCGAATTTTTAACTGTTTTGCGTCAGGACTGAAACAGCAATACAAGGGTAATCTTATGCTGCTTTTGGTCCCAGAAATATTATTGCAGAGGCAGTTTAACAGTTTGCAATGCGAAGAATTTTGAGACAACATCTAGAGATCAAATATTTATCGTCCTGCAAATATCTTTTGCTGCACGTGATGAATATTTAGTGTCCTGTAGATGTATTTTGCCGCAAAATACAGGTCTTTAAAAAGAGTGTAAGATTCAGAAGATGTCACCTATAGTGGCTGTAATCTATCATTTTGCTTATATGGTATTGATCAAGGCTGACGTGTCAAAGAATAAACGTCAGAATAAATTATGCACGTAAAGCTAATATGATCAAAACTTTTTTTAAAATGATAAGACACAACGGGACCACCTCCTCAAGAAGAAACCACACGGCTTTAAATGATCATGGAGACCATATGGGCTTCGGTTGCCACGTGAACAGCATATGTAGGGCGATAGAAGAGTTCATGCTCTGTTTTGATTGGATAGTTTTTGGGCTGATAGCCTTAATGGTTTATCAATTTTTTTTAAATTGATTTTTTTTTCAAATTAATATTTTTATTTATAAAAAGTATTTTGTTAATATAATATTTTCACCAAAAAAATTTAAAATTAGAATTAATTAATTGTGTTGTCAAGAATTTTGCGTGAATAATCTTTATCACTTTCTTAAAGAATTTCAAGGAGGCGGGCTTCTAAAGGTGGCTATAAGAGTGCATTGACCTTGGTCAGATGTCATTGCATAATCCACTGAATGATTGCATTTTAAACCTTACAAAATATAATTTATTATTATTTTAAATAATTATATAGAATTAAAATGTTTTTAATAATATTAATTTTGTTTTTAGTGAAAAACTTCTTGCGGGGCTGCTTTGGTCTGAGAGACCACGAACAGGGGATTCTACACCGTCAAAGTCACTCGAGGTCGCAACCCACCCTGCTCGCACCAACATTATCAATTGGATTTTGGATACTCAATTCAGCTTTTTTTGGTAGGGTGGAGATTTGGACCTGAGAACTCCCTTGGAAGATTGCCCTCTCCTCTCCAACTCACCTACAACACCTGAGTATAATATTAAATTAATTATTATATAATTTAATAAGATTTAAATATAATTTTAAAAATAAAAAATAAATTTAATCCAATAAATTTATATAATTAAATATAAATATATTTATTATTAATAAATAATTATTTGTTAATAATAAAATTGACTAACAGCATTTTTTCCTTGTCATTATGGCCAACACCACGCAATTCTATGTCAGTTCAGGCATGACATAAGCATTACCACGGGCCCTGTTCCTTTAATAATAAATTTTGGATACCTTCAAAGAGGAAAGATATTAATAAGCGTGTGATTTGATGGCCCGTCATGCTCACATTTATGTTTGTATTCTTAATACGAATTCCATGAAGTTAGTTTTTCAAAAATAAAATTGATCTTACTGCTTCGACCCACTCAATTCTATTTAAGGTCCACGCATAGTGTAAGCATTACCATGGAGGCAATATAATAAAATTTTAATAAAATTGATCTGACTGCTTCCATTTAAAGTAATTATGGCCGAAAGGACCATTCAATCCCATTTAAGGTCAGGCATAGCATAAGCATTACCCTAGAGCCAATATAATAAAGTTTTAAAGCCAAACCACAAAAATACATTCAAAGGGGAACGTATTAACCAGCTTGTGATTTGATGGCATCTCAGCCTTACAATTATATATATATATATATATATATATATATATATTTTAATACGATTTCCATAAATTTTGTTTGTCACTTGTGCACGGAAAGTATCCAAATAAGCCCGCCCTATCAGAGGACTCTTATATTCAAACAAATGGCTAACACTAAATGACAGTCAAAATATGATGATGTCATATAGCTTTTCACGTTTTTCGCACCTCAACATTCGCCGATGAAACCCAAGATCGAGACTTCCAACTTCCACTGGTCCAATTGATTCCTTCGAGGATAACTCCTAATGTAGACTATCTTTGTCACTTGTCACCATTGGCTAGACTTCCAACTTCCACTGGTCCAATCGATTCCTTCGAGGATAACTCCTAATGTAGACTATCTTTGTCACTTGTCACCATTGGCTATGACCATATATGCTTAACCTATTGGTGAGCAATATAAAAATTTCAAAAATAAAGTTGATCTAATAGCTTCCTTTTAAAGTAATTATGGCCGAAAGGACAACTCATTTTTGTTCAAGGTCAGACATAGCTTAAGCATTATCATTGGACAAATATCATTTTTGTTTCATTTGTGTTTTAAGGTCAGGCATAGCTAAAGCATTACATGAATATGAATAAGCTTGTGATTTGATGGCCTTTCAGCCTTACATTTTTATATAATTTTTAATGCTATTTAAATGAAGTTTTTTTTTAACTTGTGTTAGGAAAATATTCCACATCATGGATGACCCGGTCTATCGTGGAATTCTCATATTCACATCATGGATGACCCGGTCTCTCGTGGTATTCTCATATCCATACAAATGGCCAACACTAGATGACATTTAAAACATGATGATACCGTACATTAACTTTCACCGATGAAATCCAAGATCGAGACTTCCAACTTCAACTGGTCAAATGGATTCCTTCGAGGATAACGCCTAGTGTGGACAGTCCTTGGCACTTGTCACCATGGGCTAGGACCATATATGCTTAACCTATAGCTAAGCAAAATTAAATTATTATTTTTAACCCGACAGGCACTACACGTTTTAACCTAATCGTAATTTTAATTAAATTGTTTAATTTTTCAAAAATTGTCCGGCTACTCACCAATGCTTATATTTCTTAGAATTTATTGAAAAAATATTATTTATTTAATTAAATTTTCATTATTTAAATATATATAATTTTTTTTTATTACATTTAAATTTTCAATTTTTATTTAAAATTTCAAAATTTTACCGTTAAAACCTAAAAAAAATATTCAAAATATTAAAAAAAATTAACGGAAGTTTTGTAATAATTGTAATTTTAATTAGATTGTTTGGCTACTCCTCCAATGCTTATCTCAAAGAACAATGGGAAGAAAGGATATGTACTCTATGCAGCACATGGGCAGTAGAGACAGAGGAACACTTCATCTATAAATGCCCGAGTTTTTCAGAAGTCCGTGACAAATATAAAAAAACACTTCCGAATGAGTTTATGGCAGATTTATTTGAAGACAGTAAAATAAAAAAAGTTGAAGAATTGCTAACACAAATCAGCAGAAGGAAGGAACAACCTTCTCAAAGATATTAAAGATCATATGATATGTTTTGAGAAGGAACAACCTTCTCAAAGATATTAAAGATCATATGATATGTTTTGAGTAATTGTACTTCCATATTTGAAATCCCATAAACCGTATATGGATCTCGCGGAGTAATTAAAATCATTCATTATTTTAAGGCATAAACTAAATATAATTTTAAGGGCCACCCCATTAGGTAATGTACGACAAGGGCCTATTGTCCTTGTCCTCTTGAGAATAGTGCTAGGCATTTTTATTATTTTATTTAACTTATCCACCCGTCTTTTTTCGTCGTCGGTCCTAAGCCTCTATGCAGTATAAATATACACTCTCACTTCTTGCATGATCTGTTGAAGAATATACTGATATCTTCTGCTTGAACAATTGCTCCCTGGCAACATGGATCCCGGAGCTGGACTAGATTCCCTTCAGAAAAATAAGGTTTGTAGGTTAGCACTTAAGAATTTTTTTCTGCAATGACCTTTTCAGTATATTTTGTTTTTGAGTTTTGGCTGAATGTTTGTTCATCATTAGCAATATAGATTCTGCATAAGCTCTGAACTTCAAGTAACTTGCCATCTCAAATTGTAGCCCCATTTCAACTTTGCAGTTTACCTCGTGACCCACATCAAGGGGTGCAGATTTCTCTGTACTAATATGTAGGGTTAATGTGAGAAGCTGCCATTTTTGGTTTTGAGTGCAGCCCATTGGACTTCTATACATGTGGTGGAGCTGGCTTTGTTTCCTTTGTTAAGTAGCTCGCCCACATAAGCCAAAGGATGCCCACTTGATAAAACTCGGTTTTGAAGTGGTAAAATGTATTTTGCTGTCCCCAGAGTGACTTGGATACAGATCTACTCATGCACAGCGCACACTAACTACTTCAAAAAATTTACTTTGAGGAGCGAAAGCTTGAGTCCCTGGCCGTGCTGCAGGCAGTGACGCCCAATACTCAAGAACCCACAAAAATATTAACTTTGGTTAACCAATTATGGGACTTCCTATTGAGGGGGCTATCTAAATACTTTCAAATTTCAAATAGAAATCAGAGGGAGTTGTGTGTTAGGCCTAGAGAGCAGTACAGTGGTTATTGAATTTGTTCTCAGATGCATCCTGCCTTGTGATAAACACATATGTTTGGATAAGTTAATTTCAGTTGATTGAACGGTTTATCTCACTTCCTCTCCGTAAAGCACCTCAATATTCACCTCAAAAATATTGTGGCTGGTTTTGAGAAATGCCATCCTGCATTAACGCAGAATCATCAATGCCTTGGAATACTGTTGGATCTATGCACTTCTTTACAAAATTCCCTCAGTAATTACATCTAGCTTGATCAATTTTTGGCTTGTTTGTACACTGGCCATATTACACACATCGCATACTGGCAAGTTAAGAACTTGGATCATGATTATGGTGATCGCCAGCCCATAGTGCGAGATCATTGATTATTGGACCGACTTTCAATCAAACCTTATTTATTTCTTGACCTATTCAGGGTGAGGAGTCCATGTAGAATAGCACTAAATCGGACCTCTTGCTATTGTTTTATGAATTCTCTTACAGATTTTTATTTTTATTTTTATAATCTTTTCAGGTGTCAGTAGTTGCTGTAGGTAGGACATGTTTGCTGTCTTGTATCTTGGTGCAAACGAGAGACTGATAAGGCAGGCATTCTTGGCCTTTGATCTCAATTTAATCACATAATTGGAGCCAATAAATGTGGACCTCCCGTTTATACCACATTCGTTTTGTCTTCAAGAACCATGGTTACACAAGTTCCCACCATAACAAGCATGACTTCAAACTTGTTGAGTCTTAGGCTTGCAGCTGTTGTTTACAACAACTAAAAGAATTGTGCTGTGACAATAGCGGACAATTATTGTTCCTAAAAGAACCATTTTACCATGCTCTGATAAAGCTGAATAGTGCGTTTGGTTAAAACCACTAAGAAAAACCAAGATCATATCCATCTCCTCCCTCTAGATGCTTTAGTTCTGAAGTCACCATCGTACTTATGAATGTGCTAATTTTCTATGGATTTGGATCTTTGCACCCGTATTACTATTTCTCTTCGACCATCTACCATTCCCTTGATGGTTAATTTTTTCGAAGATACAATACAAGTTTGATTTCTTTCCTGGTCATCGCGTTTATCATGTGATGCGTGATGCAACATATGGGTAACTTCTGTCTAAATCAAATGTGTCGTGCTCCGGTAGGTTCATTTTTGGAAAGTATATGTAACATCCTCACGGTCTGTGAACATGGGGCTGTCTAGGCTAAAACAATAGATTTTACAGGGAAAATAAGCGGAACATAGCTTTGTAGGAAGTCAAGCTACACATGGTGCTCATGATTTTCTCCGGGTCATACGGCTGTCCCCTCCTGCAATCCGATGTATGTGAAAAGCATATCGTAGGCTAAAACAATAGATTTTACAGGGAAAATAAGCGGAACATAGCTTTGTAAAAAGTCAAGCTACACATATGGTGCTCATGATTTTCTCCGCAGAGTAAGGGGTCATACGGCTGCCCCCTCCTGCAATCCGATGCATGTGAACAGCATATCGCAGCCCGATATGCAACTTCGATATGCAAAACAATATAATGGCCGTCCTTCTCTTTAATCGGAAACATTTTTGGCTAACGTGGTTGGGGGCGATCCGTTCAATGTCAGAGCCTATATCTTTAGTAGGGGAATGCAAGTTTCTCCTCGTTGGGAGCCGAGGAATATGTTTACAGTTCATTGTTAATCTATCACTTTTTATCCCCTATCTATCGTTCCTCGCTTTTCACAGTAGAAATATAGATTAATTCCTCTCTAAATTGGCCTGGTTAGTGGTCGTTATTCCTATATAGCAAATGGAATTTATTTTATTTTATTTTATTTCTTTTCTTTTTCTTTTTTTTTCGACTTTTTCCGGCAAGGAAAAGCATTAGGGGAATGGGCAGAAAGCTAGTTGAAAGAGTGGCCTGGTTAGTGGTCGTTATTCCTATTTAGCAAATGAAATTTATTTTATTTTATTTTGCTTTTCTTTTATTTTTTATTTTTCGACTTCTTCCGGCAAGTAAAAGCATTAGGGGAATGGGCCGAAAGCTAGTTGAAAGAGAGAAAGAAGGAAAGACATATTGGGATTAGTAAGAACTTGGATATCGAGGGCGGTTAATATATGGTCATATTGTGGGATTAGAAAGAACTTGGATATGGATATTTTTGTCGTTTTTTTTAACCCATTGAGCGTGGCGTCCATCACATTTTTGCATTGTTTTTTTTTTAATTAATATTTCTTATACATATTTATTGTAGAGATTGAACCCAGGTCACCTCATTAATAATGTAGGTGGCGTTCTTGTTAGTAGACCACATCACATTTTTGCATTGTTTTATTTTTTCTTGAAATAATACTTCTTATATACATCTATTATAGAGATTGAACCCCGATCACATCACTGAAAATGCAAATGGTGTCCTTACTGGTAAACCACACTCACGGAAAAGTTTCATGTAACTCTCAATTCTGAAAAGTAAGAGTCAGGGAAGTTTTACATGTACACAAGTGAACTGTAGTTAAGAAGTCTGATGAGCACATCCGGGCGAGAACTAGAAAACGTAGACTTCTCTTTGTTTTAAAATTTTCTTTCAGTGGATGATTACAGACCATTTGATGATTGAGTATGCAAAATGATGGTTTGTATACACCCTTCGTGAGTATTGTAAGGCCAAGTGGTAAGAAAATTGTGCACGCTAGCTTTAGCATACACCGAAAGATTCAGTGAAAAATATCACTTGTGTATCGCATTCGTTTTGAACTTTTCGCTAATAGGTTTGGAGACAATAGGGCTTGAAAGG
The DNA here is from genome assembly GCA_028583015.1 of Wollemia nobilis. NCBI lineage: Eukaryota > Viridiplantae > Streptophyta > Pinopsida > Araucariales > Araucariaceae > Wollemia > Wollemia nobilis. Next base: position 1,004,905 of record JAQPPZ010005339.1, read on the forward strand.
AGCTTTGGCGCTCTATAGCATATCCGTCCAGGTTTGGAGACAATAGGGCTTGAAAGGAGCATTGACGCTCTATAGCATATACGTCCTAGTCCCCTCAGATTATGGGATTTTTATTTTTATTTTTTTTGGGGTTGGATTGGATCCATATTCTAAGTTTTCAGAGCATCCATGAATGTTTTTAATGTAATGATTGAAGTGGATTTAAGGATGAGGAATGGGTCCGGTAAGGCCTTGAAAAAATGCGAGCAAGCTTATGGTGGAAAATGGACGGAACCTGCTTCAATGAGTATACGAAAGAATTAACATATTTAAAAAACGCACATATTTATAATACTCAATAATTTATATTTTTCTTAATAAATAATTGATGAGTGCCAGCTTATGCTACGAAATCAACATCCATATCGTGCTAGGAGGAAGGCCAATATCACTGGCCTACGTCATGATGGTGCTAATAATAGATTTTAGAGCCAATACCACAACTCGAAGAGAACAATAATAGATGTTAGAGTTAATACCACCTAGATAATTGTTTCAGGGTTCAGGTACGTCAATACATGAAGCTACTTGTCATTTATATTTGGAAACGAGACGCACGTATAAGAATTCACGTGGCAAGTGCTCAATTATTCTCGTCTAGTTTATTATAATAGTTTTTAATCTACATAAATGATATTTAAAAAAGTTTTGTATTGACCTCTGTAGCTTTCGATAGCCGTCACACCCTAACCGTGGTTGGAAGATTTAAGATTGAGAATTCCTGCGTCAAGAGCCATATCGCTTCGTTTCCTAGTTAACGTAAGTTTCTTCGCCACCGGTACTTTAATAACCATGTTTGTTAATCTTGTCAGATACTTCGAGCAGGGTCACATGGTTACCAAGGGCTACCGTATGACCGTCGGCTGAAAAGCTTATTGCCACTCTATGAAAATATCGATTTTTGTAGGTCAAAACGACTAACCCAACAAATGTTTTAGAGAAGGTTTAAGGTTTAAATCATGTTTAGAAGTGTGTAAGAGGTGTGTAGTTGTGTGTTTGACCTTTATTGATAAGCTATCTCATCCTTAACAAAAATTATGGTTAGAATGAACATACCTAACCTTGAATGTTGATTGTAAAAATAACCTTAATTAAAAAAATACAATATTTATGATTAATATCTATGTAAGCCAAAAGACCAACCCAACGAAGGTTCAATAGAAATAAATACAACATTTGTTGTGTGTAAACTTTATCCTTATATTTTTAATTTTTCTAACCACCCTTCTCACCGACTAGGTGCTCAAGGGGCGCTCTCCCGCTACCTGCGAAGCATGAATAAAAATATTTAAAGCAATGCAAATATTCAATGGCCACCAACATTCTTCTACGTGCCCGTTGAACAACGTACGAGTCGGACCAAAAGATTATGTGTTCGATTCGTCGGCTGCAGCTTTCTTGGATACCGAGCAATACATCTTGGTTATTTTATTTCACTTATCCACTCTTTTCTCATCGTGGGTCCTCCCCTCTCTGCAGTATAAATGTACATTCTCTTCTCCCGCGATCTGTAGAGCAACATAGTGGCGTTTCTTTTGTCCCCTGGCAACATGGATATGCAGGATGGAATCGATCTCCTCAGGAACACCAAGGTTGGTTTGTCAGCATTTCCCTGCTTTTTCGTTAGTGCCCATTTCATCATTTTTTGCATTTCACATTTGGCAAACGGTTTATGCATCATTAGCAACATGTACCGCTTCAATATAATCTCTGAAGTTTATTATGACTTGCCAACTCAGATTGTAATCTTAATTCAAGACCCTTGCCTCCTATTTTTGGAGCAGTTTACCTGGCCTTTAAAATGATCCACATCAAGTAGTGCAGGTTTCTCCATTTAATATGCAGGGTTAATGTGGGAGAAGACCGTTCTTGGTTTTGGGTGCCCACCCAACAATGGGACTGAAGACTTTAGGCATGCGGTGGACCAGTCGTAGATTAAGATATCTAAACCACGTAAGACGAAGTTGTTTAGCAGCATGATGAACTTTGGTTAGCTGAAATCTAAAGTGGTTTAGTGGTTTCTACTCTCCTGGAGTGATTCGGCATATACGATCTAGCTATACTTAGAAAAGTAGTCCAATATACAAATTATTTGGAGCCTGGAAAGCTGACATTAAACCACATAGAAGTTTTTAAATCTATAAGTAATTTTAAGCTTGAAGAATGCGATTTAATGGTTAATGCTAAGGGGGATGGAGTCTTAAGAGCTATTGGTACGCTGTGACTCCTCAAGACATGAGAAAATTAAAAAATTTCTGGTTAGCCTTGAGTACTAGTGCCAATGATGGGACCTTTGTTTTGACCTTATAAATTCTTTAAAATGTTATTAGGAGAAAGGGTTGTCTGTCAGGCCTGAATAGCAGTACACTGGTTCATAAGCTATATTGAGTTTGATCTCACAAATACCCTGTTTTTGAAGAATTTTGATAATCACACTTGTAAGGATAAGCCAATTTGAGATGACTGAATCTACACTGGTTGATAAGCTAGATTGAGTTTGATCTCACAAACATCCAAGGATTTAAAGTACCCAAGGATTTGACTGAAGAACACGATGGCTGGTTTTGAGAAATGCCACCCTGCATTAACTCATAATACCGAATGCCATGGAATGTGGACACTCTTAACTATGCGCTTCTTTATCTATGTCGTCAAAATCCCTCCAGGACTCTTCCAACTATGTTGATCCAATGACTTTGTATGTAGCACATTGAGTATGCCTGGCAAGCTAAGAATCTGGATCATCATTATGGTAATATCTTCTATTCCATCTATTGGATTGTATTTAGCTGAACCTTTTTCCAGGTGGTGTTTGTGCAGAGTAGCCCTAAATGGGCTCTAAATAAGAGTTTTTGGTATTGTGTAGGAATTCAGTTGCAGACTCTATAGTTTGTTATGTGTTTCTGCTGTCGATAGTTTTTGGAGGTGGTAAATTTTTGTTATCTTGTATCTTGGTGGAGACAGGAAATTGCAAAAGCAGTCATTCTTGGTCATTGATCTCAATCTCATGTATCATTGTAACTACATAGTTCTTCAATTGACTCTTTTCCTGTAATGCTTATGGTACTCCTTCCACGTAGACCAACTTAGTATTTTCTTCGGAAACCATGGTTATGCACATTTAAAACATAAAAGCCATACCTCCACCCATGTTGAGTTTCACGCATTCTGCTGTTGGTTTGAAACAACTAAAAGTACTGTGCCGTCTTAAAGCTTGGAAACATTGTTCTTCTATACCCAAGTAAGCTTGTTAGGATTCTATACTACAGAATCACAGATAACTTGTTAGAGCAGCAGTGCCAAAGATAACATATAAGAAAAGCAGCACCAAATGGGAAAGACCATGTTTCTTGTGATGCTTCTAGCCCTCCTGTACTTCAAAACACAGTTCTGAATTTAGCATCTTGGTTATGTATGTGCTAACCTGTCCATTGGGAAAACCCTTAATTTCTTGGACTTAAATCTGTATGCTGGTTTAACCATTTCAATTCCACCATCTGTCGCTCCCCTATGGTGTTCACATGTTCAGTGTCAGGTTTTCTTAAGCCCAAGGTTTGTTCAAAGGCAACATTTTCTGTAAATGTTAGACATCTGTCGCTCCCCTATGGTGTTCACATGTTCAGTGTCAAGTTTTCTTAAGCCCAAGGTTTGTTCAAAGGCAACATTTTCTGTAAATGTTAGACAAGGTTGTGCTTAAGTTTTCAACTACTCTTTTGAAGGTCGTGTGTGACACTAAAAATTAAATTGCAAATTTCTCTATGATGAATTTACAAGAGATGAAACTTTGTATTCTATCTAGATAATAGATAGAATGCAGATGCACACTTATTATGGTATATGCGCTTGTTGAATTGGATATGCTGCAAACTTGTGCCAGCTAGTGGAAATGACCTCTTTGGACATTATTCCTTCAATTAGAGGGCGTGGTTAGTGATGATTAGATGTTTTTTTCCCATCACTTAAAAAGAGAGGACGTGAACAGAAATATTTGTTCTCATTCCAAGGAGCAAGTAATATAAATTGATAAAAATTTCAATTGATGAGAGTTGGTTGCTGCTTCATTTTTTAAAATTTTGAGGCTATCAAAGGGTGATATAAGGCCTCTTCTGCTTGTGAAGGTCAATGCTTACATGCTTTTGTCAAATTTTCTCATCTATTTCTGCAGAAACAATCTTGGAAGACTTGTTTGCTCCTTGCATATCAAAGCCTTGGTGTTGTTTATGGTGATTTGAGTATCTCTCCCTTGTATGTTTACAAGAGCACATTTGCAGAAGATATTCAGCACTCTCAGACCAATGAAGAGATTTATGGTGTTTTGTCCTTTGTCTTTTGGACCCTGACATTGATCCCTCTGTTCAAGTATGTCTTTATAGTGCTGAGAGCTGATGACAATGGGGAAGGTATCACCTTGATATGTAACGCTATAATTAATGTCAGTGTTTATATTTCAATGGTTACATTTGTCTTTTGAACAGCAAGTTGTTTCTGTGCATATCTGTCAGACAAATTGCATTCTCTAACAGTCTTTCTAATTGTGGATGGTGATGCAGGTGGGACATTTGCCTTGTATTCTTTGTTATGCAGGCATGCAAATATTAGTCTTTTGCCAAACCGTCAGATTGTTGATGAAGAAGTTTCCACATACAAATTGGAATATCCTCCTGAGACAAAGAATTCATCAAGGGTAAAAAGGATTCTTGAAAAGCACAAAAATTTGCACACTGCTTTGCTGATTGTTGTTCTTCTTGGTACTTGTATGGTTATTGGAGATGGCATACTAACACCAGCAATTTCAGGTCTGTATTACCATCTGAGATGCAATTCATGTATCTGGACATTAAATGTGTTTCTACAATCTGTGCTGGAGTTTAGATTTTCTGTACTAACTGCTGTCTTTTAAATTTCACTCCTTGCTGAAACATATAATACTAATGGAATGGATGCAGTTTTCTCTGCGGTATCTGGGCTTGAACTTTCCATGACAAAGGAGCACCATGAATGTAAAATCTTTATCCAAAGCTTTTAATTTTTCTGATAAGTATGCACTTTGTACCAATGGCATGTGCTGAGTGTATTATATTGTTACATTAAAAAGTTGAAAGAGGCCTTACCAAAAAACAATCAAGCCACAGTTGTTTTTTATTTTATAATTTTCTAATCCAAATTTCCTTTTTAAAATTGGGTTAAGAAAGCTATAAACTTTGTGAACCTTAGATTTTGTCATGTTTAGGGCTATCTCATTAGTTCTACCTATGAGAGTTCTACCCCTCAGAAGAGGCAGATTTTTTTTCAAAAATCCAAGGTGAGAAATCTTTGTGCTAGGAAATGGTTTTAATAAGTAAATATCAAATAAACATTTCTCCAATCATTTCTTGGAAGCAGGTACGATCCCCTCTGAAGATGAAGAACCTGTAGAAAATAAAGAAAGACCATAGAAACCAGGAAACTTGGGAATGGGGATTGGGGCTCTCCCCAGTACTCATATCCATGTCTGCAAATGGCTATATATATATGCAACTATTTATGTAATATAGACATATATCCTTATACATCTCTCTCTTTGCAGTGTTTACAAAGGTTATCCCTATCCATAAGTCACATCTCTTGATACAGTGTCACTTTACTTCAATTTATTACCCAAGATGTGAAGTAAAGCAAGAATGTACCAACAGGACCTTGTTTCACTAGTGTGGTGGGATGGTTTTAAGTTGCCAATCAGCATTCCATTCTTGTTGAGTTCTTCCCCACCCAAAAGGCACATGGAAACTAAAGAGAATAACCATAGGTTAGGTGCAAGACCTGGGTCGATTTTTGTAAACCCTCAGAGCTGGTATCTTAAATAATGTATACGTATGTAGTACAATCCCTTAGGGGCATTTTTCAAGCAGCTCAGACATTAAAAAAACAAGCAGGATACGATGATGGAAGCTCAACCTGAGGATGTACTATTTTAAGTCTTCCAGATTTGGGAATGAGAGTCAACGCCTAAGATGGTTTGTTTAAACAATTTTAGTAGGTGATTTTCTGATTTGGTAAATTCAGATATATGAAGAATAGCAGAATTGAGAACTTGATTCTGACCAGATGATTCATTTCCAAGAGAAAAGGCCATATGGAAGGGAGGGAATTTCATGGTTCTGACAATGGAGAAAAAACTCTCTTTTATGAAATTATCTGTCACACTGGTCAGTCATTCTAATTGTAGATAGAATCAATGCTTCTGATTTCTGAGGAAGTCTTTCTAGGGCCAAGCTGATCTGTTCCCCATAACATTGTGGACTTTTCCCATTGAGTTTCAGTTTCCACTGTTATTTTTGTTTTCTACCTGAAGGTGTTACTAAAATGCTAGTGATAATATTGCATTGTGTTTTTCTATTTCCAAATATGATGTTATATCTACACTGCACAATGAAACAGTGTAACTTGCTAAAAATTCCTCTACTTGCGCAAAACAAGAAAACAATGGTGTACAATGAGGAACTTGCCAACAAGCATCATAATGTGCTTTCAGATTGAAAACTTGTCGCATCAGGCCCAAAATAACAGATATGCTTATTGTCTGCCAATTTGATACCTTTGTTTATTTGTATCTTGATTCTAGGGAATACACATACTCTGATATAATATTTTTTTTTTATTAATTACAAAAATGTGCTAAGCAGAAACTAATAAATTTTTTCTATTTCCACTTGATAATATTAGTTAAATCAAAATCCTGACTTCTCTGGAATCATATGATGGCGTTCGAAAGATGGTTTTGTAGGCCTAGTTTCTTATCATTCTCTCATTTGTTTTTCTCATTTCAAATGAGTACCATTTTTCTTAATTTTCTGCGAGCTACTCCTAATTTTTTTATACCCTTAGATTTCTCTTTAACAGCTAAATGATTCAAGCCCTTCTTTCTCACCACCACTGACTCCCTAAACTCTAAAATATGTTCTTCTCTCTATTTTGCGGCCTTTCTAAATTCCTTTTTTTTAAGAGATGACACTAAAGGCTGCTGCTCATCATTTGCAGCTGACTAACATTTATTGGTTTGAAAATTGTGAAATGTGGAATTGCATGTGTAATGAGATGAGCTGTTATATTATGCCTATTCAATTTGCTACAAGTATCCATAGGAAAAGTTTGTCCTTGCCTAAATTTTGTTTTCTAAGATACTTTGAAGTTTGTTTTTGCAGATGCAGTTGTTCCTATCACTTGTGTCGTATTAGTTTGTTTTTCTAAGATACTCTGAAGTTTGTTTTTGCAGATGCTGTTGTTCCTATCACTTGTGTCATATTAGTTTGTCTGTTTGCGTTGCAACATTATGGCACACATAGGGTGGGTTCACTCTTTGCACCAATTATTGTGGCCTGGCTATTGTGCATTAGTGCACTTGGTCTGTACAATATTATTCATTGGAACCCACATGTTTATCGTGCACTTTCACCATATTACATGTACAAATTTTTAAGGAAAACAAGAAAGTCTGGATGGATGTCTCTGGGAGGCATTCTACTGTGCATGACAGGTGAGTCATGTATTATAGGCACGAATTTTATGCCTTTATACAAATTCCTCTCTTGGATCGTTTGCTATCTCTTGTAATTTCCTTGTAAGAAGTTAACCTGTTTTGCTTTTTCTTGTCCAGGTTCAGAAGCAATGTTTGCAGATCTGGGACACTTCTCACATTTAGCCATCAAGGTTAATTATAAGTTTTAACTCAATGTAGTGGATTTCCATGCTATGATTGCAAATGGTTTCCTTCTTTTCAAAGGAAGAATTGAGGCATTATTGTCTAATGGGATCACTATTTAAGTGCAGATTGCTTTCACTTCTATCGTATATCCTGCTTTGATATTGGCATACATGGGTCAAGCTGCTTATCTGTCAAAACATCATCATATAGATACTAGCTATCAGATTGGCTTCTATGTATCTGTGCCAGGTATATTTATTTATGTTTGTGTTCCATAAAACTACACCTGCATATTTTGGGGTGGTGTTCTTCACTGCTTTGGTAAAAAAAATGAAATAACAAACCTCTTTTGTAAATATATATTCCGAATCAGAACCTGTTCGGTGGCCAGTTCTAGGAATTGCTATACTTGCATCAGTGGTAGGAAGTCAAGCTATCATCAGTGGGACGTTTTCAATTATCAATCAGAGCTTGGCTCTTGGGTGCTTTCCTAGGGTGAAAGTAGTGCATACATCAGAGAAAATACATGGACAAATATATATTCCAGAAATTAACTGGATTTTGATGATCCTCTGTCTTGCTGTTACTGTTGGTTTCCGAGATACCAAGCACATGGGAAATGCATCTGGTAAGTGCCGGTAAATATGTTTTTAATATTTTTCCGTCAGATCGTGAATCGATTTTGTAATGATGGAAGGATAAGTTATTACTTTCCAATTTAACTACTTTGACAGTTTACAAAATGTCTGATTATTTCTGTGGCAGGGTTAGCTGTCATCACGGTCATGTTGGTTACCACCTGTCTTACATCATTGGTGATAATCTTATGCTGGCACAAGACTGTTCTGTTAGCACTCTGCTTTCTACTTTTCTTTGGATCTATTGAAGTTCTCTACTTCTCTGCATCCCTTATTAAATTTAAAGAAGGGGCTTGGGTGCCTATATGTCTTGCTCTCATCTTCATGACAATCATGTATGTGTGGCATTATGGAACAATAAAGAAGTATGAGTTTGACCTCCAAAACAAGGTGTCCATAAAATGGCTGCTTGGACTTGGCCCTAGTTTGGGAATTGCGCGTGTGCCTGGTATTGGACTTGTATACACAGAACTTGTCACTGGCATACCAGCAAATTTTTCACATTTTGTAACAAACCTTCCAGCATTTCACAAGGTGCTTGTCTTTATATGCATAAAATCAGTACCTGTACCATATGTGCCACCAGAGGAACGATTTCTTATTGGACGTGTAGGACCCAAAGAGTACAGATTATACAGATGCATTGTCAGATATGGCTATAGGGATGTACACAGAGTTGACGATACTTTTGAAAGTCAGCTTATCTTTAACCTTGGGGAGTTTATTTGTTCAGAAGAAAGAAATTCTTGCTCAAGTGAGAATTACTCTGCAGATGGAAGAATGGCTGTGATTGGAACTCCTCCTCTGCTGTCTATAATGGAGAGGAATTTAAGTTACGAAACAGAAGAGAGCATTCATTCTTCAAATCCATCCTATATCAAGTCCCCAACCATCCAAAGCATACATGATCTTATAGAAGCTGATGCTCCACATTTGGCACGGAGAAAAAAAGTAAGATTCATGGTACCTAGGAGCCCTCAGATTAACCCTGAAGTAAAAGATGAGCTTCAAGAACTATACGAGGCAGTGGATGCAGGAACTGCCTTTATATTGGGGCACTCTTATGTGAAAGCAAAGAGAGATTCATCCTGTCTGAAAAAGCTTGCTATTGATGTGGCATATAACTTTCTTAGAAAAAATTGCAGGGGTCCTTCCATGACATTGGGCATTCCTCACATATCTCTTCTTGAGGTTGGTATGATTTACCTTGTATAAATCAGAGGTCCTTCGTTGACAACAGGCATTCGTTATCTCTCCTTTGGAGTTTTGTATGATTACCAATGCTAAAATGAGGCTCTGAGAAGACAGATTTAATTTCCAATGCATTATACGTGTCAGTCACCTTATTTACCTCTTAGAGCTTAGGATGGTTCATCCTTTTGAATCATCAGTGCACACTGAAGCAGTTCGTTATGATCATTGATATGTCACAAACATCCTGCAATAAGCTATTGCAGATGTAGCATTAACTGCTTAGACGTAGAGGTCATAATAAAGTTTTCAGACGCTAAATATTTTCTACTAACCATCATTTAGAATATACACATTGAAGCAGTAGAAATGTAAGCATCTTGTGTATATTCTTTGCAGTTGTTTGAAATTGTACTCTGTACAGAAGATTAGATCAGGATTACATGGTAAAAACGGCCTTCCGCTGGATCTCAACCTAGGGAAATCTCTGCGTCCTTTTTTTTCGCTAGTTAGCTGTACTGTACTGTAGAAATTGGCAGATGTTTAACTCAATTTTCATCTGACATGTTTAATGTAACTTATCAAGAAATGGTGGTCTGTTCAAAACAAACGTTGTGTAATCTTGTCACAGGATGGCGTATTCTACTTTCTTATGCTTAATAAATTAGGGGTATATGTAATTTTAAAGTTGTGAATTAAAATTTATGGATGTTAAGGACGTTTTGGTGTATTGTTAGGTGCTTAAGAATCTAGAAATTTCAAGTCAAGTTTACAAATCCCACTTAGAAAAAAGATCAATTTAGAAAAAAATGAAAGGGCAAGAAAGAAATTGGTGACTTTGCCATGCCCAAATAACACTAAACAAAATTGGTAGTTTACCAAAATCTAGGAGAATAGTAGAGTTTGAATAGGATCAATTGCATATCTGGAAGTCAAATGGGGTTTATCTAGAACATAAATCTTTATGGTGAAAAGGGAAAACACTCAACGCCCAGTCATAGTCTTCACATGCAAAATGATACCACGAAGAATTTAAAGGTGATAATTGGAAATGAATAATACAAAAACTTGGTTGATTGGTGGCTGGTAGTGGTTGGTGGGACATAACAATAGAGAGTTGATAAGGTTTCATGTTATATTATTATGGTAAGTGGGACATTACAATAGAGGTTGGTAGGTGGGACATAGCAATTGCGATTCATATAATATCATTTTATGAATTGGGCCGTATTTAATAGAGTAAAACAGTGTTTTGATATTATTTTAATAGTTTAATTATATTTATATTATAAATGATTTGTTCTAATGTTAATATTCTTTTAATATTCATAGATGCTTTTGAAGTTAATTATATGTTAAAAATAGTCAACTATATTTTTAGTTGAATAACTTTATGTAATTTTTGGTTGAATTGGACAATGATTACGAGGGATAAGAAATCTAAATGGATAGATTATATTTATTTAAATAAATGTTTAAAAGCATTGGAAATTGAACCCTTTCATTGGTTTATAATTATATGCTTTTTATAAGGAATATTAGTAATGAAGTACATTTTGTTTTATTGGTTTTTTTTCTTTATTTGTAGCATTTTTTTTTACTTTACATGTATAGAGAGGACGACTAAAATGATACATGGAAAAATGGTGTATCCTTTTTGCAAAGGGAAATTGATTTCTCTAGTTGGTTATAGAGGTTTTTCATTCATATATATTAAGTAACAATTCTTTTATGTAGGTTGGTAAAAGATAATAATAATTTTTTTACTTTTCATTTTTATGGTTCATTTAAAATGGTATGTAAGTATACATGTTACAAATCTCCTTTCTTAATCTCCTTTTTTAATTGGTTAGAAATGATTTTTTTAAGGTGCTTATAATCACATAACTTCTCTTCACAATTTGACTTGCCATTGATCAACTCTAGTTATCAATATTAATAAGTAAATTAAATCACAACATTATTCTTGTTTGATGTCAATCCTTAATCAATCTTTTTTTGGCCTATAAACCTAAATAGAGTCAATTGAGCTTGGTAGCTCCACAATACCCATCTATGTCTAAAATGGGAAACTAATTCCATGCGGAGCAGTGACAATGCTTTTGGTTGAAGTAGTGTTTTTTCCAACTTAGATTGATTCCTTAGAGAGAATACCTCACTCATATCCCTTTAAGGGCTTATAAAAATAGGTATCCTCGTAGGCTTTAAGCAACCCAATACTTATTAAAATTTCATTATGGTGTATAATTGTATGACAATGATTGATGTTTAGCATACAACCTTTGATTTTGACAAGGTGATCTAAAGCATAATTGGGTTTCTAAGTGCCCCTTGGAATTCTTAATCCTTTTTGGATTCATTGCTTGGTGCAAATCTTTTTCTTTACCTACTTAAGATTATTCCAAGAGTCCTACTTTACATACTTCACATTCATCTAACTCTCTTAGTTGTAAATACAAGTACTATCAACACAAGAGGTTAACCAATGGCTATTGTCGTACAAGTAATTCCCTTTTGGAGTCAAAGTGAAAATACAAGACATGTCCTAAGACCTCAAACCATGGAAACACATTACACATGACATTCATTTGATTGTTAATCACACAGGTTCTACTAAGCTTACAATCAATCTCATTGTAGTACAAACATGGCATGGAAATCTAAGAAAAGGTGTTCAATCTAGACTTACCAACACAACTTTGATTTAAAGGAAAATTCCTTAGCCAAATTTAAGAAAAACATTTTTTTTGAAAGAGTAACAAGTATCCTATCTTGATTATTTTAACTATCAAGTAATCAACAAAGCTCCTTTACAAACAAGTCCCATAGTTTGTTTCTTGGTTTCTAGTCAGGTTCAACAAGACTAATAGGTATCATGTATTTCATAAAGAGACTAGTTAATAAAAACAAAGTTGCAAAATCCTCATATTTGACATACAATTTGTCTTCTAAATAGAATGAGTTATTGCACATTCTCAAGTATTCTACTGACTGTGACACATTGCTTCTTTGTACAATTATGGCTAAAAATACCAAACATCCGTGTAACTATTAATTTCAACCTAGACCATTACATTCTTTTGCCATGACAATTCAATGTTACCTTGAAGTCAAGTACATTCATGTAAGAAAAGTACAACAAAAGTCAAAAGTAAATAACATTTGTATTTAGGAGATAAACTTTAACTGGTAGTTACAAGGAGTCCATGTACTAACGAAATACAATACTATAATCGTGCTTTAGGCAATTTGAACAACTTTTGAAAAAATTACATAAAAGTCAAACAATAATTCCTTCCAAACTATATCTTCAATCCGTATATGGTGAACATTATTCTACATTTTACAACAATGAATGGTGCACAACCACATAGTATAGGCTTCTATTAGTATAAACAAGGATCATCTTGTATTCCATTACACAATTAAGTTCATTCATGTTGTCCTTCAACAATAATAGGATTTGAAATTACAGTTTGATGAATGTAAGTAAATTACAGTGATTTAGATCCATTACTAACTTATGACCTTTGCCTCAACTGGCATTAGTAAAATATCATAATTGTATTGACACTATCAAAGAGAACAAATATTAATAGCAATTGTTTTGGGTGTAACCAGATTTACAACTATTGACAATCACCTAAATTTAACCACCTTAGTGGTTTTGATTAGTTTTACTTGTCAAAATATGCAAATTTTACATGATAGGATTAAATGATCCATCCACTGTTGCAAACAAGCATAAATCATTGTTACTTGTTGAGTCAACAAGAGGGAGAACATCAAAACAATTCATCACCCAATTAGAGAATTCTACCTAGAATTCTCTTCCAATTCTATTCCTTACCTGAGAGCACCGACCCTTCAATGAGGAGAGTAAATACAAAGCACCAACATGTCAAAAAATGAACTCTTGAGTGTGTTAATCTATCTGTAGACACCCAAAATTAACCACTTTTGCAAGATCGACTCATTGAAAACCCTTAATTACCACAAAACCATCACCAATTAGCCAAATTCATCCAATTCCTCCAATTTTCCCAAATTCCTCTAAATTTTCCCAATTAATTTAATTCTTTAAATTCTCTTAATTTCCCCTAATCTTACTAATTTCCTCTAAATATTTAATTCCCTCCTAATCCTCCTTTATTTTATTTTATTCTTCTAATTTATTTTTATTTTTATTTTTATTTCCTCTACTTCTTTTAATTCTTCACTAATCCTTCTAATTTCCTCCTAATCTCATTTAATTTCTCTAATCCTCCCCTTTAATTTTTCTAAATCTTCCAATTTCCTTGCAATCTCTCTTTCATCTTCCTAATCCTCCCATAATCTTGTTTATCCACTAATTAAACTAATATTTCTTCCTAATCTTCCACCTAATCCCTAGTTAATCCAAATGCCTCCTTAAAAATTCCTCGCATTAATTCCCTCCACACACCCAACATTTAATTTTCAAATTTAAAAATCCCACTAGTGGCCCAGGTCAAAGAACGCTTAACACCCACATTAAATATGTAAGCCCCCTTTCACACCCCCATGTGGTTTAAATTTGAATTTAAAATTCCCAGTAGTTGCCCAAGTCAAAGAACAGTGAATTCCCGCAATAAATGTCAAACCTATTCACACCCTCCATTTCGTCATTTAATGCTACCACATGGATATTTTCGAATAAAAGTATTCCCACTAGTGGCCCAAGTCCAAATTCATTAAATATTAATATTTAATGCCCAAACCCATTATACATTGCCCCAACATTTAATTTTTGAATTTAATATTCCCACTAGAGGCCCAAGACACACATTTAATATTAACATTAAATGACAAGACCCACTGCCCATTTTATTTGAATTAAAAATTCTAAATTTGGGCACAAGTCAAAGTTTATTAAATGTTAGCATTTAATGCCAAGCCCATTCACACTCTCCATTGAGTTTTAAATGTTGACAAGGCATTTAATATTTTGAATATAAAATTATGTCTCATTCCTTCTTATCATGATTAAATTTTGGTTCCACTATGGATCAATGGAGTTGTTCCTTACAACTAGACAAGTAAAATTCGTGACTAAGAGGTCATTCACTCACTATCATGACAAAGGAACAAGCTAATAGTAGTTCAACAATTGTCCTCTTTTCTTCCATAGAGTAACTTGGACAATGACACCAATAATTCCACTAAGAAAAATAACTCTAACACATGGTCATCCTAAGGAAGAATCAGTTCAACAAGGAAAGCAAACACTCAACTAATATATATTATGCTCTTAGATTAGAACTAAAAAAGCATTCAAAGGTGAACCTAACCATTTAATTAAATAGTGTTGGTATATAGGCTACTAGAGGATATCAATCCAATAATAAATTTAACCAATAATATTTTTCTATCATTGGACAATAATACTGCATCCTTCACTCTCAAGTACCTTCCAGAATAGGTCATCATTCTATTTCAAGAAAAAATAATCATTTAGTCACTCAATACTGTTATTCCAAAAATTAGTTACAAATCAATTGTTAGGGTGATCTTCATTGTTAGCGGTATTAGTAGATTAGAGTTCATAGCTCTTCACTATCATCACTCATACTCTTCTTTAAGATTCAAGGAAAATCATACTATGGCAATGGTAACACAAATTTGGAAATGGTTTGTGTTAGGATCCCATCCTAACGTTATTTTGTAATTCTCATTTGCTTATGTAATGACCCACTTCCAACGTGGGGGATTCCATCTATAATGTTATTTTGTAATACTTTGTAATGTATGTGGCAAGTAAGGCACCTAGCCAAGTGGGGCCATTTCATGTAACCGTTATCAAGATTGTAACCGATGTTTGGTAGAAGATTCTAGCTCGAGTGGCATTTTGCATGTAAGCCAACTCTTGAGCCTTAGGGTAGGGTTGCATGGAGTTTCTCTTTAAAAGACATGGAGCCATGTACGAATGTATCTTTTTGCAAGTTAATGAAATATTGAAGGAGGTTGCCCCCTCGAAGAGGCCTGCGATTCTGAGTTATTTGTGAGATTGTTTCAATTCTGCAATTACTTTCTGCATAGTGTTATTCTGTTATTTGATGTATTTCAGTTATTTTATAGTATTTTGTGTGAGTGAGCTTTATTTTAATAGTAGGTTCCTAACAAGTGGTATCAGAGCGCTTTCCAGGGCCGAGTTCTACTATGACTGTGACAATTCTTGCCCATCCATTTCTACCTGTTAGGTATAATTTTCCTGTGTTTTTCATTTTCGTTTTCCTTTATTTAAAAAAAAAAAAATCAGCAAAAACCAGAAAAACAAAAAATACAATTTTTTTATAGTAGTTGAGTAGGCTAGAAACCCTGTGTCGAGGGTTTTAAAATATCGTGAAGGAGCTGTCATTATTGGCTAAGCTAGATAGCCCATAAAGCGTCTAGTGAAGTGAGGGGCGATCAAGCTCCAATACCCAGGCCTTAGACAACACTCACGCATGGAATTGAGCTCCCACGCATCTTTGGGTGTATCGAGAGACCATTTTAGGCTTAAACAAAATTTTATCCAATAGGAAGCTTTTTAGCCTTGTATTATCCATAGTCCATGGGACACAACATCCCGAATGATTACCCTCTCATACTATTAGAGAGGTAGATAGTGTGCTCAAGGGTATGTGTGGAATCCTCCTTGGGTAGTGGCCTAAAATATTGGTCCAAGCACTATTGTTCATCACTACGGTATAACAGAGGGCCTATGGGTATTACATACTCCTCTACCTAGCATACCCTAGTTCTATCAAAACTTCAACCTACAAAAACAACACCTTCCTATTATACTAAACCTACATTTATGACCCACAAAAGTGAGCATACAGAAGGACTTCCCTATCACAGAAGAACAAACTTTTGCATGCACCAATAGTCAAGATAGAGTCTACAAGTGTCTATGATAGTCAAAATATTCTAGTACCATTATGGTAGTAATAATTGGGTCAATGATAGTAATAATAGGTCAATAGTGGTAGTAACAATCATCTATACCAATAAAAAATTATAGGTTGTCAGTGTCAAAAAGAACCATCAATGTTAATAACTACATAGTACAGAGAATCCTAAGGTTAATGAAGTGAACAATGTTAATAACTATAGTACAAGTGATAGGGACAAAGATAAGATAGTGACAAGGTGGTCAATAGATAGAACACACAAGTCAGAGACAGTTGATCCAGTACCCAACTTTTGAACCGAATCTCCAAATCAAAAATCGACCACACTAGTAGACTCATCAAAATAGAGGATAAAAAAGTCTAGGGTGTCCAAAACTAGTGTTGAGATATATAGCTCATTATGATCATTATTCCAAGCTGATCATTTTGATATATAACACCCAAGCACTTTTTGGACTCCTTACTAAAAATAGTAACTCCTAAAACCACACTTCTATTTTTAGTAATTCAGTAAAAGAGGTTCAAGACTCTCCAAAATGGTTACTGGCACTCGTGGACATCAAAAAGAGATAGATCAAACCACCTCATTGTTGGAATCCCTAAAAAGCTCCATTGATAACATGACCCAAGCAAATCAATCCATAAGGGAAGAGCTTCAAAACTTTAGAGATGATTACGATACCTCCAAAAACCACTTAGAAGAACAACTTGCAGATGTTGAGTCCAAATTGCAAGGTGGTCCAAGAAGGTCTGAGTACCATACTGAACAATTTGATCGAGGTAAAGGAAGGGAAACAGATGACTCTCACCCTCACTATGATCATGATCCTACCTTTAAGATGCCTAAATTAGACTTTCCTAAGTTCAATGGGAAGGATGTAGATGGGTGGTTATGTCATGTTGATCAATTTTTTAAACTCCATAATGTCCCTAGATATTATCGAGTTCAAATGGCTTCCTTCAACTTGGAATCTGAAGCTTTACAGTGGTACCAATGGTTGCAAAACACTACCCCTAATCCTTCTTGGGAAGACTTTGAGTCTCAATTACTCACTCGATTTGGCCCTAGTGAGTATGATGATTTTACAAGAGCATTGACAAAGTTGAAACAAACTTCGACAGTTCGAGATTACCAAATACAATTTGAGAAATTGGCCAACAAAACTAGGGGATTGAATGAAGGGTTATTTATGAGTTGTTTCATTAGTGGTTTGAAGGATGATCTCCAAGCTGAGGTCAAGATGTTTAAACCACAATCCATGATGTAGGCTATCAATTTGGCTCGTTTGGCCGAATCCAAATTTTTAGCTCAAAGGTGGACATCTAAATTTCCACAAGCTAGACCCTCCTTTCCTCCTAGATTCCAAAATCATAATGAAAAAAAAACTATTGCACCCAAATGTCTGACTACCAAAGAAATGGATGTGCGATGCGCCCAAGGGTTGTGCTACAATTGTGATGAAAAGTATGCTCATGGGCATAGGTGCACCCAAAAGAAGTTGTTCCTCATAGATGTTGATGAGCCTGACACTAGTGACCAAAGTGATGATGACACGAAACCAGTAGAGGAACCACCCCAAACTGAGGAAGAAATCCAAGAAGAACCACAGGCTGAAATTTTTGTTCATGCTCTTGCTGGAATTACTACTCCCCAAACCATGAAAGTTGTGGGTTATTTCAAAGGCCTACGTCTTACCATCCTGATTGATTCTAGCAGTACACACAACTTTATTGATCCCCGCATTGCCAAGTAGGCAAATTGTTACGTACACACATGTAATTCCTTTGAGGTTATGGTAGCCAATGGAGGGACCTTACCTTGCAAAGGTAAATGTCATAATGTTAAAGTAAAAATTGGGGAATATGAGCTCAAACAAGATATGTTTGCTCTTCAATTAGGGGGATGTGATATCATGTTGGGAGCTCAATGGTTGGGCACATTGGGAACCATCTCATGGAACTTTGTCGAGCTCTGGATGCAATTTTCACAGAATGGATAGTCCCACACTCTCCATGGATCAAAAGTAGGGCCTTCATAGATTATCAGTTCAAGTCGTATGGAGAAGTTGTTAAAAAAATCTTCTCGAGGAGTCATAGCTCAGATATTTGTGATCCAACCTCACACTTTCGAGGAGGATTCTATTTTCATAGATTTGCAACTTATTTTGGCCAAGCACAATTCTATTTTTTCGAACCATCAGAATTATCACCTCATCGCTCCCATGACCATGCTATTCCATTGTTACCTGGAAATGCACCACCCAACATTAGACCGTACCGGTATCCTCATGCTCTTAAGTCAAAAATCAAGAAGTTAGTACAAGAATTGTTAAAATCTGGTATCATTAGGCCAAGTAACAATCCTTACTCTTCTCTAGTCTTATTGGTACGAAAGAAAGATGGGTCTTAGTGATTGTGTATCGATTACCGTGAGCTCAATAAACTCACCATCAAGGATAAGTTTCCTATTCTGATGGTGGATGAATTATTGGATGAACTACATGGGACTATGTACTTCTCCAAATTAGACCTTCACTCTGGGTACCATCAAATCAGGCTCAAGGATGAAGATATTCCCAAGACTACTTTTCGTACTCATGAAGGTCACTATGAGTTCTTGGTGATGCCATTTGGCTTGACTAATGCTCCTTCCACATTTCAAAGCCTCATGAACAACATCTTTCACCCATTCCTTCAAAAATTCATCCTAGTTTTCTTTGATGACATTTTGGTTTATAGCCGCTCATGGGAAGAGCACCTTGTCCATGTGGATCAGACTTTACAGTTGTTGGCACAACATCAAATTTATGCTAAGCGGTCCAAGTGTTCCTTTGGGTTGATAGAAGTGGAGTATTTGGGACACATTATCACCAAAGATGGCATCAAAGTTGACCCCAAGAAGATCCAAGTGGTTCAAGAATGGCCAAAACCTCACACTCTCAAAGGTCTTCGAGGATTTTTAGGGCTTACAGGTTATTACCATAAATTTATTCATAATTATGGTAAAATTGTAGCTCCCCTCACTTCCATGTTAAAGAAGGACTCTTTTACTTGGATGAGACCCACTGAACAGGCTTTCCTAGAATTGAAGCATGCTATGACCACCACTCCAGTCTTAGCCATGCCAAATTTTTCCAAACCTTTTGTCATTGAAAGTGATGCTTCTGGTCATGGTATTGGTGCAATGTTGATGCAAGAAGGGTGACCCTTGGCTTTCACTAGTAAAGCACTCTCCAATCATAATTTGGGAAAATCCACTTATGCTAAGGAGATGCTAGCAATTTTACATGTGGTAACCCATTGGTGATCGTATCTCATTGGGCATCATTTCTCCATTAAAACTGACCATCAAAGTCTCAAATACTTTTTGGAGCAATGGGTTGCCACCCCCGAACAACAAAAATGGGTTTCTAAGCTCATGGGCTATGATTATGATATCACTTATAAGAAGGGCAAGGAGAATATTGTGGTTGATGCTCTCTCTCACCAATTTGAGGCTCATAGTATGCTATGTGCCATTTCATCACCCATTCCACAATGGATCGATTCCTTACGATAGGAGGTACTTCAAGATTCAGACTTGCAAACTTTGGTTGCCTCCCTACATACTGAGCCTACTTCATGCCCTGGCTACACTTGGGATGGCCATGATTTGTATTACCACCAACGCCTTGTTGTTCCCCACACATCTCCACTTTGAGAACTTCTCATGAAGGAACTGCATGCCACCCCATCTGTAGGCCATTCAAGATTTCTCAAAACATATGAACGACTTAAGCGCACTTTTTCTGGAAGGGTATGAAAAAGGACATTCAAGATTTTGTGGTAGCTTGTGATACCTGTCAATGGATGAAAGGTGAAATGGTGCATTCTCCAAGCACTCTCCAACCCTTGCCCATTCCTGACCAGGTTTGGACCGATATTTCCATGGATTTTATTGAAGGGTTACCTAAGTCTAGAGGCAAATCTATTATTTTCATGGTAGTGGATCATCTTTCAAAGTATGCTCACTTTTGTTCCCTATCCCATCCTTACACAACCTCCACCATTGCCCAAATTTTCCTTGATTCTATCTTTCACCTTCATGGTATGCCCACCTCCATCATGTCCGATCATGACCCAACCTTTACTAGTCATTTCTAGCAAGAATTGTTTAAGTTGTAAGGAACTCAACTCAAAATGAGTTCAGCTTATCATCCACAAATGGATGGCCAGATGAAGATTGTCAACAAATGTTTAGAGACCTACCTTCGTTGCTTTGCATCTGATCATCCTACTCAATGGGTGAAGTGGCTTCCTTTGGCCGAGTGGTGGTACAACACTTCCTATCACACAACAACCAAGGTTACCCCTTTCGAGGTAGTTTATGGGTGCCCTCCACTCACGCCTTCCTCTTACATTCTGGGTAGCTCCAAGGTCCATGCAATCGACACTACTCTCAGTCAACATGCCGATGTCCTCCACCAACTGAAGATGAATTTGGATGCGGCCCAGAATCGGATGCGCCAACAAGCTGACCAACACCATTCTGAGCGTAGCTTTGATGTGGGTGATATGGTTTTCCTTCGCTTGCAGCCGTACAAATAGTCATCCCTACAACTTCATAGGTGCCAGAAACTTGCTGCAAAATACTATGGGCCCTACCAGGTTTTACAACGGATTGGTGCCACAACCTACAAATTGGCCCTCCCACCTACATCCAAGCTCCATCCTATTTTTCATGTCTCCTCTCTCAAAAAGGTGGTGGGCACTCAGGTACAGGTTCAATATGCACTCCCAAAATTGGATGAAGAAGGTTCTATCTTGCTCGAGCCCGAACAGTTGTTGGATCATCAGACTCGCACTCTCCGCAACCGCACCATTACTGAGGTCCTTGTTCAGTGGCGTGGACTCCAGCCAGAAGATGCTACATGGGAGTCTCTCCACCAGCTCCAACACCAGTTTCCTCATCTTCAACTTTGAGGACAAAGCTTTTTGAAGGGGAAGGACATGTTAGGATCCCATCCTAACGTTATTTTGTAATTCTCATTTGCTTATGTAATGACCCACTTCCAACGTGGGGGATTCCATCTATAATGTTATTTTGTAATACTTTGTAATGTATGTGGCAAGTAAGGCACCTAGCCAAGTGGGGCCATTTCATGTAACCATTATCAAGATTGTAACCGATGTTTGGTAGAAGATTCTAGCTCGAGTGGCATTTTGCATGTAAGCCAACTCTTGAGCCTTAGGGTAGGGTTGCATGAAGTTTTTCTTTAAAAGACATGGAGCCATGTACGAATGTATCTTTTTGCAAGTTAATGAAATATTGAAGGAGGTTGCCCCCTCGAAGAGGCCTACGATTCTGAGTTATTTGTGAGATTGTTTCAATTCTGCAATTACTTTTTGCATAGTGTTATTCTGTTATTTGATGTATTTCAGTTATTTTATAGTATTTTGTGTGAGTGAGCTTTATTTTAATAGTAGGTTCCTAACAAGTTTGTGATACATAATAAGGTCATAAGTTGGGTCTGATTACAATTCATGGTAAAGTAACTTGGTTAGGTAATTTTTGCACAAAATAATTTTTCATCTTACAAATTTTATGAATGGTGTCAATAACTTTGGTGGACAACTGCTCTCTAACAAAAATTTTGTATGGATAATTTTTATAGTAATAATTTCCATGGATAGTAGATATGTGAGCAATAACTTTTGTAACACAATTTTATGGAAAAATGTTTCTAACAAGGGTTCATACTTGGGATGAGGACTAATTTCTTGCCTTCATTTGGAACATCAAACTATCTCATAGTTAGAGGGTCTATTATCGGTGTTAATATCACCAAATGTAGAAGGCATGTTTTAGAGGAGTTTTAGTTGATCCAACTTGAGTGCTCAACTTAAGGGTACTCACAAATTTAAGATTTCATCTATGTTTCCTCATCATAATATCCTATTTATTTCTATATCTAGAAAGGTATGTCAAAATAAAAACCACATTCTTTTACATACTAAAGATTGTATCAAACAACAATGCACTTGTCCATCCTTTTTATGGTCCAAAATGGGATAAATATATTGAAGAATAATATTTTCAATGAGTAAATTAATTTTAATTTTTTGAGCTTCACTAGTTACCTACCATATTCCAAATCATATAAAATTTTAAAGAGGTTTATACATTTAAGATCTAAATCCAAGTAACTACAAGATAATCTAGAACTATAAGTTATTCCCAACTTATTCAAGTGATAGACCTATGGAAATAAAGACTAACTAAGTTTCACAAAGCTTGACTTGCATGAGAAGTTCTTTAGTTTAGAAATCTAGTTCACATATTGCTCAACAAATTTCAAAATTTATTTAGAACACAATTTACCTTACTAGGGGGCTAACACTTACCCTATTCATATTCATGATGGGAACTCTCTTTTAATTCTTATGGAGGTCTTACATACCAAATCACAAATTTTGTTCAAATTGAATGCACATGAGAAAATATTTTCCAACTCTACATAATAAGTCTTGAGGATTAATTTTACAAAGTTTCCACTTTCAAGCTTAAACTTAGTTGGTGCTTCAAATTGTAGGGCTTAACAAATAGAATAACCATTTTTTTCTAGCACTCAATAGTCACCTTGTTCATCATATAATTTTTAACTATGGTTTTTTCCTTCCTAGTTTCCATGTCTCAAAGAATTTACCAAGAGGAAAAGGAGATTACAAAAAGACAAGCATGCAATAATGGAAGTCACAGACACCTACAGTTGTTTATATCATCCAAACAAGCTTAAACCCTACCCATTTTTAAAACTCGAGCATGAAAGACCAAAGAACAATGTTTCATAGACAAAAATGGAAAAAATTAAAATTTTCTAGCTCAAGAGAGCAATTTTGTTGCCTAATTGTATTTTTTCCAACAAAGGTCAAATAAACATCAAATATCATAGGAAGAACCCTTTATTCTATTGGAAGTGTAATATGATTCATGGCTAAGGATGACATTATATAATTTAATAATGTATAGGCCTTAGGGCAATGATCGTACATGTAATATATTTCTTCTGCACTCTATAGGTATTAATCTTGAATGGAGATCACTAATCTCCTATCTCCTCCTATGATCAATTTTTGGAGTCTCTTCTTCCTTGAGTCTACTATAAGGCTACTGTGGCCTTTTCTTTACTTTTTCAATTTGCAAGATTGTAGCTCTTGTAATGATACCTCTCTCGAGGTCTTTGAAATCTTTAGTCTTCTCCTTATTTTTGCAAGTGTTGAAATTATTCTAAGAAGATATTCTTCCTAACTCTTTTTTAGGAAGCTTCCTAACCTTTTGTTGAATCTCCTTTTCCTGCAACAAGCTATTATAGACTGGAACAGAAGAACTTATAAATTTGGAGATAATAATATTCACCAGTTGATTTATCAAACTAGTGGCTTGAATACCGAGTCCTAGTCTTCACAAGTTTTTTTTTGCAACTCTGTGGAAAGACCCTAGCCATATGTAATCTTAGTTTTTTTACAACTAAGATTTATTTCAGTCCTCATTTTCCTAATCCTATTGACTACTATGGATTTTTCTATCAATTAATCATAATGGTAACTTTTGTATGCAATGACACTCAATGGTAGATCCAGTTTGCAAATATGTAGGTCAACAATAGTAATGGTGACTCTCCCTATTCCTCTTGACCTACTGGACTTCTCTTATAATGGATGTAGGTCCTCCTATCTCGATTAATTGTGGCTTTGATACCATTTTTAGCTTTTGAGGATATATGCAATGGAGAGATCTAACACAGGTCCCAATAAAATACAGAAAACATGAAAGAAAGTGGAACAGTAATATGATTTAAATATACTATAAATATAAATTGCAAAAATATAATGCAATATGGAGGAAATTGTCACTCCATTAATATGAGCTAAAGAGCTACATTGTACTCCATACATGAGTATCTGATATATCTTGATATGAAGATGATAATACAAAGATAAGTGTAATCTACTACTATGAGGCCCTTTATATAGGAATATAGACTCCTTGGCCAACACTCTACCTAGCAGTACAAGAGGACACCTTACACATTACAACTTGCACATCTCCACTTGTGCATTTATTACATTGCTTGAAGTAACTAGATAACTTCCCCCTAAAGTAATACCCTATCCTAACTATGTACCTAAGGTGGTATATTACATGACCCAAATGATGTAATATACTCTAACTCTAACATTTATGGCTAAGTGTGACGTGTTTCAATGTAACAAAGGGGAAATAATTAAATCTCCTTGATTGTTGCAATCCTTGTCTATCTCTGACCACCAATGGAAACACATATCCATGGATTTTATTGAGTGACTTCCCAAATTTAATAACAAAATGATGATATTTGTTGTAGTAGATTGAATTTCCAAGTATGCTTATTTATGTGCATTACAATATCCCTATTTAGCAAGTAAGATGGCCAAGGTATTTTTTTATTCTATTTTTAAATTACATGGTATGCTCAAAACCATTATGAGTGACCATGACACTATCTTCACTAGTAACCTTTGGAAGGAACTATTTCATCTTAGTGGTACCAAGTTGAGTGTGTCCTCTTCCAATCACCCTTAGTTGAATGGTCAGAAAAAGAATATTGATAAATTGTTGGGTACTTACCTTTGTTGTTTTGCTCAAGATAATAAATATCATTGGGTTCATTGGATCTTATTAGTTGAATGGTGGTATAATACTTCTTACCATTTATCCCTCAATATTTCCCTAATTGAAGAATTGTATGTTCAAAACCCTCCATTAGGAGGAGGGTTTGATGAGGAAAGCTACTCTACTAGGGTTTGATGAGGAAAGTTGCTCTGCTAGGGTTTGGGTCTGCTACCATTCGTAAATTTGGCTGCTTTGGTTTTGGATACTGATATTGCCACCAATTCGGTGGTCACTCTCCTTTTTTATGGCTTCACCATCCGTAGATGTAACGGTTGTTACAGATAGTGGAACTCATGGCACCGAAGCGAGCTCGAAAGTTTGTTCTAAAAGTGGTGGACGAGGTAATGATTCTTCTCCAGATGTTGTGCTCTCTCTTGATGTTGTTTCTCCAGTTGTAAAATGGTATGAGAATCATTGTCTTATAGCTTATTTTGTTGGTCGAATCCCGTCACAAGAATATTTTCAAAATTGGTTGAAACTTCACTGGGAAGCTTATGGCATTGTGGTTGCGGGTATCCGCAATCTTACTAAGGTTTTTTTTCTTTCCTTTAAAGAACCCTCACAAGTGCAAACTGTGGTTGCTAAGTCCAGTTGTTGGTTTCTTCGCAATACTTTGATGGTCGTCTCTCCTTGGACTCCTTTTCGAGTTTCAGATCAAGTTGCCTTGAAAGTGCCGGTTTGGCTTGAACTCCCTGGTCTTTCGCTACCCTTATGGGAGTTTATTGATGATATTGTTAAACCCATTGGTCGGGTGGTCTATCGAGAACAAGAGTGGTTCTTCTCAGCACGACCTAATAAGAGAGTCTGTGTTGAGGTTGACCTCACACAAGATCTCAAAGAATTTGTAGACATTCAGGTTGGTACAGAGCATTTTATGCAAAAAATTATTTACTATAATTTACCTAATACTTGTTTTTGGTGCCAATCCACCATGCATCGTATCAAGGATTATCCATTGGTTGCTCAAAAACCTTCGATAGTTGCTCCTGCTCCTCATACTATGCCTGCACCTCCCAAACCCTCTATTGAGGGTGATTGGATTACAATTTCTAATAAGAAGGGGGTGACCAACCCTAAGTCGATGCTTTCTAATGGAGATAAGGTTGTGAAGCCACCATCTCAGCCTCCTATTATTCTTGTTCATCCTATTTTGGCTCCTCAAGCTCCACCTACTGAGAAACCTCTTGAGCATAAATCAACCTCAAAAGAAGGGAATTCACTAACAATACCTCCACCCTCCAGGCATTCACGTAGTCCATCTCGAGATGGCTCACCATCATCGAGGGGAAGCCAAGAGGCTAAGCATCATCTTTCGACTATTGGTGATATATTTCAACCTTCTCAGACCTCTTTATTTAATAGGTTTTCAGTATTGGCCGATAGTGTGGGTAGTCCCTCGATTTTTGGTGATTTACTTCAACCTTCTCAGACTTTTGCATTTAATAATTCTTCGATGTTGGATGATAGTGGGGGCAGCCCTATGGGAGATGGCTCCATGGATATTCCTCCTCCATGAATTTCCTTTCATGGAATGTTCGAGGACTTACAGAGTCCTCAAGAAAATTTTCTGTTCGATCTGCTCTGCAAAGTATTGGCCATGTTGATGTTATTTGTTTACAAGAAGTTAAGATTTCTGGTTTTTTGTTAGATGTTTCTCTCAACTGTATTGCAGGTTCTTTTATGCACTTCACTACTCACCATGAAGATGGTCGGGGTGGTGCTTCTATTTCTATCTCCTCCAAACTTGAGGATTATCTGCTTGGATCTGGCGAGGATCCTTCTCATCATGTGGTCTAGATTTTGTTGAATATTAATGGGAACACCCTAGGCATTGCCAACATTTATGCACCTAATGATGGGCCTAGTCGCTCTACCCTTTGGTGGTACCTGGTTGATCACTTATCGATGGCATATTGGATTTTTTGTGGTGATTTTAATATGGTTGAGCATGTTGAAGATAAATTTGGTCGCCTCCCGATGCGCTGGTGTGTTGGAGAGCATGAGGCTTAGTTTTTTCTTAAATGTAGATGGGGTCTTTTTTATCCCTTTTTTGCCAACGTAATTGCATGCCTCCACCCTGGTTCACATGGTCCAATTTTTGTGCGGGTAATGATAGAGTCTGCAAGCGCCTTGATCGAGTTATGATGTCAGAGCAACAATTTTTTTATTCTCCTCCATCAATAACAAGATTGTGATGATCTGGGATCAATTCCTATTATCAGATCATTTTCCAATTTCCTTTCAGATTGAGTGGAGTGGTCACCAATTTAATTTTCCATGCAATCAATTTTATTTAAATACTTCTTTATTGCAACACCTTGGCACCATTGTTACGATTGAGAGAATCTAGAATTTATTACCTCGACCTCCTCACTCTATCAATTGGATTTCTTGGTGGAATGAAGCAATTATTCGTACTACCTCTTTCATGCGATATTTTGGAAAACAGGTGGCACATGTCAGAAAGCGTGCTCATTTGGCTATTACGAAGGAGTATCAACAAAATTTACGATTGCTGGAAAATGATCCGTATGATCGATAGTTGCAAACCAGGGTTGCTGGTCTTCACCACCAGCTTATAGTCCATGAATGACATGAAGCCAAGGGGGCTCAGATTCGGGCTCGTCTGCACTGGCTGAGGGTTGGTGATCGCCCGTCCAAAGCCTTTTTCAAGTCTCTTCATTCCAGGTAGGCCAGGATTCAGATCAAGGCTATTCAAGTCTCTCATGGTAGGCTGACTTCTCTTCCTGATATTGCTTCAACCTTTGTGGATCATTATAAGCTTATTTTTCAAGCACAATAAGATTCTCTAGAACGTTAGATGGTGCTCCAATAATGTCTTGATGTTGTTCCTACTAAGTTGTCTGCTTATGACAAACTTCTTTGTGAGGCTCCTCTTTCACTTGATGAGCTTCATAATGCTCTTATGACTATGTCAGATGACAAGTCCCCTAGTCTTGATGGCTTTCCATATGAATTTTATAAAGCCACTTGGAAGTTTACTAGGTCTGATCTGCTCAATGTCTACAATGAAGCATTAGCCAATAATTCTCTAGGTAATATTATCAATCATGGAAACATTAAATTTATTCCTAAAGTGGGTAATCTTGAGCTTATCACTAGTTGGAGACCTATTACTCTACTTAATGTCTCTTACAATATTTTGGCTAAATCTTTAGCTCTTCATATTCACAACATTCTCCCTATGATTATCAGACTAGAGCAAACGGGCTTCATTAAAGGGTGTTACATCTTGGATAATCTTATTGTTATCTGGGAAGGTTTAGAATGGGCTCGTATCTCTGGCCAAAAGCCCCTTTTCCTTAAACTAGACTTTGAGAAAGCTTATGATCGTATTGAGTGGCCTTTCATTCTTGCCATGCTCCAAGCTCTCGGCTTTGGCCCCTTTTTTATCAGGGTTATCAGTATGTTGTTTGTTGATGCTTCAGCTTGTCTTACTATTAATGGACTTAGGTTAGAGGATTTTGGTTTATTTCATTCTATTCGCTAGGGCTATCCTTTGGCCCCCTCACTTTACATCCTTGTTGTTGAAGCTTTTGGTTATCTTCTTGCCAATCAAGCATCTAAGGGGTTGATCAAAGGTATTATTTTGCCTGATATGTCCACCCAACTTATTAATGGGCACTTTGCAGATGATTCTTTTCTCACTATCAATGAGGATGAGGTTTCAGTTTCAACTACTTTGGTTTGTTTGGACACTTTTTGTAAGGCCTCGGGATCCAACATCAAATGGTCTAAGTCCCTTTGTTTTCACCTTGCTTCTTCTTCTATGCTTGCTTGGCTTAGATATTTTTCATGGCATTGGCTTCAAAGGGGTGAGCATTTTAAGTTCTTAGGAATCCCCTTTGCTTTTGATAGCTCACCCTCTAAACTCTAGCAGTATGTCATTGATAGAATTGAAAAGAAGATTTCTTGTTGGGCCTCGCATCCCCTTTCTCTTGTCGATAAGTTTTAGGTTTGCACAAAGATTCTTGTTGCCACCCATGTTTATTACTCCTCCTATTGGGCCCCTTCTAAGAATTCTTATAATAAGTTGGCCAGACTCCTTAGGGATTTTCTTTGGGCCAAGGGGAAGAATTCATGTGGTTTTCATCGAGTTGCTTGGGATATTTGTTGTATGCCTACTGATAAGGGTGGGATGGGCATCATTGACATTTATAGGTAAAGCATTTCTTTGTGTGCTAAGTGGGTGGTTAAAGCTATTGAAGGCCCTGAAGCCTGGAAGGTTTTGATTCATCATTGTATTTCTTTAGGGCTACCTTATGGGCGCAAATCTTGGGCTAATATTGGCCTCCATACTCTCATCATTACTTCTGCTCCAGTTAAGATTCAGGGTTCCTTTATTGTTAAAAGTATTTGGTGAGATTTTGAGGTGGTGAAACCTCATCTTCATTGGATTGGTGATGGTTTTCGTAATGGTCTTTCATTCAATTCTTAGAATATCTGGTGGTCTCCTATTCTATCTAACTCTTTAGTTCTTCTTATTGATATGCCAGGGATTAAAGCTTTGAGGTTGTTTCGCAAGGGCATCTGCTATATTAATGATTTAGTGCACTCTCGAGACTGGATTCCTTGGCCTGATCTCAAACAAAAATTTAATCTTCAGAATTCAGATCTTCCTTCTATTCTTAAGATTCAAGAGCTCATACTTGATGTCATGCTTCATAAGCTTAACCTTCAACCCCCAAGTGCTTGGTGGAGGGATTGGCACTAGAATATGGATACTCCTTTCAAGAACTACTCTTCTTCCTTGCTTTATCAACTTCTTAGTCCTATTTCCCCTAGTGTTGATAAACTTAATGAGAGATGGTAGACTCATTCTACCTCCTATACTTGGATTGCTCATCTGAACCATATATGGTAGTCTAACCTTGAACCCAAGATTACCTTTTTTCTCTAGTCTCTTATTTATCAAGGGCTTCCTATGGGAGAGAGACTTAGTAGGGTTGGTCTTCCTAATCCTAAGTGTCCAGATTGTGGTCATTTTGAGACTTTCAAACATCTATTTTGGTTCTGCCCTCATGCTCAGTCTGCTTGGTCCTGGATTCACTCATTGTTCAAGCCCTTTCATCCTGAATTTTTTAGATGGTAGATGATATTTTTTGGAGATAATAGTTGTTGGCCTACCTATATTATTGCTCTATGGAATTTCTTTCATGCTATTATTTTATTTCAACTTTGGAAAGCTAGGAATGTTGTTGTCTATTCTGGAGATTCAATTTCTAGTCAATTTTCCTTGCATGAAAAGATTACAGTATTTTTTGTTGTTACTATTCAACTCCATTCATAGGCTTCCAAGTTGACTCATGAGTTGGTGCATTTGATAAATCTTGTTAGGTTTTGGTGCGAGGCTCCATGCACTATCAACATGGCTTTGCCTAACCTCCCTTCACCTTAAGGTCCCTCTATTTCTTTGAGGCCTCGGTGTAGCAGGTTGAGGGGGTGACATTTTCTAGCATCAAGTTGTTTTATCAGTGCCCATAGTAGGGCTCGGTCTCCTCTTGGAGTGGCTCCCTTTGTTTAGTTATTCTGTTTATTCACCCTTTTAGGGTTGGTTTTTTTTTGGCCTCGGGCCTTGTCTTTACGATGTTGATTGTTTGGGTGGCCTTGCACCCGAGCTGTGATTTTTCCAACTTCCTTTTTATTGTAACCTCTCTTATTTTTTATTGAATATAATTGTTGGTTCCAATAAAAAAACCTCCATCAGTGGTAGACTATATTCCATGTTCCTCTAAGATTTCCCAAGAAGATAATTTGTTATAGCAACGATGACTTGTGATTTATCTTAAAAAAATTTGACCTCAACCTAGAATCACATGAAAAAATAGAAATATTCATGTAGTTTTGAATGATAATTTGTTGTAGGAGACATGGTATCTTTGTTCCTACAACCTTATAAGCAATTGTCCTTGAAGACCAAGTCTTATCAAAAGTTGTTTCCTTGATTTTATGGGCCCTACAAGGTGGTATGTCACATTGGTAAAGTGGTGTATTAGTTAGAGCTTCCACCATCTTCTTGCATCCTTCCTATCTTTCATGTATCTTATCTCAAATAGGTTATTGGAAAAAATATGTAGTCCTAGATACAGCTTCTAGTACTCGATAAAGAAGGTTAAATAATTCTCCATCCTAAAGTAGTATTGCAATCTAGAGTTTATCATCTTCAGTATCGAAAAATTTAGGAGACATCAAGTGGTAGGATATTCTAGAAGAAGATGTTATGTGGAAGCCTAAGATCATTTTTTAGTCTTTTTTGGATTTAAGAATAAAAATTTCTAAGGGGAGTGATGTAATAGCTCTAATATAGCCATGTCAGCTATATTGTTTTATGAGCTCAGGTCCTAGGTTTAGATAGTTGGATCTTAAGCATTAGGGTTAGGGTTAATGATTTATTTAACCTATAAATAGGCAGAGTTAGGTGGTTGTTGATATCATCTTTCATATTCAAATCTTAATCATATTTGTTGCACATATGAGACTTTACCCTTTCCATGTGGCTATGAGACTTCAACCTCTCCAAGTGGCTAAGGATTTGCATTTACTTAAATTTAGAATTTGATTATTACATATGTGATTTTTGGTCATTAGATCTAAATTATTATTATCATTGGGTGATATTATTGTGCATTATTGGATTGCTATTGCTATTTTTGTAACTGTAAAAGTTATTTTGTAACATAGAAGCCAAGGGTTCTCCCATGCACTAGGAACTACTAGAAGATTCC
This sequence comes from Wollemia nobilis, assembly GCA_028583015.1. Taxonomy (NCBI): domain Eukaryota; kingdom Viridiplantae; phylum Streptophyta; class Pinopsida; order Araucariales; family Araucariaceae; genus Wollemia; species Wollemia nobilis. The sequence continues at coordinate 1,036,806 of JAQPPZ010005339.1, forward strand.
AAATATTATGCTAAGTGCTAAAAAAAATGTTACAAGAGATATATCTTATTTTGATTATTTTGATGAGATTATCAAAATGATATAAGTCTCCCACAAGGATCTCAATGCCTCTAATACTCTTTTCTTCTTAAAACTAAATTCAATAAATACAAATGATAATGCCTAATACATAATATTCTAGAAGAATATTACGATTAATGATGGGAATAGAAAAATTAGATAGAATTTACCAAAAGGATAGGATGTAGATTTGATCGAAAGAGGTTCTAAAATTACTCACATGCCTTTTTGTCATTATTTGCACCATCATAGGAAGTTAAAATTGAAGATATGATACCACTTATAATGAAATAACTTCCAAAAATAACAACAATAGTAGTAAAACTTATAATTATAAAAACAAAAAGCATTCACTATAACAAAATTTAGATTCTATAACAATAAATTAACTATAGCAAGTAACAAAACTAGACTGAAAATCACCAACAAATCCTAGTTATGTTGAGAGGGTAAACTCTCATAGCCATTTAGAGAGGACGAAGTCTCATATTTCACTAGAGGTGACTTAAGATTACAAGTATGAATGATGAGATAAATACAACATAACTCCCTTATTTATAGACTAGAAAAACTAGTAATCCTAACCCTAGTGCTCAAGGGATGACTAACCTATCCTAAGGCCTAAGCTAGCAATGATAAAGATAACTAGCATAGTTATATTGAAGTTGTTACACGACTAAATTTTGATTTTCGAAACAATAAAAAATGATAGTTTTACATAATAACTAAAAATTGCACTTGCCGCGGCCAAAGGAGGAAAAAGTGTTGTGATATCACGACATGTTGCATCATCACGACCGAAAGAGAAAGAGTGTCGCGAGGCGATATCATGACACTTTTTCTCTTTTGGCCACGACGCTGCAACATGTTGCGATATCGCAACACCTTTTCTCTTTGGCCACGATGATGCAACATGTCGTGATATCGCGACACTTTTTCTCTTTGGCCGCGATGATGCAACTTGTCGCGATATCGTGACACTTTTTCTCTTTGGTCGTGATGATGCAACTTGTCGTGATATCGCGACACTTTTTTCCCCTTTGGCAGCAACAATGCAACATGTCGCGATATCGCGACACTTTTTCTCTTTTGGCCACGACGTTGCAACATGTCGCGATATCGCAACACCTTTTCTCTTTGGTCGTGATGATGCAACATGTCACGATATCGTGACACTTTTTCTCTTTGGCCGCGATGATGCAACATGTCATGATATCGCGACACCTTTTCCTTCTTTGGCCGTGGCAATGCAACATGTCGCGATATCGCGACATTTTTTATATTTTTGCCGAGACAATGCAACATGTCGCGATTTTGTGACACTTTTTCTCCTTTGGCCATGATGCTGCAACATGTCGCGATATCGCGACACTTTTTTTCCTCTGGTCGTGACGATGCAACATGTCGCGACATCGCTACATTTTTTCTCCTTAGGCCATGACGATACAACATGTCATGATTTCGTGACACTTTTTCTCTTCTGGCCGCGACGTTGCAACATGTCGCGATATCGTGACACTTTTCCTCCTTTGGACGCGATGGTGCAACATGTCGCGATATCACGACACTTTTTCTCTTGTGGCCGCGATGGTGCAACATGTCGCGATATCGCGACACTTTTTCTCCTTTGGTCGTGACAATGCAACATGTCGCAATATCACAACATCTTTTCTTCTTTGGCCTCGATGATGCAACATGTCGCGATATCACGACACCTTTCCTCCTCTGGCCACGATGACACAACTTGTCACGATATCGCGACACTTCTTCTCTTCTGGCAGCGACGTTGCAACATGTCGCGATATCGTGACACTTTCTCTCCTTCGACCGTGATGTTGCATCGTGTTGCGATATTGCGACACCTTTTCCTCCTTTGGCCATGACGGTGCAACATGTCGCGATATCGCGACACCTTTTCCTCCTTTGGCCATGACGGTGCAACATGTCGCGATATCGCGACACCTTTTCCTCCTTGCTTTTTCCCTATGCTTTGGACCACGAAAATGCAACATGTTGCGATACCGCGACACCTTTCTTCTTGTGGTGTTTTGCTTTTTATTTGATCTTTAGCTCATGGGCCTCTTCGGTCGGTTTGGAAAACATGTAAAAAATACTTGTACAAGGTTCAAGGACCTTTCAACACCCTTTCAACCAATCAAAAAAAAAAAAATTGCACTTGTTAGATTCATTATTCAGGTTAAAATTTTGATAGAATAATTTAAATACTATTAGTAGTATTTATGAGGAGATTTGTTTTGTCCTTTACATAGAGAGGACAAATACATCAATAGGTTTTATATCGTATTGTCTCTCAAAATCCTCATATATTTCATCTAATAATTTTCCTATATTTATATATGAATGTAGTATAGTCAAAGTGACAATACATTCAATAATATTTAGACCAATTTTATGTTTGCAAACACTTTTTAAAGGTATATTTTCAATAATAACTAAAATAATATTAAATTTTCATAATACTTGTTTATTTCCATAAGAATGTCTCTTATATCATTTACCTTTAACCTATAAGTTAAGTTGCTAATTGTAAAATTTCTACATTATGATATGGTTAATTGACTAGAAAGTTTTTCATTAGCTCTTCTTCATACTAAACATCTACAAATCTTTGTCATTACACCTCTAATTAGGAAGTAAAAACTAAAGTTCTAGATTCCATTTGAAACAAATATTTGAAGATACATGCATAGAAAAAGGAGTGAAGAGGAGGTTAGTAAAAGGGGTCTTGATCCTTATTGAATTTTTTCCACCACAAAATATTTATAAACATATTTAAATAAAATCTAGAATCCCATGTAAGTACATAATTTGATAAAATACTATACAACTAAAAAAAATAATCATAGTCAAAAGAATTTAAAAAGACATAAGGGAGAACATGGCATAAAGAGAAGGGTGGTTAATAAAGACTACAATATTAGTTAACATAGAATAATAGTTAATACCAACTAAGGTTAAAGTTATTAGTTAATATAGAATATTAAATTTGGGTGGGAAGAGGGTTTAAAATTGTAAAGGATGAGGTATGAAGATAATCTTAGGATAAAGCATTAGGCATTAGGGCGATTGGATGGAGAGAGGATTAAACCAAGGTGTGTTGTACATAATATTATAAGGGAAATATAATATTAGAGAGAATATAGTATATAAACATTAAGAACTTAAATATTATTTAAAATTTTTAAGTATTATCATGAAGATATTTGCATTAAATAAATGTTATAATTTAATTATATATTATTAATATATAGGGGGAATCAATAACACCATTGGGTGTTGCCACTATAAATTTCAATGTTAAGATGAATTTTATTAATATATGCATATTAAGGTGAGAGAAATAACCCTATAATTTTAAAGTAGTATTTTAAAATATTATTAGATTAATGTACCAAGGATGCACATTAGATGCTCAATATGATGTGTGCCTTATACAAACACCAATACTAGGACTAGAAAAAGACTTGAATTATTATGAATTTTAAGTTTGTGGTCCCATTAGCTATTTTGAGATCTCACAAATCAATAAAGTATCATTTCATTTTATTTTATGTGTTGTGATTTACAAGAAGATAAACAAAATTGACAACCTTGATTTAGATAGATCTACTTATATATTATTGCATTGACATGATCATAGATGTATACATAATTTTTAATAACTCAAAAATATTTAAGGCCTTTGCATTTGGGATCAATATATCATAAAGCTAGAGTTTCACCTTGTATGACTAACACACTTTGATTTTACTACCTATGAGATTAGGGGTAATGAGTTAACAAAATAAATATTTGTAAGCTATCTCCAATAATAGTATTCAAACTATCGATACAACTACCTTATCTGAAATAAAATAATAGCTAATCTGGTAGAGTCCATCCAGCACACACTCAAGACTCCTTAGTTCCCAAGTGATAACTACAACCAAATCCTTACTAGATTAAATATAGATATAACTAAACTTAATCAGTAGCAATTGGTAATACCTACCTCAAAATTTAACAAAACTAGAAAGTGGGTCTTACCACCATAAGGAATGGGTAAGGTTAAACTAATGGAATATCAAGAGGGAATCTAGGTAAAGCTAGTGTAGGGGGATATGAAGATTATCTTATGGCACCCCTGCCTTTAATTTTACAAAAAAATTAGGAATCCTTCCTAAAAACGTAGTTGAAGGACTTGCTTTGATTAAAGGAATCCAGGAAGCCCTCAAGGCAAGCTAGACTAGAGTACAAATAGAATTAGACTCACAGATGTTGATCAACAAATTGAAGAATCTAGAGACTAATAAAGGGAAGGATTGGACTTAAGAAGTGATATATACCATTAGATCACAATTGACGAAATTTTAAACATTGGAATTGACACACATCCCTCAAGAATAGAATAGAGTAGTAGATGCATTTACTAATTGGGCTTCATATAAAGGTGATATCATATACCATGGATTTTCCCCCAGGTTGTGGTCGCAACAACTAGGGAAGCACTTCTGGCCATTATCCGTCTAGATGCTTTGTTTTGATTTGTTGTGTAGTATTTTTGAGTTGTATGTATAGGAGTAGATCTTATAGTGGAAGGAATTATCACCTCTGTATTGTTAACAACTGGCTCAAAAATGTATATACCAAAAAAGAGCGAAGATGTACAATTTATCAATTTGGATAAATAGAATCTTTTTTAACAAAAAGACAACATTGTTCAAACTACCCAGCTCTCAAATTTAATTGAATTACTAAAGATAAAAAGCTTATGACAATTTAGAAGAATGCAATAGACAAAATAGAATTCATTAGTAGCAAAATTATCAATAACCAAAAGAAAGGGATTGAAAATTAATATATGATCTTCATAATATCTTCTATAAAAATATAAGCAATATAATTGTATTGCTTGATCAAATTGGAGAAGAGACTTGTGATTGCTAACCTTTGTTATATGGTTTATTTCATCTATATTTTTTCAAAATAAAATAAAACTGACTATGCATACATCCTTAGTAAACAACTTAGTGAGGACATCACTTAAAATGTGCTTTGATTACAATGATCAATTGTCTAAGCCATGTAATCAAGTGCCTCCATAGTGGTATTTGTTGTATTCTAAGCCATATAAATCAAATGCCTCCATAGTGTCAAAGATGTAACATTGATCTAACATTACAAAGCATTGGATATTTTTGACACTATGGCTACATTAATTTGATATTGTGTTTTGCATTAGTAATATCAAAAATAAAAAATAAGATATTTACACTAGTACAATACAAAGGATAACACTACATGAAAAAATCTAGTAGTAATATTTTATCTATATTCAATCCAATTCAGTTTGACTAGAAATCCATATTGCCTCAATGCATCTAAGATGTTTTATTAATTTTTATATGGGTTTCCTAGTTCAAAGACATTTAAGATTACTCTACTTCAAGGATTAAAGGAAAGGGTAACTAAAAAATAAATTAGCTTCAAGTAAGGCATCTCAATGATAAACAAAATGGATTATCATAATGATGCCTAATTAAACTTGAATCATACACCCTATATTAAGGATTGATTTTATGGCCTCAAGGTGTAATGGTCCTAAAAGCTATTGACATAATGAATGCCATAGAAATAATAAAATATTTTCTTTTAAATTTAAAATAAATAAGATTGAAGCTGAACAATAAAATATGGTCCAATATGAGATAACCAATGTTATAAATTGTGCGGAGTTGGAAATTAATTATGGATATGATTTCAACATTTTTTTAGCCACCATGGTTGCTCATTGATTTGTTACTTTACTATTTATGAAACTTCCATTGATTAATAAGGTAACCACTTTCACTTTCATTAATGCATTTAAAATGTTTTATTAAATTTTGTATATGTTTCCTAGTTCAAAGACATTTAGGATTGTTCTCCTACAAGAATCAAAGGAAATGGTATCTAAAAAATAAATTAAATTTAATCAAGATATATTTATGATAAATCATAACTCATACATTATTTATTAAGGATTGGCCAATGTTATAAATTGTTTGGAGTTGAAAATTAATTATAGATATGATTTCAACATTTTTTTAGCCACTATGGTTGTTCATTGATTTGTTACTTTACTATTTATGAAACTTCCATTGATTAATAAGGTAACCACTTTCACTTTCATGAATACATTTAAAATGTTTTAGTAAATTTTGTATAGGTTTCCTAGTTCAAAGGCATTTAGGATTGTTCTACTTCAAGGATCAAAGGAAATGGTATCTAACAAATAAATTAAATTTAATTATGACATCTTTATGATATATCATAACTCATACACCATTTATTAAGGATTGATCTTATGCCTTCAAGTCAATGCCATAGAAATAATAAAATATTTGCTTTTAAATTTAGAATTAATAAGATTGAAGTTGGGCAATAAAATATAGTCCAAGATACAATGAAAAATGTTATATATTGTATTGTGTTGCAAATTAACTCTAAATATAAATTTAACATTTTTTGACCACTATGTGTTAAATTGATTTGTTAATGAAAACTTTCATTAAATAATAAGGTAATTTGATAGGTAAAACCAATAGCCATTTTTTAGATCTATCATTGATTTACTTTGAGTACTGATATATGATTTTATATATATATATATAAGTAATTTGATAAGTAAAACCAATAGCCACTTTCAGATCTATCATTTTTTTTACTTTGAGTACGATATAGGATTTGTTATATATAATATTTTATATATAACAAATCCTATATCGTACTCAAAGTAAATCAATGATAGATCCGAAAGTGGCTATTGGTTTTACCTATCAAATTACCTTTTATATATATATATATATATATATATATATATATATATATATATATATAAAAGCTTATCAACCCTTTAATTTGCTTGATGACATGAAGTGATTGCTAATATATTAGCAATGAACATGAGTCTATCCACCCTTTAATACAATCGATGACATGAAATTTATATATATAACAAATCCTATATCTTTGAGTACAATATAGGATTTGTTATATATATAGATAGAAAAAAATCCTATATGGTACTTAAAGTAAAACAATGATAGATCATGAAAGCGATATATATATATATATATATATATATATATATATATATATATATATATATATATATATATATATATATATATATATATATATCGCACTCAAAGTAAAACAATAATAGATCATGAAAGTAGCTATTGGTTTTACCTATCAAATTACCTTATATATATAAAAGAGCCTATCAACCCTTTAATTTGCTTGATGATATGAAGTGATTTGTCATATATTAGCAATGAACATGAGTATATATATATATATATATATATATATCGCACTCAAAGTAAAACAATAATAGATCATGAAAGTAGCTATTGGTTTTACCTATCAAATTACCTTATATATATAAAAGAGCCTATCAACCCTTTAATTTGCTTGATGATATGAAGTGATTTGTCATATATTAGCAATGAACATGAGTCTATCCACCTTTTAATATAATTGATGACATGAAGTTTCATGATGTAATAAGTGGAGGTATTTTTTTAAATTGTATTCTTACAGGATTGAAATGGATCCTACCTATATTACATCATGATCATATAGTGGTGTTATGGTAGCTTCACAATTATGTATGTATCACTGGATAAGATTTGAACCTTGATCTCCTCCTTGAAAGTTGAAGAACCTAACCAATTGAGCTAATGCTATTTGATGTAACAAATGGATAATGAAAACATAAGCAACAAGAATAAAACTCGATCAAATCAAATCGTAGTCTCTAGGGGCTAGGTGGATTTATAAGTTATGGTGCTTACCAAGAAGAGACCTAAGTTCAAACCCTGGGAGTATGCCTGTTTGCAGAGTTAGTATTCTAATATTAATTCATTGAGTACACGTCAGCTTGACAATGATGGTATCAATCCTGAGCGATCGGTGGTCCATTTTTCGGTTAAACAACAAGGTAGAATAGAGGTTATAGGGGGCAACCCTAATATTTGATTTCCATGCTTGGTAGTAGAAAATGACTGTGATGTAATGATTCCCCTATGTATAAAAAAACAAAAACAAAAAAATAAGAATAAAAATCTTGTTGCTATAAGGGTGAGTGCATAGCCAAGTTGGTGTGAGGTGGCCAATTGAGGAACGTGATTCGTATGGTGCAGATCCACGCAACTCTGGTTCAAATCATACTGGTTTATCGTAAATCCTTTTAAGGGTGAGTGTGTAGCAACTCCGGTTCAAATCATACTGGTTTATCGTAAATCCTTTTTAAGGGTGAGTGTGTAGCTAAATTGATGTGAGGCAACCAGTTGAGGAACATGATCCGTATGGTGTAGATCCATGCAACTCTAGTTCAAATCACATTGGTTTACCATAAACCCTTTTTGGGATCCCTCATAAAAACTCATGCAGTCTGCCTTTGTAGCGCAAGTGGAAAAGGTGAGCCTAGCCCCATTGAACGGGAGGTCTACGATCAAACCTCTGTGATGCAAAGGACACAAAAAAATCTCTTGTGACTTACCTCTAGATAGTGGTATACCCGAATGGGACGACATTCCTGGCCCCTAAGAGCAACTCTCGAGAATTCTTTCTATCCTAAAATTTTTGGTCCCAAGGATTAGGTGGATTGGTAATTATTGTTTTGGCCAGGCACTTACCCAAAAAAGACTTAGGTTTAAACCTTGGGGGCATGCCTGTTTGCAAAGGTAGTAGTTTGCTTTGAATCCTCTGAGTGTGCATCAAACCGATGACGTTGGTACGAATCCTAAACCACCGATGGTCCTCTTCACATTAGATTATAAAATAATGAGATAGTATAGGCTTGTTGGAGACAACCCCTATGGTTTGAACCTTGCACTCGGCAATTACTTAAAATAGCGTGGATGTAACCAACTCCCTTAAGTATCCAAAAAAAAAATCATGTTGTTACCTTCTTTATTTGGATCTTTAAATAATTACCCTTTAATTTATTTTTGAAACTTTGTAACAACTTTTAATTCAACAAATTACTAGTTTGAATTGATGGCATATCTCTTATGATAATGTATAATTCCACCTGATCCTTTTATCTTTTATTAACTTGTAATTCAAAACCTTATACTGTATAATTCCAATTGTTCCTTGATATTTTATTAACTCTAACCCTTAATCTTTATAGAAATAAAATCCAATAATCTTATGTTTTATATGTGGTCCAACTTATTGAAAAAGGAAATTTTACAATTCCAACAAATTTAGATCTTTTATCATTAACCTTCCTGTGTTTTACATAATCTATCTTATTGTTCATTTAAAAATTAAACCTTTCTTTGATGGAAAGACTTTTTCTTTTTAAGCTCAATTTTTTAACAAATAAAATGTTTAATTTAAAAAATAATATAAATAATTATTTTAATTTTTAAATTAATTGTTATATTAATTTATAATTTTATTTATTTTTATAAAATTATAAAAATAATAAATAAATTAAAAAATAAGGTAATAAAAGGTATTTTTAACAAATAAAATATTTAATTTAAAAAATAATATAAATAATTATTTAAATTTTTGAATTAGTTGTTATATTAATATATAATTTTATTTATTTTTATAAAATTATAAAATTAATAAATGAATTAAAAAAATAAGGTAATAAAAGGTAAATGTCCCCCGTAAAGTCCGGCTTCAAAGGTAAAAGAAAAAATCACTTGTTAACTTCAAACTAAGAAAGTTCACTTGGATGATTAAATGAATTCAAATTATATATGAATTTTTCCTAGGGGAACTTGATCAATAACAATCCATACTGTCACAAACGAATACTCAGCAAAATCCTATGTTTGAACTAATATGACTATTTGTAAATCTTGAGATTTGCCCACTTCTAATATATTGCCTTTGAAGACTCCATAATCTGCCATCAGATTTCAAACAGCAAGTATTGACCACACCGGAGAACAAATCACTCTTTCTTTAGCAGCATGCTGCCTAAAATTACATCTCTCACACTTGGGTAAGTTGTATAGCCCATATATAAAAGAGAATACTACTTTCCTTGGATCATCTAATTTACTTGCCAAAGAGGCGAGTAAAAAAATTTCCAGACTTATTATTCTCCAAGCATGCCACATGAGCATATCTACCCATTAAATCAACACTTCTAGGCTCATTGCTTGTATCCTTCTTGCATATTTTGCAGGTCTTATCAACCCATCCCTCTTCTACATATTCTCCTTCAACTGTTTCAGCCCCATCCCAAAAAAAAAAACAAAAGAAATCACTGGTGAGAGTCATTTGAAGAAAGAAAGACAAATATACTTCCAGCATCCAGACCAATACAACCAAAAATATTACCATCTATATATCCCTTGAAGAAATCCTTGTATGTTCCACCAATTTTTCTCCTCAGAGCAGCATACTGTCATGCATGTATAACTTAAATTAGTAAACCAATAATCATCGCTAAACTCAGAGCTGAGAACCAAATACTAAGCTAATATCAAAAGCTCAAACAAGGGCCTTTGATTAAGAAACTCAGAAACTCATAGAGTATTTGTACCATATTAAATGGAACTAAAAAGATTTAAGATACATATATATCAAATTTCACCATATTCTTGTAACAACTAACAATAACTATTCCCAGTCAAGAGTTTTGAATCATTCACAAAGAATCACAATAATCAATAGTCATTCACAATAAACCATTCCATTTTGCATGAGCTTGAATGATTAGGTTCAAGTTTATTAAAGATGGATCACTGCAAATCATTACTTCCCAGTTCTCCTTGGCTTACACAATGATAACATTGGATTGGAAGAGTATACTATATTTAACTACAACTCTGCTTAGAACCTAACCATTCTAATATCCAAAAATTATATATAGTTACCTGCTCTCTGGTCATTCTTTCTCCAGATTTAGTAGCAGCTCTTGCATCCTCTATAAGCATGGCATCTTCAGAAGACCTTGTCTGAGAAAAATCAAGGGCCTCTGTGATACTTCCAAACAGGGATTGCTTGGTTTCCTTCCTCTTACTACTATCATCATCACTTTTGCTTTCCTGCTGCTCTCCCTTGGCCCTCAAACCATGAATGGCTGCCTTTCTCTTCTTTCTGCTGTAATTGTTAGTGGGTGTAGAAAAATCTACTGAATAATTGTGGTTACATGAAGAAGATAGGAGAGGAGAAGCCAAATCAATAGAGGGTAAGCATCTATGGCTTGGACATATGGATTTCAGGCCGATCAACATCTCTGATGAATTAAAGGTACCTGCACCTTTGATGGGCAAAGAGGGTCTCTGGTCTCGAGGGGTGTCAGTGGCTTAGCGAGATTAATGTAGGGGTCTGAGATTCATTTCAGAACATGCCATCCCCACAGAAACATGAGAGGCCCAGAGTGTATTACGTGGATGTATGCAAGCCCTAGTTTTGCAGGGTAATTTTGACCACTTAGTTTGAAAGGCTAGAAGAAAAGTTACGTGTGATATGGGATCCTATCTGGAATGGAAAACAAGTGGGTCAAATTGGCTATTAAAATTGAAAGAAAATTTATGATTGGATTATCTTATTAGAAAGAGTTTGTGGAAGAAGAACATCACATTGTTGTTTTTGGGGTTGTTAACTTTCTTATACATGTTACAATTAATATGAATAGAGATACCAAAACAGTTGTTTTTTATTTCAAACATATTTATTTTAAAATATCTATTGTCTCTTCTATTAGTGTGACATTATATATGGTCACTTTGGTTAAAGTGTAAAGATCGGCTTCAAATCAGTATACAATGGATCACTAGTTTTAATTCAACAATTTAAATATAATTATAAGATTATTTTATATAATAATTTTGTAAAAAATAGTTTTTTTTAAATTATATACGAGACATCAATCAATTATAAGATATTGTCAAGCAATAAGAAAATTCAAACCCATGATCTTTTTACATAATGGTTATTTTATAAGAGAGGTTAATTTTTTGGGGGCAACATTACACAAATACATTTGAATAATTAAATTAATTTTTTAACTTGAAAATATTAATTAAAGTGAAATTTTTAAGGTGATATATTTGATAAGAAGATAAAAGGATGCACATTAGCATCTATATATACATTGAAAAAATTTGTACATTCGCATCTATTTATATACATTAAAAAAAATATGCACATTTGATGTTCAATATGATGTGCACCTTATAGAAACATCAATATTGGGATTAGAAAAAGACTCTTAAATTATTATGAATTTTAAGTTTGTAGTTCCATTAGCTATTTTAAGTTTAGATATGAATATCAAATATATGCGATCATAATAATTTGGAGATGAATATCATATATATCGCATGTACCCTGAATGCTTGAAGGCTATATACAATGGAGCATTAAGGCTCATATATAAAAAATGCATCTAAGCACTAGCTATCGCCTATAAGAGGACCCATGTGATCCCGAAAGAGCCCTAGATTTAGAGCCACTATACCTAGACTCACTATGCCTAACAAACCCAAACACGAAGGAAGAGGGTCGATCTAGCAACCCAATGTGGTACTACATCAATAGATCCTCCAAATCCTGGATGTATCTATCTCAGGCCCAAAGGCATAGTACATCATGTTTTTAACGACGGTTCCTCTGAAGTAGCTATGCCTAGAGCCTTGTGATCCTATCCTCGCCTCCACCTGTAGCCATTTGTACCTCTAGCTTTACCTGCAATCGAGCTATCTCCACATCCCAAGCTGCTATCTCTGCATCTTGCTCTACTAGCATTCGCTCGAGCCTCATCCACTCCTCACTCTAGCCTAGAGGTCTCTCTAGAACCTCCTCCACATTATCATCCATGTCATCCCCATCACCTCCAATCTCTAGAGGTTTGTCTGTTGCATCTCTTGCCTATCTCCCTCAACTATTAGATTGAAGATATCTACAACGTTTGGGAGCCTCATCTACGTCCTCCACCTTGACCTTTATCTCATCCTCATCCTCATTGCCCTCATCCACTATCAAACTCGATACCCGTGGTGGCTATGCAGTGAACCATGCATCATACTCAGTAGTAGTCCATGCATCATCCACATTGGGGAGATCTATCTCCTCATCATCCTCATAGGTCACCCGCCATGCCTCAGCACAAGGTAGCCTTATCTCATCCCAATAACGTTTGTACAACACTAGTGTCTCAGGAACCACCTGTCACAACCCAAACTATCGTAGAACCCATGAGAATTGGATAAATTTCACCTGACTCCTGTGCCTTCCAACCACCCATATAGCCTACCAAACTCTATGTAGCTACTCCCCCATCACTAGTCCAACTGGCACCTCACCATGGCCTCCACTGCACCTAATCTGGTATCAGCCCTACACACAGATCCCTGTACTCCTAGCTAGTTTAGATAGGATGACTCAACTACACCTCCTCAGCTACCTTCCATCTAAAAGCATAAGGTTGCTCCGCATACCATGCCTCAGTAGGTAAGCCCACAAGTTTAGCCACACTGAAGTTCTCCCAACCCCAACACTACAGTAGCAAAATACACCCCATTCCCTTTCACTTTTGCCTTCTCACCTGATACAGATGAGTCAGTAGAGCAGGTGACCATGCATATACCCAAGGATCATTGATCATATTGTACACCAGCCTGATCATGTTCTAAGGAAACTAATAGTTTATGTTGTTCGATGCCACTATATTGGCTAACAAGAACATGACCAAAATGGGAAACGCTTTCAAATTCTTATCCATATACATCATCAAGTACCTAATCCCTCCACCCTTCACACTCACATCCCACCATCGATTTCCAAAGATTCGGATCATATCATACCCATTATCATGTCCAACCTCGACATGTAATTCCTCCATCGATACTTGAAGGATGCGATAGACATCCTTGAGTGTCACTATCACCTCTTCAGTAAGGATCTGAAAGGTTCCTTTATTTGTATCCCATCTCTTTTCCAAGGTAGAGAGATATCTCTCATATTCCCTCACCACATCAATCCGAGCTACCCCAGCCAGCCCCACATCCTCCATATAATCCCAATGCTCCTTCAGCAACACCTTTCTCACCCCAGGAATGATAGGTGAGAACCGATGTCGAGCCTCCAATATCCTCAATTGCAACACAACACATGCACAATGCACACACATTAATGCCACATTCATTGCATAATTTAAAAAAAAATAAACAAGTCCAAACAAAGAGTACCAAGGGCACTTACCTTAGCCACATGCACCTCCGCTCCTACTGCCACATCCACATCCTCCATCGCCATTGCCCTCACTCCACCTCACTTCCTCCACTCACTCACTCTCCTTCAGATGCAGCTTCTAAAACTTGTGAATGCAAAAATGAATCTGATTTTATCTCTATAGACTATTTATAGTTGTTTTTGGTGCACTGAAATATCCATGGGCATTCACATGTGTATTGAAATACTCACCAACATTTGTAGATTGGCAAACGCTTGCCAACGTCTATGTATGATGCGGATGTTAGTCAATGTTTGGCTTCAAAAATTTTAGAAAGACAAAAATGCTCCAAAAACGTAGCTTACCTCCACAAAATCACTCCATATTGCATCCATACATTCATTTCATCATCATATCATGTTTTGTGAAACCAAAAATTGATTTGGGCGTGTAATTTTTGTTTACGATCAAAAGTCGTAAAATCGCCTAACAAACTCCAAAATGCATCAAATTGATCCAAATATTCACAAAATGACCACATTCATTAGTATAATCATCCACTTCATCATTTAATTTATCTTTGTGATAACATGGATTGATTTGAGCGGTTAAATTTTGTATGTGATCAAAAGTCGTAAAATTATCCAAAATTGCTCTTAAAACACTCCAAAACCAATGCAAAAATTTACAAACTCAAGCAATTCATTCATCACTGCATTTTTCATCATCACATCTTCATTTCAACATCATCAAAGCCACAAAAAATTTTATTTGTATCAAATATTTTCCAAGTTTCCATACAATTTCAAGTGAACCTTGTTTATAGTGGTCTATTCTATCTCCTTGGCGATTACGGTGATTGGTTGTCCATGCAATTTGGTAATATGGATAAATAACCATAAGGATGCTTAGCTATTTTCATCATCCAATATCTCCTTGTTCAAAAATATAATCACTTTTGGTCCCTCATATTTTGAGTGAGACTATGCCAAGACCAATTTGCTCTACAGATGTCATTGATGCCCTTTTCCATGGGGTTCTTAACATGGATAACTTTCAACATTTCCTTTGTAATTGCAATAGTCTCCTAGGATGCAAGCTGGTTAAAGTGATTGATTAACTGATTAGGAATTTCATGTGGGAATTAGCTACAGTCATGAGTGGCCCCGAGGACAAACTATTTTCTATTTTTTTTTTGCATTTGCATCTTTGCATTTCAATGATGCCAAAAGGCACTTTCTTCAATAGCATGGAATCACCCCAAACTTGGGGCAACCAAACTTGATTTTGATTTCCTACAGTGAGATACATCTTACATGATCATGGCATCTACACTTGGCAAAAACCCCTTTAATTCGTTGGGGCAAAAATGGCATCAATTTACATCATTCATATCATCCGTATTTACATCATTCATATCATTCGCATTTACATCATACACTTGCACTTGCACCATTCAACTGCATTTTTCACCCATAATTCTGTCAATTGGCTTATGAGACTCATTTTTTACTCATTTGCCAATTGAGGGAGTAAGCTACACATACAAATTCTTTTATATTCAAGATCATCTTTGTGCTCTAAGGAAATAAAGTTGCTTCATCATACTAAACCAGGTGTCTCGTATTTTTGCACCGCATTGTGTTTCACGCAACACAATACAAAAGGAGGTATTTGTAGACACAAAAACCTAGCCACTTCTCATCCATTTGTATCCTCCAATTACATTTGTCCATTATTTATATATATTTAATATACATAAATATTAATATTTTATATTTATATTTATATATATTTAATAAATATATGTATTTATATGAGTAAATCCTAGTCATATGCCACGTTTTAATCTCAGTAATCTATCCATATCAATCCATGTCATTTGCCCAAACTGAATTTCCATCCTTCCTCATGTTTTAATCCCGACCGCTCATTTTGTATCGTTGAAACCCTAACATGTTCAAGGGTAGATTATAAAAGATGAGTCATTTTGATGAATCAACCCTCTTGGAAAGTCTAAGCAAGTCTTAGAAGGTCCACAAAAATATTTACCCTAGCTATTTTTCTATCATCATCATCCCTCAGCACCACCATCGCATCCCCCATTTTTGTTACCGCAAAACCCTCACAAACCAGATCTGGTTTTGTGACACTTCCCTTGACCCCCGAACACCCTTGAACATTCAAAAAAATCTACTAAGCATTATTAGAATTTTTGTGGGTATTCACAGCCATCATCGAATGCCTTTGGATGTTTATCGTAGTAAGTTTTGCAGTCCTCCAACCCTTAGATGCTCTCGAGCATCCGCACGACCATCGACAATATAAATAGGAGTAGACATTAGCATTAACAAGATAAGGTATTCGTTGGATTTATTTCACATTTTTGTATTTTTTGTTATAGTATTATATTACAGCATCTAGGGTTTTATAAGTTTTATCTTTTAGAGGGCCTCACGTAGTGGAGCCCTCACAGGTGCTTCTAATCCCTTTTTGTTATTTTATGTTTGTAGGTGCAGGAATCATCTTTCTAGAAGCTATTGCATATAGGGTGGTCACATAGAGATACACAAGCCCACCCACACTCTTGTTTGTATTGAGAATGAGTCGGAAGACACCATATATTCATTGAACTAGGGTTTTGAAACCCTATATTTGTAACATTTGTATCAATACCAAATCATGTTGTAACATTGGAGATTAAGGCTCCATTTATATCAATAAAATATTATCTCTCTTCATTGTGCAATATATTATGTATTAGTTTTTTATCTATTGCTTTGGTGTTGTTCATTTTTTGTTTACACAACCAACTCAAGCTCTTTGGCCTTTCACACAATGGGATTTTGATCTTGTAGGAAAAATATATCCTCCTTCCTCAGGGCACCATACGTTCATAATTACAGCTACTGAGTACTTCACCAAATGGGTTGAGGCAATTCCTCTTCCCAGCATGATCAAACCTTAAATTATGGAGTTCATACTCCATCACATCATTTGTTGTTTTTGTATACCATCCAAAATTATTTCTGACAATGGCACCCCATTTAAAAATAAGGATGTTCGAGCACTTTGCACTAAATACAACATTCAACATAGCTTCTCGACTTCTTACTACCCATAGATTAATGGGTAAGTTGAGGCCACCAACAAGACTGTCATTACCATTTTGAAGAAAACAATCAAAGAAAATCATAAAAATCAGTATCTTCAACTCCCCTTGGTATTATGGGCTTATCGAATAAGTATTTGCATGTCAACCAAGGCAACTACCAACACCATTCTCACTAGTCTATGGGGTCGAGGCCATCATGCCCCTTGAGCTTTAAATCCCATCATTGCATGTATCTCTACAAGAATTCATTGATGATGATACCGCACAACAAGTGCACCTCGACCAATTAAATATGCTTGATGAATGATGAATCAATGCACTAGAACACCTTTGTGTCTATTAGGACAGGATCAAACCCACCTACAATAACAAAGTGCATCCTCAAGAATTTCATGTAGGGTATTTAGTTCTCAAGGAAAATCAACAGAATTCAAGCCTTCCACCATAATTATGTGACAAGTTTATGGTCAACTGGCTTGGTCCATTCATCATCACAACCATTTAGGATCAAGACATACACACCTGCCACTCTTGAGGGAATTGAGAAACCTAAATACGTTAATATCCTTCATTTGTGTGCCTTCTATGCTTAACTCACAGATAGCATTGTACAAAAACATCAAAAAAAATACAAAAACATCAGGGAAATATCAAAATCCAAAAACATTAGAAAAACATCAAAACCTAAAAATAGCATAAAAACATAAGGAAAACATCAAAACCCAAAAACAAAAAAAAACATCAAAACCCAAAAAGCATTAGGAAAACATCAAAACCCAAAAACAACATAAAACATTAAAATACAAAAAAAAAATCTCAATCGTTCGATCCTCAAATGGCCACAATCACAAACCATCCGATAGTAAGACAATAAAAAAAACTCAATCGTTTGATCCTCGAATGGACACAATCACAAACCATCCGAAAATAATATAGTCAAAAAAAAAATCAATAAAATCTCACACCACTACAAAATATATTGCATTCACATACATATCATTATTCCACATCACCAATAAAAAAATGGTCATCGTTCGATCCATGCTTTAAACTATTTTCTAGGATTGATTTTGTCACATTAATCAAGGGTATCTTCCTTATGGTATTTGTCTTGCATTAGATACATTTGTGCTACATCCACCACACACCCCCTCATTCATCCATTCATAATACATAGATGACATCTTCACTTTTTCAAGTCTCTAGTTTGGAAACTCTTTAGGTTCTTTCAATCATTCAACCATACCTAGTGTCTCATTCAACCTCCATTGAATATCATTAGTTCTTGAAATGCTATAGGTCTTCCTGGTGACCTTAATTTTTCTCTAAGACCATGCACAAATCACACATTAACAAAAATTTTGGGCCTAGTAAAAACAAACTCATGAGTCACTATCGCCATAAAGTGAACAATTTTTCTTGCTTATTCTATAATGCACATGAGCTAACCCTAAGAATTGGCAAAAGGACAAGTGCAAAGCCAAAATACAAATGTTTTCACACAAAAAGAAGAACTAAAAATTGAATCCCTTGAATTCTCAGGCCCTTAGATCATGGGGTTAACTTCCATCGAGGCTATAGACGTCTGACTGGTAATGGAGTACACCTTGCATGGTGACATGTTTGTCATATTAGTGACCTTCTTCTGTAAAGATCTATGTACACTCATGGATGAGATAGATTATTGGTATAAGTCATAAATGACTAATACCTCACCCAAAATAAAAAATAAACAATCATGGCACACATATTAGTCTTTGAACAACTTGAATAAGTTGGTTGATCTTAGCATCTTCAAGTGCCTATTTGATTAATATATGAGTTTGATTGATGGAACTAGGGTGTTTGAGCATAATGAAAGCACTTTCAGAATCTTCATCCCTAGGACATGCAAAAGTACAAATCATGTCATATTTACCTTCACAGTAGCATAGTTATTGCAAACCATCACATAACATTCCACTACATCCATTCCACATGAAAGTTAGTACCCTTGGGTTGACGCCCTTGATTAATTTATTAAAGTCATGAATAATGATACAGGTTTATGCATTTTTCGAAAGTTAATCAAAATTATATGCATACATTCATTTCATCCATCAACATTCAATCATTCAATAAAACATCACATCACATCACAAACAAATAAGCATTACACACAAAATAAGCAACACATCAAATCAATAAATGCATCATATATATATATATATATATATATATATATATATATATATATATATATATCATCAATGAGGTACATATACAATCTTACCCATAGACTATATATGTCAAAGTTGTCATAGCTCATCAAAATCATCTCAAGAGATATAAAGCATCTACAAAAACCATACAATGCTCGACATCGCATGTCACTCTCCACCCCTACAACTCTCACCACTACCCTCAACCTTATCTCCTCAAGCCAGTCCACTACTACTACCATAACCCTGATCCCTACCATGAGATGTTCCTACTCCTAAGGCTTGAGAATTTGATGCCTCTACAAAACAAGGTACACATGGAGCTACTAAAGGAGCACCCGATGCTCCACTCCTTGAACTCTGTGAGGATTGGGAGGATGAAAGTGATGGTATTTCTATATCATTAAGTAGTAGGGTGTTCTCCAATAACCTCACATAGTCCCTCTACTACTCTAACTACACCATCAGGACCCCTAATCCCTGACTCACTGTAGGTCTCTCAAACCTATCCGTCTATAGTGAATCTCACTCTATCAATATTGCATCTTGATATGCTCGTAGCGCATTGCACTCAGCTACCAACCTATCCCACTCCTCTTGTAGGACCTATACCTAAGCTTGTAGTGTATCCCAGTCCTACTCCTAGCTCTACCATCTCTGGTGCTCCCCATCCCATTGACTCTACTCCTGGGCAATGGTAGTCTCCAACTCTACCTTCTACCTCTCTAGCACTTGTACCTGATATGATAAAAAAGCGTACTCTATTGTAGAGTCACTATTATCACTGTGCCCCTCTCCTCTATAGCTCTCTTGTATAATACCCTTCTTGACCTCTCGTGATGACCCTTCCTAAGATCCATCCATCATCATACCCATCACCCTATAGGCTCCTCAGATCCTCCCTCCTCATCGTCTACGACATCACCCCTACCTCTAGTTGCATAGCCTATACACTAATCCACACATCATACTATGGAATTATCCCAAAATTATCCACATCCACCATAATCAGTACCTCACCACATCTACCCCTACGAGCTCATACTCTAGGTTGGTGACTGCCTTAGTACGTCATCATATTTATACTATAGGGGTTAGAGGAATACCCTAGGGTAATCCAAACTACTGCAACACATGACCATACTAGAAAAATATCATACTCGGTCCCATGGTGACCCACCACCCATATCCCCCTTCGAAACCATACCAAATGCAATGCATCCTCTATCCATATCGAACCCTTCCTCCAGGGCCTCCAAACCACCTCCTGTGGATGCAATCATGAAAACAAATAGGCATAATATGTCCATACCTCCATGAATGGGTGGCTCATGCCCTCCTCTTGATCCTTACTATATGGTATGGTATAACTAATGTTAACCCCCATGTACTTTACATCAAACCAGGGCAACCCCTTGGGTCACCCAACCATAAAGTTCTCCCATACCCAAATTTGTAGTATCAAACTACAACCCAAACCAGATATACCTTTGCACTGTATCTCATATAGCTCTCGATAAGTCTGCACCTATAGCATTGGAGCCTATACCATCACCTTGAGCTTCTTTACCAATTCCTATACCAACCTGAGATATTTCCATGGGAATCGGGCACTTGATGAATCCAATAGTATGACATTGGAGATCAATGTCATCAAGATCATGTGCCTCATTTTCAACCATCGTAGTTGATAATGACTATCGACATCCACACCCCCACTATCCACATTAACCACCATCTACTAAATCTTGTACACTCATTATAGCAAGACCTCCCTCTGATGCATAAGAGCTATCTCAATCTGATCACCCTCTATCGGTATCCAAAAAATATGATAAATATCCTTGAGTGTGATCATGATCTCCCCCATAGGCATGTGAAATGTACATGTATCAAGATACCACCTATCTGACAATACCATCATATATGCATGATTCGCATGCACATTCTCTAACATTGCTACGTATTTTAGCCCAATTGCATCTACCCACTCCCATTCTACATCTGACATCCACCACTAAGCTTTGTAAAATATGCCCTTGAATCAATGTCTCAATCTCAGTAATCTTCGTTGCATAACAAACAAATCATATCAAATCATCAACACCATGTTATACATAAAAAAAATAAAAATGCATTGATCGTTTGACAAATGGACAACCTTCGTCCATCACTATTTGGACCACGAATGGTGAGAAAAACATAAATTGACCTTACAAAAAAATTTAACAACACATTGACCTATTATCCGACAAGAGGATGGCCTTTGGCCATCATCGTTCGGTACTGGATGGTCATAAAAATGTCAATCCATCATAAATAAATAAAAAAACCAAAAACTCACCGATTGTCCGATAATTAACAGCCTTCGGCCATCACCGTCCAAACCACAAATGGTCACAACAATATAAATTGACCATACAAAAAAAATTAACACACCGATCGATCGTTCGATAGGAGGACGACCTTTGGCCATCATAGTTCAGCATTGAACGGTCACAAAAACATCAATCCATAATACACAAAAAAAAAGAAGTTTTCAAAAACACACCGATCATTCATGACACAAATAAGCTCAACCACTAGCCATTTGGTCCCCAAATGGCTACCACACATTTACCATGTAAGCCAAAAAAAATAAAAAATAAAACACAAAAAAACTTCAAAGATTGCAACAATCACATACAAGAAATAAACACATGCATTTGCAAGCAAACAAACATACCATGGGTTCATTTTATCCAAAGAGAACTTATGAAAAGGGTCAATTTTATTACTTATTGATCCTGCACTCCCTCCTACGCCAGTCGCTCTACCTACCAAAGCCATCCAATCACCCCCACTCAAAAATTGGCAAGACCTCCATGTCAATTTTCCACTCACACACCTCACTCTCCCCTCATTCCTCATTTGCAACAATAAAAATGACCACTCGTAAGCCCAAAATTCTATTTATACCTTTCAGTGTGCGATTGTCTGAGA
Organism: Wollemia nobilis; assembly: GCA_028583015.1. NCBI lineage: Eukaryota > Viridiplantae > Streptophyta > Pinopsida > Araucariales > Araucariaceae > Wollemia > Wollemia nobilis. The sequence goes on from JAQPPZ010005339.1 coordinate 1,059,364, forward strand.
TGATCATGTCGCGACTGTCCCAGATGGTCTAGGATTTTTATCATATTGAGCAGTCATCATTTAAAAAAAATAAAAAAGAAAAAGAAAACCCACATAACCAATCACCACCAATTGCCAATTTCATCCATCGATCTCATGCCCAATCCTACTGAGGTCAATTACATTTTTGTTGTCATCCATTCTGTCTTTCATCAACTCGTCGCTTGAGGGGGTAGACAATACCAACAAAATCACTCCAAACAAGTTCAATAACCAAACACCCATGTTGGACTTGACATTTATCCAAGAACCTTGTTTGAGACTATCATTCACATAGTATCATTTTAGTTTTCGCATAGTGACTCTAGGTCACATTAGCACAGTTCCCAACACATAATCTAATTCTCAATTGTTTAGTTATTATTTAGCATCTTTATGTGCTTATCAATTTGTCAATGACAAGGTTCAAATATTTGGAACATCTTACATTGTTCTTGATCTAGGGCAATCAAACATCAACCCCTCAAGCACAAGTCTTCATTCATCAACACAATGATAGGTGTCATTTATTTTTTTATAGCATTATATTTTCACACAATAGGATACAATAAGGGGTATATGTAGAAACCAAAACCAAGCATAATAAACACTAATTAATTAGTCATAATTAATTAGTATATTTAATATTAATTAAATTAATTAATATTAAATTAATGTGCATTTGCCTAAGTATTAATTAATTAATCTATTAAATAATTGATTAATTATTACCTAAGCTACACAACCACTCACCCCTCCTCATGGGAGCATTCACCCCTCCATCCCCCATGGCCACATCATTTGCAGTTCACTCCAGTTCCACCTCCCATATCCCATTTTGATCATGCACAAGAAGGAATCACCCTTGCTCCATAATTGAACTCTAGTAACTTGCAGTTACACACATGGGATATTTCAACATGCACATTCAATTCAACAAGGTAACTCAATATGCACAACATGCACATTCAGTTCAACAAGATCACTTAACTCAATATGCACATCTAATTCATCATGCACAACTATTTTCATGTGCATAAATATCTAGTGATAATCATGAGGTGAGCTTATCTTCTTCCTTTTTGTAAACATGCATCTTTAGTGATAAAATAAATGCAGAGGTGAAACATCAGTTAATCCCACTTAACTGAATGAGTCTCCCTCCAATCCATTCCTCTTGGAAATTTTATAAATGTACTCTCTTTGCCCTCATTATGATGAGGATGGTATATGCTTCGAAGCGCTGCTGAAATCCTGACCACACTTCGTATCCAAACGCCCAAAATAAATCTCATGCAACCATAATCATCTCATACCATACCTCAATCGTAACATCCCACAGTCCTAGATCTAGCTTTCATCAGTGAAAGGATGTCATAGACCATGACTATCTGACCCTAGATGGTCTCAAGTTACGATCATCTAGACCCAAATGATCGTCATCTAGCTTGCACGTAGACTTCCAGACATAGCACAATGCATTCCAACATAACACAATGCAACAATATAAAAAACAACGATAGCAAAATAAGGGTAAGATCCATTTATGCTCTATTTAGTATTACCTATTTACAAGTCTCCAGTTCTTTCTCCATCTCTGGTTTTTAACCTAGTTTGAAAATCAAGCCTCACCTTGGGAGACACAAGAGGTATTATTGATCAGTTACATTAAACCTATGTGCAGGTATACAAATCTCAGAGTGAGCAAATCCATATGTTGATCTAGACCCGAATACAGCAACAGGAGACTCCAACGATTGATCGTCTAATCCTAGATGGTTGAAGATCAAAATTGTTTGACACCTAGATGGTTAGAGCATACAATTGTTAGTCCCCACTAATGGTCAACATCCAGACATGTATATGGGCAATTAGAAGTAGATCCAATGAACATGAACGTAAATGCAAACCTAGAGGTAGATACCTAAATCCAAAAAAATTGATGGTTGCAACAAACCTGCCCTCTAGTGTTGTAGCAACAAAAGGACCGAGGCACAATTATTGTTTGTAAAAGGGTATCATTCCCTAAATGCTTGTATAACCCCTATGAGGGTCAATATTGTAATAAGACAGGATGAAAGCATACACAATATAAAATATACATCTTTTCTTGCTTTTATTTACTTGCTTTTACATGGTGCATCTTCTTAGCGTCTACAGGATCCAAAAAATATGGGAAATAAGGTCCCTTAGAAAAAAAACTTGGTGCGGGGACTGGGGAAACCCAAGATGAGTATATAAAAGGTAAAACCTTAATTATGGGTGATCCATCACCCCAAGTAGGGGATAAAGTGGTCCCAGATCCATCTATTAACCAAAGCAAATACTTGAAAGAGATGTCTGAAGATCTAGACAAGGAATTGGAAAAATCTGACTTAATTACTGGGGAATAAGGTAATGTTTGCTCTCCTAAACTTTTGGTTAAGATAAGTTCTTCTAATATATTAACTAAGATGTTGATTTTAAATTATCTTCTTCAAAACCCCTTTATTTTCTTGGGAAAGCCTTCTTTTGGTGAGGAGGAAGAACCTATTATCCAAATGGTAATCCAAGAACCGAATTCTCTCATTGCTTCTTTGAAACTTTGCTTGGAGAAGGGTTCTTCGGGACCAAAAATGTGCAGCCAGAGGAAAGGCTCCATAGATGTGTGGATCAAAATTAAAGTAGGGAAACTTCCAAATAAAAGCCTTAGAAGGAGGGAAATAAATATAGAGATTGTGAATGACTCTCAAGCTCTTTTGAAATTGGATGAAGGGAAGGAGGATAAAATTAAATAGCTGAGGCTAGATTCATTTTTCCATCCCTCCTTGGCCTTGGGGGGTAGGAAAGTTATTTTTAAATATCATGAATGAAGTCCCTATCATGGAACATAAGGGGTATGAATGGACCCTCTAAGCAGCAGCTAGTAGCCTCTTTTATTAAAGAGTTTTTACCTGACATATTTTTCTTCAAGAAATAAATTTGGATGTAGAGGATTCAAAGATTGTTAGTAAGGTTACTTGGCATCAAGCTAGTTTTATGGTAGTGTTAGCTCAGGGTGCTTCAGGGGGCCTTTTGTACCTTTGGAACTCTAAAATCCTTGAAGGTTTTGTTATCTTTTCTAGTGATAGATTAATCAATATTCTATTTTTTAGTAAGGACTATAATTTCATATGGGTTATGTTGAATGTGTATGCCCCAAACTCAAGCCCTTCCAAGAGTGTTCTCTAGTCCTCCATATATGCAATGAAAAATACTTTCAAGAAGGAATCTTGGATTATGGTAGGAGATTTTAATTTTTAACTTTTTGTGTCAGATGAAAAGGGAGGTAATCCAACGTGTGCTAAAGGTATGGAAGACTTCACAAACTTTTTTAATGGTAATAAGTTAATGGAAGTGGAACTGAAGAGTTATAGGTACATTTGGAGCAAAAAAAGAGTGGGGAACTAGCTCATTCATATAATATTGGATAGGGTGTTTATTTCTAAGGAATGCCTCCACACCTTTGGGGATTCTTCTCTTAGTTCTCTTTTTAAAGTTGACTTGGATCATAATCCCATGTGATTTGAATTGAATTATGAAACTACCTAGTTTCCAAGACCCTTCAGGTTTGAGATAATTTGGTACCAACATCCAGACCTAGAGGCTAGAATCAAGGAGTGGTGGGGCCTCTCAGCTTTTGGTTGTCATATCTCTCAAGTTGCATTTAAGCTAAAACCTTTAAAGCTTAAAATAAAAGATTGGAATACATATTTTTTTGATAGTATCTCCCAAAGGATAGATGTCCTAAAATTGAAGTTAAAGTCTCTTGAGAATATTAGAAAGTTGGAGGGACTCTCTAAAAGTAAGAAATGAGGAAAAAATAGTGTTGGCCAATTTCCATAATACTCTTGTTCAAGAAGAGGTGATATGGCACCAAAATTCGAGGGCCCTATGGTTTAAATATGGGGATAAAAATACTAAGTTCTTTCATATTTTGACCTTGAGGCATAGAAGTGCCAATAGGATTAGAGAGATTGTTAAGATGAACAGATCCAAACTAGAGAAGATACATGATATTAGAAGAGAAGTGGTTCTTTTCAAAAACCTGCTAGGCAAAGAGGTTGTTGGGGATTTAGAAGCTAAAAGGCATCTATTGAGGAATATTCATCTTCTAGTCTCTAATTATATGAATAGATGTTTAATCAGTCCCTTCATAGATGATGAGATTAAAGATGTGATGTTTTCCATGGATGGACTAAAAGCCTCGAGTCCTGACAGTTTTCCCCCCATATTTTTTTAGAATTTTTGGCATATCCTTGGGAAGGAAGTTTGTGAAGCCTTAAGGGAAATCCAAAGCACTAATTTTATCCTTTTTGGAGTCAATTCCACATTTTTATCTCTAATCCATACATATTCTACTATTAAAGGCTTTAAAGATTTCATACCCATCAATTTATGCAACACTTTATATAATATTCTGATAAAGGTTTTAGCCAATAGATTGAAGTCTATCCTTCCTATTCCTATTGATGCAACCCAAAGTAATTTTGTATTAGAGAGATGAATTCTTGATGGCATCATTATATTCCATGATCTTATGCACTCAATTGATAAAAGTGGAAGACCTGGGATTTATATTAATCTTGACATTAATAAGACGTATGATAGAATGTCCTAGAATTTTCTCATCAAAGTTTTGGTAAGATTTGGATTTGAACAAAGATGGATCAATTTAGTCAAAGCATGCATTTCCTTAGTAAAGTTTTCTATTATTGTTAATGAGACACCAGCTGGGTACTTCTAGAGTTGTAGAGGCATTCATCAGGGGGACATGTTAACTCATCTTTTTATTCTTATGGCCAAAGTGTTGGGTATATCTATCAAATTTGAAGTTGTTATGGAAGGGATTAGACTTGTGTTAACTTTGAATCCAATATTCTATCCTCAGTTGGCATATGATACCCTTTTGTCCTTTCTTGCTTCGGTTTCCCAAGCTAGAGCAATTAAGAAAATCCTTTTAGATATTGAAAAAGTGGCGAGTCAGAAGATTATATTCCCTAAGAGAAAATTATTATTTTTAAATACACATTTTTCTAGACAAAGGAATATATTTTTGGTATTCTTGATTGTGAGATTACCAATTTCTCAGCAACATACCTTGGAATGTATTTGTTTAAAGGAAAGGTAAAGATAACTTGTGGGATCCAGAGGATTTATAAGGAGCTAGCTAATTGGAAAGGTGCCCTGTTAAATCAATTTGATAAGGCAGTGATGGTTAAATCAATTCTTTAGAGTATGCCTATTTATTTCATGTTACTTTTTAAAATCCTAAAGAAATCTATTGAATATTGAACACCTAAAAAAAAACTTTCTTTGGTCTAGGTCATAAAATAAGAAGAGATACCACCTAGTATCTTGGAACCAAGTTGGTAGCAAGAAATCCTGTAGTGGTTTGGGCTTTAGAAATTTTGGACAAATGAATAAAGCCCTCTTGGCAAAGTAAGGATGGCAATTATTCACCCAAGAAGACGTGGGGTGTGTCAATATTGTGAAGGCTAAGCATATGAATGTAAATGGGTATTTTTTGTAGGACCCCTTGTCTTATTTTGGTTCTGTATTTTAGAAGTGTCTTTTAAAAATGTTATCTACTATCTCTAAAGGAATTAGATGGTCCTTGGGTAACAGGAGGAGAATCAACGTTTGGGAGGATGCTTGGTTAATGGGCATGCCCCATACCCACTATCCAAACTTGATTTGTGTGGAATATGTCAAAATATAAGTTTGGTTCAAAATTTATGGATTTTATCCTCTCAAAGAATGGAAGGTGGTGTTGGAGATCGTTGTCTTTCTCTATTCTTAATTAGTTAGAAATATAGGCTTGGAGGTTTACCTCTACAAAATTGGATTTGCAGGTTTTAAGAATTCAATATGAAGATGATTGTGTGTTGTGGTAGGGTGAAAAAGATGGGTCCTTTTTGGTGTCCTTGGCTTATTCCATTTTGGATTCCAATTCTCAGCCCTGACTTCCTCCCTTTAGAATCTGGTTTAAGGGTCTTACTCCTAAGATAAATACATTTTTTTGGCTTGCGATTCAGAATAATATTTTAATGCTTGAGAACCTTAAAAATATGGATTATGCCCTTTCTAATATATTTTATCTTTGTGGGATTTATGAAGAGTCCTTTGCCCATTTATTTTTCCATTGTCCTTTTTCTTGGGAGGTATTTTATTCCTTTTTGAAGGCTATGGGGGTATCCTAGTTAATTTGTCTTCTTTTATTTGATTTATGTGTGTAGTGGATCTCTCCCTTCTTGGCTCCTAAATTAAATTTTCTCTAGATCTTTAGTTTACTACACATTTTTTGGTGTATTTGGAAGGAGAGAAATAGTAGGGCTTTTAAGAATCATAGGAGGGATGTTTTTATAGTTTGCCTTACAGCAATTTTAGCTACGGTGGAAAATATTTCAAGTCTGAAGGTGGATTTGGCTCTTGGAAGCTTGGAGGATTATGATATGAAGGTTAAAATTGGTTTCTCTTCTCAACATATAGTGAGTGGCCAGGTCTTTTTATCTGTTGGAACCTCTACCAAGTGGGAACCCCCTCCCCAAGGTTGGGTCAAGATTAATTTTGATGGGACCTTGAAAGGGAACCCAAGAAAATCCAGAGCTAGTGAGGTCTTGAGAGATGACATAAGAGTGGTTCTATTGGCATTTGCAAAAGGTTTGGATATCCTTACTTGCAACTTTATCAAAGCAAGGGCCCCTTTTCAAGGGGTGATACTAGTGAATTCGTTAAATTTTAAAAATATTATTGTTGAAGGTGACTCTCTAAGTATTATTAAAACCATTATGGGCTCCTTTTCCCTCAACTAGGATATTTCTAGAATGATCAAGGAATCCAATTGGCTTACCAATTCTTGGGAGGAGGTGTGCTTTTAGCATGCACTCAGGAAGTGTAATTTGATAGTTGATTTTATGGATAATTTTGGAGTCTCACAAAGTGGACTCTCGATTTGGAGGAGTGATTTTGCTCATGGTCTTTCTTTGGTGGTTTAAAAGTAGGTTGTTATGTTGGATGATCCAAATGTTTATTTTGTATTGGTGGCAGCCTCTTGATCTTTGGTCTCTACTTCCTGCATTGGGTAGACTGTTAAAAAAAAAATTGATTTTTTGCCTTTTGGTGCCCTTGATTGGTGGAATTTGTGGAGGGTGGTTGACTTGTGGAATGTGGTTATTGTTTTTTTTTTTTGTTATCACACTTGTGTATGAAGAGTTAGTGATTTTCATGGATTTTCGTTGGCATGGATTGTTGTCTACACTATATGCATTCATTAGACTAAGTGAGGATTCATGAGGAGTACTCATCATAACTCTACCATACATATTGGGATTTGGTTACACTCTATAAAAGTGGCTCTTCATGTGTAGGAGTGGTTCTATCGATCATCTAAATCTGAGCTTCTCAAGAACTCATGTGATGATATTTTCTACGATTTTATATCATCCCAATGAGTGGTGCCACCTCATTTTTTGTGTTTCTAATTTGGTTGTCTGGAATATTTCTCATCTCTTTGTTCATAGGCATAGGATCCAACCTTTGGATAGACATTGTTGAAAGGTAGATTTTTCTAACAAGGGCTGGTTTTGGAAAGGAGAATCATTTATTGGTAGAAAGAGCCAATTTTTCTTCTTGTCGTGTTTCGATGAAATCTTCGAATCCTCTATTTTTCTCTTGCTTTGGGTCTGGTGTTTAAGGTCCAAATTTTAAAAATGGTTTAAGTGACCATTTTAATGGATCTCTAATTCCTTTAAGCCCATTGTCAAAGTCTTCTTTCATGTTGGTTTTAGTTTGATTTGTTGTAAGATTGGGTCTCACTTTGGCTCTTTTATATTTAGAGGTAAAATGAAGGATGTGGTGCTCAAGCTGAATCAATTTAAAGTGGTTGATGATGCCAATAAAATTCTCAGAAAATGGGGGCTATTGAATTGTATTTTGAAGTTCCATGGACATAATAAAGTCTTGTCTAAGATTTTGGCTCATTCCTAGAAGAATGGAGTGGTAAAAGTGGGTGAAATTGTATTCAAAATTTCTCTCTCTCTAATTACTAATGTCATGGATCTATCATTTGATGGAATCTTCCATAATAGGAAAAACATTCATTAGCTATGGAGTTGAAGTAATTTATAGGAGAAGATGAAATCTTACCGAAACTCTAGAATGACTACCATAAGAAAGCTCTCAAAGCTTTGTGGGATAGAGTTACCATGGTGATAATGGATTATTTCACACTGGATTCAAGCTAAGATTTGTTGTGGAGCTATCACGTAATATTCCTTACCACATTTATCGAAAGAGGGTAATGAATATGTCATCATTTATCTTTAAATATTTGAAAAAACTAGTAGGGTGCCAAGAGTGGGAAAGTCTCAGACCCAATCCATCAGGGTCTGATTTTTCTTATTTTTTAACATAGGGTTAATTCAAGAGGAATTTCTTGTGATGTCACTCTTAATCAAGTTATACTTCAAAAAGAGACTATTATGTCTGAGGCTTCTCCTGGGTCTTTGCACTTGAATTCAATTTCTAAGGAGTTGAAGGAATTAAGTTGTATCATGGAAGAAGAAGAAGCCTCTTACCAGTCCTAGAGCTTCAATCATAAAGAGGAAAAAGACTCTAAAATATTCTAGTGGTATGTTAGCTTTGCTTGGTGGGTTGGTGGGTGGAATAGAGAAAACTAAAATGTCAAGGAGCCTCTTTGCTAAGTTTGTTAAACAATTTTAAATTTTAGTGGATAATTCAATCTTGAAGGATCAAGCCCTTATGACAAAAAAAGCCAAAACTTATGGGGCATCTATAGACCGAATGTTGAAGAATTTTTTAGTGTCTTCTAAGCCTTCTAAGATGTTTCTTAAAGTGATAAAATATAATCAGAAATTCCTTTGGGACCTTGAAGGTTTCCATTGCCTATGCTAAGGAGATGACATTTGTAATGCAGTGCCACTAGGTTCCCTTTGAGGCCCCTACTCCAATGGTTAGAAATGTTGTTGGTGGTTTTCTCAAGGACTAGGTCCTTTTTTTGTTGGATTTTGGTTGATTTTGTGCTTTTTTTTACCCTTTCCCTATTGGGGTGTTTCTAGTTTGATATAGTTTGTTTCTGTTGGCTAGGATCTTAGGATCGTAGCTCTTTTGGATCTTAGGATCTATGTGTTGTTTTTTGAAGATAGTTGTCAATTGTTTTGTTTGTTTATTCTTATTGGTTGATTATAGTTTTGGTTTTCTCCATGGTCACCTTTGTTATGCTTGTTGTAAAAGGTTTGGGATCCTTTTCAAAACCCCTTATTTCATCTAATCAATATATATATATATATATATATATATATATATATATATATATATATATATATATATATATATATATATATATATATATATATATATTAAAACTTAAAGTTAAAAATCTTAAAATTCACAATATTTTTCATCAAAGAACAAAAGTAAACCATATACTTAAATCTTATACAAAAAATAAAAAGTAAAAAAATAGAAGGATTTGGTGGGCACCCATAGGCATTATAAATAATCACTATATCCATAGATATATTACACAATACTTTAATAATAAAATGAGGAGTGAGAATGTTAGGATACTATCCTAACATTAATAATAATAATAATAATAATACATGTTATCCTATGGTTATATTAATAAATAATATAATAATTAATTATATTAATTATTATATTATTATAAGATTAGGGTTAGGGTTAGGAAGCATGGTGACTCTTCACTCATAACCCTAAAGGGGTATAAGACACTATGTGATTCTATCATTTAATATATCCATGAAATATTATACAAAACATTTATTAAAACATTGAAGGGACTTCCCGACAATCCAAAAGCGATTCTTTTAGTTTTAGGTTATTATTTATTTATTTATCAATTTATGTGCTAGGAACCCTAGGTTCCTACCATCTGGTATCAGAGCCTTATGGATCCAACCATATTGGTCAAGGAAATGAAAAATGACATTGCAAAAATTAGAAGAATGATTGAACAAAAACAAAAAAAACAAATGGAACGTTCTGATCGTATTATACAATATTTAATGGAAATGCAAGAGGAGACCCTAGCCATGGAATCTCAAGTAGAGGAGGATCCCATAGCCATGGAATCCTAGGTGGAGGAAGAGCCCATAACCAGGGAATCCCAGAGGGTACCCATTGCACTCCCCAAGAACGAAAAAAAATCCAAACCCTAAAAATATCTCCAATATTGTTTGCAATATCTCCAATGTTGTTTGCAATGTTCTTTTTAATGCAGAGGAAGAAACGAAAGTTTCTAAAAATTACAATGCATATCAAAGTGGAAGCCAACCTAGTATCACCTATGCAAACAAAATAGAGGCTCAAGGTGCTCAGTATCATAAAGTTATTTCCATTGCACTAACATCCACTAAAGCTCCTTATTTCTCTCCTTCACCTGGTGCTACTAAAACTGTTTCTCAAAATTTAGGAGGTCCAATCCTCGTGAAGGACATCATTCCCAACGAGGTTACATTTGAGTATTCTCATAGCTCCAAATTAGTTGCAGGTGAATTTCAGATTGCAAAAGCAAAAGAAACAAAATCTAAGGAATGCAGCCCTGCCCGTCCGCCTCCATGGCCACCTCCGCCATTTCCCATTTCCTATGCAGTGTCAATGATCCTTCTTTGTGGAATTGTCTGGCTGCAGTTGAATTCGTATTTAAAAATTATAAAGTACCATTACCATCCTTTCTATTTGATTGAAATGGTCGCTCGGTTTGGTGGTAATTCAAACAATTGGGCACATAAAGTGAAGGACTTGTCAAAATTTTCTGAATCTACATGTGAGGACCAACGCCATGCACTTTCATTCATTCTTAGTGACATTCAATATGAATCCTTTCATCATCAATTTTTGGTTTTGAAAAATGTGGACAGTATAAAACAGTGGTTCACGTCTTTAATTCGGTTCACAAAAACCTGGAACAAATCACAGATAATGGACAGAATATAAAGCTTTGTGAGCATCCATCTCAAATTCAATGCCATATTTTAGAGTTTTGTTGGGTAGATTTTTGTCAATAACTCAAGCTTACTCTTCTTCGGAAGGGAAATCGAGCCTGAGATATAACAAAACATATGTGTTTAAAAATGTGAGGAACCACAGGCTTTATGGGAATCACATCATCGAAGCCATGTTCAAAGCCTAAGCCCACCGTGACCATCCAAACCAGGAGACCAATGATGATGAACGATCTCTCCACTTCAAAGATGAAATCTAGCAGCAACTCGGTCCAAAAATTGCAGGCCAACTGCATACCACACCAACCACACTGCCAAGCTAGATGACTGCTCAAACGTAAAATAAGAAATTAAAAACAAAAATACATTTGGCTTCCCTTAAATTCTAAGTGCCATGAAAAAGTTCTTCCTTACAAGCTCTCACACTCCCGTGTTGCGAACGAACGTCAAACACAGTAGTCGGTTCTAAAACACATTGATTAAGTTATGGGTGATAATATCTATTGTGCGCATACTCTGCCAGACATGGAGAACGAACGAGGGATTTGTCTATTCAAAATATTTTTTTCTATCTATTCATGGATTTCATCCTAGGGATGTCTTTTTGCAGCATCTCGTGATCATTGAAAATTTTGAACGAGTTTGAGAAGAAAAGATTAATGGAGGTGCCAATAGAGCATTAGTTCAATGATAACATATAAGTGATGGGATACACTAAAGTTGAATCAGAATGACAACAAATTATCTCAAAAATAAACAAGACGAATATATCGTAGCCTACGTGCAGAAAAGGCCGCCCTTTTTCGTTGTGGTGAACATTAGTTATTACCGGTGTTCATCAATAAGATTTAAGATGGACTCTTATATCACTGGCGGTTAAAATCAGTAAAGTTAAAAGAGAAGCTTTATAACTGTTGTCTCTTCTTATAAGGTTCAAATGGAAGCTTTTTGTATACAATTTAGAAGGACAATTAGGTATCTATATCATATTTTGTCTACGTTCAAAAAAAAAAAAAACTGAAGTGAAAACTGTTCCATTTTGTTTGGATACGATATGAACTTCAAAATAAGATGATATAAAGACTACTGAGTAGTGACTACTAATGGAAATGATGATTGTTGATAGATGGGTCTGTTTTCATTTCATTGAAAGTGTACATAGTTTGTAGGTATTATGTGTACAACTTACCGACATGTAAGCTTACAAGCATCGAGCCACATTGAAGAAATTCATAGGCACATGGCACTCAAGTTGGTAACAGACACTTGGTAGATGGCCACACTTAACGAATTCATAGAGCCCTTTTATTTCATCAAACATACTATGGAGGAAAATCTCACAATCAAATTCACCAACTATCACGATCACAACTTAGAAGAAAGACCATCTCCATAGAAGATTGCACATCGTGTTTGTCCTATGCACTAAACAATATAGAGCACTGTTATTCTAAAAAAGATTGGGAATTCTTAGATCCCATGGTATAAAAAAAAAAAAAAAAGGTATTTCTTTAGAAATTGTTATCGAAACGAGAAAAGAAGAATATGGACCATAAATAATACAAGATAGCATTATTCATATACTACCGGGAGTGGCAATACAAAGAGGTTCTTTATCTCTAACAAACAAGTTCTAAACCTTAGGAGAAATAAGGCATTTGCCTCGTTAAGGATTTTCAAAGGTTTAATTAACCAACTATTTAGAGAAAGAAGTTGTGAATAGACGAGAAGTGGCCGATGTTAATGTGCATTATAGTGTGACAATTGAGTTTTTTTTAAAGACAAACTTAACTACAAGAAGCTCGTGATATTGAGATTGGCAAACTTTGTAGAAGCATATTTCCAAATTTTTCTAGCTTTGAGGACAAAGCTCTTCAAAGAGGGATGGCATGTTAGGATACTATCCTAACATTAATTAATAATAATAATAATACATGTTATCCTATGGTTATATTAATAAATAATATAATAATTAATTATATTAATTATTATATTATTATAAGATTAGGGTTAGGGTTAGGAAGCATGGTGACTCTTCACTCATAACCCTAAAGGGGTATAAGACACTATGTGATTCTATCATTTAATATATCCATGAAATATTATACAAAACATTTATTAAAACATTGAAGGGACTTCCCGACAATCCAAAAGCGATTCTTTTAGTTTTAGGTTATTATTTATTTATTTATCAATTTATGTGCTAGGAACCCTAGGTTCCTACCAGAAAAGGGGTATTTATAGCAATACCAAAACCCCAATTACATCATAAATTTTAACCTAAGCTGACATAACAAGAGGGATTTAGGTTAATTACAAGTTATAAAGAGGGTTTAACCATAACAAGGTTAATAATGACCTATAGGGCTTACATAATAAAATATTACAAATAATGAATACAATGTATAATGAAATACCCTTAGGTATATCCAATACATCACAATGTTAGTCTTGGCCATGAATCAAATTATAATTACAATACCTCCTATAATTTGAGCTAAGGGGCTAAGGAGAGAAGACATTAGTGACAATAATAGCTTCCCCTCATAATGGATGCTCTAGTAGACCTCTGTAGTTGAGGCAGATCCTTCAAAATTTCCCTCATCATCTGGAAGACATCCATATAACTTTAAAAACTCAACTTTAATAATGTGTAGCTTTAGTAAGCAATTCTTCATTGGATGTCCCTCCCTCTTATAGTATTTGCAAGTGGAGTCCCATGAACCCCTAGGTCTTAGCCTCCTTAGGCTTGAATTCCTTTACATGATCCTCTATTTGTGGAGTCCCATCAAATCTGCATTGCCACATAAAAGTGAATTAGGAGAGAGAAAATTTTATTAAGTGTCAGTCTTCTAAGATTCTAGAAACATAGAAATCATGTGAACCATTAGTTCATCATCTAAAAAAAGGGGATGGATTACCAAGGATAATTTTTACACACTTACATCATCTTTCTTATACCCTCTAGAAGATGCAATATATACCCTCAAAGCCTTGAATCTTGTAATATTACCCTCAATATTATCTGACTCAACTAGTTTAAGAGAAGAAGGCTTCAATTCCAAGCAATTTACTTTAGTAGTATTAAATTTAACAAAAATATCATGTAATAATTTTGACCATAATTTGAGAGGGTCCCTCTCCTCTTTAATGTGGAAAAGCAAATTTGGTTCAATCAATAAGGAAAATAGACCAAGAGCTTTTTCTTCTCTTTGATGGTGAGTTTCCTTGCCAAGAATAGTTTCTTTGTCCTTGAAATATGTACCATAGATTCTTACTTTCTAGAAAGCCAATCATCTGAGTTGGCCAAACATTATAGTTTTGACTTGTTAATACGAGTAACTAGAGCTTTGCGTTTCATCTTACATAATTTGACTCCTAACATCATAGCCAATCTTTTAACTAATTACATCAATGCATAGCACTCAAAAAATTGTACAATTTAAAAAAGAGACTCAAAATACTTTTGTATGCAAAAGTTATGGCCTCTAGAACTTTTTCCAAATGGACCTCAAAAAATTAAAAAATATAGTCTCAAACCTTAGAAAAAATTATGCAATTGTCTACTTCCACTTGGCATCCTTTGATTAATTGGTGATATTCACTTATATTTTTCCAAATTAGTTCCTTTGAACTTTAGTAGATGTGATTGTTACCCTCTTTTCCTTGGTTAACACAATTTAAATATACATAAAAAGTGCTTGCATGACACTATATATGACACATGTGAGCCAAAACAAGTTAGCATATATTCTATCTTGTAAGCAAAATATTTTGAATACCTTTGGAGAGACTCGAGTTAGAGTCTTCTTTGTGCTAGGGCCCATCCACTAACCAACAAGCCGTAATACCCATTGAGAATGAAGAAGCAAGAATCCACTCATGAACTGTTCACTTTCCCTTTTCAAGGCTGCAAAATATGGAGACACATGCGTCAAACACGCGATCTTGCATTTCAAAGATAACTCGACTAACCAATATTTTCATGCTTCTATAGATGGAAATGAGTTGGCACCTTTCATAGATAGGCATTAGCCTAGCTCCCCTTAGAAAAACCAAAGGTATAATTTGAATCCATGCTTTCCCATGTTCCATGCAAAGCACAAACTACCATGCCAAAAGTGGCTATGAAACAAATGCAGAGCATTCATGTTTTACTACATACACACAATATTCAAATGGGAAAAGATATTCCTTTCCTTCAAAATTAATGAATACATATTACTCAAATCTAAAACATGGAGCTTTAAGTGCCTTAACACAATCTTTCATAGTCGTAATAGCACCACCTACAAGGGGAAAATGGTGTACCCCTTCCCTGTGGATAAGGGCATAATGTGCCCTAGTTGTGAATGGACTAAGCCAAAGTGGTAAATGCATTCCATTTTGAATATAAAAGTGGGCACAAAACCCTATTTAATCATGGAGTGTCTTTCCCCTTCAATATCTCCTCTTTTGTTAAATATTTTTGTAGCATGAGATCAACTTCTAATTTCTTGAAAAATATTTAGGAAGAACAAGGATTTTTTAATTTCCAAGACTTTCAAAAAAAAAATAGTAAATTCATCCTAGGATTCAAAAGAAGAATCAAAGGCTCGAAATTGTGTTTCTACATGACCAAGAAAAATAGATCCATACCCGCTATTATACCATATTTTTTTTTTTGAATTTATATGGTGGAATCGGTAGTTGTCATGAATCCGAGCAGGTTGTCTAGATTTTATGGCTACCAAAGTATTCTGTGTTGTCCACCCCGAAAGCTACCACATAGTTCTTTGCGTAGTCCACCCCTATAACCACCATGTCACAATCATTTTAAACCTTTTACACCACTGAAAATACCAGCAAAGGGACAAGCATTCAGTTTGGTGAGGCCTACGATTTGAACCTTGGACCTCCTCCCCCCTTACGAGTTTTGGTCAAACCAATTGGTCTACACCTTGGACCTGCTCTTATACCATGTTGGAATTCATAAAAAATTTCCAAAAACAAATAGAAGCAAACCATGCACTCAAATCTTATACAAATAACGAAAAGAAATATGAGAAAGAGAAGGGTTTAATGGGCACTCATAAGCACCATAAATAATCTCTATATTTGTAAACAATATTTGAAAACACTTTGATAATAAAATAAGGAGTGGGAGGGGTATTTATAGCAATACATAAACCCCAATTACATCGTAAATTTTAACTTAAGTCAGCATAACAAGAGGGCTTTAAGTTAATTATAAGTTATAAAGAGGGTTTAACCATGACAAATTTAATCATGGTCCATAGGGATTATATAATAAAATATTACAAAAAATTAATACATTGTACAATAAAATGCCCTTAGACCTATCCACCTTGGCCATGAATTAGATTATAATTTTAACAAAAAAAATAAAAGAGATTTTAACATCCACAAGACCATAGGCTATAAGAAATTATCCTCATGGAGGATTATTTTTGTCCAATACTCTAATTACCAAAGCATGATGTACAACCCTACCCCTTAAGATTTGGACCTCCTCTTTAGAGTTTCAAAGTCTTCATATTTAGGCCCAATTAGATTGTATAGATTCAAACTTGGTCTCTCTACCTTGAAAGCTTAAGAAATTAACCAATCGATCTAATACCACACATTTATAATATAATAGAAATTAAATCATTTTTATTTTATATAATTAAAATAAATTTTCTCATCCAATTTAATAATTTAAATGACTAAATATTTTTTAAAGTATAATAAATAAAAATATTTATTGAATGGAGTTGCAGGCTTACTCCAGTGGTAAGGGCTTTGGCCTCTTTTTAAGAGGTTCAAGGTTCAAACCTCACTTAGTACGAGGGGACCAAGACCCCTCATAAAACTTATGTAAAATCATTGAGGCCAATAGGGCTATGGTTCAATGGTTAAGACATATGGGTGACTTATTTCACACCAAGGTTTAAATCCCAACGAAATAAAATAGTCTATATAGCTTGATGATTAAATTTATGTAAAAGAGAAAGAAAACATTTCTAGACTCGTTTCAATCCCATATAACCCATTATTTATTTATTTATTTATTTATTTATTTATATTTAATTGTTCTTAATGTTATAATAATACTTTATTCCTTAGATGATTTGAATATGAAACTTTACAATATCTACTAAATGAATTTTGATATTAAACATATTTACTCATAGTTAGTACTCTGAATAATATTTTGAAAGGGAATGGATTTTAAGTAAGGGATGGAAAGTTAGTAGTTTTTTTATATATACATAGGGGATTTGGTTACATTCACCCTATTTTTTTAGTAACTATTAAGTGCAGGGTTCAAATCACAAGGGTTTTCTCAACAAACCTATACCACCTCATTGTTGTTGGCCCGATGTGAGGGGACCATCGGTCGTTCAGTATTCATATCATTATCATCAATTTATCTAGTGCCTACTTAGACTAATAATATTAACGTGGAATGAAATTCTAAATCATTTGTACCATTGTCATAGGTCTAGCTAATGAGCACTAAAACAAATAGTATTAACGTGGAATGAAATTCCAATCATGGAATATACCCTAGACTTTCATCAACACTATTTTTAGTAACTGCCATGTGCAAGGTTCAAACCACAAGGACTGCTCTCAACAAGCCTATACCAGCTCGTTGTTGTTGATCCGATGTAAGGGGACCATTGATCGCTCAGGTTTCGTATCATTATTATTAGTCTAGCTAATGCACACTCAAACAGTATTACTGTGGAATGAAGTTCCAAATCATCTGTACCATTATCATCGGTATAGCTAGCATGCACTCATATAAACAGTATTAACGTGGAATGAAATTCTAACCATGGAATATACCACTAGACTTTCTTCATCACATTAACATGGAATGAAATTCAAATCATCGTATTAAGAAAGTCACTCAATATTAGTACCATTGTCGTCGGTCTAACTAGCATGCACTCAAACAAACATTATTAATGTGGAATGAAATTCCAATCATGGAATATGCCACTAGACTTTTATCATCACATAAACATGGAATTAAATTATAATTATCACATTAACTGGTTAGAAAGTCACTCAAGATTCGTAGCATTATCGTCGGTCTAGCTAACGTGCACTCAGATAAACAGTATTAACATGGAATGAAATTCCAAATCATGAAATATACCACTAGAATTTCATCTCACATTATCATTAACGTGGAATGAAATTCCAATAATTATATTAATTGATTAGAAAGTCACTCAGAATTTGTACCATTATCATCGGTCTAGATAACGTGCACTCAAATAGATAGTATTAATATGGAATGAAATTCCAATCATGGAATATGCCACTAGACTTTAGTGCACTCAGATAGACAGTATTAATATGGAATGAAATTCCAATCATGGAATATGCCACTAGAATTCATCATCATATTAATGTGGAATAAAATTCCAATCATCACATTAACTAGTTAAAAAGTTACTTAGGATTTGTATCATTATAGTCGGTCTAACTAACATGCACTTAAAAAGATAGTATTAACATGGAATAAAAAGCAAGAGGGAAGCCTCCCACAGACATTATTAACATGGAATGAAATTCCAATCATGGAATATGCCACTAAACTTTCATCATCACATTAACATGGAATGAAATTCCAATCATGTAATACACCATTAGATTTGCATCATCACATTAACCAAATAGAAAGCAAGAGAGCATCCCCACACATGCCCAAACTTGATGTTAATAGGGTGAGGAATCCTATAAAGTGGAACCAAGTACTGGCACCGTTAAGCCTGATATCTCGTTGACAAAGATTATGGCAAGTGTTGGGGTTTATAAACCACTCAAGTCCCACAACACAATTAACATGTGATTATTAACAAACACACACTACACTAACAAGGTAGACAAGTATTAACATAGAATAAAATTCCAATCATTGAATATGCCACTAGACTTGCATCATCACATTAAATTATTAGAAAGCAAGAGGGCCAACCTCCCACACACATGCCCAAACTTTATGTTTATACTATATACCAAAATTTCAACATATAGATAAGTATCTTATAAGGTGATGACTTCAAAGTAAGTATCAAACCTATAATTGTGCATAGATTTAAGATAAGTGTGCAAAAACTTGTATTTAATGAAACCATACTTAAATTCAAGTTTATATTCATGATTTTTTTACAAACTTTACATAAAGTTAACTTTATTATTTTAGGTCTAAGACATTGCATAGAAATAATAATTTAGAAGAACTTCTTCGGAAGGTCCAATGGCGTGGGCGGGTGTGTGAGGGGGTGGGTGTGTGGTGTCTTTGTGTTAAATTCTCTATTGATAAGTATAGCTCTCGATTTTATGAGGGGTCATGGGTGAGAGGAGACTGTTCATCCTTGCACGTTGGTCACAGGGGTTTCTCACAATAATCAAATCAAAAATAATAATAATTTATAAGAACATAATTTAAATTTAAATCCTATTATAAAGTAATTGACACTTCGATATTAACAATTAATGATAATAAATTTATTGAGACATCAGGGTGATGTAGCTCACCCCAAAGTTTGAATATCATTGGCATCAATGATGCAAGAGCATCCATCCAAAGTTTAAATCTCAGTGGCATCAATGATGAAAGAGCATCCATCGAAAAAAGAAGTACATTTTTTTTGCACTAGTCTAAGATTTGTTTGGCTCACATGAAGGAGAAGCATCAAAAGAATAAATAACCTAAGTTTATTTTTGGGGAAGGATCACAATGCAGAGAATATGTTTGGATAGAAAGAAACTGGAGAGGAAACAAATATTGGAAAAATTGTAGGTTTATTTTTGGGTGTTTATTGGAAAAAATGTAGGATTATTTTTGGTTGTCTATTAAAACCACAGGTTTTATTTGGGTGTCTATGAAAAATTATAGGTTTTATTTTTTATGTCTATTGAAAATTATAGGTTTCACTTTTTGAGTTGTCTGTTAAAAACTACAGGTTTTATAAGGGTTGTTTGTTAAAAAAAAAAATAAGAATGGGTGAGTTTGTTTTGGAGAATGATTATGTATTTATATATGAAGCTATGAAAAGCAAGAAAAATTGAATGAAGTGGTTTAGGAATTTTGTGGAGAAGTGTTTGGCTCTATCACATCTTACATGCACTATGTCAAGTGGTGTTAGAGCTGATGTATATTGCTTTGCATAATTGTATCTTTCTCTTTGATCCTACAATTGGTATCAAAGCAAGTTACCCATAGTTTTTCTTTCTCTACAATCCAACAATTGGCATTAGAGCTAGTATGCATTGTTTTGCATAATTGTTTCTTTCTCTTCGATCCAATAGTTAGTATCAAAGTCAAAATCTCAAAGTTAGCATTGAATATAGGAGTCATAAGCACTCTCAATGCGGCTTCAAAGGAATGTTGGAACAATGAGTAAGACTCCTACATTCAAATCGTAGGTTGGTTCAAGGAGGATCCAAAGCTAATCGACGAAGCAACCTCAATAGATAGACGTATTAGATTTGAGTCCTAGTTGGTTCATACCTTTAACAAGGTTTGAAAGATGAAGTAATAAAATTCAAGAAGACTAGCGAAAGCAGAATATATGTTGAAAGAGAAAGAGCAGCAACTATGTTAAAATAGAAAGAATAGCAATATGAGTATTCCCAAAAGAGAAAGGAGTGATGAGAATCATTGGAAGAGGGTTATGTGTGGTAGAAGAAGCAAAAGATGTGTTGAAAGAGAAAAATAGCAACTATGTTGAAATTGAAAGAGGAGCAGTAAGAGTATTCTCAATAGAGAAAGGGTATTCTCAATAGAGAAAGGGGAAATGATGAGAATCATTGCATGAAGGTTATATGTGTAAAAGCAGCGTCCCACTCATAGGTTTGATGTGGATGCAACATAATGAACCTTGTAAGCAATAATCTACTCTATTACACTTGGAAGTTGCAATGACTAATTATTCATGTAGTTCGTTAGGATGAGAAGGTTACCATAAGAACACTTTTTATTGAAGCATGGAATTGAGAAGAAAAGCAATTCATCAACACAATATTCAAAATATATGAATGTGAATGTACAACAATATAGGTGTATAGGCAAGAGCAAATTGAAGAGAAAATTTTGTTCAAAAAATTTAAAATTAGAAAATTAAGCATTAATAGGAAATGAAAAAGTTAATACTTCATGTTCATATGATGGAACATTAAGCATTAAGGGGAAGAATAAAAAAGTTAATGCATCCACATGGTAATGGATGGAAGATAATATTAATTTCTCTATTTTAAGTTGGTTGCATACCTCAAGGAATATGTTATCATTTTTCTTTTGCATGGAAATCCAATATGCATGTTGAGCATGGCATGAAGCATTGTAATAATTCTATATATTGGAGTATTCCTTACCAATTAAATGGTCCATCCATCCTTGCTTGGGTGGATCATTCAACCTGTCCAATCTCTACATAGTTGGATTATATTGTATGGAGTAGTGATTATAGGTTTTAGAGCAATGCAACAGCATCAAGAAAGCAACAAGAATGGATTGCAAAGCAATGAATGAATGAATAGAATTATATTATAGCAGCATTTCTTCTCTTTTATAGTAGCAATCTATGTTTCTTGTTTTAAAAAAAAAAATTACTGATGCAAGAGCATCCACCAAAAAAATAAATCATTTTCTTCCACCAGCATCCACCAAAAAAATAAATCACTTTTTTCCACTAGTTTCATATGTGCTTGGCTAGCATGAACTGTAAGCAACAAAAAATAAATAACCTAAGTCTATATTTAGGGAAGGCTCACAATGCAAAGAATATGTTTGGTTGGAAATAAGTTGGAGAGAAAATAGTTATTGAGAAAATTTAAGGTTTATTTTTTGGTGTCTGTTAGAAAAAAACTGCAGGATTATTTTTGTGTTTATTAAAAACTGTAGGTTTTATTTTGGGTGTTTATTGAAAAATTGTAGGTTTCATTTTTGGGTTGTTTGTTGAAAATTTTGGGTTTTATAGGGGTTGTTTGTTTTAAAAAAATAGGGGAAGAATGTGTGAGTTTATTTTGGGGAATGATTATGTATGTCTGTGTGAAGCTATGAAAAGTAGGAGAAATTGAATGAAGTGGTTTAGGCCTAGTGTGGTAACTAATAGCCTAATAGTATGTTTTTGCGTAGTATAATAGCCTAATTACAGGATTATTTTTAGGTGTCTGTTGAAAAAAAACTACAAGATTATTTTGGTTGTTTATTAAAAATTGCAAGTTTTATTTTGGGTGTTTTTTGAAAAACTATAGGTTTTATTTTTTGGATTTTTTGTTGAAAACTGCATGTTTTATAGGGGTTATTTGTTGAAAAAATAGGGTAAGAATGTGTGAGTTTGTTTCGGAGAATGATTATGTATTTTTGTGTGAAGATATGAAAATAGGAGAAATTGAATGAAGTGGTTGGGCCTTTTATGGAGAAGTGTTTAGGTCTATCACGTCTTATATGCACTACATCAACATAATATGTTCTTGCTCTTTCAAACCAAGTGCAAGAAAAAGTTGCAAGATTATTTTTGGTTTTCTATTAAAAACTGAAGCTTTTATTTTGGGTGTCTATTGAAAACTACAAGTTTTATATTAGGTGTATGTTGAAAACTACAGGTTTTATTTTTTGGGTTATTTGTTGAAAACTAAAAGTTTTATAAGGGTTGTTTGTTGTTTCAAAATATGAGAAGAATATGTGAGTTTGTTTTGGGAATGATTATGTATTTTTGTGTGAAGCTATGAAAATAGGAGAAATTTAATGAAGTGGTTTGGGCCTTCTATGGAGAAGTGTTTACGTATGTCACATATTACCTGCACTATGTCAACATAATATGTTCTTGCTCTTTCAAACCAAGTGCAAAAAAATTTGTAGGACTATTTTTGGTTGTCTATTGAAAACCATAGGTTTTATATTAGGTGTCTGTTGAAAAACTACAGGTTTCAATTTTTGGGTTATTTGTTGAAACCTACAAGTTTTATAAGGGTTGTTTGTTGAAAAAATAGGAGAAGAATATGTGAGTTTGTTCTGGGAAATGATTATGTATTTATATGTGAAGCTATGAAAAGTGAGATAAATTGAATGAAGTGGTTTTGGCCTTCTATGGAGAAGTGTTTGGGTTTGTCATGTCTTACCTACACTTCATCAAATGGTATCAGAGCATAAGTTTGCTCTTGGGAGAGTGTTCCATTGGCACACAAAGGCAAACCTCATAGCATCCAAAATGTAAAATTATTGATGCACTTTGAAAATTGATAGCCCAAATTGAGGCAATGGAAATTGATTAGAGACATAGGAGAGAAGCCTCAAGGAGTGAAATAGAGGATGAAGAAGAGGTAACAATTGAAAGAGAATAAGAAGAGGGTCGAGAAGACCAAATTATTAGAGTTATCACCAAGATAGAAAGTAGGCCATAGGTAGACTTGCCAACATATATCAAGAGTCTAGATCTTGAAGAACTCATTGTCTGGATTATGGATATAAAGAAATACTTTGAATTGGAGTAAATTGAAGACCTCAAAAGAGTTCGGGTAGCAATAAAAAAGCTCAAAGGTCATGAATTCCTATGGTGGGCTCAAGTACAACAATAAATAACCCACAAAGGATGGAAAAATATCAAAGTATGGGACAACATGGTTAGTTGATTAAACAAGAAACTTTTTCTTGGTGACTACTCCTTTTTGCTCAAGAAGTTGTAGAACCTAAAGAAAAATAATATGACTTAAAGGAGTATATGAAATAATTCTACTAACTTACTATTTGAGTTAGACATTAAAAAGAGTCCATAGAAAAAGTATCAAGGTACATAAATGATCTGAGGCTATCCATTCAAGATGAATCAGGTATGTTGAATAATTAGTTGTAGAGGAGGCCTACCAATTTACCCTAAAAGCTTAATAAAATCTACAAATAAAATGCAGCATAGCTTCAATAGAGGAGGGGTAGGGGAAGAACTTCAGTAAAACATGAGAAGCAAATAAGAAAGGATGAAAATGAAGGTTCAAGCCAAGGTGGAATATTTCATCCATACAAAGGCCAAAAATATGAATATGAAGGCCAAAGTAGTTTTCAAAGAGGTGGATACCAATCCCACAAAGGTAGAGGATACAATCCCAAAGACAAAGGCTAAGTATTTAGTGGAACTTTTTACAAGTGTGGGGCTAAGGTGCATCAAGCATTCAAATGTAGAGCCAAAAAGTAAGAAAATAAAAGAGGAGATAACCGAGTGATTATGGTGGAAGTAAAAGAAGATACAACACTAGCTAAATCCAAATCTAAACATTGATGAAACCTTTTAGTTCAAAGAGTGTTGGTGACTCCAGAGAAACAAACAATAGAACCATTGCAAAGGAGAAATATTTTTTGAACCAAGTGCAAGGCTTGAGGTAAGTGTTGCAAAGTAATTGTGGATAGTGGCAGTATAAAAATTTAGTATCCACAAAGATGGTAGAAAAATTATCATTGATAACAGAAGCACACCCCAACCTATATAAGGTCTCATAGCTACAAAAAGGACACCAAGTAATGGTAACGAAGAGGTGGAAGGTAAATTTTAACATTAGAACTTATTTTGATTAAGTTTGGTGCAATATAATCCCATTGATACCTGTCATATCTTATTGGGTAGACCATGGTAGTATGATAGGAATGTTGTACATTATGGGAGAAGAAATGTGATCGCTATCACCAAGGGTGGTAGAAAATTTGACCTATTACTCTTGGAAGAACTTGAATTTAAAGGTTGGAATGATGTGGTATTGCTAATAGGGAAATACTTTCTCAAAAATGTGAAGGAGAGCCTTGCTTGTTTTGCTATATTTCCTAAAGAGGAACAAAAAGAAGAGGAAGTGCCAAAAGAAGTAGCTCATATCTTGAAATATTGTGTGGACATAATTGTAGAGGACCTACCAAAGGGCTTACCCCCAATGAGGTAAATATCTCATCAAATAGACTTAATACTAGGAGCTAGTCTACCAAACAAGGCACCACATAGAATGGACCCTAAGATGACTATAGAGCTGAATCGACATGTCCAAGAATTATTGAATAAATAATTGATAAGAGAAAGTCTTAGCCCATGTGTAGTACCAGTAGTATTAACACCAAATAAAGATGAAGAATGGAGAATATACACTGATTCCAAAGCCATCAAAAAAATAACTATCAGGTATAGATTTGCAATTCCAAAAATGGATGATTTATTAGATTGTCTTAGCAAGGCTAAATACTTTTCAAAATTTGATTTAAAAAGTGGGTGCCACCAGATTAGATTTTGATAAGGGTATGAATGGAATACTGGATTTAGTGCCAAATATGGGTTGTATGAGTGGTTAGCCATGTTGTTTGGGTTAACAAATGCACCTAGTACATTCATGGGACTAATGAATGAAGTCGTGAAATCCTTCATAGTAAAATTTGTTGTAGTGCATTTAGATGACATTTTAGTATTTAGTAGAAATAAGTAGGAATACTTAAGTCATTTGAGGGAAGTACTAGAGAAGTTGAAGAGGAAGAAGTTGATGATAAACCTCAAAAAGTGTTCATTTTTTAAGAAAGAACTAATTTATCTAGGATTTGTCATCTCTCGATAATGATTAAAAATGGACCCAACCAAGGTAGAAACCATTATAAATTGACCTACACCTAAGAATGCTATTGAAATTAGAATTTTCCATGGACTAGATAGTTTTTACAGGAAGTTCATCCAAAATTTTAGCAAGATTTGTGTACCTCTTATTGCTTTGAAGAACACATGCTTATACTGAGAGGGGGGTGAACAGTATAAGATCAACTTTTACTTTTCTTTCCCAAACAATATTATCCAATATTATCAATGGCAATATCAATAGCAATAATCAAAGCAATGCATAAATCATCACACACAAGAGAGACACAAATTTAACGTGGTTCACCCAATGTGGGCTACTCCATGGAGAAAATATTTCTTCTAAATTTTCTCAACAAATCTCTTGGGAATCAATTCCCTATTACAATTTTTATGGACCTCTATCCAAAGGAGACACCAATCCCCTATGCTCTGATTTGTGGATCTCTCTCCACAAGGAGAACTCTATCCCCTTTTATGGGAACTCTATCCTCTTGGTTTGTGGATATTTCTCCATGAAAGAACTCTATCCCCTTGCTCTGGTTCGTGGATCTCTCTCCATAGGAGAACTCTATCCCCTAGCTCTGGTTCGTGGAACTTGATCCAGGAGAACTCTATCTCCTCAACTAGTTCGTGGATCTCTCTCCATAGGAGAACTCTATCTCCCTAGCTAGTTCATGGATCTCTCTCCATAGGAGAACTCTTTCCCCTTGCTCTGGTTCATGGATCTCTACCCATAGGATAACTCTATCCCCTCTGCTCTAGCTGATGAACTTCTAGAAGACTTCTATCCCCACTACTCTGGCTTGTGGATCTCTCTCCACAGGAGACCTCTGTCCCCACTACACTGGTTGATGGACCTCTATCCACTGGAGACCTCTATCCTCTTTGCTCTATCACCTCCAAAGCCTACTCTCAACTCTATCTCAAATATGCACCAAACTCTATCCCAAGTCTAGCACAAATATACTCTAACTCTTCTCACAAATCTGCACCAAAACTATCCCAAGTCTTCTCTTCTTTTCTCCCAAGCCTTCTCAAAGACTTGCTCAAATCTACCCTCAAGCCTTCTCAAAGACTTGCTCAAATCTGCCCTCAAGCCTTCTCAAAGACTTGCTCAAATCTACCCTCAAGCCTTCTCAAATACTTTCTCAAATCTTCCCTCAAGCCTTCTCAAAGACTTGCTCAAATCTGCCTTCAATGTTGCTCACAAAACCTACTCAAATAACTCCAAATCTTGCATACAAAACACAACTTAAATCTCTTTCAAAAAGCTTTCTTCACACAGACAAATTCTACTTAGAATTCATTTAACCTCTGGAACATATAGAGAATGATATGCTCTATCAAAAACTCAATATGTTCTTCACACTCACAAATCTTGTACTCAATTAACCAATCTCTATCTCTTGCAAAATCCCTTTCAAATCAAATCAAAATAGTGTATAACTTGTTTCACAAAACTGGTCTATCTTTCTTGCAAATTTCCTCTCTAAGATCAATCACACTAATGCACAATTTTCTCTCACAAAATTGATCTCAAACACTTTCACAATTGCTATCAATATCTCTCAAACCAATGTTCAAAAGGTTTCACAATGATGTACTAACTTGTCTTCAACCCTAGCACAAGTAGTTCACAATCTCTAGCACAAATATCTCAATCTCAACAATGAAACACAAATCCTAACTCAAATATTTCCAACAATGCTTATCAAACAATCCTTTTCTCTCCACCTTATATTTCAAAAATATTTACTCAACAAAACACCTTAAATAAGGAATGATGTGCCCATACCTCTTGATTTGCTCTTATGGAGATATGTCTTCAAAAACCTATCTCACAAACACCTGATTTTTCTAGTGCCACTTCAAGGGTTAGATAGGAAAATACTTTCTCAAACCATCCACATGAATTTCCTTCTCAAAAATATATGCTCAATTTTTATTCCAAACCAATGCTCTATAACTCCCTTGGTTTTTCAAAATAAAACATCAAATCATGAACCAAGTCCTTCAAATATTAATGCAAATATTACAAACAATAAAGACACATTTTACACCTTTTATCTCCCACTTTCATAAAATAATTTTCAAACCACTCAATGACTCATAACATTGATTTACAATATTAAATCAACCATTTACACCTTATCACTCCTACTCTTGCATATATATCAAAATAAATTTTAATGACAACAATATCTTCAAAACATTTGGCAAAAATAAATTATCCTTATACCTCCTATATGCCAAAAACCTTTACACCATAGCACACCCCTCAAACACCAAGCAAAGAAAATATTAATCAACCTTAGCACATACCTTTTACCAAAAAAATTAATGCTGGCACAGATAAGAATCGACCCTCCGACCTCAACCTCCTAACGCAGTGCGTGACCGCTTGCGCTAGCCAAGCGGTTGAGACCTATCGTGTAGGCCTCCACCTTTGTTCCTTGGTGCATTCATCAAAAAGAATAAAACCCTTCAAAAACTGGCGCTAGGGAGAATCAAACCACAAACCTCCACCTTGCAAACACCTTAGCATGAGTCTAGCCATCGCTAGGCCACCCTGGTGGATGACATCAAGGGTTGAATGAAATTTTCTTTATTTTGTCCTCCTTCTGCTCTCCAAAATCAACGCTGTCCTCTTTTCCTTATTCGTTGTCACCACTTGCACGATTGCACAAAAATCAAATTATTAACCACACCATTTATTTCCAAAGACTTAGGGTATTTATATGCTTTCCATGCACATTTTAGACATCGACCCACCTTTCAAATTTATTTAAAAATAATTTGAATTGTCTTTGGTGCCATATAATTTTAAACTTAGGTATTATAATATTTTTAAAAAATATTATAATAAACCTTTTGCCTTGGGTCTTTTTCACCAATGAGAAGTAAACCTTTTGCCTTGGATATTTTTCCACCAATGAAAAATCTCCCTTTCCTTTTTTTAGTTACCAAATGAAGCCCTTGTTACTTCCAAACTCTCTTAATAATTTTTAAATATTATAATTTAAATATTATAATCCTTTTCTTCAAAATTCTCTTTGCTTGCTTTCACAACCATGGAAAATTCCTTTGCATTTATTTTTCACCTTTGACATCAATGACAATCAATGACATCAAACCTTTGACATCAATGACAACACTATACTCAAAATTTCCAACAATCTCCCCCTTTGTCATTGATGGCAACCCTCTCTAAAAATTTCTTTTCCTACCATTGAATTCCAAATCTGCTCCCCTTGACTGAATGCTCTCCCCTTACTCAAATCTCTCCCCCTTTGACATCAATGGCAAAGGGACTCCTTTGGGGCTAAATATAAGACTCTTAGCTCAGCCCTCTCCCCACCTCCTCTCCTTGAGGTGATTAATTTTGGGGTGGGAGTATCTCTACTCCTAGCATACAATGCTCTTTTTCTTTGTCAACCTTCTTTTTCAATATTTTTGTAGCCATACCTTTTTTATCCTTTTGAGTGTCCCTATTCTTGCTTGTCTCTGGAAGTTCTAGAAACTTTGTTCTACACCACTTGGCCTTATGCCCAAGATTATTGCACTTGTAACACTTAATGTTGTAGTTCTTAGAAGGTGCAAATATCTTGAAGTTCCTCCTAGTGAAGCCATACTCATTTCTATCATGAACCCTGCAGTGGATTGCTTTATGACCAAAGTGATTACAAGAGTAGCAATACCCTTGAAAGAAATATCCATATTTGAAAGAGTTGACATTCCTTTTAGTGAGGTCATACTCCTTCTTTCCATGAGTCCTGCAATGCATAGCCTTGTGACCAAATTGATTACATGAAAAACAACATCCTTTGAAGAAATCTTGTCTTGAACCCTTTGGTCTCTTAGTCCTTTCTTTGCCTTCTCTGTGATGATCCATGTTTCTTGTTTGTGCATTGTTTCCTTTCTTAGTGAAGCTTCTATTCTTCAACTTATCCGCATAAGTCTCACTTTCTTCTTCACTCTCTTCCTCTAAAACTTCCTCTTCTTTTGAGCTTGAGCTTGACCCTTCTTCTTGTTTCCCTTGTCCTTCTTCAAAACCAAGTCCTATTTTGATAGATGAAGATCTTTGTGCATTGATAATCTTATCCAAAGTCTTTGAAATTTTCCCAAACCTATGTAGCTTGTCCTTAGAATATTTCACTTCCATCCTTAGTGAAACTACCTCTTGTTCTAGTCTTTCACATTCTAACTCTTTTACCTCTAACTTTTCACTCATGACCTCTTTAAATCTCCTTGCCTTAGATTTTGAGTTTGTCAGGTCTTGTATAAGATTTTCTTTTTCTTCCTCACATTCTTGAACTTGAGCCCTTAGTCTTGAATTCTACTTTCTAACCTTTTTCAATTCTCTGAGAGCAACAATAAGTTCTACTTCTAGATCTACTATGCCTTCCTCTTCATTTTTTGAATCTTTCTCTACTTCTTGGTCTCCAAGAGCATCTTCAAAATTTTTAACTTTATCTTCAATAGGAGCATTTTCTTCCTCTTCTATTACCAAAAATAGAATCTCTTCTTCTTCACTATCTAAGAGTCTTTCATCACTATCACTTGAAGCCTTGCTTGCCTTGTTAACATAGAAACTCTTCTTGTACCTTTGAAATAACTTATTTTCATGCTTGCCTTGACCATACCTATTTTTCTTTTCATGCCTGGATTTTCTTGCTTCCTTTTTCTTATGATCATGTTTCTCTTCACTACTATTGCTTTCAGCTTTTGGACAATTAGATGCATAGTGACCAAAATTACCATAATTAAAACATTTCATTATTTTCATACCTTTGTGCTTTCTTGAGTCCTTGTTTCTTCTCCCATAGTTAGCTTCTTCATCACTGCTTGACTCACCACTTGATTCTGGTTTCTTATATTTTATCTTCTTTGATGCTTTGAAAGCTACCTCTTTCTTGGAGTTGGGATCCTTCACTATTCTCATCTCATAAGCTATGAGAATTCCATGTAACTCATCCATAGTCAAATTTTCAATATCTCTCATCTCTTCTATAGCTAAAACTTTTCCATCATACCTCATAGGAAGTGACCTTAAAACCTTTTGAGCAACACTAGAGTCTTCAATTTCAAATCCAAGTCCATGCATGGTATTAACAACCTCATCCACATGAAGTAAGTATGTAGCAATATCTTCCTCATCTTCCATATTTAAATCTTCAAACCTTTTCTTATGGTTTTGTAGTTTTGCCAACTTGACCTTTTTATCTCCTTCATATGTTTGCTTCAATTTATCCCATATCTCTTTTGTTGATTTGTAGTGCATAACTTTCACAAATTCTACTTCATATAAACCACTCAATATTCCATTCATAGCCTTAGCATTATTCACATGCAATAGCTTACCATATTTATCTATGGGAGGATTAGTTGTAGGTGTGAACCCATCCTCAACTGATTGCCATGTCTCATATCCTTGTGCCATCAAGTAAGTCTTCATTCTTATGCTCCAGAAAGCATAATTATTCCCATCAAATAATGGTGCCTTATTTGATGAAGATCCATTCTAAGATGCCATATGTGTTCCTGTAATATCTTCCTTCAAGCTATTAGACTCTTCTAAAGGAACCCACTCTGATACCAATTGAAGAATATAAGCTTATACTGAGAGGGGGGTGAACAATATAAGATCAAATTTTACTTTTCTTTCCCAAACAATATTATCCAATATTATCAATGGTAATATCAATAGTAATAATCAAAGCAATGCACAAATCATCACACACAAGAGAGACACAAATTTAACGTGGTTCACCCAATGTGGGCTACTCCACGAAGAAAATATTTCTTCTAAATTTTCTCAACAAATCTCTTGGGAATCAATTCCCTATTACAATGTTTATGGACATCTATCCAAAGGAGACACCAATCCCCTATGCTCTGATTTGTGTATCTCTCTCCATAGGAGAACTCTATCCCCTTGCTCTGGTTCATGGATCTCTCTCCATAGGAGAACTCTATCCCCTATCCATTTAATTAAACCCAAATTTGAACTCTATCTCCTCAATTGGTTCGTGGATCTCTCTCCATAAGAGAACTCTATCTCCCCATATGGTTCATAGATATCTCTCCATAGGAGAACTCTTTCCCCTTTCTCTAGTTCATGGATCTCTACCCACAAGAGAACTCTATCCCCTCTACTCTAGTTGATGAACTTCTAGAAGACTTATATCCCCACTACTCTGGCTTATGGATCTCTCTCCATAGGAGACCTCTATCCCCACTACACTGGTTGATGGACCTCTATCCACTAGAGAACTCTATCATATTTGCTCTATCACCTCCAAATCCTACTCTCAAATCTATCTCAAATCTACACCAAACTCTATCCCAAGTCTAGCACAAATCTTATCTAACTCTGCTCACAAATCTGCACCAAAACTATCCCAAGTCTTCTCTCAAGCTTATAACTTGCTAAAATATTCTCAAATCCATCCTCAAGCCTTCTCAAAGGACTTGCTCAAATCTACCTTCAAGCCTTCTCAAAGACTTGCTCAAATCTACCCTCAAGCCTTCTCAAAGACTTGCTCAAATATGCCCTCAAGCCTTCTCAAAGACTTGCTCAAATATACCCTCAACCCTTCTCAAAGACTTGCTCAAATATACCTTCAATGCTGCTCACAAAACCTGCTCAAATAACTCCAAATATTGCATACAAAACACAACTTAAATCTCTTTCAAAAAGCTTTCTTCACACAGATAAATTCTACTTAGAATTCATTTAACCTCTAGAACATATAGAGAATGATATGCTCTATCACAACCTCAATATTTTCTTCACACTCACAAATCTTGTACACACTTAGCCAATCTCTATCTCTTGCAAAATCTCTTTCAAATCAAATCAAAATAGTGTATAACAAAATTGGTCTATCTTTCTTGCAAATTTCCTCTCTAAGATCAATCACACTAATGCACAATTTTCTCTCACAAAATTGATCTCAAACACTTTCACAATTGCTATCAATATCTCTCAAACCAATGTTCAAAAGGTTTCACAATGATGTACTAACTTGTCTTCAACCCTAGCATAAGTAGTTCACAATCTCTAGCACAAATGTCCCAATCTCAATAATTGAAACACAAATCCTAACTCAAATATTTTCAACAATGCTTACCAAAATAATCCTTTTATCTCCACCTTATATTCAAAAATATTTACTCAACAAAACACCTTAAATAAGGAATGATGTGCCCATACCTCTTAATTTGCTCTTATGGAGATATGTCTTCAAAAACCTGTCTCACAAACACCTGATTTTTCTAGTGCCACTTCAAGGGTTAGATAGGAAAATACTTTCTCAAACCATCCACATGAATTTCCTTCTCAAAAAGATATGCTCAATTTTATTCCAAACCAATGCTCTATAACTCCCTTGGTTTTTCAAAATAAAACATCAAATCATGAACCAAGTCCTTCAAATATTAATGCAAATATTACAAACAATAAAGACACATTTTACACCTTTTATCTCCCACTTTCATAAAATAATTTTCAAACCACTCAATGACTCATAACATTGATTTACAATATTAAATCAACCATTTACACCTTATCACTCCTACTCTTGCATATATATCAAAATAAATTTTAATGACAACAATATCTTCAAAATATTTGGCAAAAATAAATTATCCTTATACCTCCTATATGCCAAAAACCTTTACACCATAGCACACCCCTCAAACACCAAGCAAAGCAAATATTAATCAACCTTAGCGCATACCTTTTACCAAAAAATAATTTATGGCACGAAAGGGAATCGACCCTCCAACCTCAACCTCCTAACGCAACGCGTGACCACTTGTGCTAGCCAAGCGGTTGAGACCTATCATGTAGGCCTCCACATTTGTTCCTTGGTGCATTCATCGAAAATAATAAAACCCTTCAAAAATTGGTGCTAGGGAGAATCAAACCACAAACCTCCACCTTGCAAACACCTTAGCACGAGTCTAGCCACCGCTAGGCCACCCTGGTGGATGACGTCAAGGGTTGAATGAAATTTTCTTTATTTCGTCCTCCTTCTACGCTCTGAAATCAACGTTGTCCTCTTTTCCTTATTCATTGTCACCACTTGCACGATTGCACAAAAATCGAATTATTAACCACACCGTTTATTTCCAAAGACTTAGGGTATTTATATGCTTTTCATGCACGTTTTAGACATCGACCCACCTTTCAAATTTATTTAAAAATAATTTGAATTGTCTTTGGTGCCATATAATTTTAAACTTAGGTATTATAATATTTTAAAAAAATATTATAATAAACCTTTTGCCTTGGGTCTTTTTCACCAATGAGAAGTAAACCTTTTGCCTTGGATCTTTTTCCACCAATGAAAAATCTCCCTTTCCTTTTTGTTACAAAATGAAGCCCTTGTTACTTCCAAACTCTCTTAATAATATTTAAATATTATAATCCTTTTCTTCAAAATTCTCTTTGCTTGCTTTCACAACCATGGAAAATTCCTTTGCATTTATTTTTCACCTTTGACATCAATGACAATCAATGACATCAAACCTTTGACATCAATGACAACACTATACTCAAAATTTCCAACATGCTTGTATGAAGAAAGGAATATTCACTTGGATAGAGGGGGTAGAGAAAAGTTTTTAGGTCCTAAGGTAAAAGATCATGGAACAACCTTTATTGGAAACCCCATATTTTGACAAAGTTTTCCAAGTTGATTGTGATGCAAGTGGAAAGGGTGTCATGGTTGTTCTTTTCCAAGAAGGCAAACCAGTAGTCTAAGTAGTCTTTTACAGTGAAAAACTGAATGAAGCAAAATAAATATTTTGTATATGACCAAGAATTTTATCTATTATTCAAGCTTTGAAGAAGTGGAGACATTACCTATTGCCTAAAGAATTTGTCTTGTATATTGATCATCAAGCACTGAAGTACATAAATAGTTAGAACAAATTAAATTTCAAAGAAACCAAATGGGTAGAATATTTGTAGAGTTATACTTTTATGTTGAAGCACAAATTAGGATAGTCCAATATAGTGGCAAATGCTTTAAGTAGAAGGATATTTATGTTACAAACATTGTAAGTAGAAGTCATAGGACTAAAGCAGATGAAGGATTTATATTATGAAGACCCTATTTTTTGGAAAGCATGAGAAGAATGCTAATATAATCAAGTTTGGAAAGATTTCTTTGTTGAGGATTTCTATTTAGGAATCAACAGTTACATATACCCAGAAGTTCAATTAGCGAGAATATCTTCAAGGAGATGCATAGATGACTTCTTGGACACTTTGGTAGGGACAAGACTCTATTATAGGTGAAAGAGAAATACTAATATCCAGGATTACTAGGGTATGTGGAGAAATTTATTGCCAAATGTAGAACTTGTCAGTTGGTAAAAGGTACTAACATAAACATTGGTTTATATCAACCAATGCATGTTTCAAAAGGACCTTGTGAGGACATCGGTATGGATTTTATATTAGGACTACTAAGGAATCAGTGAGATCATGATAGTACATTTGTTGTGGTAGATAGGTTTTCTAAAATGGCACATTTTATACCTTGCAAGAAGGTCAATGTTGCTTCACATATTGTCAGCCTATACTTTCAAGAAATAGTCAGATTACATGGATTACCAAAGAGCATCACCTCTAATAGGGATACCAAATTTATGAGTTATTTCTAGAGAATGGTCTCGAGAAGATTATATACAAAATTTTATTTTAGTTCAAC
The DNA here is from genome assembly GCA_028583015.1 of Wollemia nobilis. Lineage (NCBI taxonomy): Eukaryota > Viridiplantae > Streptophyta > Pinopsida > Araucariales > Araucariaceae > Wollemia > Wollemia nobilis. The sequence continues at coordinate 1,094,719 of JAQPPZ010005339.1, forward strand.
ATACCACCCATAGACAAATAGATAAACTAAAGTTGTTAACCACACCCTAGGAAATCTACTCAGAAGCTTAGTGGGGAATAGACCCTCCCAATGGGATTCAATGCTAGCACAAACAAAATTTGCTTATAACAAGTCAGTGAAAAATCTATTGGATTTTCACCTTTCCATGTGGTCTATGGGAAGAATGGTGATGCAAAATATTTTGTTGAACACATGAAACATCTACATGAGGAAATTAGGAAGAAAATTTAGAAGAGCAATCAGATGTACAAGAAGCATGTAGATGAGAAGAGGACCTATTCATTCAACATTGGAGACAAGGCCATGGTACTTGTAGGAAAGAAAAGTTTCCTCACAGGAACCTACAATAAACTGAAACACAAAAATATTGGACCTTACAAAATTCTAAAAAAAATTTCTAACAATGCTTATGAAATTGATCTTCCTTCAAGGGTAGACATATCTCCAATATTTAATGTTTTATATTTGTACCCTTATGTAGGGGGCAACATGGTCCATAGTACTTATGAGGATAGTAATGAGGTTATGGAGTGGGTAAAACAAATGCAAAAGGTAGAACCAAAAGAAATTGAGCAAATCATGCAGGAACATGTGGTAAAGAGAACAAAAATTTGAGAATATAAAGAATTTCTGGTGAAGTGAAAAGGTTAGAGACATGAGGATAGGTATGAATGGATTTCTAAAGCATTTCTTGCTCATAGAGGCCATTGAAGATCCATTTGAGCAAGAGTTCACAAAAATTTTGAAACTCGAGTGACTGATGCAAGATAAACCACCAAACAAAGAAGTTTTTTTTCTCCAACCAATATAAGATGTTCTTGGTTGGCATGAACTAGAAGCAACAAAAAAATAAATAACCAGAGTCTATTTTTTTGGGAAGGCTCAAAGTGCAGAGAATATGTCTAGCTAGAAAGAAGCTAGAGAGGAAACAATTATTGGAAAAGTTGCAAGTTTTATTTTTGGGTGTCTGTTGGAAAAAACTGCAAGATTATTTTTTGTTGTCTATTAAAAATTGTAGGTTTTATTTTGGGTGTCTATTGAAAAATACAGGTTTTATTTTGGGTGTCTGTTGAAAAACTGCAGGTTTCATTTTTTGGGTTATCTGTTGAAAACTACAAGTTTTATAGGGGTTGTTTGTTTAAAAAATATGGGAAGAATTATGAGTTTGTTTTGGAGAATTTTATGTAGTAAGAGAAATTGAATGAAGTGGTTTGGACATTTTGTGGAGAAGTGTTTGATTCTATCACATCTTACATGCAGCGTGTCAATCAAATAGGCTATATAGCTTAATATGAGTAAATTGATGTGAAAAGGATAAAACAACCCTTATAAAACCCTATTTTAATAATAATAATTTATTGTATTATCAAATACATTAAAATGCCACAATAATATGATGATGATGTAATACAAATATTTTTTTAACTTTAGATACTCATATTTTATTTATTTATTTTTTTAGAAAAGGCTAGATTATATTAATTCATTAACTAGTGCGTTAAAATATTTTGGTGCTAGCACTATCCACTAGCTAAAAAACAAAATGAGGTGGATCAGGAGTAAAGCATCCATAATTGAATATACTTAAGAATAGAAGCTAATATCAATAAAATGACTATAGCTATATCTTATTGTAATACACCAGATATCAGCATTCATCTATGGAAGAGTCTATTATATGAATAAATTTTAGGTATGTTTTCTGTGATATCTTTTGAAGTCTTCAAAGAAGAAAAAGAAGTAATCAAAACCTAAACCTGCTCATCATTGTTAATTGCCTTCTTAGTTTCCTGTTGGACCTTTTGAAGATCCTAAATCATATGATAAAGTTGATGAAGTCTGTCAAAAACATCTCGAGATGTGCTGGAAGTTCCATAGACTTGGGAATGAATGCGTCCCACATGTAACAAAATATCAAAGGTCAAGTAACCCAGGTGTTGTAGATGAGTTGGAGAGGAGATGGCAATCCTCCAAGAGAGGTCCCAAGTTCAAATCTCCACCTACCAAAAAGTTGAATTGGGTATCTAAAATCCAATTGATAATGTTGGTGCGAGCAGGGTCGTGTGCGACTCCCGGGTGACTTTGACGGTGTATAACCCCCTATTCGTGGTCTCTCAGACCAAGGCGGCCCCACAAAGGGTTTTTCGCTTTAAAAAAATATATATCAAAGGTCAAGTCTACTAAAACTATATCCCATGGAGGAGAATATCCAGTAAAAACCTTTTTGCATTTGCACTTCTAAATGTGCTTGAGAAGGATGAGTCTATAAACATCCCAAAGTTTGGTGCACTAATCCAACTAAGAAAAACCAAGGAGAGAAAGCTTCCAAGATCTAGTGAAAGAGGGAAAAATAAAAGAGTAGAAGACATCCCAAAATTGTTTAGCCATGTTACAAAACCAAAACAAGTGAATAAGAGTTTCTAAAGTATTACAAAAATTACATTGAGGGGGAATGTGTAAAATTGTAGCCAAACTTTTAGTAGTTGGAAGTTTTTGATGCAAAATCCACCATCCAAGAAGTTGAGTTTTAGATTTAACAAGAGCTTTCATTTGAGTAGTAAGAAACTACCATTAGGCATTGGTAAAATTCACTTGGCACTTGACATTGAGCTTAGAGTCTAAAGAAGGGGGACACAAAAAAAAATTGCATAACCAAATAGAAGTAATGGAAGAGATTCTATGACCATTAAGTCATATCCAGTAATTCCAATTATTATGGGCAGTTGTTCCCAACTTCATAAGGACCTCACAAGGGATAGAATCCATGACTAAGCCATAAAACTCTTTGAACCTAGAGAGAAGGGAGCAATAATTGTAGATCAGGTTCCAGGTAATAATTGAGCGACTACCTAGATCCCAAATATCTCTATTTCTATTAATTCTTTTCTTCAAAAAAGCTAGACCATGAATAGCATTGCATAAAGCTAAAGGTTTATCACTATGGAGGATAAGTTTATTCTATCAAAGACTTCTTAGACCGATGCTCATACCATGTCTCAAGTAGTTAGACTTCCAAGCCAATAAATGAGAAATTGATTACCAAGCTTTCTAGTTTTGGGTAACTGGAATAGATCCTTTAACTGTAAAATAAGGTGCATTAAGGACCTTATCCTCCCAAGGGATTTATTTCCATTTACCTTTGTGAGTAGCTAGATATATTCTATAATGAAATAGATGTTTCCAATTTTCATCACCAATAATGGCTCTAGCAACCCATTTTGTAGCTAAAATTTTACTTTGGGTAAGAGGATCAATGATGCCTAGACCTCCTAAAGCCTTAGGTTGAGTACAAAGTTTCCAAGAGATGGGTGTCATTCCCACCTCCCCATCCCATTTAGTCCATAAAAATTTATGAATGGCCTAAGTTAATTTGTTATAGGCTACCTTGGGGGTCATCCAACAAGAGTAATAAATATGAGAGGCTACCATAATTTTATTTGCAACTTGAATTCTTCCTGGTAAGGAAATAAACCGAGCTGGCCAAGAATTAAATTTTTTGAAGTCTTTCCATAACCTAGATCCACACATCCTTAGGATAGATATTAATCCCAAAGGAATTCCTAAATAATGCACAATCATACCATGAGGGATGATCTTCCAATCAGTTAAGGATTTGCATCCACGAGGAGAGGAGGAGGTATAGAAGAGTTCAATTTTAGAGTCGTTAATTTGAAAACTAGAGATATCATAAAACAATTAAACAACCTCTTTAGCCGTTTCCACCTCTTTTTGGGTATTTTGAAGAAAAATAATGGAATCATCAATAAAATGAGAGTTAAGAGCATGCTTATCCCCAGGAAGCTTAATACCCTGAATGAGGCCATCAGAATGGGCCTTATGAAGAAGATAACCAAGAGCATCGATAGCCAAAACATACAAAAAAGGAGCAAGGGGGAAACCCTGTCTGATAGACCATTGAAGATGGAAGGAGGGGGAAGTCGATAACACCTTTACCAGATATCAGATCAGGCTCGAGGGTCGCCATTGTATAGCCAAACCCGCTAGGTAAAACAAAGTCAATGAGACCCTTGACCCAAAATCTTATGCCAAATTTTTTTATAAAACTCCATTGGAAGACCATCCAAGCCAGGAGCTTTGTCATTCTTCATAGAAAAAAGAAGCAGTTTGTAGATCATTCACAGAAAGAGGAGATTCAGTTTAATTTTCAAATAATGAGGTCTACTAGTGTGGGAATATGCTTCTGCACATATTGCATTAAAATACATTAGATTTCATCCCTTGGTTCCACTGTAAAAAGTTGAGAGAAATGAGCAATAAAAAGATTCATGATCTCTTTAGAGTCATAAAGAGAATGACCTGAAGGGTCCTCCAACTCAATGATCCTTTCCAAAATATTCTTATGTCTGAGGTAGTTAAAAAAATTAGTTCCCTTGTCTCCCTGGGAGATCCAATTGAGACAAGATCTAACATGTGCCCCTCTAGCACGGTAAGACTCGTAAACTCTAGCCTAATTTTCAACATTAGCTAGATCACATTGAATAACAGTGTTAGTAGGGTCTTTCATAAGCATAGAATAAATATGAGAGATCTCCTTATGAATGTGACTCTCTTGAATCTTCTTCCTCCTGGCAACAGAGCATCCATACCATCTAAGGAATGAAACTATAATGGAAATTGTTATTTCAAACCATTTGATCCAGCCAGTATTATCAGTTTGTCTAGAAAATCTATTCCAGACATGCTCTACAAGGCAAAAACAGGCAGGATTGTCAAGGTGGGACACATTCAATTCAAAAGGAAGTGACATGGAATTAAGAGAGATAGAGGAATTTTGGATAGAAGACAAGATAAGAAGGTGATAAGACAAAGTAGTTTAAGAAAAGACATGAACTTTCTCTTGGATGGAGAATCATCTAAGAAATAATTACAAAAATAAAATCTATCTAGATGAACAAGCTTCCTAGTAGAACCGTGATGATATTTGGACCACGTAAACCAGTAATCTCTATGATAGGAGGCTTTACCAAATAGGAGGCTTTACAAAAGAGAGGGACGTGCACACCTAAATGATTACGATAAAATGACCAACTATCAAATTCAACATTAGAAAGGGGTCTACTACTAGTCCAACTTTTATCACTAGGATTCTCAATCATATTAAAGTCACCTCCAAGGATCCATTCTACAGGAGGGAGAGAAAAATCTAATCATTCCCAAAGGGTTATACGACTAGGAGGATCATTAGGAGCATAGATAGAACAAAATCCAATAACCTGATAGTTTAAGAGCAAATCTAACCCACACACAACGATGAGCAGGGTATTTATCATGGTCTATAATAGCATAACAAAGAGACTTGGCTATGGAAAGGGTAGCACCTCCTTTACCATTAACATGAGAAGTAGTAAACGTATATGCATATCCACCACCAATGATATCCATACAATGGGTGAGAGTGTGACCAGTGACTTTTAGTTCTTGAAGGAAAAGAACAAAAATATGATTTTTAACAACTTTTTTTCGAAATTAAAACTTATAGTAAGGGAGGGAGATCCCCCTAACATTCTGGGATAGAAGATTTAAATTCATGAGGGGTGATTTTTTTTTTATTTGTGGAAAACATCCCAAAAGGGATGCCACTTTCGGGTAAGACCCAAGGAGGCAGGGGTATCCATTCCGCCAAAAACGCCCAGGACTCGGACCTGGCCTACCACCTTTGACATACTCAAGGAGCAAACAAACACACAAAACCAATTTAAAAATAAGTAAATAACAACAAAAATAATAAAATAAAATAAAAAAACATGCTCCTTGAGTGTGTCAAAAACAAAAGCACAACCAAACACGCACAATAAGATAAAAGAAACCACAACACAAACCACATAGAAAAACACAAGAACCACATAACAAAACACAAACAAGACAAAAACAACAGAACACTACAAAGACATAACCCAAAAAAAACATGAAAAATAAACACAACCAAAACCTAAAAAATTAAAATAAAATAAAATAAAAATAAAAAACAACCAACAACAGACAATAAACAAAAATAAAAAACATAGAAAACACTCACACATAAAAACACAAATTAACACAAACAAAGAGAAACCCAAGAACAAGAACAAAAAAAACACAAGAACAATAACAAAAAACATAAAAAAAACACAAAACAACAAAAACACAAGAACAAAAAAAACAACACAAAGAACACAAAAACAAAACAAAACAAAAGAACCCACCCACCTTAAAAAACTAAACAAAAAAACAAAAAAAAAAAAAATTGAACATAACAATGACCTATCTAGACCAGAAGACTAATAAGGCAAGAATCAACGAGAGGAAACAAAATAAAGAATAGAATGAGCTAGGGAACTAAAAAAAACAGAATGAACCAAAGAGAAGCAAAAAAAAAAAAAGCAAGAAGAAACTAGGTACCTTCAAAACTGGAGCCATCCAAAGAAATGATAGAAAGAAGAGCTTCCCTAATTTGAGAAGCCCACCATATAGGAGGGTGGCCATAACAAGTAAGATCACCTTTTTCCAAAGCCCAATTAGCTAAAGCATCAGCACTCTTGTTTTGATCTCTGACCACATGATTGTAATCAACTTTCAAAAATCCCATCTAGATTAATTGAATCTTTTCAATAATTCTTTTTATTCTCCAATCCACCTTATGATTCTTAGGAGTCTTCAAGAGATTAATCATAAGTTGAGAGTCAGACTCAACTAACACCTTTTCCCATCCAACCTTAGTAGCCTCCTGAAGGCCTCTGAGGATACCATACCCCTTAGCAAGGTTATTGGAAAGAATACCCAAATTCTCAACAAAAGTAAAAACCAGGGAGCCATCTGAAAGTCTACCAATTCCTCCCACACTGGCTTTTCCAGGGTTCCCTCTAGAGGCTCCATCGGTATTGACTTTTCCAAAATCCTTAGGAGGAGGTTGCCAATTTCTAGTCCTATCCATCTTACTAATACTCACATTCCCTTTAAGTTGGTTGCCCTTAGAATATTTAATCTTCAATATTTGCATCACTTGATCCCATCTTTGGTGGGAGTTTTGGGGGTGATTAAGGAGTTGATGGACTGATTCAACTAAGTTGGCTATGGTCTTTTGCCAAATATAGTGAATATCCTTCCTATCTTGATTAAAAATTTGGTTGTTCCTTTCATTCCAAATATTCCAAAGAAGAATGGTAGAACCCATCCAAACTAATTGCCTAATAAAATGATCAACACCCTCTTGATTAGGCCAATCCCTCCAAAGCTGTTCAAAAGTAAAAAAATTGGACCACTGTAAGCCAAGTAAAGTGGCCATTCTCCTCCATAGCTCAGAGGCTAAAGTACACTCAATAAAAATATGGTTGAGAGTTTCTACATTCTCTTCACACATTTCACATCTAAAAGGGCCATGAAAACCACGCTTCATAAGTTGCTCACCAGTAAGCACCCTACGATGCAATAAAATCCAATTAAAGAACCTCACCTTAGGCCAGAGCTTTTGAGCCCACAATAGAGAAAATATGTCAGAAGAATGGTTGGGATTATTATGGCATAAGGTCAAATAACCTTGAGCAACTGAATACTCACCCTTAGTAGTGTTGTTCCATCCAAAACAATCTTTTTCATGGGACCAAGAGAGGGATCTCATATGAAGGATGTCTTGGATATCTTGTCTTTGCCTTTCTGGGATTTGAATAGGCCAGTCCTCAATAGGGATCCAATATCTACCAACCTTTGAATTACCAGTATGGTACCGATAATAATTAGCCACCTTTATCCAATTAGCTCGATGAAGCTCCTCCATCCAAGGCCTCCAATCGGGAAATTGAGTTATCAAAGGCTTGTGACCATCCCAAGAATCTGTCCAAAAATTTACCTGTTGACCATTATGAATGATCCAAAATAATTTTTTCTTTATCAAATCCTCACCAGTCTTAAGAACTGCTAAAATGGGAGAACCTTTGGTAGGAAGTTGATAGCGAACAAGGTCTTCAGGACTTTTGTTCTCAGCATATTTAGCACGGAGATTATTTGCCCAAAGAGCATTGGGGTTATGCAACATCCTCCAATATAATTTAGTAGCTAAAGCTTTGTTGTTATTAATAGAAGACCGGAATCCTAACCCCCCTTCACTCTTAGGAAGACATAAAGTATCCCATTTCACCAAGGCCCATTTTCTTTTCTCCTTAGTACCACTCCAAAGGAAACGATGACTGATTTGATCCAATTCTCGAAGAACAACCTTTGGGATATTCAAAACGGAAGAAACATAAATAGGAATAGCTTGAAGGACTGATTTTACCAAGGTGATTCTACCCCCGGAAGAAAGCCACTGTTGGTCCACTTTCCAATTTTCTTCTTGACTTTGTCCAACAACCAATTCCAATATTTATTTTTTTGCCTTTGAATATTTATGGGAATACCTAAATAAGTGATTGGAAGGGAGGTCTTCTTATATCTTAATTTATCCAAGACCATGGATTCTTGTCTAGAAGAGTAGTGAAAGAAAATAACTTTAGATTTGTCTTCATTGATCAATTGCCTGAGTAGCCTTAGAAAAATAGCTAATGATTTGCTTAATATTAGAAGCTTCCTTAACCGTAGCTTTACCTAAAAGAGTAGAGTCATCCACAAATTGAAGATGAGAGATAGGTCTAGCTCCATGAGCAATGGTAACTCCCTCAAGGGTTTTGTTTTCCCTCTTTTTGGTTATAGTCCTACCCAAGCATTCAGCAAGAATGATGAATAAATAAGGGGATAGCGGGTCACCTTGACTAATACCTCTAGAAGTTGGGAATGACTGAGAAGGCCTACCATTGATAAGAACTAAGTAGGAAACTGAAGAGATACATCCCATAATCCAATCCATCCAATCCTTAGAGAAACCAAATTGCCTCAAAACTTTGATAAGGAAGTGCCAATCCACTATGTCATAAGCTTTGGATAAGTCTAACCGAATGAACATGGAAGGAGAATTTTGCATATCCATGGAATGGATGGCTTCCTGAGCAAGAACTATCTCATCTACTATTTGACGTCCTTCCACATAACCCCCTTGCTTTGGGGAAATAATCTTATGCAAAAGAGGCTTCAACCTTTCTGCCATTATTTTAGTAATAATTTTGAGAAGAACATTACATAAAGCAATAGGTCTGGAACGATTTAACTTCGTTCGTTTATGTTTAATTCTGATCAATTCCTCAATTGCAATATAATGTAGTAATATGAAACCACAACAGTAAATAAATTAAATCAAATTGGATATAGTTCGCCACTCAGGGAGGGCACGTCCCCGCCGTGAAGGCAATTGCGAAATGCAGAGAATAAAAAATAAAAACACGATGATTTAATTTTGAATAATCTATCTACTATATATATGAAATGTTTTACTCCTGGAATACCTAGCCGACGGCTAGGTTTGGTGTGTAACATGACTCCCCTCCTCGGAAAGCTTTGTCCTCAAAGCTGGAAATGTCTGGAAAATACTTTCAGGTTCCCATGTGGCATCCTCCTCTGGTAAATCTTGCCATTTGATGAGAAATTCTTGAATCTGACGTGATCTCAGTCTTCGTATTCTGTGTTGTAGTATATCTTCAGGTTGGAGATGTATGCGTCCTTCCTCATCGAGCACTGGTAATTCTGATTGACTTTGCACTTTCTGACCAATTACTTTTTTGAGACATGAAACATGAAATACCGGGTGTATTCGTGATGATGTAGGTAGCTCTAATTGATAGGCTACTTCTCCAATGCGACGCACAATTTTGTAAGGACCATAGAATCGTGGAGCCAACTTTTGGCTGGACTTTATCCTTAACGATGATTGTTTGTAAGGTTGCAACCTTAGGAAAACCCAATCACCTATATTAAAAGTTCTCTCTGATCGGTGCAAGTCTTGTTGTTGTTTCATACGATTTTGTGCTTGGACTAAATTCTCTTTGAGGATGGTGAGTGTAGACTACCTTTGTTGGAACCAATCATCCACTTTGGCTACTTTGGATGATCCTTGTACGTAATCTGCGACGGTTGGAGGCTTGGTGCCATACAATGCTTCAAATGGAGACATCTTAATTGAGTAATGGTAAGAAGTGTTGTACCACCATTCTGCCAATGCTAACCACTGGCTCCATTGGTATTGTTTATCTTGAGCGAAACATCTTAAGTACGTACCCAAACATTTGTTAACTACTTCTTTTGACCATCCTGTCTGTGGATGGTAGGTCGAGGACATGTTCAATTTGGTACCACTAAGTCGAAATAATTCCCGCCAAAAGTTACTAGTGAAGATGGGGTCTCTATCACTTACAATATTTTTTGGCATACCATGTAATTTGAAAATTGAATCCATAAATACCTTTGCCACCTTGCTTGCGGAAAATGGATGTTGTAAAGCCCGAAAGTGAGCGTATTTGGATAACCGGTCTACGACTACGAAGATTACTGTCCTGCCTTCTGACTTTGGAAGACCTTCAATAAAATCCATGGATATATGTTCCCACTGTCGTTCAGGGATGGGTAATGGTTGTAACAACCCTGGTGATTTGACTGTTTCTCCTTTATTGCGTCGGCAAACTTCGCATTCTGCTACCCATTGTTTGACTTCGGATTTTAATCCTTTCCAACAAAATGATTGTTTGACCCTTAAATATGTTTTCAAAAATCTTGAATGTCCTGCTGATGGAGAAGCGTGCGATTCATCGAGGATCTTTGATTTGAGTTCTGAATTGTGTGGAATGTAAATGCGGTTCTTCTTTCGGAGGATTTTATCTTCATAAGAGAACAAAGGGTGTTTAGAGGACCCTATAGATAATTCTTGAAGTATCTGAGCAGTTTCGCTATTGGACAACCATTCATCTTGTAATTGATTCACCCATTGGGAGCAAGGACCTGAAATAGCGTTAATGACTACTTCGTCTTCATATTTCCTGGACAGCGCATCGGCGGCTATATTTTCCTTCCCTTTCTTGTATTCGATAACAAAATCATAGCCCAATAGTTTGGTTAACCACTTATTTTGTTTCGGATATGAAAACCTTTGCTCAAGAAAATGTTTGAGACTACTATGATCTGTTTTTATAATGAAGCGGCTACTGATTAGGTAGTGTCTCCATTTTTCTACTGCGTGAAGAATAGCCAACATTTCTTTTTCATATGTTGATCTTCCCAAATTTTTCTCGGAGAGCTGTTTACTTTCAAATGCCAACGGATGACCTTCTTGCATTAATATAGCCCCAATTCCTGTTCCTGATGCATCACATTCGATAATAAATGGTTTGTGAAAATTGGGAGTTGCTAAAACTGGAGTTGTACACATGGCCTCCTTAAGAGCTTCGAAGGCTTGAGTGGCCTCTTTCGACCAACGAAAAGCATCCTTCTTTGTGAGTGCTGTGAGAGGTGCTGCAATCTTACCATAATTTTGTACAAACTTGCGATAGTAGCCCGTGAGACCCAAAAAACCACGAAGTTTCTTGATGGTTTTAGGTAAAGGCCATTCTTGAATTGCCTTAATCTTATTGGGGTCGACTTTGACACCCTCGTGTGAAACTATATGACCAAGATACTCGACTTCTTGGACACCAAATGAACATTTGGAACGTTTGACAAATAGCTTTTCTCTGTGTAAAATGTGAAGGGCTTTATCCACATGATGTAAATGGTCCTTCCATGTTTTGTTGTATATGAGAATATCATCAAAAAAAACTAACACAAACTTACGGAGGAGTGGACGAAACACTTGGTTCATGAGACTTTGGAATGTGGATGGTGCATTGGTGAGACCAAAAGGCATGACCAAAAATTCGTAATGACCTTCATGAGTACGAAAGGCGTTTTGGGAATATCTTCTTCTCTGACACGGATTTGGTGAAATCCTGAGCGAAGGTCTAATTTTGTAAAAAAATTTGCACCATGCAACTCATCTAGTAGGTCATCTATGACAGGGATAGGAAATTTGTCCTTGATAGTGAGTTTATTGAGAGAACGAAAATCAGGACACATACGCCAAGAGTTATCTTTTCGTCGAGCCAGAACTACAGGTGAGGAATAAGGGCTAGTGCTGTGACGAATGACTCCATGATCTAGCAGATCCTGAACGATCTGTTCGATTTCTATCTTTTGTGGTTGAGGATAGCGGTAAGGACGATTGTTAGGTGGGACACTCCCTGGAATCAAATGGATGGCATGGTCATGAGATCGTTTAGGTGGTAATCCTTTAGGTTCTTGGAAAACCTCTTCGTAATGTGTTATGATGTCTCGTAACTCTGGAGCAGTAATATCCGAAGTTGCTCGAGATTGTTTTTCCAAACAATTAATTTGAGCTATAAATCCATATCCACCCTTTTTTAGCATCTTCTCCATACTATGAGAGCTCACCATTTGTGATGGAGGAGTAGTAATGCCTTGTAAGCGAATGACTCGTCCGTTTTCCTTCCATTCCACAAATAATTTTTTGAAATTGAAGCTAACCGTGTCTAATGTTTCCAACCATTCAACTCCCAAAATGACATCCGAGTTCCCTAAATTCATGACGAAAAGGGATCCAAACCAGGTATAAGTTCCCATTTTTATGGAAACTTGAGATGTTCGACCAACACATTGCGCGTTCACCCCGTTGGCCACTAGAACCTGGAATTTGTCTTTGTTGGAAGAGTTAATGAATAAATTCAAAGCTTTTGCTGTTTTGATGTCGATAAAATTGTGGGTACTGCCGAAATCAATTAGCACATTCACCTTTTTCTGGCGGAGAAATCCTGGTACCTTGATGGTATGGTGGGCGGTTAACCCCATGAGGGCATGCACGGAGATCGCCATTGTATCCTCTTCCTTCTCTTCTAGAGTACTTGGTAGTTCTTCTTGCATAGGTTCTTCTTGGTGGTAAGTTTCTTCCTCTTCTCCTTCATATTGATCGCATTCAATATGAAAGTTTTGTTTTTGGGCACATGCTTGTTCCCTGGGGTGATGAGTGCGACATTTATAGCAAAAGTATCTTGATGGTTGATCATTTCTACGAAAGGAATTGTTGCGATACGAAGGACGACTATAAGTTTCACGTCGTGCATACAACTGAATTCTCTTCTCAGCCAGCTTGGCTATTCTTATACAATCGTTCAACGAGGTTGGATTTTGAATGTCTACCTCCACCCTAATATTTTCTTTCAATCCATTGCGAAAAGCTCCTACCACTGTGTCGGGACTGAGGTCTAAAGTATATGGTAGTAAACTGGTGAACTCCGAAATGAACTCGCTAACCGATCCTTCTTGTTTAAGAGATAACAGTCTTACTGTGTATGACGATGTAGCTCCTTCATCAAATATTTCTAAAAAAGAGGTAGTGAATTTTTTCCAGTTAATAGTAGCTCCTTTCTCTCGCTTAAGCCATACGAACCATTGGTAGGCCTCAGTGCCTAATTTTGATGCAACGAAAGGGACTTTATCAAATTCCTTAATTTGGTATAAGTCGAGAATGCCTTCCATTTTGGCTATCCAACCACGAGGATCATGACCCTCAAAAGTGGGCATATCAATGCGTGGAAAATTATTAGGGCCTCTCGGTTGGTGATAACCCATATCCCTTTCTTGATCTTGGTTATACCGCTGTCTATGATAGCGATCCCTGTAATTATCCGAATTGCCTCTTTGTTGTTCCCAATCGTCATCTTGATCGTCATTTTCTTCATTCCTTTGGGCATGGGAGTGATTTTGGGGATTAGTATTGGGATTAAGCTGGTTTTGTGCTCGCACTAGGGTTTTTAGGTTGATACTAATTTTGCGCATACCATCTATTAAGAGTCGAAGAGATTCATCGTTGGAAATGGCCGAGTTACTTGAGTCTCCTTGTGTGATGTTTTCGTGAGTTGGGGGAGGGTTAGTAGCCATAGGGTCTACTAGTGGATGATGTGGATTATAACTGCCAATTTTGAAAGGAGAAGGAGAATTTTTTGTACCTGGGCTTCGATGAGGTCTTCGTGCGTTGTTATTGGTCGTTTTCGAGCTTGATAGTCGACCGTCAGATCCTTTGGTCCACCTTTTGCTCATGCACTTGTTAACATAACCTGCTTAGGAGCTTTTGAGCTTTGACTGCTACAAAATTTGGTTGAATTTAGCAAAAATTTGGATTCCGCTTCAACTGTCGCTCCAACTACGATGCGGATTTGAATTTGGGCTGCCTCGGGACAACAACTTTCAACAATTTTGTAATTTGGACAATGCCAGCAACTTTGACAACTTTTTAGCAACTTTTCAATTTTGACTAGAACTGACCGCAAGACAGCACGTACTGCTACGACCGAACAGCGAGGAAGGACCGAACAATTGACACGACACGCGAGCGGAATAGACAACGACGATGCAAGCGGACGTAGACCGGACAACGAGGACGCGAGCGGATCGGATACAAGACGCGACGAACGAAATAAGACGCGAGAACAAGACAATGAACAACAGAGACGACAAAGCGACACAAGACACGAAGGACAGGGAACAACCCTCAAGACACGAGGGAATGGAAAGCAACACGAATAATGATAGACACAACACGAAAAATTGGAACGACCGATGATTAAACACGACAATGACAGCTAGCAACTAGAAAGACGACAGTTGGACCGTAAATCGACGAAGAAGACTATGCGCGGAGGAACTCCAACGTGTGACCGAAGTCACACCATAGAAGGTGTGACTTATGCCTTTTAAACCCCTAAACGAACTTAATACACTGAATGTGGGATAAATATTTAAGCCCAACTCCACGAAAAATTTTTATCTGACGTCAGCAATCGAAATTAAACAAACTACCTTAGTTTTTCTCGATTTATTGAATATTTCCTGAATTATGATTGGACGAAAATGCTTGTGAATGGTTGTGATTGACTATGTGCAATTTTATGGTCTGGCTTTCGGATTTTGATCACAAAGGAAGGATTTGAGACCCTGGATGCCGTTGTTGTAGTTTTGGGACAGGAATTTGAATGGACGGTGATGGGGAATTTAAATGAACCGCATCATGCCTGTAATCTCTGCCTTAGAGCTTATTCGTGTACGTCGATAATCTTTGAACGAACGGTGATGGGAAGTTGAAACAAACCGTGTCATGCCTGTAATCTCTGCCTTATAGCTTATTCGTATACGCTGGTAATCTCCACTGACTGTAACCTTCTATTGCTGCGCGACAGAACCACGCACAATATTTGCGTACGTAGTGAGACCGAGGACACCCCCTGAATCTGATACCACTTGGAACGATTTAACTTCGTTCGTTTATATTTAATTCTGATCAAATTCCTCAAATGCAATATGACGAAGCAATATGAAAACCACAACAGTAAATAAATTAAATCAAATGGAAAATAGTTCGCCACTCAGGGAGGGCACATCCCCGTCGTGAAGGCAATTGCGAAATGCAGATAATAAAAAATAAAAAACGATGATTTCATTTTGAATAATCTATCTACTATATATATGAAATGTTTTACTCCTGGAATACCTAGCCGACGGCTAGGTTTGGTGTGTAACAAGGTCTAAAAGCTGAGATATGATCAACCTCTTGAGCTTTTGGAACAAGAGTAATATAATTTTATTGAGAACCTTCAAAATTTCTTTGGCTTTCCTGACTTCTTCCACCACCTCTAATAAATCAACATGAAGGATATCCCAGAACTCTTGGTAGAACTCAATGGGAAAACCATCAGGACCTGGGGTTTTACCTTTTTGCATTTTAAAAACTACTTGTTGAAGCTATGAGGGGTGATTTAGAGGCTGCTCGACCTCATGAATTAGAGCCTAGAAAATATTCTCACTGATTTGCAACAATTGCATGTTGTCTAGATGGGAAGTCAGTAACACATTTTCCAGATATAATATTAGGCTCAAGGGTCACCATTGTATACCCTAGCCTACTAGGTAAAACAAAGTTAATGAGACCCCTGACCCTCCAAGGAATCAAACTAGGGCAGCCAATCGACATTGCATAAAAATAATAATTTAAAATTTAAAACTTAATATAATATAATTGACACTTTGATATTAACAATTAATAATAATATAATTTGTTGAGACATATGGGTGATGTATCACACCAAGGTCCAAATATTAGTGGCATTAAATAGGTTATAGAGCTTAATATGACTACGTTGATGTAAAAGAAAATAACAACCCTTTTAAAACCCTACTTTAAAATGATAATAATAATTTGTTATATTATCAAATACACTAAAATACCACAATAATATTATCATGATGTAATACAAATAAATTTTCTTAACTTTAGATAATCAATGAAAAGTATACTTACTAAGCAAGTTTTTGTTTAAATGCATAGAGTTGGTAATACCTTTCCGCGATACTATATCAAGTTTGGGCATCATCACTGTAAACCCTAAAGAGGTAAAACAAATTCAATGAGACCCTTGACCCTCCATGGAATCAAACTAAAGCAACCAACTAACAAACACTCGACCACTACCATCTAGCCTATCCCTTTCTAAGTACGTTGCAACAAAAAAAAAAATCCAAGGGTCTAGGTCCCCTCGTACCAATCGTACCCAAGTTTGAACCTAGGTCACCTTAATGAAAACCCAAAGACATGCTACTACAATATCCCTCGAAGAACTATTATAACAATTTTTTACCCTAGAATTTTTTTGCTACTCATTTAATTTTATGCATAAACAAATTTCTTTTAAAATATTGATAACAATTTATATTTTCATGTTAACTTGATTAAACATAATAAGTACTATATAATTTCATGCTCCAAGTTATTTATAATATAACATATTTAATAAGTAATCTAGAAGGGATATTGTTGTGGTAATTCCTTGGGTTTTCATTTAGAGACCCAAGTTCAAACCTCAAAATTTTTGATGGGATTCGAACCCCTCAAAAACCCACGTTTTTAACTCAAACTTTTTATCGAAAAGGATAAGCCAACCCAAATCAATGAAAAGAGTTTTTAACTCAAAATTTTACCCAAAATATTCATGTGTATTCAAAAAAGTTTCACCAAGGCATCACATAGGCTGCATGCATTAGGGTTTCGGGCTCTTGGTGCCATACCGCCTCTCCACTCTGGAGTGTGTGTGAGATGCCTCTTAGGGCATTTTTTTGCTACTATCGTCAACTTTACTCCGTAGTTTGGTAGATTGAACCTCTTTTTTATGGACAAAGCTCAATCAACAACTCCAACTTATGTTGAAGCTACAGAAGGGAGCAATGGCGCCAAAGGTGAACAAGCAACCACGAAATTTCATTCCCAAAGTTTATCATGAGGTAATATTTCTCCTCTAGATGTGGTTATCCCATTGAGTGAGTTTAATACTACTTGTTCTTGGCTAGAAAGCCATACGTTGGTAGGGTATTTTCTAGGTCGCATCCCTAGAGAAACCCTCCTTCGAAACTGGATTCAACAAGCTTGGCATGGTGTCAAGGTTGATGGTATCCAGAACCTCACCAAAGGGTTCTTTTTGTTTCGTTTTGTTGACCCTGCTCAGACTAAAGTGGTCCTAAGTCGTGGGCCTTGGTCTATTTGTAGCTCCTTGTTGATTTTTTAGCCCTAGACCAAGGATTTTTTGGTCACTAATGATGTTTCCTTGCGGGTTCCAATTTGGGTTGAATTCCCTGGTCTTCCTCTATCGCTTTGGCCTTACTATCAGAACCTTGTGGTCCCCATTGGTGAATTTGTCTATTGTGAAATAGATAAATTTTATGCCTCATGCCCTCAAAAGCATTTTTGTGTCAAATTCGATCTTTCTAAAGACCTTCGGGAGATTGTTGATATCCAAGTTGGTGACTATAGGTTCAAGCAACATGTTGTTTACATAAACCTGCCTAACACATGTTACCATTTCCAATCAGCTACCCATAAGATAAAATATTATCCTTTAATGGTGGACAAGATTAAAGCTAAGGATACGGTTGCGGCTCTTGTTACTACTAGCTTTGTCCCTGCTTCCAAAGGGGGCAAGATGAATGGAAGGTAGTCCAGAAGAAGGGTAAGAATGGAAAAAATGTAAACCCTACGACTGCTCCCAGCAGCTCACCTCAATTCCTTATGTCTTCTACTCCAGCTGGGCATGGTGTGGTGATGGAGCAGCATACCATGCAAATGGTGGCACCTAGTGCTAGGGCTTCACAAATGATTGCTAATGTACCATCGATTATGCTTCCTTTCCAAAAATTATTACTTCTCCTAATCCTACTCAGTATTTAGATTCTCCAATTTTGCACGTCAATGGGTAGTCTTCCTCCAGCTTCATGGAACCTAAACAAGCTTCTATCAATGGTCGAAGATCTCATAGCCCACCCTGGGGAGACTTCTTGGTTCACCAGGATAAAAGGTATCAAACAGAGTTTTGGAAAGTAGGTCAGGAGCATTTTCTCAATAATATTTATGATTCCCTTTCAAACCTCGGAGATGCTAAAGATGTAGAAGGACATATGAGTCTTGATCAATTTCCATGATTTTTTTATCATGGAATGTCAGAGGGCTGATGGACCTAGTCCGCAAATACTTGGTCCGAGATGAGATTACTTTATGCTCCAGGTTTTATGGTAATCTTGACTTTCTCTATCTTCAAGAGATTAAGATTTTTGACTTTATTCTGTAATGTACTTGTCCTTTTCTTTGGCCAGGTAGCTTTTTTTATGCCACCAGTCATTCCCCTGGTAGAGGAGGAGTTGTCATTCTTTTGGTAGCTAGGTGGAAAGATAGTTTGGTCTCATGGGGTGTGGACCCCTCCAATCAAGCAGTTTGGGTTTTACTTGAGGTTGGTGGGCTGTCTTTTGGCATTATTAATGTTTATGCCTCCAATGAAGCTCAGGAGCATTGTAGCCTCTGGCAGTGGTGTGCTTTCTCTTTACCACCTACTATTTGGGTTATGTGCAGAGATTTTAATATGACTGAAAAGCCTGCAGATAAGATAGGACAACTTCCCATGCGGTGGGCTACTAGGGAAAGAGAGGCCTGGTACTTCATGAAAAACAAATTGGGTTTGTCAGACCCTAATTCTTGTTTTTCTCCCTAGGATTTTCCTAAAAAATTGTGGTATACGTGGTCCAATTTCCAAGTTGGCCATGCAAGAATTCTGAGAAGGTTGGATAGAGCCATGCTTTCAGATCATGTGCAATTTTTTTTCATAGGAGAAATGCTTCAACTCCATTTGTGGAAACCATTCCTGGTACCACTACTTTCGACCATTCACCCATCATGTTTAATGTGCTGATGAAATCCCTACCTCAGAGACACTACAAGTCATAATTTTTTTTAATACTTCCTTTCTTCAACACCCTTCCATGGTCTATCATATCCGTAGAGTCTGGAATCTAGTTCCTAGACCTACTAGAGAGTTGGGTTGGATAGAATGGTGGAATGATGCCATTTTTTGTACAACTGTCTTGCTTTGTACTTTGGGGAAAAAGGTGGTGCAGTTTAGAAGACATTCCAATGTTGTCCTTCATGATGAGCTTGCCAAAGCTTCTCTCAGGCTTGAGGCTTGTCCGTTTAATCCTGAACTTCAGTCTCATGTTGTCCAAGCTGAGGCATGAACTTAAACTTGCTAAACTTTATGAGGCTCGGGGAGCTCGAATTAAAGCCCATATTCATTGGCTTAAAGTTGGTGATAGGGTCACCAAAGAATTTTTTCAAAGGCTTCGCCCTCCCAGGCAAGCTACTCAATTCAAGGCCATTCAAGATAATGGAATAAGGCTTACCGCTCTTCCTGAGATGATTGATGCTTTTGTCAAGCACTATACTAATGTTTTTGTCGCTCAAGCTTATTCCCCTGAGTGAGAGCAAGCACTGGCAACTTGTATGGCAGTTGTACTAGTTAAGGTTTTGAAGTCTCAAAGAGCAGGGTGTGATAAACTTCTCTCCCTTAAATATCTGGAGGATGCATTATCTCAAATGGCAAATGACAAAGCGCTAGGTCTGGATGGCTTTCCTTGTGAGTTCTACAAAGGTCTTTGGGACTTAGTTGGTCCTGATTTGCATAAATTTTATCTGGAGGCTCTTCGAGTAGGCTCTTTGGGAGCAATTATTAATAGGGGCAATATCAAATTCATACCCAAGCAAGGGGACCCAAAGTTGATCACTAATTGGAGGTCTATTACTTTGTTGAATGTTAGTTACAAGATCATTTCCAAAGCTTTGGCTCTTCGCCTTAGGCCTCTTCTTCCTTTGTTAGTCAAATCAGAGCAAACTGGCTTTATTCAAGGGAGGTACATCCTCGATAATGTTTTGGCTGTCTAGGAGGGCATGGAATGGGTCCGGATGTCAAACCAGAACATGATTTTTATCAAGATTGATTTTGAGAAAGCTTATGACCGCATTGAATGGAGATTCATTCTTGCTATGCTCAAAGCTTTAGGATTTGGGCCAATTTTCATTCAGATAATTGCTATGCTATTCAGAGATGCTTCGGCTATTCTCAATCTGAACAATTCATAGTCTGAAGTAGTGGGTCTTTTTAGGTCTGTTCGACAAGGGTGTCCTATTGCTCCCTCTTTATATGTGCTTGTTGTTGAAGCCTTTAACTATATTTTAGCTACTCAAGCTTCAGGTTGCAGGAATTACTCTTTCGAATGATCAGGGACAACTTATTAATGGTCACTTTGTTGATGACTCCTTTCTTACTATAAGGGAAGAGGAGCAATCTATTTCTAATGCTCTATCTTGTTTGAACACCTTTTGCAAAGCCTCTGGTTCTAGCATACAATGGAGGAAGACCTTCTACTTCAGACAGTCTCCCTTGCCTATGCCACCTTGGCTTCAAGGGTTTCATTGGAATTGGATCCCTCCTGGAGAATTTTTTAAGTTTCTTGGTATTCCTTTTGCCTTTCAAGGCTCCCCTGCTCAACTTTGGAATTATGTGCTTCAAAGAGTTGAAAAGAAACTTGAATTTTGGCTTACTAAGAAGTTGTCATTAGCAAGTAAATTTTAGATTTGCTCTAAATTTTTAGCTGCCACTCATGTATACTACTCCTCTTGCTGGGTTCCTTCACAGGATTGCTATAAGAAGCTTGAGAAACTCCTTCGATATTTTCTTTGGAATAATTCTTCTAAAACAAAGGGATTTCATAGAGTTGCCTGGGATATTTGTTGTCTTCCTAGAGAGTCTGGTAGAATGGGTCTGCTGGACTATAGATGGTAAGGTATTGCTCTATGTGCTAAGTGGGTGGTCAGGGCTCTAAGGAGAGCTAAAGCTTGGAAAATTTTGGTTCAACATTTCATTTCCTTTGGTCTTCCCTTAAACCGTAGAGCATGGAGAGGGTTGGATTTTCCCTCTCTCATTGTTGCTCTAGTTTTTGTCAATATTCATGGCTCCTTTGTTATTAAAAGTATCTAGAAAGCATGGCAACAACTCACTCCTTGGATCTTTTGGAAAGGAGATGACTTTCGTAAAGGCTTATCCATCAATTCTATGAATATTTGGTGGTCCCCCATGTTTCTTCATCAAGGTTCTCCCTTAGCTCGGGTGCAATGGATTCATGCTCAATGATTTTTTAAAAAGGGTATTGTTACAATAGCTAATTTCTTTTCTCATCAGACCAGGGATTGGATCCCATGGAATGAGTTCAAATGCACCTTCAGGTTGAATGGTGCGGATAAATATACTTATGATGTTGTTATTGCTCTCACCCATTTTTCTATGTTGCACAAGATTGGTGTGCACTTGTTGCGTCCTTGGTGGTCAGACTGGAGATGGCATGTTGACACTCCTTTGCTTAATTATAAGGCTCATTTGGGGTATAAATGGTTATCTCCTCATCTTCCTATGGTGCCTAAGCTCAATCAACATTGGGACTTATTTTCTACAAGGACTAGATGGAATTCTAGATTTCAGAATGTTTGGGTTGCTTATGTTGAGCCCAAGCAATATTTTTTTGCATGGAGCTTGTTGTGTCAAGGTCTCCCCTTGGGGGAACATTTGAAGTACCTTGGAATTCTTGATCCTAAATGTCCTTTTTGTGGTGTACCCAAGTCTTGTACTCACCTCTTTTGGCACTGTAGAAGATCTAGGTAAGCTTGGGAATGGGTTCTTTCCTTTTTTTCCCCATTTACAACTACAAGAGTTTCTTGGCCCCAAGCTCTTCTTGGGGACTCTTTTACTTTATCTCTCCTACTTTTTGAGGTGTGGCAGGTTTTCAGGATTAGCATGCTCTTTCATATTTGGAAGGCCCATAACAAAATTGTTTTTAAACAATATACACCTTCTATCACATTTACTCATGCGGATAAATTAGAAGTTTTTAATGACATGTGGCTATAGATATGTACTCAAGCCAACAAATTTGCTATGGATTTGGATCACCTACAAGTTCTTCTGGCGCACTGGGCCAATGCTCCATGTACAATCAACCGGATCCCCCAGAGCACTCTTCTCAAGAGCGTTTTCGATCTCGCTCTCACCGTCAACCTCTATCATATGCAAGAAGTGCTCCCGTAGACAGGCACTGGTCCCATCCCTCACCAGTTAAGAAGTGGCCTAATGTTGACATTGCTTGTTCATCCCGCCAGGTTGGGGGTGGGATGATGTTCAACTAGTTTCACTTGGGCCAATTGTTGGTTGGAGCAACGCGGGTACTGAAGGCCTTAATGAGAATCGTGATGCGGAGGGGTGGATTCCCATCCCATAATCACTAGCAGTTTATGTAGGATGACACAATATTCCATTTGATATGCTTTCTTTGATCAATGATGATTGGTAAACTTGTGTTTTGTTGGTGGCTTTGTTTCCTAACCCTTGTCAATAAGGGTTAGTTTGATTCCCCATGGGATGTGTTAACCCACCCACTTTTTTTTATTGTAAAGGTTGTTATCTTAATTTAATGTAAATAGCTTTTTTCATCAAAAAAAAAAAAACTATCCAAAAGGGATAAGCCAACCCGGACCCATGGAAAGGGTTTTTAACTTAAAATTTTATCTAGAAGGGCTAAGTCGACCTAGACCCCATGAAAATTTTTTGCTACTCATTTTTTTTAATATATTTTTTAAAGTAATGTAAAGCACAATAGTTGAAACCCACTCTCCCTAGAAACATAGCGAAGCCTCCTTCTCCATGATTCGAACACAAGCCGCCAAAATGAAACACCAACTACATACTATTGGTAGGTCCCGTGGGAATTTTGCTCATTTACTTTATATGCATAAACTTTTTTTTATACCAATTTATATTTGCATGTTAACTTGATTAAACATAATAAATACTATATAATTTCATGCTCCAAGTTATTTATAATATAACATAATAAGTAATCCTAGGATGATACAGTGGTGATAAGTCTTTGGGTTTTCATTCAAAGACTCAAGTTCAAACCTCCGTAAAAAGGGACCCCTCATAAAAACTTTTGTTTTCTACTCAAAACCCATATATTTAACTTAAAATTTTTACCAAAAGGGTAAGTTAGCCTACGTTTTTAACACTAAAATTTTAACCAAAAAAATAAATTAGCCAAGTTTTTTTAACTCAATTTTTTTACCCAACAATGATAAGTTGTAGCAATTTTTATCTCAAAACCCATATCCTTAACTCAAAATTTTTACCCAAAAGAGATAAGTTAGTCCACATTTTTAACTTAAAAAATTTATCCAAAAAGAATAAGTTAGTTGGTAGTGTTTTTTTTTAACTAAAACCCATGTTTTTAACTCAATGTTTAGCCAAAAGGATAAGTTGACCCACGTTTTTAACTCAAAATTTTTATCTAAAAAGGTAAGTTAGTTGGTAGTGGTTGAGTGCTTGTCAGTGGGCTATTTTGGTTTAATTCTTTAGATGGTTAGATATAATTCAATTCCTAGATGATTAGATAGACTTTGTCTTTTACCCAACAAGCTTAAGGATTATAAAAGTTTTCTCATGTAACAAAAAAAAATTGTTTTTTTTTAATACCATATATTATCACAATATAATATAAATGAAATTTATGATAATGATCAAAGATCAAAGGAAATTTCTCCATATAACAGAGTTTTCACAGATGAATGTTGACATGTGGTGTATTGCAACAAGATATAGCTATAGTCTTTTTGTTGCTAAAAGTTTCTATTTTTATGTATATTAAGTTATGGATGCTTTACTCCTTATCCACCTCACTTTAATTTTTAGTTGGTGGACAGTGTTAGCACCATAATATTGTAATGTTTCGGTTAATAAATTAAAACAATCTAGTTTTTTATTAAAAAAAAAAAGTATTGCAATTTATATTGTTAATTTGTGTATGGTTGTGTGTTGACCTCTATTGATAAGCTCAACTTTCCAACTCTCCCTCTTATGAGAGGTCACGGTGGGATGGGGATGTCCAGCCCCCTGAGCGGGGTGGTTTCTCACACTAATCAAATCTTTAAAAATATATATTATTAATTTAAAAAATAAAGCTTCAATTACATAGAATTAACTCCACAAGTTATATTTTTAATTTTCACAAAGGAAACCAAGTTTCAAACTTATTAAAAATATATATGTATAAATATTGTGGATATATAGGAGAGTTGGTTACAATTACACTATTTTTAGTAAATGGCAAGCTTAAGGTTCAAACCAACGTATTCCACCTCATTGTTGTTGATCTGGCATGAAGAGACCACCAATCCATACCATTGTAGTCAGTCTTGCACACACTAGCTGCCTCCAAAATTTGAACCTAAGTATTTTCTTTATAAATATTTGGCTAAACAAACAATAACCAATCCACTTAACCTTTGAAACATAATATAATATTTATAAACAGTACTTATCAAATAAAAAATCAAAGACTCAACCCTGTGAACAAGTTTAGTAGTACATTCTTACAAAAGATATTAATTATTTCACCCTTTAGTACATTCTTACAAAAGATATTATTTATTTCACCCTTTAGTACATTCTCCCACAAGATATCAATTAAATTCACCATTCTTATTGAAATGAAACTAGCTTAATTTTTTAATAAACATTAGGATATCTGTTCATCTAAAAGTTCTTAACTAATGAAGAACCAATTTTGACTAATTTTCCATGTGAAAGAGAGTGTTGGCCCCACAGGGAACCTATGGACCCCAACACAGAGACAAGTCATACCTCCTTTATGGTAGGAAATGATTAAAACTAAGGTCTATGCATGGGATTTGGCCACATGTAATATTTTATTTCAACCCTAAAACATTGGTGGGGAATAAAAAAGCTAGCATTTCACATCATCCAAGACCTCGAGATATTGTCCTTTGACAAATGGAACAGTGAAGACTTCTAAATGATATGGATTGGATAAGAGGTACATGTCCCACGTTGTTATAGTAATGATAATTGACTTTATAGTGTCATAGTTTCTAGAGCGGTGTGATTATTTTGACTATACATGTTGATGTTATAATGTAAGACAACTGTTTGTTGAATTTACCTTAAAAAATACAGAAAATAATGCTATAGTATAACTCACAAAGTTATAGATAAGGTCATATATAGGTATCTTAAAAATATACAATCATGTTTTTTTTTTTTTTGGCGTTATAACAGTGCATATATTAGTTTTTAATAATTAGATTTTTAATTATTTCTTAATTTTTAAAAAAAAAGATTTAGGTTCAAATTTTGGTAAATTATGTATATATAATTTTTGGTATAACTTTAAGTAATTTAATGGTGAAGACTTTAGAAGTCTAAGTAGAAGCTTAAGGTTCAAGTCCTTTGAAAGGTAGGATTGTACATCATGCTTAATAACTTAATTATGGTTAGACAATTATATATAAAGTAAAATAAAATAAAAAACACTCATTTTTATTATTGTATTAAGCTTATAAAAATTATTTTTTAAGTTAAAATTTTAATTTATTAAAAAAACTCTTTTAAAACATGATCTTAGTTTACACTTGTTTGAACCTTTGAGAAATACTACAGGTCGCATAAAGACATTTAAGCAAGTGTTTTTTTTTTTAATATATATATATATATATATTTATATATATATTGTGAAATTATATTTTGAACTTTGTATTGTTAGGGAAAGACCTCTCCTTTATAATGTTTAAAATTATATTTTTAATAAAATATTACTAAAAATATCACATATTTTATTTGTATTTATGAGAGTTTATTTGGAATTTTATTTGGGAACTGATTGGATGAGGAGGAAGAGGACATTGTTGTGACTGATTGGGGAAGTTAGGGTTTCAATTGCGATAAGTGATGGAGATTGGGTTAGGGTTTTGAGTATCATTATGGTCCTCAACCTTGGTGGACCAATGCACAATATTGGTGTCGTAGAAGGGAATGCATGCGATAATGGCTCCTCTCAATCGATTGTGCAGGTTTGTGTTGAGAATGGTTCACAAGGTATGGCTTCTCTCAAACGATTATGCAGGTTTATGCTGAGAATGGTTCACAAGGTAACTCTCGTTCTTTTGATGTAATTCTTCCATTGCCTAAAGCTAATTCTGCATGTCACGGTTTAGAATCACTCACCCTTGGGTATTTTTTTGGTCGTTGGTCGCATTCCTAATGAGTCTTCCCTTAAGGCCTGAGGACCTGGGTTAATGCAGCTTGGACTCCTCATGGAGTCAAGCTAGGATGAGTCTTCCCTTAGGGCTTGGATTCTTCATGGAGTCAAGCTAACGATGGTTCAAAACCTTACAAAGGGTTTTTTTTTGTTTCGCTTTGCAAAAACAACCCATGTTAAGGTGATTTATGAACATGGCCCTTGGTACATGAGAAGTTCTCTTCTTGTTTTTTCTTCTTGGACCCGTGATTTTTCTGTTTCTGAGGAAAGATCTACCAAAGTCCCTCTGTGGGTGGAATTCCCAGGACTCCCTCTACCTTTGTGGTCCTTTCTCAATTGCATAACAACCCCTTTAGGACGTGTAATTTTGGTGGAGGTGGACAATTTTTTTCATGCACACCCTCAAAAACGTGTTTGAAAATGTGTTTGCGTTGAGATTGAGAAGAGATTGATGTTTCTCGAGATTTCAAGGAGTCTATTGACATACAAGTTTGCGACACTGTGTTATCTCAAGGGGTCCTTTATATTAATTTACCCAATGTTTGTTTTCGATACCAATCCTCAGCCCACAAGATTAAAGATTGTCCCTTGATGCTGCATAACAGGGACAAGCAGAGCCCCACAAAATCGAGTGTACCCACTCCTCAACCTCAACCTCAAGAGGACCTCACGAGGATGGTTGGACAATTGTGGGAGGGTGTAAAAATACACATTTGGCTACTTCTAAAGGTACACAGTCTAAGTCAACACATGTCTCACAGTCAGTATAAAAATATATGAAAAGGAAAAAAGGAAAAAGTTGATCCTACAATTGAAACTACCAATAAGTCAGCACATGTCTCACAATCGGTATAAAAATATATGAAAAGGAAAAAAGGAAAATGTTGATCCTACAGTTGAAACTACCAATAATGAGACTCCTTAGTCTCAATAGAGGGTTGCAGTAGTGCTTGCTTCAAAGTCCTCCAATATATTTTCCCCAACTAACGTTAGGCATTCCCGTAGCCCGAGAAGAGGATTTGCAGAAGAAGATGCTGCTCCAGAGAAGCGACTTCATATGACCAATGTTCAGTTGGGCAACAACTACAATGTGTTGGAGTATCTTAACGATGGTGAGGATATGTCGTTGGATGCAAAGCCATCATCGATGGAATTGATAGTTCCTCCAGAGGAAGCAAAATCTAAAGTTCCCTCTCCTTCTATGTGGTTTCGATGTTCTCGTAGTCCTCAACAAGGGAAAGAAGTTGAAGACACTTTACCTGAAAAACGATTTCACCCATCTAGCCCAAAAGTTCCAATAATTTTGCATTGGAAAGACTCCGATCTAGCCCAAAAGTTTCAATAATTTTATGTTCGGCTACCTGGTGCCTAGAGTTACAGTTCTAAAGTTTAGGGTTTCTAGTTTATTTTGCTTGCCTAATTATGTTGTGTATTCACCCTTTTAGGGGATGATTTTGTTCTGTAAAAGGATATTGAATAACTGTAATTTGTTTGCTTGGATTCCCGCTCTATTTACGGGGATGTTTTTTTGGCTGATGATATTGACCACGTGACGTGTTTATTTGCCTTTTTTTTGTTTGTAAAAATGTATTTTGTTCTTTAATATAATACTTTTTTTTAAGTAATACTTCTTATACACATCCACCATGAAGATTGAATCCTAATAATATCACCGATAATACAAGTAATGTCTTTAATATAATACTTTAAATATATTTATTACATCGATAGGTATCCTACAATGGCAGCCAGGAAGGTCAGCCACGTCATAAAAAATATTAATATTTTATTAAAAATGTCGACATTAAGAAAATTATTTGTCGACATTAAGGGTTACGATGGATTTAAAATATTTAAAAAATATTTAAACTAGCTTAGATATATAAAATATATATATCTATAAACGCCGAGAGTTATCAATATCGAGGTGCCTATTTATCACACCCCCAAAAAATGAGATAGGCACCTTGAGATTGATAACTCTCAGCGTTTATATATATATATATATATATATATATTAATTATATATTATATATCTAAGCTAATTTATTTATTTAAGAAGTACCTATCATTTACAACATTTGAAATTATATTTTTAACATACTATTAAATATTTGTTTACATTGTTAGAGAGTTTATTTGGGAAGGACTTATCACTTACAAATTTGAGCCTTTTTTAAAGCAGAAATTATTCATATAGATTTGAATTTGAACCTTTATAGTAGAGGCAATTCACTTAAACTTAATGTATCAAATGCTAAGAGAGGTCTATGAGATTAAAACTTTGATTTAAAGTGTAAAATTCCTTATGCCACATCCCCTCTTGGCTTTAAAGTTAAAATAAACCTCCTCAATATTAACATTTATTTATGAAAATATTTTTTTTTCAAATAAATTAAACAAATGTATAAAATTAAAAATTTAGATTTTTTTTCTCATTATTTATTTTTTAAATTTATTAAATTTTTATTTATTATTTTTTAAATAGATAATATTAAATATCTATGTTTAAAATATTGTTTAATTAATTATAATGATGACCAAGAGTATGTATATCATAACATTCTTTACAAGGCTAGAAGGAAGGCTAACCACACACCAACACACATGATAATTTACCCTTACAATGATTATTATGTTAATAACATAGTTGATAAGCCAATGAGTTCTTGATTCAACATTTGGAAAAATAGTTGATATAGCCCATATCAAGGTTCAAATCTCAGCAGCACCGAATAGGTTAATGTAACTAAATCGATGTAAAAGGGAAAGAGTAATCCTTTCAAAACCTTATTTTAAATATGTTGATATTGAAAGGGACATCGCATTGGTATGTCTTTGGGTTCTCGTTAAGGAAACTCAAATTCAAACCACATGGTCAATATGTGAGTGTGTTAAAAAAAAAACTTAATTGACCTACTAGTTAATGTAGGGGCTCAAAACCTCATACAGACATACCATTTGGTTTCTTTACATTAATATTTATAACAATTTACTCACACTAACCAAATCCCAAAAAATATTTATAACAATTTATATTTAAAATATTTATTTATATATATTTTGATGAAAAAGTTATTATATTAATAAAATAATGTTTAGTCATACAAAAAAAGGTGGGTGGAATTAGCACACTCCGTAAACCAACATACTAACCACCGTGGTTAGGAGTACACAAGAGTGTCAGAAACAGTCCACAAAAAACTAGATAACAACCGTCAAAATAGTGACAAAAAGAAATGAGCCAAGAAATCACTAATCATATAAAATTTAAAATATACAGGTGATAAACTAATAATAATAATAATATTATTATTATTATTTTGTTTTGTTGTGATTTGATGGTGATGAGTGGCTAGGATATATATATATATATATATATATATATATATATATATATATATATATAATGGTTAGGATTTAGTGTTTATAGATGCTCCTTTTTGTACCACATTGTGTAAAGCGCGATGTAGTGCAAAAATAAAATATATTTGAAATGGAGCGATGGACTCTTTCTTCGATGCGCAAGGAGAATGATTTTTGGAAAATTTGTGGTTGTAGCTTACCCCCTCAATTGATGAATGAGTGAAGAATGAATCTCACGAGCCAATTGACAAAATGTGGTAGATGCAATGAATGTAGATAATATAATGAATGTGTATGATGCAACAGATGTAATGAATTGATTGATTCTGCTTTTGCCCCAATAGAAAAGGGTTTTTGATTAAAGTATGCTACCTTTGTCCTAGTAGGATAGGGTTGATGATGGATTGATTTATTGTGAATGTAAGGCAAAGGGCGTAACCTTTGACAAAAGGACGCAATATTTTGAACGTAGTAATTGATTTAATGAATCAATTTGTTGGACTGATGGGGAAAGTGCAATACCTTAAGAAACCCCAATTGATTGATTGTTTTATTGGGGAAGGTGTGATACCTTGAACATCCCCAAGTGGATTTTTATTTTTGACTTGATGTGACTGATGGGGAAGGTGTGATACCTTAAGCACCCCCAAGTTGTGTGATGATGGTTTGGTGTATGCAAATAAATGAATGGCATCATGTTCTAATGATCATTCATAAAAGTTTTTAGACTCTTGCTTGACCAATTTTATCTTTGTTTCTTAATCAGGGACACCAACATCAAATGGTGGTATATGAAGTGGGAGACTCATATAATGATATAATTATGATACAAATGTTTTTTTAGCTTGTGGATAATGGATCTAGAATTGTTTTATAGAGACTCAAACATCCTAGTGATTTCAAACAAACTCATGTTTTTAAGCTCTATCAAATTTCTTAGAGACCAAATGTGTGTGTAGTGGATGTTCATTTACCAATCATGAGCATGGTAATGACTCAGGCCAATCAAGAACCAATGTGTGTGCAAGTGAATTCATTTACCTATCTTGAGTAAATTGAGATAAAACCTGTCATGGAGAAGACCAAGAAGCTAGCTTGTCCTTATGTGCAGTCAAAGGCCTCTTCAAGAGAGATGTATCACCACACATGAGTGTACTCCACTACCAGTCAAGCATCTATAGCCTCGATGGAGATTAACTCCATATTCTAATAGGAGATTATCTTTAAGCTTTGGGAAATCGGACTACATAACCATCTGCATGGAAATGTAGTGTTATCCTTACTACTTGGGGACCTGTGGTGTGTGGTTTGTAAAAGAGTTAGAGCTTTAGGAAATCAGATTATCAATCGAGGTGTGGTGACAATTTTACCCTATCCTTACTACTCATTATTTTATTTAGAAGTTTTGTTAGTGGTGAAAACCACTATTTTGATTTTGGACTATGTGCATAATAGGACAAGCAAGAACAAATTTTCGCTTTGAGGTTCAACCTAATCATGGTGTTATCCCTCTTTGACACAAGATGTTATTAATAAGTGTTAAACGTGTTTGGTTCAAGAATGTTAGAGTCAGCTCCCATAACTCAAGATTTTTTAGTGATAATATGCTTTTGGTCCTAGAGAAAACTTGACATGTAATGGAGGCTACTTGGAACACTAGGAGTGGTTGAGTGATCAAAAACATCTATGGGTGGTGAGATTTTATTGCAAATTATGGTATAGATTATGAAATGGTGAAATAGGACTGATGTAAAATCAAAGGTGCCCCTGATTAAGGCAATAAGATTTGTTGGATTAACAATTATCCAATCTAAGAAAATGACCATGAGTATGGTGGATGAAATGTACTGAAATGACATGGATGCAAAGATAAATGTATGGAATGAAGTATGAATGCAAAATGCTTTTATGTTTTTTTTTTGTGGGGAAGGTGTGATACCTTAAGCATCCCCGATTTGTTTGTTGTTAATGATTTGGATGATTGTGAAGGTGTGGTGTGATACTTTGAGAATCCTCAATTTTTTTTATGGTTGATGATGTGGATGATTGGGAAGGTGTGACACCTTTAGAATCTCCAAAAAAAATTATGATTGATGATGCGGATGATTGGGAAGGTGTAATACCTTGAGAATCCTCAATTTGTTTGATGGTTGATGATGTGGACTATTATGATATTGTTAATGTAACAACCCTTTATGTGGATTGATCTAAAAATAGCATATATATTTTTAAAATAATTTATGATAGGAATACACCTATTTTCCACTTGGCAAGAATATAGTCTACTAACAATGGAGATCACATCATAACCCATAAATGCATTCGACTCATGTCTAAAAGTATTTTTTATGGTATTCATCACACATTCTATATAATTATTCTAGCGTGAGTATGTACTCTTAAACTAAGCTAATTATATTAATCTTTAGATGAACTCGCTTTACTAGTTTGTAAAGTATTCATCTATACCATGAAGAGAACATGATTCTAAATATCACCCTTAAGGATAATGGCATATTAACACAATATTGAATTAAACCATTCTTTCAACTTTGATTTGAAGCTTTATAAATACAAACTCAACCATTTAGTCAAGCATTATGCTTTAGACTTTGTCCATACAAAATATATTAAAGCATTTTTATCTATCAAGCAATTGTTGTTAGTATAGATAATAGTTAGAACTTAGAACCTAACAAGAATTGTCCATCTCTTTTAGCATTCATGTAGAGAAACACTTATTTCTCAGTCATGAGATTTGACATTGTTTTATTCGTAAATCAATAGTTTCAAATAGGGACATACCTTGTTCTTTATCCTTCAAAAAGTTATCTCATATGACTTGCACTAGATTTATGTCAACCTTACAACCCATCATTCCAAACTCATAAATAAAAATAAATAAAAAGGTTCCATTTCCAAAATATATATGGTCTCATAGAAGGTGAATAATTCTATATCAATAATACATGCAACTATCCACAAATCTATTTTGATCATCTATTTAGATATGTCTCATAGTCTCTTAGTCTATAGCATGGTTTTACTAATCCTTTTGTATAAATTAAAAGAAAATAAGAACAACATATAGTACTCACATGAAAGCCACAAATTATAACTAAACATAATTGGAGATTTATATTACCGTACAAACATGGTTTGGATCCACTCCTACGTGATACGAACTAGTTTTAAACAAACTATGAAATAAGTTTGATTTCAAATTCCATCCTTTCTAAAAACTATTTGGAATACTATCAATAGTAGAGAATATTATAATATTTCTTAGCATAAAATATGCAATTTCACAAATACAAATAGAATTTTTCATTCCAAACTTATCTTAGAACTTGAGATCTTCTACACAATACATCCACCATGAATTTTTAACATTTCATTATGTGGTTGATGTAATATAGCTAATCTAAACATAAACATCCATGTTTAGAGGTACAATATCATATATGTTCAGTAGTTCAATCCATAAATCTTTAATTACAATATTTTTTTACTATGTTATCATAAAGTATGGCATTCACACATTGATTCAAAAGTTACCACAAAGTTATGTCTTGCATTCCTACATATTTAGTCACCCATAATAACCAGATGTCAAAAGAACTCAGACAAATTCATGTAGGCAAATATGTTTTCAAACCATCTTGGATAAACTATTGTACCCACTATGTATATACATATTTGGGATTGCCTAGGTCTTCTAGATCTATAATAAGAGAGAGTATCATCAAGGCTATTTACCATCCAACTATATAATTCTTATGAGGAATTTGTTGAAATTTGTTTAATTTGATCTCGTTTAGGCCAAGGCCAAATGTGTGATGAGGTGCTTATGAGTATCATTTATGTAGCCTATGGTCATGTGATTATGTAAACCTACAAGCATTCCTCATTTATGTAAGCCTACAAGCCCCTTTTATATTTCATCCTTAGTGGTATTGGTTAATCCACCTTTATGGATAACCTCACTTAAAGGGTAATTTATTATTATTTTATTGTAAGGTTAACCTCAAGGTTAAGTTTATGTCGACCTAAGGTTAACCTCTCATTGGGGATTTGGTATCACTATAAATACCCCTCAATGAGGATCCATTTGTATCATAAGTGTGAATAAAATATGATATATTGGGGTGCCCACAAGCATCCACCTTATACTTCCTCTTGTATTCTCCCTTCGTTTATTCATGTCATTTATTATTGGTATCTTCTAATTGCATTATCTTATTTTTAGCATATGATTATAGTGAATGGGTGTTTTGAAATTATTTTGAAAAGTATTGCAAATTTAAACAAAATTTCCTGTCTCTTTCCCTACCCAAGAGGACCAAGCCTTCTATAAGGAATGCAAATATTGGACACAAACATAATAAAAGAGATAATTATGATGTGTACCTATGCCTACAAGAACTCAACTTAAATCATGCAACATTCAAATAGTCACACATGCAAGAATAATTTAGTTGCTATGAAGTCAATATCAAATCATCCAAGTGATCACATTACTAATAAAATTTTCTATTTTCATGAAGTCAATAAATAATGCAATACATAAAAATAATAATTTATTTAACCATAACTTGACCAAGATTTTTTGTACAATCTACTTGATTTATACCATGGAATTGCATTTGATTAAAATGCAAAGGCACATATCAACTCTAACTAGCATGCCCTACCCTTTTGTTCATTAATTTTGAGGCCTAGATTACAAGTTCTTTTGTGATCAATTTAGGCCCCTCTCTTTGTTTGTCTCTTTTCTTATGCATTCATACAAACCCATACAAGTGTGAATTCAAATATGCATATACATCTTACTTCCTACTCTATGTTATCTTACTATGCTAATGATATATTGTTAAATCATTTGTAGATCCTAGGTGTTATCTTCTTTCTATTGTTATTAGCATCATGTTTATGCATTAGAAACTCAAGTTCAAAAATAGGATATCAACAATGGTTTATGCATAATCATTCTTATTTACAAAATAGGGTATCAAATGGTTTACCAACAACAATGTATGCATCATTGTTTTAGTTAAAAACAAGGTATCAATATAAGGCCAAGAACAAGTTTATTCATCATTATCCAAGCCTATAAAATATGGTGTTAAATAAAATACCTACACTGTTTTATGCATCTTGTTCTAGTTGTCATGGTTTCAAAAAGGTTGGATTACATTGTGCTACATTCCAAACATAGCGTTAGCTATGTTTTCCAAGAGGAAGAAATTTTCTTATATATCTGATTTAATTTGATTAAATATTTATCATCTATTGCATTCTTATTCTTATTCATCTATGTTTATCGCATATTGCCTATAAGGCAAGGATTTGCCCTCATGAAGAGGTAATTGTTTGAATTAATTTACATATCCGTATTTCATTCATTGTTCTTCCATTCTACTATGTATTCATTGTTTATTATTACTTGAGGATAATTGTTCGCACTGCAAGATAAGGCTAGGAATTTTTTAGCAAGTGGTATCAGGAGTTTGCTTTCCTGGCACTAGGGGGAATTCTACCTTGCCCACGCAATCCAGCGGTGTTTTACGACCTATAACGTAGTAGTGATAGATGTCGCAGCGCAGACATCAAGCAAACATCCTACACAACAACTCAAAAAAAATATTTCCTCACATACAAGGCTTGACATCCATGGGGGGAAGAAAACCTCAACCAGTCACGCATGCGTAAAAAAAGTGACACGTTCCATACACAACTATTCTAAGCAATCGAGACATTATTTTCACTGGGAAGGAAGGAAGAACACATTGCAAACATCCACATCGAAACACTGACGAAGTCTGGAATCCGATCGATCGCTCTTCTAGCTCAGTCGTCATACCACATCCCACTTCCAAGCGCACACATGATGAGTAGTCGTCAGCCAATAAAAAAACAAAAAAATTGCAATTAATGTTTATAAGCTAAGGTACAAAAGTTTTAATTTTAAATTATCTCCAAAATATTTATCCCACATGTCTTGTGTGGTCCTCCAAGAGCGGTTTAAAAATAACAAACGATAGTAGGTTGTTTGTGACTATGGTTACATAATCCCTACCTCTCTTCGTGTGTAATTTGCTCCACATGTCTGTGATTTTTGTTGTGTCATTGTTCCAATGTCGTGTCATCTTGTGTGTTGCTACCTAAATCTTCAATATCTCCACCTGTATCCCACGTGTCAGGTTCTTCGTCAAGTTAGTGTGCATCCATAGTCTAACGGTCCTCATTTCCACCTATGTCATACGTATTGGGTCCTTATTCGAGGTTTTCCATCGAATCAGTGTGCCTCCTACATGTTTCACGTCCATAGCCCAACTGTCCTCATCTCCATCTACATCCCACGTGTCCTCTCGTGTCGGGTTCTGCATCAGCTCTCGAGTCCTTCATCATCAGAATCGGTCCTGTGTCCGTAAGCTTACACGTCAGTTTGGGGGTCAATTATCGTTTCACCTGGTGTCAAACCTTCATGTCAATAATCAAAATTACTCAGTGTCAAAAGTTGTCCAAAAGTCATCGAAAATTTGTCCAAAAGTTGCTAATCCAAAAGTCATAAAAAAGTTATCCAAAAGTTGCTAATCCGAAGTGCAAAAAGATCCATAAAATTTGCGTCGCAATTGGAGCGACATTAAGAGTGGAAGTTACACCAAATTTTTACCCAAACTCATCAGGATTTTGTAGAATCAAAGGCAAACAAGGTCAAAGTGACTACTAGCGCATGAGCGAAAAGTGGAAAAAAGGAGCAAATATACGACTATCAAGTTCTAAGGATTCAAACGAAAGGAGCTTGGAATCACCAAGAAGACCTCGTAGAAGCAAAGGTACACAAAATTATTCTTCTCCTTTAGGAATTGTTAGATATAACCCCGGTCATCCTTTGATTAATAAAATAACATCCAATACCTTCCCAAATTCCTCCCATGAGAACATCACTCAAGTGGAAACAGGAAGTCCCAAGGTTACTGATGAGACCTTAATCCACTTAATAGATAGTATTCAAAAAATGACTACCAGCGTATCCTTACTAGTCACCAAGCAATCCCAACCAAATACTCCTAGTCCCAACTATTGGAGTACTGACATTTAATATGAAGACTATACACACCAAAGAAGTCATAATAGTCAGTCCCCAAATCTCAATGGCCAAAGAAATAATGAGGATATGGGAAATGAAGAAGTTTTTGAGCGACAAAAGGGTTCTGGCAGACCTTCCCAAAATCGCAACTATAGACAAGATAATAATGAGGACCAAGATAGGCACGATGCTTACCATCAAAGGGGTCCTACTGGATTCAATTTCCCATGCATTGATATATCCACTTTTTAGGGCCATGATCCATGTGGGTGGATAGCCAAAATGGAAGGCATTTTGGAATTATACCAATTCTATGAGGTAGAAAAAGTCCCTTTTACTGCAACCAGGTTGGGCACTAAAGCTTATCAATGGTTTACATGGTACAAATGCGATAAGGACAAACAAGATCTCTTTTGGGATGATTTCAGGGATGCCTTTCTTCATAGATTTGATGAAGATCCTATAACTTCCTACACAGTGTGACTGTTGTCACTTAAACAGATAGGATCGGTATGGGACTATATCTCAAAATTTACTAGTATGCTTCACTGTGCAATAGAATTACATCTAGAAGTGGTGGTAGAGGCTTTTCAAAATGGGTTGAAAGAAAATATTAAAGTCGAAGTGGACCTACAAAACCCATCCAGGATAGATGAGTGTATAAGGATTGCCAAGTTGGCAGATACGAAGGTGCAATTAGGTACATCCACATGATGTGATTCATTTGGTCGATCTCAATTCCGCAATAACTCTTTTTGCATAAACGATCAGCCATAAAGATACTTTTATTATAAATGTCACAATCATCATCCAAAATATCAGGCATGTATACCACGATAGAACTTTCAAATTGAATATACTAACAAGGAAGATGAAGAAATAGAGGAACATAAGTCACCTGAGGAACCCACAGTTGATGACCAGAGTGAACATGAGGAGGTTGTAGCTGAAGAAGATACCATGACTATTTCAGTACATGCTCTTATGGGGTTATCCTCGCACCATACAATCAAAGTAGCAGGATTCATTCAAAAAAATAAGGTAACAGTATTAATTTATTCATGAAGTACTCATAAATTTATTGACGCAAAACTTGCAAGAGAATTAAATTTACATATCTACTCTTCTAGTCAAGACAAATTTCAAGTTAGAACTGCAAGCAAGGAAACTTCTCAATGCCTAGGTAAGACATCTTCAAT
Organism: Wollemia nobilis; assembly: GCA_028583015.1. Classification (NCBI taxonomy): domain Eukaryota; kingdom Viridiplantae; phylum Streptophyta; class Pinopsida; order Araucariales; family Araucariaceae; genus Wollemia; species Wollemia nobilis. The sequence goes on from JAQPPZ010005339.1 coordinate 1,132,825, forward strand.
TTCATTACAAATGGGTAATTATACTTGGCAGGGTCCTCTTTTTGTCATGGAATTAGAGAATTCAGAAGTTATTTTGGGTGTTGCATGGATGGAACAACTGGAAACCATAGTTGGTTTTAATCACAAGCATCGATATGTGGAATGGCAAGAGAATGGGAAGATAATTCACCTTCAAGGAATGCCAACACCCCCATAAAAAAGAGTAAGTTCACATAGCATGGAAAAGATATTAAGAAAATATGGCCACAGATTCATAGCCCAAATTAATTGCATGGAAAAGTTAGTACAAGATATACCAGAAATCCAAACAAAAGATTTCCAAAATATCGTTGCCAACTATGAGGAGGTTTTTCAAGAACCAAAAGGACTACCACCCAAAATATCCCATGACCATGCCATACACCTTGTTCCTGGAAGCCTTCCACCTAATGGTCTTCCTTATCGATATCCCCAACCCCAAAAAATAGAAATTGAGAAGATTGTCCAAGAACTACTAGAACATGGTATCATTCGTCATAGTACTAGCCCTTATTCTTCACCAGTATTTCTGGCTCGTTGAAAAGACAATTCTTAGCGTATGTGTCCGGATTTTCATCCTCTCAACAAAATCACCATCAAATATAAATTTCCTATTTCTATCATTGATGATTTATTAGATGAACTACATGGTGCAAAATTCTTTACCAAATTGGATTTACATTTAGGGTTTCACCAAATCAGAGTTAGGGAAGAGTATATTCCCAAAATAGCTTTTCAAACTCATGAAGGTCATTATGAATTCTTGGTCATGCCCTTTGGTCTCACTAATGCCCCATATACATTCCAAAGTCTCATGAACCATGTGTTTCGCCCATTCCTCCACAAATTTATCCTAGTCTTCTTCGATGACATACTCATTTATAGTAAAACCTGGAAAGATCATTTATCACATGTGGGAAGAGTTCTTCATATTCTACATAGGGAAAAGTTGTTTGTCAAGCGATCTAAATGCTCCTTTGGTGTTCAATAAGTTGAGTACTTAGGTCATATAGTATCTCAAGAAGGTGTCAAAGTGGATCCCAATAAGATTAAGGCAATTCAGGATTGGCCTTTGCCTAAAACCATCAAGAAACTTCATGGTTTTTTGGGTCTCACTGGCTACTATCACAAATTTATACATAATTATGATAAAATTGTAGCTCCTCTCACAACACTCACAAAGAAATATGCTTTTCATTGGTCAGAGGCAGCCACTCAATCCTTCGAGGTTCTCAAAAAAGAAATGTGTACTACCCCAATTTTGGCAACTCCAGATTTTCACAAGCCATTCATCATTGAATGTGATACTTCAGGAACAAGTATTGGGGCAATATTAATGCAGGAAGGTCATCCCTTGGCATTTGAAAGTAAACAACTTTCGGGAAAGAATTTGGGTAGATCCACATATAAAAAATAAATGTTGGCTATTCTACATGCAATGGAGAAATGGAGACACTACTTAATAAATAGTCATTTTATTATAAAAACATATCGCAGTAGTCTCAAGTATTTTTTAGAACAAAGGTTTTATTATCCCGAAAAAAACAAGTGGTTGACTAAATTGTTGGGATATGATTTTGTGATTGAGTATAATAAAGAAAAATAAAACATGGTTGTTGATGCATTATCTAGAAAATACGAAGATGAAGTGGTCATTAATGCCATTTCATAACCGTGTTCTCAATGGGTGTCTCAGTTATAGGAAGGATGGTTGTCCAATAATGAAACAACTCAAATAATTCAAGAATTGTCAGTAGGGTCATCCAAGCACCCTCTATTCTCCTATGATGACAAAATATTACACAAGAAGAATCGCATTTACATTCCACATAATTCAACAATCAAATCACGGATTCTAGATGAGTCACATGCTTCCCCATCAGTAGGACATTCAGGTTTTTTGAAAACTTATATGCGGGTCAAACAATCCTTTTGTTGGAAAGGGTTAAAAGCAGAGGTCAAGAAATGGGTAGTTGAATGTGAAGTGTGTCAACGCAACAAGGGAGAAACAGTTAAATCACCAGGGTTGCTTCAACCGTTACCTATTCCAGATTGTCAGTGGGAACATATTTCCATGGATTTTATTGAAGGTCTTCCTAATTCATAAGGTAAAATAATAATTTTCATGGTGGTTGATCGCCTTTCCAAATATTCTCACTTTCAGGCCTTACAACATCCATTTTCAACAAGCAAAGTGGCTAAGGTATTTATGGATTCAATTATTAAGTTGCATGGAATACCCAAAAATATTGTAAGTGATCGAGATCACATATTTACTAGCAATTTTTAGAGAGTTTCGACTTAGTGGTACCAAATTAAATATGTCTTCTGCATATCATCCACAAATAGATGGTCAAATGGAGGTAGTTAACAAATGTTTGGGTACCTACCTAAGATGTTTTGTTCAGGATAAACAATATCAATGGAGTCAGTGGCTATCATTGGCAGAATGGTGGTACAACACTTCTTATCATTATTCAATCAAGATGTCTCCTTTTGAAGCATTATATGAAACTAAGCCTCCAACAGTAGCATATTATGTACCAAGGTCCTCCAAAGTGGCCCAAGTAAATGATTGGTTTCAACAACAACAATCCATGCTCACTATTTTGAAAGACAATTAGGTCCAAGCACAAAATCGTATGAAGCAGCAGCAAGACTTGCATCGTTCAAAAAGGGCATTCAATATTGACGATATGATGTTCCTGCATATTCAGCCCTACAAACAGTTGTCAATGAGGAAGAAATTTTATTATATATCTGATTTAATTTGATTAAATATTTATCATCTATTGCATTCTTATTCTTATTCATTTGCGTTTATCACATATTGACTATAAGGCGAGGATCTGCCCTCTTGAAGAGGTAATTGTTTGAATTAATTTACATATTCATATTTCATTCATTGTTCTTCCATTCTATTGTGTATTCATTGTTTATTATTACTTGAGGATAATTGTTCGCACTACGAGATAAGGCTAGGAAGTTTTTAGCACATTGCTTTTGCAACCACCCTCAAAATTTCATTTAAAAAAAGTGGTAAACATTAAACAAGCATTCCACCATTTCTTTATTAACTATCATTAGGACTCATCAAGATGTGCTAGAAATCAATGATATCAAAATAAAACATCCATACTAACATCAGATTATGACTAGCATTATAGGTTCAGTTTCAATGATAACATTAAACATACTAATTAAGAATTTATCCTATAAAATGTTCTAACTATATAGCCATAAATTGAACCTCTTAACTCAAATTGATTGTTTATATCATCCAAAATATTTAACAAAGAAAATATCATAATGTCATCCATATAGTGCAAGTTGCAACTAGTATAGGACTAATAACACTTTTATATAATGCATCTCAAGTAGTTACATAGCCAACAAAATCAATCATTTTAAACTCTTATGACAAATAAGTTAATAATAGAAAGTTATCTATGCAATTCTAGGGATTTTGATATGTTCTCAAGGGCCTTAGTGCTAGAACAATGCCAACTTTACATGTGGTGACAACTCTTGTGTATGTCACCCACTTCACTAGTGCAAATCTTTAATGCTTGGCACCAACTCTATTGGGGGTAACTATTGTTTATAAGACTATATGTGTATGTGTAATATAACATATAATACCATATAATAATGCAATAACATATAATACAATGTAATAAGGCAATGTATAAAATACAATGCACATATTTAAAGCAATGGTCAGTTGAAATAGTAATGTCGATAGGCACATGTTTTTGTAAGTTGCCATTTAGAGCTTTTAAGATGCCTTCTAATAGATCCATTAATGTTAGGTTATTGGTCATAGTCATTGCATCATAAATGCAACCTCATTTTTGTATAAGGCAGATAATTTCTATTTAAAGACATCATTGATAATGCAATGAACAAGCTTAGATATTCCACACCAGTTGGTATCAGGGTGAAGGTTTTGATTAGAGGACTTTGGGCTCTTAGGATCCCTAATTTGAATTTATAAGAGCTTAATTGATAGCTCCTTGGATTTGTTAAAACCCTTGTTAATACTTGAGCAACTCCTCATCATATTTGAAGCACTTGTTATTATTGGCTACATCATTGGACATCTACGTGTCATAGATCCTCCCCGCATCCTTTGACGTCGTGTTCCTTCCATATTGGACACAACTGAAGCACCTTTGTTCCACATATAGTTGGAGAACATTTCCAACATGATCACTTACCTTGATTTTCTCTCACACCACCATGAAGATGTCAGTATTGAATTACGATTTGTCTTGGACAACAATGTTGGAGCTACAACTCTGCCCTTGGGAATTTTGTGATAGAACTAGAGCCACTAGATCCATTTGAATTGGGGCTACAACATTGTTGTTATAGCCTGTGTTTCACTTTGACCATCCCATAGAAGCATGAAGTAGAAATTTTCATATATGGGACTTTCCCACAACTACTTATATGGCCTTCCTAGGAATTAAAATTATGTGCATGAGTCTCCCCCATAAGGAAGTAGTAGAGTAGGATATTTCTTATACCTCAATGACATGCTCATGTATTTTATCATAGTATTTTCATAGTAACTATGGAGGGCTTGAAAAGTCACCTTGGCAGATTATGGAGATAACTTCGAGAAGGAGAGGATAGTCTTTGAAGGGTTCAATTTTATGCTAGGTGCTCAATCCTACAATAAATGATCCTCCAAATTTGTTGATGTAATACTTATAACAACCTTGAAATCATGTCATTGCAATAACTTGCTAGAGTCCCATCAAGCATAGTTTGTCCATGGAATCTACCAATATTGCTTCATTTTAGTATGCATTCATTGTATTCCCTATGGTGATTGATTACCTTCTGAATACGCATCTACCTCCATAAATGCATCAACCTCTAGCATGACAATATACCATCCTCAAAGTAGCCATATGTCTATGTAGATTCAAGAGCAGGCTCCAAGAAAATTTGTTCATAGAGCTAAAGTACACTTCTTTTGTGGCATTGGATGCAACATTCAATCAAGCCCAAATTGCAAAGGAGAAACTAGTTGCACAATCGAGCAAACTATGACAACCACATTCACCAAGAGCTTTCGAGCCTTCTAGTCAATAGTGACAAGTTTCAATGATGAACAAATATACTTCTTTCTCTTCTTTTTCTCCTTCTTCTTCCTCTTCTTATCAAAAAACTTCTCCTTCATTTTATAGCAAAAATGTTTATACTTACTGTAATAGGAGAGGTCATGAAAAATTTGTATGTTTTAGGAAGAAAAATAATCTCATTATAAACCTTGTTAGAATTATCGAATATAATATTCTATTCAAATGAAAATATAGTTGTGTAAAACATCACAAGAGTGTAGTGAAGCCCAAAATACTGGTCTATTTATCCATGGGATCAACTTTGTATAAATAGCAAAGTTGATCAATGTCAGTCGTTGGATTACAACAACTCAATAAATCTTAACTAGTCTAAACTAAGAGTTTACCTACCTCATGGAAGAGTGGTAACTCAAGTTAGACTATCCTAGTAGAACTTAAGAGAACTAAAGATTTATTCTAACACCCCCCCTTAAGTGATACTAGGGGTAAAAGTAACAATAGGAGATGAGTCTCGACAACAAGGCCTGATGAGGTACTCATGTACAATAAACTTACATTTTGGAGAGATGGTGAAAAAACCACATGGGAAAAAGCCATCTTCCAAGAAGAAGAAGAAGAAGAAGAAGAGTGGAGAGGTGAAAACCTCTGTACACCCTTCTAATGCAATTGTCTTATCCCAAGTTTCTCACGTAAATGAATGTAATGTGGAGAAGCAAAGGACTTGGTGAAGATGTCTACAATTTGATTTTTTGTGGGAATAAACTCCAAGTTGAGATCCCCTTGTTGAATATGTTATCGAATGAAGTGCATGTGAATATCAATGTGCTTGGTGCGCTGTTGCTCAACTGGATTGCGAGCAATATGAATTGCGCTTTGATTGTCACACCAAAGGGTAATAGGTTGGTCATGGAAAAAAACAAATTCCTTCATTATCTAATGAAGCCAAAGACCTTGATTGGCCAAAACTTTTACCCTGTATTCTGCCTCTGTAGATGATAATGCTACTGCTTTTTTTTTTGCATGACCAAGCAATAAGTGAAGAACCAAGATAAAAAACATAGCCAAGGGTGGAACATATGTCTTCAACTGAACCTGACCAATAAAAATAGGTGTAACCAATGATATCCATGGATCCACCCTCATATAAGAGCCCAAAGTGAGTGGTTCCCTACAAGTAGCAGAGGATTCTCTTTGTTGCTTGCCAATGGCTAAAATGAGGTTGATGGGAGAATCTAGATATTAAGCCAACAACATAGGAAATATTTGGGCGAGTATGAGTGAGGTACAATAGAATTCCTACAAGTTGTCTATAGAGAGTAGCATCACATTGAGGGGACTTGCAGGAAGTAGTTAGAGTGACTCCAGATTGAAAGGGTATGGAAGAAGGCTTGCAATAAGTCATATTAAACCACTGAAGAAGATCTAGAGTATATTTCTGTTGACATAATAAAATTCTTGCATCTGTTTGAGTTATCTGAAACCCAAGGAAGTAATAAGCTAAACCCAGATCAGCCATCTCAAGTTTTTTAGAAAGGGAGTCTTTGACAGTCTGTATGTGAGAAATGGCACTACCAATGGGAAGTAGATCATCAACATAGAGAACAAGTATGGTGATGTTTTCTTCACTCTCAAAATGTAGACTATTGCATCAAATTCACAATGAGAAAATATTAAGAAAAGAAGGAAGGAGTCCATTTTTCATACCAAGATCTAGGAGCTTGTTTGATACCATAGGGATATTTCCTTAGTCTACAAACAAGGGAGGAGTCTTGAATAAATCCAGTAGGTTGTCCCATAAATATTTCCTCTTTTAAGTCACCATGTAAGAAAGAACTTTTAACATCCATCTGAAAAACTGGCCACTTTTGGGAAGCAGCAAGTGCAAGTACCAGCCTAACAAAATCCATTTTTACAACTGGTGCAAAGGTTTCAGAATAATCAATGCCTTCAATTTGTGAAAAACCTTTAGCTACCAAGCGAGCTTTGTGTTTGTCAATTTTTCCATCAGGTCCATACTTAGTTTTGTAAATCCATTTACAGTGAACCAATTTTCTTCCTTTAGGTAGAGGGACTAGATCCCAAGTTTTATTTTTGATTAAGGAATAAAATTCATTCTCCATGGCATCATCCCATTTTTTTATATCAGTTGCTTCTTTGAAGGATTGAGGATTTGTGGAAATGGATTGATAAACAAGACCAAATTCCATGGAGTGGCTTAATCTGGATGATGGAAGATCTTGGATATAAGGAGTGGCCTCTTGAACTATGGTGCGGGCCCATTTTGACATTGTGGAAGGAGTAATGGGTGTGGCAGGACTTTGAGTTGGAGTTTGAAGTATAGGATCCTCATTTTGGTCATCTATATCAAGGATGGGATATTTATTATATTAAGGCTCAAATATTGGAGATGGCTCGAGAGAATTAATGTTGGAAGAAGATGATTGAGGATCTTTATAAGGGAATGTTTCATAAAATTGAACAAATCTGTGAAAGAAGACCTCATGAGTTGTGGGATAAAGGAGCCTGTAGGTTTTCATTTTCTCACAATAACCAACAAAGATAAGTTGCTTGTTTTTTTTGTCTATAGCCTTACTCTTTTTCTTTGGGATGTGGTCCAAGCAGTACACCAAAAAAAATTTGAAAAAAGAGACATCAGGTTTTGTGCTAGTCCATCCTTCCTCGGGAGTTAAATAGCCAAGAGCTTTATGAGGTGTGTGGTTTTGAATATAATTTGCATAGTTAATTGCCTCAACATAGAAAACTACTGGAAGATCTCTTGAGTGGAGCATACAGTTTGGCATTTATTTTAAAGATATGTTTTTCCTTTCTACAATGCCATTTTGCTATGGATTATGGGACTGAATGTTGATGAATTATGCCACGAGTTGAGAGAAATATGGAGAACTCCTTACGGAAGTATTCCCCCCCATTATCTGTACGAATTTTTTTGATTTTGCAAGTGGCTTGATTTTCAACTAAGGCCTTGAAGATTTTGAAGTGGGATAGAACATCACTTTTATATATTAGAAAGTAGACCCAAGTTCTTCTTGAAATGTCATCAATGAAGGTTAAGACATATTTTGCTCCTTTGAAAGAAGGCTTTGGGAAGACCATCAAGTCACTATGGATTAACTCTAGAGGGGATGAGGCTCTTTGAGAACCACTTGGGTGAAAAGGATATTGATGTTGTTTTCCAAGAGCACATCCAAGATATACTCCATCAATAGAAGAGACTTTTGGCAACCTTGTTACCATTTCATGAATATTCAACTACTTTAGATAGCTATAACTAAGATGTCCAAACCTTTCATGCCAAATTTTGCTTTCAAGATATCCATGTGCAACAAAACAGGAGGTCCCATCTGAATTTTTGAATCCTTTGAAGTGAAATAGGTGAGCGTTATGATCAATATCTTCTTTTTCTATGAGAGAGTGTGGTTATTGAAAGTCTCTTATCTCAACTCCTGTTGGTGAAAATATAACTGTTTTACCCTTTGCATAAGTACAAATCTGATATATGGAGAGAATATTTGTAATTATATTTGGGACATAAAGAACATTTTTGATATAACCACCATCAATGGATATGTCACCTTTTCCTTTGACCGGGATAAAGGATGAGTCACCAACTTCTATGCTACAAGTTGAGCTTGAGGAGATTGAAGTGAACGACTCATGTGAAGAAGTCATATGATGAGTTACCCCTGAATCTAGAACCCATTATTTTGATAAATTTTATAGCTTTACCTTGAACATTAAGGCTTTTCCTATCTACTTCTTAATGTCTATTTTGTGATCATTCATTGCTGCCTCTAGTCGTTGTAGTCTTTTCCAATATTTGTTCACAAAATGACCATCATTTTTTCAATGTGTACAAGTTATAGGGCCTCTTTCTCTTGTTTTGAATTTTTCTTTAGTGGAGGTGGATGCTACTAATACTTTTGAGGAAGAGGGAGAGATCTCATATTTTACAAGTTTCGTTTCCTCTCTATTTAGATTATCACAAAACTCCTCTAAAGAGGGCATTTTAAAACTTGTACCAAGTGCATCTTTTGTAGACAAAAAGGTGGTTACAAAAATTTGAAATACTCCATTTAACTTAGAAAGAATAAGATAGATGCATTCTTCTTCTATTTTATTCTTGCCACTACCTTTTAATTGTGTGAGGACTTCTTTAAATTTGGTGAGAAAGTCAACAATATTGTTGAAGTCTTCAGGAGATAATGTTGTTAACTCTGCCTCTAGTTGCATTGACCTTATTTGATCCACTTTACCAAACAAGTTCTTTAGTTTCTGCCAACTCTCAAATGGAGTTTTACATTTTGAAATGTGAAACCATAAGCTTTCAATTACATTTGTGCTTATAATACCTATTTTTTCATACATCTTCCCTTTATGTACAAATATTTCATATTCCTTTTCAAATTTAGGCTGCTTCTCTTCTAGCAAGTGTGTGAGCCCTTTTTGAGAAATGAGATTCAATATTTTTGGTTTCCATGTGTGATAGTTATGAGGGGTAAGTGGGTCAATTGTATTCATTTTGCCAAAGAAAAAATTACAGTGAACCAATATTCCCCCTTTAACTTCCCCAAAAACAAATGCAACAAGAACTTTTTGAGAAGCAGCACCACCAAGAAACCTCTTTTGAATCAAGGTAGCAAAAACCAGACCTTTATATCTATCTCTTAAATACACCTACCCTTACATGAGGGAAACTATCAGTATATGAGGAGATTGATACGTGGAAAATTGGTGTTTTGAAACCAGAATAACCTGTCAGACCTTATACCGAACTTCTCAATGACCTACCCTTACGTGAGGGAGACTATAGGTATATGAGGATAATGATACGTGGAACATAGGTGATTATAAAATGAGATGCTTGCTTTTGAGATATTACAAGTTTGAGAAGATGCTTGTATATTTGTGCTTTGCTTGTAAATGAGAATCTTGATCATGTGTGTCTTCTTGTATATGAAAGTGTTTATCAATGGAACATAGATTGCAGTAGCAAATCAAGTAGCAAGTGGAGCTGAAAGAATTCACTAAGACAAAAATATGCAGCAACACCCCCCTTTGAATTAAGCATAAGAATATTTTAGAGAAGACAAGTGTGCACCCCCCTTCAAATAGAGCAGTGTGGTGCAAGAAATCAGCACCCAGTGACCCCCCCAAAATAAAAATTGTTTATATTTCTCTTTTTTTTTGTTTTGACAATAACAAGGGAGAGCCTTTTGAAGAGGCTATAAGGGGTAACTTCAGAATCTGAATGTGGATTTTGTTACAATATTTAATGACCCCTTTTTTGAAATTTGATACACTACAATTTTTTAGAAGAAAAAAAATTGTGCTAAAGGAAATGATATTCTTCACAATGCTTGTAGAAGAACAAGGCACTATGAACCTCTGCACTTTATGGTCTTTTTCTGCATCAATGATCACCAAAGAAGGAATGAGAGGGTGGATACAAAAATCACAAGCAAATATTTCATACTGCGTTCGAGCAATAGAGTACCACAAAATTTATCTCGTTCATCCAACAAATATGATATAAACTATGTCACATCAATAGATGAACATTTTAAAAAAAATTTACCTCATAAGAAAATAATGATCGCACCAACTACGAGGAGGAATATCTACAGTCCTTTGAAGTATGTATAGAATATGTGAAGCTTGTTGTATTATGACCAGCAATGCAACAAACCTTCGAGTCAGCAATCACAAATGAGCATCTTCTTTCTCTAGCACCTCCACTGAACCAGGGTCGCCAAAGAACCAATAAACCACCTCGTAATGAGTGCTTTCTCTTTAAGCGACCCCACCGAGCCAGCAAACCATGAACGAGGGAAGCTTTGCTTTAATCAAAGACTTCAATAGGTATGAATGACCTTGAACAAAGCAAAAGCAAAAAAGAGGTAAGCTCAACACTGAAACAATGAAACACCAAGCAGATAGAATGCAAATGAGGTACGTTCTTTAGGTAATGAGATCTCTTAAATAATTGTGATTTAGATCGCACCAAGTAGACTTTGACAAGGACTTTAGTTTATCGAGAGGCTTTTGGCGTGCAAGACTATCAGGAGTGGTGCTCAAAATGAAATGAACATTATGAAACGTTCTTTTGATTAATGAACGTTAGGCACTTTGGGATATGCACGTCGATGAAATGAGATTATCTCAGTTCACCGTACGATACGAGCAAGATCTTACGTCAGGAGCCTTGGGATACCCATGAACCTCTTATGGGTGCCAAAATATATGGCCACGCGAAAGAAGATGCATCATCGAGCGAAGTTCAAGTATCTTCCAACATCCAAGATACAAAGGCTCCAAGATGCTTTGTCAAGCAAGGGCCAAGGATCATGCAAGGTAACCAACGAGTGCACAAAGTACAACTTGAATTGGGAGGTTACGTTCAAATGGCGGTAATAGCGAGGTGCAAAAATCTTAGTAGATTCTAGGGTAACCAGCGAGCACCATTAAGAGCAAGTCGTAAAATACCTTCAGATGGGCCTTGCAGATGGGCTCTCCTTTTAAAAAATATAAGCCTTGTAAATGGGCCCTTTTTTTTAAATATCTGGAGTTAAAACCAGACAGAAAAATATTTAAGAGGAAAGAAAAGACAAAGATTAATAGCCTCGAAAAGAAAAATATTAATAGCTTCGAAAAGACAAAGATTAATAGCCTCGAAAAGATAAAAAATTGAGGTGCTCTCTTTTTTTTTGATAAAAAAAAAGAAGGAAAGGAGTCTGGAATAAGATCCTAACTACAGTGAGGCACCAATAACAAATCAAGAAGGTGGTCAAGTTATGGTTGGAGTTGGAAAAGACAAGCTGAAAATCTTGTCAGTGATTATCCAAAAAACACCATTAAAGAGACCAGATTTTAAGAATGAATCCGATTTGATCAAAAGCTTCAGATAAAAACTTAAACGTATGCAAGAACTATCCTAGCTCTGATACCATGTTAGAATTATTGAAGATAATATTCTATTCTAATGAAAATATAGTAGTGCAAAACATCACAAGAGTGTAGTGAAGATCAAAAGACTGATCGATTATTCCATGGGATCAACTTTGTATAAATAGCAAAGTTGATCAATGTGAGTCGTTGGATTACAAAAACTAAACAAATTTGAACTATTCTAAACTAAGAGTTTACCTACCTCATGGAAGAGTGGTAACTCAAATTAGACTATCCTAGTAGAACTTAAGAGAACTAAATATTTATTCTAACAAACCTCACAATTAGGAACCACCACAAAATGTTCCCATTGAGGTTATAGGAGAAGAAAGAGAGTATGATGATCTTAAGGGTAAACTTAACAAAGTCACCCTAATGCATCACTCTTCATCTATAGATGACAATGACCATCTGTTCGTCACACATGCTCACCTTACAATTATTTTGTAGTTTGTATAATCGATAATAAATTGCAAAAGAAATTAATCATGAGATTTATCATCAAAAAATTACATCTACCAATAGATCCACATCCTCATCCCTACACTCTAGGATGGAAGGATGACAACTCCACCTCACAAATCACTCACACATGCACTATCTCTTTTGCTTTTGGTCCCAAGTTTGTGGACAAGGTCACTTGTGATGTGACTTCTATGGATTATTGCGGCTTATGTTAGGGTATCTAGGAATATGTATATGGGGAGATGATATTATATTATGTAAGGGTTGGCATGGGCCACACATAATTCAAGAATAATAATATTATATTATATTAGTAGTTGGCTCTCTAAAGTAGAATTAGAATATAGGTATGTAAAGCAGGAATATTTGTCATTGTAATCATCATGAAAATCATATGTAATCGTCTTTTCCCATGAAGTGGCTTATGGGGATTTTCCCTCTCTAAGTGGTGCTCTCATTTTGAGAGATCTTGTGGAGTTATTCCTTCCTTAAGGAGTATTATTGGTGTTTCCCTACTTTAAGGGTATTATCTATGTTTGTCTCATTGTGTGGATTGTTATTGTGGATAATTATTTGTGGATGAATGATTTGATATTTCTGCATATTGGTAAATTATTTATGTTAATGAGAATAAAATTTCGTAACATCTTACTACTTGGGAAACCTTATCAATACGATAAGAAATCCCAAAATGATTCTTATCATAATATCTACAATTTGCATCATGAGAATAATATATATCTCATATGTTACGTCAAAAGCACCATATTTTTACTCCATTCCACTCCACCATTAAAGATTTCTCTCATCTTCAATAGGTCACATTACCAGGACATTAACAACAATTGCACCTCCTCCTCACATGGATTCTATCACTCCTTCATCAATGACACCTCCTCTTATTCCTCCTGCTATGATTTCTCCTGGCATTGAATGATCATCTTCCTTACAACCTTCTTCATCTAGGAAGGTTCCTATTTTACAAAAGATATAGTAGCATTAACCACAAACCTTTGGTCCTCATCGACTTCCTCCTCCTTCCCAAGTTGGTAACAAATTTTTAATAAAGATTTATCTTTTAGACCAGGCACCTCTTGGCATCCTTGACATCATCAATTCTCTTGTCAGTTTGGTAGCTGTCTTCTAGAGCTTTTAAACTAACCATTACATTAAATATATGCATTACATTTTATATATTGTCTTATTACATTATATTATATACTATTGTATTATTATATAGTATTACATACATACATACATACATACATACATACATACATACATACATACATATATATATATATATATATATATATATATATATATATATATATATATATAACACTATTCCTTATCAAAACTTGAAGAAGGCTAACCAAGATGGGCTAATAAGTGGACTTAAGGTTAGTAATAACATCGACAACATTACCCATCTACAATTTGTAGATGATATAACCCTTTTTGGGAGGGCATGTATAAACAAGACAAGAGCTTTGAATAACAAATTAAAGAAAATATGAAAGTGTCAGGGCAGAAAGTTAATAGGACAAAATCTAAAATTTGCTTCATAAACACTCTAGCTAGAATCGAAGTAGGGAAGTGCAGTTACTTCAAATGGAGGAAGCAAATTTTCCAACAAATTATCTAGGGACACACTTATTTGAGGGGAGAATGAGGATATAATTATGGAATCTAGTTATAAGTAAATTTCAAAATAAACTACCAACATGGAAAGGTAGATGGTTATCATTAGCAAGAATAGTGCAGTTGATTAAATCAGTCTTGTAGGCTATTCTAACATATTATATGTCCTTGTATACTATGCCAAAATTGATAAAAAAAGTTAATTCTATATTATGTGGTCATTCTTGTGGTTAGGATTACATGATAAAAGAAAAATTTTCTTTGATGAAATGGAGCAAGGTGCATGATTTTAAAACTAGGGGAGGTCTCGGTTTAAGAGTTCTTATGGATGCAAACTTAGCTCTTAGGAGAAAAGTAATTTGGAGATTGTACAAAGAGAGTCAAAGACAATGGGCAATAATTCTTCTAAGTATGTTGAGCCTAATGACCCAAGCTTAATATTTATTGCATTCTTACTACCAGATGGTTCTGCACTATGGAATGGTTTAAAAAAATCAATTGATCTAGTGATTAAAGGTCTAAGATGGGTGGTGGGAACTAAAGATTTTTTTATTTGGATGAATACTTGGTATGATAAAAAACCACTCAATCTAGATCCAATTTTGAAACCATGGATGAGATTACTTCAAGATAAATATGGTGATAGGGTTTCAAACATTATGTATAAGGAGAAGAAAGGAAGATACAAATGGAAAGAAGACTGTTTTACAAGTATACAAGTCATTGATGCTAGAAGGTAGTTGAGCAAATAACAATAATGTTTATTCTAAGGGGAGCCAAGGATAGGATGATTTGGGAGTTGAATAGCTCAAGATAATACACAACAAGAAGCATATATAATGTAAAACACAAACAAAATATGAATACTTCAAGAATTTGGAAAGATATTTGGAATAGCCCAAGCACTCATAAAATCAAAATGTTTGTTTGACTAGTAGGTCATAGAAGAATTTTATCCTGGGATAACCTTATGACAAGGTGTTTTCATGGCCCCTCATAATGTGTTCTATGTAAAAAGAAGAAGAGTATAGACCATATAGCATTGTGAGGGGCCATGAAAACCCCTTTTCATAAGGTTCCTAGGATAAAATTCTTCTAGGACCTACTAGCCAAACAAACATTTTAACTTTAGGAATGCTTAGGCTATCCCAAATATTCTCCATATTCTTGTGGTATTCCTATTTTGTTGATTTTTTACATTATATCTTCTTCTTGTTGTGTATTATATTGAGTTATTCAACTCCCAAATTAGCTTATCCTCAACTCCCCTTAGAATAATCATTGTTGTTATCTTTCTACTCATCTGCATCCTAGCATCAATGTCTTATATACTTGTAAAAATATATTCTTTCCATTTGTATCTTTCTTCATGATCCTTGTACATAATGTTTGAAACTATATCATCATATTTGTCTTAAAGTAATCTCAGACATGGTTTCAAAATTAGATCCAGATTGAGTGGTTTTTATCACACCAATTATCCATCCAAATAGAAAAAAATTCTCCAAATTCCAACACCCAACTTAGACCTTTAATCACTAGATCAACTAATTTTTTAAAATTATTCCATAGTGTAGAACCATCTAGTTGTAAGAATGCAATAAATGTTAATCTTGGATCATTTCGCTCAACATACTTACAAGAATTCTTGCCCATTGAATTTGACTCTCTTTGTACAATGTCAAAATTACTTTTCCCTAAGAGCTAAGTCTACATATAAAATAACTCTTAAACCAAGACCTCCTCTAGTTTTATCATCACGCACCTTGCTCCATTTCACCAAAGGAAATTTCCTTTTATCATGTAATCCTAACCACAAAATGACCTCATAATATAGATTAAACTTTTTCTATTGATTTGGCATAGTATACAAGGACACATAATATGTTGGAATGACCTACAAGACTAATTTGATCAGTTGTACTCTTCTTGCTAATGATAACCTTCTACATTTCCATGCTAGTAGTTTATTATGAACTTTACTTATAACTAGATTCGATAATTATGGTCAGGTCATTGGACTCAATGTACTTAGAAGAATTCTTTCCCATTGTCTTTGACTCTCTTTGTACAATCTCCAAATTAATTTTTTCCTTAGAGCTAAGTTTGAATCCGTAAGAACTCTTAAACCAAGACCTCCCCTAGTTTTATCATCACACACCTTGCTCCATTTCACCAAAGGAAATTTCCTTTTATCATGTAGTCCTGACTACAAAAATGACAACATAATATAGATAAAACTTTTTTTCTACCGATTTTAGCATAATATACAAGGACACATAATATGTTGAAATGGCTTGTAAGACCAATTTAATTAATTGCACTCTTCTTGCTAATGATATCCATCTACATTTCCATGCTAGTAGTTTATTATGAACTTTACTAATTAATTTGATTCCATGATTCTATCTTTTTTCTCCTCACAAATAAGGGCATCCCTAGATATCCCTAGATATGTTATTGGTAAATTTACCTCCTCCATTTGAAGTAACCTACATATCCTTACTCTAATTCTAGTTGAAGTGTTTAAGAAGTAAAATTTAGATTTGTTCTATTAACTTTATGCCTAGATTATCTTTCATATTTTTTTAGTAAGTTATTCAAAGCTTTGGCCTTGTTTTTTCTACCCTTCAAAAAAGGGTTGTATCATCTACAAACTATTGATGCGTGATATTGTGGATGTTATTACTAGCCTTAAGTCCATTTATTAGCTCATCTTTGTATGCCTTCTTTAGGTTCCTTCCGAATACCTATTCCATAATAATGAATAAATATGGTGACATAGAATTTCCCTGTCTAAGACCCCTCTTGGCTTTAAATGACTTTGTTACTAGCCCATTGACCATCACTGAATATGATACTATAAAGACATAAGTTTTAGTCCATCTGATCCATTTCTTTCCAAATTCAAACTTCTTTAATACGCAAAAAGAAAACCTCATTTAACCCTATCATAAGCTTTATTGATATCAACTTTTAATATCATTACTCTCTCTTTTCTAGAAGCTACTGAATGCATTACTTCATGAGCTAGTATGATCCCATCCAGAATATGTCTCCTTTTTATAAATCCTCCTCATTTTTTTATAATAATTTTGTCTATAGTGGTCTTAACTGATTTGCCATCACTTTGAAGATTATCTTATATGTCATATTACATAGGCTTATGGACCTAAATGAATCAAACAATTTCACATGTTTCTTTTTTGGAATCAGGGTAATATATGTTTCATTTAAGTATTGTTTTTACCCTACACTATTCCATTGCCACTAATAAAGAATCCTTCACTATTTTTGAGTTATATCGATAGAATGTTGTAGACAATCCATCTAAACCTGGGGATTTATCCTTATCATAAGAGAAAAGAGTTGAATGAACTTCTTCTAGAGTAATGTGCTCCATCAGTTTGCTATTGTCTTTATCTATAAGAATCGAAGGTACTTCTTATAATAACTTATCATTGAAAACTTCAATCTCCTTCAATCCTAGAATATTCTACAAAAAATAAATCTTCTTAATGATTTTTCTCTAGTCTTCAATCCAAACCCCTTCTATTGAATTAATTATACTAGTTATAGATAATGATCTATATAATATTGCCATCCTATAAAAAAACCGTGTTTTTATCTCCTTGTTTTAACCAAGTTTATCTCGATTTTAATCTCCTAAATTTCTCTTCCTTATAATATTGTGATATTTACTAAACAACTCCCTTTCTTCTAAGCTTGGATTATTGTGTTCATCTTTTTGAAATTTTAGAAGTTTCTTCATTAATTCTTCCTCCTCAAAATATTTTCGAAAGTGTTCTTGTTTCATTTTTTAAATCTAGATGTTATCGTTTTTATTTGTTTTAAAAATGTATACAACACACCATTTCCTAAAGAATTCCATGTTTACGCTATCATATCAACAAATTAAGGATGATCTTCCAATATATATATAAATTATGTAGATAGTTCCACCAAATGGGATGAGTTTAATATGTTAAATTTCTATTTTTTAAAGAAAATATTTAGGTTATAATATTATCAAAAAATACATACATGTTCATGTTGTTGTACCACCTTTATGTGGTCAAGCTATTATAATATCACTATGTAATCATGATGTAATATGAATAAATTTTAATTTTATATAATCAATTTAAAAATAAATAAATAAAATTTTAAGCTCCAAAATTAATAATGGATAAGATCATTTCAATTCTAATCCAAAGTTGGTTGATTAAATATTTATTTAATAAATAAATCTCACATAATCTATGACCTCATAAATATTAAAAACTACATCACTTTAGCTATTTATAAACAATTTAAATATAAATAAGTAGTTTTTTTTTTTTTTTTTAAAATAATACTTCTTATCCACATTCACCATGGAGATTGAACCTGGGTCACACTGATAATGCAAGTGGCATCCTTGTCGTGGACCACACTCACCGGGATAGTTCCTTTGAGTTTTTGTTGTAATAGTATTTAACAAAACCATTCCCCATAAGTGTGATCTACATGCAAAAACTCCACTTATATTATAGATGATATGACCTGGGTTCAATCCACCAAAAGTAATCTTTAAAAAAATTCTAATCTTATCACTAGGAACTAATGTATACGGCCCATGCTTCTCTTAAACAATAACACTATTTTCTTTTATGGTGTGTAACATTAGAAACTGTAGATCTTTATGAAATTAAGACTTAAATATTGAAAAAAAGATATTCAATTCAATACAATAACAACATATTATACATCATATCCCAATAATCTATATCACGTACTATAGACGTCCGCATGATAAATACTCGACAAAACTTCAGTGTCATGCTGTTTCTTTGCCGACTGGATGTGACAACATGAATACTCCCTATAACTATATATTGATTTTAATCGAAAATATTTTACTGAAAGCGATGTGGAATACTAGGCAAAGGATACAGAGATCATATTTAGACCACCATTAATAAACACATGGGGCAGACAAAATCTACTTCTCTTCCATTAAACGTCCAAATTAATCTAAAATCTGATTTTAATCTTTAGAAAAAGTGGGTTCACGAGATGTCTATTCAGTACAGACAATAACATGGCATGTTCTTTGATTCCTTCTCAGAAGTAGATTAACTGTTAACAATAATGTCATGATATACATTACTGGTAGAAGAAGAGCAGATAGATACCTGCAAGAGTAATGCATTGATCTACCATAGTTAAAAAAAAAAGTTTATATTCCTTTCACACCCAGATGCTCTTTAAAAAGCTTGACATGGGATGAGATTACATTGAATGGAAGGTCAAAGTAGAAATAGAAGAAGAGCAACAATTTCACGGGTATATATATATATATTAGTAATAATAGAAGAGCACATAGATACCTAAAACATGATGTTCCTTTTCACACCCAGATGCTCTTAGAAAAATGCTTGACAGGGGTGAGATTCCAGCAAATGTGAGGTCAAAGTAAAAGCGGGGTGCCATGCTTTACTAAATCTCATCTCTTATGTTGTAAGTAACCCCAAAACCCATTTAGTCTATGAGTTCCAATAAGCATCATACTCCAGTGGGCCCTCTGGCCCTGCTGTAAAGTCTAAAGATAAACCCACCATAAGAGATTCACTGAGGGCTGTACTAATAAGACTAAGTTCAGAAAGGGTTTGTCTTTTTTTGTGGGGTGCTTGAAAACTCCAAGAGAAGATACCCACTTGAGGTTTGTCCCTTGAACTTTTCGTTGGCCAATGTGGGCATGCTGAGTTTGTGCCTCATCCTGAGCTGAAATTGCAGATTTTTAACGTTTTGCTTCCATTTTTTTGTGTGGGGGTTTATCTTTTTCTGTTGTTGCAGATGAGGAGATTGGAATGGAGAGGAAAGGGAAACAGTGATATTGGGTCCATATCTCTGGCTGTTAGGACTTTTCATGCATGGATGTGTTTGGCCAGAAGAAAAGTGGTGGTGGGTGCCAAGGCCTGAGACATGAAGAGGACTCTGCTGGTTTTTTCGGTTTTACTAATGATTATTCTGCCACCCTGGTGGCCAAGAGTCTCTGCTGCTCCTTCAGGTAATTTTTAACGGCAAAGCCCCTCTCAATTCGTTAAAAAAATTGGATTCTTTATGTGTATACAAATTGACTGCAAAATGTCTGTTTTTGGCTTAAATGTTTTGCATCAATGTACATCTGAGAGGTTTTTGACTTGACCTTTTTGTATCAATGTGCCTTTGAACTGCATGAAGATGTGGCCTTGGGTTATTGAATCAATGGATATGCATTTGTGAATTGCTTGCAAAAATGTTATTTGGGTTGGAATTCCTCCTGTTAATGTCCCAATGCAATGCCTTTGAACTGATTGAAAATGTAACCTTGGTTCATTGAATCAATGGGAGATTATATGCATTTGTGAATTGCTTGCTTTGGTTGGAATTTCTCCTGTTAAGGTCCCAATGCAATGCTCCACACTGTGATTGCTTTCGTTGGAATTTCTCCTGTTAAGGTACCAATGCAATGCTCCACACTGTGAGTTCAGGCATTATCAGCAGTCCTTTATCAGCTCTGCTCAAGTGGGTATGGGATTCATCAGCCGTAACTGCTAAAACTGGTTAGCGCTTTACTGATCTAAATTTTTCCCATATTGTTTTACGCAATCTAAGGATGTTTGGTGTTCCTTACTGCTTGGTCATTTCTGATTTGGGGTGATTGATCTGACAAATTTACATATCTCAGACAGGAACTATCGTCAGTTTGAGAGTGGCTATGTGGTGGAAACAGTTCTTGAAGGAAGCAAGCTGGGAATCGACCCATATACCATTGAGGTGTCGCCAGATGGTGAATTGCTTATTCTGGATTCTGAGAACAGCAACATCCTACGATTAACTCCTCCACTATCGCGTTGTATGTGTCCCTCCTCAATCTAAGACTTCCATTTTTTTAATTCCATGTTTGAGCTAAAACCACCATGTTTTAATCATATTCTTATCTTCCCAATTAATATAAGCCTTTGGTTTTTGATTTCACACTTTAGGACTCATTGGGTTTCTGCCTGTATTTTGCAGATAGCAGGGCCAGATTAGTAGCAGGCTCCTCACAAGGATACTTAGGTCATGTAGATGGAAGGCCTAAAGATGCTCGCTTCAATCATCCAAGGGGATTCACAGTAGATGACAGAGGGAATATTTATGTGGCAGACACCATGAATATGGCAATCAGGAAGATTGGGGAAGCAGGTACATGACCATTCAGGAAAATAAGAACACCTACAGAATGAGAACTAAAAGTCATAAATTTAAAGGGAAATATTTTTCTAAAACTGAATTTAGGTTATCAAAATGACTGTTACACGTGATGTTCCATTGAGAGAGGCTTTTCTCAAGTCCACAGAGATTTAAGTCATAAGCCTGTTAAGATAAGCATATTCTGTACAGGTGATTAGCCACATAATGCATCCTTTTATTGGCGAGAGTAGATTTACCATGAACATGATCAAAGGATCAAACCCAAAGAGGTATACAATTTTTTTTATTAGGGTAAATACAGGGTTGTTTGAAAGGGCCCATATCTTTTTTCAAGTGGGGCATAACAGGGTTATGTTTCTGTAATTTAAACTTGGGTTTCTTAGATGAAAGCCGAAAGACATACAATGTCAGTGTCCTGACAGGGACAATTTTATTTTAGGGTAAAGCATGGTTTTTGAAAGGGTCCAAGTCACTTGTGCAGTGGTACAATTTCAGTGTCCCGACAGGGACAAAAAATTTTTAGGGTAAAGCATGGGTTTTTAAAAGGGTTCCGGTCCCTTGTGCAGTGGTTTGAACCTGGGTCTCCTGGATGAGAACCCAAAGTCATACCACTATGGTGTCCCAACAGGGACTTGAAAATCTTAGGGTAAAGCACAGATTTTGAAAAGGTCCTAATTCCTTGTGTGGTTTGAACTTGGGTCTCCTAAATGAAAACCCAAAGACAGTCCCAACAGAGACAAAAATTTTTAGGGTAAAGCGTGGGTTTTTTTGCAAGGGTCTCGGGTTACCGTCCCTTGTACAGTGGTTTGAACTTGGGTCTCTTGGATGAGAGCCCAAAGACATACCACTACAGTATCCCAACAAGGACAAAATTTTAGGGTAAAAGACGGGTTTTGAAAGGGTCTCGGTCCCTTGTACAATGGTTTGAACTTGGAGTATCTTAATGAAAATCCAAAGACATATCAATAAGGTATCTCAAGAGATCTTCCTGTTTAAGGATCTCATACACTCAATAGGGGTGATGGCTTCATGAGGGCCTAAAAAAAAACACCTTTATGTTTATTTCTATGAGAAGAGCTTCCTTCGGGGTGGCCACAGATTGCAGCATCCAGAGTTCTCTGTCATTCTAAAAGTGGTTCACGAATTAGAAATAAACCACTGAGGCAGTCTATTCAAATGCATAAATTTCACATTCCAACGTTACTGTATCTGTAATTATATATATATATATATATATATTCACGCACAAACTATTTGCATGTCATCCTACGAGATATGCGTTGGGTTGTGTTTAGTACTATTGGTTTT
Source organism: Wollemia nobilis (assembly GCA_028583015.1). NCBI lineage: Eukaryota > Viridiplantae > Streptophyta > Pinopsida > Araucariales > Araucariaceae > Wollemia > Wollemia nobilis. The sequence continues at coordinate 1,155,543 of JAQPPZ010005339.1, forward strand.
AGATGAAAACCGGCTAATGTCTTAAGCATGTTTGTTAGCTTCATTCTGATCTACTTTTCATTGTGCTGGGTTGATACAATGCAGGGGTAACAACTATCGCAGGAGATACGTCCAATAGAGCTGGTCATGTTGATGGACCCAGTGAAAACGCCAAGTTTTCAAGCGATTTTGATGTGGTCTATGTCAGCAGTACATGTTCATTGTTGGTTGTTGACAGGGGCAACCAGGCTATTCGAGAGATTCCCCTCCAGTATGACAACTGTCCATATAATTATGCCGCGAGCTATCCCTCAGGTATATGTCACAGTTTACATGCTATACCCCTAGCTGTCTTGTCAAGTTCAATTGAAGAATAGGAACTGTGAATTGGAAAAGCTTTCCCTTTATGTATTAATTATCTGCAAATTCCTATAGATTATATTTCAGCAGAGTGTTTTGAAAGTTAAACATGCCCATCGTGATGGCTAGAATGGTTTTTGAAGGGCTTGGAGTTAGGCTTTTTTTTTTAATTAGTTTATTTCGTTGAAGAACCTGATGGAATATTGGTCCCATGAATCAGAAATACTATTGACTTGGATTCTTGAACATTGATTTTTGTGCAAATACTATTGTTTATTTTATGCATGCGAAATATTGCAGGCATTCTTATGGTTGCTGGTGCAGTGTCAGTGGGATATATTCTTGGCTTGCTTCAACAACAAGGATTTGGAGGCACCATTTTTTCAAGAAAAGTAAGAGAGAGTAAAAAGTATTTTTCTTAGATATCGTGTAATGTACTTTTGTGATACTTGCCTAAAATAATAGGTATCATCTTTTATCAGACTTGCTTAATATGGATTAGGTTCTATAACCAAAACCTTGTATCTCAACTATTATGCAGGCAAGACAGAACAAACCATCTACGAAAAAATTGCCTAATGCTGACAAGACAAATAGGCCGCCACTTATCCCTGTTGATGGACAGCCTGAAAATGTTGATGCTGGTTGGATGTCCTTTGGGAAATTTATTTTGGATCTCTTCAAGTTTGGAGCAGAAATTATTGGTGGTATCTTCACTTATCTGGGGAGTTTTATTATAAGAAAAAACCCTCAAAAGAAAGAAGGTTTACGGCCTCTACGTGATGACCTCCACATAGTAGATGATGATATCGAGCCTCAGCCAATGTCCAGAAATCATCAAAAGAGAGGAGATTTGTATCCACTCAGGGACACCCTTCTTGTTCCAGATGATGATCCCAAGCCTAAAGAGAGCCCAGTTATGAAAAACTTTGTTAATTTCCAAGATGACCATGTTCCCACACCTGAGCCCTTGAAAGTTCAAAAGGGTCGGGTTCAACCCACCAGAGACAGCAAAGGCAGTTCTAATTATACAGAGTTCAAGTTTCAGAATAATATCATCCGTGATCACAGGGGTGAGGACCAAAATCATTTGCGAACACTGAGACGCCAATTATCATCCCCTCAGACTTATTATCAGCAACGTCACGATTCAAGAGATGAAGTAGTGTTTGGAGCAGTGCAGGAAGCTGGAGGCGAAAATGAAACAGTAGACATCAAGCCTGTTGATTATGGTGATCCTATGTATAATCATTACAACATCAGGAGCCGAGTTGGGTATAAGAATCTTTTTGATATCTGAATTCCCAAAAGCTGAAATTCTTCTCACATTAACATCTTCCAAATGCAATTCTTGGAGCAATCCAACAAATTAATGGAAGTTTTGAACTTGGATTTGGATTGGAGTGATTTGAGAAGTGGGATGACCTTCACGATTAGAGCTGGGGCTTACTACCTTTCAAAATTTGTATCTCTATCCATTGTGATTATGTTCAAAGTCTGTTCTCTCCATCCTTGTACAGCTTTGTTTTATCGCTGGTTTGGATTAGGGGGCAGCCTCGGTGTTTCCAAATCATTTTTCAGCTCTATATATTATTGTCTATATATAAAAATCATATTGCAGGTCTAAAAGTTTTGATTAAGTTCAAACTCTATCTTATGTAGTTCTTCAATGGTCATAAATCAATCGAAGTTCTATTCAATTTAACATAAATGTTCAACTGATCGAATGCACACAGTTAAACTTTCTATTATAGGCATAGTGTGATGATGGAATTCACAAGAAAGTTACACAGATTCCTATCCCAAGTAGTGTCTTTGCTGAGCAAAATACTATCCGCTAAGTAGATACAAAGTTTTCGTTAATAATTTGTATACTATGCATTTTTTAGGTACTGTGATCACTTCTAATTTTACTTCAGAGCTGTTTGTGTTAAATGTTGGCTGCATACTACTGCATTAATACCAATATGTGTGTGTGTGCATGTCTTTATCTTTTTTTTTCTTGCACTACGATGGATTATAGTCTAATCTCACGTATAATGTAGGTTTCAAATTTATAAGTGATTGTAGACAGAAATGCTTCATTTTTTTTTTTCTTGCATTAAGATGGATTATAGTCTAATCTCACGTATATTGTAGGTTTCAAATTTGTAAGTGATTGTAGACAGAAATGCACAAAATATGCAGACCATTAGTTCACTTGCTTTGATCATCTTATTTTACAGGCATAGTGAAACAAAAAGTATAAGCTGTATTTCTACTTGGTTATCATGTGAGTGATGCCTGTGTTGGTAGTTCATATGGTTGTTATTTTTGGGTGGAAAGTAAAACCAAATAGGTGCAAAATTATGCTTAGAAATTAAGTTGCATGTTGGATTGAGATCTAAGACCCCCTGCCATATGTTAGAGTCGGTCCAAGTCTTTCCCTTCCCAGTCATCCCCATAGGTCCTTATTCTTCTTGACATGGAAGAACCTGCCACTTTGGCAGAGCAGGTTTGTTTATGGTGTCAAGTCTTTTTGCTTTCCATCTATAATATAACTCATCAAAAGAATTGTAATCTATTGTAGCCAAGTTGCCAACCATGCATTAAGTTGTTCCAGTATATGATCTATAATTGTTGCATTACATATTATTCTTTCACTAATATAGTGCCTAATTCTGACATGCCTTTTGTTGCCCCCCTATCCCACCATTCTCATGCCCAAGTGCAAGCTAGATGTGCCAGCATGAACATTTTCTCCATAGGAAAATAATTTGCATCATTCAAACAATCGATGATAGTCACTTTTGAGGCCAATCTTAGGAATAATTTCCATCACTTAAACAATCCATCAAGTTATCTATCTAGGACAAAAGGATGCTATTTTTCTTGAATCAATACATGCCCTCGAACTGATGCTATTGCACAAGGATATAAACTATATCTGATTGATCCTATATCCTGCAAATCTTGGACTCGATTATTCAAACTATATCTGATTGATCCTATATCCTGCAAATCTTGGACTTGATTATTCAACTTTGCACTCTGAAAATATTCACTTCTAAGGTTTTTTTAGGATAACTGGTTCCTAGAATACATACAATGAGTTATTTTCTATATTGCCTTGGTGCATGTACCGACACAACCATATCAAATATATGTGTCTAATGAACTCTTTAGTGGATAAGGTGCATCCAATGGAGGCAATGTGCGATGGTGCACTTGGTATATTGAGCCTTATATGTAGCGAAACAAACCAAAAACAAATAAAACTTACTTTTCACTCTTCTATAATTAGCTACAAAAGTCTCATCTTCTAGTTAGCTCATTCTTCTTTCTTTTCCTTATGTGGGTCTATGGCATTCCAAATATAGCTACAAAAGTCTTTTCTAGCTAGCTTATTCTTCATTCCTTTCTTTAAGTGGGTCTATGGCATCCCAAATAGAAAGTCCAAGGTTGGTAAGAATTACTTATTTTTTAAGTGAATTTCTTTGTTTTCTTTGTTCTCATATAAGAAAGTTTGATAATGATAATGTTTTCTTTGGTTATATAGGGGAGTTGGTTACAACCACTATTTTTAGTAATTGGCAAGCGCAGGGTTCAAACCACAGGGACTGCTCCCAACAACCTATTCGTCTTGTTGTTGTTGACCCGGTGTGAGATGGAGACCACCGGTCGCTCGGGGTTTGTATCCTCGTCGTCGGTTTGGCGCGCACTCAGAGGATTCAACATGGACTACTACCTTTGCTAAAGCTGGTAGTGTGCCCCCAAGGTTTGAACCTAGGTCTCTTCTTGGCAAGTACTTGGCTAGTCAAGCCTTTACCAATCCACCTAGCCCTTGGAGACAAAACTACCATTTTTCACATTTGCTTATTTCGAAACATGTGTCAACCTCTAACTTATGATTTGCTTGTAGACCTATGCATGTGATACCTAACATGTTTGTTTACGAAATGTGATGCATTGTATATTGGAGTAAACACATGGTATTGTTGTGAAAAGTTTATAATTCCAAAGTCTTATGCACTATATATGATATATCACAAACAACATCCAATGCACCTTTGTAAAGTATCAATGAAAAATAACTAATGTTTATATAAATTTAACGAAGCTTTGCATGGTATAGATTTAAAGATATCATTATCACATAATCTTGGTTCATGCAATAGTTATATGGGATTGAAAGGGACCCACCTTTGTAAAGTATCAATGAAAAATAACTATTGTTTATATAAATTTAATGAAACTTTGCATGGTATAGATTTAAATATATCATTATCATGTAATCTTGGTTCATGCATCAAAACAATGTTTTATTTTCAATTAGTTATATGGGATTGAAAGGGCCCCATCCTTATTACATCATCACTACATGGTGGTATTACAACAAAGCTTGGATATGATCCATGTATTGTTTGGCAAGATTTGAACCCGAGTCTCCTCCTTAAACATTAAGGAATCTAACTGGTTGAGCTAATGCCACTTGATGCATCAAAACAATGTTACAAGTGACAATTATCATAAAATTTTCACATATAAGATAGAAGGCACTAAAGTTTATTTCACGTCTTTACATCATTCTTTCAATGTTAAATGATTATCTATCTATCTATCTATATATATATATATATATATATATATATATATATATATATCAAAGTTTAAGATATTGTCCATCAAGTTGAGTTCGAATGTTTGAGACAAATTGTCTTTCGTGAAAAAGGCTTAGGTCCAAGTCTTGATGGACATAAAGGACCAACTTGTCCTATTCCAAGACCTTTGAGTAAGATAGCCCATTAAAAACAAAGCTTGTTCAAAGCACTCTGGAGAGAGAGAAAATGTGATATTGTTATATTAATCATAAATAGTGCAAGTTAAGCAATAATGTGCATAAGATTTTATTGGTTAAATACTTCATAACACTAATAGAGCAAGTCACATGAAGAAATCCTAAGGCCATTATAGGTAGCTAGTGATTGTTTTTATTCATTAAATTGGTGTATTAGAGCAAACCAAATGAAGAACTCCTAGGACTATCAAGGGTAGCTAGTGATTATTGTTGTTCATTCAAGTGGTATATGAGTAGTTTTTAAATATCACTATGCTTTATCCACCCTTCCTATTTATATGGATTTTTGTGTTTTTCAAATTTAATTACTTCTTAGACCATTGTTTCATGAAGCAGTATCCTTTAATAAGAATTTTGTTCCTTTCATGTAAACATGATATCTAGTATTTGTCATAATGTTCTTTCAAAGTATATTATCTTGCTCTACTATGTTATAAACTAACATAATGCTCTTTCTTGCCTAGTTTTATCAATCTTTCTATTTAACATATATACTGCTATTTGCAAGATCATAAAATAAGGTAGACTCTTTTGTGGAGACTTGGATCAACTTTATCCTAATGTCTAATATAACTTTAAGAGTACTTATTAAGTAAGGTATACTCTTTTGTGGAGAGTTGGATTAACTTTATTCTTGAATATATCTAATAAACATTTAAGGGTATTCATAACTTTGAAAGTGACTCTTAACTTGTATGTCCAATATCTTAACAATGTGTTCCCAAACGATATAAGAGGGATAAGATTTTTGAAATGTTCCCAGCAGGAGAGGAAGAGGCCATGGAGGTTCAAGAGGGAGGGGGAGGAGTAGGTTCTTAGGCAGGATATGTGCTCCTCCTAAGTAGAAGGGCGTCACCATTCTAAACCCAATTTTGATTTTGAGAATTGGTGGGAATGGTGCAAGAAAGTGTTGGAGCCCCCTGAGGTGTATTTTCAGGGTGTTGGGGAATTGGTACTCCCTGGGGGAAAGGTTTATTCTTTAGAAGCTCGTGTAGGGTGCTGCCATTTCCTCTTCCCCTAAAATCGGGGTCTTTGAAAAGGTGCTAGAGTTACCAGAGGTTTGTGTTCAGGGTGCTTCTTTTGGTGTCATGGACCTTGAGACTGTAGCAACTAAATTTTTGAACGGATTGGAAGACTCCTCTCTCGGGCTTGCCTTACTTGGTAGTCTTGTTCCAACCCTTCTAGGGGATGATATCCCTGAGAAATCGAATGGCAGTTCAAGTAGCCAAAGGGTCATCTCGGACCCTTGCTTGAAACCTCTACTCAGATCCCTGAGATTGTAGCAGCTAAATTCTCGAATGAATTGGAAGATGCCTCTCTTGGGCTTGCCTCGCCTGGTAGTCATGTTCCAATCCTTCCAGGGGACGAGGTCCCTGAGAAATTAGATGTCGGTTTGAGTAGCCAAAGGATGTTCTCGAGCCCTCTACCTGAAACCTATGCTCAGATCCCTAGTTTGGGAAAAAGTTCCTCAGCTTAGGCTGAGTCTATTCATTTGTTTGTCATGCTTGATGCCTTCGATATTGGGGTTTTTGATCCTTGGCAAGATCCCCCATTGTTCTTTGCCCCAAAATCCTTTGTAGAAGCAGTCCAACTGAACTCCTTGTCAATATGTGAAAACCACAGTTCTTTTATTCTTCAGCCTACCCACAGAAGGCTTAGAGTCCCTTCTAAGCTCATGACCATGATAGTGTCCCAAGAAGTTATTTCACTGGTGGGAAAATTTTTAGGTTCCTAACCTGACATAGATTCCATCAGGTGATGGGCATTCTCCTAATGGAAATCCCAAGGTCATATGGAGCTAGTCGTGCTCCCTAAAGGGTTTTTCTTCATCAAACTAAACAACGTTGAGGACTCAAACCACATCTTGGTTGGAGGACCCTAGTTCTATGGTCAGTGTAACCCATTCCTGAGGAAATGGGGTCCAAAATTTGACCCATATTTCCAAAGCATCAACTTGGATTTGATTTGGGTCAGACTTCTTGGTCTTCCAATTCAGTTCCACCATGAAGACATCCTCTAAAAAATTGTGAGAGCCATTGGAGAACTAGTTTCCTTTGACCCAACCACTCGAGCTAAGTCAAGGATGGTCTACACCAAAATGTGCATTAATGCTATCTTGGCCTTTGAGTTGTCTAACTCCATATAGCTAATCTCGAATATCTATGTCTGGCATCAAGCTATTGAATATGAGAACCTTCCTTCCTCATGCAAAAAATTGATTGTCTTTCCTGATGAGAAGGCCCATGAGGAGCCCTAGATTTTGAATGGCATGGTGAAGGCCTAGGAGGAGGCCCCAACTCTGATTGGAAAAGAGAAGCCCTAGAAGGAGGTCCTGTTGAATGGAAAGGAGAAGACCTAGCAGATGGTCCATATTTCGGATGACATGACATGGGGACCTAGATCTCGAATAGCATGGTGATGGCCAGGAGGAGGCCTAGACTCTGATTGGTAAGGAGAAGCCCCATAAGGAGGCTCTGCTGATTGACAGGGAGAAGGCCCAATAGATGGCCTAGATTTCATTTGACATAGGAACCCAGACCTAGGAGGAGACCTAGTCTTCAAGTCAGGATGCCTGAACTAGTGAGGTGAACCAGATTGAGCCCCATTCCATGGAGCCTTAGAAGGTTGCCCTTGCTTCTCTAGATGATTCTACCAAGGATCATTTAGCGAATATCATTCATGCAGGTGTTGACTATGAAAGGAAAAGAAGTAGGACCTCGAACCATAACCCCAAGGAAAAATATTCTCACATCTCTGCAAGTGAAGATCCCCTCATGGAATGTGAGCTGCTTGCTTTCATGAAGAAAAATTTAAAGCGCAACAAACCCAAATAAGGACCCCCTCACGTGGTCCCTCTATTTTTTGATTTTTTGTTTAGGCTATTCTAGAGTATTCCCTTGCTTTGACTTTGTCTCTAGATTTCCTCCCTTTCTGTTTAGGGAGTTTGTCTTGCTGACTCCTCTCAAAGGGCCATCTCTAGTTGTAAAAGGTTCGAGGACCCTTTCAAAACCCCTTCTTCCAACCAATATATATATATATATATATATATATATATATATATATATATATATCTTAACAATGTTTTTTTTCAATTGATTATATGAGATTGAAACGGGTCCCACCCGTATTACATCACCACATAGTTATAATTTACAACAAACCTTGGATATTATCCATGTATCGCTTGGCAATATTTGAACCTTGTTCTTTTTAAATTGAGAAATCTAACCAGTTGAACTAATACCACTTGATCAAATGAGTTTACACATGTTTTTATGAGGGGCCTCAGTCCCCTCATATTGAGTAGGGTTTGAACCTTGAACCTCCCAAAGAAAGGCTAAAGCCTTTACCACTATAGTAAACTTGCAACTCATATCTTAACAACGTTTTAAAAGCATCTTGTTAAAAAAATATAATTATAAAATAAAATTAAAAAAAAATCTTCATTTTGTTGTAAGTTTCCTTATTTTATATTGGTAACATGTTTCACCTTGTAAAGAAACCTCTTATATGGCGACCATTACAGCCATTTATTTATAAAGCATTTTAAGAGATGTGTGTGATCGCTTTTCTTTATTTAATCTTTGACATTATGAGATTTTGTATTTCTAATATACTGAACACTACTACTTTCTAATCAGAATGGTGGTAATAATTTGCTTTTGATTCATATCAATATGTGCTTTTTCCTTATACACTCATTTTACTAAGGGCCTATTAATTTTTTATTAAAGCATTTATTATGGGTAAGCATTTATATTAGAAGTAGAAGGAGGTACACTCTTATCATTTTTAGATATTTTAACAAAGAATTAACAAAGAGTACAAAACAAATATAATATTTTTCTTATACACTCTTGTTGCTAGGGATCTATTAATTTCTTCTTTATTAAAATTTTATGAATGGTAAGCAGGTATATTGAACGTAGAGGAGGGTGAATGCTTAGCATTGTTAAATATTCAAATTAAAAAAATTGAAAAGTCCTTAGCACATGGATTAAATAGGAAGAAAATGCATATTTAAACAAGCATTAGGAATTCACCACGAGAAGTGTCAGGGAACCTATGAGCTAGCTATGCATTTACTAGATCGCTTATGCATGACACCTCGATGTGGGACTTTTAGATTCAACCTTATATGCAAGGGATTGTGGCACAACATGGGATTTTAGACTTAACCTAAGAGGCAAGGCATAGAGTGATAAGTCGGCCAAGTCTCGAGTGGCTATGGACAAACAAATAAGGATAAATGGAGCTTCCTATACAAGAGGAGGGTGAAGTGATGTCACCATGAAAATCCCAAGGTGATGACAAGGATCCTCCTATGTCTAGCGTTATGCCTAATGCTGCTTAAACTATTTCTAGCTTTTTTTTTTATTATTATTATTATTATTTTGTTATATAAAGAGTTGGTTACCGCTATTATTTTTAGTAACTGGCTATCGCAGGGTTCAAACCATAGGGACTGCATCCACCAAACCTATTCGTCTCGTTAATTGTTGACCCGACGTGAGATGAGAACCACCGGTCGCTCGAGGTTCATACTGTCATCGTCGGTCTGACGTGCACTCATATTCATGTCTATTATTATTGATATTTAGCTTTATGAATATGAGTTTTTAGAGCCGTAATTTATTTTAGGGCAAGAATATTTTCTTATTATTGTTGTTAGAGCATCCTTGCACTTTAGGGTTTTTAGGGCAACATAAAGAAGATTGTACTTTTGAGGTTATTCCTTGCACTTAATATCCTTAAGAACAAGTTAAACCTAAATATGATAATTATTGAGAAGATTGAAGAGATTTATAAAGATGAAAGTATTGCTCGAATGAAAAAATAAAAAGAGGAATATCCAAGAAGCAAAAACAAAGAGAAAAAGAAACCCAAAGGGATAATGACATGGGAAAACAATAGCAATGAAAATAATATCTTGGAATATTAGGGGAATGAATAAAAACCCTAAAAGAAGGTATTAAGAAATTATAAGGTTGTTATAAACAAGATATCTATAGATATAGAAGTTGAAAAGAAAATATTTTAGTCATTAGGGGTGTTGAATTTTATCTTGACAGAATTTAAATTTTGGAATTCATATGATATAAAAGGAGTCGATTGTGGAAACTTAGATATGCTTTAATTAAATTGTTAGAAATGTAATGTTTTATTTTTGTAATGGGAGTGGCCCTCAATAGAAGCCACACATAGCTTATTAAAAAATAATAATAATGTCTTTGTCTCAATAACTACTAAAATATAAATGATACACATCCTTTTCTATTTTTCTTTTGGTCTCTTTCATTTACCTATTTTACACACATAGCTTATTAAAAAATAATAATAATGTCTTTGTCTCAATAACTACTAAAATATAAATGATACACATCCTTTTCTATTTTTCTTTTGGTCTCTTTCATTTACCTATTTTACACCTATGATATAAATGATGCATATCGTCTTCTATCTCTTTCATTTACCTATTTTACACCCATAATATAAATGATACATATTTTCTTTCTATTTTTTTTGGTTTCTTTCATTTACCTATTTTACACCTATAATCTATTTTTCATTTATGTTAACGTCGTTTTTAATTCATATCTGCCTCCATAGTGTAGTGGTATGTGTTATCCTCTCTGGGTTTTGTTTTTGCTTACTTTTACCCCTAAACCAAGGGTTTTTAATTCATATCTGCCTCCATAGTGTAGTGGTATGTGTTATCCTCTTCGGGTTTGGTTTTTGCTTGCTTTTACCCCTAAACCAAGGGCCACGATCCATTATTTTATCTGTTATTTTTAAACTAGAGAAGACAACAAGGAAAAATCCTTTTGAAATAAAATTCATGGAGTAATTTGAATCCAATCACTTATCCTTGATAATAATTTATGGTGTAGTATCTACTACAGAAGACAATGAGGACAAATCCTTTTGAAAGAAATTTCAAGGAGTAATCTAAATCCAATCACTCATCCTTGATAATCATTTATGGTGTAGTATCTACTACTTGGATAGGGTTTTCCATAGTTTTGCTCTTACTTTTATCGTTATCTAGGGAATTCTTTTGCTTTTAGGATGTGTAGCGATGATAATGTTTTGCTCATAAAAATCCATTGAAGATCAATTCTTACAACCAAGTTGGCCAGATACAATTGAATGTCAAGTTTGATCTTGTTCCAATTTTATAAGGTAGGATGAATGTGTCCTTTTGAAAGATCTCACACTCTAAACCTAGAGTGTCAACTAAGCCTATGACCTAAGAATTCCTTTATATAATTAATTAAAATACCTTAAAAAAATATCATAATATAAACATATAATACAAATATTTATTAAAAAAACTTAGATGCTACATAAAACTTCTCTATACAATAAACTCTTAAGTCCCACTACCTATTGAAATAGAATAAAATATTTTAGCATCCACAAGGCTAAAAAGAGCCTATGAGATAGGAACTTTAAAAAAAAAAAAAAAAAATTGTGAACTCTAAAATTTGATCCAATTTTTTTTCTTTATTATTTTTTATGATAAAATATTTTACATTCTACTTTCTCCTCTTTAAACAATTCTTACAACGATTTCTATACTAGAGTGTAAGCATAGTTAGCTTGAATATTATTATGTCTTGGATTTCAAAATAATGTCTTTGTCTCACTCACTCCTAAAATATAAATGATACACATCTTATTCTATTTTTCTTTTGGTCTCTTTGGTTTACCTATTTTACATCTATGATATAAATGATACATATCATTTTCTATTTTTCTTTTGGTCTTTTTTATTTACCTATTTTACACCCACAATATAAGTGATAAATATTCTCTTTTTATTTTTATTTTGATCTCTTTCATTTACCTATTTTACACCTACGATAAAAATGATACATATCATTTTCTATTTTTCTTTTGGTCTCTTTCATTTACCTATTTTACACCTATAATCTATTTTTCATTTATGTTAACATTGTTTTTTATGCATATTTGCCTTTGTAATGTAGTGGTAGTGTGTTTGCCTGGTAAGCGAAAGGTTGTGAGTTCGATCCTCACCTTATCTTGTCCAAAAAGTCTAACCCACACTAGATCCTTTTAATATTATTTGTCTCTCACTCATCCTTGATAATCATTTATGGTGTAGTATCTACTACTTGGATAGGGTTTGCCATAGTTTTGCTCTTTCTTTTATCATTAACAAGGGTATTCTTACTTCTAGTAAGAACTTTCAAATATGACTTTCCTACCATGTTATCTAGATTTTCTTCAAGTGAATCCTTTAGTTTTAACATTTCTCTTAAGATTTGGAACAAGAAGTGGTGCTCACTTCTCACTCATCCTTGATAATCATTTATGGTGTAGTATCTACTACTTGGATAGGGTTTGCCATAGTTTTGCTCTTTCTTTTATCATTAACAAGGGTATTCTTACTTCTAGTAAGAACTTTCAAATATGACTTTCCTACCATGTTATCTAGATTTTCTTCAAGTGAATCCTTTAGTTTTAACATTTCTCTTAAGATTTGGAACAAGAAGTGGTGCTCACTCCTTGCTCGTACTTCCTACTCATATTTCCTGCTTGCACCCATAGCACTTATTTTCTAAAACAAGAAAAAAGTTAGACTTGCTCTTAGCTTGCACTCATTCCTGACTCTCAATTATAGTGTAAGAAATATATGATCCTTTTATATATTGATAAATTTTAGTAATATAATTTTTACATCAATTTACAATATCACACACAATAAACTAAAACTAATTCTTGTATTTTTTAATAAATAAGTAAAATGTTTATACTATTAAATAGATAATATAATTATCAAATGGTATTAGCTTAAATATTTAAATTCTCCAACTTTCAAGAAAGAGATCCAAGTTTGAACCATGTCAAGCCAATACGTGTATAATTATCAAGTTGTGATATCACTATGTGGTCATGATGTTATATGGGTGGGGCTGGTTTCAATTCCATATAACCCATTTAATAATTATAATACAATTGTAACAAACCAACAGACTGTGTGGTAAACTTTGGTGCCATTAAAGAAGAGGATACGAGATGGATCCCCCCAGGGGTGGTCCAGGAGGACTTAGAAAAGTTCACAAGGGAAGGCTGTAGCTAATTAGGGTCCAGGATGGATACTGTTTGTCTTGCATCCAGGGGATTTTTGGCTACTTGCCATTGACAGTTGTCCAGTTGATGGACTGAATTTGTGTTGTAAAAGGGTTTGAGCCCTTTCAAAATCTCGTTTTTACCCTAATCAAAAATATTTTTAGCATCCGTAAGGCTAAAAAGAGCCTATGAGATAAGAAATTTAAAAAATGTAGTTGTGAACTCAACAATTTGATCTAATTATTTTCTTTATTTATTTATTTATGTTGGAAACACACCCCTTGTGGGGGAGTGAAACCTTCAAATTAGATTTCATGTCTGGGGGGTTCTCTTCCGTCAAAGTCACTCAGGAGTCGCACCCGATCCTATCCACACCAGCTAGCCTAACCATCGACTGGACTTTGCATATCCGTAACATGTGAGGGGGAGAGATTTGAACTTGGGGCCTCTTTTTTTCAACTTGAGAGTTTTAACTACCCACTTGCTCTTCAACTCCCCTACATGAGCGGATTTTCTTTATTAATTTTGATGATAAAATATTCTACTTTTTCCTCTTCAAACAATTCTTGCAACGATTCCTATACTAGAGTGCAAACATAGTTAACTTGAATATTACTATATGTCTTCTATTTCAAAATAATGTCTTTGTCTCAATGACTCCTAAAATATAAATGATACAAATCATTTTCTATTTTTCTTTTGGTCTCTTTCGTTTACCTATGTTACACCTATGATATAAATGATACATATTATTTTTCATTTTTCTTATGGTCCCTTTCATTTACCTATTTTACACCCATGACATAAATGATACATATTCTCTTTCTATTTTCTTTTGGTCTCTTTCATTTATCTATTTTACAGCTATGATAGAAATGATACATATCCTTTTCTACTTTTTTTTTTTATATATTTTATTTACCTATTTTACACCTATAATCTATTTTTCATTTATGTTAACATTGGTTTTTATTCCATATTTACCTCCGTAGCATAGTGGTAGTGTGTTTGCTTCTTAAGTGAAAGGTCGTGAGTTTGATCCTCACTTTGGGCTTTTTTTTTTTGTTTATCTAGAGTTAAAATTTTGCATTATCTTGTCCAAAAGAAAAATTCTTACTCCATGGTCTTAAATATATAGCATTTTTATCCCTAAACCAAGGGCCACCATCTATTATTTTATCAGTTATTTTAAACTCGAGAAGACAATGAAGAAAAATCATGGAGTAATCTAAATCCAATCACTCATTCTTGATAATCATTTATTGTGTAGTATCTATTACTTGGATAGGTTTTGCCACAGTTTTGCTCTTCCTTTTATTGTTAACTAGGGAATTCTTACTTCTAGTAAGGATTTTCAAATATAACTTTCTTGCCATGTTACCTAGATTTTCTTCAAGTGAATCCTTTAGTTTTGAAGTTTCTCCTAAGATTTGGAACAAGAAGCGATGATCACTCATCGCTCGTACTTTACTTCCTACTCATGTTTCTTGTTTGCACTCGTAACACTTGCTTTCTAAAACAAGAAAAAGGTTTGACTTTCTCTTAGCTTGCACTCGCTCCGGACTCTCAATTATAGTGTAATAAATATATGATCTTTTTATATGTCGATGAATTTTAGTAACAAAAATTATTACATCAATTTACAATATCATACACAATAAACCAAAACTAATTCTCATATTTTTTAATAAATAAGTAAAATATGTAGACTATTAAATATATAATACAATTTTCAAATGGTATTAGCTTAAATATTTAAATTCCTTGAATTTCAAGAAAGGGACCCAAGTTTGAACCTTGTCAAGCCATACATGTATAATTATCAAGTTGTTGTGATATTAATATGTGGTCATGATGTTATGCAGGTGGGTCTGGTTTCAATCCCATATAGCCCATTTAATAATAATACAATTGTATTATAATGCATCAGAATAAAAAAAAAGTTATTCCTCTTAAAATTTTAGAAGTAGAATTTCATATAACCATATCATGGTGATTATGAATATGGAAGGTTTTTATGGGTTGAAGTCTAATCAATGAGAATTCTTTGCTCTTAAAAATCCATAGAAGATCAATTCTTACAAACAAGTTGGCTAGATGTAGTTGAATTTCAAGTTTGGTCTCTTCTTTCAATTCTATAATGTAGGGTGGATGTGTCCTTTTGAAAGATCTCATACTCCAAACCTAGAGTGTCAATCAGGCCTATGACCTAAGAATTACTTTATATAATTAGTTAAAATACCATAAAAACATAATCATAATATAAACATATACATAAAATTCTTATTAAAAAAAAACTTAGATTCTACATAAAACTTCTCTATACAATAAACTCTTAAGTCTCACTACCTATTGGAATAGAATAAAATATTTCTAGCATCCACAAGGCTAAAAAGAGCCTATGAGATAGGAAATTTACAAAAAAAATGTAGTTGTGAACTCTAAAATTTGATCTAATTATTTTTCTTTACTAATTTTGATGATAAAATATTTTACTTTTTCTACTTTCTTCTCTTCAAACAATTTTTGTGATGATTCCTATACTAGATTGCAAACATAGTTAGCTTGAATATTACTATGTCTTGTATTTCAAAATAATATCCTTGTCTCAATGACTCCTAAAATATAAATGATACACATCATTTTCTATTTTTCTTTTGGTCTCTTTTGTTTACCTATTTTACACCTATGATATAAATGATACATATCCTTTTTCTATTTTTCTTCTGGTCTCTTTTATTTACCATATAAATGATACATATTCTCTTTCTATTTTTCTTTTGGTCTCTTTCATTTAACTATTTTACACCTACACCTATAATCTATTTTTCATTTATGTTAACGTTGTTTTTTATGCATATATGCCTCCCTAGCATAGTGGTAATGTGTTTGCTTTTTAAGCGAAATGTCGCGAGTTGGATCCTCGTATTTTAAATTGGAGAAGAGACATTGAGGAAAAATCCTTTCGAAAGAAAATTGATAGAGTAATCTGAATCCAATCACCAGTTCCACTTGATCTTGTTTTGAATCTCTAAAAAACTTGCCAAGTATCTATGGAACTTACATATTAACTCTTTGCTTTCAAGAAATATAATATTACGCTCAATCATCTCATCCTTGGATAGGATTTGTCATAGTTTTGTTCTTCCTTTTATCGCTAACTAGGGCATTCTTACTTTTAGTAAGGACTTTCAAATATGACTTTCCTGCCATGTTACGTAGATTTTCTTCAAGTGAATCTTCTATTTTTTAAGTATATCCTCAGATCTGGAACATGAAGTGGTGCTCACTCCTTGCTCGTACTTTACTTTCTACTCGTATTTTCTACTTACACCCGTAGCTCTCAATTATAGTGCAATAAATATATGATCTTTTATATAATGATGAATTTTAGTAATAAAAAATATTACATTTACAATATCACATACAATAATCTAAAAATAATTCTTATATTTTTAATAGATAAGTAAAATATGTATACTATTAAATAGATAATAGTATGAGGGGCATAGTACGAGGGGATTGAGACTCCTCATAAAAACCCGTGCTTTACCCTAACATTCTCCGTTACGATCGAAGGCAATGCGACTTGACCCTGCGATCAATTGTTCAAAAAGTAAAGGTAGTTGCCCATTCCTCTATGTATAAATAAAAAGATAATACAATTATCAAATGGTATTAGCTTAAATGGTTAAATTCCTCAACTTTCAAGAAAGAGACCCAAGTTTGAACCTTGTCAAGCGATACACATATAATTATCAAGTTGTTGTGATACCACTATGTGATCATGATGTTCTACGAGTGGGGCTGGTTTCAATCCCATCTAGCCCATTTAATAATAACACAATTTTATTTAAATGCATCACAAAATTAGAAAAAAGTTATCCCTCTTAAAATGTTAGAAGTAGAATTTCATATAACCATATCATGGTGATTATGAATATGGAAGGTTTTTATGGGTTGAAGTCTAATCAATGAGAATGTTTTGCTCATAAAAACCCGTCGAAGATCAATTCTTACAAATAAGTTGGCTAGCTGATGCAGATGCAGTTGAATGTCAAGTTTGGTCTCTTGTTCCAATTCTATAAGGTAGGGTGAATGTGTCCTTTTGAAAGATCTCATACTCCAAACTTAAGAGTGTCAACTAAGCTTATGACCTAAAAATTACTTTACATAATTATTTAAAATACCATAAAAACATAATCATACATAAACATATAAATAAAACCCTCATTAAAAAACTTAAATTCTACATAAAATTTCTTTATACAATAAACTGTTAAGTCCTACTACCTATTGGAATAGAATAACAGATTTTTGACATCCACAAGGCTAAAAAGAGCCTATGAGAAAAATTAAATTGTTAGAAATGTAATGTTTTGTTTTTGTAATGAGAGTGGCCCTCAATAGAAGCCACACATAGCTTAATAATAATAATAATGTCTTTGTCTCAATGACTCCTAAAATATAAATGGTACGCATTTTTTTCTATTTTCTATATTTCTTTTGGTCTTTTTAGTTTACTTCTTTTACACCTATGATATAAATGATACATATCCTTTTCTATATTTCTTTTGGTCTCTTTCATTTACCTATTTTACACCCACAATATAAATGACACATATTCTCTTTCTATTTTTCTTTTGGTCTATTTCATTTACCTATTTTACACCTACGATAGAAATGATACATTTCCTTTTCTATTTTTATTTTGATCTCTTTCATTTACCTATTTTACACATATAATCTATTTTTCATTTATGTTAAAGTTGTTTTTAGTGCATATTTGTCTTCATAGCATTTTGCATTATCTTGTCCAAAAAGCCTGATCTACACTAGAATCCTTTTAATATTCTTTATCTCCGTAGAAAATTTCTTACTCCATAATATTAAATATATAGAATTTTTACCCCTAAACCAAGGGCCATCATCCATTATCTTATCCATTATTTTTAAATTGGAGAAGACAATGAGGAAAAATCCCTTCGAAAGAAAATTCATGGAGTAATTTGAATATAATCGCCACTTCCACTTCATCTAGTTTTGAATCTCTAAAAAACCTGCCAAGTATCCATGAAACTTACATAGTAACCCTTTGCTTTTAAGAACTATTATATCATGCTTGATCATCTCATTCTTGGTAATTATTTTTGGTGTAGTATCTACTACTTGGATAGGGTTTGCCATAGTTTTGCTCTTCCTTTTATCACTAACTAGGGCATTTTTACTTCTAGTAAGGACTTTAAAATATGGCTTTCCTACCATGTTACATAGATTTTCTTAAAGTGAATCCTTTAGTTTTTAAGTTTTTCCTAAGATCTGAAAAGAGTGGTGCTCACTCCTCGCCCATAGTTTACTTCCTAGTCATGTTTCCTGCTTGCACATGTAGCACTTGCTTTCTAAAACAAGAAAAAGGTTAGGCTTGCTTTTAGCTTGCACTCGCTCAAGATTCTCAATTATAATGTAATAAATATATGATATTTTTATATATTAATGAATTTTAATAATAAAAATGATAAATAGGGCGGGTTTCATCTATGAAGGTAGCTTCCATCTGTGAGGGCGGATTTCATCTATGAGGGTATATTTCATTTGTGAGATACAAGGAACATGATGTGCAACTCAGGGAACAAGAAAGAGAGCTACTGGTTGAATATCACAATATTTTGTCCATGGAGGAAACCTTTTGGTGACAAAAATCGAGAGCTCTCTGGCTCAAACAAGGCGATTCCAATACGAAGTATTTCCATGCTCTCACCCTCCGACACAGAAGCATCAACAAAATAAAAAATTTGATCAGGTCGGATGACACCAACACAAAAAATGATGAGGGGGTGAGACGTGAAGTCGTAGCACATTTCCAAATATTCTTGGAGCGGGTCAACCAAGTAACCCTCAAGCTATTGATTCCCTTCTCCAAAATATTTCCTGTTTAGTCTCTAATGGAAATAATGCCAGCCTGCTGTCCAATTTTTTTGTAGATGAAATTAAAGATGTTGTGTTTTCCATGTCTGCTGATAAAGCACCTAGACTCGACGGTTTCTCTCCCCGCTTCTTTCAACATTTTTGGGACATTGTCAACACTGATGTAACCAAAGCCATTCAGTTTTCTTAATCGACCAAGTGCATCCCGAGAGACTTCAACTCCACCTTTATCACCCTTGTCCCGAAGACTTAGCATTGCAGAACTATTTTTTATTATAGGTCGATTAGCTTGTGCAATGTCATCTACAAAATTTTGACCAAGACCATTGCCAACAAAATGAAGAAACTGCTCCCTGGTATTATTGATTTATGTCAAGGCAGCTCAGTCAAGGGAAGGCTTATAACTGATGGTATAATAATTGTTCATTAACTGCTCTACTCTGTTTCAAAAAACAAAAAGCCAAGGCTATTTCTCAAGTTAGATATCACCAAGGCATTTGACAGGGTCTCTTGGAGTTTTTTATGTGCTATACTGGCAAAATTTGACTTTCATCCGGAGTGGGTTGCCCTAATCCGGGAATGTATTTCATCTGCCTGCTTTTCTATCATTGTAAATGGTGCTACTACTGGGTATTTTAAGAGCAACCAAGGAATCAGGCAGGGGATCCTATTTCCCCTTAGTTATTCATCATTCTTGTAGAATCCCTTGGGAGGGCACTCAATTTTACCTACTCTAATGGTACTATCTCTAAGATAAAGGTCTCCTCCATCTCCCAACCGATCATGCATAAAAAATTTATTGATGATACATTGATGGCAACCAAAGCTTCAGTTCTTGAAGAAAAGGTAATCAAGAATATCCTAGTCTCCTACAAGCTTGCTACTGGACAAAAGGTTAATTTTCAAAAAAGTAAACTGTATTTCCTAAATACTCCCATTGAAAAAAAATAAACGATTACCATAATCCTGGGATGCAGTATATCAAGCCTTCCTTCCACCTATCTAGGTATTCCCCTTTTCCATGGTAAACCTCCTGCAAATGTGTGGAACAACAACTTGGAGAAAATTTAGAAAAAGTTGGTCAAGTGGAAAGGCTATCTCCTCAACCAGACAACAAAAGTGACTCTTGTCCAAGCTTATTTGCAAGGCATTCCAGTGTATTTCTTATCCGTATTTAAAGCTCTCGCTTCTATCTGCAAGAACATCGAACATATACAAATGATATTTCTCTGGTCAGGAAGCAAAATTACCAATAGAATTCCCCTAGTTGCTTGGGACAAAATCTGCTTGAAAAAAAATGAGGGAGGGTTGGGTTTCAAGAAAGCTAGTCAGATGAATTTTGCTCTCATTGGTAAGTCAGGTTGGAAAGTTATCCAAAATGAATAGGCCACCCAAATCAATATCATAAAGGATAAATATCTGCAACAGTGAGCCTTTCTAAGTGATGAACTGCTTCTGGTTGGATTGTATTTTTGGAACTCTATGATTAGTATGAGATTCATCCTAAAATTTAGGCTCAGGTGGCAACTGGGAAATAGAACATCTATTGACTTCTAGGAGGATAGATGGCTTAAAAATCAACCTTTGATTAGTTATGCTAGTCTCTCTTGTGTCAAGCTAATCACTGATCGCCTATTTGGTTCTAAGGTATTTAATTTCTTTTCTAGAAACTGTAACAGAGCCATATGGAAGCCCTTTCCCTCTGTCAACATCAACATTGCCCAATTCTTTGCTTTTTCTATTATTTCTAGTCTACTGCGCACCACTATCATTCCTAGTAACCCAAATGCTTTAGACTCTCTATTATGGCACCTTTGTGAGGATGGGGTTTATATCGTTAAGTCTACCTACTATGCCCAAACCAAAAAAGTCAACTCTTGGCCTGAATTTAAGACTATCTGGTTGAAAAGTCAAATCCCTAAAGTTGCCCATTATTTTTGGCTTGTTTCTTTAAACAAAATCTTGACCATTGATAATCTAATCCAAAGAGACCTAATACTCCCTAATCGTTGTGTCCTTTGTTTAAATAGTTGGAAATCTATGATCTATATCTTTCTTGAGTACCTATTCTCTAATGAAGTGTTGTATTCCTTTCTCAAGCTGGCCAACATGTCCTGGGTATACCCAAAAACTCTTGTTGACGCCTGTCATCAATGGCCAAATTCGTTTTTGAATCTAAAAATCCGTGCTTTTTGGTCGTATTGTTTTCTTCATTTTTTGTGGCAGGTATAGTTGGAGAGGAATAATAGAATTTTTGGCACTGCTACAAAAGATGCCAAATTAGTGTTCTCCCGAGCTCTATCATTTTCCATTGAGAATGCTTCTCATCCAAGCTGAAATGCCCAAGAACCAATGAGAATTATCCATTTTTAATACTCTCAAATTTTAGATTGGCACCCCCCTTGGGGTCCACCAAAAGTTGGCAGGTCAATGGTGAAATGGTTTCCCTCGTCTTGTGGATGGGTTAAGCTCAACGTTGACGAAGCCTCAAAGGGAAACCCTAGTAGGGTTGGAGGAGGTGGTCTCTTCAAAAATAATCAAGGTAAAGTCTTGTGTGTGTTTTCTAAGTCCATGGGCAATCAAACCAATAATTTTGTTGAATCTCGTGCGTTATACCTTGGCCTCCTCATTTGCAAGCGACTTCGGTTTGAAAGACTTATCATAGAGAGTGATTCTATGAACATCGTTTGATGCATCCAAAAATATCAGCTTCTTGCCTGGAGCATGTTCAACGCTATCCAAGAAAACTTGAAGATAATTGAAGACATTAGACATGTTACAATTCAACATGTTCATCGGGAAGGAAACAAAGCTACTGACCTCCTTGCCAATCAAGGAGTTGAATATGATAACCTCCAAGTCTAGTATGACAATTTCCCTCAATGTATTGTGGCCCACACTGATGCAAATGGAAATCTTAATCTTTAACTGGTTGCTGGTGCTGATGTCGTTGATTTGGGGTCTAGTGGTTGGACATGGTTTGTCTGACATGGATGCCAACACATATCTCCTTTTCCCTTATGTGACTGTGGAAATCTTAATCTTTAAATGGTTGCTGGTGCTGATGTGGCTGAATTGGGGCCTAGTGGCTAGACATGGTTTGTCTGACATGGACCAAAATTGAACCTTGCCAAGTCAATGCAGTAATATTTGTTGGGCCTTTGGCAGTTGTTTTTTGTTTCCTTTTGGGTACCGTTGCTATAGTTTGGACCCTTGTTCCTTTTTGTTTCTGTTTGCACTTTCTTTCTTGTTTAAAGTTCGCTGTTTTGTTCCCCTCTAGAGTTGTTTGTTTTTAGTTCAATTAGTTCGCTTCTGGCTAGCTATCTTTGTTGCATTTGTATAAAATATTTCGGGACCTTTCAAAACCCTTATTATCAACCAATAAAAAAAAATTAATAATAAAAATTATTACATTAATTTACAATATCACACACAATAAATTAAAACTAATTCTTATATGTTTTAATAAATAAGTAAAATATATATACTATTAAATAGATAATACAATTATCAAATGGTATTAGCTTAAATGATTAAATTATAAGTGATGCATGTATAATTATTAAGTTGTAATATCACAATGTGATCATGATGTTATACAGGTGAGGTTGGTTTCAATCCCATATAGCCCATTTAGTAATAATAATACCATTGTACTATAATACATCGAAAAAAAATTAATTTCTCTTAAATTTTAGAAGTAGAATTTTATATAGCCATATCATGGTAATTATTACTATGAAATATTTTATGAGTTGAAGTCAAATCAACGAGAATGTTTTGCTCATAATAATCCAAAGAAGATTAATTTTTATAGATAAGTTGGCAAGATGCAATTGAATGTCAAGTTTGGTCTCTTGTTCCAATTTTATAAGGTAGGATGAATGTGTCCCTTTGAAAGATCTCCTACTTCAAACCTAGAGTGTTGGTTACTCCTCTGACCTAAAAAATACTTTATAGTTAAAATATCATTAAAAAACATAATTATAATATAAACATATAAATAAGATTTACAAGCTTACTATATAGTGGTAAGGGCTTTAGCTTTTTTTTTTAGGGTCCAAGATTCAAACCCCACTCAAAGGACGGACCTGGACCCCTCATAAAAATATGTGTAAAACTCATTGAAAAATATAAACATATAAATAAAATCCTTATTAAAAAAAAAAC
Source organism: Wollemia nobilis (assembly GCA_028583015.1). Taxonomy (NCBI): domain Eukaryota; kingdom Viridiplantae; phylum Streptophyta; class Pinopsida; order Araucariales; family Araucariaceae; genus Wollemia; species Wollemia nobilis. Next base: position 1,178,911 of record JAQPPZ010005339.1, read on the forward strand.
TTAAAGTCTAAGTAAAACTTCTCTATACAATAAACTCTTAAGTCCCACTACCCATAGAATAAAAGATTTTTAATATCCACAATACAATAAACTCTTAGTCCCACTACCTATAGAATAAAATATTTTTAACATCCACAAGAATAACTGGAATAGGAACTTTAAAAAAAAATTGTAATTGTGAACTTTTGATCTAATTATTATTTTTTATTAATTTTGATGATAAAATATTTTAATTTTCTACTTTCGCCTCTTGTTCTTATTTGCCCATTTTCTTTAAATTCCTTGTGCTGTGAATTACTCTGCTACATTGCAATTGAGTTTTGTACCTTTCAAGTTGACTATCTATACCCAAAAGATATTAGCATGTTTACAGAAGAGCCTCTAGTTCATCGACATTTTATTATTGACAAAAAAGAGTGGAGGACTTTCTAATTGTAAAGACGAAGTAGCTGCAGCAACCTTGAAAGCTTACAAGATGGAGAAACACCTATACTGAATAGTTTTTGGTGATTTCAACAATTATTACAGACATCTCTTCTCACAATAGCTTCAACTTCAAGTACCAATTATGCAATAGTATTAGAACAGTGGAACATTTTTGCACAATCCTCTATGATGTTCAACCAGAGTAATGATCTGAAGGTATACAAATCCTCTAGTAGTCAATTCTATCATTGCAAAAATCTACATGGAAGATTTCCCCTGCAGATCTGCAAAAATACATTTTGCAACTGTTGATATTCTGTGGACTGTTCAGTTTTATGCAATCAAGCAAACCAGTATATCATAAATGTGCATGCTTTTGCAAATCAAAACCCAAGTTACAGATTTATTTGTTGAGTGTTTCACATGTTCATCCCAACATCACAATAATACAACTTCGTTATCAGCCAGATGCTGGAAACAAGTACTTTAGAAGGTGGTCATATTCAGCAATGGCCTTGTTATCTATCCCAGATCTAATAAATGGAGGAAAGAAAAGCCACAATCCTGTCATGTAAATGAGTACAAGAGTAATGGGGATAGAAATGAATTTAGGAAGTGCAATGTAAGGAAACCTCCTCCACCTCCTCAGACCAACTTCAATGGCAGTGCACAGGCCTTGGAGGATAAAGAAACCCATCATTTCCCAACTGGCTCTTGCCTCTGTGATATAATAAATAAGTGCTTCATGTATCACCCCAGAGACTATGAATGTGAACAGCATTGCAACAGCCCTTGTCCAGTAGGGAGGCTTCTCTGTTTTCTGACTGCCTTCTCTTTTCTTATTGTGGGTCTTGCTCATCCTATTGTGGGTCTTCCAGCAGAAATGCAAGATTGGATCATACACAGACGGGCGAAGAATATTTGTTACAATCAGGTTCCATCTCTTACCCCAAAAATCCTCTAATGATGAGGCAAGATAAGGTTTATTGAATTGGGGTTCTAGTTCTGCACCTAGGCTAGCATCTACAATGGCTGCCAGGCTTACTAGAACGACATCCAGAGACAAATATATGTGCACTCCATACAGTACAATTATCAGGCTATGGGGAATCCTATCCCTGAATGAATAACAGTATAAAATTCCTATGTAGACACATACTTCTAGAACCAATTTCATCCATGTTTTTGATGTGGGTGCTCTTGATTTTCCATTTAATTCTTTATTTTTGGAGTTGGGTTGTCTCACCTCAATGGGCATAGCAGCCACTGCCATGAAGCGAAGGAGACTGGACCCTGCCCATGGAGTTGCAAGAGGACCCACATCGAAACAAAGCATTAGTAGCTTGAAAGAGCTGATCCATGTGACCATGAATGACATATATCCTCTTATATGAATACTGAACACTTGCCATGGCAAAACTATGTGCAAAAATATCACTGGAGCCACTGCCACGAGGCGAAAAATCCCCTTGGGAAGCCTTGATACAACATAATAGCAATAGATTATGCCACATAAAATGCTTGCTACAATTCTTGGGCTGCTTAATCCTTCCATATTGGATTGTATGTGTGTAGATAACAGCAGATCCAAACACTAAACAAGGTATCCAAGTGCTTGTAGATCTTCACAGGTTCCAAAGCCTTTCGATCAAGATTTCCCTGAAAGTGTTGGATTAAAACTAATGGAACTCAATGGCAAGTGGGAAAGAATCTTATACCAGAAACAATGATGGGATTGTTGACTTCTGATTTTTTTAAAATTAGATCTCAACAGGTTCCAAAGCCTTCAAGGTTTCCCTGAACATGTTGGATTAAAACTAATAGAATTCAATGGCAAGTGGGATAGTATCTATTCCAGAAACAATGCCAGGAATGTTGACTTCTGAATTTTTTAAAATTAGATCTCAAAATTTGTTGGTTGAATCAAAGGATTCAGGTTATTTAAATGGAATAGCATATATACACTTCTTAGGTATATCTATATTTATATATTTATTTATATATATATAGGACCTGAAATCATGGAGGATGTTATCGAAACTTTAATCTCTTTACAAGCAAACACTCTGCTCGACCTGACTGTATAGAATAATATTTAGGAAGTCGTTCCAGAGAAGATTGAATGTGATATTAATTGCTAATAACAGGCATAAAGCAATGGTGATCTGTATATGCATGAACAACTCTACTCGGTATTAGGATTTACAGTTACAAGGGACGAGATTGATTTTAGTTTAGGGGAGAAGTATCTGTTGTACCGTGGCCGAAGGAGTCACTCTCAGCTCTTAGGGGAGAAGTATCTGTTGTACCCTGGCCAAAGGAGTCGCTCTCTCAACTCTTATGCACCACCTATCTTAAAATTTAGGTTAAATAGATATAATTAGGATTACTCAGTATAACCTCCTTCTCATTCCTATATATTATCTTTGTCTTCTATACCAAATAAATTGAAGTCGTTATTATCAGGTCTGAGTTGGAAAAATTTATATCGTATATATTTAATAAATTTATATGTATAGATCTTAAAGTTTTAGTGCAATGTTAAGTGTAAATATTAATTTTGAAAAGTAAAGTTTAACCGATTCTCCATCTCATTAAGAGGAGTTAGAGGGCAGTCCTAAAAGAAAATTGTGGATGTCATTCTGTTATGTATAAAAAAAATAAAATTTGTTAAGATTCTACATTCAACAGTGTCTCGTATAAAGAGGTTAAGATTCGATAGTGACTTGGAGTTTTATCTAGACATTAACGTTTTAAAAAAATAAGCTAAAAGAGATGTTTTGAAAGTGTTTGTGGTTTAAATTTAGATTTTTTTTAAATGAAAATTTAAAATATACTAATAGAATATAGATTTTGAAAGGATCTGAGTTTTTTTTTTGTATGATTTAAATTTTTAGGTAATTTGAATTTAAGTTTTTTAGATGAAAACTTAAAACATACTAATATTAATACGGTCTTTTTATAAAAAGAAGAAAAATTAAGTTAAAATATGGGTTTTGAAAGGATCCTAGTCCCTTGTATGATTTGAATTTGGGTCTTCAGATAATATATAAAAAAATAAATTATATATATAATAATATGTGCGTAGGTAAACTTACCTTTAGTTGTCTTATTACATTACATAAACAAAGGTTTTAAATTGTAAAGATAATTTTTTTTAAAATTTATTAATTATAATAAAAATTTTAAACCAAATTCGAGGTGTAGACCAATTGGTTCTCCCAAACCCCGCAAGGGGGATGGAGGTCCAAGGTTCAAATCTTGGGCCTCATCGGATTGAACACTTGTCCCTTTCTTGGTGTTTTTAGCAGCGTAAAAGGTTTAAAATGATTGTGGCATGGTGGTTATAGAGGCGGATTGCACGAAGATCTGTGTGGGGGCTTCCAGGGCAAACAACGCAGAATATTGTGGTGGCTACAAAAAGTTGGACAACCTGTCCAGATTTGTGGCAACTACTGATTCCACCATGTAAAAAAAAAAGTTTTAAACCTTATAAGTGGTATATCTCAAATTGTTAGATTTCTCAACATTTGAGGAGACCAAGGTTCAAATTTTATCAAGCGATACATGGTTAATATCCAAGATTTATTGTAATACCACCTATGTAGTGATAATGTAATACATGTAGGGCACGTTCAATCCCATATAAATAATTGAAAAAAAAGGTTTTAAGTCTTCTAAGTCATGAGCAAGTACGAGATAGGAGTGGATCTCAATAGGTAGTATGCAAGGAAAATCATATGTGAAAGCCCTAATGGGAAGTCAAGATGCCCTAGTTGGGGATAAGAGGAAGAACAAATATATAACAAGTTTGATTCAAAGAACAAATATTACACTAAAATTGATTATTAAGGATAAGATGATCGAGCATGATATAATGATTCTTAAAAGTAGAGATCTAATATGTAAGTTTCATGGATACAAGCAAGGATTTTCGAAGATTTAAAATTGGATCAAGTGGAAGTAGATATTGAATTCAAATTACTCTATGACACTTCTTTTTTTTGTTAAAAAAGATTCTATTTATTCAAATCAACAAATTGTACATCTTTTCTCTTTTCCAATAGATACACTTTCGAGCTAGTTGTTAAAAATACAGAGGTGATATTTCCTTCCACTATGAGATCTACTCCTATACATACAACATTATATTATCACTACATAAAGCCTAAAAATATTAAAAAACAAATCAAAGCAAAGCATCTAGATGGAGAATGGCCAAAAGTGATTCTCTGGTTTGTTGTGACCACCACCTAGGGGGAAATCCATAACATATGATATTACCCTTATCTAGATCCCAATTAGCTAATGTATCCATTACCTATTCTATTCTCAAGGGATGTGTGTCAACTCCATTGTCTAAAATTTGGTCAATTGTGATCTAATAGTATATATCACTCTTTCAAGTCTCCAATCCTTCCCTTTCTTAGTCTTTGGATTCTTTAATTTGTTGATCAACATATATGAGTCTCATTCTATTTGTACTCTAGTCCAACCTATCTTGAGGGCTTACTAGACTCCTTTAATAAAAGCAAGTCCTTCAGCTAGGCTATATTGGGAAGGATTCCTAATATTTTTACAAAAGTAAAGGTAGGGGTATCATCAGATAATCTTCCTATTCCCCTACACTAGCTTTACCTGGATTCCCTCTTGATGCTCCATCAATATTAACCTTACCCATTCCTTTTGGTGGTGGGACCCACTTTTTGGTTCTGTCAATTTTTGAGGTAGGGATTGCCAATCGTTGTTGATTACTTTTAGTTGGATTTATCTTTAATATAGTAAGAATTTGGTTGTAGTTGTCACTTGAAAATTGAGGAGTTGTAAGTGTGTGTTGGATGGACTCTACCAAATTAGTTATTGTTTTGCTCTAGATAAGGTAGTTGTATTGATATTCTTGATTAAAAATTTTGTTGGTTCTCTCTTTCTAGAGGTTCCAAACTAGAAGATAAGTTCCTGCCAACACCAATTATCTATAGTTTAACCCTCCTCCTGCTTGATTCGTTCATTCTCTCCATATATTTTTAAGAGACCTTGATCACTACCATCTAATTCCCAAGAGTAACACCATCATTTTCCAAAGTTTTACCACTATAAGAAAATATATGAAGAGGTGATCTATGGTTTCCAAATTTTCCTAGCATATCTCACATTAAAATGGTCTGTGTATACCCCTCTTCATGAGTTGTTCCCCATAAGGATCCTTTTGTGTAATAATAACCAAACAAAGAATCACACCTTAGACCTTAGGTATTGTTTCTAAAATAGCTTAAAAATGTCCTTGAGGTGATTGTTGTGGGGTTGAGTGAGTGTTTGATAACCTAAAGTAACTATGTATTCCCCTTTATTAAATCCCAAAGAGTCATATTATTGAGAACAAGAACAATACCTTCTGCTTAAAATGCTCTAAATTTCCACTCTTTTGGGGTCCTATAGTTGTATTGATCATTGTAAGATAGGAATCCATTACTTCCTCAATTCTTAGCTTATATCAATCGGTCTACTATAGTCTGCCACTGTCAACCAATTGGCTCTGTGTAATTCTTCTATAATGGGTTCCTTTTTTGGAAATAATGTTATCAATGGGGGAAAGCCATCCCAGGAGTCCAAACAGAACCTAGCTTTTTTGCCATTTTGTACAGTATATAAGAGTTTGTTTTTTGTCATCCCCTCTTCTATATTAGTATTGATAGGATAGGGAAGCCTCTAAATGGTAGTGTTGATTGAACTATATCCTTTGATCCTTTGTTTTCTGTATATTTCGCTCTAAGGTTTTTTACCCAAAGCTCATTTGGGTTCTTTAGCAGTCTTCAATATAGTTTCACTGCTAGTGTTTTATTATTTTTAACTATGGTATTGAGACCAAGTCCCCCTTCTTCCTTAGGCTAGCATATTTTCTCCTAACTAAGAAGGGCCCACTTTTTAGTTTTCTTTGTACCTCACCAGACAAAGTGATGGCAAATATTATCAAATTCTCTCAATATAGTTGTGGGGACACTCAACACTAATGAAACATAGATGGGTATGGATTGGAGTACAACTTTAACCAAGGTTATTCTTCCTCTTGATGAGAGCCATCTATTTGTCCACTTGCCTAATTTGTTATTCACCCTATCTATTAGCTATACCCAATCCTCTTTTTTCTGCCTACCCAAATTGAGTGAAATGCCCAAATAGGGTAGTGGAAGAAAAATTTGTTAGAGTTGGATCTTATCTAATAACTTAGCCTTCTATCTGGGAAAGCAATGAAAAAATAAGACCTTTGATTTATCTTCATTGATCAATTGACCCGTTTTTGTTGTGAAGGCTCTAAGTATCATTTTAAATTTGAATGCCTCTTTTATTGTTGCCTTATGACTCTTCTTCCTCAAGGTTTTTTCCTCATCATTTTTTTTGGTTCAAAAATTAAGGATAAAATAATGGGTGGTGGTCCATGTTTTAGGGGGAGAGATGCCATTTATTTAAGACCATGGAGTGAGAATTTTTCTATAGAAATAGAAACTATTAAAAGCTTTCATTGTGGGTTAGTATTTTTGGACTTTCATATTAGCTTATCAATATGCATGTTCTAAAGAATATTGGAAATACCCTTAGAGAATTCATAAAGGAGGGACCAACTCCTAGAAGCATTAGCATGCTATATAGACTCCTATTGCTATTAATATTTCAAATTCTTTGCCACAATTCATTAAGATTATATTTGAATCGGGAGAATGGGATGAACAAGTGGATTATAAAAACATTGTATTATGATGCTACACTTGTTATGAGACTGAACACATGGCAAGAGATTGCAAAGTGAAAACGAAGAAAAAAGATAATTTTTTTTCATGAAACAAACTTCAAATGAAGCAAGGAAATCATAGTATAACATAAGTTGGTTTAGATAAAAGGATATTCCGCTCCAAACAAAAATCCAAAGAAAGAAGAAATAAAGGATACAAGGGATGAGAAAGTTCAATGTGCAAGTTCAAATTTAAAAGGAATTAAAGGTGCAAAGGAAGATGTAGAGGAAAATTTTAAATTAAAGAAGATATTAGAGGTCAAGTTTATTCCAGGTAAATTATCTTCATTTCTGTCAAGTAGTATAAAATTATTCCTTTGCAATCGAAATGAAAGTAGTGTAAAGGTTATCCCTTACCATTTTTAGAGTATATTACATCACTTGGGTCATGTAAATGTACCACCTTTGGTACATAGCTAGAGTAGAAAATTACCTTAGAGGGTAGTTAGCTAGTTACTTCAAGTAATGTAATAAATACACAAGTGTCAATGTGCAAGTTGTAAATGTGCAAGGTGTTCTCCTTGTACACCTAGGTAAAGTGTTGGCCAAGGAATCCATATTCCTATATAAAGGGTCTCATAGTGATTGATTATATGTCACCATAGGTAGTAGTAGGTATAGTGGGTAGATCACCATATAGATTGGTGATGGAGTACAATGTAGTTCTTTAGCATCAGTAATGGAGTGTCCATTCCTCCATACTACATTGTAATATTTTTGTCACTTTCCATTAATAGTATATTTTAGTGTTATTACAAAATTCTATTATCTTACATATCTTGCATCTTGTGATTGCATTCTCCCATAACTTACATTATCAAAAGCTAATAGTGGTATCAGATCCACAATAGTCGATAGGATTAGGAAGAGCCACAAAGGATCACTATTGATACTATAAGCCTAAACTCCGTTGCATCTTTGTAAACTGGATCTGCCATTATGCACCGCTGCATGCAAACACCATCACAAGAGAGATAGAGAGGAGAAGCAAAACTCAGTTCTAGAATTTTTGAGATTACATTTGGATAGAGTCTTTCCACAGAGTTATAGAAAACTCTTGAAGACTAGGACTCAACATTCATTCCACTATATTGACAAATCAACTATGAAGATTCATTATACTAACACCTTGTTGTAGGAAAAGGAGATTTAGAGAAAGCTCTGAAGCTTCCTTAAGAGAGCTAGGAAGAATCTCATTTTTAGAATCAATACAATACCAAAAGCAACAAATAGAAGAAGAAGAGACTCCAAGAACCTGAGTGAGTCTTGTTGCAGACATGCACATTGCAGAAGAAGAAAAGGCCACAGAATCCTTGTTCTAGATTCAAGGAAGAGACTTCAAAGAAGAGTCCTAGAATATTAGAGGTTGGTGATCTCCATAGAAGACTGAAGAACAATTTATTACAGAAGACAAGAAAAATTCTAGAGTAGCCTTACTACAGATTGAAGAGACTCCATAATAGAATCTAGAAGAAGATATGATATTGGTGATCTCAATCAAATATTGTAGATAATAGATTGAAGACTTATTCTAGAAGAAGTTGAAGAAGACCCATAGAAGGTCTCATTAAATAACTTCCAATATTGGAATATTGAAGGACTAGAAAGGTCTTGTACCTGATTTTAGAAGTAGAATATTTCAAAGATCTATGAGAGAGATATCATTGCCAACGAATAGCAGAAGATTGAAGTAAAGATCTCATTGAGAAGACCAGAGAAGCTATAAGATTGAAGACCTTAGAGAGGTCTCAAGGAGAAACAAGAAGGCTTGGAGATCCTTATTGTAGAGCTTGTTGAAGCATCATTGAAGAAGTTCCTAGAAGAATTCATTGGATAAATTCACTACCAAGGATAAGCTCATAATAGCAAAGGATTTGGGACAATTGTCACCATCCTAAAACAAGCCCAAAGGAGAAAGATTTGACAAGAAGTTTGTCAAATTATAGAGAATATCAGTGAAGACCTAAAAATTTTCATAATCTTGAGAAGAAGACCCTGTTTGAAGTCAAAATTCAATAATGAGGTTGAAGGAAAACATAGACAGAAGAAGCCTAGCAAATACAAGAGATTTGAAGATTACATTTTAGAGCTAAGAAGGCACATTTCAGAAGATATGTTGTCTACTAAAATGGTAGTAATTAGGATAGCAGTGCTAGCTATAAAAATTTAGAGTTGCAAAGTTCATCCTAAAGGTTAATCAAATCATCCATCACAAAATAAAACAAAGTTGCAAATCCATCTAGTTTCAAGGCAGCAATAAGGTGAATCAAATCACCTTGCAATCCTTCATCTATAGATCAGTAAAGGTAAGCAACTTGGGTGCAAATAGGTTCATCAGTTAAACTTTGATTAGGGTTATTATTTAGTTCCATTAAAGCACCATTATTAGAATTCAAAAGTTGCAAAAAGAAGGTTGTATTATATAGTCTTCAAGGTGTGCATAAGGAAATTAATTTTAAGGTTATCACTTGCACAATAAAATAGGAGTTGGATATATTTCGACAGAAAGAAAAATATCATCTACCTATTGTCTATATAAGAAAAGAATACATTCTACAATATTAATTGTAGTGTAAATTTTAGATTATTTTTAAAGAAATAATTCTTTAGAAGACATTATTCCTAATTAGAAGTTGCAGAGATTATTAAGTGCATTATTTAAGAATTATTAGTGCATTAAAGGAGCAATAAGATAAGATTACTATTGCACTATTATAGATTGATTAACTTATTTACTCTTAAAGATTATTATCTGCATTGGTTATTATCTTGAGGAGAAAACCAAAAGAGCACAAAATATACAAATATTAAAGTGTCTAAAGACACTATTCAATACCTACAAGATATTGTGGCCTATAGATGCCACCAAGAAAATAAAAATTTCTCCAAAGATTGGAGAAGAAGAAGACATCCATCAAATCATAAATAGAAGCTACAAGAAGAGACCTGAAGTGTCTCAAATTTAAGGTGCAAATAAAGGGTTTTACAAAGTTGTATGTGAGCACCAAATCTATATTTATTATTATATCAAAAGGAGACAAAAATACAAGTGTCCTAAGACACTCAACATAGTACATTATTACATCTACAAATGACCATATTATCAACATCGAAGAGCCAATGAAAATGAGCTCAACATTGGCCATTAGCACTATCGAAAGTGCATGAAGTGAATGACCCCAAAAGGGTTTAAAGTATATCATTCGCGAGGAGAAAGTACCAGGTTGAAAGAATGTAAGAAGTGCCATAGCAAAGAGCCATCCTAGGGATCAAAATTCAGTGCACATTGTGGTATTCTGCCATCCACAATATTAACATCTATAGAAATGAATATCTACAAGCATCGAAGCCACAAGAGGACAGTGCATTAGTGCGATTGTTACAACATGTTACAGTAAATAAAGGAGAGCTATTTTATAACATAAGAGGTGCATTACCATGGATACTTGCTAGTCAAGAGTAGCACCATAGAACCAGCCTCATCGAACCAAGAGCCAACGTTGTGAAGGGAAGCATATTCTTCCACCTAAAGAAAGCATTGAGAGCAAGGAAACAATCATGTTGTAGTTATCAAAGGAGTTTTATAAAATATCAATAGATGTTGGAGAGAGCATACATGCAATAGATAAGGTCACCACTTATCATATGTAATAGAGCGTTTAGTAACGCTCACAAAGAAAACACTCAAGATAATGTCTAAACCTTGGGCGTTGAAAGATATCATTACGAGCATATTTATAATATTTTGAGGATATTATTGTACCTTAGGCTTATAATTAAGCCTAAGGTACAATAATATCCTCAACATCATTGCACATCAATCAAAGGAGGAAGGCACATTATTCAAATATCAAAGCATTACTATAATGCTTCACACGCTAGCAACACGTGGGTACAAGTCGCTTATGTAGCTTATGTTCTCCTTAGACTTACACCCACGTGTTGCTAGCTTGTGAAGCATTATAGTAATGCTTTGATATTTGAATAATGTGCCTTCCTCCTTTGATTGATGTGCAATGATGTTGAGGATATTATTGTACCTTAGGCTTATAATTAAGCCTAAGATACAATAATATCCTCAACATCATTGCACATCAATCAAAGGAGGAAGGCACATTATTCAAATATCAAAGCATTACTATAATGCTTCACACGCTAGCAACACGTGGGTACAAGTCTAAGGAGAATATAAGCTACATAAGCACCCAAGTTCAAGCAATTACAATGAACACCAAGTGAGTGTGAAGCAAGTGTAAGTGAATTCATAGGAGAGTGTTTTGAAGCTGAAAGCACTACCGCAAGGTTGCATTAAAAGTATAACATCAAGAATTCAAAAGATGCCCATTACAAGCATGTCATCGATCAACGATTACAACGCTCATAAAGCATTAAATATTTGGGTAATACCAACGCCATATAAGAGCCTACATCACTACCAGCAAGGGAGATCAAAATCGCCTACAAGGGAAGAGAAAATTTGCTTACAAGGAAGAGCAAAATAGTCTACTTCAACATTCTCAAAAGAAGAGCAAAACCACCAGCATTACTATCATCAAGGGAAGAAATATCGAGTACATCATCACTGACCAATGAGAGCATCTTAATACTTACTGCCAGCCCAGCCGTCTACGTAGAAGAAATATAAGTATATCATTCAATTATTTGCTTTCTAAAATATGGAGTTATAAGGTGTTAAATATAAGGTTGATAATTAAAACAACAACCTTAGAAATCAAGAAAGGAATCCTAACAAAGGAAGAAATAATTATAGATATTTGTAAATCATCAAGTAGGAGATATAAGGTTGTCTACCTTAGTAATTATAAATATTAATATGCAAATACTATTATTGTTATTATTTTCTAATATTCCAAAAGTAGGGAGTTATAAGGCATACTACATCAAATCTTAATATTTTAGAATTTAGAAAATTAAAGATCAAATTATTGAAGGTAGGAGAAAGAAGTTCATTAAAGCATCATATAGATTTGGAATTAATTAAAGGGACAAAATTGATAAGTGCATAAGTTCAATAGGAGAGATAAGGTAAAATAGAAGTTGATTATTATTACTTACAAAACATTAAAAAATCAACTCATTATTGAACTATTACTTCCAAAAGCACTTTATCACACTTATAGCATAATCTAACAACTAGGGAGACATAAGGAATCCTACAAAAGAAAACCTAAATCCAAGAAAGGTTTTATTAATTTACTTGAGATAGATATAGTATTCTACAAATTCAAATATTAGGGAAGCAAAAAGAATACTACATATCAAAACCTTCTAGCTTGATCATAAACTTAATTCACTAGGGAGTCATAAGGTAGACTACTACAAAGAATCTAAGAGCTAGAAAAACTATATTGGTTGATCTCAATATTATGGATGAAATATTAAGAAATGCTTTTAATAACAATGAACTATTTCATGAAGTGGAAATGTATTCCCAAAACTTCATGTATACCCTTGAAGGATATGAGAATATATCAACTAGTGATAAAGAGAGATTCTTCTTATTTCTAAAAGAGGCAAAAGAAGGAAACTTTATAACATTAATCAGTTATCTTCATGAAACTCTCTTTAGAGCATGGTGGAATTCATAAAAAATAGTTATATTCACATCAAAGGAATGTTTGATGATTTATCTATCATTAATTATTTTTGTACTTGCTCAACACATGAAACAAACTAGCAACACAAATCAATAGTATAGACTAACTAATCATGAATAGATATTCCACTAGCATCAATGCAAAATCATAGGAGGAGGAAGAGAAAGAAAAGACATACTAGGAAAGAACATAACAATGAAGATATGAATAGAGAAGAAAACACAAAGACTGAACCAAATGGACATATTCAAGTTGGAAAGTTAGAAGAACCCTCAACTACAACTTTCTTTACCTTGTATGAAGACACTAATTGCTTACTTGATCATATTACAGTAAGCAATGAAGAAGGATATAAATACTGTACTAGAAGAAGATCCATATTGAAGACTAAAGTCTTCAATACCCAAATAATGTAATATAAGGGGGTGTTAGAGTATATTACATCATTTGGGTCATATAAATGTACCACCTTTGGTACATAGCTAGAGTAGAAGATTACCTTAGGGGGTAGTTAGCTAGTTACTTTAAGTAATGTAATAAATGCACAAGTGTCAATGTGTAAGTTGTAAATGTGCAAGGTGTCCCCCTTGTATAACTAGATAAAGTGTTGGCCAAGGAATCCATCTTCCTATATAAAGGGCCTCATAGTGAGTGATTATATATCACCATAGGTAGTAGTAGGTATAGTGGGTAGATCACCATATAGATTGGTGATGGAGTACAATGTAGTTCTTTAGCATCAGTTTTGGAGTGTCCATTCCTCCATACTGCATTGTAACATTTCTATCACTTTTCATTAATAGTATATTTCAATGTTATTACAACATTTTGTTATCTTACATTTTTGCATATCTTGCATCCTGTGATTGCATTCTCCTATAGCTTACATTATCAAAAGCTAACAACACTTTAGGGTTTCAATAGCAACATAATAAGGAAATAACAATGGAGGAAATCCATAGCACTTTAGGATTTTAGGGCAGAAGGTAGCTATGGAGGAACGTCCTTCCACTTTAGGGTTTTAAGGACAACATAAAGAACAATGTGTATTTGAGGTTATTATTACACTTCAAATCCTTCAAAGCAAGATAAAAATGTATATGATAAGCATCATTACAGTAGTGTGAAAAAATCAAAGAAATTGATGAAGATGAAAGTGTTGTTGGAATAAAAAAAAAGAGGAAGATCCAAGAAGCAAAAACAAAGAGAAAAAATCAAGTGGCATTAGTTCAATCGGTTAAATTCCTCAACATTCAAGGAGGAGACCAAGGTTCTAATCTTGTCAAGCAATACATGGATAATATCCAAGCTTTTTTATCATACCACTATATGGTGATGATGTAATACGGGTGGGGTCTGTTTCAATCCCATATAACCAACTGAAAAAAAAACAAAGAGAAACAGAAAGTCGAAGGAATATTGATTTGGAAAAACAAAAGCAAATATCACAGGTGTTAAAAAGAAATGGACTAAACCCACAAATAAAAAATGATGATAAAAATGATATCTTAGAATATTAAGGGCATGAATAAGACCCGTAAAAAAAAAGGTATTAGAGAATTGATATGTTGTTATGGACAACAAATTTATAAAAAGACAAAAAAATTGTAAATATTTAAGCCATTTGTAGTGTTGATTTTCATCTTGATGAAATTCAAATTTTAGAATATAATTAGATGGGTGAGATATCTCTTATTAAAATGTTAATTGCATAAACATAGCAATTTAAGTAAGATGACAAATATATTTAATATAAAGGCCAATAAATAATATATTTGATGAAAAATCAAGTTGTATATGGTTTGATTAACATGATAACAATGTAATGAGAACAATGAAATGTTTTGTTGTTTAATGGGAGTGGCCCCCCAAAAAATCTATATATAGCTTAATGAAAGAAAAAAAGGTTTAAGACTCAAATATCTAATAATTTTATTTGATATTTGAAAAATTATAAAAAAGGTGTTCATTAAATGACATGGATTTAAACTTTATTGATAATTTTTTTTGTGGTTTAAAAAAATTCTATTTATTCAAATCAACAAATTGTACATCTTTACCATTTTCTAACAAATACACTTTTGAGCTAGTTTTTAACAATACAAAGGTGATATTTCCTTCCACTATGAGATCTACTCTTATACATACAACACTATACTATCACTACATAAAATCTAAAAATACTAAACAACAAATAAGAGCAAAGCATCCAGACGGACAATGGCCAAAAGCAAATCCCTGGTTTGTTGTGACCACCACCTGGAGGGAAATCCATAGCATATGATATCACCCTTATCTGGAGCCTAATTAGCCAATGCATACACTACCTTGTTATGTTCTCAACAGATGTGTGTCAACTCCACTATCTTATATTTGGTCAACTATGATCTAATGGTATGTATCACTCTTTCAAGTCTTCAATCCTCCCCTTTCTTAGTCTCTGGATTCTTAGGATAGGAAAAGTTGGGAGACCACTAATGACATCTTTTCTAAATGGTGAGGATTAGAAAAGTGAACCCTAAAATTATGCGATTTTGACCACTCCTATCCACTTTAGTGTTTTCTAAATGACATTGAACTCAAAATGTGGTTATGCATTATAATGCTAGAAAAAAATATTGAGACTTCTTTATGACTTATTCCTTGTGAAATAAAAGAAATATATCTCTCCCTTGGGTCAAGTTGGTTGGTTTTTACATGTTATAACTAAATGTGCTTCTTGTAGAAGTTTATCATTAAGAACTTCAAAATTCTTTGATCCTAGAATATTCAAATAAAAAGACCTTGTCTCCTTTCTGATTGTCTTCAATTCAAACCCCTTCTACTAATTTTGGATGCTAATATTTGTACTATAACCATCCTATAATTTTTTTTGTATTTTTATCTCCTTATTTTAACCAAGTTTGACTCAATTTAATCTCTAAAATTCTTCCTTACTCAAAATATTGTGATATTAAGCAACTTCCTTTCCTTAGAGCTTGGATTATTATGATCACCTTTTTTAGAATTTTTATTGCTTATCTTTTAGTTCTTTTTTCTTCTCAAAAATATTTCCAAAAGTGTTCTTGTTCCATTCTTTTAATCTAGATATCATTGATTTAATTTATTTTGGAAGTGTAAACAACCCATCATTTCCTAAAGAATTCCACATATGTGCTATCATATCAAAAAATTGAGGATGGTCTTCCCACATCTGCTCATATTTAAAATATGATCTTTTTTTATAATTCACTTACCACCATTTTAACTCTTATTGGCTAGTGATCTGAACCAATCCTTATCAAGGTATTAATTTTAGCACAAGTCCCTTCATTTAGCCAATGATCTAAGAGTATACATATATCTATTTTTTTTGCTATTAGGTTTTGGTCTCTCTTATTGTTGGTCCAAGTATAGTTGTCTTCTTCAAAATCAACCTCCGATAGATTATTATTTTGAATAAAAGTTGAGAAATCTCTCATACTTTAGGTTAATTTCCTAATTCTCCCAAAAATTTTATCCATCTTGGTTATGGAATTAAAATATCCTATGATCATGAAACATGTTTCTTGGCCTTTACTTCTCATTAAGATCGCTTCAATCCCACTCCAAACTTTTAATTTTCTTGATTGAGTTGTAGGTCCATAGACCTTGATAAGGATGAAATGAATATATGTAGAGTAGCATGTGACTAAAGAGGCTATCCAATGCCTAGTTTTATGAATGGTTACATAGGAGGTTCTAATAGAATTTTAACAAGTTAAAATTTCCCTTGTCACTCCTTTAGAATCTATAGCATCCCATTCACATCTCACCCATACTACTTTCATAGTTTTGAAAACTTCTTTTGTCATTTTAGTTTCTTGTATACAAAGAATATCAAGCTTATTACTTAAATAGAGACCTTTGATACACCTCTACTTTGAGGGGGCATTAACAACACTTATATTCCATGAGATGATAATCATGTCTCATTAGGGGCTATTGGCCTTGCCTGCGTATTACCAATATCATTTTGTTGTTTGGTAAAAAGAAGTTCAACCAACTTATTTTGTGTTCCTTTCTCTATGTTTGCTCTTGCTTCCTTGGATCCCACTTGATAATTTGAGGGCTTTCCTCTTTTTGTCATATTTGTATCAGGAGTAGGTATTGTTATCCTATTCCTTAGTATTCTTTCACAATTTTGTTTTTCATCATATTTATCCTCTCCTGGATCTGCTACAAAAGCTTTTGACTTGTCTTGCTCATTTTTTGGTATTTTCTTATTGATGGCAAAGTTATTAACTTCTAAAATTACATTTTATTTACCATTTTTTTTCTCTTGAATGGCGCATGGTACTTCAAGAGAGTCTTCAAATTTTTATGAGACATATTCCTTAGGCTTATTGAGAATGTTCATCCCTAAATGAGGATCATATTGAATAGATGATTCTTTATTAATATGTTAAACCTATTGTATTTTGTCCTCTAAGATTTGATCTACTTTTTCTTCATTGGCTAAAACCTTAAAAGAGTTGGTATTCCTTTCAATATCCTTTCTTATTGGTATCCACTATTTTTTTGCTTTCATTTGTCTAGATCTATTTTTTGGAAGTTGAAAACCATCCTCATCCATATCCATTTGTAAGTTTCTCTTAAAATTTTCTACATATGATTCTGTTGGATTCTTCTTAGGGCATGATCTCTCAATATACCCCACCTCATGATATCTTCTACATCTAAAAGAATGATTGATTCTAGTTAAGCTTTACTTATATCAATCATGACCAATATCCAAGCATGAATAGCTAAAAACCCATATTTTGTAGTTTTTGAAATCTCAAGGAATTCTCCTAGAGTGTTGCCTATTGCCTTGAAGGTATCCATTTTTCAAAATTCAATGGGTAACCCATACATCCTAACCCAAACTGGTACTAGGGATAGATTTACATTTTTAGGTGAAAAGTTTTCATAGTAGTGGGTAAGGAAGAGTCTTGCTCTTCCAATAAACCAAGGACCCCCTTTTAGAATTCTATATATTTATTTACTAAAACAAAAAATGGATAAGAAGAAATGATAGAATCACTCCTAGAGACTTCCAACTCCTACCAATCTATTTTCTCAATGTTGAATCCCTTGGCCAGCACCCGTTAAATTTACCAAAAATTACCTTATATTTGAGTAGCACTGATTGATCCTCTATGGTTGTCTCACTAACCTCTACTACTATAGATGATTCTAAATATTTAGCTATAAATAAATCCATGGGAAGGAATAAAACTCAAAATTTACTAAAATTTACCAAAATACCCTATAGCAAATATATATTTGATAAAAATTTTATAATAATTTGCATGCAAAAATTCTAAGATAAAGAAGAGAAAAATGAACTTAGCTAAAAATTTCTATTTGAAAATAGAATGTCTTGCCTCATCGAAGCCCTAGCCCTCCATTTATCCTCCCATAATCCAAACCCTATCTAATAGATATTTGCAATTTCATTGCAACTTGAGAAATCGTCACTATCCTTGTTCCATATGGCTGACTTCACAAGGTTGTATCTCCCTCAATATTGATCGAATTCCTTCATATGACCACTCATTTTAAATATCTTTAAATTCCACACAAATTGGACTAAGAATCAATTGAATTTGAAAACCCTTCACAAAGATATAGCTCCTAGAATATGAGATATTTTTTCAAAAAAAAAAGCCCTAATCCTTCCCATGTAATTGTAACTATAATTTTATATATCAAAATGGTTAAATTTTAAATTCAAATTTTAATTAAAATATTTTTTATAGATGTATCTTTCAATATTATTTAGTTAATTCACTTTTAACCATTAATAATATATTATTTTTCATGTGAAACAAATAAAATGAGCTTAACAATTGAACAAAGTCAAAGCGGTAGCTCAAATTTATTTTTCAAGAAACATACAAAATAAGAATCATAATTGTATAAATCAAATGACATGAGTTCAACCAGTTAAATTTCTCAACTTTCAAGAAGAACCAAGTTTGAATTTTGCCAAACAATATATGTATAGTTGCTAAATTGTTGTAATGTCATTATGTGGTTACGATGTAATATGAATGAGACCCATTTTAATTTTGTTAAATTCTTCAAATTTCAAAGAGGAGATCAAAGTTTGAATCTTGCCAAGATATACATGCATAATTGCTAAGTTTTCATGATATGATTATGTGGTCATGATGTAACAGAGATGGTCCTAATATAACTAATTAGAAAAAACATTTAGGAGATGTAAATAGGTATTATGTTGAGGATTGTTTTTATCAAGGTCATCCATCCTTTTGTAGAAAGCCACCTATTAGTCCATTTTTCTAATTTGGATTTCAATCTCTTTTTTTATTTTTAAAATAAGGGGTAAAAATTTATTGATAAGAAGATAATATTATAGAGTACAACAAAGCCCCAACCAGGGCTCAAATAAGCAACAAAATAGGCTAAAACCACCAGACAGGGTCAAAACCTAAAGAAGACAACAAGAACAAACCAAATTAAGTCTGAAAATCCTTGTGGATCAACTCCCAGAGGTGCTAAGAGTCCCCATATGGGAGACTCTCCTAGTTATCCATAATCCAAGGACCCAAAATATTAGAAGCTCTTTTGGCCAAATAATCAGCAACCCCATTCCATTCCCTTGGAATGTGCACAAAGGAGATGAATTTGAACTCTTCACTAATTTTGAGAATCTGAATGACCAAAGAGACCAAATGCCAATTAACATCCTCCAACCTTTTGTTGTTTAAAATATTAACCAAAATTTGAGATTTGGACTTGCAGATACTCCTGTTCCAGCCAAGATAAAAACTCCTATACAAGGCCTCGAGAATCACAAGAGCTTCCATAAAATTATTGGAGTGAACACCTTTATAAAAGGAAAATAAAAATTTGACCATGCCAACAGAGTCTGTCCCAACACTGCCAATTCAAGCATGTACAAGATTACCCGTGAATGACCCATCGGTATTAATTTTTAAAAATCCTCCAAGGGGCGGCCTCCACCTACCATCTCTCATAAATTTCTTGTTGAGATGAGAAGCCCTGCTATGGTGAGAAGACTTTGTGTCAACCCCAAAGAGACCAAGGGTCTACCGTACCTTCTCCTCCCTCCTGTACAAAAGAGAGTTCACATCTCATTTACTATGGATAGTTTTCTAAACCATACCTAGGATCCTTTGCTAGATATGTTGAACAACCAAATGACTACCATGAAAGATGTGATGGTTCCATTCAAGCCAAATCTTCTAGATGATGCAAGAAGGGCCAAAATTCCAAGCCACCTGGAGGAAGGGGGTATTGGTCAGAGGTCTGCCTGGACTACTTCAAAACTCCACCAGGGAGAGCACATGAAAACAAGGATGGTTCTAGGCACTCCACCAACGGTGCCAAATGTCTTTGGCAAGGGAGCAATGGAAAAATAAATGAGAAGCATCATCCTAATTATTACCACAAATGACACAAATAAAGGGACCCTGAAATCCCCTCTTCCTCAAGTTCTCCCAAGTGAGGCATTTATTATGAGCTACCAACCAAAGAAAGAAGTTACATTTAGGCCAAGCAAATATTTTCCACACTTTTTTGCACCATGTTATAGGGAAGCTCTTGAAATTTTGCATATCAAGAATTTGGTAGCCATAGGCTACATAGTAGGTTCCCTTGGGATTAGGGTTCCAAACCAAACTTTATTTACCCCTCAACAAAGAACAGGGCCTCCTCGCAAGAATAAAAACAAGCACATCTTTGTCCTTGACCAATCCCCCCTAGGGCCATTCCTATGGATCTTTCCACTTGTACATCTCCAAATTACCAAAATACTAGATATTTTTAAAGTCCTCTACACGGGACCATCCTGATTACAAAAAAACAAATGCTTAGGGAATGTAGCCTGGGATATTGAGTCAAGATATGAGGGTGGCCATACCAAAAATCCTCCCAAAAAAGAGCATTCGATCCCTGATTGCAAATCCAGAACAAATCCTGCTTAATTAAATTATCTCCTCTTTTTAGAGTGTCCCAGATAACCGAACCTTTCCCAACCAAGCTAACTCTAGGGATATTAGCCTCAAAAATACCTCTCAAGTACTTACAAGATAATATTTTAACCCAAATATGATCTTGATAAGTACACCATCTCCAATAAATTTTCACATCTAGAGCCTGCCTAGAAAGAGCCGCTTGTCGCAACCCAAGGCCTCCCTCTTGAATTGGCCTAAAAATAGAATCCCACCTAACCAAACTCTATTTAGATTGAGCAAGTTTTCCAAACCACAAAATTTGTATTGAAAAAGCATCTATGTCCTTGATGAAATGAGAGGGATCTATTTGCACAAAATATTTGTAAATGGGTAAAGCTTGAACAACATATTTTAAAAGCAACGCTCTACCCATGAAGGAGAGCCATCTGTTGGTCAAGTGATTCACATTCATTCTAAAATTATCCACCATAGACTGCCAATAAGGTCTAGGTAGAGGATGAGATGAAATAAAAATACCAAGATAAATTAAGGGGGTAGTCTCGACCTGAAATCTTAGAATTCGAGTAATCCTAGCTTGAATAAGATGAGGGGTATTGAAGAATAAAGTAGAAGACTTTTCATCATTAAAAAACTATCCAGAAGCACCAAGATATATGTCAATAGACCATATAATGTTGTCAACTTCCTTGATAGTGGTAACTCCCATCAAAGCAATGTCATCAAAAAATTGAATATGGGAAAGAGGTGGTGAACTACTATCCCACTTCCAACCCTAAATGAAACCATGCCTAACCTAAGACTTGAGAAATATTCCCAACCCTTCCACCATAATGATAAAAAAATAAGGAGATAGAGGATATCCTTGCCTCAATCCCCTTGAGGCCTCAAACAACTCTGACAACTCATTATTAACAAGAAAATAGAATGAGGAAGAAGAAACACAACTCATCACCCATCTAATCCAATTCTCCTCAAAGAAAAATTAGCAAGAACTTTCTAAAGAAAGGACCATTTGACCCGGTCATAGGATTTGGCCATGTCCAACTTAATGAACACATATTTCTCCTTAGAAGTTTCCATCGAGTGAAAAACTTTCGTAGCAATAACAACCCCATCTAGTATTTGCTAGCCAACAACAAACCTACCTTGCTCCTCAAAGATGATTTTGCTCAACATATCTTCAGCCTCTCGATAATTATTTTTGTAATTATCTTATACACAACATTGCAGAGAGAAATGTGACTAAACATATCCAGGGAATTCACTCTCTTTTTTGGGAATAAACACCACAAAGGTAGCATTTAGGGCCCTTAGCATCTATTTTTTCTTTTGGGACTCATGGACCACCTCTAGAAGATCAAATTTGATTAACTCCAAAAACTCCCAATAAAACTCAATCAGGAATCCATCCGGGCCCAGGGCTTTCCCTTTTTTCATCTTGAAAATAGCAATTCAAAATCCTCAAGGGAAATTGGACCCATAAAATTCTCATTCATTTCTCTAGAAAAAATTGAGGGAATACATTTTAGAATAATATTTTTAGCATCTTCATCTGAGAGGAAGTCCTACTTAAAGAGAGAGGAAAATACCTCCTAGTCTCTTCTGAAATATCCTTGAAAGAAGAGAAAATGACACCTTGAGAATTCAAAAGAAAATAAATCAGGTTACCATTATGACGAGCCTTAACTAAGTTAAAAAATAAGGTTGAGTTCCTATCCCCTTCCTAAAGCCAATCCACTTGAGCTTTTTGTTTCCAAAAAATTTCTTCCCTCAACTCCCATTCAACAAGGTCTTTTGTAGCCCCAGATTCCTCAATGAGAATATCCTTCGTGAGTCCATGATATCTGATCTTCCTTGAAGCTTCTTCCACATTTATAAGAGCTTCCAAATTATCCAAGGAAAGGTTCCAAAAATTTAGACTATTCCACCTCTTCAATTTATGCTTAACAAATTGCAGTCACTTCATAAAGGAATACATAGCGGTGCCACAAGAAGGTTTGCCATTGGTCCACCAACCTCACATGAAATTATGAATCTTAGGATATCGAATCCACATAAGTTAAAACTTAAAGGAAGGATTCTTCTTTAGCCCAAACTCAAGAGCAAAGATTTGATAGGCCAATGATCATATCTCCTACCATCTAGAATCACAGAACTAGCACTTTTGTTATTACCAATCCAAAAACTAGAGATCAAAAACTTATCTAGTCTCTCTGATATGGAATATTCCCCACATATTCTATTGTGCCAGGTAAATATCCCATTATCCAACTTGATTTCAACCAAGTTTAGGACCTGGACATGAGCACTGGAGATGGAAGAAAAAGGCTCGAGACAATCAACCCCACTGTGTTTCTCCTCCAGACAAGTGATAGAGTTGAAATCTCCAACCAAAATCCATGGATACAGGGGAACTAGACTTATCACAAAGCCAATGTGCTCCCAAAAATTCACTTTACCAATGTAATAAACAAGAGCATACACATTTGTAAGTAGGATGGTTTCACTAGATTCATTATCATGCCCGATCATCAAAAAAGACCATATGCTGGAAATCCAAGTAAGAAGAGAGATCTTAATATGATACCATAAACAAGAAATACCACCAACATGTCCACATGCACCAATACACTGGCATTGACCCCTTATACATAACTTGGGAGCAATATTGAACATACTATCAATAGCCAATTTAGTCTCCTGAATAAACACCACATTCGAAGAATGAACACGAACCAAATCACGAATAAATTTTTATTTAGGAATGTTGTTCAACCCCTTACATTCAATGAAAGGATAATCATTTTTGGGGGTTAGAAAAATAGGAGTCCAATATTCTCACCAAGCCTGACTCCACCAAAGTCTCCCCCATTAACTTAATTTTGTCCTAGTCTTTCTTTCGACCCACATTCATATTCTTATCCGAAGCACATTTTTTAATTGTTTTTTGCTGCAATCCCAATACCATAGGATTTTTGTAGTCCAAGGATGACTGCATCAGTGTCTAAGTAGGAGAGGGCATAACTAAATCTATGCCACTTTCCAAAATAGTTCCCCTCCAAGGCTAGAGCCATCCATTTTACTTGTACTCAAAACCAAAGCCCTCTATTTTTTATTTAAACCCCCTAGATCTGATTCCTTAGGCTCCACCTCAAGAAGAGATTTGATTCGGCCTTGTTATATATGCATTAGGTAGCAACCTTTTAGGTATCTCCATGCACTGATAAAGATCATATAGTATCTCAAAACGGTTGAGTAGAGCCTCTGGTTGGATATCCTTAAGGTCTCTTTTTGCCCTTCTTCCTCTATTTTGGGGTTTTATAGGAACAAAGCCTTCCTTGTCCTGATCCCTTTCCTTTATTGGGGCTTTTCCTTTATCTAGATTTTATGTAGATCGAGAGGGCCCAGGATTTGAAGCCATGGACAAGAAAAACTTAGGGTATTTTCTTTATAAGTGGTTGTATTCATGACAGATCTAGCAATGAAAGGAAAAGCTTCATAGTCAAGTTGTTGAACCCATGTAGTTGAACCAAATTGTATATCAACAAAATTTAGAATAGGACTATTTAAATAAATTTTGACACAGATACGGGCAACAAAGATTACCTTTTTATCCATCATCTATTGTTATGATTCAATCAACTTCCCAAGAAGAAGGGCAATCATATGCAAAATGTTATTTATCCAAAATTTCAATGGGAGCCAAAACCACACTGGAACCCACGATGGCTGCTCCTTTGATGGGTTGAAACCCACATGCCAGGGTTTAAAATAGAGTCTCGCTTGGTTACAGAAATAGGAGCCCCTTCAAATGCTTTGTTACAATCTGTAAGATAAGAGAAAACCACCATAAAATAACTATTCGCACTCAACATCACCTCCACGTCACCTTCAAGGTTCCAAGTCTTCCTAAACCAAGCCTCCACAAAGGGAAGAGAAATTCGGATGCCCATAAATTTTCCAATAAGTGCATTATTGGTTAAATACTCCACATATTCCACCATCGAGTCTGGTTGAACCACTAGAACTAGCCTGGATTCACATCATTCCAAACATCCATTGTTATTTAACAAGCGATTCTTGGCATGCAATGGGAAATCATGTTCCTTACAATCATTTTTAGATGAAAAAATAGTACTAGCATGCATGCTTTGTGATGGACTCAACGCCATCACAACATTTCTCCAATTTTCTAGACCTTCTCCAAAAACTTCTACCATCTCCTTTGGGTTTTTTCTCTAACTCTGCTAGGATTTCTTTCGAATCCATTTCGGCTTTCAATCTCTTTGACAACGAAGTCAATTTCTCCTTTTTCTTCCTGCTAATTGTAAATGAAATTCCTAGGTAGGTTATTGGAAGAGATATCTTCTTGTATCTCAATTTTTTCAACAACATTATTTTTGACATAGGTGAGCAATAGTGACCTTGGACTTTTCTTCATTTATACATTTTCTAGTCGCTTTTGTAAACCATCCTAGAATCATTTTAAATTTGGAGGTCTCCCTTACTATTCCTTTTATTAATAGTGTAGAGTCATCAAAAATTTGTAGGTGTATAATTGGTTTAGCTCTAGTTGCTCTTATTATTCCCTCCAAAGCTTTGGCCCTATCCTCAACTAATGTGCTACCCAAATATTTAGCCAAAATGATAAACAAGTATGGGGATAAAGGGTCTCCATACTTGATACCAATAGAAGCTATAAATAGTTGGGTAGGAGCTCCATTTACTAGAATTGAATAGGATATTGAGGAAATACATCCCTTGATCCATTCTACCCAATCACCCAAGAATCCAAATTATCTCATCACCTTTAGGAGGAAGTGTCATTCAACTCTATCATATGCTTTGGATAGGTCTAACCTAATAAACATGGAGGATATTATATGTATATGCATAGAGTGGATGTCCTCCTAAGCTAAGAATATCTCATATAATATATGTATTCCTTCCACAAAACCACTCTATTCCATAGAAATAATTTTGTGAAGAAGAGATTTGACTCTTTTTACCATGATCTTAGTGATAATTTTATATAATACATTACAAATATCAATTGGTCGATAGCCAAAGATGTGTTCAAGATCAGGTTTTTAGAACCAATATTATATACGTCCTACTCACCTATTTGTGCATCACTTTGGCTATCCTAGCCTTTTCTACCACTTCCAACAATTCTTCCTTAAGGATATTCTAGAATTCTTGGTAGAATTCTATGGGAAATCCATTTGGACTTGGAGTTTTGCCTTTTTGCATCTTGAAAACTATCTATTGTAGTTCTTTGGCAGTAATTGGATTAGTAAAAGTTACATTATCTTCCTCTATGATGAGAGAAGGAATCGCTTGGATTACTTATCATTGTACCTCCTGGTTTAGTGGTTCTACCTTAAAGAGTTGGAAAAAGTATTCTCTTGTTATATCGTTCATCTCATTCCATGTTTGTATTGAATCACCAACAATTATTTTTAGGGAAGAGATGAAATTGTGTGACCGCCTTGCTAGGAGATATTTATAGAAGAATCTACTATTATTATCTCCCTCTTGGATCCATTGGATCCTAGATTTTTATTTCCATAGGATTTATTCTGTTTTTTCCCATTCCTCTAGCTAATAAGTAAGCCTAACATCCTCCTTGCTTTGGAGCTTTGTAGTGTCATCCATTCATATTTTCTCATTTAGGTCCTCAAGTTTGGTTAAGATATATTGTTTTTTTCTTTATGTCACCAAACTCCTCTCAATTCCATGTTATAAATTTGGTCTTGAGGTACTATATCCTTCTAACAAAACTATACATCTTCATACCATGCACAAGTTTACTCTCCTACCATAATTGTTGAACCTTATATGAAAACCACATTAGCTAGAAACTAAAAGGAGCATGACTAGGTTTGCTATTCCACACTTCCACCAATATTGGCCAATGATCTAATCTTCATTATTCAATGCTTGTGCTCTTGGAATATATCAATTACTCAAAAAATACTATGATAACATAAACATGTATAGTCTCTCTAGAATGCATGTTGGGCCCTACCTTTTATTAGACTAGGTCATCATACCATTGTCTAGTTTGATATCTACCAGATGAAGAGTTCTAATATGCTTTATCTTGAGGTCAGT
Source organism: Wollemia nobilis (assembly GCA_028583015.1). Classification (NCBI taxonomy): domain Eukaryota; kingdom Viridiplantae; phylum Streptophyta; class Pinopsida; order Araucariales; family Araucariaceae; genus Wollemia; species Wollemia nobilis. Next base: position 1,205,823 of record JAQPPZ010005339.1, read on the forward strand.
ACTATTATCTAAAGTTTGATTTCCCCTATATTATCTTACAATGAGAGGATGATGTTGAAATCACCACCTACAAGTATCCAAGCTCTGGGTAAATGACCGATAATATAAGCTACATTCCTCAATTATTTTTGTTTTTCATCTAGGCTGATAGGAGAGTATACATTAAGACAATCAATGCTAAGAAGAATGTCTACTCTAGACCATTAAAGCTAAAATATTCCAACTTCCTAGTGTTTAGTATATCACTATTTGTATAGAATCCCAAATATAATCCACTCCTCTAGAATCTCCTTGGGAGCTTAGGAACTCCACCCTACACATGGGCCAAATGTTTTTAGAAAAAAATTGCATCTCTTCCTCCAACATTTTTGTTTCTTGGATGAAAATAATTTGTGGACGATGTTGTTGAATCATTATTTTTACTTCATTATGCTTTATCGAGCTACCCTTAAGCCCTTGAATATTCTAGGTGATGCACTTCATCAAGCATGGGGACTAAAAATGTGGGTAAGATCCTTGACCTTACCCATTGCTATCAGCTTTGTACCTTCTTTTACTATTTGGTGTTAAGTAGTCTTCCTACTTGCTCTTTGGTATGTATCAGTTCTAGCTATCCCCAAGGAAGTTCTTAAAGAATTGGATGAAATAAGTTATATATTCCTATAAAATGGAGTCAAATAAGAACATAAATAGGCACTAATGAAATGGGATACTTTATGCTTACAAAAGAAGGGAGGACTAGGAATCAAATCAGTTGTCAAAAATAACTAGGCATTGGAGGCTAATTTATATTAGAAATTGTTAAAATCCCCTAAGGAATTACGGGCTCAAATTTTAAGGGCCAAATATATAGAGAATAAAACATTGACATAACTTATCCAATTTTTGATTCCTAGCAAAGGATATCCCATTTTAATGGGACTTGGAATAGGAGAGGATATGATGAAAGAAATATTGTTTTGGATTATCCATAATGGACAAAATGCTAACTTCTAGATAGATTCGTGGGATGGTCATCCTCCTCTAATAACTCAATTCTCAACTTGGAGACCATTTATGGAGAATCTTCATAGAAACAATTGGGTTAAGGTAGCCAAATATTGTAAGCCTTAAAGTAGTGATTGGGAGGTATAAAGGCAATGAATACCGATAGAGGAGTGGCTAATCCAAATTCTAGAGGATTAGAGAAAAGAAATATATAGGACCATCCAGACAAGATCACTCTCGTGGTCTCAAGAGGAGGATACTCTTGGTTGGGGTAGGAAAATTCAAAGTGAATATACAATTACCTCTAGATACTTAGCCCTCTATCAGAGTATCCCAAGATCGTTAAGTGATATATTCATGTAGATATGGGCACATAACCTTTGGCCTAAAGTTAGATTCTTCATTCATATTCTACTTTATAGAAGGGTGCTAACAATGAAACAATTTATGAAAAGATGGATGCATGGGCCTTTTAGATGTGAGATTTATTGGGAGAATGAGGAAATGATATCTTACATTTTTATAGAATATCCCATCATAAAAAAACTATGGAAATAGATGGAAGATATTCTAGGCATATATTGGTCTAAGATGTCTACTAGAACAACTTTGGAGGTAGTGGCCTAAACAAGAGGAAATGGACCAACCCACTCAACAAATTTTTTGGATGGAGAAGACTCCTTTTGTGAAATTTTTGGAGGGAGAGAAATAATTGTTGAAAATTTTGAGTATATTGTTGTCATTGATGTCAAAGGATTAATGTTATTAGTTGATGACATTGGTTGTCATTTATGACAAGGAAAATAAAGGTTTAATAGTTTTACCATGGTGGAATTTGCAAAAGAAAAAGGAAGAGGTTTTATGGTGGCAAAGACTTTTATCCAAAGAAAAGGTCCAAGAGGAGAAAAATAGATTATAATATTTAAATCTATGAAGATTTAAATAATTATAATAATTAAAAATTAAAAGGGCCCAAAGGTTAAAATAATATTTAAATCTACCTTAGATTTAAATTATTATATTAATTTTTAAAAGGTTTATATGGGCATCAAAGTTGCAATTTTTAATTACTCCTTCAAGCATCGATGTCAAAGACTCAAAGGGTAAATGCATATATATAATATAAAGTTTTATTTGTAAAGTGGTTAAAAAAAATTGAATGTGATTGATATGCGAAGACTTTATGTAATTCTTATGCGGCATTCATTGTAAATCGTGTATGCTTCGATTGTGGTTATGTGGGAGAAAGAGTACAAGTATAGCGCCTTGTTGGAGATCAAGTTCAAGATAAAACAGAGAGACAATAAAAGTAGATCCCATATAGGCAGCTAGCCAAAACAACAGTTCCCTTGGTACCTAAGTCGTAGCAGCAGGGAGGTCTCAAGTTTGAGACACAACGGAGGTAGAAGGGTTAAGTTTTTGGTTGAAAAGTGTTTTTTCACCGAAGATAGGAATAAAGGAGAGTGTGTGTGATTGTGTTTTCGTGTGGGTGCCTAGCCCATGTGGTGGACTAACCAAAGCTAGGGCGCAGGCCAACAAGCAACATTGGATCGAGTTGTGACGGTGAGAACAAGGGGACAATAATTTTTGTTGGATTATTTTTTGCTAAGGCTAAGGTATGCTTGCTTAGGGAGTCATAAGGTGTTTGTTTTATTTTTAATTTTTGAATTAAAAAGGGCAGTGTGGAGTAGTTGAGGTTGGTTGAATTAAAAAGGGATTTTTGCCTAGTGTCATGTGTGGTGTGTTAAGTAAATGATGTTATGGTCTTGTTGAAGAATTAAGGTGCATTGAAATATTTTATTTTTTTTAAGTAGAAGGTAAGAGGTGTATAAGGAATTAATGTGTTTATTGGATTGAAATTTATTTTGCAAGATTAGGAGTAATAAGGTGTGATAAGTTGCTTGATATTTTATTATAACTCTTGCATTGTGAAAGGAAGTTATGAAAGGTTTTGTTGGATATTAATGTTTCATATTTGAGGATAAAAGAAGAGTGATTGAATATCAAATTCAGATTTCATTGAGCATTTTTGAAGGTGAAAATTCATGTGGATGTTTTGAGAAAGTATCTTGCAATCTAACCCTAGAAGTGGCATTAGAAAAATCAGTTGTTTGTGAGATATATTTTGAAGACATATCTCCATAAGAAAAAATTAAGAGGTATGGGCACATCACTCCTTGTTTAAAGTGTTTTTTTGAAGTGAATATTTTGGAACATAAGGTGGAGAGAAAATGATTGTTTGATAAGCATTGTTGGAAATATTTGAGTTAGGATTTGTGCTTCATTGTTGAATGTTTTAGAAAAATTTGGGATAGAATTTGAGAACAATCTGTGCTTCTATTTTTGAAAGAGTTTGAGACATTTGAGCTAGATATTGTGAACTACTTGTGCTAGGGTTGAAGACAAGTTAGTGCATCTTTGTGAAACCTTTTGAACATTGGTTTGAGAGATATTGATAGCAATTGTGAAGGTGTTTGAGATCAATTTTATGAGGGAAATTTTGCATTGGTGTGATTGATCATTGAGAGAAAATTTGCAAGAAGGATAGACCAGTTTTGTTATAAATTGTTTTGATTTGATATGAAAGGGATTTTAAAAGATATATTTATTAATTGAGTACAAGATTTGTGAGTGTGAAACATATTGAGTTTTTTATAGAGCATATAATTCTCTATATGTTCCAGAGGTTAAAAAAATTCTAAGTAGAATTTTTTGTGTAAAGAAAGCTTTTTTGAAAGAGATTTAAGTTGTATTTTTTATGCAAGATTTAGAAATAATTGAGCAAGTTTTGTGAGAAGCATTGAGGATAGATTTGAGCAAGTCTTTGAGAAGGCTTGAGGGCATATTTGAGCAAGTCTTTGAGAAGGCTTGAGGACAGATTTGAGTAAGTCTTTGAGAAGGCTTGAGGACAGATTTGAGCAAGTATTTGAGAAGGCTTGAGGATAGATTTGAGCAAGTCTTTGAGAAGGATTGAGGATAGATTTAAGAAAGTCTTTGAGAAGGCTTGAAGGCAGATTTGAACAAGTCTTGAGAGAAGACTTGGGACAATTTTGTGAGCAGAGTTAGATCAGATTTGTGCTAGACTTGGGACAAAGTTTGGTGTAGATTTGAGAGCAAAATTTTGAGATGACAGAGCAGAGAGGATAGAGGTCTACAGTGGATAGAGGTCCATTAGCTAGTGTAGTGGGGATAGAGGTATCCTATGGAGAGAGATCCACAAGCCAGAGTAGTGGGGGAAAAATTCTTCTAGAAGTTTATTAGCTAGAGCAAAGGGGATAGAGTTCTCCTATGAAGAGAGATCCACAAACCAGAGTAGAGGGGATATATTTATCCTATGGATAAATATCCATGAACTAGAGAAAAGGGGAAAGTGTTCTCTTGTGGACAAATATTCATGAACCAGTTGGGAGATAGAGTTCTTCTATGGAGAGAGATCCATGAACCAGTTGAGGAGATAGAGTTCTCTTGGATCAAGTTCCATGAACCAGAGCAAGGGGAAAGAGTTCTCCTATGTAGAGAGATCCACAAAACAGAGCAAGGGGATAAAGTTTTACTAAGGAGAGAGATCCACAAGTCAGAGCATAGGGGATTGGTGTCTCCTTTGGATAGAGGTCCATAAGCATTGTAATAGGGAATTGATTCCCAAGATATTTGTTGAGAAAATTTAGAAGAAATATTTTCTTCATGGAGTAGCCCACATTGGGTGAACCACATTAAATTTGTGTCTCTCTTGTGTGTGATGATTTGTGCATTTATTTTATTATTGCTATTGATATTTCCATTGATAATATTGGATAATATTTTTTGGGAAAGAAAAGTAAAATTTGATCTTATACTATTCACCCCCCTCTCAGTATAAGCACGTGTTCTTCAATAATCATATCTTCAACCAAAAATATAGAGACAACCACTTTGTCTAGCAAAGGATCATAGCCAATATGAGGGAATCAATCCAATACCTGTTAAAAGAGCCCTAGAATCCTAACCAAAAGTGGATTCAAATAATATCTAGATTACAAGTGTCTCCAATGGTGGTCACATAAAAAATGGTAACCCCAAATCATACACAAGTAATCAAAAATAGGAATTAGAAACCTCCTCTAGAGGGATTAGGTAAGATTTATGCATATGGAGCCTCAAGGGTAAATATAAGAAAAATGAGTATAGGGGGAATAGGTCATCTCTCGAATGGTGTCCCTACATTTATCTTTACAAAAAAATTGGGTATCTTATCCAATAACCTAGTAGAGAGATATGTCATCGTAAGAGGATTATAAGAGGCTCTAAAGATGGGGTGGAGAAAAAATTAGATGGAATCAGACTCTCAAATTGTGATTACCCACTTAAAAGGACCAGGTAAGCAAAATAATATAGATTGGATAATATAGAGAATACTTGAGAAAATACAAATGACCCAAGAATACTTTGAGATAGTGGAGTTCATACACATATTTAGAGATAAAAATAGGGTGGAAGATGTGATAGCTAATTGGGATTTTGATTGTGAAAAATTCAATTTCTATGGATATCCTCCCAGATGGCGGCCTTAGTGAACTAAAGGAACTCTTATTTTCATTCCTACCATTGATGATAGTATTATTTGTTGTATCTAGATTTATATATCCTTGCTTTACGTAATTACTCTTTTTATATGTGACGGAGAATAGTCCCACATCCTCTATTAAAAATTGGCTTAAAATTCTTCAATCCTAGAAAGGTACAAGATGTAATATGATCTTCAAATAATTTAATTTATTAATCCTTTTTACCAAAAAATAAAAAAAAAACATTGATATCTTTGCAATTTCTCATTATATATTGTATATAGTTGGTTAGTTATTTTAAAAAATATATAGTCGATTGATCCTACTAAATAATTTAGCTTTACTGTAATATTTAGCTACTACCTTCTAATCCCAAGGAATTAGCCATAGAAAATGGATTTTTGCAAACCCAAGAACAACATTGCAAAATAGAAAAATTCTACAAAGTTGAAAATTTTTGGTTGTTTCCAAAGTGGACCAACTTATTTTAGTGTTGATTTAAAGGAATTATAATCAAACCATTTCAAGTTCCAAGGATATGAGGTTTAACAAAACACCACATTCAACCAAAAAACAAGAATTTGAAAGCAAATTAACAACATAAGCCTACAAATAGATATGCAAAACAAAGAGCAACGATAATATATATTATATTTGAAAAATTAACTATTAGTAAAATGAAGGTGCCTTGATTATATAGGCAAGGATGATCAACCATAGTCATAGGATCAAGCTAAGGATAAATATCCACCATACAAAAGGAATATGTGATATGGTCCATGGATATATAACCGCTATGGAGAGAAAGCATCTCAACCCTCTAAATATACCTAAAAATATCCCCATAACATCTAGGAATAGTCAAACCTAAAAATATTCCCATAATATCTAAGAAATAAATATGTAATATCTCATAATATCTAAATAATATAAATGAAATATCCACACATAAGTGGATGGGGAAAATACATGGAATAACTAAATAAAAAGAAAATAAATTACCTAGATGAACATGAACTAAGGTAAAAAAACCTACTCTAAAACCCCCCTCAAGTGAAGCTAGGGGTAAAAAAATAAAGTGGCATATCCATAGTATGAGTCTTGGCAACAAGGCCTGATCAGGTACTCATGTACAAAATATCCATGAAGAAATATCAAACTAGAAGAAGGAAAAACCATGTGTAAAAAAAACCATCCTACTAGAAAGAGAGAGAAAGAAGGAAGATGTCCTCATGAAAACCCCCCAAGGATAATTTTTGAAACCTCGAGCATGCCACACAACTCAAGGTAGCGAGGTGATGCAAAAGACTTCGTAAATATATCGACAACATGTTGTTGAGTTGGAATGTACTCCAAGCAAACAACTCCCTCCTGAATGTGTTGGCAAATGAAATACATGTAAATCTCAATATGCTTGGTCCACTGGTGCTCAACAAGATTGCAAGAAATGTGAATTACACTTTGGTTGCCACACCAAAGTATAGTTGGTCAATCCTATGGGAAGCCAAACTCTGTTAATAACTATCATAGCCAAAGAACCTCATGATTCATTGTGACTACTACCTTTTATCTACCTCTGTAGATGAAAGTGTAATAACCTGTTTCTTCTTGCATGCCCAAGCAACTGGAGAAGAGCCAAGACAAAAAAAGATAGCCAAAAGTGGAACACCTATTATCAATAGAACTTGCCCAATCTGAATCAGTATATCCAACCAACTGAGTAGAACCTCATGTGTAGTGCAATCAAAAGTGTGAAGTGCCCTGCAGATATCACAAAATTTTCTTGGCATCCTATTAGTGAATTTTGTGAGGGGCATGTGCAAATTGAGACACAATCCCAACTATAAAAGAGATATCAAGGTGAGTATGGATTAAGTACATCAAACTTCCAACCAAATGCCTATACAAGGTAGCATCACAAAGAGGAGTGGTGTAGGTGGAAGTAAGAGAGACCCTAGACTAGAAAGGAGAGGGACATGGCCTACAATTAGTCATACCAAAACACTAAATAAGATAATGGGTGTACTTATACTAACTCAAATGAATCCCCGAATCTAACTGAGAAATCTGAAAACCAAGGAAAAATTGCAAAAGATATAGATCTATCATATTAAGCTACATCAAGAGAGCCCTTTGAATAGTTTGAATGTAGGAAGAAGAACTGTCGTTGAGAATAAAATCATCAACATACAAGACAAGTATAACAACATCCTCTCCAACATATTGTATATATACTATATTATCTGAGTGGTAATGAATAAAACCATTAGATAGAATAAAAGAATCCATCTTCTTATACTAGGCTCAGGGGGCCTATTTGAGACCATAGAGAGAACTTCATAGTCTAAAAACAAGAGAAGAGTCATGAACAAACCCAATAGGCTGATCCATGTAGATTTTCTCTTACAAAATTCCATGCAAGAAGGTACTCTTCACATCCATATAGTACACTAGCCAACCCTGTGATGCAACAATAGAAAGCACAAGGTGCACATAATACATCTTGGCAATAGGTGTAAAAGTCTCATAGTAATCAATACCTTCCACTTACAAGAAACCCTTCATAACAAGATAGACCCTATACTTTTCAATGGACCCATATGATGAGGCCTGGATAAGCCTCATTTATAGCATGTTTTAAATAGTTAAAACTGCCTAAAACTGCCTAAAACTCTTGTGAATTATCTTATATGCTAGTTAAGTTGATTTAATATGCTCTGTATTAACTGTTTGCATGATTGAAGTGTTAAGGACATTATATTCTGATTTTTAACAGTTCTTGTATAGTTTTATGTTATATTTTCATGCTTAGGTTGACAACAGCATTTCAGTAGTCTTATTTTGATGATCATTAAGCATTAGTTTCTCTAAATTCAGCAAATAGTACAAAGACTTATTACTGTGTAGCAGAAAACTGGTTTTTCCATATAAATTCCAACAAGCTACCAATGAATGGCAAGGCATGGAATTCACATCCAAGGAAGAATGAAGACTATTGCAATCTGATCCTGAGGTCTAATACACCTGAGAAATGCAGCCAAAACCATTTGGAGTCAACACAGTTGGTCATTCTAAAGATCTTCGGAATGAACACAGTGTCTTCGAAATGAACAGATATCTTCGGAATGAGAAAAACACAGTGTCTTCGGAATGAGAATTGCAGTATCTTTGGAATGAGCGGATCTTCGGAATGAGAATTGCAGTATCTTCGAAATGAGCGGATCTTCGGAATGAGAATTGCAGTATCTTCGAAATGAGCGGATCTTCAGAATGAGAATTGCAGTATCTTCGGAATGAGCCACTTATCTTCGAAATGAAAACAAAATGTACTTTTTGACTTGTTGACTGACTTTTGGCGGTGGAAAAGGGGATAATAAGGTTGAGAAAGTTAAGGGAAAATATCTCCCATCTAACTTTGTCGTCCTTGCCGTCCAAAGCCACCATTTATGGAAAAGATCAAATTTGATCTTCTTCTAGGATAAACCCAGGAAATTTCAGGATATCGGGACAACATATTTTATGTTTGTAATTAGATTTTAGGCATCTATAAAAGATAGCTCCCATACAGGTTGAGCTATTAAGAATATTAGATATTAGAAATATTAGATTAGAGATTAGACATATTAGAGATAATAGACCTGTAACAGTTGCGGATCCGTAATAGATTTCAGCGAGAATTGTAATTATGTTTCGAAGCAATAAAAGTGCAGTTTTCATTTCATTTATTTTGTTATGTCTGAGTGTGAGTAAGACTTAGAGAAGAAATTATACCTTCTTCTGGAAAAGGAGGCCGGCCACTTTCAAATCTAGGAGAAGGACTAACAGACAGGTTTTCAGTCCTGATTTTGCTGCAGTAGAATAAGTAGTGGAACTTGTCAATTTCAGCATTTTGTGGTATTTGATTTCTGTTTTAGTTTTTATCCATCTATTTTACATTTGTGATGTAATCAGCAATAGATATAATCAGTTTCTTTATTTTTCAGTAATTTTCCAATTCCCTGCAATTTACATTTCCAGCAATTTACAAGTTTTCTATAATTTCCTGCATTCTTGTTTTTGTTTGTCAAACACTTGCACGGAAGATTGACGACCTTCTGTTTCGAGTATTGATAGAAGTTGATTACTTGTTTTATCTCATCATTGCAAAAGTAAATAGGTTTCTCATTTAGCAATTGTAATTAGGATTTTCCTTTTGCAAATCAATTAAGTCTCAATTTAGCAATTGTAATTAGGACTTTATTTCTGCAGACAACAATTAGTTTTTCATTCTTGCAAATAGATTAAAGTTAAATTTATGCAATTTAGGGATAGAAGTGACACAAATCCCCCACACAATCAATCCTACCAATAAAGACCTGCTGCTCCTAAATGAGCTGAAATGCAACTCTGTTTGAACTTTCTATCGTAAATAGCCTTGGACACCACCCCGGATTGATAAGATCTTTGAGATTTAATGATGGTATAACGACTACCCATCATTTTGGCATCATTTTCGGGGAACACGGTGTTGTTAGAAGGTGAAAAGCAGTCCAATAATTATTAAATATGCTAAGTTGTGAATTTTAGAGTAAAATCGAATGTAATGGCTGGTATAAGTAATTGTTATTGGTAAATTGTATTTCAGTCCATTTAGGAAATAAGCAAGAAACCACAAGAAGAAAAATTTCACAAGAGGTTGAAATTATGTCAAAAATGTCTAAATTTTTTATTTCCAAAAATGTTGGAATTTTCAAAGAATCCCAATCATCCACTTCCAAGACATTGCAAGATCCTTTGAGAAATCATTACAAGGAGGAAAATTAAGTAGTTCAACACCATTTTCTCTTGACAAATCCATACAATCAAGAAAATTTGACAAGATTTATAATTGTTTTTGGGAACCTACAATGGAAGGCTCACAAGAGAATCAAGGTAGAGCCAACAATGTGCTCCACCCTAGTGCAACTAGTGCACCTGCCAGAACTTTTCAAAATCCCATCCAACTAGATCTTAATCAAAATGCTCCCATGAAGGTCATTTCACCTGCAGTATTACCAACTTTCAAGGGAATTACATCCGAAGATCCCGATATGTTTTTGTTTGAGTTTAAAATTGTATGTCAAGCTCATGATTACACTAATGACAATCAAAAGCTCAAACTATTTCCTTCCACTCTTAAAGAGTTAGCTCTACGATGGTTTATCACCTTAGCACCTGACTCAATTAGAACTTGGGATGAGATGGAAAACATATTCTTGGAGAGATACCAAGAATATTGTCAAGTCAAGAATCAAAATGATGAAATTCTTACAATGAAACAAGAGGAAAATGAAATCTTAGAAGATTATATAGACAGATTTTCTTTTGTTCATAAGAGATGTGGAAGTGTTGAACCTGAAATTTGCAAAGTCATATTCTTAAGGGGACTACAAGATGAATCTAGGGATGCATTGGATATCTTGGGAAGAGGAGATACAAATGCACTTAAATTTCAGGAAATTATTAAACTCTGTAAAAATTACTCTCATTCAAGGCATAGAAAACACAGAATTGGTAATGAAAAACATGATTTGAAAGAATGCATGAAAGAGGCTGATATTTTAGTACATGATAGAACATTAGATGAAAAAAATGAATCTACTGAATCTTCAACCATCTATTGTTCAGAATGTAAAAAGCAACACTCTCTTCATGATTGTCCTTTGAACAAAATATTTATACCTGCTACATGTAGCATTTGTCAATTAGGACACCCCACAGATCAGTGTAGTTTATTGCCAGAACTTAAAAGTGTCTTTGAAAAATAGTCTCAACCTATGAAAAAAACCAATTTTGTAGGACAAGGACAAGGGAATAATTTTCATAAATTTCCATATCAGAATGCTTCTCAATTTCCTGCACATTGGGGAAATAATCCTTGGTATATGCCATGGTCTGCTTCAGGTCCACTTCAACAATGTTGGAGTCAACCACCATGGGCATACTCCCAAGCATGGTCTCAACATGGATGGATGCAACAACAATGGAATCAACAACATCCACCATGGTTGCAGCCAAAATTACAGGGATATCAATGGGTACAACATCAAAATCAGTACAAAGGGCAGCAACATTATCAAAAACAAAAATCAAATTTGTTGCCTAATTATATCCATAATTTCAATCGTGGACAACAACAACAAAAATTGAAACAACCTCTATTTTCAACTCAACCTGTGGTCAGTCCAAATCATGTTAAACAGGTAACCCCTGTCTCTATGGTTGAATCAAAAAATACAACCCTAATAAATGTTAGTGATCGTGTTAAAACTCAGTTGTGTTCAGGTGAACCACTTCTTGAACCTATTCCACTTATCAATGTAGAAAGTGAAGTTAAAAAGAATGAACATGAAAACAAATCCACACTAAAACAACATCAAGAAGAACAAGATACCTCATCAAATAAAGTATCATATTTTGAACAATCTGAGATATCAAAAATAACATCTTCACAATAAGATTTGATAAAGGAATTAGAACATTTAACTATTACAATCCCTTTACCTCAAGTTGTACCAATCATTAAGAGGATTGTTCAAGAAATGTGTTTTAGAAAACCAAGAAAAAAGAAGAAAGTATATCCTAAAACCATACAAAAAGGTGGAAAATTAGTTAACTTGCTTTCAGGTAAACTTATTACACCTAAGTATGATTGTACAGAAAGCCCACGGTTTCTTAGAACACATAAGGAAAATGAAAAGAATACTTTAGTTTTGGCCTCCATTGGTGTAAATAAAAATGTTTCTCCAAGAACCAATTCAAATAAGCCTGGTACAAAACAAATCGAAACACAGACCAAAACAACCTTTGAACAACAATAGTTGGTTGACTAAAAACCAGGGAGCAAATTTGTTTGATATATTGGTGCAACATCCTAATGCTTTACTAACATTTTATGCATCTTTAGCGGACAAAAAAAACAAATTTTGCAGTTGAATGCATTTGATGAACTTTGGTTGGAAGCACTTCACCAAATAGAGTTCACTCAACAAAAATGGAAAATGTGGCATGATGATCACATTAAGAGCAACAAGGATGAACCAGGGGAGTTTGAGAATGAAGTTGTTCAACTTTCTTTAGTTGATGATGTAAGGAGGATATTAGTGGTGAATGGACATCTTTTACAGTTGTACCATAAACCACTAACAAAGGTGGAATTTGCTCGGTATTTCACACAGTTACATTTGACAGAAGAGGCTTCTTCTTCTGATGAAGATTCCAAATGATCATATCTTTGAATCTTAAAAGAAAAAGAAAAAGAAAAAAAATTAGAAAAAAATAGAAAACAAAAAGATGAATAAATTTTGGCTGTGAATTCCTTCATGGGCATGATTTCAGGGAAGTCATGAATTCCTTCACGGGCACAATTAGAATCATAAAGACAAAAAAAAAGAGAGAGAAAAGGAGAGGAAAAAAAAAAGGGAAAAAGAAAAAAAAAAGAGAGAGAAAAATGAATAGCTCAGCAGTGAAAACCTTTTTCTAAGGCGCTACTGAGTTGGTATGCATGAAAACCAGTTTTCTGGCATGCATAACCTTGAAAGTTCTGAGTCATCATTGTACAAATTCACCAACTGCACTTGTTTTTGAAGTGTTGCAGGAAGCCTCAACAGAATATCAACAAAAGCAGTCATCTTTCAAAACTTGCATTAACTTGTTTTAACCAGGTATATATGTTTCTTGCACTTTTCTCATTGTAAATATTTGATATATAGTATATGACAATTAACCATTAGTATAAAAGTGTTCATAAGAGTTGGCATAAACAAAACATGCTTGGAGAAAGAGAAAAATGTTGGTTTCTGCTATGTCTTCAGAATGACTGCTGTATCTTCAAATAACCGTGGTATCTTTAGAATGAAGGTTTGTCTTCGGAATGAAGGTGTGTCTTCAGAATGAAGGTGTGTCTTCAGAATGAAGGTTTATCTTCGGAATGAGGTTATCTTCAAATTAAATGCCCAACTTAGTCTTCAGAATGAAACATAATCTTCGGAATGAAGATTTAACAGTCTGTTTCCACGTGGCATCCAAGGAGGGAGAAAAAGACATAGTCAGCAGAATTGTTTTACTCCATGTGATCATTGACACATGTCAGCTGGCTTGTGGTTAGATTCATCTCATCTTTTGCACCCATCGAGGAAGTACGAGAATCACAAGGAAAATAACCAACAAACATGCCACCACCATTCATTGCTAATAACCACTCATGTGGGAAAATTTGCATGCAGAATGGATGAGCTAAAAATAGTAAAGAAAATTTGATGGCAAGGATGTCCAATGATTGATGGCCAGGTGTTCAGAGCATAGAATAAGGAAGTGTGCCATATTTTCTTTCCGAAGACATATTTGCTAATGATTACAAGAAAAAAAAATTATTCTTTCTAAAGAAGAACAAGAGCAAACCATGTAGCAACCAGAAATCAGTGACCTAACAGATGTTGTAGATGTTGTTGCAGAAGAAGAAACATACTGCTGCAGAGGTTATTGCAGAAGAAGAAATAGCTGCTACAGAGGCTGTTGTAGAAGAAGAAATAGGAACTACTACAGAGGCTATTGCAAAAAAAATAAACGCACCCAGCAGCAGCAACAGAACCATCAAACTCACAGACTAAGAAAAGAGGGTCTGAAACTGACAGCAAAAAATAAAATAGAAGAGGGTTCATTTTTCTAAAGATGTTATTTATCTGTCAGAATAGGAGAGTGAAGTTCCCAGTGAAGAGCTTGAAGCTATCCCTACATCCCTTGTTACCACAAGAAAATAGGGCAAGAAGAGAAAATATACATTAAGGACTAGGAGGTCTGCAAGACTCCAACAAAAAGAGAAAAAGAACAAATTATTGAAGAGAAGACCATACAGGATAGCCACGATGTCATAGAAGTGCAACAAGCCACTGAGAATTTGGATGTAATAATAAGATAATTTCATGGAACCTCCTGTACAGGAGTAGGGGTCTGAAGCAGAGGATGAGATCATTGTTGAGCAACAAACTACAGTTGATTTGTCAGTATTAGGTTCTGAGTCAAATGAAGAAGAGGAGGTGGACATCACAAAACAACTGACAGCAGCCAAGAGTGTTATAAAAATACAAATGAGATGGATTGAGGAAAGAAAAGATGTTATTGAAAAACATGAAAAGAAAATTAGAGAATTATAGCAGAAAGTGGAGAAACTAAAAAGCGGTGTCACAAGTTGAAGAACAATCAACTACATCGGATAAAGAGGAGGATTTGGTTCAGTTATTGCTTGGATTATCTAGGGAAGATGAAGACACAGGTGCTCATTCGAAGTAGTGCCCCTCCACTTTGAAGCAAGGTGCCCTTCCATTCTGAGGCATTGCCTTCTCAATCCAGAGAAATACCTTTATGCAACATTATTGGGTAGGTCTCAGATTCAGGCCTCCAACCATCATTACTCTGGTTCCCTCCTATTTTGAAGAGGATTCCCAACCAGATGATCAGTTTGAATAATGACTCAGAAATCTTCATGAGAAATTACACAGGCACTAAATTGTTCTATGAAACATGGAATATGAGTATGGACATTTGTGACTCCATAGCCCACTGCAATGCATGAGGGCATGCATTAATATAAGTTGGGGGGGATGATGAGGCCTGGATAAGCCTCATTTATAGCATGTTTTAAATAGTTAAAACTGCCTAAAACTCTTGTGAATTATCTTATATGCTAGTTAAGTTGATTTAATATGCTTGTGTATTAACTGTTTGCATGATTGAAGTGTTAAGGACATTATATTCTGATTTTTAACAGTTCTTGTATAGTTTTATGTTATATTTTCATGCTTAGGTTGACAACGAGCATTTCAGTAGTCTTATTTTGATGATCATTAAGCATTAGTTTCTCTAAATTCAGCAAACAGTACAAATACTTATTACTGTGCAGCAGAAATTGGTTTTTCCATATAAATTCCAACAAGCTACCAATGAATGGCAAGGCATGGAATTCACATCCAAGGAAGAATGAAGACTATTGCAATCTGATCCTGAGGTCTAATACACCTGAGAAATGCAGCCAAAACCATTTGGAGTCAACATAGTTGGTCATTCTAAAGATCTTCGGAATGAACACAGTGTCTTCGGAATGAACACAGTGTCTTCGAAATGAACAGATATCTTCGGAATGAGAAAACACAGTGTCTTCGGAATGAGAATTGCAGTATCTTCGAAATGAGTGGATCTTCGAAATGAGAATTGTAGTATCTTCGAAATGAGCGGATCTTCAGAATGAGAATTGCAGTATCTTCAGAATGAGCGGATCTTCGGAATGAGAATTGCAGTATCTTCGGAATGAGCCACTTATCTTTGGAATGAAAACAGAATGTACTTTTTGACTTGTTGACTGACTTTTGGCGGTGGAAAAGGGGATAATAAGGTTGAGAAAGTTAAGGGAAAATATCTCCCATCTAACTTTGCCGTCCTTGCCGTCCAAAGCCACCATTTATGGAAAAGATCAAATTTGATCTTCTTCTAGGATAAAGCCAGGAAATTCTCGGGATATCGGGACAACATATTTTATGTTTGTAATTAGATTTTAGGCATCTATAAAAGATAGCTCCCATACGAGTTGAGCTATTAAGAATATTAGATATTAGAAATATTAGATTAGAGATTAGACATATTAGAGATAATAGACCTGTAACAGATTGCAGATCTGTAACAGATTTCAGCAGAATTGTAATTATGTTTTTGAAGCAATAAAAGTGCAATTTTCATTTCATTTATTTTGTTATGTCTGAGTGTGAGTAAGACTTAGAGAAGAAATTATACCTTCTTCTAGAAAAGGAGGCCGGCCACTTTCAAATCTAGGAGAAGGACTAACGAACTGAGTTTTCAATCCCGATTTTGTTTGCAATCAGAATAAGTAGTGGAACTTGTCAATTTCAGCATTTTGTGGTATTTGATTTTTGTTTTAGTTTTTATCCATCTATTTTACATTTGTGATGTAATCAACAATAGATATAATCAGTTTCTTTATTTTTCAGTAATTTTCCAATTCCTTGCAATTTACATTTCCAACAATTTACAAGTTTTCTATAATTTCCTGCATTCTTGTTTTTGCTGTCAAACACTGCACAGAAGATTGACGACCTTCTGTTTCGGAGTATTGACAGAAGTTGATTACTTGTTTTATCTCATCATTGCAAAAGTAAATAGGTTTCTCATTTAGCAACTGTAATTAGGATTTTCCTTCTGCAAATCAATTAAGTCTCAATTTAGCAATTGTAATTAGGACTTTATTTCTGTAGACAACAATTAGTTTTTCATTCTTGCAAATAGATTAAAGTTAAATTTATGCAATTTAGGGATAGAAGTGACACAAATCCCCCACACAATCAATCCTACCAATAAAGACCTGTCTGCTCCTAAATGAGCTGAAATGCAACTCTGTTTGAACTTTCTATCGTAAATAGCCTTGGACACCACCCCGGATTGATAAGATCTTTGAGATTTAATGATGGTATAACGACTACTCATCACTATAAACTATATATTTGGTTCGATATACCCGCTTACACCTAACCAAATTTCTTCCCTTAGGAAGAGAGACCAAATCCCAATTATGATTTTTTGTCAAAGAATAATACTCATTTGTCATCGCATCATCCCACTTCTGTATCCCATGAGCTTGTGAGAAAGACTATGGATCTCCAAAAACCACCTAACACAAAAATCTATAACCTGTAGAATTTGCATGATGATGTATAGTAGGTGGAAGAACCTATATGAAAGGTGTCACCTCAAAAAATATGGTACAATCCCACCTAGGCATAGTTGTAGCATTGGCAAGAATATAATCCTCATCTGAATCTATATCTATAACCTTCTTAGCTAGCTCTTGAACTTGTTCCTCAAAGAAAGGATTCTTAGGTAGAAGTGAAGAATCATTAATGGATGGAAGTAGAGAAGAAGAGAAAGAATATGAAGAATCATGAGAAGAGAAGCACTCATAAAATTGAACATGAATTCTAAAAATAAAATCATGAGTATCAAGATCCAAAATTTGATAAGCTCTCATGTCCTCGCAATACCCAAAAAAAATTAAGGGTTTACTCTTCTTATCCAAGGCTTTCCTTTGCTTCTTTGGCACAAAGGCCCAAGCATGGCTTCCAAAAACTCTTAAAAATGAGACATCGAGCTTAGTCCTAGACCAAGCCTCCTTTGGAGTCAAATGCTCAAGTTATTTGTGTGGTATACAATTTTGAATATAGTTCACAGAATTAACTGCTTCTACCCAGTATACAAGAGGTAAATCCCTAGAATTCATCATGCAGTTAGCCATATCCTTCAAAGTTTGGTTCTTCCTTTCTGCTAAGCCATTCTAATACGAAGTATGAGGAACATAATGTTTATGAAAAACACCATGAGCTACCAAAAAATTAGAATACTCTCTGTTGAAGTATTCCCTCCAAATTGTTAGTGTGAAGCTTCTTTATGCAACTAGAAGATTGATTCTCGACAAAAGCCTTAAAGACTTTGAAGTGTGAAAAGACATCACTCTTGTACTTGAGAAAATAAACCCAAGTACACCTCAATAAATCATCAATAAATGTAAGTGTATACTTAAATACTTTGAAATAAGTAGGAAAAACTATCAAATCACTATACACAAGCTCAAGTGGTGAAGAAGCTCTCTTTGAACTATCCTTAGAAAATGAATCTTGGTGTTGTTTCCCTAATGCACATCCAGGGAAAACTCCATTAAGACAATAAACTCTAGGTAAATTATCAACCATACCATGAGTGCTCAACTCCTTCAAATATCTGTAATTAAGATGTCCAAATATTTCATGCCAAATCTTACTCTCAAAATTTGCATGAGAAACCAAGCATGTCCCTATAAAAGAAGTGTTCTAAAAACCATCAAAGTGATATAGTATAGAACTATGATCAAAAAAACCTTATGCAAAAAGTGAATGAGACTCTAAAAAGGTTCTAATTTTAGCTCCTTGTGATGTGAGAGTCATTGTTTTTTCCTGGATAGAATGATAAATTTTACAAACAAAAAGTAATATTGTAGTGATGTTAGGAACATAGAGTGCATCATTGATGCAACCACCATCAAGTTGTATGTCACATTTTCCCTTAACAAAAATAGAGAAATTATCTCCAACCTCAATGCTCGAAGTAGAAATCAAACCAAGAGATACAAACAACCCCTTAGAAGAAGTCATGTGGAGAGAAGCACCAGAATTTATAACCCAACTATCTACAAAATTTGACTAAGATCTCCCAATAATATTAAGTGATTTGCCATGCTCATTGGAAGGAGGCAGAGTGGAGATAAAGATCTTGTTTTTTCTGATTGCATCCTCCAAGGCTTGCATTCTCTTCCAACACCTGGTTTCTACATGACTATTCCCCCCACAAAAGGAGAATGGAAGGCTAGATTTATTATTGGATTTAGAAGACTCTTTGGTTTTATAGTTATATTCTTTGGGTTTAGGGGCACTTTGATATGGAGGAGTGGAATTAGGTTTACCTTTTGATTTTAGCTTACCCTTAGGACTAGATGCTACTAATGCCTTTTGAGAGGTGGAAGACTCAAGGTTAGATAATTTGGATTCTTCCCTAGTAAGTCTTTCACAAAACAACTCCAAATTAGGCATTTTGAATGTGGCGCCTAAGGTATTCATGCTAAAGAAAAAGGTAGAAGCAAAGATTTGGAATGGACCTTTCAACTTGGATAAAATCAAGTAAACACACTCTTCATATTTATTATATCTCCCACTTCCCTTTAACTATGTCAAAAAGTGCTTGAACTTAGTAAGATAGTCTACAATAGATGGAAAATCTTTAGGATTGAGAGATGTTATCTCAAATTCAAGTTGCATGGCTCTTATGTGATCCACATTACCAAATAAGCCTTTCAATTTCTCCCAAATTTTGAAAGAAGAGTCACATCCTTTAAAATGAAATAAAAAACTCTTACATAAGTTCCTATCAAACCCATACATCCATCTAATTTACACCAGTGTTAAAATATTTCATATTCTCTAATGACCACTAGTTCTTCAAAAATTAAAGCCCATAATACTTTTCATTTAATGATTATTTTCATTATTGGTCTCCATGTGTGGTAAATATATATTGTTAATGGCTCACATTGATCTAATACAAAAGAAGATAAAGAATCCATGCTACAAAAATCACCAAAGAGAAAAAAAATACAAATAGGGTGCACAAATCAACACCGAGGCAACCTCCAAAAATATTATTTTATTAGCTTCACAAGAATGCAGAAGATGAGACTTTATAACAATAGTCCATATAAGGTTCAAGTGCAAAAAAAAAACCTTTTTTTTACAATGCAATATAATGAGAGTGCATCATAAAATCATCATAAATTTCTAAATACAGATCCAAACGATCTAAAATTTTAGAAACAGATCAGAAACATGATTTTATAGTCTTGGAATTTTTTTGCCAAGCAACTCCAAATATTTCATCCAAAAGAACAAGTTTACTAAAAATAGTAAAATCGTTGTAACGTTCTAAATATGGATCTAGATGCGATAAAATTTTATGTGTAGGTCTATCAGCTGATTTTACAAAGATTTGATGAAGATATATGCATATTACTAAATCCAAAGCTTTGATGAAGATATATGCATATTACTAAATCTAAATAGGTTTTCGTAAAATCGTAATAACTTGAAGAATATTTATCCAAATGGACTAAAATTTTGGGCACAGATCATAAGAATGTATCTACAGACCTATACAATTTTTTTATGGAAAAATTCACATTCTATCAGAAGATATATGCAAAATACAAAAATGGGTTGTGTTGGTGACCTTGTCAAAAGGGGAAATGCTCAAAAAAATTGCTTAGGATAGATCCAAGGGGATGTTTTTGTATGGGAAGAAGAGATTTCAGGAGGCTGATGATGATCTAAAAATGGAAGGAGAGACACAAAACTAGCCAAGAACTCCACCAAGGACCTGATCACAAAAACCAAAGCTTCCACATGAATCTTTGAACCTGTAAGAAAAATAGTTGCACAACACTCACTAATGGATTACTACAACACCTATTGCTCTAATACCATGAAAGGAATGATAATCAGATCATTCTAAGTTGCAAGGATCTTAAGTGTTAACAAAACACCACATTCAACCAAAAAACAAGATTATGAAAGTAAACTGACAACATAAGCCTACAAATAGATATGCAAAAAAAAGAGTAACAATATCATATATTATATCTAAAAAATGAACTACTAGTACAATGAAGGTGCCTTGCTTATATAGGTAAGGATGATCAACCATAGTCGTAGGATCAAGCTAAGGATAAATATCCACCATACAAAAGGAATATGTGATATGGTCCACAAATCTATAACCTCTATGGGGAGAAAGAAAATCAACCCTCCAAATATACCTAAAATTAGCCCCATAACACCTAGGAATAGTCAAACCTAAAAATATCCCCATAATATCTAAGAAATAAATATGTAATATCTCATAATATCTAAATAAAATAAATGAAACATCCACACATAAGTGGGTGGGGAAAATACATGGAATAACTAAATAAATAAATAAAAAATTACCTAGGTGAACATGAGCTAAGGTAAACAACCTACTTTAACATTGATTCACTCACAAAAATAGTCTAATTTGCTTACAGTAGTGATTTGCTTACAAAATGGACCAATTTATTTACAAGAGGGATTTACTTGCAAAACAAATTGATTTGCTTACATGAGCAATTTGCTCACCAAAATGGATTGATTGGCTTGTAGGAGCATTTTGATTGCTAAAATAAATTGATTGGCTTAGTAGAGTAATTCACTCAGTAAAAGGTGTTGATTCACTCACAAAATACGAGCAATTTACTCATCAAACTAGAGTGAATCATTCAAACAACCACAAAGGTAAATTAAAGGTACAAATCCCTAGGCAAATATTTTGAAAGGTGATATTTTGACATGCAATGGTGTACTAAGCCATTTTGGAAGCCTTTTAAGCCTATTAGAGGCATAGTTGGAGGCATGTAACAATTGGTGGTGCATCATTTTTGCTAAAGATGTCCCCATATATTTACTTTTACTAGGATTAATTGTTTCTCAACCCAAGTAACTCAAAGGTAAACTTTTAATATAAATAGGGTCCTATAATACTCATCATAATTATATTTTGGCCATGAGAATTCATGAGATTGTAAGAAATTGGTAAGTCCTTAGGCATTCCATCAGTGGTACTACCCTTCTAGTTTGCTAAGTGGATGGTGTTTGTGGTGTGGCCCTTCTAGCCTATCTTTCCATTCACTTATAAATTTCATAATCAAATAAATGGGTGGATATTGATGGTATTTGACTTCTCAAGTATTGATTGATCACATGCTTTCCTCACAATAATGTAATTGCTTTCAATTTCTTGTACTCTAAAGTTAAAAAAAAAATCATTTATGTATTTTTTACTTTTCATCCATTTTCTCTTTCCACACTTTAATTTCATGCAAGATAGCTTATATTAATGTAGAAATTTTATATGAAGACAAAAATGAGTTAATCTGAATCCAGATGTCGGGAGAAGCCATTAGCAATCCTAACTAACCTTGTTGAAACTCAAATTGGGGTACAAAACCTTAATTAAAATTTAGTGTGATTCCCCAATTCAACACTTACATATAATTGACTTTATATTAAAGTTCTAATTTTTAACATTATGATCATTGTGATTTTTTATTATGTATCTTATAATAAAACTATGACTTGATTTATTTTCTTATTGGTATCATTATTAGAAATTTAACCATGTAATTGTCTATATGATTGATAATATAATCTTATTTTATGTTTTATAATAACATTGTTATCTTGATGATTAATATATTATATTTGTATTATACTCTTAATTTTCATTTTATAATAATATTACTATTGAGTGTCTCTCGTAGTTTGAGGTCCCAAATGCACACATAATATCTAAAACAAACATTATTATCTTGATTATTTCTCATTATAAATGTTATTAAAAAGGACTATTTATTTTTAATTGGTATCATCAAATTGAAATTGAACCACTCTTATTATATCATCTCCATGTTGTAAATTTTATAGTAACATTGTTATCTTTGTGATTTCTCGATATATTTGTTATAATAAAACTGACTACTTATCAAATGACATTAGCGTGGTTGATTAAATTCCTCAACTTTGAATGAGGGGATCTAGGTTCAAATCTTGTCAAGCAATACATGCATAATTTCCAATTTATTGTAAATCCACTATGTGGTCATGATGTAATATAGGTGGGGTTTTTTCCATCCCATGACTACTTATCAATTGGCATTACTGTAATCAATTAAATTCCTCAAGTATTAAGGAGTATTTCAAAGTGGTGCAGTAACATCATAGAACAATAAGACCAATTGTTCATAATATTAAAGAAGAGCAACAAAAGCATGGAGCCAATGGAGAAATTATAAATATCAAGTCGCACAATGGTAGTTTGGCATCATCAAAGACCATTTTCAATCAAGATTTCACTTAGACGGATGGATGATCAAGATTGGTACCAATTATCAAAATTGCTTAGAAGATCATATTATTTAGTTTTTCTCATGTTTCAAGGACAAAACATGTGTAAGGAGAGTGGAATGTTATGGTACCTAGGAAATATATATGGGGATATAATATTATATTGTATAAAGGTATTATGGATAGTTGGCATGGGGTACACATAACCCAAGGTTGACTATATTATTAAATTATATTAATAAGTGGTATGAGGGTTTAGTAGTCTGCTCCCCAAAATAGCATTAGAATTTGGGTATTTAAATAAGGGATATAGTCTTTGTAAGGATCACCACTCATATGAAGTATTACTTGTAATTGTCTTTACCCATGAAGTGGCTTATGAGACTTTTCCCTCTCTACACGGTACTCTCATCCTGGGAGATATTGTGGAGTTATTCTTTCCTTAAGGAGTATTATTGGTGTTGCCTTATCCTAAGGGTATTATCTATCTCTGTCTTATTATGTGGATTGTTATTATGGATAATTATTTATGGATGAATGATTTGATATTTCTACATAATGGTGAATGATTTCTATTAATGAGAATAAAGTTTCATAACATGCATCTTATAAAAACTATTGATTCTTTAGACAATTACAAAAATTAAACATTCCTAGAATAAGACAAAAAAATATTAGAAATTTTGGTTGACCTATTTTGTAAATGTTTGAAGGATAGGCAAAGAGGGGGTGATTAAAATCTCTACATACCTAGTTGATTCTTGAATATCCTCCTATAATCCAAAGACAATGAAAACATTGAAAATTGATCTTTTAATCAATATTCCATACAATGGACTAAAGTCAAGAGTGTCAAAAGGAGATTAGACTTGGTGGAAACCATTTCTCTATCAAGGGTTCCAAATTTTATTGAAGGACAATGTATAGATAAAAATGCTTCGATGAAATTCATTCATAAAAAAAAACATGTGTTATAGTATAAGAGCATGCTTCCTTTGACCACCATTTTTATTGATAGGTGAGAATTTTCTTTACAACAGTCATTTAGTTTTTGAAACTCTAAATTCAAAAAAGTTAGTTACAATGTTGTTTTAATGTGTAGTTATTGTAGACACCTTATAAGTTTCGTATTTTGTATAGGTACATGTCTTAATAGGTTTTGTAAATATTTTAATAGCTTTTGTAAATTTTGTAAACCATTTAATTAATAATAATGCCAAAATTTTAATTGGAGAACATTGAATAATAATAATAATAATAATAATAAATTGGATAATCCATTTCCCTAAGTTTCCATCATCCTATCCTAAGTTGACACTTCATCACTCACCTAATTCACCTACTTGCCACATAACTCCAACACCTCACTAAGATGCATCCACCTACTTGCCACCTCACTCCTACACCTCACCTTAGTCATACCTACCTATTTTCCACCTCTCCTCTTATTGATCCAAGTGGTAAATCTCTATATTTTTCATCTTACCTATCCTTACCACTTGGTTGTCCTCTCTTGCCAAGTCATATAACCTCACCAAATATCCATAAAATCTATAAATCCCCATCTTACACCTCCATAAAGAGAGATAAATGTGAATCTTACCAAAATTTTGTTGGAATATTGAAAGAAAACACTTGAGTTCAATCCATCATTTCTCACAAATTATCTCTCTCCATATATGAAATCAGTCATGACAACCACTCAAGGCCTTTCTTGTGCACACATAATTTTATGCAAATACCTATGATTGAGAAAATCATATTAACTTCATGTTGTTACTGGAGGTATTTTACATCCTTTTAGAGATCCCAAATCTCACTCGAATCTATGTATCAAAGATTGAGACCACCACACCTTTGATGGTTAACAATCAAGACTACCACACCCTCGGTGGTTAGCAGTCAAGACCATCATACCCTTGGTAGTTGCACTTCATGACTTATAAAACTCACCAAATCAACTATAGATAGAGCAAAAGATCACAAAAGGTGAACAAGATAAGTTTTTTTATTGTGTTTTGTAGCATTTCTCATACCAAATTATCGGTTTGTTTTTTATTTTTAATGCTTTTGTGATATATTTGCATATTTTTATGAAGTTGGGGCCTAACCAAAATAGGTCTAGCAGATGCTACTGATACATTATTTTTCTTATGTGTAGGATTGGTTTGAAGCACATGCATCGAATCAAGAAACCCATCCACATTCTAAGATGGCTAGGAAGACAAGTTACAATGTCATTTAGTTATGTTATCTAAAATAGTATACTTCTCACCTTGAAAGCCCTAATTTGTAAGCCCTTAAGGGTTTTTTGTAAAAATATTAGCATTTTGTAATACATATTTGTTGTTCAATGAAAATGACGCATGAGAGAGAATATGATATCTTTCTATCTTAAAAATCCATAAGGTAGAGGAAATTCATTTAGTATAAAAATTGAGAGAACTTATATGCTTAAGAAGATGGTGAAGTATTCTTATAATTCACTAATTTCAATGGACTTAATGTTTGACACCAACAAATAATGTGCTCATCTCATATTTTAGGAGTCATATCTTCATGAAGGGTTGTCTGATTCAACTAATTATTGGACCATTTTGTGTGGAATTTTAAAAGCTTTAAAATGAGTGGTCATATAAAGGAATCCAAGCAATATTGAGGGAGATATGACCCTATAAAGTCAACCATATGGAACAAGGGTAATGACAAATTTTGAAGTCACAAAAACAAAATTACAAATATCTACCAGTTATGGCTTGGATGATGGGAGGAGAAGTGGATGGCTAGGGCTTCAATGAGGCAAGACACTCTACTTGGCCATAGAATTTTTTTGCTAAGTTTATTTTTCCCTTCTTTATCTTAGATTTTTTGCTTGCAAATTATTATAATTTTTTTATCAAATATTATATGCACTATAGGATATTTTGGTACATTTTAGTAAATTTTGAGTTTGAGTTTATTTCCCATGGATTGATTTATAGCTAAATCCTTAGAATCATATCTAGTAGTAGATGTTAGTGATAAAACCATAGAGCATCAATATGTGTTGTTCAAATATGGGATGATTTTTGGTAAATTTAATGGGTATTGGCTAGAGGCTTTAACCTTGAGAAAATGAATTGATAGGAGTTGGAAGTATCCAGGAATAATTTTATATTTTTCTCCAAAGGTTTCTTCCTAGCCATTTTTTGTTCTAGGGAAGAAAGATATAGAATCCTAAAAGGGAGTCCTTGGTTTATGGGAAGAGCAAGACTCTTCCTTACCCACTGGTATGAAGAATTTTTATCTAAAAATATAAATCTATCCCTAGTACCAATTTGAGTTAGGATGTATGGATTACCCATTGAGTTTTGGGAAATGAATACCTTCAAGGGAATAGGCAATGCTTTGGAATATTTTCTTGAGATTTCAAAAACAACAAAATATGGATTCTTGGCTATTTATGTTCGGATATTGGTCATGATTAATATAAGTAAATATTTAACAGAATCAATAATTCTTAAGTATGGGGATAATATGTGGACCCAAACCATAGATTATGAAAACATACATTTTAGATGTAGAAGATGTCATGATATGGGGTATATAGAGAGAGCATACCCTAATAAGAGTCCAAAAAAATCATATATAGAAAAATACAAGAGAAACTTACAAATGGATATAGATGAGGATGGTTTTCAACTTCCAAAAAGTAGAAATAGACAAATGAAAGCAATAAATAGTGGATATTAGTTAGAAGGATATTGGAATAAATACCGCCTCTTTTGAGGTTTTAGCCTATGAAGATAAAGTAGATCAAAGCTTAGAGGGCACATAAAATATCCTATAAGATAGGAATTTTACAAAAAATGTAGATGTGAACTCTAAAATTTGATCTAATTATTTTTCTTCATTAATTTTAATGATAAAAGAATCTATTTTTTACTTTCTCCTCTTCAAACAATTCTTGCAATGATACCTATACTAGAGTACAAACATAGTTAGCTTGAATATTACTATGTCTTGTATTTCAAAATAATGTTTAACTCCTAAAATATAAATGATACTCATCCTTTTCTATTTTTCTTTCGGTCTCTTTCATTTACCTGTTTTACACCTATGATATAAATGATGCATATTCTTTTCTATTTTTCTTATGATCTCTTTCATTTACCTATTTTACACCCATGATATAAATAATATTGCATCGTTGTAGTGCAGTTGGTTTCCATAGTTTATCATAACATAGTTAGTTTATGGGACATGGCATTCTATGATATAAATGATGCATATTATTTTCTATTTTTCTTTTGATCTCTTTCATTTACCTATTTTACACCCATGATATAAATAATAGTTCGTCATTGTAGTGCATATGGTTTCCATAGTTTGTCATAGTGTAGTTAGTTTCTAGGACATGGCCTTGACACTAATAAATGGGAGGTGTAGTGTTCGAATCAACCCTATGCATGTTTGAAGTACAATTGGTTTCTAGGACATAGCCCTGACACTAATAAATGGGAGGTCCAATTTTTGAACCACCCTCTGTACTGTCTTTGTAGATACATAAAAACTTCTTCTATGGATTTCCTCTAGAAAGTGGTATACCCAGATGCAAAAACACTATGGACCAACTAAGAGCAGCTTTGGAGATGTTCTCTCTACCCAAGAGTTTTTTCCTTGGGAAAAATGTAACAGTTTGGGATTTGACTCTTCTTAGGGAGGCCCAAGGTTCAAACCACGACATGTGTGTGTTGTTGTGTGTAAATCCTCTATTTATAAGTTTAACTCTCTGCCTTATGAGAGGTCATGGATGGTATGGGAATGCTCAACCCTAAGTGTCAATCATAGGGGCTTCTCACACTAACCAAATAAAAATAAATGATACATGTTCTCTTTCTATTTTTATTTTGGTATCTTTTATTTACCTATTTTACATCTATGATATAAATGATACATATCCTTTTCTATTTTTCTTTTTTTCGCTTTCATTTACCTATTTTACACCTATAATCTATTTTTCATTTATGTTAACATTATTTTTATGCATATCTGCCTTCATAGCATAGTGGTAGTGCATTCGCTTTATAAGAAAAAGGTTGTGATTGGATCCTCATGGGGGGCTTTATTTTTTGTTTATCTACAATTAAAATTTTGCATTATCTTGTCCAAAAAGCCTAATCCACACCATAATCCTTTTAATATTATTTTTCTCCACAGAAAAATTCTCACTCCATGGTCTTAAATATATAACATTTTTGTTCATAAACCAAGGGCCACCATCCATTATTTTTAAACTGAAGAAGACAATGATGAAAAATCCTTTCAAAAGAAAATTCATGGAGTAATCTAAATCCAATCACCACTTCCACTTGATCTAGTTTTGAATCTCTAAAAAACCTACCATGTATCTATGGAACTTACATATTAGACCTTTACTTTAAAAAATTATTATATCATGCTCAATTATCTCTTTCTTGATAATCATTTATGATGTAGTATCTACTATTTGGATAGGGTTTTCCATATTTTTGCTCTTCCTTTTATCATTAACTAGGGTATTATTATTTCTAATAAGGACTTTTAAATATGACTTTCCTACCATGTTATCTAGATTTTCTTCAAGTGAATCCTTTAGTTTTTAAGTTTCTCCTAAGCTCTAGAACAAGAAGTAAAGCTCACTCCTTCCTCGACTTTACTTCCTACTCATATTTCTTGCTTGCACTCATAGCACTTGATTTTAGAACAATAAAAAGGTTAGGCTTGCTCTTAGCTTGACTTGCTCTCGACTTTCAATTACAGTGTAAAAAAATGATATTTTTATATATTGATGAATTTTAGTAATAAACTTTATTACATTAATTTACAATATCATACACAATAAACTAAAACGAATTATTACATTTTTAATATACTATTAAATAGATAATACAATTTTCAAATGGTATTAACTTAAATATTTAAATTCCTTGAATTTGAATAAAAAGACCCAAGTTTGAACCTTGTCAAGCCATACATGTATAATTATCAAGTTATTGTGATATCACTATGTGATCATGATGTAATACGGGTAGGGCTAGCTCCAATCCCATATAGCCCATTTAATAATAATAATACAATTGTACTATAATGCATTAGAAAAAGAAAAAAAAGCTACCCCTCTTAAAATTTTAGAAGCAAAATTTCATATAACCATATCATGGTGATTATAAATATGGAAGGTTTTATGGGTTGAAGTTTGATCGATGAGAATGTTTTGCTCATAAAATCCCACAGAAGACTAATTCTTATAGATAAGTTGGCAAGAAGCAATTGAGTATCAAGTTTGGTCTCTTGTTTCAATTTTATAAGGTAGGGTGAATGTATCCTTTTGAAAAATCTCTTACTCCAAACCTAGAATATCAGTTAAGCCTATGATCTAAAAATTACTTTATATAATTAATTTAAAATACCATAAAAATATAATCATAATATAAACATCTAAATAAAATTCTTACTAAGAAAAACTTAAATTCTACATACAAGTTTTCTATACAATAAAATCTTAAGTCCCACTACCTATTTGAATAGAATAAAATAATTTTAGCATCTAGAAGGCTAAAAAGAGCCTATGAGATAGAAAATTTAAAAAAATTGTAGCTGTGAACTCTAAATTTTGATCTAATTATTTTTATTTAAAATTTTGATGATAAAATATTCTACTTTTTCCTCTTCAAACAATTCTTGCAATGATTGCTATACTAGAGTGCAAACATAGTTAGCTTCAATATTACTATGTCTTGTTTTTCAAAATTTTGTCTGTCTCAATGACTACTAAAACATAAATGATACACATCATTTTCTATTTTTATTTTGGTTTCTTTCATTTACCTATTTTACACCTATGATATAAATGATACATATCATTTTCTATTTTTCTTCTTGTCTTCATTTTACCTATTTTACACCCACAATATAAACGACACATATTATCTTTATATTTTTCTTTTGGTCTCTTTCATTTACCTAATATAGAAATGATACTTATCCTTTTCTATTTTTATTTTGGTCTCTTTAATTTACCTATTTTACACCTATAATCTATTTTTCATTTATGTTAATGTTATTTTTTATGCATATCAACCTTCGTAACATAGTCGTAGTGGATTCACTTAGTAAGGGAAAGGTCATGAATTCAATCCTTTAAAATTTTGCATTATCTTGTCCAAAAAGCCTAATCCACACCAAAATCCTTTTAATATTCTTTGTCTCCATAGAAAATTTCTTATTCCATGGTCTTAAATATATAGCATATTTACCCTAAACCAAGGACCACCATCCATTGGAGAAGACAATGAGAGAAAATAATTTCGAAAGAAAATTCATGGAGTAATATGAATCCAATCACAAATTTTGACTGATCTAGTTTTGAATCTCTAAAAGACCTGCCAAGTGTCAATGGAATTTACACATTAACCCTTTGCTTTTAAGAACTATTATATCATGCTTGATCATATCATCCTTGATAATTATTTTTGGTGTAGTATTGCTAACTAAGGCATTCTTACTTCTAGTAAGGACTTTCAAATATGAATTTCCTACCATGTTACCTAGACTTTCTTCAAGTGAATCCTTTAGTTTTTAAGTTTCTATTAAGATCTGGAACAAGAAATGATGCTCGCTCCTTGCTCATACTTTACTTCCTACTCTTGTTTCTTGCTTGCATCCGTAGCACTTGCTTTCTAAAACAAGATAAAGGTTAGACTTGCTCTTAGCTTGCACTCGCTCCCGGATCTCAATTATAGTGTAATAAATATATGATATTTATATATTGATGAATTTTAGTAATAAAAAATATTACATTAATTTACAATATCACACACAATAAACTAAAACAAATTCTTACATTTTCTAATAAATAAGTAAAATATGTATACCATTAAATAGATAATATAATTATCAAATAATATTATCTTAAATGGTTAGATTCCTTGACTTTGAAGAAAGAGACCCAAGTTTGAACCTTGTCAAATGATACATGTATAATTATAATTATCAAGTTTTTGTGATATCACTATGTGGTCATGATGTTATACATGTGGGGCTGGTTTCAATCCCATATTAGACCGTGTAATAATAATAATACAATTGTAGTTGCAAGATTACTGCAATGGTAATGGCTTCGACCTCTCTTTGAGAGGTTTAAGGTTTAAACCCCACTCAGTATGAGGGGATATGAACTCCTCATAAAAACCTATGTAAACTCATTGAAAAATAATAATACAATTGTATTATTATGCATCAGAAAAAAAAAAGTTATCCCTCTTAAAATTTTAGAAGTAGAATTGCATATAACCATGTCATGATGATTATGAATATGGAAGGTTTATGGGTTGAATTCTAATCTATGAGAATGTTTTACTCATAAAAACCCATCAAAGACCAATTCTTACAGACAAGTTGGTAAGGTGCTTTCAAGAACTATTATATCATTCTCAATCATCCCATCCTTGATAATCATTTTTGATGTAGTATGTACTACTTGGATAGGGTTTGCCATAGTTGTGCTCTTCCTTTTATCTGTAACTAGGGCATTCTTAATTCTAGTAAGCACTTTAAAATATGACTTTCCTACCATGTTACCTAGATTTTATTTAAGTAAATACTTTATTTTTTATGTTTCTCCTAATATCTAGAACAAGAAGTGGTGCTTACTCCTTGCTCGTACTTTACTTCCTACTCATATTTCCTGCTTGCACTTGTAGCACTTGCTTTCTAAAATAAAAAAAAAGGTTAGACTTAGTCTTAACTTGCACTCCCTTTTGGATCTCAATTATAGTGTAATAAATATATGATCTTTTTATATATTAATGAAATTTAGTAATAAATTTTATTACATTAATTTATAATATCACACACAATAAACTGAAACTAATTCTTATATATATATATATATATATATATTGGTTAGGGTAGTATGAGAAACCCCTACATCTGGTGCTTAGGGTTGGGCATTCCCATTCCAACCATGATCCCTTGTAAGATCAAGAGCTAAGCTTATAAATAGGGACTAAATACATAGCCATACACACATTCACCCACTCACACATCGTTATATATCTTGGACCTCTCAAAGAAGAGTCAAATCCTAAACCATCAAACTATTATGATGTCCCACCTAGGACTAATTTTTTTAGGTGAAACAGAAACCCTAAAAACCTAGCTTTGTGGCTAGTTGTAGCTATCCCATTTGGGTATACCACATGGCATCAGTCACAAGGGATTTTTATTTGAGTATCCATAGGATGGGGTGCAAGGAAAATGTAGCTCGTGTCAACCTCTACCAACACATAAGACATTAACCAACGATACCATGTAACCGTAGGATGGAGGTAGGGGGAATGCATCCTATATTTGCCTCTACCAACACCTAGGACATTCACCAATTGTGCTACTATCATGACCCACCTTGGTAGGACTCATCTATGATATGGACTATGTATTGATTGGACATTTCAAATACTTAGTATTTATTGCAATATGAATGGTTAATTTGAAATTATTGCTTTGGTTATATTTTTTGTGAGAATATGGTATTTTTGATGTTATGTGTGCTTGTAGGACTAGGTACTCTCATGGGTGGGAGAGGGAGTTGACCAACAAGAATGAGTAACCAAAAAAAAGAGAAATGATGTACAATATAAGTGATAAAAGCTCTAGGGTAGAATTTGACTGCATGTAGGTACATTTATAATGATGTTTGAGGGTAATCATCATCAATCAAAGCCATCCATGGCAAGAAGTTGGTAACCTATAAGTTACCATAAATATTCTGCTTGAAGACATGGGCAATTGGATTGGTGATGTATTACTTTTGTTGCTTGTTTTACTTCAAAGTAATGCTTATCTTTGGATTGATGTTTGAATGGATAGAATTAAGCTCTTTGTTTGTGTTGATTAAATATTGTATATTAAAAGAAAGAAAAGATCATACTTTTATGCTTAATATGGAATAGACATTGAAATCTATTTTTGGTTTGATTAAACAAATGAATATTTAATTCAATGCATTTTAAGTTTGTTTCAAAAGGAGAATTTAGAAGAAAAACTTTAAAAAATGAGTGAATTATTTTTAAAGACCCCATAATGGTATTATTAATAATCTTACTATTATTAATAACAAAGCATCATGGGCAACAAGTTAGTTGGCCACCTTTATTTTTCCAAAGAACTCCTTGTACCCATTTTTAGGTATTACGTGGGGGTGGATCTTCTTGCATGGAAAAGGGAGGAATGTTAAGGAAGGGGAGATAGAGGTTTTTGGAATGGAGGAGGAAGAAGGAAACTAGAGCATGAAGAGACTGGAGGAAAGCAAGCTAGTCACACCTTTCGAAGAAGCTGTGAATGCATAGCTCAGGTGGAACTTCATCATGGATTGCCTTGAATGCAATATTATATTTTGGCATGTATGAGTGAAATTTTTTTGATATTACTACCATGTAAAACCTGTGCTAGTTGTTTTTGGAAAAGTGAAAACATTTTGATATTTTTGTCATGTAAAACCTATGCTAGTTATAATTGGATAAGTGAAAATATTTTGATATTGTTGCCATTTAAAAATTGTGCTAGTCATAATTAGAAAAGTGAAAACATTTTGATATTGCTGCCATGTAAAACCTATGCTAGTTAAATTTTGAAAAAAAAGAAAAATATTTTTGGTTATTGTTAGGTATATTTTGATAAGGGTGAAAGTTTTGGATTTGTTGCTATGTAAAACCTGTGCGGGTGGTATATTAAATTTTTTTTTTCCATGTATATGTTTGCTTAAAGACCATGTTTTTGGTTTTATATAGAGGTTAACATTTTTGTTTAATCCAATGAGGAATGAGTATAGAGCAAGTAACACTTTTATTAAAGTTTCTTTGTAGCTTGTGTTGATTCTATTAGAGCAAGAGAACGTCTTAAATTTATTAATATTATATGGTCCATTTTGGGTTTATTAAAAGAAGGAGAGGATTCATTTTTATTATTGTAGCTAATTTGGATCCTATGACTTTTCTATTCATTTTTATTTGCTTTAAGAGCATGAGTATTGTTGTAGAGTCTCCACGAGCTTATTAACATTATAACCAAGATTTTATAATGTGAAGGAATGGAGTACATAAGCTGAGAGCTTATTGTAGGTAGTAATTATGATACAGTTGTGTTATGGATATTTGTTGGTGGTTTAAAATGTGTATGCTTTCCTTTTTATTTGTTTAAAAATGGGTCGTAGTGATGTTGCAAAAAAGGATGTATTGCTTTGTGTCTAAATTAAAATAGAGGAATTGGGTATAATTTTCTCTTAGCTAATATTTTGACACATGTAGTATTGCATGGTTATGGTCTTCATTTTAAGAATGGTTTTATGTTATGTTGTAAGCTCTAGCATGAATACTTTTGGAGGTATTTCACAAGAACTTGTAAATAGGCGTGGAGACTATTTACAAGAAGGAAATTTATGAGGTTTCCTTGTGAACACTTTGAAATAGAATGAATTATTTCCAAAGTGATGTTGGTTTGTTTGAATACATTGTTTTCTAAAAAGAGCATATATGTATGCATTGTTAAGAAAACAAAGGAGAGTTGTCTTGATCCCTATTTTAAATTGGATAAATGCTGGAAGGATAATAGATGGATTAGAGTATAAAACTTTTAAATTGATATTTGTAGATTTATATGAAGCTTGTAAGCAACTTGTTATTTTCTATTGCCTTAAAAAAATTATTTAAGATTTTTTAGTATGAGATCTTTTAGCTCATATCAACATGTAAGCTTTATTATTAAGAAGGTTACATTGATTGAAATGGATCCATGAATGTAGAGATATTTTATTATAATCCTTGTAAATATAAATGGGGTTGATTATGATTGTCTATAATAATGGTATTTGTGAAATCTCTCTTTGGATTAATTAATATTTAGATTAGTCTTATTGTAAATATTTCCCTCATGGATGACAAATAGAACTGAAATTATATGAAGCATTGATTATTCTAAATGTTCTTATTGTCTTATGAAGTGTTGACTAAATAAGTTGATTAATGCTTTGAAATATGCTTATGGAATATTATGATCTTATTCTATAATAATAAAGCATGATTAGTATTATTTTCTGGGGAATCGTTTATCTTTGGGTTAAGGGTTTAGATAAGGGTAAACATAATGTTAATAATGATATGAATACCTTTAATATAAATTCAATCATGTGGGGTTTTTAGGGAGGAAACACCCAGGATATTTTGCAGTGGACACACAATGAGTGGGGAGCTTGGTTGTGAACCAAATATGGGGAGTATTTGGTTAATATTCTTAAGTGGTGTAGCTTGAGTCTTGCATATTATCATGGAGGTTAGGAACCCACATGATAAGGAGTTAAGTGATGGTATATCAAGCGGGTAGGATCTAGTTTCCATGTGCAAACTATCACATGGAGTGATAGGTACCTTAACCAAACCTATTGCAAAGATGGGGTGGTTATGCACAAAAGAGTTAGAAATTCCACCATGGAGGTGAAACTAACTAATCAAAAAGGTAATCATACCCAAGTGAATCCACATAGACTAACATATGATGGGTAAGGGAATTGGTATACCTGCTTCTCTAAATATTGAGAAGGGATAATCACATTGTTATGATCAAGACATCTTGCATTAATGGAGAATGGAAGAAATGTGAGGTGACCAGGTGGGATATCCTTTATGTAATGAAGGTATACAAGGTAAAACCTAGAACCTATGGAATATTGGCCCATCCTATCCACTCAAGAATCATCTACAATGTTATAACCTTAAATATGGTAAAGCCTTGTCAAGCGAATATCCTTTGGAAATATATTTGGTGAACCCTAGCTATGATCTTTACCTTGGGTTAATTTTTTTTTTCTCTTATGTTGGTTAGATTTGGATCATTATAGTTGGTATCAGAGTTCTAGGTCATATGAATAGAAGCTTCCATGGAACAACTTAGAAAAGACCTAACTTTATGAGTAGAATTTGGAGAGAAGATATTTTATTAGGGATGGTACCTTACATGGAGTAAGAGTGACCATCATTATTATCAATGGATATAATACTTTATTGTTAGTATATATAGAATATGTAACTAATTAGTAGTTAGAAGTGAAATTTGGAGGAGAAAATATAACATGTATTTTGTATGGAAAGGGATTATGGCATCAAAATTGAGAAGAGGAAGAAGAAAATCTTTCCAACCACCAAGGTAAACTAGAAAAAATAGTGTTGAGGTTAGACCTTGAGGAGAAAGTTTGGGGAAATCAAACAAAGAGGTGGAGAACCTCACCGTTTTTGTCTCTCTATTACATAAGAAAATGGATTAGTAGAGGGGACAAATGAACCAACAGAAGAATATGTTAGAAACTATTTCGAGTCATAATTCATAGAATAGAAATCCTAAGGTTCGATACGAAGAAAATAATACTACAAGAGAGCAAGAAGTTAGAGCCCTTATAGAGGTAGAATTGGCTAAGGATTTTAATAATGTGAATATCTTCAAATTCATTGGAAAATATGGGGGTGAATCATCCAAGGCTTGGCTAAATGAGTTGGAGATCGACTTCTCCATGAAAAGCTACTCCCTAGTGACCCAAACAGTTTGGTCCACTCTCCATTTATATGAGATAAAATTGGAATGGTGGAACACTTTTAAAGTTGGATAGAATGTTCAGGCTATAAATCTAAAGTGGTAAGGCATTGTTGTAGCCTTTAATAAGAGGTTCTTGATGGAGAAATTTGAGTAATTCTCCACACTTCTCCAAGGAACAAATACAATGGATATTTATTACCAAAAGTTATGAAGTTGCTTAAGTATGTACCATTATATGAGAAGGATGAGAATATGAAGGTACATAAATTTATCTTGGGAGTAGATCCTAAGATTAGATTGATAATAAATATGCTTAATCCTGAAACTTTGCAAAAGTCTTATGACTTAGCTTGATAGGAAGAACCCAACCTGTAGACTACTATGACTTAATTTTATTATGCAGAATTGTTAGAGTAGAATCAATAGTCCTTAAGAAAAAGAAAAAATGATGGTTTTATAAAATGAGAACAAGAGAAAAGCAAGAAAAGCATAAGTAATCTAAATTTTGAGGGAAATAATGATATAAAAAAAGTAATTCCAAGAAGTTCCAAAATAGGAACAATAACAATGCTCCTCAACCTCAGAGGTAGCCAAAACCATCACTAGTAGAGTAGGCAGGGGAATAGAAACAAGAAAGATACCTCGATCCTAAGGGTGGTTGCTATGACTGTAGGGGTCCATATTATGCTAATAGATGTCCAAATTAGCTAGAACCAAGAGGGCAGAGGAACCAAACCACAATATATACGTAGCAACAGGAAACTAGAATCTAGATGGGTAAGCCACACCAATGCTCTTGAATGGTAAACTATTTGATAAGAAAGTTAAAATTTTGATAAATAGTGAAGCTACTGATAGTTTCATTTCTAGTAGTATAGTTAAGGATATTCTAGAAAGACTAATATTTTTGGTACAAGGGTGGAAAGTCAAGTATGGGTCTAGATAGACCTACTTAGTGGATCAATGTTTTCCCAAAGCCAAGATCACCCTACCCAATAGCTCTACCATTTGATATATTTAGGTAGCATTTCTACATGCCTTTGATATTATCTTGGGAATGAACTAGTTAAAGGTTCATGGAGCCCTAATTAACTTCCATGATATATGGATAAACTATACAGCTAAGGATAAGCAAAGACTGTGAATCAATAGTGAACAAGGGTTATTTCAACCTTAGTTGATCTCAATAATGCAGCTAAAGAAAGCTATTAAAAAAGGTGGAATGATCTATATCATTAAGTTGAACCATAAGATCAAGGATGATAGAAAGGGATAATTGTTTAGGAACCATCTGATTTTTCATGAGTTTAGGGATGCATTTCCTGAAGACCTCCCTGGGCTAATACCTAAGCGTGAATTTGATTTCACCATAAAATTGATATCAAGAGTCGAACCCATTCATAGAACTCATTATAGGATGAATCCTATTGAGATGTAGGAGAGAAAGTGCAACTTCAAGGGTTGATGGAAAAATGGTTGATTAAACTCAGTGTGTCACCATGGGGTGCATTAGTGTTGTTTATCAATAAAAAATATGGATCGCTAAGGTTATACATAGACTATAGAATGTTGATTATGTTGGACATTTTGAGGAGTGTTTGTTGTCACTAATGGCAAAAACATTGTTGTACTATGTTCATCATCTTTGAGGATATTAAGTGTTTCCTCCAAAAGCAAGAAGGTCTTGAAGAGCAATAGGTTATAATATTTATTTTTAAATATTATATACCATGGAGGTCTCAAAGAATAAGGATCCAAGGAAGGAGAAAAAAAGTCGAGTTAAATAATAATATTTTATTATTATTATTTTGGATAAAAATTTGAGTTTAAAAATATTAAGGATCAAGTTGGAGAAGACCCACAAGAATATTTAATTTAAATTAAAATATTTTAATCTTTGATTAAAATTTTAATTAAATAATAATGGATACTAAGTATAAGTTAAATATTTATTTAATATTTAGATTACCTTTAAATATTCGAATTCAAACAAAATTCAAATAATCACCGACGTGGGAACAAGTTAAGGATTGCATATAAATAATGCCAAAGTTGGCATTTGGAAGGCATCCATGTGATTTGTATTTTTGGTTTATGCAAAAGAGAAGTGTAATTTTTGCATGTGTATTCAAGCAAGGGAAGAACAAAGTTTGATTGCCTCTAAAATTTAATCGACATTCCTTGCAGCTAAGTTGGCAGCCAAGGGCTACGTTAGACGTCGTCTAGGCACCTGGTGCAGGTTTGAATCCCATGCACACTATTTTGGGTGAAGGAAGATTCACGTTTTGAGTTTGCATCATTAGAGGGAGAAGGTCAAAGGCACACATGCATTTTGGCTCTTGTGGATCCACATAGCCTAGTTGGTGGGCACGAGCACTGTTGAAGCACTTGGGGGAGAACCAACGACTGTTCGAATCCCACCAAGGCCTTTTGGGCAGCAGTATTGAGGTATGCACATTGTGAGATTTGTCTTGGCTTGTGAAAAATAAAAGGGAAAATATTTTTTGTTTTCAAGGGTTTATGTTGATTAAAGTTTTTGCATAATTGATTTGATTATAAGTTGTTTAGGGGAGTTAAAAGGAAATGCAAAAATTTGATTTTTGGATTGAATTTTTAAGTGTTTAAGGAGTTATAAGGGAGTAAGGAAATTCTATTTTTTATTCAAGGGTGCTAGATATTATTTTAAAAGTTGGATATTATTGTTGAGCAAGGTGCAGCAGGAGTATTGTCATTGTTGTCAACACAGTCAGTTAGATCTAATGATGCAGTGGAAAGGTAGTTCAAAAGCCATTCAGATGCAGAGGACAGGAGTTCTAAGGTTATTCAGAGTATGGACAATGAGTTTCCAAGAAGACCATAGTGGCCCATTTGCAAAAGATCAAAGAAAAAGACAAGTAAGAAAAGTGTCGCGATATCGCGACATATACAGCAGGCAAGAAAAACTGTCATGATTTCGTGACATATTGGAAGAGAGAGAAGCAGCAGGTAAAAGTGTCACGATTTCGTGACATATTGGAGGAGAGAGAAACAATAGGGAAAACTGTCATGATTTCGTGACATGTTGGAAGAAAAGAAAGCAAGTGGAAAAACTGTCACGATTTCATGACATGTTCGAAGCAGAGGCACAAGCAGGGAAAACTGTCACGATTTCGTGACATGTTGCAAGAGAAAAATGCAAGTTGAAAAACTATCGTGATTTCATGACATGTTGAAAGAAAAAGTGCAAGGAAGGAAAACTGTCGTGATTTCGTGACATGTTCGAAGAGAAAGCTCAAGCAAGAGAAACTGTCACGATTTCGTGACATGTTCGAAGAGAAAGCACAAGCAGGAATAACTATCATGATTTTGTGACAAGTCAGAAGAGAAAGTGAAAGCAAGATAAAGTGTCACGATTTCGCGACGTGCTGTAGAAGAGAGAGTCCGAAGTGAGAACTATCATGATTTCATGACAAGTTCAAGGAGAGAGAAAGTAAAATGAGAACTGTCATGATTTCATGACATGCTGCAGAAGTCAAGTGAGAACTATCATGATTTTGCGACATGCTACAAAGTTCAAAGTGAGAACTATCATGATTTCATGACATGCTTAGAAGAAAGAGTTCGAAGTGAGAACTATCATGATTTCATGACAGGTTGAAGAGAAAGAGTACGAATGCAAAAAGTGTCACGATTTCATGACAGGTTGATGAGAAAGTGTACGGATGCAGAAAGTGTCACGATTTCATGACAGAAAAAAAAGGATAAAAAAGTGTCATGATTTCATGATAGTAAGCTGAAGATAGAAAGTGTCACTATAAAAAAGTGAAGAAAGTAAGAGGAGAAAGTGTCACGATTTTCACGACAAAAGAGAGAGAAGTCTTCAAGAGAAGTGTCACAATTTCATGACAAAAGCAAAGTAAGTTTAAGAGAAGTGTCATGATTTCATGACAAAAGTAGAAAGGAGGTCGACGAAGGGAGAAGTGTCACGATATCACGACAAAAGCAAAATTGATGCTGACGAAGGCAGAAGTGTCGCGATATCATGACAAGAGCTTAGTTGAAGTCGACAAAGGCAGAAGTGTCGCGATATCACGACAAAAGCCAAAAGAAAGTGTATAGAGGCAAAAGTGTCACGATATCATGACATGTATTTTCATGGCAAAAGCTACAGAAGAGTTACAGAGGCGGTTGAAGCCGACGAAGACCAATGTTAGCCGACGAAGATTAGGGTTTGCAGCCGACGAAGATTAGGGTTTGTAGTCGACTAAGATTAGGGTTACAGTCGACTAAGATTAAGTTTTTGATCTTGAAAATGTGGTTATAAAAGGAAGGTTATTTTGAAGAGTTTGTTGAAGTTGTGAAGTGCGACGTTCGGAGATAGTGCGTAGAGTGCGAAGTTCGATCATAGTGCGCAGAGTGCAAAGTTTGATCGTAGTGTGTAGAGTGCGAAGTTCGATCGTAGTGTGCAGAGTGCAATTCGTCGAAACATTCTAAGTGTGAAAGATCACAAAGGAAGTAGAGTGCATGAAGGGGAGAAGATGAACGTTCGATAGTTAAGCAGCAGATTATGCGAAGTGATAGCGCAAGGAGAGCAGAGTGTGCATAGGACAAAAAAGTGAAGCAGATCAGTCAGGGTCTTGTTAAAGGCAAAGGTATCTTACTATCATTCTTCTAAGTTTTAGATTTGAAGTCCAAGTTGGTGCTTGGCATAAGGGGTTGGTGCTCCTTCCAGTTGGTGTTGGCAAATCAGGGGTTGGTGCTCCTTCCAGTTGGTCTAGGAAATCAAGGGTTGGTGCTCCTTTCTGTTGGGTTAGATAAATCAGGGGTTGGTGCTCCTTCCAGTGGGTGCTGGTAAACTATTTGTAAAAGTTGTTGCTTTGCAAAGGCTAGATTTGGATGGTAGTCCAAGTAGTCATTTTTGAGGAGTAGCCACATTGGTGAACCTCATTAAAATCTTGTGTTGTGTGATGTTCTCTTGTTGTTCTTGCTATATCTATTTATAAGTTTTAACTGCTACTATTTTTAGAGCTGTTAATTCATGATTAAAGAGCTACACTGATTCACCCCCCTCTCAGTGCCATTGTAAGTATAACAATTGGTATCAGAGCTAAGTCCCTGTACAAGCTTAACCAGCTAGGGTGATCTTGGAAATATCACAATGGCAGGTGGTGAAGGTTTCTCATCAAACAAAGCACCATTGTTTGATGGATCTAATTATGCATTCTGGAGAGTCAGGATGCAGACATATCTCTGTGCTTTGGGATATGACATCTGGGATTCAGTAGTGAGTGGATACACAATTCCCATCATTCCTCCAAAAGAAGCAGAGGAAAAGAAACTATTTGAAAACAATTCGAAAGCAAAGAATGCCATCTTGTGTGGATTAGCAGACAGTGAACTAGTAAAGGTCATGAACTGTAAATCGGCAAAAGAAATATGGGACAAATTGAAGAGTGTTCATGAAGGAGATGATAAGATCAAAGAAGCCAAGTTACAGACACATCGAGCTCAGTTCGAAGCATTGAAGATGAATGACGATGAAAACATTGAGGCATTCATGTTGAGAGTTAATGGAATCATCAATGCAATCAGAGGACTCGACGAGAATATCGATGACTCTATTGTCGTGAAAAAGGTATTAAGATCCCTTCCTCAAAGATTTGATTCCAAAGTCTCAGCAATAGAAGAAGCTAAAGATCTAAATTATTTTAGTATAGATGAAATGTATGGTTCTTTAACTGCATATGAGATGAGGATAGGAAGATCTAAACCCACTGACAGAGAAGCAGCTTTCAAGGCCCTTAAAAATAAAAACACAAAACAAGAGTCCGAGGAAGAAGAGACATCAGATGAAATGGAAGCAAACTTTGTTAGAAAATTGAAAAAGGGGAAAGGAAAATACAAAGGGAAGCTTCCATTCAAATGCTTCAACTGTGGAGGCGTTGGGCATTTTGCAACTAAATGTCCACTGAAAGAGAAGAACAAAAATGATGAAGGATCCCACCAAGAAAGAAGTGACTGGAAGATGAAAGCAAATTTCAGAAAAGGCAACTTCAAAAAGAAAAGTTTCATCTCCAAGAATGTTAGTTCATCAGAAAATAGCTCCGGTGAAGAATCTGAAGAAGAAAGAGATGAAGCTCTTTTTATGGCATTTGAAGAAGTTAAATCAGAAAAAAGGAGTGACCTCTGAAGTTTGTGGTGAAAATCTCGAGGCTGAAGTAGACTTAGAAGGTGAGTTGATATCTGCACTTGAAGAGTGGGAGATAGAAAAGAAAAAGAATAAGAAACTATCAAGAAAGCTTGAGGATGCAAATGGAATCATAACCAGCTTAAAAGTTTAGATAGAAGAATCTAAGAAAATCATCGAAGATCTCGAAGTTCAAATAACCATGAGAATAGACTATTGCAGCAAGCTAGAGGAAGAGACTATTGGTCTAAGAATGCAACTAGAAGAGATGAACAAGAAAATCAGTTGTTATCACAAACGTGAAGAAAGTTCTATGAAACTGGATAAGATCATAAATGACCAAAGACCTGTAGGCATCAGGTTTGGTCTGGGTTTTATCGAAGGAGAATCATCAAGTGGATCAAAGGCCAGAAATGTAGAATCCACAAAGAATGAAGATAAGAAACAGGTTGATCAAGGGAAATTGCCTCATGCAAAAGAAAGCAATAATGCTAGGCAGGAAAGGAGAACTGACAATAAT
The DNA here is from genome assembly GCA_028583015.1 of Wollemia nobilis. Classification (NCBI taxonomy): domain Eukaryota; kingdom Viridiplantae; phylum Streptophyta; class Pinopsida; order Araucariales; family Araucariaceae; genus Wollemia; species Wollemia nobilis. Next base: position 1,249,161 of record JAQPPZ010005339.1, read on the forward strand.
GGATTCACCAATGTCACACATCAAAGAAGAAGAAGACCTATGGCTCCTACGGCAACATGGCAAAGACCATCTCCCAGGTTCAATTATCCCTTCTCTGGTTTCTGTTTTAAATGCAATGGCTATGGACATAAAATCTCAGACTGCAAGTACAATGTTAGACCAAGGAATTTCACCAGTAGAAATGCTTTTTCTCCTTTGATGAATTACACAGTAGAATGTTATAACTGTCACAATTTTGGGCACATTGCAAGAAACTGTAGAAGCACATTTTCATCAAATCAGTTTCAGGGAAGAAAAGTTCAACCAAACAGGATGAGACAAAATAGGAAACTTCCTGTAAAACATGCACAAGTTGCTGATAAGGGAAAAACAAAACAAGAGCCCAAAACTACTATCAAAACAATGTGGAAAGGGAAAGAACGACTGAAGGAAGAAAAGGAATCCTTAATCGTTCAAACTACTTTCAAAGCACAGAATAAATATGTACCATGGATACTAGATAGTGGATGCTCCAGTCATATGACAGGTGACAAACAAAAATTTGATAAGTTACAGAAATATGAAGGAGGATCAGTAAAATTTGGAAATAATGATGGAGCCAAGATAGTCGGCAAAGGCTCGGTCAAAATTAGTGATGGAAGGATTAAATCAGAAGAAGTCTTATTTGTGGATGGATTGAAACATAATTTATTGAGTGTAAGTCAAATTTGTGATAAAGGTCATGAAGTGGTCTTTATGAAGCAGGGGTTGTGAAGTCAAAAAAACCAACAATGAAAAATTGATAGCAACAGGGGTCAAGAACATCTAGTAACCTGTATACGCTTTCAGAGACTTCAAAAGGAGCTTGCTTTATTGGATAGGAAGAAGAAAATTGGTTGTGGCACAAGAGACTTGGTCATATCAATTTTGATAATCTAGTGAAAATCACCTCAAAAGGGGTTGTAAGAGATATTCCCACCATCAGCAAACCTACAAACAACATTTGTGCTTCATGCCAAAAGGGGAAGCAAACTAGAGTCACATTCAAAACTAAAGAATACTACACAAGCAAACCGCTGGAACTAATACACACTGACTTATGTGGACCCATGAGAACACAAAGCATAAATGGTGACAAGTATTTTATGTTGTGCATTGATGACTATTCAGAATGACATGGATATTCTTCTTGAAGCAGAAATTAGAAGCTTTTGATATGTTCATCATCTTCAAAAAACAAGTTGAGAATGAAATAGGAAAGAGGATAAAATGTTTAAGATCAGATAGAGGTGGATAATTCATTTCAGAGGAGTTTGCAGAATACTATGAAAATTATGGTATTAGGAGACAGTTCTCAACAGCAAGGACACCTCAGCAAAATGGGGTGGTAGAAAGAAAGAACAGAACTATGCAGGAAATGGCATGAACTATGTTGGTTGAAAGCAAAGTAGCAGACAGATTTTGGAAAGAAGCAGTCCATACTGTGGTGTATATCCAAAATAGATACATGCTGAGAACACATGAAAGCAAAACTCCTTATGAATTGTGGTTCGAAAAAAGGGCAACAACAAAATACCTTAGAGTGTTTGGCAGCAAGTGCTATATCAAAAGAACTGAAGACAATCTTGGCAAGTTTGAAGATAGAGCAGATGAAGGTATTTTTGTTGGTTACTCACCAAGAAGCAAAGCTTACAAATGCTACAACAAGAGGCTAAAGAAAATTGTGGACAGTGTTGATGTTAAGTTTGATGAAGGTAAAGAACGAGTGATTAGCCATGAAACGAACTACCCAATTTATGAAGAGGTTATTGAAGGAGATGAGGAAAACGAAATTGAAAAGATACAAAAAATTGACTCAGATGATGTAAGTTGTGATTCAGAAGCAGAAGAGAATAATAAATTCAAAACAGGCAGCTGGCAGAAAAATCATCCTAGAGATCAAATAATTGGAGACCCCAAAGTTGGTGTTCAAACAAGAAGAAGAGTAGCAAGTAACTACTCTTTATTATCCAAGCATTGAGCCCAAGAATGTTGCTGAAGCAAGCAAAGATGAAGGTTGGATGAAGGCTATAAATGAAGAATTAGACCAGATTGAGAAAAACAAAACCTAGGAGTTAGTACCTAGACCTGCGAACAAAAACATAATCGGGACTAAATGGATCTTTCGTAACAAATTGAATGAAGACGGACAGGTAGTCAGAAATAAAGCAAGATTGGTATGCAAGGGGTATGCACAAGTTGAAGGCATTGACTTTGAGGAAACGTTTGCACCAGTAGCTAGACTAGAGGCAATCAGAATGTTTCTGGCTTTAGCTGTCTACAAGAACTTCAAAGTTTATCAAATGGATGTGAAATCAGCCTTTTTGAATGGGAAACTTGAAGAAGAGGTTTATATTGAGCAACCAGATGGGTTCCAACTTGGTGATAATCCAAACTTTGTCTGCAAGTTGAAGAAAGCTTTATATGGCTTAAAACAGGCACCCCGAGCATGGTATGCAAGACTAGACAACTATCTCACTCAACAAAAGTTTAAGAAAGGTATGGTGGATAGTAACCTGTATGTCAAAACAGAAAATGGGCATCTTATTGTTCTAGTTGTATATGTAGATGATATCATATTTGGCAGCAGCAAAGATGAGTCATGTCAAGATTTAGCAAATAAGATGCAAAAAGAATTTGAAATGTCAATGATTGGTGAACTGTCATATTTCCTTGGCTTGCAAGTTAATCAAAGTAAGAAGGGCATATTTATTTCTCAAGTTAAATATGTAAAAGAGATGTTAAAGAAATTCACAATGGAGGATTGTAAGCCAGTTAGCACTCCCATGACGACAGTTGCAAGTTGAGCAAAGATGACAAATCTCCACCTGTTGATCAAACCATGTACAGATCTATGATTGGAAGCCTACTGTACCTGACAGCTACCAGACCAGATATTTTGTAGGCAGTATGCATGGTAGCACGCTTTCAGGCCAATCCCAAAGAGACTCATGTGACAGCAGTAAAGAGGATTCTTCGGTATCTCAAGGGTACTATGGAGTATGGGTTGTGGTATCCAAGAGGTAAAGACTTCACCCTTATATCATATTCAGATGCAGATTGGGCTGGATGTGTAGATGACAGAAAGAGTACCAGTGGAGGTGCATTCTATCTGGGAGACAGATTGGTTGCATGGCACAGTAAGAAGCAAGAGTCAGTTTCTTTATCAACAACAGAAGCAGAATATATTGCAGCGACAACATGTTGTACGCAGGTTTTGTGGATGAAACAAACCCTGAAAGATCTTGGTATCTGCTTCAGTGAACCAATATCAGTTAAGTGTGATAACACCAGTGCAATTAACATCTCCAAGAATCCAGTAATGCATTCACGGACAAAACACATTGCTATCAGATATCATTTTTTGAAGGAGAAAGTTGTAGAAGGTGAGGTTAAATTGGATTTTGTTCCAACTACAGAACAAGTAGCAGATATTTTCACAAAACCATTGCCCAAGGAAGTGTTTGAGTACCTTCAAAACAAATTGGGAGTGGTCACACTTCCCAAGAATTGACTAGCTACAGGGATCACTTTCTCAGGGGGAGCATTTGAGTATTTGATTATTCTTTTGCTCATGATCATAATTTGTGCTAAGTGCAACAAATTGTGCCTGAGAATGTTGTGCATGGACTCAGGGGGAGTCTACAGTAGCCCTTTGGTATTATTGACAAAGGGGGAGAAGAGTTACAGGAAATTACACATGTGTTGCCAACAATTCCAAAGGGGGAGATTGTTGAGCAAGGTGCAGCAGGAGTATTGTCATTGTTGTCAACACAGTCAGTTAGATCTAATGATGCAGTGGAAAGGCAGTTCAAAAGCCATTCAGATGCAGAGGACAGGAGTTCTAAGGTTATTCAGAGTATGGACAATGAGTTTCCAAGAAGACCATAGTGGCCCATTTGCAAAAGATCAAAGAAAAAGACAAGTAAGAAAAGTGTCACGATATCGCGACATATACAACAGGCAAGAAAAACTGTCACGATTTCGCGACATATTGGAAGAGAGAGAAGCAACAGGTAAAAGTGTCACGATTTCATGACATATTGGAGGAGAGAGAAATAACAGGGAAAACTATCACGATTTCATGACATGTTGGAAGAAAAGAAAGCAAGTGGAAAAACTGTCATGATTTCATGACATGTTCGAAGCAGAGGCACAAGCAGGGAAAACTATCACGATTTCACGACAGGTTGCAAGAGAAAAATGCAAGTTGAAAAACTATCACGATTTCATGACATGTTGAAAGAAAAAGTGCAAGGAAGGAAAACTATCATGATTTCGCGACATGTTCGAAGAGAAAGCTCAAGCAAGAGAAACTGTCATGATTTCATGACATGTTCAAAGAGAAAGCACAAGCAAGAATAACTGTCACGATTTCACGACAAGTCAGAAGAGAAAGTGAAAGCAAGATAAAGTGTCATGATTTCATGACGTGCTGCAGAAGAGAGAGTCCGAAGTGAGAACTATCACGATTTCATGACAAGTTCAAGGAGAGAGAAAGTAAAATGAGAAATGTCACGATTTTGTGACATGCTACAGAAGTCGAAGTGAGAACTATCATGATTTCATGACATGCTGTAGAGTTCGAAGTGAGAACTATCACGATTTTATGACATGCTATAGAAGAAAGAGTTCGAAGTGAGAACTGTCACGATTTCATGACAGGTTGAAGAGAAAGCATACGGATGTAGAAAGTGTCATGATTTCATGACAGATGAGAGAGTACGGATGAGAAAGTGTCATGATTTCATGACAGAAAAGAAAGATAGAAAGTGTCACGATTTCTACGATAGAAAGAAGGAGAAAGTGTCACAATTCATGATAGAGAGAAGTAAGGAAAGTGTCACGATTTCGCGACAAAAGCTAAGATTGAAGAACAAGTTTAAGAGAGAAGTGTCATGATTTCACGACAAAAGTAGAAAGGAGGTCGACGAAGGGAGAAGTGTCACGATATCGCGACAAAAGCAAAATTGATGCTGACGAAGGCAGAAGTGTCACGATATCGCGACAAGAGCTTAGTTGAAGTCGACAAAGGTAGAAGTGTCGCGATATCGTGACAAAAGCCAAAAGAAAGTGTACGGAGGCAAAAGTGTCGCGATATCACGACATGTATTTTCGTGGCAAAAGCTACAGAAGAGTTACAGAGGCGGTTGAAGCCGACGAAGACCAATGTTAGCCGACGAAGATTAGGGTTTGCAGCCGATGAAGATTAGGGTTTGCAGCCGACTAAGATTAGGGTTACAGCCGACTAAGATTAAGTTTTTGATCTTGAAAATGTGGTTATAAAAGGAAGGCTATTTTGAAGAGTTTGTTGTAGTGTGAAGTGCGACGTTCGGAGATAGTGCACAGGGAAGGACAGAGTGTGAAGTTCGATCATAGTGTGCAGAGTGCGAAGTTCGATCGTAGTGTGCAGAGTGCAATTCGTCGAAACATTCTAAGTGCGAAAGATCACAAAGGAAGTAGAGTGCGCGAAGGGGAGAAGATGAACGTTCGATAGTTAAGCAGCAGATTGTGCGAAGTGATAGCGCAGAGAGAGCAGAGTGCGCACAGGACAAAAAAGTGAAGCAGATCAGTTAGGGTCTTGTTAAAGGCAAAGGTATCTTACTATCATTCTTCTAAGTTTTAGATTTGAAGTCCAAGTTGGTGCTTGGCATAAGGGGTTGGTGCTCCTTCCAGTTGGTGCTGGCAAATCAGGGGTTGGTGCTCCTTCCAGTTGGTGCTGGTAAATCAGGGGTTGGTGCTCCTTTCTGTTGGTTCAGATAAATCAGGGGTTGGTGCTCCTTCCAGTGGGTGCTGGTAAACTATTTGTAAAAGTTGTTGCTTTGCAAAGGCTGGATTTGGATGGTAGTCCAAGCAGTCATTTTTGAGGAGTAGCCACATTGGTGAACCTCGTTAAAATCTTGTGTTGTGTGATGTTCTCTTGTTGTTCTTGCTATATCTGTTTATAAGTTTTAACTGCTGCTATTTTTAGAGCTGTTAATTCATGATTAAAGAGCTACACTGATTCACCCCCCCTCTCAGTGCCATTGTAAGTATAACAATTATAAGGTGTATTTGGATATTATTTTTGTATTGAAGAAATATTTTTGAAGAAGTGTTAGGGTGATAATTCTTGTCATCTAACCTTTGTGCTTGGAAAGGAAAGTGGTTATAATTGAGATAGATTTTGAAATTTATTCTTCATCAAGTAAAAGGTATGGGCATATTATTCCTTGGTTGAAATAGTTGATTTGTTGTGAATTTTTGAAAACAATATTGGAGTGAAAAGAATTTGGTTAAGTTTTCCTTTTAAGTTTGTTGAGTTGATGAGTTTTATGAAATGGAAGTGAATGCTATAAACTTTGTTTGATTAGCATTGTTGGAGATTGTGAGTGAGCTAGTGCATGCTTCATGCTTGTGTGGCTTAAGATCATTTGATGTTGAGTTTGAAGATTGGATTAGAGTTTGAAAGAACATGAGTATCATTGTTATGTGATATTGTTTGATAAGCATTATTGTTGAAGTGATTGGTTGAGTGAAGAACTTGAACTAGGATTTGCAAAGATCATGAGTATCATTGTTATGTGAGATTATTTGATAAGCATTGTTGTTGAAGTGATTGATTGAGTGAAGAATTTGAGCTAGGGTTTGCAAATATCATGAGTATCATTGTTATAAGAGATTGGTTGATAAGCATTGTTGGAAACAGATAAGTGAGTGTTCATATGCTTGGACTAGGGTTTGTGAACAAGGATTATTTCATTGAGAGTGATTGAGTATAAAACATATTGAGTCTCTAACAATTCTCTATATATTTTTGTGGTAAAAAGAAAGAGTGAGAGAGTAAAAGTATTTGAGCATTGTTGTGAGTGTGAAGCATATTGAGTCTCTAAAAATTCTCTATATATTTCTATGATATTGGACAAGTTCTAGTGAGGACTTGAGCAGATTTGAGGTAAGTCTTTGAGAAAAATTGTGAGAAGATTGGGACAAGTTCTATTGAGGACTTGTTGAGCAGATTTTGACAAGTTCTAGTGAGGACTTGTTGAAAATATTTGGATAAGTTCTAGTGAGGACTTGTTGAGCAAATTTGGATAAGTTCTAGTGAGGACTTGTTGAGCAAATTTGGACAAGTTCTAGAGAGGACTTGTGGATAGATTAGTGTGAGATTTTGTGGAAGCTTACAAGGTAGATTTGAGACAAGTCATTGAGAATACTTGTGAGCAGAGTTGATTGATTTATTTGTTCAAACCTTGAGTTAAGGTTTAGGGCAGATCCAGCAGAGTTGATTTGTGATTAAGTTAAGCTTTGTGTTAAGGGTTGAGGATAGAGATTGAGGATAGATTTGTGCTAGAATGAAGGATTGTGTTTAGTATAGAATTGAGGATAGATATTGAGGAAATATTTCTGCTAGACCGAAGGACTATGTTTAGTGTAGATTTGAGGATAGATTTTGGTGCAAATTTGAGGATAGATTTGTGCTAGACTAGAGATAGTTTGAGCATATTTGTGCTAGACTTAAGGACTATTTTTAGTACAAATTTGAGACAAAGCTGAGAGCAAGCTTTGGAGGTGATAGAGTATAGAGGATGATAGTCTTTAGTGGATAGAGATCCATCAGCCGAGGTAGTGAGGACAAGTATTTTGAGTGAGGATAGGAGTATTTAGTGGATAGATATCCATTAGCCAGTGTAGTGGGGGTAACAGTTCTTCTAGAAGATCATCAGCTAGAGCAAAGGATAAATGAGTTCTCCTCTGGATAGATATCCATAAAATTTATTAGGGGATTGATATCTCCTTTGGACAAAGGTCTAAAAATATTGTAATAGGGAAAGGATTCCCAAGAGAAAATTTGAGAAAATTTCAATAAAATATTTTCTCCATGGAGTAGCCCACAATGGGTGAACCATGTTAAATTGGTGTCTCTATTGTGTGTGGTGATTTATGCATTGCTTTGATTGCTGCTATTGATATTGCTATCTATACATTGCATAATATTGATTAGGAAAGAAAAGTAAAAAGTGATCTTATACTGTTCACCCCTCCTCTCAGTATAAGCTTGTGTTCTTCAATTGGTATCAGAGCGGGTTCATTCGAAAGAGTTTAACAACTTGAAGGAAAATATTACAAGAACACAATAGATTCTAAGAATGGGTCCTTAGATAATTCAAATCTAGTATTTTATGGAAGCGATTATGTATTTTGGAGTATGAGAATGAAGATTCACCTAATGGCACTTGGCAATGAAATTTGGGAAGTAGTTGAAAATGGATACATACCACTAGCTACTCCACATACAAATAAATATGGTAAGATTCTACATCATTACAATTCAAAAGAAATGAATGCAATTTTGAGAGGTTTATATAGAACAAAGTTCATAAAGTTATGCATTGTAAAGATGCAAAAGGAATTTGGGATAAGTTGCAAAGCATACATGAAGGAGATAAAAGTGTCAAAAAGGTAAAGATATGAAATATCAAAGGAAAAATTGAAGAATTAAGAATAAAGGATGAGGAAAACATTAGTGCTTATCTACTTTGTGTAGACAATATTGTTAATGCTATGCAAGGACTTGGACTTGAGATTGAAGAATCAAATGTTTGTGATAATATCTTAAGATCTCTTCCAAAAAGGTTTAGTGAAAATATCTCTGCTATAGAGGAATGAAAAGATGGCGATTCTTTGACAAGAGATATGTTACTTGGTATTATTATAGATTTTGAGATAAGAACAAAAGAGGAACCTAATATTTGAAAGGAAGTAGTCTTCAAAGCTACTAATAAGACAAAGGGCAAGAAGTCAAATTCAAGCAATGAGTCATCTAGTGATGAAGAAGCAAATTATGGTAAAAATAATAAGGATTCAAGAAGATTTAAAGATGCAAAATCTGTTAGATGTTTCAATTATGGAAATTATGGTCACTATGCAACTGATTGTCAAGAAACTAGAAATGACAATGATGAAGAAAAATAGGATCATAAGAATAGAAAAAATATATATATATATAGGTTCCAAAAGAAAGGCAAGGATGGAAAAAGCAAAAAAGGAAATAAGTTCTTTCAAAGGTAGAAGAGGAGTTACTATGCAAACAAGGAAAGTAAGTACTCAAGTGATAGTGATAATAGTTTCTCAGATAATGATAAAGATGAAGTTCTATTTTTGATAGAAGAAAAATAAGTTAAGAAAAGGTCATCAATAATTCTCAAGTGTTTTAGATGTGGTAATTTTGGACATCTTGAAGATAGTTGTACAAGGAATGGTTTCAGTTTTAGTGATGATGAATATGAAGATACACTTGAAGGACCAAACAAGAATATTATAATGGCACTAGAAGAATGAGGTGATCCTATAGAAGGCAAGTCAGAAAATAATGAAGATGTTTTTAAAGGTAAACAAATAGAGGAAGAATTAAAAAAAGGAGAAGTTGATCTTGAGGTAGAGCTTATTTCTGCTCTTGACATATTAAAGAAGGTAAGAAATCAAAACTCCCAACTTAAGCTTTAGTTTCAAGAATGTTATGAAGAGAGAGGAAAGCTTATAGAGGATCTAAACAAGTCAATTGCTAAGACAAAGAATTTCAAGGATAAATTAGAAGAAAATATCTTAGAGTGTGAAAGATTAGAACAAGAAGTAGCTCTACTAAGGGAAAAAGTTGAGAAGTATAAGGATAAGCTACATAAGTTTAAAAGAAGCTCAAATAATTTGGATAAGATTATCAAGACATAAAAGCCTACATCAAGCAAGACATGTCTTGGTTTTGAACAGGTACAAAAGAAATAAGAAAAGGAGTCAACCTCAAGTTCTGAAGAAGAAGAAACTTCAGAAGAAGATAGTGTAAGATAAAGTGAGACTTTTGAGGATGAGTTTGACAATAGAAAATTCAAAAAGGAAAGAAACAATGCACAAAGGAAAAACAAATTGAACAAGAACCAACACAGGGTAAAAGAGACTAAGAGACCAATGAGGTCAATGCAAGGAAATTTCAATGGATGATGTTTCTCATGTCAGAGATTTGGGCACAAAGATTTACAGTGCATGACACATGAATGACAATAATATGGGAACTTTAGGAACAAATAGTTCTTTCATGGGTATTGCTACTCATGTAATAATTTTGGTCACAAGGCAATGAATTGTAGGGTTCATGATAGAAATAGATATGGCTTCACCAAGAGAAATCCCAAGATATTTGCACCTTCAAGGAATGATAATATTAAGTGTTACAAGTGCAATAATGATGGAAAAATAACAAAGTGGTGTAGAGCAGATATTCTAGAACCAAGCATGAACAAGAATAGAAATAGGAACTGGAATATGGTATGAACAAGAACAAGAATATGGACATGAACAGGAATAGGAACATGGATATGAACAAGAATAGGAATAGGAACAAGAACATGAATATGGATATGAACAGGAACATGAACATGAACATGTACATGAACAGGAACAAGAACACCAAAAGGAACTAGAAGTATCAAGAGAAGAAGATAATGGACCAATATAAATATCAATGCTTGATGGGAGTAGATATACTCCCACCTCAAAATTAACCACCTCAAGAGGAGGTGGGGGAGGGGCTAAGCTAAGAGTTTCATTCTTAGCCTTGAGCCCTAAAGATGACCCTTTGCCATTGATTTCAAAGGGGGAGAGATTTGAGTAAGGGGGAGAGATCTAATTTAGAAGGAAAACATTCAGTCAGGGGGAGAAGTTTCCCAGGGGGAGCAGAAAAAGGTTAAGGAAATGGTAAAAAGTAAGTGGGTTTCCATCAATGAAAAAGGGGGAGATTGTTGGACATTTTGAGGAGTGTTTGTTGTCATTGATGTCAAAAGCATTGTTGTACTATGTTCATCATCTTTGAGGACATTAAGTGTTTCCTCCAAAAGCAAGAAGGTATTGAAGAGCAATAGGTTATAATATTTATTTTTTCAATATTATATACCCAGGATGGCTCAAAGAATAAAGATCCAAGGAAGGAGAAGCAAAGTCAAGTTAAATAATAATATTTTATTATTATTATTTTGGATCAAAAACCGAGTTTAAAAATATTAAGGATCAAGTTGGAGAAGACCCACAAGAAGATTTAATTTAAATTAAAATATTTTAATCTTTGATTAAAATTTTAATTTAAATAATAATGGATGCTAAGGTTAAGTTAAATATTTATTTAATATTTAAATTAACTTTGAATATTCGAATTTAAAAAAAAAAATTGAAAGTTGTTAGGATTAAAGCATAAAATACAAGCAATAAAATGCGGAAATAAAACACTAAAAAAAATAATGCAATACACAATAGACACAAATTTACGTGGTTCACCCAATGTGGGCTACGTCCACGGAGAAAATAACAGCCCTTATATTCCATCAAAAAACCCTTTGTACATAGTCGTGCACCAAACATTACATATCGATCGCCATACAACATCCTCTTATAAAAGTGCATTACAATTTTAGGGAAAAAACTCGCCTAAAATCTATCGTTCGATCTGTGACCTAATATCAAATGGTCCAGATTTACATAGAGGAAAAAGCATCTATTTTTGGCTTTGGGGGTGCTACCCCAAAACCCCCATCATGGGGGCTCCAAAGAATTATCGTAGCCCACCTGGGCCCACCTAGTGGACACAAGTAGGGGGGCTAATGCCCCCTAACACCCCCCTCTTTCATGTAGTGGGTCCAAGTGTGGCTGAAACAAAGGCCTCCGAATTAATCAGGCTCCACAATCAACAATCTCCCACTTGGAGACTGATCACAGTAACTCCACCGCTACTGCACTTGCTGGACTATGCTTCAACTTTGGGCCTGGAAATTTTCTCACCTTTTACTGTCATGCTTGAAGACCAACTGAAATTGAGCAGGAACTTAGTTTCTCCTTGGTTACTACCTTTGTGAACATATCTACAGGATTCTGGCTAGTGTGTATCTTCTCCAATTTTAACTGTCCATCTTCCAATACTGAGCGTATGAAATGGTACTTGGTATGTATGTGTTTAGTCTTGGAATGGAAAGCTGAATTCTTTGCAAGATGAATGGCACTCTGACTATCACTATATAATGTGCTATTCTCCTACTTCTTTCCCAACTCCTCCATAAACCTTTGTAACCAAATCATCTCCTTACTAGCCTTTGTAACAACAACATACTCTACTTTGTTGTTGATAGTGCAACAACCTTTTGTAATTTTGAAATCCAGCTTACTATAGTTTCACCTATAGTAAAAACATACCCTATGGTACTCCTCCTACTGTCTATATCACCTACCATATCTGAATCAACATATCCCTATAAAGCAGTATTAGATCCTCCAAAGCATAATTCCTGAGTGACAGTACCTCTCAAATACCTGAGAATCCACTTCACTGCCTCCCAATGCTTTCTTCCTGGATCACTCATAAACCTGCTCACAACTCCCACTACATGTGCAATATCTGGCCTTGTGCACACCATCACATACATCAAACTACCAACTGCTGATGAATAAGGAACCTTGGACATGTAGTTCATCTCCTCCTGTGTCTTAGGACACATCTCTTTGGTCAGTTTGAAATGATTTCCCAAAGGTGTGCTAATAGGTTTTGCATCCTACATACTAAATATTTCCAACACCTTCTCAATGTACTCACTCTGAGACAATGTTAATTTATGATTTTTCCTATCTCTTGTTATTCTCATACCAAGGATTTGCTTTGCAGCACCCAAATCCTTCATTGCAAATGACTCTACCAATTTTATTTTGAGTACAATTATATCCTACATGTTAGACCCTACAACAAGCATGTCATCTACATACAATAATAGGATAATATAGTTACCATTATCCAATCTCTTAAAATAAACACAGTGGTAAGAATAACATCTACTATAACCTTGATCTGACATAAACCTATCAAATTTCATATACCATTGCCTTGGAGCTTGCTTCAGGCCATACAAGCTCTTTTTCAACCTGCATACTAATTCCTCCTTTCCTTTGACCTCATACCCTTGTGGTTGCTGCATATAAATCTCTTCCTCCAAATCCCCATGGAGAAAAGTTGTTTTTACATCTAACTATTCAAGATGTAAATCCTCTACAACCACTAAGCTTAAAACAGTTCTAATTGAAGTCATTTTAACAATAGGAGAAAAAATTTCATCATAATCAATACCTTTCTTCTGTGCAAACCCCTTTACAACCAGTCTAGCCTTATACCTCTTTTTACCTCCATCTTCTTCTTTCACCTTGTAAACCCATTTATTCTGCAATGCTCTTTTTCCTGTAGGCAACCGAACCAGATCCCAAGTCTGATTATTTATCAAGGAGTCCATCTCCTCTTTCATGCCTTGCTCCCACTTCTTCTTGGTTTCTACCTGCATTGCTTCTTCATATGTTTCTGGTTCACCAGAGTCAGACAATAATACATAATATAATGAAGGAGAGTAACGTATAGGAGGTCTACTTATCCTGGTAGATTTTCTAACAATAGTTGCAGGAGTTTGAGGTGCTAGTTCTACTGTTGTTGTTGATTTTCTAGCACCTTTGGAGTTTCAATTTCATCAAACACTGTGTATTCTATGTTTTCCTTTTCCTATTTCTTTTCCTGCAACTGATCCTTATACATGACCTTCTCATTGAATATTACATCTCTACTCCTAATGATTTTGTGATTTGCATAATCCCAAAAATGATAACCAAAATCATTAACTCCATATCCAATGAAAAACACTTCTTGGATTTTACCTCAAGTTTAGTTCTATTTTCTTTACTAATATGCACGAAAGCTTCACAACCAAAAGTATTTAAGAAATGAGTAATTAATAGGCTTACCTGTCCATGCCTCTTTTGGAATCCCACCATCCAAGGAACTTGAAGGTCCTCTATTTATTAAATAAACTGTAGTATCCACAACATCTACCCAAAACTGTAAGGGCAATCCTGCATGTAATCTCATGCACCTAGCACATTCCATGATAGTCCTGTTCATCCTTTCTAACACACCATTTTCTTGTGGAGTTCCTAGAACCATCTTCACTCTACGAATCCCATGGTATGAACAATAACTATCAAACTCTTTGCTATAGTACTCACCTCCATTATTAGATCTGAGACACTTTAGCTTATTTCCTGTCTCATTCTCAACCAAAACTTTCCATTTCTTAAATGTATCAAAAACATCTGATTTCTTTTGAATACAGTAAACCCAAGTTTTTCTAGTTGCATCATCAATAAACATAACATAATAATGAGAGCCACCAAGAGATGATACCTGAGCTGGTCCCCATACATCTGAATGTACAAGCTCTAGCTTTTCACTCTTCTTTTCTTTTCCAACTCTGAGAAATCTGACTCTTTTTTGTTTTCCATAAATGCAGTTCTCACAGAAGTCTAAATCAACCTGCTTCAAACTTGGCAATAAATTTCTTGAATGGAGAATCTGCATCCCCTTCACACTCATGTGCCCAAGCCTATGATGCCACGAAGTTGTATCCACTCCTGTAGAAGCTAAAGCAATAGAAAGATTAGTATTACTAGTACATACATACAATGTACCTTCCTTATTTCCTTTTGCTAATAACATTGATCCTTTAGCAACCTTCCATGAATTTATTGAGAATGTAACTATACATCCTTCACTGTCCAACTGCCTTATAGAAATTAGATTTCTTCTTAAATCAGGAATATGCCTTACCTCTTTCAACAACCATTGGTTTCCATTTGGTAACTTTATTTGTATGTTACCCTTTCCAACAATTTTACATGGTCTATCATCACCCAAATAGACCTGTCCAAAATCACCTTGAACATAATCTAGAAAATATTTCCTATGGGGTGTGGCATGATATGATGCACTAGAGTCTAGCACCCAACAATCATTAATATTATCTAGTGAAATAATTAAAGCATCTTGCAATACATCACCTGCAATATTTGCTTCCTGATTACCTTAGTTTTCTTCTCCCTATTTTTCTTTTTGATTCCAATAGTCTCTTTTTAGGTGTCCTTTCTTCCCACAATGCCAACATTCCAACTACTTCCCTTTGGATTTGGATCTACCTTTCTTTGATTTTCCATGATTCCTTGAGCTTTTTCCTCTCTCCCTTTGTCTCCCCCTATTCTCTACAATCAAAGCATTACCTGATGTCTCACCTATGCTTTTTTATCGCATTTCCTCACTAAGGATAACACCAATAACATCATCAAACTTTAAAGTATTTGAACCAGAGACAGAATTACTCATAGCCATTACCAAGCCATTCTAGCTTTCTAGCAATGAGCACAAAATCAAGAGAGCCCTAACCTCATCATCAAAGTTTACTCCTATAGAACTTAACTGATTTGTAACCATGTTAAATTCATTTAAATGATCAATAACAGACCCACCTTCTGACATCTACATATTAAATAAATATTTCATAAGAAATACCTTGTTCAAAGTCGAGGGTTTTTCATATAGTTTAGCCAACGCATTCATTAAACCCTCCATTGTATTTTCCTTTGAAATATTGAAGGCCACCGACGATGCCAAGCATAACCATATTGTTCCTAGTGCTTTTCTATCCAGAACTTCCCATTCTTCATCTATTGTCGATGTCGACTTCTTTGCTACTCCACCTAATGGTAGGTAAAGATATTTTTGATAAAGATAATCCTCCATTTGCATCTTCCATAGCTGGTAGTTTTTGCCATTGAACTTCTCAACCCTAAATCTACCTTCTTCTACCATTGCTCCCACTCAAACCAGGAAACCCTCCTTTCAAGTGCATTTTTCAAACCCTAAGCTCTGATACCAGTTGTTAGGATTAAAAATAAAATATGAGAAATAATATAATGTAGAAATAAAACATAGAAAAAAATAATGTAATACACAATAGACACAGATTTACGTGGTTCACCCAATGTGGGCTACATCCACAGAGAAAATAACCAAGCCCTTTGTATTCCATCCAAAAAATCCCTTTGTACACAATCGTGCACCTCATTACATATTTAGTCACCATACAACCTCCTATTATAAAAATGCATTACAATTTTAGGGCAAAAACCCGCCTAAAATCTACCATCCGATCTGTGACCTAATATCAAATGGTCTAGATTTACATAGAGGAAAAAACATATATTTTTAGCTTTGGGGGGGCTAATGCCCCCTACACCCCCTCTTTCACGTAGTGGGTCCAAGTGTGGCTAAAACAAAGGCCTCCAAATTAATCAGGCTCCATAATCAACAATCTCCCACTTGGAGACTGATCACAATAACTCCACCACTACTGCACTTGTTAGACTATGCTTCAAATTTTGACCTAGAAATTTTCTCACCTTTTACTATCATGCTTTAAGACCAACTAAAATTGAGCAGGAACTCAGTTTCTCCTTGGTTACTGCCTTTGTGAACATATCTGCAGGATTTTGGCTAGTGTGTATCTTCTCCAATTTTAACTGTCCATCTTCCAATACTGAGCGTATGAAATGGTACTTGGTATGTATGTGTTTAGTCCTAGAATGGAAAGCTGAATTCTTTGCAAGATGAATGGCACTCTGACTATCACTATATAATGTGCTATTCTCCTACTTCTTTCCCAACTCCTCCATAAACCTTTGTAACCAAATCATCTCCTTACTAGCCTTTGTAACAACAACATACTCTACTTTTGTTGTTGATAGTGCAACAACCTTTTGTAATTTTGAAATCCAACTTACTGTAGTTTCACCTACAATAAAAACATACCCTGTGGTACTCCTCCTACTATCTATATCACCTGCCATATCTGAATCAACATATCCCTATAAAGTAGTATTAGATCCTTCAAAGCATAATACTTGAGTGATAGTACCTCTCAAATACCTAAGAATCCACTTCACTACCTCCCAATGCTTTCTTCCTAGATCACTCATAAACTTGCTCACAACTCCCACTGCATGTGCAATATCTAGCCTTG